>OZ007587.1:179020076-180359554 GCA_963931845.1 Maratus michaelseni | reverse complement strand
ATTTTTTGCAGTGTAGTAACTTTACTCTTATTGTTTCTTTTTAATAGAAGTGATTAAATAAAATAACACACTAAGTGATTTTTATTTTAGTTTCGCATGCGAAATTCCCTGATTTGTTAATTTCTACATTCTCACTATCTTTTATTTATTCCTTATCTCTGGAAATATTCAGGCAAAGAGAAAATGTCAAAACATTAGCATTCCGCTTTCGATTTCCAAATGTACCACTACATTATCTGCAGCCCTGGAAACGAAAATGACTGAATTTAAAGCGGCTCAAAATTCCAAGAGATCAAACGTTTATGCAGTGTAAGAATATTTTGAAAGTCATAAAACTTGAAATATCGCACAAGATTTACTGATAATAAATTTCGACGTCATATTTATAACACACATACACGCATACACACAGAAAAAAATAAAACCCAATTTGGGTCGAAATATTCTTAGGTATGTGCCCAAAGTGATGAGTCATGCCTGTCTTGGTTACCACTGTGTATCCATTTTGGGCACTGTGAATCCATTAAAAAAAAATCATAATAAATTTTTCATAATTTATTATTAAATCATAATTTTTCATAATAAATTCATTTGCTTGTGCTTTCTACCAGACGTAAAAAAAAGCAGTGCATAATCGAGTTTGATGTCCATCCTAAATTAATGCATTGTAACGGAAATTTTTGGGGAAAAAACATAATTGCAGTTATGAAATTAGGCGTGATTTTAAAGATAAACATTGAATGCTTTTAAAAGAGTGTTTATTTATTTATTTTTGCTTTTTGCTTTTATACTTGTGTTTATTTTCCTGACTGAACAAACAGTGAACTGAACTAAATTTTAGTATACTATGTAGTATATGTACAAATCTATAGATCATATTCACAAAATAATTTGAATTAATTTCTGACTGTAGATTGTAACTGCCAAACTTAAGTTTAAACATTTTTTTTTTATGATTTCCTAAATTGTTCACTTAGATCTCATCTTTCACCTTATTAGACGGTGAAGTTTTGTTACAGTATTCTGAATGTGTTGGAAATTGTTTCATAATCCATGCTTGACGCATGATTTATCTTTCTTGTCATAAAAGAAAACGAAGAAGGGCACTGAATGAAAGAGAAATATCTGTATAAATATTTTCATAGCAAAGAAAACAAATTATTAAACTGATATGAAATTCAATAATTATTTGATGATACAATGAGAATAAAAATATTTTTAAACAACAGACTATTCCTCTGAAGATCATAGTACACTGCAAAAATGTTGATTTTACAGTATAATACTGGCATCCCAGCTGCTAGTATTATACAGTAAAATTAACAGTATTAAACAGTAAAATAAGCAGTAATACGCTACCGCGCATGTAAAGAGTAACGTTTTACTGTGCGGTATAACGTATGCGCGGTAACGTATTACTGCTTATTTTACTGTTTAATACTGTTAATTTTACAGTATAATACTGACAGCTGGAGTGCCAGTATTATACTGTAAAATCGACATTTTTTTTTTTTTTTTTTTTTTTTTTTTTTGGCAGTGTAACATATGTGAAATTGGAGACACTAAAGTACATCGTTATTGAAAATCTTCTTACACAAATTTATGTTATTAATTAATTATATATATATACTGTAAATCTTAAACTAATTCATATTTAAATGAAGCTTATCACAGCTATCAAAAACTTTTTTCAGAAACGAAACTTCGGAATCATTATAGCATACTTTTCCGCTGCAATTTTTTACGCAAAACACCCCATAAAAAATGAGTTTGAAGAAAATTTAAAAATGTATTTCAAGATTAGATATGCGGCAGTAAAAACTTGACATATTTTATACAGTTTTTAAGCATTCGTTTTTTTATGTTTAAAACTTGATCGAAGAAAAAAAAAAAAACGTCCAAATAAACAAACATTTAATAAGCTTCAAGTTTTTTTCTTATTTATCGTAGAAATATATTTTCTTTAAGAAAAAAAATACTTGTCATGTAAGAGGTCAGGTAAACTTTCAAATGTCAAGAGTCAGCGAAAGTTTTAAAGCTTGTTATATTAAAAGATATTAGACCCACTTGTGCAACATTCTAAAGCAATAATAAAAAAAAAAACGCTTCTCACTTGAATTTTGCTTTTTAAGAAATTAAATGCATCTAATTTTTATGCATTTAATACATTTAATTTATGAAATTATTATACATTTTATTTTTATGCTTTAATACATTTAATTTATGCAATTATTATACATTTAATTAAATGCATTTAATTTTAAGCAGATTCATATTTTTCCAAAAATGGATACACAGTTATCAGGACACATAGTCATGTAACTGAACCGTAAGCGCTCTCTCTTTCTCTCTCTCGCTCTCTCTCTTTAGATGCGTTCGTAATTATATAAATACGTAGCACCTATAGTCGTCGTCTGGTCCGTCCGTCTGTCCGCATATAACAGCGCAAAAACTACCCAACTGAATAGTTTGAAATGTAATATACATTATCGTTGTAGAATTTTGTCGAGTCATTTCAAATTTTATGAAAATCGAATCAAAACTTAAAAAGATATTAATAAAAGTTTTCTTTATTCTATTAAATTCTATCGTACGTAATCTATATAATAAAAGCGCAAGTCATGTGACTGAGGAAAACAAATATGGGCAAACCACTTCTTTTTTTTTTCATATGTCAGGCGGCCATTTTTATTGAAAATTATTTTTTCGAATAAAATTGCATACAATTTACATTTTTAGAAAGATAGTTGAAAAAATTGTTTGTTTGAGAGATGAGTTACATTAAAAAATGTGTAGATTCTGAGATAACTTCAGTGGAAATTAGATTAACAGCCGAATATCTCAAACCATTAGAGTAAATAAACACAGCAGATTCGTTCATTATGAGTCATAAAAATATTATTTTCAGTGTATAATTATACTAGTGAAATAATAAGTGATGATGTCAAAAAGTAAATAAAAAGTTGTTTCACCTGTTTCAAAAGAGTTGCAACCTTTAATTTTTTTCTGAATATTCCCTGCTCTTTAGGATTCTAAAGTTATGTTATTATATGATAAAAAACATTAGAATAATCAAGGGTGTATTTTGCATTTTAAAATTATTTTTGTGTCTAGTCAAAAGCTATAACTCATTAGAATAACTTTGTTTTATGCTAATAATGGAAAACGCTGCAAAATGAAAAATTTCAGTATATAACTAATGCAAAAGTAAATGTTTGCATCAGCAAAAGGTTGCTAATTCTGAGTATGCGCAGAGAGGATGTGCACCTGTTGAAGCACTTATTTGCAGTTTTTAAGCAAATACTACAATTTACTAGTATTTATGCAGAACTGTAAAGAGCCCCCAAAACTAAGTTCAATTTTTGAACAGAGTTTCATTTGGATTTTTAAAACCGAATTTCATTTGACGGCCTTGGCAATTTTCCCAGGGGGGGCTCAAAAATTTTCAGGGGGTGCTGAGCCCCTCCCCCCCCCTGGTACCCCTTTAGCTACGGCCCTGAATACTTAACATATTTTTCTTTATTTTTATTAAGCTTATATAAAATTTCCTTTTTAACTAATATCAAATTAAATATTGGCTTAAATAAAACCTGTAGTTTTTACAATAAAAAAATATATATCAGTGAAAATTGTAGCAACATCGTCATATTTTTAAAAGATAATCTAATTTGAAAATATCTATCCCATACTATTCTATGAAAGGAAATCTGTGTTATGGGCGGATCACTGGATACAATGTATCAGAAGAGGAAGTTAGCTCTCCGTCCTATTGTGGAGCTCAATGGTTAGGACAAGCGCTAATAGGCTTCATCGACGCCGACACTTATCACTACCGATTAATGGTGTAAACATTAAAAAAAAAAACAAAAAAACGAGAGTATACACGATAGGCAGAAGGTATGTGCTAGAGACTATACGGTATATCTTTATTTGAAAAACAGAGGATATATGGAATACCTTAAAAAATCCAGAGGTATACGGCGTATACAACCGTATACCCTCCACTATATCCCTGTTACTGATGCGCCTACTATCAGTAAAAAAACTAACAAGGCGTTTGGCATCAGGTGAGAAATAGAGTTGCTGCTATGCAGTCTATAGCACACAAAATTCTTTTCAAAGTTGCAAATTGTAGATGTGAATAATTAAACGCTAGGTGATTTTATATTTATTATTCATTTAGCAGAATGAGCTATAGTTAAAAATATATATAATATGCAAGTTCTCATCAGAAAATACATTGTAGTATTTAAAAATTTTTCTTAAAAAAAAAAAAGGTTTTTTTTCTAAGAGGGGAGGGGGGTGGGGGTGAAAAGAGAGCCATGTATATTGATATATTTTCTAAAATAATAATAATAATAAAAAGATATTTAAGCGTAATTAATTACTTCCTTATAAGAAGTATTTTGAACCAAATCATCAATCATAAATTTATTTTTACCAAAAACCTATGCGAAAAGTAAGTAGTTTGTGAAGCATAATTAATAAGTTTTATTCACCAATAATAGTCCCGCTTTCAACTTTAACCCACAAGATAATAAAAAACTCTTTAGCCGAAAATAAAACAAGACCATTGACTCATTATGAATAATTTGATTATTAAAGACGCGAAAAGAAAATGATTATCGCGCTATTATTGCATAAATAGAGATATTCTCAAGCGACGAATAAATTAACTTTTTAAAACAGTACGAATGATTATACTGTCAAAAAAAGGTTAAAGGAGGTTTTTTTTTTTTTTTTTTTTATGAAATCTTTCGTGAAATCATTCTTCGAACGTTAAGAAAGAAAGTCAGGTGTAGGATTTATATTCTCCTGTTGAGATAATTAACAATCTTGAAATATTTCGTAAAAGCTCAAAAAACGCTAGTATTAATTTTAGCTTAAAAGAAGGAGAACATATATAACCAACTGTTACTTTACGTTATCTTTTGGTAAAATGCCAACTCTTAATCGATTCTGACTTTTATCTGACATGAAAGTTTCAAAACTATATAGTTTCAGGGTGAAATCTTTTCTTTTTATCCAGCTTATGTTAAAATGGTTCATGAATTGTTTTTTTTTTTAGATATTATTAATACTCTGTAAATTAATCTTTGCACCAGTTTTTTTTTATTATTATTATTTACTTACTACAATTAATTTTCATGAACTTTTTAAAAAGAAATATTACTTGCATTTTTTTCCTTTTTCTGTTTTTTTTTTAAACCGAAGTGATTAATATAATTTATTTCAGTACTGAAAATATCGATAATATTTTATCTATTCATAAATATTAAAACATGTCACTTTATTAAAAGAGATAAAATTTCATTGAGCATTAACCTTGATAATAAAACTTATAGAACTTACAAACAGAAATAGGTATTATTGATTCAACAAATATATTCTTGGATTCACAAAACCTGATATTGCACTATATTTAAACAAAAAAATTCGTTAAGACAAACAAATTTTTGCTGTATCAATAATGATCGAATAAAAGTAAGAAAAAATTGTTTGACTCAACAAAATTATCAGTTTAAATAGAGTCCAATAGGAATTTTGATGGATCAAAATAGCGTTTTTCTATGTGTATTGTATTACCTTGAATTTCAATCGATTCGTTAGTTAACAGTCAAACTTCATAATAGTATATGTTGATGCAAACACAACATTTGTCCGTTATAACAGACTTCTCACAATAACCAGGTTTAAATTTTTGTAATTTGAAAATTAGCATGCTGTGACCATCACAAAATGTTCTTCTATAATCTATTATTATTCTAATATATTAACTTAAATAGCACTGTTACCTACCAACAATTACGAAGTAAAGTGCATTGCCTTTGAATTTAAATCGGAGTTACAGTAATCACACTGAAAAAAAAAATGTTGATTTCACAGCATAATACTGGCATCCCAGTTACCAGTATTGTACCGTAAAACTAACAGTAATAAACAGTAAAATAAGCAGTAATACACTGCAATTTTTTTTTCGCAGTGCAGTGCAGGAAATAAAAGAAGGCACGGTTCAATAGTACCTTCTGCTGAGTATACAAATAACAAAATTGGACTAACATATACATATATATTTAATTAAAAAAAAATGGTGATTTTCTATCCAATAAAAACTGGGATATCGATAACGGCATAATGTTCACCATAAAAATACAGCATAGCAGCATTTCTGTTGAGTGAAAGTAGTCAAAATTAAATTAAAAAAAATGTTTAAAGGAATATCTTGCATAGATGCCAAGCTATAGCTACACTGGGGGGAAAAAATTGATTTTACAGTTTAATACTGGCATCCCAGCTGTCAGTATTATATCGTAAAATTAACAGTAATAAACAGTATATACTGTAAAATCAACAAATTTTTTTACAGTGTATCACTGAAGTCGTGAAAAACATAGCATAGCAATTCCACCTACTGAATGAGCAAATCTAAAACAGAAACAACATAAATTTCAATAAATGTTTTACATATATAAGCGCCACCTGTTGAGCAAGATGCACCGAAACCCAATCATTACCAATTTATGCCAAGGTTAAACTGAATCCAAAGTGTGCTGAAATTCCATTCCATATATACAATATACCGAAATATTTACACAGCTATATGGAAGCTATAATACAGCTATATGGAAATCATGAAATAAAACAGCACAGCAGCTGTCGGATTATATGCAGGGAAAACTAATCAATACCTACTTATGCCAAGGTCTAACTATATGTGAAGTTTGAGGAAATACCATCTCATAGATGCCGAGACAAAGCTATCACGGATATCGTGAAAAACACAGCATAGCAGCGCCACCTGTCGGGTGATATACACATAAAAATAATTACCACCAATTTGTCTCAAGATCTAATTGAACCTGAAGTTCGATTAAATTATGTGCATTAGTTCTTGAAATAGGGCAGCAACAATATTTGTGTCACATACAGAAAAACAAACACACTCACACAGTACACTCACACACACACAGCGAGAGCTATTTCCCCAAAATACTCAAATCGTGTAAAGGTCTTTTCAAAACGCTTAAATCTATCAAAAAATGCAAGTCAGGATTTTTCATGATTTCAATACTTTCTTCTTATATAGATGAAAGTAAATAAGGAAGATACAATTATTGTAAAAATGACTTACGATCATTGTTAGATGAGACAATTCTATGTTTCTTCGTTAATAGAAAATAAAATAAAAATAAAATAAAATAAATCCCTACTTATAATTTAATACTTATTTCTGTATTTTTCAGTTTTTAATTTATAATTACGAAAATATGCTAAAAATGTGATAGGAGAAATCATGTTTACCATTTATTTATTGGCTTGAACAAGTTAAAGAAAAAAATAAATTATTTTTCTCTAGATCTTTTCATTGTCACATCTTTTTCTTTCAATTCAATTCAATGAACTGAAAATTAAACAAATAAATAAATTATAATAAAATACAATAAAACAAAATAAAATAAAAAAAGATTAAAAAAATTCCATTTTTTCTCTTCTTTTCTTTTTTTGCTATAGATTTCCTAGATGAGAAGCACATATACTTGCAATTTAATGATCCCGGTAGAAATGAATTCCATCCATTTGAGATTAAAAAACAGCGAGTTAATTAGTGGTCCTAATGATCTAAAAAAAACCAGATTGGAAATCCCCCTTTTTTCCCCCTCAATCTCCAAGTCATCCAGAGTTTCTCTAATAAAGGTATACGTACGGTTTTGTCTTATTAAAATGTTATAAAATTGTTATGTAACATGTAATGCTGGCCTGTCGAATCTTTGAGTAAGTAGACTGTTGGAAAACCGCAGAAGGCGCCATTATTCAAATTAATTAAAACATGCAAGAATACTTGTGTGTGTACTTACACTGTCACACAATAGTGATGTTGTTACGAATACACGATACATATCTCTCCTCACAGTTTGGATAAGGACCTTACTATGCAAGGGCTCCAGTAAAAGAATAATGCAGGAAAACACAAATCATGGTAAATTTAGCATTACATTTTTCTGAGGGGGGTGATCTCAAAATTTTTTTTAGGGCTGAAGGTTCTGAATACCACATATATGCATGTAAACATTAGTGATTTTAGAGCAAAACATCATTAAAATGAATTTTTATTTTAAAACAAATCTTAGAATGAATACACTCGACTTTGTGAAACACTTCCAAACACTGTCCAGAGGGCTAAAAAAAAAAAAAAAAAAAGATTCTTTTTATAAATTTTTAACACATTGGAATCGAATGGGACACGGTTTGGAACTGGAGACGTTGTCTCTGCGCTTCTAATACTTGATTACATCGCCGCAATATTTATAATTTATACTCTGTCACATTTCCTTGGTGATTTTCCCTATAGTGTTTTCAGCCTGTATATCAAATATTTTCCCTACCTATTTCATCTGGATAATTTCTTTATAAACAAGCACATTTTTCAAAATTAGAGTAATATTTTCTGGAATTTCAGAACATTTCTCATGCTGTATTTCTACATATTTAGTATAATTTTTAGAAAATGTATCTATGCAATCAAGCTGAGAGCTCCAGCGTGTGACATTTGGTATCTGTGGCATTAACACCCCTTTTTATTTCAGTCATCCAAGATGTTCATGTTGATTGCGGAAAACTTATTAACCTCAATAATATATCCAAGGATTTTTTTATTTGAAATTTCACTTATTACAAGATTCATATGATGGGCTGAACATCCATATGTTATCATATTTCCCATCTGTTTTTTTTTTTTAAATGTTTCTCATTTTTGCCATTTTGTTTTCATTATCTGTGCATACTGCAAAAAATTTAACTCCAAATTTCTTCTGACAGTAATCAATACTTTCTGCAGCAATCTGTGCACAGTATTCAGCTATTTTCTTGTTGCTTTTACAATCTGTAACATAAAAAAAAAAAAAGAAAAAGAAAAGTTATTCTTGTGTGAATTGATGTAGAAATAACTTCTTCATTTTAAACATTTGTCTGCTCATCCAGGAGCAAAGTAAAGCTATTAGCCTGCCCTTGAATTTCTTCTTCAATTAAATCATCAACTTCTGAAGATGCTTCTTCTAACAACTTATCAGTTATGCCT
The DNA here is from genome assembly GCA_963931845.1 of Maratus michaelseni. Classification (NCBI taxonomy): domain Eukaryota; kingdom Metazoa; phylum Arthropoda; class Arachnida; order Araneae; family Salticidae; genus Maratus; species Maratus michaelseni. The sequence goes on along the minus strand of OZ007587.1, from coordinate 180,350,478 downwards.
GCACTACTGGGACCAGAATATCCAAGACGCAATGATTTCATCATTTCTTTGTATTCATTGCTTGATGCTGCATTAAAAGAAATATTGTTGGCCAAAACTTTGTTTTGAGCCAAAAAGAGCTTTGGTTAGTAAAAAAAGGAGAGTCGTTGAAAAGAAAGTATAATGGTTGTTATTTTTGCATCAATAATTAAAAATACCACAAATTTAATTATTTTTGGAAGCATTTATTGTATATTTTATTTCTATGAATTATTCGTTATCCAAAATCTCCAATCTCTTTCCTATTCTTTGCCCCCACCACCACCAAAAAAAAAAAAAAAAAAACATTTATTTGTATTAATCTAATTATTAAAATTCTGTTACATTAATTCTACAATTTTTTATTTTTAAATTTATTTATTTTTGTTGCTTTTGTGTAGACAAGTTTTTATGTATCTGATAATAGTTTTTATGAATTATTGCCTATATTACATTACATTGTGATATTTACATTTGAGTCAATTTTTACAAATCATTTGAGTATGATTTTGTTGTTGTTGTTGTTCTTGTCGTTAACGATGCTTAAACCAAAAAGAAAGCAAATTTTTACAACTACTCGGTATACTGAGTATTCGGTACACCTACCTCTATTTAAAAGAACATTGTTTTTCCTATTCGACGGTGTAAAAATTGAAATGACGCAATGTTTAAAAGTTTCAAAAAAATTGCAGCAAAAACGAAATACAGTAAAACCTCCATAATGGACACTCCCGAGTAGCGGACACGTCTATTTAGCGGACATTTTTTTTTATCCCCAACACATATGTATTTGTACATTTTTACCTCTGAACAGCAGACACCTCCCAATAGCGGGCAAATTGTGCCTTCCCGAGGTGTCCGTTATTTAGAGGTTTTACTATATATTAGATGGAACCCGTCAAAACTTGACGAAAAAAAATATTATAACAATATCAATAAAATAAGATTTCTTTATTATTTAGGAGGAGGAGAGTATGAAACAGTGTTTCGAAAATTTTATTTTAAAAGTTTCTTCTTTCAGTGAAAATACAGTAACTATTTTCGATTCAAACTCCAGACAAACAATCCGTAAACAACTGTGTAATGCAAATCAGTTCGACTTTACCGCCATATTCACCACTGCAAGGGAGAAAATTTCATGGACCTATGAAGTATAATACAAATAATATATTCCTATGTCCATATCATATTCAGTAAATAAAAGAACATAGTAAATAAAGCACACATCTCTCCTCCTGTGATAATGCAACCGAGTGAGCTCCTGTGTGCATATGTATTGCATCTGCCCAAAGTCACCGTCGAAATTCGACGTTAAAAAAAGTCTTAACATGTTTAAATAAAAAGTTTTAAATGTGGAGATTTAATCATTGTTCGTTTCAAATCTATATATTCTAAAACGCACCTATTTCTTTAAGCTAATCAATTTTTATGGAGAGATGGAGATATAAAAAGATGGAGATATTTTTTTACAATAATAATAATATACAATCTGCAGATGAGGCAAATTTATAATGTTTTTAAGCGTGATTTATTTCTATGGTTTCTTCAGTTTTTTCCATAATCAGAATGATTATCTCTTTTCCACAGTCGAGATATTTTCCCTGTCATACAGTGAAATACCCAATGGATCTTTAAAAAATAATAATAAAATACAATTCCTGGCATATTCTGATGTAACACATACATCAACGAATTCAACATGATCTCAATTTTATATTCAACATAAACTGAAAATCCTTTTTCTTTTTTTTTTATGTGTTGACAGATTTCAGTTTAGCGCCAAAATGCTCTATCTTATATGGATAATCTGATCTTATGATTTATCAAGGTGTTTCAAGGTGTGTTTTTTTTTTTCGCTTTTTATGTTGGTTAGTGAAATCAATTTCCAATTGTGGTAACTTTCCATACAGCTATTTTACATTATTGAAGCAAACTTATGGCCATTGTTGACTCAGGGCTTTACAAATTTGATAAAATCTGGTAGCCAGTAAAAAATATTTACTACTCTCCCCCCTCCACCGTCATTTATTTTCAAAAAACACAATTTTCTTTATGAACTAATTGAGAAAAAATAATACCAAGGACAGTTTAGAATTATCAGTTACATAGTTTAAAATAGTACATAATTTAGAAAGATAATATTAACTATATATTATTTAATGAAAGTTATTAAAATTATATATCTCTGAAAGAAAAAGAAACACTGCAAAGTAGAGATGGGCAACATCGTTCCTTTTAGGGAATCGTTCCAGCCGGAATCTTTCACCAAAGGAACGAGTTCTTTGGAGTCGTTCTTTTTGGAATCGTTCCGAAAAAGGAACGATTCCGAAAAAAAGGAACGATTACGAAAAGAAGGAATGATTCCGAAATGAAAGGAACGATTCCGAAAAAAGGGACGATTCCGAGAAAAAGGAACGATTTCGAAAAAAAAAGATTTTCGAGAAAAAGAAACGCTTTCGAGATAAAAATAATGATTTCAAGATAAAAGGGATAATTTTGAGAAAAAAGGAACAAATCCGGAAGTATTAGAACGAACATGAAATCCATAATATTAATAATAATTTATTTTCTTACGTATTCGTCCATTTTCTTACGCATCCATTCGTCTTATTTTTAAATTTTTTGGACAGATGATTTCGTTTTCAAGAGTTTATTTCATTGATGAGTATGTGCACTTAATAAACAATTTTTTTCTAATTACTATAATACAAGTATACTCCCTGACTTTATGGTTTATGGCATTAAACTCAATTCCTCTTGAAAATTTACCCCTGGATGACCTTTCATTTACCGCTATAGTTTATCAAAGAAATTTTATTTTAGCTGTTTGTTTTGCCCACCAGGGTGGCGACCCATTCCATTTTTAGTGTAATCGGGTTTCCTCTTGAAAATGTATCGTTGAATGACCCTCCATTTATACTATTAATTATTTTATGCAGGAATATTTATTCTAGTTCTGATGTTTGGCACCAGGGTTTACGCAATTTTAAGCCTTATAAATAGATCCCTCTTCAAAATCCACCCCAAGATAACCAACTATTCATTTACATGTCAGTCCTCGGAAACGGCCGTTTTCAGAGTCACTCCATTTCGGTACGATTATTTGGAAATCGGTCATTTTCTCAGTCTGCCCATTTCTAAACAATTCCCAGGACTATCTCCTTTTAGTGTAAGTTCATGCGTGAATAGAATCTTTTATAAAATCAAATTCGGATACCTGTCGATTTGGGAAAACATAATTCATTAAACGAAGTATATTTGAGAGTCTTAATATATAACAATGTCCTTTCTGACTGCATTATCAATGCACAGCCGAAACCGAAATGCCTGCACCTGAAATCGTAAAATTTTAGTTGTTACTTCCTGTTATGACATAAAAATCCATTAAAAAGGTCTTTTCTGAAATTCAACTGTTAGGTGATTGAAAGTTTTTGAAAAGGTATACCAGTATATTTAAATTTAGAAATTGCATTTAATTAGAACTATAGATATTGTGATAAGAAACAAAATCCTAACTATATAGTTCAATACGTTTCAATAACTTAACTAACTTTCGTCAACTTTATAGTTTAATCAAAATACGATTTCAAATACACAAAATAAATAAGAAAATACAAAATACGATTACTCTTAAAAAAGATTTTATTTCAAAAATAGGAATACAGTAGAACTCCAATTATCCGAATCAATTGGGACCGGACCCCATTCGGATAATCAAAAATTCGGATAATTGGATTTTTTCCAAAAAAGTGGTCTATTTTAATTAATTACTGTATGTATGTTAAAAATGGGATAAAAACTATTTTTAAACAAAAAAAGCTTTTAATTAATTAAATGAAAAGGCAACACTTTTACATGTTAAGCGTACTTACAAGTGCTGTTCATTAGTACGGTATGTACGTACCGTACTGTAAATTAAAGTCATTGATTGCTCAGTCAAAGTAAGCTGTTTGATAGTTTTCATACGATTTCGGGAAGCCAAGTCGCGCATCCGCTTGACAGTGAGAAGTTGCATGTGATCACACTCGGACAGATGCTCCATCCACATCAACGCATTTTCAAGGCCGCAAAATGCTTCACTACCTGATGGACCGGTCTCTGCTTCAACTTCAACATTAAGGTCATCTTTTTCCGCGACACTTTCAATAAGTTCATCACCATGTCGAATTTGTAACCCAGAATCTGACAAATCACACACTATCCACTCTTCTATATCTTCAGCACTAACTTCTGAACATCCAGGATTTTTCAAAAGAATGTTTCTGAATTCCTCAAGTTGCACATCATCTTCATCTTCTCCTGCCTCTTCCTTTTTCTTTTCTTGATCTTCATGTTTCTTTTTCTCCTCTTCCTTCTCTTCGTCAGTTGATATGCCTTTCAACTTGTTCCACGCACGTTTTAATGTGACTGCCTTAACCAAGCTCAAAGCTTCCACCACCATGTAAGCGCAATCTTTTTAATTTATTTTTTGTGGTTAGCCAACACACATTCTTCGTCTTCGCCCACTACCATAAGTTTCTTTAATAGTTTCCTTCTGTAATGAGGTTTCATGGTTTGCCTACACTAGCTTCGCGGAGGGAAGAACAATAGCGTGCGTAGACAGAATCATTATTTTGCGAATCGCAGTACGTTTCCGTCTTAATTTTTTTTTTCTGAAATTCTGAAAGTGATTCGGATAATCAGCGATTCGGATAGTCAGAGTTCGGATAATTGGAGTTCTACTGTATATAAAATTTGTTGATTTGGTGAAATCCTAAAATAATCCGCAACAAAAGAACAGGCTAAAATGTTAGTACAACAAACAATTCAACAACAGTTTCATGATAGTAAAAAAAAATAACATCAATAATGTAAAACAACCAGGAATGATTATTTGTTTCTAAAATTTTTCATTCATTGGTGTAAACAGTTTTTTTTTAAATCGATTTTATTTTCTAATAATTTTTGTTTAATAAGAATTACTGCTACATAATTCCAAAACTCTGTTAAACTTTCAATATATGGAAAAAACTTACGATAAAGTGTGAAATACAGAATCAATTCGAACCTATTTAGGACAGTAAATTGATCTGCCAGTATCTTCGATGAGTTCGTTAATCAAGTATGTAGCTGTTATACTTCGTTTACAGGAGCACACAAAAGCAAAAAACATTCAAAGCTTGTCATCGCGATAACATCCGAAATATACTGAGCATATTTAAACCGAATTAGGACAGTATATTGTTCTTGCAAATATCTTGGAAGAATTCGTTAATCAAGTACGGTTTTGTTGCCGTATGTGATCATCTAATGATAAAAACCAGCCCTTTTGAAAGCAAAGATAATAAATTGAACGAATGTGTTTTTATTTTAGGTTGCCTGATTACGTCTTTTTTGTTCAAATTTCGTTATTTGTTTTTTGTACCGAAAGAAAATTCAAATCCTATTTTGGCGTCCCCTTCTACACTGGCGCCCGGGGCATATGCCCCCTTTGCTCCTCCGTAGTTTCGGCACTGGAAATATCTGTTATCCACCACCACAGTAACAGCCATTAATCCGGGAACTGATTTCGGGAGTTGCGAGTATCAATCCCGATCTTGGAATCGCGATTGTCACAAGAAATTATTATGAAAAACGATTTTTGTTTTGCTTTTATTTTACGTTGTATTAAAACAAAGTCAAATATATTTAACTTATTATTATTTAGGAAAAATTGAAATAAAATGACAAAAAAAAAAAAAAAAAAAAACTATACAAAATCACAACTTCATTCCTTAGCAGTCAATAATTAAAGAAATTAGCGTAATAGTGCTACTCAATTTTTTTTTTTTTTTTGGCAAAATATAAAAATGTCTATTAATCTGTATACACTTATACAATTATATTAGCACTAGAATCAGTTAAGAAAAGAAAAGAAAAAAAAACATAAATGTCTAACGTTTTGCAAAAATTCCTTGTTCAAATAGGTTTTCCTTTATGTATCCACTGTAAGTTGATCAAAACTATCTACGGGAGTTCTGAGATCTTTTGAATCATCCTTTTCAGGGGAGAAAAATAAGACCCCAAACTGAGGAAACAAAGTGGTAGTCGAGCGCTCGTAAATGCTCTTATTAGGTAGATTTCGTAAGAAATGCTACCTATTACATTCTTCCCTAAGTTGGAATTTATTGAAAAAATTTTGCAGATCTACGCCGATCATGACTCCCAGAACCCAAAACCACCCTCAGTTCAAAACTTTATATCTATCTATCTATCTATCTATCTGTGTCACTTTTTTCTGGACACGATAACTCCAATAATTCTGTACAAATTGCTTCCAAACTTATGCATAAAATCAAGGGACATAAAATCTCGGTCAAGTTCGTTAATGGGCAAAATCGAACGGGGGGGGGGGGGGGGGGGATGGGGAGGCTTTTTGTGAAAACAGAAAAAAACCCATAACTTCTTAATTATGATACGTATCGAATCCATTTAAAGTTATTATTAATTCTAGGTAAAGGGCCGAAAATTTATGTATGATATTTTTGATATAATTAAAAATGGCCCCAAAGAGGGAAAAAGGGGGGTTTCAGTAAAAAAAAATTCCTAACTTCGTCAATTCACAAGATATCAAATTCGCTTAAATTTATTATAAATCCTCTTGTATTATCTAAAGCTTTTATATTGACAAGTTTTTTATATCACCAACCCTTATAGCAAAAAAAAAAAAAAAAAAATCTTTTCTTTTCTTTTTTTCTTTTTCTTTTGACAAAGAGGATCCTCAAATTAAAATTATGCTTGAAACATATGAAACAGTGAAATATACACGAAAGTGCGTAACCATGCAATTAATTAAAATTGATCGAAAATCAGTTCTTTCAGATAAAAAAAAAATCAGTTATTATTAACAGATTAAAATGCAATTGTTCAGGGCATAGCGATGTATTTCTTATATTATTCAAAACTGTTTCTAATCAGATTTAAAAAAAAAAAAAAAAAAAAAAAAAAATATATATATATATATATATATATATATATATATATATTTTTTTTTTTAAAGGACCGATTCCTCGGAATCGGTCCTTTTTGGATTCGATATATTTTGGACCGAATCCGAGGAATCGTTCCAAAAAGGACCGATTCCGAGGAATCGTTTATTTTCGGAATCGTTCCGAAAAGGACAGATTCCTTTTTAAAGAGTGGAATCGTTCCTTCAATTTCACTGCCGGAGTCGTTCTTTGACAAATGACACATCTCTACTGCAAAGGCTGAATTAACCAGCATGTTCGGGAAATGCCGACTGTCGAATGCATCAAATGTCCGAATAGTTGAGTGCTACAAAATATATATCTGATGAGGAGAGCATCAATAAAATAGAAAAGCAGTAAAACAATTTTTTGCCTATTTTACTGTCGAAGTCAGTCAAATGATTCTGCTTTTATTAATTTCAAATTTGCCATTGATGAACTTATTTTTACCAAATTAAAAGTAAAAGTAAAAAATATTTTTGCTTGGATATAATTATAAGTTTATTGCTTAATATTTTGCAACTTTGTAACATCTATAATGAGACATTTATTGCGAATTTTAATTTAACATTGTAAGTAATATGAGTAATAGATGCTGCTCTTGATAGAAATTGTAGGTAAGTAATTGCCGTAAACATATTGATTGTAAAAAAACAAGCTTATTTATGTATATAAGACGGCTCGAACAATAAAAATATTCACGTTCTTATAAAATAAATCCCAATATGAGAAATATCAAAACTAATTACGTTTGCGAAAAAACTCACAGTTATAATTTTTCAATCAGATTAAATAACGTAGTCGCCAGATAAAAAAAAGTTGCTCGCCAGTGGCGACCTGGCGACTGCATTTGTCAAGCCCTGGTTGAGATACATTTGAAAAATAATTCATGCTTAAAAATTAGTAACAAGTCGTTAAATTAAAGCGGCAGTTTTCAAATAAATTTCATTCGAAAGAACATTTTTCTAGTTGATGATGTAAGAATTGAAATTTGCGGTATTAGAATTGATGTAAGCGCGATAAAAGCGAAAGCGATAGTGCCGTGTGTTGTCACAATCTTTATACATTTCTAAAAATTGCTACTGAGTTTTGGCTGGCGTCCAAAAGTAGACTACCATTTTTTAACGTCGACAGAGAAATCTACATCCACAGGGAAATAAATGGGACTTTGCCGCTTATAAGGAACTGTTAAATGAACTTATAATAAACCAACAAAAATAATTCCTGTAAAATATTAGCCTTACATTGTTTATTCTAACTCAAAAAATAATATTATTTCAAGCTTTTTCTCCCCCATAACACTATTTTTAATAATTTTCATTTTCCTGAAATCCTTTAGTGAATTTTTTATTTAAAAATGAAATCCTGTAACCTATAATTTAAAAAAAAGTAATTGGTAACATGTAATCCAGGTATGCAATCAATAAAAGCTCCAATTCTAATCTTTATAAGTAAGAATTGAAAAATCAGTTAAAATTACGTCATGTTGACACAATCACAAAATTTTCTCTTTAGTTTTATCAATGTAAAAATGTATTTCTAGCTAAGCATAACGCCATTTTCACACGTCCTTTATATGCGTTACTTTTATGCTTAATCACCATCACCATGTATACAAATAAAAATATATTTTGTATTTAATTGTAATGAAAAAGTGGCATCAATTTAAAATTATAATGCGTAAAGATAAAATAAACCCAATTTGACAATATTTCCGTGACGTCACAATAAATATGAATTTTTATTGCAGAATTATTTTTACCGAAATTTAACTTGCAAATTAAAAAATTCGGCCAAAATGCCACGTGTCTGAATATTTTTTCCTTATTTCTCTTTTCTCCTCGCAACAATGGAAGTAATCCCGATTGCCACTATTTTGAAGAAATAATAATAAAATAAAACATTTAAAATTAAAATTCTGCTAATTAATAAAAGTATTGAATCTGTGGCCAAATATCTTTCATTTAAAATAAGAATCGTGTAATTTGATGAAGTAATTTTTTTTATCATAAACTGTCGAAAGAAAACGCTTAGATTGGCAGGTGTTGCCATCGTCGAAATAGAGTCAAAGTTACTCATGGGCATGTTTTTGCTTTATAATATCGATTTTCTATTTCTTATATCAGGATTCTGTTTGGGAAAATTTGGTTCCTTTAAAGGACACATAAGTGTTTTCATCATAAAAGAGAACACTTCGCAAAATTCTTTGTCGTAAAAAAGAACCTTTCACAAAACTTTTTCATATAAAAAATGAACGCTTCACAAATTGAATAATCTTAAAATAAAATCGAACCTGTCACAAAACATCTAGAATCACTAAAGAACCAATTATGTAGCTATATTTATAAAGTACATATATATACATATAAATTTATGTATCTAATTTTAATGCATGTACATTTGTTTAATAAAGAAATACCTTGTTAGAATTCAAATGTCTTAAATAGGCAACTGAATATAATGCTAATTTAAAATTAGAAAAATTATGATTAGATGTTTCAAAAGTATAAAACACCATTCACAATTTTCACAAAAACAGGACCCTGCGAGAAAAGTCTGGACAGGTCCCTGTATATAGTATTATTATTATATTTTTAATCACTAAGCAACTAATCTGCCTCTGTTACAATAATGTGTATTAGAAGTATCTTTAATATTAATTTTTTTACTGTAGCAGCATATGAACTACGTTTATAAATATTGAAGCAAAAGACCGCGAAATTGCTTTGCAAACTCATCACGTTTGAATTTAGATAATGGGTTCCGGCAAAAGGAAAAAGCGACATTTCCCCCCTTTTTTTCCCCTGCCAGACAAATTCTAAATCATGCAAAGAACAAAAAGGAAAACATGTCCTTTTTTAGTAGCTAATCAAAGCTATTTTAAAGGTCAGAAACTCTCCTTTGCGCATGTTAATGGAGCGCCTGAGAGCTATAATTTTGTCGAAAATCGAATTCGAATGTAATATTTTAGGGCTTCTTTTTCTGAAGAGCACGAAAGACGAACGAAAGCTACACAGCTCTGAATTCCCCGCGTTCTAAGTCGTTAGGTCGCCTGGCAACGAAAAGTCATTCATGTTTATTATTATCTACCTGATTTATTGCCTGTTTTCCTTCAAAAAATAGTCTTTAAAAATATAACAATGCATTCATTATAATTTATCTTTTATAGTTATAATTTATCTCTTAACTCTTTTACTTCTGATTTTATTTTCGTTTAAATTTTTTGGGAAAAAACTTACTTTTATCTTTAAAAATTAAAAGTAGCTATTCAAATGACAAAACTTATGGTTTATATAAATCTAAACAAATATGTCATTTAATGAAATCTAACGAATATAGTTACTTCTCGTACTATGAATGTGACAATAGGCTAGGGAAGAATTTTTAAAAACATTTGGAAAATATTGTATTACAAAAATATTAAACAGATATAACAATTTTCTAGTATTTTTTTATTTCTTTTATTATAAATTATTGATTCGGACTAGAGTTCTGCATCGTGTCGGGTTACTCGGTATTACCCGAACTATACTCGACCCGTGTTTCATGTTGGGTCGGGTTGGCGATAATTATTTTGGTGCGGGTCGGGTTCGAGTTGACACCATTTTTAAGTAATGCGCGTGTGTATACACACACGCGCACGCACACACACACATACACATACATCTATATATATATTTATCTTACGTGGCGTAAAAATAAGGCTGAATTTCTAGCTCGCCGTTTGGCAACAACCGTAATTTCCAGAGCGACGATTCTGAGTGGTTCATTGTACGGCCACGTGTTTCATTCAGCGAATCAAAATTCACAGCATCATATATCGGCTGATGTAGTTGTTTTCGGAGATGTATAATCATTGGTTCGTTTTACGGTCACGTGATGCATTTAGCAAATCAGCTATTTACACACAGAAGAAAACGTGTTTACATCTGAGATATACTGTATTTTTCCCGTCGAATGCACTTTAAACGATGACTGTTGATTTATACAAGCTATCTTCCTATCACATAGTGTTTTTTTTTTAATGGACTTAAGCCGTGCTGTACAATATTATAGGTGCAATGAGTTTTAAATTAATTATGTTTGACTCCAATTCGGATATAGCACTAGCTACTAGAAAAGAAATCTAACAAAAAGCTCAACTGTAGCCGCACTTTTTAAGTAGCAGCATGTGTATACAACAATGTTCTATGTTGGCACTTTTGCTGAAAAAAAAATTAATAAGGTAAAGCCAGGAGAGATTGCGAGGTCGTAGAAATTGCGCACATAGAGGTTCGTGGGGGGGGGGGGGGAGGAGTAGAGTTAGCGCGCAGCGATTCTATGTAGTTGTACAACAGCAGTAGTGGAGTGTCTACTTGAAAGTGCACGTTGATTGTTTTGAGTGTCTAAGATAAAGTATTGCTATTTTGTTTTGTTTTCCCAAAGTAAGTGCTTGAATTTTCATAGCTATTCATCAGAATTTCTATACAATGTCAGTAGTACAAAATATTTTAAACTTAAACGATTTTTCATAAGCTACTAATCTAGACTAACAATGTGAACATCAACGGTTCGTTTTAGTAGCGGCCATGTTTATATAAAAGGCTGCGCAATCTCTCCTACCGAAATCAGAGAGTTTCCGCATCTGCTACTTAGGAGAGATAGCGCATTTTTTCCATTAGTTTCCATGCTAGGAGAGATTACGCAGCATATTGGTAAATTTGCCTAAAAAATGAAAAATTAAAATGGACTAGTTTTAAGTTAAACGTGTTATCAAGTAACTTAATGTTATTTTGTAATCTTATCTGGACTTGCTTTTTCTGATTATTTAATTTTTTCCCCTTTAATTAAAAATTTTTAACCGTTTTTAAAATTATTTCCATTTTTTAATTCTTTAACCATTAGGTTGAAATATTCACTTTTAATACAATAGTATTTGTTCACAAAAAACTTACAACAATGTCATTTAAGTGTAATTATTATTGTTAACAATTTAATTGTAGCTATTACTAGTAACAATCTCTCCTACCCATGTGCGCAATCACACCAACCCTGTAAGGACAGATTGCGCTAAACAACTCTCTTGGTTTTATTACAACTGTTCTATTAAATTACAACATAACAACAAATTAGCAATGGAAATGCATAAAAAACAAATTAAGTCAAAATTATTCATGGATAGTTTAGCAAAAAATTAATATTTAGATTTTTTATTGTTATTCTTTCGAATTGTGCGCAGACTCTCCTGGCTTTACCTTATGTGTTTTAGAGATAAATAAAAACTATTTGCATGCATATTAATAACTTTCTTAATTTTTTAATGTCCTCGGTAATATCCCACTTTCGGGTATACCGCGCTATTTTTCTTCTGTTTCCGAACAAGCGCGATATAATGACAAGCTACCGTATTTCATAACTTATTACTGAAGTAATTATCTCTAAAAGGAACCAAAATCTTGGCGAAAATATAAGAAGATAATAAAAATATCGCTTAGAAAATAAAAAAAGGTTGTGTCCGAAAGGGCTTGAAAATATTAAACTTTTGGTATAATAAACGTCATATTCTTTTCCTTCACATTAAACTTGAAATTTCAAGATTAATTCATGCAAAAGATGAATAAATATAAGTTGAATTTATAGGAAATTGATAATAATATTTATGACTTCAAAAATTTCAAGTCATTTCATACAGTGAGTCTGTCCACAACATCAGAATTGATATTCTTAGATAAAAGCCTTTAAAACTTTTGAAGTATAGACAAACGTGTAGAAATGCATTTTGAAACTGTATATTTTCATATGCTGCAAATTGAATAAAAATGATCTCGCACACATACACAAATTGGATTTCATTTAGAATGCACATGGATCATTTTGCAGTATTATTCATTATGTTATGTTTCCTTTCAGATTTTAAACATTCATTAAAAAAAAAAAAAAAAAAAAAAAAAAAAAAAAAAAAAAAATTGAACAATTGTCCTGCGAAAATGTTTGAACTTTCCACGTTCCATAGTTTTTGATAAAAACTGCTGCGGCAGATGGATAGACAGACACAGGAGTGATCTTATAATGGTTCCGTTTTTACTTTTTAAGTACGAAACCCTAAAAAGGGGACATTTTGCAGCAAAAGAAAAAAAAAATAGTTCAAAGATAACCATCAGTAGGTACAGATTTCAAATATTCATGGATATTTAACAGATTGTCTTACCGGAGTGTAGTTATGCACCATAACCCTTGTTAAAAAGTGAGATTTGTCATAGCAGAAAGGGAGGATGGGTTCAAAGAAACCCATACCATAAGTAATATCAGATTTTAAAAATTCATAAAAGTTAACAAATTGGGGCATCGGAGTGCGGTTTGCGCCAGAAGAGTTCTCAAATAATCCAACTGTTTACGGCAAATATTTTTTTAACTATTTTTTTTTCTTTTGCCCTAAAACATCCTCTTCTTGGGCATCTTGGTACAATCTTCAATCCTATACGATATTATGTAATACGTTAAAATATGTTAAATTACGTTAAAATGCATCAATATATATATATATGTCGTGTTTTCAGACACGAACTCGGTCTGAATGGCAGTCGAAGATCGCCGATAAACATGTCCCAGTCTGTGCAAGGTTTAAGGTTTCCCTTCTCGATCGGTATCAGGAGGCAGTGTGGTATCACCAACAACTAGGACTTCAGTCAATTTTCAGTAGAAATAAAGACTTTATTGACATTTAAAAACGTCAAGTCAGGGGGAATGCTCGACTTATCAAAATTATCTCGAAGAACTAACACACTCGATTGCTGCATTCTCCGACGCAAAAAAAAAAAAAAAAAAAAAAAAAAAAACTTTCTCGCTTTCCTTCAGTCACCAGCCATCGTCGAAAAATCTCCCGGAATCAGGATGTGCGAGCAGTTTTAACCTCGCCTGCGCAAGAGCACAAAACACGTCACGTGACCGACCTTCATCGAATCACAAGGTTTTTAAAAGGTCTTTATTCGCATTTGCGGTGCAATTATCTTGAGGAAAAAAAGTTTCCCGGCGGGAAAAAATATTCTATACCTTTCTACACTCTTGTACCAGATGCATGACGTGTCAACAAATCAAAGTCTCTGCTTTGAGAGTGTTGGTTAAACTAGCTCGAATTTAATATGCATAAAGAAAAAAAAATGAATCTTTGATGTAGGAAAAAAAAAAGAACGAAAGCTTTTCGGAAATATTTGAATAGACATTTAATATTTAATAATAGAATAATTTTACGGAAATAGGGTTTTCTGAGCGGAATAATTTAAGAGATATGATATTTTAGCATTTAAATAAAGCAGTTATAGCAATTTGACTACACGGGAATAATAATAATGAATTTTAATAATGGATTAAAAATAAAGATGTTCTATTTAAAGAATAATAATAATAAAAAAAAACTATCGCCATTCTTAGATCTAAATAATTTCGAATAAATATTATTAAGTGGATTCTGATAAACTGACTTTACATATGGATAGTAAAAGATTATTTTAAGAATAAGAATTATTTAATAAGCCGGGGCTATATACGAAACATTATTAATTGGAAAAATTTTATAGTATAATTTAGCAGATTGCGGAGTAAATTAAATTTTGTAATATATATATAATATTATTTTATTCCTATATTAGAAAGTAGTCTACGCAAAAAAAAAAAAAAAAAAAAATCAATAAAAACATCTACAACAGTCAGCACATTTTCCCAACGTGTTACATTATTTTGCGTTAATGTTTATCACACTGAAGTGTTGGCGATAAAAGCAGTGTCCAATGTAAAATTCATTGCGAGCTCAAGAACACGCAATAATTTTTGTCGCAATTGTTTTTTCGGACATTATCTGCCCTGCGTTAAGTATGTCACACGAGTAAAATTAATCCCAAATGGCCAGAGTTTAGAGATGCTAATGACGGCTGTAACTTGAAGTGGCGAGACTAATCAGCGAGATAATTTATGAGTGTTTACGAAAAAAATTACGCTTGCACTGGATTATTAAAAGCTATTTTGGATGATTTAAAAAATGTATAATCTAGTTCTACCAGATAATTTATATTTTTAAAAATTGTATAGAAATTTTAAGGGTGAAAAATATTTACCAGATGTAAATATACATTCGACATATCTTCGAATCAATACAAGTGGTTCAGTTTCAATATTCAGGGCGAAATAATTACTTTTTTTCTATTTAGAGCTTGGGTTTTTCCATTAAAAAAGCTTCAAAGAGTCATAATATATGTACTTTTCCAAAATATTTTGCCTAATACTCTCAGAAGCGTCATTCAGTTAGTAATTTACTGTTGTATAAAAATTTACTGTTATAAAAAAATATATATTTTGCTCTAACAAATTGTTCATTAAAATAAGTTAAAAAAAGAAATTTTATTATTATTATTACTAAATTAGTAAGTATTTTTTACAGTGTTTTTTAGTTGACTATCTTTTGGATTTGTAAATTTGTACGTGTATACTGACGTACTAATTGTACGCTTTTTCCCACATTAAATTTTTCACGTATGGCTCACCTAGAGATGTAAAATTTCCGGAAATTTTAAAGTAGGAAAAAAAAATTTTTTTTTTTGAAAAATTGATTTTTTTTTAATTTCTCAAAAATAAGTTATATTTTCTTTAAAAATATAAAATAATAAACATATTTAAATTTCTGCATGCTAAAAAAAACACTTAACTTGAATATATTACCAAAAAAAAAAAAAAAAAATCACGCTTTCAAAGTTTTGTTTTTCAGTCTCAGAATTTTGATAGTAGATTTCTTGCTTAATTTAACATCATTATACGTAATATATCATGTCTCTAATGAAATGATTTTTCAATTGTATTTGTTCAATTACCAGTAGAGCTAATTTAAAAAATGACAACGAAAAAATATCTTATGAGTTTCAGCCAATACCAGAGCTGTTTGAAAGCAAATTAAAACTGCATTATACACTCCTCTACATCATCCCCGGCATCATTGATTTTAAAGTATATAAATGATGCCATTTTAAAGAAACTAATTATTGTGGTTGTGGCATTATAAATATTATCATTTTTTAAATCTTCCATTACTTAAAAATTAGTAATAATTTACAACATTACATTGTTTTTTTCTTACAATTAGAATTTTCATTTCCTGTAAATTTAGTTTTGGTAAAATTGCAGCTATGCCAATAAAAATAAATGCATGTTTCAAATTTTATATTAAATTTTCAACCTATATTGGTATTATTGAAATAATTTTGCAAATGCATTTTCGTTTTTAACCAGAGAAGTTGCATGTAATTATCCTACCAAGTGTCTGCATACATTTTTTTCACGCGATCCTGTTATTGTGAACTTTTGTATACACTTATAATAATCAGAATTTGTGAATTAGAAATTCTCGATATATTTAGGTTCCTATTTATATATTTTTAATAAGGTCCTTTGTACATATATACAGCTAGATAATAGATTCATTGGTAATATCAGCTGTTATGTGACAGTTTTGTTATTTCAAAATCATCACATTTGTAAGGGATTCAGTTTGGAAATTGAAAAAATTTCCGAATTTTGCGAAGGGTCAGTTCTATGTTTTAAGGTGAAAAAGTTGTGAAGGATCCTATAAAGGACTCAAGGTCTTCCTAAACTACCTACAGATAATATTTTTCATGTTAACGTTTTTGTGTGGGACATTGAACATGAAAAAATATCAGAATGTAGCCGTAATAGAATTTTGAATATATAATTTTATAAATGAAACTTCAATTTTTCCAATTTGGAAAAATTAAAAAATAGCCCGTCGGTAAAAAAAAAAAAAAAAAAAAAAAAAAAAAAAGTTTTTTTTTCAAAGTTTCCGTTTTTTCCCCGAGCATTTCCATCTCTAGGCTCACATGCAAAAAAAGTGACACTGCTCCAAAAAATTCATTTTGCGTATTATTGCACTAATAGATCTGACTTAAGAGTCCTGCATAAGAGACTTAAGATACCTTTAGAGGGATCAGAAATGCTTTAAATAGCGAAAAAAATGATTTATTATTTACTTTTATTATTTATACTGTTTGAACCAGGGTTGGCAAGGTTTTGCCATAAAAAATCTGGTAAAAACCGTCCCGGCAAAAATAGGTTTTTACCAAAGTTGTGGCAAAAATAGGCTATGTACATTTAATTTTTTTTTTACAGAAAAAAAAAAATCTGATGAAGAAAAAAAAAACTTAATACTTAGTTTAAAAAATCAATATTCTAAATAAATTAGTAATAATTATGAATTTTATGAAGGAATACTAACTTTTATAACAAAATTATAAATGAAACAAATACTAATTTTATATAAATAAATAGAAAACTTAATTATTTATTCATGTTTATATAATAATTATTAATGATTATTCACACAATAGAAATGTGCAGATTGTAAATGGGTAAAGCGTTTATGGTTATATGTGTAAAAGAAATTCAAATTAACAATTATATTCTAAATTCAAATTTTCAATATAAAACTATAATTAAAGCAGAACACTATAAAATGGCTAGAGGCTGAAAGTAAATAATGTAACTTTTTGTCCCTTTCTTGGAGTGTAAGATGGAGAAAAAAAAAATCTAGTTTCTTAACAAGACATAACAGAGAGGTTTTTTTTTCAATATCTAATTTTCAATTTAATTTAATTACTTTTTTATTTGTAACAAACTAGTTTCATTAAATAAATAATTATAAATTCGTACCAGACTTCAATATCTACATATGTTTAGGACTCGTTACATAAAACAAAAATAGCAAAGTTATATATAAAACCTTTTGATAATTAAAATAATATTAATAGCTGACAAAATACTTTATATAAGGAAAAAATTAGATATCCGATTTTTAATTTGGTTCTTAAGTTCCTAAGTTTTAGACTGAATCCCACCTATTTTATAAATATTTTGATTATATTTATTAATTAGCAAACTAAGTTTAAAATATTAAATGAGATATGTTATTAAATCTAATTGTTTCTACCATTATGGTCCTTATTAATTTATAGATCTTACTACACATTAAAGACCTATAAGAATTTGACATTTTTGCTGGTTTTTTCCATTTTTGCCCTGGTTTTTTCCAGTTTTTACCACTGTTCTGGCATAAATATCTTTTTGCTCGCATAAAAACCAAACCTGGTTTGAACATGTACGAATGTCGTACAGTTCGTGCGATAGGAAATTTCTTAAATTTATGGTCGTCCGAGCCGTAAATGTTAAACTGCGCAGACCAACAATACCTGCGATTGCAAAACTTTAAACTAAATTATCTGGAAACATTGTTTTTTAGCAATTTTGCCAATATAACTTTTGAACAAATTAACGTATTTGTTTGTTTCTTTTTCAATTCCTACTATTAGCTCACACTCTCTATATATTTATATATCTTGTTCAAATTTTCAATCGTTAATAAAATATTTTCTATTCATCCACTCAAGTTTAAATAAATTTTTTAAAACTTGTATTGGATGACACTTGATGTTAATACAGTTTTTTCAAATATTAATTCATTAATTAAATTTAATTAATTAATTTTAGCTTTATATGGAAGAAAATAATTTCTCCCATTGTTTTTATAAATGAAATGAAAGATTTTCTTCAAATTAGTGATGCCACAAAAATAAAATACCACAACGATGATTATAAAAAAATGTTCAATAAAGATAACGTGGGACATTAATGCTGCATGGGTTTATTTTATATATTTATGATTAAAAAGTAGGAATTGACTTTAATTTTTTTTTATATTACTTGTTCTTTTGATAAAGGAAATTAAATTCTCTGCAAATTGTACTTGAAGAACAAAGAAATTTTTTTTCCAAGTTATAACAAAAATTAAGATACATTTTTATGATTTTGAACTTTTTATTATATTTGTTATGTATATTTTTGTTGTTGTTGTTTTAGGTAAAATCGAGAGACAAAGTAATAAGCAGTATAAATAAGAAATGACGAATCAAAAATATGGAACCTAGACATAGTTGTCGTACAATATTAAAGCTTTTTCTATTGTTTTTTTTTTACAATTTACCAAACATATATTTTTTATTTCTATAAAACATAAATCAATACATGCAAAAAGAGGTAACAGTTTAAATTAATTACAAGCTTCCTAATCTACTATGAAACATACATGCAAAAAGAGGTAACAGTTTAAATTAATTACAAGCTTCCTAATCTACTATGAAACTCCAGTCATTTCTCATCCTTTCAAACCTTCCTGGCCCCCTTAATAAAAATTACGTTTTTCTGCTTAAACGCCCCTTTTGCGTGGTTCGTAAATTTCGTGAGCCAACCCGAATGCCAATCGATAAGGATCGCGTAACATACTCCCACTTTAAAATGAAAATTCCTAGACAGTACAAACATATCGATTTTAATGGGAGAAATTCCGACCCTCGCATTCACTTTGAATGGATAATTTTTAATTTTGACTACTGATTTTTATTTTAAATTATTGATATAGTGTGAAGCCATTTTCAGACTTATTAAAAAATAGTCCTTCCGGCCTGTACCGGGAGGAAAAGGTAGCTTTCCTATATCTTCGTTTTAAAATTTTAGCTAATGTTACACGAAAACAGCAAGCTAAAATGCAAAGAAACGTTTACAAAAGATTCGTTAATACTGAATTTGAATAAGAAATTCGCCAAATTATTGAGCAATAGCCAAATTGGCTTCATTTATGAAGACTTATTTTGATCGCCAAATTTGGCGATATTTCGCCAAATGTCGCCCAATTTTGCCAATTTTGTCGCCAATGTCGCCAATTTTGGCGTTAACGGATATGAATATATAGTTTTATGCGTATGATTGGGAAAATTATTACAACAATGAAAGAAAATAATTTGCGAGTAATCGCGTTAATGTGCTGTTTTGTTTCAAAATGTCAGCCACCCTAGAATTTCAAACTGCTCTATCTCAGCCATTTTTTAAGATAGAGGTAAACCAAAAAAAGCTCTGGAATCCTTGTATCAAGGCCTAACACGTAATTAAAAAATAAATTTGAATTTTTAAATTTTTTGTATATTTATTTTAGATTTTAAGTTATTTTACATCTTTAAATGGCCGCCATCTTGAAACAAGATGGCGGACCAAGCTGGCCAACGAACTCGGTCGAGACATTAGTGACCTTAATACACACAATTAGTTTCATCAAAATCGATTCATAATTACGCGCGTTATCGTATGACATAGGTCAGATATATATATATATATATGGATATATCTATATATATAAATCAACATTTGGACGGAGGGTGGTTTTGGGGTCTGGGGGTCATGATCGGTGAAAATATATCGAAATTTTCCGGAACTGCTTTCCTCCGAACGGCTGCAATAGGTAGCTTTATACTTTTTTGTATTGAAAGCTACCTAATAGTAAAGAAAGAAATATGGGTCGATCAAATAGTCTTTGCACCTGTTACGGTTGGTTTCAACCAAATTTTTTTTTTTTAATCTACATTAATTACCTTAAATCACTCTCTCAACATTTATTTAGAAGTTTTCTTTTTGTTTCTGTTTTAAATAAATATATAAATAAATGTAATTGTAATATTAATAATAAAAGCAGTTTTTTTTTTTTTTTTTCCTCTTCTTTCCATTTCTTTTAAGCAAAGCAATTTCAACTTTCATAGTCTAACGTAGCTTCCTGTTTTTCAAATACGAAAAGCAGACAGCAAGGGAGGGATGTTTTGTCAGTAGACTACACAGGTGGAAAATTTGGAGTCATCTAGTCTGACTTTGATATAAGAATGACCGACCGCCCTGTATAAGAATTACGTTATCTTATGAGTGTACTATACACGCAATTAGGCTTTGTAAGTTTACGTCAGGCTTCAATTGGCTCTGCTATCAGGCGGATAGCTGGCGCCCATGTAAACAGAGGCTAACAGGACCCCCCTTCAGCACACGCCATGGGGGTGATGCATGGCTTCCTTCCCCCATGAAGCGGCCGGCAGAGTGGAGCGGCAAGCTGTAGTCTTCACGAAGAGTCCATTTTTCCTTTTGTTTCCATTCCCGTACCCCTGGCAGAGTGGATCGGTCCCGTTTTTCAAGCAGCGCGGGAGAATGAATGTTTACGACACTTGTTGCTTGGCCAAGAGACCTGTCGTTTGACTCGTAAAAAAATTTCGACTTATTACGGGGCTCGAAGATTGGCCTGTGGGCTGGATCGCGAAGTTGTTGAAGGCGGACAGGTTTCTGGAAGATTTTTTTTTGAGAGTGGGGCATTGATGGCCCTACATTAACTATCCTAAATCATGATGTTATGATGAAAAGAGGCTATGAGGGCATTTTCGAATTGCGGATCTATAACTGTTAACGAGAAATTAAGAAGAAGATATGTGTAGCCCGTTTTTTTTTTGGCGTAGTGGCGCTCCAAGATTATGACTTCTTAACCATCAGAAGTGATCATAGATATTGAACTAAACGGTCGTTAGAAGTCGTAGTGTTCTGAGTTACGGTGATGGCTATCTTCGAATAAAACACATGCTTCAGGAAGGTGAAATTACTGACTCCGACGGTGAAGTTCTGGACCGTAGAACGATTTTCCCCTCCGGACTAGATGATGGACCTAGTAGTTGATGGCAAGTGATACAGTGAGATGAGAGGATTGATGAATGTTAGCTTGAAACCACATGGGTATTGTCTGAATTTTTCCCCAGCCTGAATACTCCAGCTTAAGTGCTTCATCAGATTTTGAAAAAGGACGAAATGCTCCTAAGTGCCCATTGACTAAAATTGTAGAACTCTCTACCTGTTGTAAGTACTATTTGCATAGTTTTTCTTTTTATTTATTTGTACCTCTTTTTAAAAAAAAAAAAAAAAAAATATGTTTGCTATACCAGAGTTTAAAAGTGAAATGAATATCTTTGGATAATTTCAATAAGAATTAACATTATGAACAGAAATAGTCTGTAGGTTAATATATAATGTTTGTATGTTTGAACGACCATTAAATGGTAATGTGATGATAATTTTAAAAATATGATGTGTAATTTAAAAGTAACCAGTGAGTGGTTTCAACTTAAAAGATCAGCTGTTATATTGTTTTATTAAGATTATTTTTGATAACTTAGTTGCTTCATTATTTTAAATGTTCAAATAAATTGTGTTTTTTTTTGTTTATTATCAAAGATGGTATGTTTTTCTTTGTATAAATCTCTAAATAATTAATTTTTTATATTCACAGTAGACCTATAAGAATGGCCTAACCTTTCTGTGAGTAATAAAAAAAAAAAAAAAAAGGGAGAGAAAATTCAACTTTATTAAATTGGGACTTTAAAATTTCTTAAGTTTAAATTCATAACTGACTGTTTTAATGAACATAAATTGAAGTTCACTCAATGTTATACAATCGTATTTTTGATCTTGATTTAAGGATGGATAGATTAATAAGTGAAACAGTAATATTAAATTTAATTTCATAAAATGTTAAATTAAGCTTTAACTCTCCTCTTTCAGAAACATTGTTTTTCTAAAATATACACCAAAATTGTTTTATTTTAAAAAGTAAAAAAAAAAAAAAAAAAAAAAAAAAAAAAAAAAAAAAAATATCCAGTTATTTTACACCACTATACGATTCTTGGTTAACCGATCGGATCTTGTTCAGAATCTCTATGGTTGTTCTAAAATTTTAGTACATCATCATATCCCTATTCTATTAACGGATTTAACTCTTTCCCCTTTTGGTCCTCATATTGGAGGAATTTCAGGTTGTCTGCATTTTTCCAAATTATATGATGATTACACTTTTGTTAATTTAATGTGTATGGAGATTTGAGCTTGATCGGGTTGGAGTGGAGTTGGGTGTTCTTTATGCAATCCAGTATGCTACTTGATTTAGAAATCTGTTGCCCCTTACTACATTTAATATTGTCTTAAAATGATGAGTTCAAAATTATCATTGTTGTATTAACCTATTCGGATTCTTAAGTTTTGATATTTTGATTAGCTTTAATATAATTTGCTACCTTTTCCATGGCAACAGATTTCAGTGGAGCTAATCAGGGTATACTTATTTTTTTCTAAATATTTAATTGTCAAGTGAAGATTGAGTAATAAATGAGCTTTTTAAGTTCAAGTAAGTTGTGTTTTAGAAAGAACCCCAAACCCACAACACACCTATTATTCTCCCTCATAAAAAAATAATAAGTCTATTTTAAATCTATTAACTGTAGTTTTAATTTATCCAAATTCAAATTTAATTTTATTATAACTAGACCATTAATCAATGTTGAAATAGTGACAAAAATTGCAATAATTGTTAATGTCTTTGTTTTTTTCATGGTAATGTAGGATACACAACAAAAATTTCTGAGGACGGTTAAAATAGAAGACAAATGATTGACTTCAAAGAAGCAAAATATGATCCGAGCAGCAAAAAAGTATACTACTCGTTAGAGCAGGGCTGTTCAACGGGGCTCCTTTTGAAAGCGTTCATGGCGCCCTTTCGAATGATTCCCGTTACAAGAAGTTTATTTATTTTTTATTTATTTATAAAAATCCATTTTAAAAGATGCTTCTTTAAAATTACTAATGTTCCAGATGATGTTTTGTTACAGGCGGCGTTAAATTTTCGGCTCCTTACAATAGAAAATTTTTCCCCGTCAGGAAAGTGTAATACTAAATTTACTATGATCAGGGCTTGACAAATGCGGCCCCCAGGTGGCCACTGGCGTCCAAATGTTTTTATCTGGCGACCAAATTATTTAATCTGGTGTGGTTTTTTGTTTGTTTGCGAATAACTAGTTTTTTATTTTATTTTATTTTATTTATTTATTTTTTTTGTGGGGGGGGGGGAGGGGGGAGGTGCAAAAATTGACTAAGAAATGAACACAAATGGCATTTTTCTCTTCCCCAACCCGTGCACGGCAAGAAGTGATATTCCTCTTTTCTCGTATTTTTAATGGAAGAAACAAGTTTAAAAGGCATTTTCTAGCTCATGCATTGAAAACGCCATTCTTTTCCGCTCTAGCCGGCTAGCATGCCATGCAATTAGAATGTGTGGGAGGGAGAGGGCAAGTTTCAATAAAACAGAAAGAAATGGTGTTAATCCAGCCTTTGTGGCACATAAAACCGGATGCAATGCGAAAGAATGCACATCATCAGATATAGGTTTTTTTGTAGCACTCCACTATCCAGACATTTTAAGCATCTGGCAATAAGCATTTCCTGAACATGCCGTTAATTCAGCCTTTACAGAGTTTCTTTTTTTCCCCTAGAGATATATAATTTTGACAATTTTCAATACAAAACTTTGTCTGTATAAAGTTTGAGTACCTAAACAATGATTATTATTTTTTTTCTCAATTAATGAAAAAAAAAAAAAAAAAAAAAAAGTGCTTTTAATAAAAAAACATTGTGCTTTTTGAAAATTAATGACCGTGAAGGGGGGGGGGGATAAATATTTTTACTGGCGACTAGAATTTTTTGCTGGCTATCCGATTTTTTAAAATTTGTAAAGCCCTGTCTATAATTTTTTTTTTTTTTTTTTGCTATTATTCTTCAAATCGAGCTCTGCATAATAGGGGCCTTATATCTCACATTGTGACGTGTCTCTGCATCTTATAAGACGTCTCCATATCATTACTCCCTGCCAGTGTCGTCGTCTTTTTTATTCAAGAAAATCCAAATACATAACCAGAAATTCCAAATAGTAATTTTTGCTTTATTTAATGATGGAATTTTTATTAATACTTAAAGCATACCTGCCAATTTTCAACTAAACTTCCGTACAATACGGGTTAATTTGATCCTGGTTAAAGACGTTTGTAACCAGAAAATATATCTGAAAAAATTAAATATATTTAGTTTCATGTTCTCAATTGGAAGCTAGTTGAATGCATTTCTTAAATAAAATTCTTGTTTGAAACGTGTTTAACCTCAATTAAATTAACCTACATTGTACGGAAGTTTAGTGCGAAGTTGGCAGGTATGTTTAAAGTAAAAATTCTACTTTCGAAATTTACGGTATGAATTCGGAATTTCTGAATAAAAAAATAAAACCAAACTGGCAGTACTGTCCCCTTACTACACTGAAGTAATATTGTTCTATGACTTTCAATGTTTGCCACTTGATGAGGCGTGCCCACACTTACTGAAAGGTTGGACAGCCCTGAGTTAAAGTATCGAAAACTTCCTTTATTATTCTAGTAAACATGTCAAATAAAATTTTGAATTAATTATTTATATATTTTCAGAAAATGGAAAATAAATACTTGTCTTTGGTGCACAGAATAATTGATTGACCCATATACCTACAGTCGAACTCGTTTAATACGAGCACGGTTAAAACGAGCAATTTCAACGTTTTAGCCTGTTAGCACGGTTTATCACTAAACAATATTAATATTTAAAAATAGCAAATAAAACCTTTGTGCAATAATATTAAAAGGAAGAATACCAACGTTATAAATACACAAATAATACACAAAAAATTATTCGCTATTTCGAATCTACAAGCGAGATTCTACTTGAGTGCGACAAAGAGCAAAGCACAGCGTGCTAGAAAAAGCAAGACTAGTCAAAACGACAGAGGGGCGGTTGCTTATATACGCGATGCGGGTGGAGAACGTCACAAAAGCAACCAATGAGAAGAAAGCAGCATGAAACAACTGAGTGGACAAGTAGAGACATCTACCGGAGAACAAAAGAAACGAAAAACAAAAAAGGGAAATTAAATTAATGCTTTTCAAATACTTGGAAAATCAGGAGTACTAGATAAGTCATTGACTAAGGAGTGAACATTTTTAATGATGTGGTAAGTTCCCCAAAAATCAAGATCAAGGTTAGAATATTTTTGGATAATATTGGCTGAGGAAAAGTTGAACCTATGTTGAAAAGACCAATATTGTGGAGCAATAGAAGAACGATAGCTCCTGATTTTTTACATAACCTTAATGTTCTTTTAAACGAAATCTAAGAGCACGTTTAGTCGGACCAGTATAAAAGAGACCACGCTGGCAAGTAAATATCCCAATTATCTATACAATCAATGAGGTGCTTGAGATTTGAAAAAGATATTTTATTAAGAGGAGAAAAAAAAACAGTGGCACTCCGGGAGTGCCGACAGAAGTGAAAACTTGAACAATTACGTGTGTATTTTTTGAATCGTCAGGAAATGTTTTATTGTGCACGAAATACTTTTAAATGAAGTGTTTTTTATTCATTATTATAAACTACTACTACAAATATTATATTACAATTTTCATTTAATGCGCTATTGTACATGAAAAATAATGCATATTATTTTGCATACAAAAATTTCGGGAAACAGACTTCAGTCGCACTATACCGCTTACCATTTTTCTGCGTTACTATACCGCTTACATTTTTCTGCGTTACTATACCGCTTACATTTTTCTGCGTTTACGATACCCTTTACTATAGCGCTTATATTTTCTGCGTTACTATACCGCTTACATTTTTCTGCGTTTACAATACCCCTTACTATAGCGCTTACATTTTCTGCGTTACTATACCGCTTACTATACCGCTTACTATACAGCTTACTATACCGCTTACTATACCGCTTACATTTTTCTGCCTTTACTATACCGCTTACTATACCACTTACATTTTGTCTGCGTTTACTGTACCGCTTACTATACCACTTACATTTTGTCTGAGTTTACTGTATCGCTTACTATACCGCTTACAATTTTTTCTGTGTTACTATACCGTTTACTATACCGCTTACATTTTTCTGCGCTTACTATACCGCTTCTATACCGCTTACTATACAGCTTACTATACCGCTTACTATACAGCTTACTATACAGCTTACTATATCGCTTATTATACCGCTTACATTTTTCTGCGTTACTATACCGCGTACTATACCGCTTACTATACCGCGGTGCAATAGCGCACAGCAAGCATGCGGCGCGCGACGCGCCCGCCCAGCCCTACCTCATACCTAACTATACACAATACATGTACCAGAGGTGTTGGTTACAGTAACAGTCTCGCGAGTTCAATGGTTTTTTCCCATCTCAAAAAATGCCCAACGCGCCTAAAGAAGTTTTCACTTCAAATACACAGAGGTATCGGTAACAGTGTCGGTTACAGTAACAGGTGTCGCGAGTTCAATGGTTTTTTCCCATCTCAAAAAATGCCCAACGCGCATAAAGAAGTTTTCACTTCAATCACTTCAAATATACAGAGGTGTCGGTAACAATGACGGTAACAGTGTCGGTTACAGGTTTCGCGAGTTCAATGTTTTTTGCCCATCTCAAAAAATGCACAACGCGCCTAAAGAAGTTTTCACTTCAAAAATAACATTGAACTCAAACCTTCTTAAAATTTTAGCAACTTGCTGACTGATTTTAGGAAATAATGGCAAAACAACTGAAGTATCAGAAACCCGTCCATTCTGGTGAATGGACGGGTTTTGTCAATCTATACTATTATATAAAGAGGAAACGGTGACTGGGTGACTCATCAACGCCCAGCCGAAACTACTAAAGTCAGGGTCACGCAATTTGGACTGTAGATTGCTGTTATGGCCTAGGCAAGCAATAAGAAGGGATTTTTGAAAATTCCCCCCCGAAGGGGGTTAAAGGGGGGTTCGAATCTTTTAGGTAATTTTGCCATATCTCAGCAGCAGTTATAGGTAGGAGCTTGAAATTCCAGAAAACAAATCTACTAAAAAAATGATTAAACACCTATTTCAGCGATTTTCGAAATTCCCCCCAGAAGGGGGTTAAAGGGGGGTGGTCGAATGTTTTAGGTCATTTTGACATATCTCAGCAGCAGTTATAGGTAGGAGCTTGAAATTCCAGAAAACAAATCTACTAAAAAAATTATTAAACACCTATTTCAGCGATTTCGGAAATTCTCCCCAGAAGGGGGTTAAAGGGGGGTGTTCGAATGTTTCAGGTCATTTTGCCATATCTCAGCAGCAGTTATAGGTAGGAGCTTGAAATTCCAGAAAAAAAATCTACTAAAAAAATGATTAAACACCCATTTCAGCGATTTTAGAAATTCCCCCCAGAAGGGGGCTAAAGGGGTGGTCGAATGTTTTAGGTCATTTCGCCATATCTCAGCAGCAGTTATAGGTAGGAGCTTGAAATTCCAGAAAACAAATCTACTAAAAAAATTATGAAACACCTATTTCAGCTATTTCGGAAATTCCCCCCAGAAGGGGGTTAAAGGGGGGTGGTCGAATGTTTCAGGTCATTTTGCCATATCTCAGCAGCAGTTATAGGTAGGAGCTTGAAATTCCAGAAAACATATCTACTAAAAAAATGATTAAACACCCATTTCAGCGATTTTAGAAATTCCCCCCAGAAGGGGGCTAAAGGGGTGGTCGAATGTTTTAGGTCATTTCGCCATATCTCAGCAGCAGTTATAGGTACGAACTTGAAATTCCAGAAAACATATCTACTAAAAAAATGATTAAACACCCATTTCAGCGATTTCGGAAATTCCCCCCAGAAGGGGGCTAAAGGGGGTGGTCGAATGTTTTAGGTCATTTCGCCATATTTCCGCAGCAGTTATAGGTAGGATCTTGAAATTACAGAAAACACATCTACTAAAAAATGATTAAACACCTATTTCAGAGATTTTGGAAATTCCCCACAGAAGGGGGTTAAAGGGGGGTGGTCGAATGTTTTAGGTCATTTCGCCATATCTCAGCAGCAGTTATAGGTAGGAGCGCGAAAATTAGGAAAACAAATCTACTAAAAAAATTATTAAACACCTATTTCAGCGATTTCGGAAATTCCCTCCAGAAGGGGGTTAAAGGGGGGTGGTCGAATGTTTTAGAACATTTCGTCATATCTCAGCAGCCGTTTTAGTTAGGAGCGCGAAAATCAGGAAAACAAATCTACTGAAAAATGAATAAAACACATATTTCAGCAATTTTGGAAATTCCCCCCAGAAAGTGGTAAAATGGGGGGGGGGGGGTCGATTTTTTTAGGTCATTTTGCCATATCTCAGCTTTTATGTAGGAAGGCGAAATTAATTAAAACAAATCTACTAAAAAAATGGTTAAACACGTATTTCAGTGATTTTCGAAATTCCCCCCAGAAAGGGGTTAAAGGGGGGTGGTCGAATGTTTTAGGTCATTTTGACATATCTCAGCAGCAGTTATAGGTAGGAGCTTGAAATTCCAGAAAACAAATCTACTAAAAAAATTATTAAACACCTATTTCAGCGATTTCGGAAATTCCCCCCAGAAGGGGGTTAAAGGGGGGTGGTCGAATGTTTCAGGTCATTTTGCCATATCTCAGCAGCAGTTATAGGTAGGCTGGAAACGTTTTTTAGTAGGTCATTAATCATCATTCAAGCCACCAATTGCTGAAGATATGGCGAAATGACCTAAAACATTCTACCACCCCTTTAGCCCCCTTCTGGGGGGAATTTCTAAAATCGCTGAAATGGGTGTTTAATCATTTTTTTAGTAGATATGTTTTCTGGAATTACTAATTTATTAGGTCGTTAAAGGGGGGTGGTCGGATGTTTTAGGTCATTTCGACATATCTCAGTAGCAGTTTTAGTTAGGAGCGCGAAAATCAGGAAAACAAATCTACTGAAAAATAAATAAAACACATATTTCAGCAATTTTGGAAATTCCCCCCAGAAAGTGGTAAAATGGGGGGGGGGGGGGGGGGTCGATTTTTTTAGGTCATTTCATCTCAGCTTTTATGTAGGAAGGCGAAATTAATTAAAACAAATCTACTAAAAAAATGGTTAAACACGTATTTCAGTGATTTTGGAAATTCCCCCCAGAAGGTGGTTAAAGGGGTATTCAAAAGTTTTGGGTCATTTCGCCGTATCACAACAGCAGATTTAGGTAGGAGCGTGAAGTTCAGGAAAACACATCTACTAAAAAATGGATAAACACGCATTTCAGTGATTTTAGGAATTCCCCCGAAGGGTTTTAAAGGGGGTGGTTTCGAAAATTTTAGGACATTTTGGCATATCTCAGCAGCTGTTTTATGTAGGTGCGCGAAATTCAGGAAAACAAATCTTCTAAACAAATGATTAAACACGTATTTCAGTGATTTGAGAAATCCCCCTCCCCCACCCCCGAAGGTGGTTATAGGGGGATTCGAAAGTTTTAGGTCATGACGCCATATCTCAGCAGCAGTTTTATGTAGGTGCGCGCAATTAAGGAAAACAAATCTACTAAAAAATTGGTTAAACACGTATTTCAGCAATTTTAGAAATTTCCCCCCAAAGGGGGTTAAAAGGGGGGAGGGTCGAATGTTTTAGATCATTTCGTAATATCTCAGCAGCAGTTTTAGTTAGGAGCGCGAAAATCAGGAAAACAAATCTACTAAAAAATGAATGAAACACATATTTCAGCAATTTTGGAAATTCCCCCCAGAAAGTGGTAAAATGGGGGGAGTCGATTTTTTTAGATCATTTTGCCATATCTCAGCTTTTATGTAGGAGGGCGAAATTAATTAAAACAAATCTACTAAAAAAATGGTTAAACACGTATTTCGGCGATTTTGGAAATTCCCCCCAGAAGGTGGTTAAAGGGGTATTCAAAAGTTTTGGGTCATTTTGCCATATCTCAGCAGCAGATTTAGGTAGGAACGTGAAGTTCAGGAAAACACATCTACTAAAAAATGGATAAACATGCATTTTACTGATTTTAGAAATCCCCCCCCCCCCCCGCGAAGGGTTTTAAAGGGGGTGGTTTCGAAAATTTTAGGACATTTCGCCATATCTCAGCAGCTGTTTTATGTAGGTGCGCGAAATTCAGGAAAACAAATCTACTAAACAAATGATTAAACACGTATTTCAGTGATTTGAGAAATCCCCCCCCCCCACGAAGGTGGTTAAAGGGGGATTCGAAAGTTTTTGGTCATGACGCCATATCTCAACAACAGTTTTTGGTAGGGGCGCGAAATTCAGGAAAACAAATGTACTAAAAATATTACATTGTCTACCCGTGCAAAGCCGGATCGGGCCGCTAGTTTCTTATAAATAGAATCTATAATATTAGAGGAATAACCACGATCAAGAGCAATAGCTTTGAGATAATCAAGTTCAGCACTAAAAGTAACTGAGGAGTGGAACAAATATTGGAAGCCCGAAAAACAAAAGTATTGAAAGCAGCAAATTTCTGATAAGGAGGATGAGAAGAATACCTGGTGAAGTGGAAAACTGACAGCAAAAGGTTTACGAAAGACGGTAGTCTGAAAGCCATCTTCACTGTGAATAACAAGGACATCGACAGGAAAGAAAGACAATTGTTGGTCTCAATTTCAAAAATAACTTGAATACAAGAATCAATGGAATTCATAACTGAGAGAATATGATTAATATCCGAATTCATTTCAAACAGGACATAACTATCATCGACAAAACGGACTCTTTGCCGCACTGAAGAAGAATCGCGCTTATAGATTCGAAATAGCTATTTGCTGCTTTTTTGTGTATTATTTGTGCATTTATAACGTTCGTATTCTTCCTTTTAATATATTAATATTTTCACGTTTTTTGCAAGCGACAAAGGCAGGATCATGGCTCATACGAACAAAACATATGTTTATTCCAATGCGATTTTCGGTGTAAAATAGGGTAGAAAGAAAGAAATCCCTTTCTTATCGAATACTGTTCTCTCAGCGATAATATTTCTACATTACAACTGTCTGTCAAAATATAGTAATTTACCAGTTTTACCAGACAGAATTTCAACCTTCAAGAAAACTTCTGCCCAAGAAAATACTAAGGAATGTCCCGAGGTCTCAAGAGAATGAAAGAAGAGAGAGATAAGTATGTTTCAAATATAGCTCATTTGTAAGTTTACAACTGAGCCATGGAAAGGACGGAACATAGAAAAAGCACTTATTTGTTTCTTCCTTTAAACTCGGACTTTGTACCGTATTAACCAGTCTTTTCATGTATCTTATTGCATTGTTAAAATGGAAACTCGAAAATTGCTGTGTTTGACTATTGCGATGATAGCCGAGTATTTCCAGGGAAAAAAAAAATGGTCAGTGGTATTACTATACGTCTTTGGCGTCCTTTGGAATTAGAGGCTTTGATTTAAGTTACTGTGATTTTGTCTAAAGTTGAATATACAAGTGAAATAAGGTGGTATGTGACAAAAATTAAATTTCGAGAAAATGAAAGTAAAATGCCTTTTATTGTAAAATTTTATTGAATTATTTTCTTCTTGGCGCTTGTTTAAAATTTTTATGTAGATGGTACTCAACTATACTAAAAAAACTTATGAACCTTTAATTATTAAATATTATTATTATTATTTAAATAACTAACCATATAAAAAGATTAAATATGATAAAATAACATCCCATATTTTCAAGAATAATTAGAATACTAGTACATTCATAACAACTCGTAGCATACAATAATCACTCACATCTTCATTCATAAAATAAAACAATTTTTGAGAATAAACCGACGTAATCCTTTCTTCCACTCGTGTCTTCATTTACAAAATTTTACAACTGTTTCGTTACACGGTAGTTAATTTTTGACAGAATATATATATAAAAAAAAAAAAAAAAAAAAAAAAAAAAAAAATGCTTTAGAAATTTTACATAATACACGGGCCTCCCAATTCGTCCGCTTTTTGAATAGCACCTTTTTAAAACTAAAATATTCTTTTTAGATTTTCCTGAAAAAATTCGTAAAAGCCTACCTCGATGGTTATTTTTCTTGCACATGTTGTAGAAACCTACCACGAAAATTTTTTTCGGAAATACTGGCGTTCAAAAAGTGGACCGTTTGGGAGCCCTGATAATATAACACATTAAAAATGTTTA
This sequence comes from Maratus michaelseni, assembly GCA_963931845.1. Taxonomy (NCBI): domain Eukaryota; kingdom Metazoa; phylum Arthropoda; class Arachnida; order Araneae; family Salticidae; genus Maratus; species Maratus michaelseni. The sequence continues at coordinate 180,317,741 of OZ007587.1, read as the reverse complement.
TTTGATGAAGACTGATGATTTGTGAATGTTTTAGGTAGATTTCGTAAGAAATACTACCTATTACATTCTCCCCTAAGTTGGAATTTATTGAAAAAATTTTGCAGATCTACGCCGATCATGACTCCCAGAACCCAAAACCACCCTCAGTTCAAAACTTTATATCTATCTATCTATCTATCTATGTCACTTTTTTCTGGACACGATAACTCCAATAATTCTGTACAAATTGCTTCCAAACTGATACATAAAATCAAGGGGCATAAAATCTCGGTCAAGTTCGTTAATGGGCAAAATCGAACTAGGGGGGGGGGGGATGGGGGAGGTTTTTTTGTGAAAACAGAAAAAAACCCATAACTTCTTAATTATGATGCGTATCGAATCCGTTTAAAGTTCTTATTACTGCTAGGAACAGGGCCGAAAATTTATGTATGACAGATTTTTTGATACCATTAAAAATGGCCTCAAGGGGGGGGGGGGTGGAAAGGGGGTGTTTTAGAAGAAAAAAATCATAACTTCGTCAATTCACAAGATATCAAATCCGTTTAAATTTATTATAAATCCCCTTAATATTATCTAAAACTTTTATATTGACAAGTTTTTTATAGGAAAAATACCCATATAGCAAAAAATAAATAAATAAATAAATAAAAAATAAAATAAAATAAAATAAAATAAATAGATACAAAAAAAATCCCTGCCGGCTCCGCCTGCAAACAAGCTAGATTTCGAAGTGGGCGGTCCCAACTTCGGCATCATGGCAAAAAGGTAATTTCTTCTGCAATTCCCAACAAACAGGCGCCCCACGGTCTGCGTCTTCGAAATTTACCTGTGCCTGTAGGCCGAGCCGTCAGGGATTTTTTTTTATTATTAAATAGCGGATGTGTATTTGTATATACCTCCGTTATACATACCGTTGAATGTTACATCTAATATCCTCTATTAGCTAAACCTTTATCATCTATCCTTTATCATCTATCAATTTACCCTCTATATCTTTATCTATTTTGTGAATGTGATAAACATACCCTTCCAATAATATATTTTTGAAGTGAAAACTTCTTTAGGCGCTTTGGGCATTTTTTGAGATGGAAAAGAACCATTAAACTCGCGACACTGTTACTGTTACCGACACCTCTGTATATTTGAAGTGAAAACTTCTTTCGACGCGTTGGGCATTTTTTGAGATGGAAAAGAACCATTAAACTCGCGACACTGTTACTGTAACCGACACTGTTACCGACACCTCTGTATATTTGAAATGAAAACTTCTTTCGACGCGTTGGGCATTTTTTGAGATGGGAAAGAACCATTAAACTCGCGACACTGTTACTGTAACCGACACTGTTACCGACACCTCTGTATATTTGAAGTGAAAACTTCTTTAGACGCGTTGGGCATTTTTTGAGATGGGAAAGAACCATTAAACTCGCGACACTGTTACTGTAACCGACACCGCTGTATATTTGAAGTGAAAACTTCTTTAGGAGCGTTGGGCATTTTTTGAGATGGGAAAAAACCATTGAACTCGCGACACTGTTACTGTAACCGACACCTCTGTATATAAGTATGTACATGTATTGTGAAAATTCTATTTAATATTTATTTTTATGTAAATTAAACAGTAGTATTATATTATATTATATAATTAAATATATAATATATTAAATATTTTAATAATTATATATTAATATATATATATATATATATATATATATATATATATATAATGTGTGTGTGTGTGTGTGTGGGTGTGTGTGGGTGTGGGTGTTAGAGATTGTGACGGTGTGTCTCAAGAGGATTATATTAGTTTAACTAAATCTAATAAAGAGCTTCAGAGTAAATCTATAATTACATATGTCGATAAAGCTAACACAAGTTATGCATTAATATGTAAAAAAAATTATGGTGAAATATTAAATGAAAGTTATAATAACAGCGATAACTATGAGCTATTGAAATTGAGAGTTTCAGTGATGGAAAACAGGGTTAAGGCACTATATAAAAAAGTTAAGTTGAAGCAGAAAAGTCAACGTTTCCCATATCTTGTTATAGTGCCAAAGTTTCACAAAAAAACAGTGAAATTTAGAATTGTAACTTGTGGGTATGGTTCATACCTAGAGTCTGCTAATAAGAAATTGTTGGGAGTTTTGAGTAGTGTGTTTGATAGAGTGTTGAGTACGGAGTCCACATTTATTATAAAGAACAGTTACATTTTATTAGATAAATTGAAAAAACATCAAAACACAAAGAGTTTGTTTGTATATGATTTTGCAGACCTATGCAGTACCATTAACTTACTGGATTTAAAGGACAAGGTTATAGATTTTTATAACAAAAACAGCAATATAGATAGCGATAAAGATTGGTTTATTAACTTGTTTCAGTTGGTAGTGCAAGAGAATTACTGGTATGAGGGAAGTAGAGTATTTAAACCGATTCGTGGAATCCCAATGGGGGGGGGGGGGGGGGGGTTGCAGTTCAATTTTAGCTGACATGTACTTACATATATATGAGAATAACAATATTTTAAATAGAGAAATATTGAGTTATAGGTATATTGATGATGTTTTAATAGTTGGATTAAATAAGGAAAAATGTAAACCTAGATTTTAAATATTATCCAAATACTTTAAAACTAGAACTCTCCTCCCAGAATATTAGAAACATCAATTATCTGGATGTGAATTTAGAGTTAGAGAATGACAATTTGATAACAAGGGTTTATGATAAGAAATATGATTTCGATTTTAAAACTTTAAAGATCGTGAATTTTGAATCGAACGTGCACATTTCAGCATTTAGAAATGTGTTTACAAACGGTTTAGTTCGTATTGAGAGATTATGTTCAAGATTTGGCGATGCAGTTGGCGAATTCATGGAGTGGATTAACATGGCATTGATGCAGGGTTAACCTGTGAACTTTGCACGCAGAAATATGATTAATTGTATAGGTAGAATTAAATATAGAAGTGAACTGAATTCATTTTTGAATGCTAAGTGTGGTCTAGATCAGTTGTTCGATGAGTTCAGATAGGGTTGGTTACTGCTGTGTGTAGCTTAGTGTTTTGGTTGATAGTTTGAATTAATTTGGTCTCGGCAGGAGAAGGGGGACGTTGCTTGCGTGGAAACCGGTTTTAACCCTGAAGTGCATGTCGTTAGCCATGCCCTCCTGCCTTCAGGTTTAATTTTCCTGGTATTGGTTTTTCGTTAGTATTTTGTGCTTGGTTATAATTGTATTATAGTTTTAATTAGTTATATTTTAGTGTTCAGTTGATATAATGTTATTTGTTTTTGACTATATAGTGTGGTTAGTGTTAAATTTATAATTGTATTTTAGTATATATATATATATATTATAAAATATATATATATATATATGTATATATATATATATATATTGCAAGAAGAATGGCCTACAGAATTTTAGAAGTTAGGAATCTGGATAAATAAATATGATGACAAAATCTATTTATGACAAAATAAAACATGATATAAGGAAAAATCTTATCAGTAGTGATATTAGACATAATATCAATTTGAATACTTCTAAAAATCTAAATATTTGTAAAGAAATAGAAAAATCAATATTTAATTGTGATAGTAATCGAAGGGAAATTGACATTAAGGGAATTATGTTTAATATAAAAAAGAAATTGATACCGGAGACTTTAACAACTTTACAATCTAGCACAAGAAATGTTAATAACGATTTGGGCTGGGATTTATTGCGGTATAGAATCAAGAAACAGGATCTACAGAGATATTGTAATTTAAAGAACTGTCAGAAAAGTACGGAAGAAAATATCTATTTTATATTGGATTATGTGGGGAACTGCTATAAAGGAGTTAATTTTGGTAAAATTTTAAACAAGTACAATGATCTATTACCAGTGAGTAAAGTAAAAATAATTAAGGCATTTAAATATGATAAGCCTTTAGGTCGTGTTATGTTTAATTATAATGGATATGCAAAAGACCTAAAGAGGGGTATTGATGAAAGTACATGCAGTTGCAATGATGGAGAATTTATTGAAGTGAAAACTTCTTTAGGTGCGTTGGGCATTTTTTGAGATGGGAAAAAAACCATTGAACTCGCGACACTGTTACTGTAACCAATACTGTTACCTACACCTCTGTATATTTGAAGTTAAAATTTCTTTAGGCGCGTTGGACATTTTTTGAGATGGGGAAAAACCATTGAACTCCCGACACCGTTACTGTAACCAACACCTCTGTATATAAGTATGTACATGTATTGTGTATAGTTCGGTATGAGGTAGGGCGGGGCGGGCATGTCTCGCGCCGCATGCTTGCCTGTGGGCTATTGTTTTTTTATGAAAATTATTTATATATTATATTTAATATATATTTATATATTATTTTTATGTAAATTAAACAGTGGTATTTTATTATATATATATATTATATATTATTTATGTATTATATATATATATATATATATATATATATATTGAAATTCATGTTTTCACTTCTGTCGGCACTCCCGGAGTGCTTGTGTTTTTTGTTTTTTTTAATGTATTTCTTATGTGTTAATCAAGTGTTTAAACTATCTAGAATTTCAAAATTTTATTCTCAACATATTATCAATATTTAATTAAAACTAATCTAGTAATTGATGAATAAGTTCTGAAAATTTGTAAATATTGTATTATGATCGGGAACATACAATTTTACATAATTTCTAGAACTCTAGCACATGGTGAAATGAGTGAAAAATCGATTGTAAAATTCCATATTTACATACATGAATCAAGTTAAAATAAATAAAAGCATGTAAAAACATTTCGAAGAGCCACACGGGAATGTAACAATTGTCCTAATACCGCGGAGAGTGTAGCAGATGTTTACGTCAAAAATACGGGAATGTCAAGAAATGTTTTCGTGCAAGAAAGCATTCAGAAAGTAATAAAAATGATTTTTATAAAACTATCAATCTCTCAGTCCCACCTGTCATAGAAAATTCAAATTTCTGAAACAAGTGTTCATGAAAGCATTCAGAGCAATTTGTTCATTTAAGTCGAGGTTTCAAATGATCGTACATATGAATGGTAATCATGTTGAAAACTTTTTATTGCACTTTAAACATTTTGTCTTGACGTAAATTTTTGTCAATACAAATACATTGCTGTAAATGCTATTAAGAGAAATAAACCTCCCTGAGTTAATAAAACACACCTTGCATGAACATACTTGATCTAAAATTTATTTAAGGAAATCTTTATTCATACAATATCTTGTAGTTGCTACTTATATACTTATATCTTTTAATATAATTAAATTGTTTTTTTTTTTATTTTTTTTTTTTTTATTTTTTTTTTTTTTTTTTCTTAACCAAGTCATTAATGGCCTGTTGTAAAACTTGAAAGTATTTCACGGATTATTTAAAATGGTATGTAGCATTGAATACATGTATGCATGTATAGATAGACGCAAATGAGGCGTTAAGGGGTACTCAAATTCTCTGCTCAACAAACACAAAACTTACTTCTTCCCATTTTGTGATTAATTTTTAAACATAAAGGCATAAAATTGACAGGGCTATTAAAGCGATTTTTAATCGAATGCATTTTTCTATTTTTTGATAAATAAATCATTTTTTGAGTTATAATCAATTTTTGTCACGTGACAACAGGTTTTTCTCCTTTTCCGCACTATCGCGTCGGGAATTCGGTTCAAAACGCTCACTTTGATAGTATTTTTTGAAAGATCTTCTGCCTTTACCAAAAAAAGGAAAACGCTATTCGATTACATAGTTTCTGGATAAGAACACCTGTCATGAGTTTCCGAACAAAAATGAATTCAGAAATGCGTCGAAAAGTAGCATTTTTGGATTTAAAAACGGCCTTAAAAGCAGAGTAGCATAACTCACTAATTTTGAAAATAATTGAGTTATCTAGAGAATGGTTATATAGTTATCTAGGTTATAATGGTTATATAGTTGAGTTATCTAGGGAATAGTTATCTGAGTTATCATGGAGAATATCTAGACATATCAATCATATTAATCTATACGTGCGCATAAAAGACAGTTTCACGAAATTTGACAATAAACAGCACCGGAAGATATTATACTCCATAAGAAATCATTACAGTGATTCCAGAAAATCCTTATTTTTGAGGCTTTTTAAAAAAAGGTGCCTTACACAACTCAGTCCTTTTTTAAACGGCTCGTATATAAGGGTGAATGTATGATAAGAATTTTAAAATTTTAACGAAGTTTACAAAATATGCACATATTTGGATTAGAGATCTGCGCTTCGGACTTCGGACTTTGAAACTTTCATGGCCCGGATCGGCCAATTTATTCTTTCGCACTACGTAGCTCGGATCAGCCAGGACAAAAAACCCAATGAAATCAGGCCTAGTTCGGCCCAATCAAACTCAATTAAAAAAAAAAAAAAAAAAAAAAAAAAGAAACTTAATCAAAATTATCGTACAACTATAATATTTTAAAATAATACTGCTTACATATTTATGCAAGAATTTATGCTATTACAACCTTTTTCAACTTATATCTCCGCAAACAATAGAATAATGAATAACAATATTAATGATACTTAGACAATTACATTCAAATGAAGTGTAAATTTTTAAAAATATATAGTTTAAAATGAAAAAAAAGGTCGGTTTAGAAATGATAAATTTTTTAAAGAAAATATTTCTCTGTAAATTATTAAACCACAATATATTTCCAAAGGTTCCGTTGCAGAAATGTGTTCAATACCAATCCCTATTACTTAAAAAAAAAATTACTGTCCGGGACCGGCTAGTATGAAAAATTGTCTAAAATCTGCACTGGAAAAAAAAAAAAAGAAGAAGATGTTGATTTTACAGTATAATACTGGCAGATTTTACAGTATAATACTGGCAGATTTTACAGTATAATACTGGCATCCCAGCTGCTAGTATTATACCGTAAAATTAACAGTAAAATAAGCAATAATACGCTAAAAAATCTGCGGAATACAAATATACTAAACAAAATCTGTGGAATACAAATATACTAAAAAATTTTTAGTAACCTCAGGATTTTTTTTACAGTGTATATTGACAAAAATTTATGTCAAAACAAAATGTTTAAAGTGCAAGTTATTAATAAAAAGTTTTCAACATGATTACCATTCATATGTACGATCATTTGAAACTTAAATGAACAAATTGCTCTGAATGCTTTCATGAACACTTGTTTCAGAAATTTGAATTTTCTATGACAGGTGGGACTGAGAGATTGATAGTTTTATAAAAATCATTTTTATTACTTTCTGAATGCTTTCTTGCACGAAAACATTTCTTGACATTCCCGTATTTTTGACGTAAACATCTGCTACACTTTCCGCGGTATTAGGACATTTGTTACATTCCCGTGTGGCTCTTCGAAATGTTTTTACATGCTTTTATTTATTTTAACTTGATTCATGTATGTAAATATGGAATTTTATAATCGATTTTTCACTCATTTCACCATGTGCTAGAGTTCTAGAAATTATGTAAAAATTGTATGTTCCCGATCATAATACAATATTTACAAATTTTCAGAACTTATTCATCAATTACTAGATTAGTTTTAATTAACTATTGATAATATGTTGAGAATAAAATTTTGAAATTCTAGATAGTTTAAACACTTTATTAACACATAAGAATTACATAAAAAAAATATATTATTGGAAGGGTATGTTTATCACATTCACAAAATAGATAAAGATATAGAGGATAAATTGATAGATGATAAAGGTTTAGCTAATATAGAGGATATTAGATGTAACATTCAACGGTATGTATGACGGAGGTATATACAAATACACATCCGCTATTTAATAATAAAAAAAAAATCCCTGACGGCTCGGCCTACAGGCACAGGTAAATTTCGAAGACGCAGACCGTGGGGCGCCTGTTTGTTGGGAATTGCAGAAGAAATTACCATTTTGCCATGATGCCGAAGTTGGGACCGCCCACTTCGAAATCTAACTTGTTTGCAGGCGGAGCCGGCAGGGATTTTTTTGTATCTATTTATTTTATTTTATTTATTTTTTATTTATTTATTTATTTATTTTTTTTGGTATAAGGGTATTTTTCCTATAAAAAACTTGTCAATATAAAAGTTTTAGATAATATTAAGGGGATTTATAATAAATTTAAACGGATTTGATATCTTGTGAATTAACGAAGTTATGATTTTTTTCTTCTAAAACACCCCCTTTCCACCCCTCCCCCCTTGGGGCCATTTTTAATGGTATCAAAAAATCTGTCATACATAAATTTTCGGCCCTGTTCCTAGAAGTAAAAAGAACTTTAAACGGATTCGATACGCATCATAATTAAGAAGTTATGGGTTTTTTTCTGTTTTCACAAAAAAAAACCTCCCCCCCCCCCCCCGGTTCGATTTTGCCTATTAACGAACTTGACCGAGATTTTATGCCCCTTGATTTTATGTATCAGTTTGGAAGCAATTTGTACAGAATTATTGGAGTTATCGCGTCCAGAAAAAAGTGACATAAATAGATAGATAGATATAAAGTTTTGAACTGTGGGTGGTTTTGGGTTCTGGGAGTCATGATCGGCGTAGATCTGCAAAAATTTTTCAATAAATTCCAACTTAGGGGAGAATGTAATAGGTAGTATTTCTTACGAAATCTACCTAAAACATTCACAAATCATCAGTCTTCATCAAATAAATATTTTTAATGTGTTATATTATCAGGGCTCCCAAACGGTCCACTTTTTGAACGCCAGTATTTCCGAAAAAAATTTCGTGGTAGGTTTCTACAACATGTGAAGAAAAATAACCATCGAGGTAGGCTTTTACGAATTTTTTCAGAAAAATCTAAAAAGAATATTTTAGTTTTAAAAAGGTGCTATTCAAAAAGCGGACGAATTGGGAGGTCCGTGTATTATGTAAAACTTCTAAAGCATTTTTTTTTTTTTTTTTTTTTTTTTTTTTAATATTCTGTCAAAAATTAACTACCGTGTAACGAAACAGTTGTAAAATTTTGTAAATGAAGACACGAGTGGAAGAAAGGATTACGTCCGTTTATTCTCAAAAATTGTTTTATTTTATGAATGAAGATGTGAGTGATTATTGTATGCTACGAGTTGTTATGAATGTACTAGTATTCTAATTATTCTTGAAAATATGGGATGTTATTTTATCATATTTAATATTTTTATATGGTTAGTTATTTAAATAATATAATAATATTTAATAATTAAAGGTTCATAAGTTTTTTTAGTATAGTTGAGTACCATCTACATAAAAATTTTAAACAAGCGCCAAGAAGAAAATAATTCGATAAAATTTTACAATAAAAGGCATTTTACTTTCATTTTCTCGAAATTTAATTTTTGTCACATACCACCTTATTTGAGTAAAACAATATATTAAGAAAAAAACATGTTGAGTTAATTTTGACCAAATCTATACTTGTTAAATTATACCTCTTATGCGTATTAAATTGAAGGTCGTCCCAAAAAGATTGAAACATGCTTTAATATACATATACTGTTAACTAGATGGTATTCGTCAAAAGTTGACTTTAAACAACTTAGAAGTTCCACAGAAAAGTAGCATCATTAAAATGTCAGAAATGTTTATAGAATATTTATTAGCAATAGTTAAAAGAATAAAAAACTCTCCTTTTAGAGCCGAGCTGGGACCGGCTGCATAATAATTATCTTTACACGGATACTGGGAAAAGAACATTTCTCAGAGAATTCAGTTTTTAGATCCAAAAAAGAGCTACCGCAAGTTTTTTTTTTTTATTTTTTTTATTTTACAGATAAAGACATTTTTGAAGTTAAAATTTTATTAGTTTTCTCAGATGTAAACATTTAACTACACATTACAATACCAATAGATGCAAAACATTTTTTTATATAAATACTTTTCAATCTTTCTGTTTTTTTTTTTTTTTTTTCGGAAAATAATCACTTACTTTTATTAGTATATATGCGTTATCGATCAATTGTAATAAAAAATATACCAAAAATTGCAGATAATTTCAATTTATTTAATCTATAATTACAAGTCAGAGCTTTTAATTTAAAAATTTTAAATACAAAATCATTAGTTAAAAAAATATTTGGGGATGGTATGGTAGATTTTTTGAATAATGATGAAGAACAAAAACAAGTGCTATAACTCTTCCTACTTGTATCTCTCGTCAATGCTTAGACCACTCTGCCATCTTCACTTAGCTCAAAGTCTCTCTGAAATAAAACGTCTTCAAAACTGGCTTCCCACTTCGTTTAGCGACAGAAAAGCATCCTAAAGTATTCGTTGTGCATGCTCAGATCAGTCGAAATCGGTCTTACCGGATCCGTTTTGCGTTTTAAATATATATATATATATATATATATTAACTTGTTGAAGATAAGAAAGGTAATGTAAATTTAAAAAAATGCTCAAAATAAGGTGCGAAAAAGCTCTTTCTCTCTATATATATAAGATTTACAAGAAAGCAACAGCCAGTGGCGCACCCAGGATTTCGCTTTGGGGGGGGGGGGGGGGGGGGCTAATGCATTTTAGAGGTCTGCACAGGCCCGGCTCGGCCCCGTATCCGGCAAAATGAAGGTAAACTTTAAGACAGGCCGGGTCGCCAAAATTAGACGATTTTTGATAGGTCGTGCCCGGCCGACTGACAAAATAAACGGGCTAACAAAAAAAATTAATGGGGCCGGGTACGGGCCTCGGACCCGTGATGACTTGTAGATTTTTACTTGTTGAAACTTCAGTTGTTTTCATGCATCGTCAGAATCAGAATATTTGAAAGATATACGTTTAACACACTTTTTTTCGTCTTTGAATAAAAATCAGTTCATCACTGTCACTATCACTACCAATTTAAAAATTAATTTTACGTTTAATCGGCCGATATAAAAATTTAAACGAAGCCGGTAAAATGTGATGATAACGTTCGCGAGAATAAGTATAAATCTGCTTCATGAAGTGACGCTAGTTTAGCAACATCACCAATAGAGTAATATAACATGTCAAGCGTAGAGATTGACATCGGATGTTTACATCGTGTCTGAGTCCAAGTTTTATTGTTTTAGCAGACTCGGGCCGAGCCGAGATCAGGCTTAAATTCTTTTTTATATACAGTCGAGCCGGGTCGGAACTGGACTTAATTGTGCCCAAACAGTTTGTTTTGTCAAAATAGTAATAGAAATGATAAGTTGCTGTTAACGGATTCAGTGAAAATATGCCTTAAGTGATTCTCAAATTCCCAATTTAACAACATAAAACTCTCCAAAACATTTTTTGACTTTCATTTTTAACTGTAAAGGCATAAAATTGACAGGTCTGACTTTTGAAGCGATTTGGAATCGAGTACTGTTTTCCATTTTTTGATAAATAAATAACCTATTGAGATATAAGTTATTCCTTTCTTGTGACGATAGGTTTTTCTTCTTTACCGTGCTATCGCGTCCGGAAATTTAATTCAAACGCCAATTATGATAGTATTTTCTGAAATATTTTTTGCATTTATCAGAAAAAGGAAAAGGCTATTCGATTGCATAGTTTCTGAATAAGAACACCTGTCAATTTTATGCATTCCTGAAGAAAATTGATTTCATAAATGTGTCAGAAAGTAGCGCCATTCGATTTGAGAAGAGCCTCAATAAATTACGAAGAAATATTTTCAAAAATCTACTTTTTAATACAGCTTAAAAGTTATGATTTTTTAACCCTCTTTTTCTCTTTTATTCTAAACGACATTAATTCTTAGATTGAATCTTTATTTGAAGGCTGAAAAATCTGAGTAATCATTAATGTTGCTATTCTGTTTTTTCTGTCTTGTAAATATTTAATAAGTTGAAATATATTGTAAAATTTCTCCAAAAATATGTATGCAATATTCTTTAAAAGAATCTTAATTTTATGTTGAGTAAAATCGGATTTTTTTTAAATACAAATTGAGCAGACTGGATAGGCCATGATTTAACTGATTTTTGTTACTTGCCGGGCCAAATTTTTAACTTTTTCAACGGGCAAGATAGATTTCGTTCGGGCCTGGTCTCGAAATTCTGGCCTATGTACAGACCTCTAGTGCATTTGCATGACACTCACGAGTCAGAGATCAAGTGACCATCCGCATTTGCGCACTGCAACAGTAGCTGAAATTTACTATAATCACATCTGATATCCATCAGTGATACAAAATGTGTTAATTATTTATGGATATGTGCAGATTTTTTTCTTTATACTTTAAGATTACTGAAAAATGTCACAAAAATGCTTTATTTTACGATATAAAGCTGACATATTCTGTAATATAATGTTTTATGTAATGTAATAGTAGGGTAGTCGTTGTAGTGCATCAACGTGATGAAATTACGATGACTGCTCTTGTGCGTCTCTGCTTTATCATCAGTAATTCGATATCGTTTGAACATATGCTAAAACGTATATTATTTATCATAAATGAACAGAATAAAACATTTTGTGAAAAAAACAGAGGAATATAATTTTATAATAAAATAGTTACTATAAATAGAACTTTGATATGAATGACAGAAAATGATATCTATTTATTTATTTTTCAGTGTCAACGTTTTGTTGCCGCTGTGTATTTACAGGGGGAAAACTATTCTTCTATTAATTAATTAATGTTATGAACATTCAATCCATTTTTAAAACTTTTTTTAATTAAAAAGAAAAGAAAAGTGCCCTGTTAAACTGATGGCATTGACCTCACGGGGCTATTCACACTGATTGCGTATATTATACCCTTATTTCAAAGAATAATTCTGCATGATATTCCCATTTAGCTAAATTAAGGGGGGGGGGGGATTATCTCCCCAATTCCCACCCTTTATACTTAACCAATGAACTTCCAAATCTAATATCAGAATAAACAGGTATACCAAATTTGCAGCAAATCGGATAATTCTGTATGAAAAATCCATTTATATAAATTAAGGGGGAGGGATTAGTCCCTGTTCCCTCTCCCTTTATACTTAACCAATGAACTCCCAAAACTAATCAGGAAAGCGCCTTATCAGAATGAACCTATATTCAAAATTTGAAGCAAATCGTATATTTCTATCAAGAGTTATCGCGTTACGTACATACATACTTACGTACATATAGAACCTGTGGGCACATTAGCTCTCAGGCTTTGATCGCTTGTGAGCTAATAAATAAAGAGAAACTGCCCAGTTAAACTGATGGCATTGAGCTCACAGGCTATTCACACTAATTGTATATTATACTCTTATTTCAAAGAATTTGAAATAAACCCTCGAAAAATAAAGAAATTGATAATATATTAACAGGGGGATACCCCCGTACACCCTTATAATTAACTAATGAACCCCCAAAACTAATCAGGGAAGCGCCTTATCACAATGAACTTATAAACAAAATTGGAAGCAAAGCGGTTAGTTCTATCAAGAGTTATCGCGTTACGTACGTGCAGAACTGGCGACCATTAGCTCCCAGGCTTTGATAGCCTGTGAGCTAAAAACCGTTAACATGACCGTTTACATCTATTGTGAATAGGAAAACAAGTCAATTTTTTAATATGGAGTCTTCTTTGGCTTGGATACAATGGATACAAAAACAGTAAAAAATGCTAAGATGGAATTGCAATAAATCGTTGAGAAATTCCGCTTTAGACAGGTTTTAGTCGTAGCTGGTAAACTGTAAAGGTGTTTCTTTCGATGGGACCATGGAATGTTTGCGATTAAGATAATATTCCGTTATAGACAGGTTTCATTTACACTGATTAAACTGTATTACACTGATTATACGTAAAACTTGTGTAAATAACCCCATACTGTTTAACTTGTGTAAATGAAACTTGTCTATAACGTAATATTGTCTTGATCGCAAAAATTCCATGGTCTCAGCAAAAGAAACACATAGAAAGTTTACCTGCTACAGCAAAAACCTGTATAAAATGGAATTCTTCACCGATTCATTGCAATTTTGTCTTAGCATTTTTTATTTTTGTTTGCGTCCATGATTCAGTAAATTAGTACCTTGTTCGGCACAGGAGGGAAGGGCAGACCGCGGGATATGCCCTCTCTTGGCTATTAATAAATTTGAAACTTTATGCTTACGAATATACTAGTGTAATTATCCTTAGAAAGAAATTAATATGTATGCTTACCATGCTAGTGATGAAGTGCTGGTGAATTATTCTAATCTTAGATGATTTTCTCGAGCTTTGATGATATAAATTCTCCAAATATAAAATTTAAAACTATGGCTATTTTTTTATACGCTGAGTTAAATGTTTTAACACGAATGATGCTAAAAAAAAAAGTGCATAATTAAAAGTACTAATAAAATAGATGTTTGCCAGCCCCCCCCCCACCCCCCCACCACTCACATTTTCTCGAAAATATTACCAATCGTTTATACCTCGTTTGTACCTCATTTGTACTAGAGTAATAAAAGGTTTTTAAGGGGGGGGGGGGGGAGTGGAGAAACGGCCAGTCCCCCCACCTTAATGTTTTACAAAACGGATAGTGCCAAACGTTTATACCAACAATCATTTCGTTTGTATCTTATTTGTACTAGGGTAATAAAAGGTTTTTAGTAGGGGGGGGGGGGGCTGGAGAAAAGGCAGCTCCCCAACTCAATGTTTTAAATAATGGATAGTGCAAATCGTGTATACCTCGTTTGTACCAACAATCTTTTCGTTTGTGCCTCATTTGTACTAGAGTAATAAAAGATTTTTAGTGTAGGGCTGACATTTCTCCACCCCCCCCCCCTCACTTCAATGTTTTACAAAATGGCTAGGGACAATCGTTTATACCTCGTTTGTACCAACAATCTTTTCGTTTGTACCTCATTTGTACTAGAGTAATAAAAAGATTTTAGTTTGGGGCTGCCATTTCTCCAGCCCCCCCCCCCCCACTTCAATGTTTTACAAAATGGATAGGGACAATCGTTTATACCTCGTTTGTACCAGCAATCTTTTCGTTTGCACCTCATTTGTACTAGGTTAATAAATGGTTTTTATTAGGGGAGGGCTGGAGAAAAGGCAGCTCCCCAACTCAATGTTTTACGAAATGGATAGTGCAAATCGTGTATACCTCATTTTTTCCTCATTTGTGCTAGAGTAATAAAAAGATATTAGTGTGGGGCTGCCATTTCTCCAGCCCCCCCCCCCCCCCCCCACTTCATTGTTTTACAAAATGGATAGGACCAATCGTTTATACCTCGTTTGTACCAATAATTTTTTCGTTTGCACCTCATTTGTACCAGAGTAATAAAAAGATTTTAGTGTGGGGCTGCCATTTCTCCAGCCCCCCCCCCCCCCCACTTCAATGTTTTACAAAATGGCTAGGGCCAATCGTTTATACAACAATCTTTTCGTTTGCACCTCATTTCTACTAGAGTAATAAAAAGATTTTAGTGTGGGTCTGCCATTTCTCCAGCCCCCCCCCCCCCCCCCCACTTCAATGCTTTACAAAATGGATAGGGACAATCGTTTATACCAGCAATCTTTTCGTTTGCACCTCATTTGTACTAGAGTAATAAAAAGATTTTAGTGTGGGGCTGCCATTTCTCCAGCCCCCCCCCCCCCCCACTTCAATGTTTTACAAAATGGATAGTGCCAAACGTTTATACCTCGTTTGTATCCGTTTGTATCAACAATCACTTCGTCTGTACCTTATTTGTACTAGGGTAATAAAATGTTTTTAGTAGGGGGGGGGTGGAGAAAAGGCAGCTCCCTAACTCAATGTTTTACGAAATGGATCGTGCAAATCGTGTGTACCTCGTTTGTACCTCATTTGTACTAGAGTAATAAAAAGATTTTTGTGTGGGGCTGCTATTTCTCCAGCCCCCCCCCCCCCACTTCAATGTTTTACAAAATGGATAGGGCCAATCGTTTATACCTCGTTTGCGCCAACAATCTTTTCGTTTGCACCTCATTTGTACTAGAGTAATAAAAGGTTTTTAGTGTGGGGCTGCCATTTCTCCAGCACCCCACTTCAATGTTTTGCGAAATGGATAGTGCCAATCGCTTATCAACCTTGAATGGGTCGTATTGTCCAATACACAGATGTACAACGTAGAGAAATACCACCCTCGTTTGGAGTTGAATCCGCTCGACCCTGCTAAGAATAGACGCTTTCAGTGTGACGTCAGTCATGACGTTTTGCTTGGATACTGACTCCAAACAAACGGTTGCTATGTGTCATTTCTTATTAAATATAAATCGTAGAAAATATTACCACTGCATATAATGTATTAAAACGCTTTGCCGTGAGATATAATCATAAGATTTAGGTATAATATACAAACATAATAGAAAATACAGCATAGCAACTATTTGTTTGGAGTCAGTTTCCAAGCAAAACGTCATCATTGACGTCACGACTGAAAGCGTCTATAATGGATGATGGATGTGCACTCAAAACTGAGAGAATCGGAGTACCGCTATAAGTCTTTACGCTTAACGTATGTCGAAAACGGCAGAAAAATTTGAGAATAAATATGAAATGAGATACAAAAGTTTTGAAAATTTTCTAAAAACCTTAAAAAAAAAAAAAAAAAAAAAAAAAAAAAAAAAAAACTTTTTTAATTTTATAGAAAACTTTATACAGTTACTTCATTATTAAGTTTCAGGGTCTGGGGGGGGGGGGCTTCAGCCCCCTTACCCCCCCCCCCCCCCCCCCCCCCCGTGGGTGCGCCAATGGCAACAGCCACCATCCGTTTGAACAAAGGAAAAGTGAGATCAAGCTTGGAAGAGGAGTAAGACAAGGAGACACCATTTCGCCTAAGTTTTTTACTGCTGTCTTAGAAACTATTTTCAAGAAGCTGGATTGGGAAAACAAAGGGATTAGAATAAATGGGGAGTATTTAAGCCATCCCCGGTTTGTTGATGACATTTTAATTTTCAGTAATAGCCCTGAAGAATTGGAAAATATGCTAAAAGATTTGGCAGGAGTTACAGCATTAATATGGGATTAAAAATAAATTTAGAAAAGACTAAGGTGATGTTCAGTCCATTTGCATTAAAAAAGAAAATCGTCTACAACAACACTCAGATTAAAGAAGTGCAAAGTTATGTGTACCTTGGACAGGAAATATCATCGGCCAACAGTATCATGAATGAAATCAATAGAATAATAAGAAATGGATGGAGTGCTTTTGGGAAGAACAATATTATTCTAAAGAGTAACATGCCTCTTTGTTTGAAAAGAAAGATGTTTAACCATTAACCAATGTGTTTTGCCTGCACTCACTTATGGAGCAGAAACATGGAAGCTAACAAAGATGGTACAAAGATTACAAACAACACAGCGAAGTATGGAAAGATGTATGCTAGGCATAACCAGAAAAGACAGAAAGAGAATAACTATGATAAGAAGTCAGACGAAAGTTTTTGACATCCTTGAGAGAATTAAACGGCTAAAATGGGAATGGGCTGGGCTGGGCACATTGCAAGAAGGCAAGACAATAGATGGAGCACAAACACCCTACAGTGGTATCCCAGAGATGTAAAACGACCAAGAAGGCGACCTCAAGTAAGATGGATTGATGAAATCAGAAAAGTGGCCGGTGTTAATTGGATGACAAAAGCACTAGACAGGAAACAATGGAAAAATCAGGGGGAGAGCTATATCCAGCAGTGAATTGAAAACGGTTGATGATGATGATATATAACCTCCTTAGACAAAATTGGTCTATTGGAGAATTTTTCTTTTTGCTGTAACAAAATCAATGCAAAAAACTGCATGCCCGCATCTTTAAAACTGAATAAGTCCTGGTAATTGACAATTCACAATTGTGAATAGGATTCATATATCAAATTAGAAATTTAAAATCTGTGGTGTATTGCAAAAAAAGAAAAAAACACGGACAATAAATACACGTGCCTTTAAATAAAAGATAAATCGATTCATGTAACAATATTAGTGGCGAAGTCCTGCAAAATATTTACTAAAGATTTATTAGAACTTAGTTGTGTATTGAAATTACACTGCAAAAAATAATTGTTGATTTTACAGTATAAAACTGGCACCCAGCTGCCATGCGCGGTAGCGTATTACTGCTTGCACGGCAGCGTATTACTGCTTATTTTACTGTTTAATACTGTTAATTTTACGGTATAATACTGGCAGCTGGGTGCCAGTTTTATACTGCAAAATCAACAATTATTTTTTGCAGTGTACGAGAGACCACATTAAGAATGCTTTGTTTATTGATGTTTATAATTATTAAAATTATGCACATTTCTTTCTGTATTTTATTTTTACCTGCATAATTCTTTATTTATATGTATTTGTGATGCAATTTTGTCACACTCGTGAGTATATTTTTGGACTAAAAAAGTCATCGCCAAAGACAATGTCTATATAAACCCTGTTTTCACTGATGAAGTAATATTTTAAATGGTAAAAGAAAGTTGTGTGTAAGTCATTATAATTCAGTTATTTTTTAAGATACAGGTATGAGGTTTTCTGTACTGGTGTTGCTAAAGCAAAAGGAAGAAAAAACTAAATTGACTATTTTTTTCAAATGGAGTTGTAAAGAAATTTTTAAAAAATAACTTTTTGAAAATTAATAGCAGGACTATTTCATTAACATAATCTTAATTCCTACCTTATATTGAATACTTTTGTAATTCACATTACCAACTTATATCAAACAAGTAAAAAATTAAAACGCGTTTCACCATTTTTGGGACAGTCTATATACTTTAATACTTTGATCTTTGAAGGAAATTTCATCCTTCTTAAAATATTAAAATGTATTGTTCAAACTGTTGAAATTCACGTATTTTATGGTTTATTATAAGAAAAAAGTTTTCAGTAATGCAGTATATTAAAATAGTTAAACAATAAAATTATCCATTTATTTAAAGAATATATATATAGAGAAAAAACCTCTAACGTTTTGCTTTGTTTTTGCGCTATATTTCACGTTAATTTCTTTATTCCGGAAGTGAATATTAGATAAAAATCTCTAATGCATTTTCCATAGAAAATAACGTCTCAGTTTTCTTACTTCAATTTCATTTATAGTTGAATATTCTACTTCACCAGAATAGGCAGTGGAGACATCATGTTTTTATGCATGCTTGTTAAAAAAAAAAAAAAAAAAAAAAAAAAAAAAAAAAAAAAAAATTATCCACGATGCTTATATATTAGTTTTATCAAGAGTAATTTTTCAAAAATATATTTCAAACTTCTTTATCTTCCAATTTTTTCAGTCTGTGCCTAATACTATTAGTACTAAGTGTTAAGCATAGAAAGAAATTAGGGGAATTTTATGTTGCAACTGTCTTCTGATTTTTATTAGTCAATGGGGAAAGATTAAAAGTAAATAATGTTTTGATAGAGCTTAGTATTAACCTATATTAATAAAAGAAGGTTTCGCTCTGTGTCTGTTGGCGATAGCAAACGACATTTACCCCGCGCAGAGGTCTGAAAATTTGCATGGGAATAGTTCCAGGGCATGTCTTAATGCGCTTGAAGCTCAGATTTTTTTTTTTTTTTTTTTTTTTTTTTTTTTTTTTTTTTTTTTTTAAATAATTAGCCGAGATATTAATTAAAAACTCATCAAAAAGCTATATATATATTTTTTTCACAAAATGGTAAACGCGCGCGCACATCGGGATCGGATTTCACCGCGGAAATCAAAGAATTTAAGAATTTTTAATAATCAGAGAAAATTAAGAAAACTAATTAAGATATCGATTTGAAAATTTCAGAGCATAAGTAGAAAAATATTTTACATCAGTGTATACATTTTTGTTAAAATCGGACGGTAATTTTTCTTATTAGGGAAAAAAACAAACAATGACGTTAGAGTTATTTTCATACAAAATCGAAGAAAGAAGGAAATAGGGATATGTTACTGTTTAAAAACTGATAAAAAAAAAAAAAGTGATCTTTTTTCGCAGATCGACCAATCCCCTAATCTCATTTAGGAAAGGAAAGGAATGGAATTGAGAAATACGCTACCGCGCATGCGCGGTAGCGTATTACTGCTTGCACGGCAGCGTATTACTGCTTATTTTACTGTTTAATACTGTTAATTTTACGGTATAATACTGGCAGCTGGGGTGCCAGTTTTATACTGTAAAATCAACCATTATTTTTTGCAGCGTTTCTGATACTAGATAGAAAGGCAATCGGTGATGAGGTTTAGAAATTATTCAAATGCAAACTTTTGAACTCCTAATTTTAAATTCATTTTTAATAGTTGCAAAACAGACTGCACAGTGCGTAGTCTTTTATGCGTAACTCAAAAACTACACGGCGAAATGTGCTGAAATTTTGGATTCGCATATTGAAAATATATTCACATAGTGTGAAGCTTTTAGAAATTTTTGTTAAAAGTTTTATAGGCTACAATGCGTTTTTGTTTCGAATATTATTTTCATAATTTATATATTATATATTAAAATGTACTCTATTTATATATATTTTTATTTTTTGGCCGTCTTTATCTTTTAAATGTCAAAAGTTACATAAAACTTTTAAAGCTGGTTATTTTAAAACTATCAGAACAACTTATACAAAACACCAAAGGAATATTTACGCAGCCGATCCTTTTGAATTTTGCTTTTAACAAATTAAATATATTTCATTTTTATTAATTTTATGCCATAAGCCTATACATATTTTACACACTGGGCGCAGAATAACGCTCACATAACTCAGTCGTAACTTTTTTTTATACTTAGACAAACAGTTCTAATAAAAACGATTTTAATATCTAAAACTAAAACGAAACTTGCATTGTTTCAATAATAAAATGTAAATATTTCATAAAAGTCGGAAATTCGGAAACATTTTAAAACACAAATAAGCATATTTTAAGAAATATTAACTGAAAGATTGAAGTAATGGGTCATTTTATGTATATTTATTTACTGCATAGGATGTTAAAATTTCATAAAAATTTGGCTAGCCATTTTCACGAAATCGAGAGCACAGAGCCATTTTTAAGCAAAGTTACTTTAGAACAAAAGGAACATTTCTTTTGCTGTATATGGTGATAGCTGAAGTTAATTGTGCAATAACTTTTGTTCTAAAGCGAAATTTTAAATGTGGCTTTATATAAAATATTACAAATCAGCTAAATTTTAATATCTATGAATTTAAAAAAAATATCTGCCTGTTGGTCGATTAAAAAGTATCAGACCCCTAAATTTTAAAATGCTTCTCTTATTTTACTTTATTTTATTTTATGTTTTGTTTCAAATTCATATAAAGTGTAGATACTAGTATATTTAAGTAATATTTAAGAAACATAGGAATTTACTTAATGAGATTTTTATTCGAAAAAAATAAATAAATAAGTAAAAAAAGAAACAAGAAAATAATGATGCATTTTAAATTGCTTTTTAAAGATTTATCAATATTGCAAATCCTATCGCTTAAATTGAAATAACAAATCATTAAAAACTTTCTATCTTTGAAACTTTTATATACCACGTGTATATTAAACAAACAAAAAATAAATAAATAATAATAAATAGAATGCAATAAAGAAGAAATTGCTTTATGAATCACACACATAGAATTATATTACACAAATTAAACTTCGATTTGTTCACCTTGTATCTTTTGACAGTATTCGAATTGATTTAATTCCGTTACGAGATTAAGTGACATAAAACATATCTAATTTTCGGACTCTAAGTTTTGCACTTTTAAAATAAAACAGATTTATACGAATCGAAAATAACTAATTTATATATCTTCACAGTATATAAACCCCTAACCAGAGAACTTACATTCGTAAACAAACAATACCATGCATGTACAATGTATAATTTATTTTTTTTTACCTAATCCCAGAATGCATTGTTTACCTATTTAGGTACAACTTTAGGTAAAATCTGTTAAAGCCAGAGAGTTGAAATTTCAGATGCTCTTGCATAACTAATCTTCTTTTTCTTTAAAACTATACCTAAAATTATGAATGTAAAAATAATATTACAGAAGATAAAATCCGATATGTGGGCCAAAATCTCATAACTGTGGTGTTTGGCTGCTGATTTTCTGCTGATATCTGATTTTTAAAAGTCTCATGTTATGCCCAATATGGATTTTTAATAACCACTGATAATATTGCAGAATAATGATTAGTACATCGAGACAAACTTTATTGAAAAATAAATGTGATGCGGCTTTTTTTATCAAACAAAACACAAATTGTAAAAGACATAAGTGACAGGGACAGTGGTGACAATTTTTGTAATTTTGCCACTTTACTTAAAAAAGAACATATTTGGAATGTTGTATGTACTATGTTCAAAGACATACCAAACCTACGATTAAATGACTAGATATTGGTTAATCTATAAATACCAATATTTAAATTAACAATGGGGAAAGTAGTAATGGTTAATAAAGATTACGTTTACCTTTTCACCATTTTTTTCAATCCAGAAAATCCACTTTTTAAGAACAATATGTGCTCCACTACTAGAAACAATACTGAAAATGACTGCATACTCCCATCTGGTGGAAATATGAAGAAATTCATACACCGGGACAGTAGTGACCAAAAAAGTGAGGGACACAACTTTAAACCCAACTAAAACAAATATTGTACATTTCACTCGTATAAAATTTATTTTATTATGCTCCATTTATAAAAAATGCATTGGTTTTTCAAAAAAAATAATTAATACTTATTGTTTGTCGATAGTTTTAATGATCAAGTTATGGGTTGGGGACAGGAGACACTGGTAACTTTTGCGATATTAAAATTCCATTTTAAAGATTAAAAAACAGATTTTCATAATATTGTAGACCAATCACAGAGAAACATTGTAACATGAAATGAGAATTTATATTGCAAAGAAATGCCGAGAGATACACTGGGGACTGAAAAACCACACTTATGAGATTTCGGCCCATATATATTTTTTCTATGATTTTCAAAGTGTTTCAGTAACTATTTTTTATATTAATTTATTTTTGTAAAAGATGAAAAATACTTCTTATTTTTGTTAAATGATAGGTTTTTCACTTGCATGTAAAATTTAAAGAAATTATCTGCAATACTTCTTTTAGAAAAGTGTACTTAAATGACTTATAGCCATAACCAGATAAATAAAAATTAAACACGCACAGTAAATAAAATTATGCAAGTCGAAAGTATTTTTGTGCTATATATAAAATAAAATACATCTGTTTTAAACGAAAAAGTAATTTAAACACGCATATCTGTTCATAAAAAAAAAAAAATACAAGGTTTTAAGCACCATACTAAATCTGCTTCGTTCATCCTATGGAGATGCAATCTGTGTCCTTAATTAGTTTAAAAGTCACTTTGTTGCTTTATTTCCAAAATTGGCAACTATCACCTTATTAGTGAACTATTCTCTTCAAAATATTTACATGAAGAATATAAATATAAAACCATTTTCATGGCTAACTAAATGTAGAAGGTCTTTTTATTTAAATAAGTAGGCTTTTATTGGGGAAAAAAGTGACTATGTGGAAGCTACTTTATTTTCCATGAACTGCGATATATTATAAGACACGATAATAATCAGCTACAACTTGCAAATTTTAACAATGTTTTTTATTATCTCCCAATAGCAGTTTTTAATAGCTACATTAAAAAAAGTATTAGTTATAAATAGTCGGTTTTAACATAATTGACAATATTTATGTTTAGAAATTTCGCTTTGAAATGGAACATCTTTATTTTTATAGCTCTTTTCTCGGTCGCAATAAAAACACGTAAACCACTCTGAAATCTGAAATACTTAAATGCAATAATTAGTTCCTTTTAGCAAACGGATTTGACTAAATGCGATTTTTTAGGAGATATTTCATATTTATTTTCTGTAAAGCATACTTGATGGTTTAACTGCACATTGAAATAGCTGTGGAATGATTTCTGAGGGTGATAAAATATATTTGTGAATAAAACTTCAAAAAATTTTGTCTTTTGTACAATTTTTAAAACCTGAAACATTTAACACGACATTTATAAAAGATTAGATTTTTTATTTTACTTTTTAAGAAGGGGGGGGGGGGGTGTAAATAAATAAAAATATATCGAAAATAAGAAATGTGATATTAGAAGATTATATGTCCTTTAAAGGCAATAATAGAATGCCAGCAAATAGACGCACGCACCGCACATAGTATATACGGAAAAAAAAAGTCATTATAAGCAAGAGTACATAAGCTATCTTTATTACACTCCATAGGGACACAGTCAGATTATGGTTATATCGTGAATAATCTTTCTCATATAGAAAAATAATTTTCTTAATATTTACATAACTAGAGATGAAAATGCTCGGAAGAAAAAAAAAACGGATATTTTGAAGGAAAAACGGTTTTTTTTTTTTTTGGGGGGGGGGGGGGGTTACCGAAAAGGTTTATTTTCACTTGGAAAAATTGGATATTTTAAAGTTACATTTTTGAAATAGTATATTTAAAGTTTTATAAAAGCTACATGTTTTTTCCTTCATATTTTTTCATATTTTTCATCTTCATAAAAATAATTCATTTCCGACATGAAAGTATTATTTTGAAATATATAATCTGTAAGATAATTAAATACTACTTCTCTTATTAAAAACGAAAATTCATATGCAAAATTTGATCAATAGCAGTTAGTGAAAATAATAAAATTAATAACATAATATAACTCGGTATCATTTGAAAAATTCATTTTTTATTGTTGCTTTATGTGTAATTTTTCATAATCTTTTAAAGCCCCAGCTGTCACAATCATGAAAGGTCTATAGCATTAACTATTTTAATACTTAATACATTTGAAATGTTTTAATACTCACATTAACAGTTGGTACAGTGCCTTCTAGCTTCATAGTTTAAAATTTTGCTGCCGAATACAACTTCTTCTGTGTACTTCTAGGTTCGGAAAACTTTTGTTATTAATCGAAAACTTTCTTTGGTCTTAAAGAGACAATGGACAACATATAGTAATCATTAGCAATATTTAAAAATTATAATCCAGAATTCTTGGGGAGGGGGAGATATTCTTTTTTTTTCTTATAAAATGCAGCTTGAATTATCTTTCATCTGCCTTTTACCTTAAGTATAGATCACTTCTATTACTTATTGTTTTTAATAAATAAATCAGTATCAAGAAGAGGATGCTTGGCAGCATTTATATACTAATTAAATAGAAAATACAGAAAAAACTCTTAATACCAGAAATCTCAGGACCATACATTATTCTCCTATTCGTAGGTGTTTGCTATTCAGAGATAAAAACATACAAGTATGTAGCTGTTGGGGATTGAAAAAGTGTTCGCAGAATGGTGTCTGATATTCAGTAGTGTCGGTTATGGAAATTTTACTGTACTGAAAAATGGGATGTACAACATAGTTAAAATTTTCTTTTAAAATGTAGTGACAGCAAATGAAAGTTATAAGTTTTTTTTCCCTTTAAACTTTTAATCGGAATTTAAACTAGAAAATGCAACTAATGATGAAATACAAATAAAAATGAAATTATTATTTTGACAATTGAATCATGTGTTAATTGGTGTTAAATTAAGCAAGAAAAATTTCTGTAGTAGATCTGAGACTAAAAGACTAAATTTTTAATAGTAAAAATAATTTATTTTATTGATTCATTTATTTTGTAACATATTCATGTAAAATGAAAACAATTTTTTAAGTATGCATAAGCATAAAAAATGTTTATTTTATGATTTCAAAGGAAAATAATTGCAAGAAACCTTTTATTTGTTAGAAATCAGTTTTTTATTATTATTTCCAATATTTTCAAAAAAAAAAAAAAGGGAGTTTTTTCCACTATTTCAAAAATTTTGGAAATTTTACACATCTATGTATAACACAGTTAGTCTGTTTTGAATAATTTAGCTGAAATTATTCGTTTCAATTAATTTTCAAAATACTTTTTTTGGTGTGGATACAGGGTGTCCCATAAGTCTGTCTGTTCACATTTAAAAAATTCGTAAAAAAATCAGCAAATTGTCGCATTGAAAAGCGGTTTGCACCATAAGACTTTGTCAAAGTGCAAAATGTTTTCTGGCAAAAGAAAAAAATAGTTACATTTTGCTTTGAACTAATTTTTACTATAAAAATTCCGACCCTTTACCACGCGTTATGGTGCAAACTGCACTCCGATGCGACATTTTGCTAATTTTTCTTATATTTGAAATGAGAACAGACTTATGGAAGTCGTAGATTATTATTATTTTTATTTATTTACTTATGTATTTATTTATTTATTGCCACGAAAAATTTTATTTTTCGACGAGTTTTGTGTCTCCCTATGATACCACAATTTGTTAAATCTGAACTTCAGCATGAAAATGGGAAATAGGACAAAAGGTAGAAATTTTTTTCCATATATACAATGACGTCAGTTCTTATAAAGATACATTTTAGCAGTTATTTATATAATAAAATGAAATATAACTGTACGTATGGTTGTTATTTTTTTCGTAACTTAGAAAGTACTAAAAACAAAAATAGAATTTAAACTAACAATAAATCTACAGGTTCATTGAATTAAGAAAAAAAAATGAAGACAGTTTGTTAAAGGTGTAAATTCAAATGGTGAACTTATTGTGAAGTACAGTGATTGATTTTTTAAAACAAATATTATTCTGGAAGACAACAAATTATTAAACAAATATTATTATATTTTAGATTTTATCTTTTTTTCAAAAGAAAGAAAAATTCTCCATGCTAAATATATGCACGTCAAATTGATCTTTGCTCCAGAAATACGTCTCCAAAAATGCATCACTGAAATTAACCAAAAGTGTTGTATAGATAGCACAAAATATTCTATTCCAAAAAGAACCTTATGAAAACTTCCTTTACCTTTTAACCCTTTAACGGGCGGTGTCCACAAAAAAGGACACTTAATTTTAATTCCAAACTGACAAACGGCACCGAGAATATTTAATCTCATCAAAAACAAATCGTTGTAAATGATCCCGCCAAGCCACAAACCTAAAACGTCAGCCATAAAAAGAAGTGATATCACATAAAAAGAAGCGATATAGAAGTGCATACTCCGAGTCCCGTGTAAAAATCTATCACCACTCATAATGTTTCCAAAGGACTCGGAGTGAGGTACAGTATGTGAAAACTGCTTGGCGACCTGCAGGCTTTTATAATGTTCGCGTTTCCTGCAATTACATATGACTATATTATTTTTATTTTTATTTTTATTTTTTTATTTATTTAATTATTTTGCTCCCATAAAATTGTAAAAAGCTGAAGCTTCTGTGTTTGCATGTCTTTGCTTATTTATGAGCTTGAAAAATTAATTTGTTGATTTTATTTACCATTATTTAAACTAGAAACACCACTCTTACGAAGAAGATTTCTTAAGTAAACATGTAAAGATTTTGAGTTTGTAATATATATATATATATATATATATATATATAATGATCATACGCATATTAATAACAATGCACCTTACAATAAACGTTAACTAAATTGAGATATATTGCAATAATTCTAGCGTAAGCGGAATCGCATAAGTCTGGGGAAAAATCCGTTCTGTCAGTTCTTTCGCATACAAAAATATTTATAAAAGTGATATAACAAAAATTAAAAATTTATTTTTTCGATTTTCAAAATTGATATACTGCATATATTATAAAAGCCTGCAGGTCGCCAAGCAGTTTTCACATACTGTACCTCACTCCGAGTCCTTTGGAAACATGAGTGGTGATAGATTTTTACACGGGACTCGGAGTATGCACTTCTATATCGCTTCTTTTTATGTGATATCACTTCTTTTTATGGCTGACGTTTTAGGTTTGTGGCTTGGCGGGATCATTTACAACGAGTTGTTTTTGATGAGATATCACTCCTTTTTGTAAGGTGTTTAATTTCAATTACACAGATCCCATTTTTATTCAGAAAAGAAAAGATAAAAGAAAGATGGAAAGGGGCAAAATAAAAGAATAATTGTGATGCTATAAACAGAATTATACATCAGAATTATACAATTTATTGAGTGACTTATTCCAATGTACATGTCGCTACCATAGCAACGGGGAAACTTTTATATTCATTTCCTTACATTGTATTCATCAGATTATTTATGACATGTTTATTTTCTTTTTTCTTTTGTTAATATCACTCTTCCGTTTATATACATTCAAAAAACAAAAAAAAATAGAAAATTTTACAGTAGTTTACAAAGTAATTAAAATACTGCAGTTTCAGAAAAATGTGGAAAAATAAGAAGCACCTTTTTTTTTTGGTCAATTATAACAATGAGTTTACTTTACCGAGAATAATCAAATTTGTTTTTCTACGAACCATTGTAATTTACAGAGATTTTTATACTAATATATTAAATATTATTCTTGAAAATTACTGAGCACCTTAAAAGTTTTTCTATTTGTTAAGTTTTTTAACTCAACGTTTTGAGAATCGGAAAAATATAAGATTCGCAACGTTTGCAAAAGTATAAAAACTATTAAAGTGATTTCAAAATAGAAAATGTTCGTAGGATGACATGTATTCCAAAATTTTGTGTGATTTTGTAAATATACCACAAAGACTAATGCGTTTACATAATGAACCGTTTAAAAAAATGTAAAATTTTATTAAAATTTTTTATCTGATAAATCATAAAGCTTTAAATTAGATTTTAAAAAGGAGCGTGATTAAACCAAAAAGGATTATATTTACTAAATGCACAAAATACATAAAGACACAAAATACATAATTAATGTTTCTAGTCTGTCCATTCCAATTCGGGGATACTAAAATATAGGTCCTCAATCCTCGGCAGTCCATGAATTAATTAGGACATACAGTGAAACTTCCATTTAACGAAGTCTCATCGTTACACTTAAAAACTTCGTTATGAAGAAAATTCGTTAAATAGAAATAAACTTAAATTCATGAAATTTTCTTTCTTATATGACAAACACGTATTGGATTCAGAAGCATTTGGTTCAATTTCAATTAAGAAGTCGTCTTTTACAAAACAGTTGTGCACGGTCGATGAAATCGCGTCACATTCCCAAGCTTTGGCTCAAACTTTCACCAGCTCTGATACACAGGTTCTCAAACTAATATTTTTACTACGTTGTCTTTTTTTTCTGTCTTTTTCGTTAATGAACCTCAAGATTTTTTATTATTCCTTAGACTAATGGCTGAAGTTTACAAGTTCTATTGGCAGAAACAAAAATACCATTAATGTTTTTCGATTTGTATTCTGAAGAACATTCTTGTAGATATACAAACCAATTGTCTATCAGCAATGGAAGGTAAGAATGGTAAGTGTCTGATTCTAATTTATATTTTTTGCTTTTATGCACCTGACGCCATTACGTCACTGCATCTTCTATATCACTGAATGTAAAAAGGGGATTTTGACAACTATCAGTGCTGGAGTCTCGGTATGGGAGAGTAACGATAGCAAGTGTTTTTCTTAGTGTGAACAAAAATTGTTTTATTTAGCACCAAGCAGAACGGAAATTAGTTAAATGTGTTCATTTCCATACAATCAGCTGAAATAAATTCGCATATCCATCACAACAGCAACCCCTTAGTTTGTATTCTGTACATGTACAAAAGTGAAATAAACTTTGTTATATAGAATATATTTTTCGTAATATGGAGTTTAATTTCCATGCAAATGATGTTCAAAGTCAAAGTTCTGTAGAAAATTTCGTTAAGTAGAAAAGTTCGTTAAATAGGGACTTCGTTAAAGGGAAGTTCCACTGTATGTATGCAACTGTTAAAATGTTCCCAAAGTCGACAATAGAAGCAATAAGTAGAGCTCGGCAAATATGAAACACGGCATTGCTTCATCATGACTTTGTTTCGTGAGGTGTTCGTTCTCCAAACATAAAAATCTCTTGAAAGTGTCCGTTATCCGAACATGTGAACTATATCCGAACATAAAAATCTCACGCGAAAGTGTTCGTTAATCGATTTGTTCGTAAACCGAACAGCTCGTTACCGATCACCTATTGTATACGAAATATAGCATTTTTAATTTTTATGGGGAATTTAAGAAGATATTTCCTTTTCATTGTGTTCTAGGCCCGTTTTTAGAGCATTTTAAGTTCGTCATAGCCGGAGATTCGATGAACGGCAAATATTTAAACGCAAAACTTCTAATCTTGGGGTAGCAACATTTTTATATTCTATTACTCAGCGCATGAATGTAAAGTTGGAATTTTTTAATCGCTTTTTCAATCAATTCCTGATACATTTATTAATAAACACAGTTTTTTTTAATCGATGAAAATACTATATTTTAATAGATATAGAGCTTACGATCGACGAGCTTTCAGGCGGACAAAAGGAACGCGTATTAAATTTTAAAGCAAGATAATAAAACCTTACAGAGATTTAAACAGTATAAAATCATTAAAATACATCTCACTCAGTAAATATACATCGGTTGTAATGTAATCAAGATCTTCTAAGAGACGCTGTAAACGAAACGTATATGGTTCAACAATACAAACAATAGAGAGTTTAAATGAATCGGATGTAGTAACATATTTGAATATCTTGTGTATATAGCCACTTTGACAAAAATTATGCTATTTATACTATTGTTTTACCTCTGTGTTGAGGAATCAAGTACTTCAACGTAAAAATTCGCTAATTACAGAACTATTTAGTCTTATTAAAAAATGTTTTGAGTTACCCTGTAAACGAACAGTAAATTCTACAATTCTGTTTTACAATAAGAAGCTAACTTAGGTCGTTCGTAGTAACATATTTTAACATCCTGCGCATACGTGCTTTTTTAAAAGAGTTAGACCATTTAATATTTCTTTTCTTCATCTTAAGTATAGGAATAAATCCCTTTAAAGTGATATACATAAAAAAACTAATTCATATTTTTACACGAAATATTAAACATTTGAACTACTCATAAAAACAATGCAATTGCTGAAAACCGCGTAAAAATCGGATGATTACACAATTCTTTAGCCCTATATCAAAAGATCTTTTGTGAGAACCTGTAAACGAACCTTAAATGTTACTATTTTTTATAATAGGGAGCTTACTTGGGTCGACTGCAATAACATATCTTAATATCATGTGTATACGACCATTTCTAAAAGAGTTGGGTCATTTATTATTTTTTTGCTCTATGTTAAGTATAGGAATCAATAACTTTAAACTGATATAAATCAAAAACTAATTAATATTTTTTTCATGAAACTTACAAAGGTTTGAACTACTCATAAAAACAATTCAAATGACGTAAACCACGTAAAAATCCGTTAATTACACATTGCTGTAGCCCTGTCAACAGTTTTTTGCTATATGTTAAGTATAGGAATCAATAACTTTAAACTGATATAACTCAAAAACTAATTAATATTTTTACATGAAACGTACAAAGGTTTGAACTACTCATAAAAACAATTCAAATGACGTAAACCACGTAAAAATCCGATAATTACACATTGCTGTGGCCCTGTCAACAGTTTTTGGTCTGTACAAGATTTAAAATGTGCAAAAAACAGCACTTTTAAAATCGCATTTCCTGAAAACCTATTCGACAGATCTTGCTTTTCTTTTGATTTTTTAGTCACGTGGCACGCCCCATTCCATAGAATCAAGAATTTTGTTTCTATCATAAATAGAACGCGAGATATAGATGTGTCAAAAACCCGTTTTGTCCCGTCCGCAAAATATAAACTAGACAGAGTTTAAAAAAAAAAAAATGTAAAATCGTTTGGCATCCATTGGCGGAAATTCCTTTCATTTACGGTTCAATGCATTGCTGTTTCTTATGCTTGGCGAGAAACTCTGTCGAGTATCTATGATCCCGTCCGCAAAATATAAACTAGACAGAGTTAAAAAAAATGTAAAATCGTTTGGCATTCATTGGCGGAAATTCCTTTTATTTACGGTTCAATGCATTGCTGTTTCTTATGCTTGGCGAGAAACTCTGTCGAGTATCTATGATCCCGTCCGCAAAATATAAACTAGACAGAGTTAAAAAAAATGTAAAATCGTTTGGCATTCATTGGCGGAAATTCCTTTTATTTACGGTTCAATGCATTGCTGTTTCTTATGCTTGGCGAGAAACTCTGTCGAGTATCTATGATCCCGTCCGCAAAATATAAACTAGACAGAGTTAAAAAAATGTAAAATCGTTTGGCATTCATTGGCGGAAATTCCTTTCATTTACGGTTCAATGCATTGCTGTTTCTTATGCTTGGCGAGAAACTCTGTCGAGTTTCTATGATTAAAATTTTCCTTTTATTAAGTACCGGAAAATAAGCAAGTTTTTATTTTCTAATTAATTCGTTTGTAATTTGTGGTGTCAGTCCATTATTTCATCATTTTACAAACAGACTTACTCAGCGCCGGAAAGGGTTAAAGTAAAAAATAAATAAATAAATAAATAAATAATAATAATCTGGAAAGACACGTTAAATAACTTCATTTACATGGTTTTCAGATGCTTATAATAGAAGCTCACCTTTGATTTGATGGCACAGCAATTTAGAAACAAACACAAAGTAATTTGAGTAGACAGAATGTCTGCTGATTAAATTTTCCAAACCCCTCTCTGCCCTCTTATATGCTTCCAACATTTTCTTTGCATTATTGCATCAATTCAGAGAATGTCAAAAATTGGAATTCCACTCCTTTAGGAGGAACTCTTTCATGTCTGGAACTTATTTTCGGATTTCTTTGAAAAAAAAAAAACTTTTTTCCTTCCCACAAAAAAATCCTCGTTTTTATATGTATTTGCTGTGGAAAAACATGACATAAGGTTATGGTGAGGAATACAAAATTTTACCTTTTTTATTTATAAATACATTTTACTCGTTTTTTTTTTTTTTTAATCTAAATATACATATATATAATTAAAATGAAATCACAAGTGTAAACTAGTCGTTGGGGGCCACCGTAATACTTATCCATCATGGATATGCATAATATAAAATATAAAAATAAAACATGTCTAAACTATTTATAAAATGCATTGCAATTCGAATAAAACCATGGCTTGATGACGTCATAAATTTTAAATGCTCTATTACTCCAAAATTGATAATCATATTAACTAACGATTTACTGCATCGGATTAAGCGTCTCATTTCCAATTAAAATATATCTTTGAATTGAAATTTGAATGAAATACAGGGTCAGGAAAAATCTAAGAGTGTGGTAAATAGGATTCCAAATATCTCGGCAACTCATTATCCGATCGACTTCATGCTTTACGCAAAATTAATGTTTTTTTATTGTCTTTTATATTCCCTCCTTAAAATAAACATTTTCGAAAATTTTTATATACCTTTTATCAGAACGAATATTTCGAGAGTCCGAAAAAAATAGTTCCGGATAATCGAGGTTACTGAAATTCAATAAGCTTCTTACCATTATTACATACTAAGTACACACCAAATTTTAAGTCTCTATCTCGATTTGTTCAAAAGATAGTGTTTACAGACACACAGACACACATACACAGAGACAGACAGACGGACGGCAATATTTTTTTTCTAAAAATATGTTTTTCGGAATCTTCCGTGTCTGAAACGTGTAATTCCGTCAATTTTTTTTTCGATTTTCAAAACGATTACAAGACTTACCCTATACTACGTATGATGGGTAAGTAAAATCAAAGGAAAATATAGTATAAAAATCAAAGAAGAAGATACTTCAAAAGTTAAACATAATAAATGCAAATATGAAATAGTATGAATATCTAATGGAATCGTCAGAGGAGCTTCATAAGAATAGTTCATAGTAAAGATATGTTATTTCATCAAATATTGTCAAAATTAAGCTTAAAAATGACAATATTAAGCTCCTTATAACATATAAAATCAAATTAAAAAGTGTGAAAAGAATAAGATATCCAAAAAATAAATAATGATCCAACTGTAATATAAAAAAAAAATAAATAATAATGCACACAACTTCCCATTAAAACAGAGAAATGAAACAATCAATACAGATGCAAAAATATTGTCCCTTTTCAATCCAAGATGCCCTATATATATATATATATATATATATATATATATAGTGTTTTTCAAATATAAATTCTTTTAAAAAATATTTTTTAATTTAAAATCAATAAAAATTTCATTATAACCACGGCTAAAGTTTGTTATACTTTTAAAAAACTAACACTTTTTGTATACCTTTTTTCGTTTTTGAATACAGAATAAAATAAATGTTAATTTAGGATTTACAAAAATAATTATAAAAAGAAAATAATAATAATTTTTAAATGAAATAAAATCGGAATATGCATTACTGTGAGTACTGCTTTCAAAAGTTTCAGGATCCGCAGACAGTTTAAATTAAAGTATAGATAACTGAAAAACATTGTACGGAGTCTCATAAATTTATTTAGATAAAAATTTAAATACAGGGTGTTTATAAAGTCCCGGACCCGTTTTGATGTTTAATAACTCATAAAATAATAAAGATACATTAAAATTAATAACATAAATGGTTAGATAGACTCAAAAAGTTTCATGACCCTTGTCAATGAACTTCCACTTGTGCCCCCTTCGTCGCACGGAGAATATCAAGTCGATAGTCAATTTCACGCCAGGTAGCGGCAAGCATGTCGGCATCCACAGAGACTATTGCGGTTGTAATTCTGGCTTTTAAGTCATCAATGTTCGACACTCTCCTCCTGTAAACATTGTCCTTTACAAATCCCCAAAGGAAAAAGTCCAGCGGCGTTATATCAGGTGATCTGGGTGGCCAAGGAATTGGACCCCCTCGCCCAATCCATCTTCCTGGAAAATGGTCGTTCAAAGAAGTACGAACGATGGTACCCCAATGAGGTGGTGCACCATCTTGTTGCAAAAAGACATGTGGCTGAATCTCTTCTAGTTGTGGAAATACGATTTTCCAACATGTCTAACAAGATGGTGCACCACCTCATTGGGGTACCATCGTTCGTACTTCTTTGAATGACCATTTTCCAGGAAGATGGATTGGGCGAGGAGGTCCAATTCCTTGGCCACCCAGATCACCTGATATAACGCCGCTGGACTTTTTCCTTTGGGGATTTGTAAAGGACAATGTTTACAGGAGGAGAGTGTCGAACATTGATGACTTAAAAGCTAGAATTACAACCGCAATAGCCTCTGTGGATGCCGACATGCTTGCCGCTACTTGGCGTGAAATTGACTATCGACTTGATATTCTCCGTGCGACGAAAGGGGCACACGTGGAAGTTCATTGACAAGGGTCATGAAACTTTTTGAGTCTATCTAACCATTTATGTTATTAATTGTAATCTATCTTTATTATTTTATGAGTTATTAACATCAAAATGGGTCCGGGACTTTA
The DNA here is from genome assembly GCA_963931845.1 of Maratus michaelseni. Classification (NCBI taxonomy): domain Eukaryota; kingdom Metazoa; phylum Arthropoda; class Arachnida; order Araneae; family Salticidae; genus Maratus; species Maratus michaelseni. The sequence continues at coordinate 180,282,482 of OZ007587.1, read as the reverse complement.
TAAACACCCTGTATATCAAATTAAGTATGACAACATACATTCTGAAATAAATGTATTTAAATCCTGGAAGAAGTCGTGGGAATTATACAAACAATACAACATGAAAACGTTATGGTATCTTTTTGTCTAATTATAGTATTTGCAGGTAATACGCATACTTGTATTCTAAAAATTCTAAAATATTTTTTACAAAAAGTAAACAAGTGCTTTTTGTTTCAATATTTCAGCATCTCGGATCATTTTAAAACATATTCTAATTATTGCTTAATTTTACAAACATGATTGGTTAGTGTAGACATCTGCAAAAACTTAACATTAGCATGAGCATTACCTACTAGCAACTACACTTGTAAAACAAGTTTTTCTCCTGCTAGTGTAGTGGGTGCTTTGCAGATCCGCAACGTTTTCGTAAAAATGCTGCAGCTCCCCCAGATTTCAAAGTTTGCAACTCCACAGAAAGAGGTGGTTTGGGGGGGTGGGGGGTCAATTAAAATCCCCCCTACCAATAAACTTACCCTCTACATGATTAAAATTTCGTATTAAAGAACATCAACAATATATTCGAAAACAAGAAACCAACAAATACTCAATTGCAAAACAATGCTGGGAGATGAATCATACTTTTGACTTTAATTCGGCTAAAATAATTTCCAACCCTACTTCTATACATGAACTTAATTTTCTTTAAGCATTTCATAAAAATTTTAATAATATTGTTAATTCGCTATTCCCCCATTATCTGATTGTTGGAAACATTACATAAAAAATATCAAATATATGAAAATATCGAAAATATCAAACAACATGAATTTTGAAAATAAATATGGTATACGTATGTATCATGATATACAGGGTGATTACAATTAAAGTTGCACTTTCAAAAGACTGTAAAAAAAGAACCATTGGTCAGAATGGTCTAATATTTCATCTGAGTATACGTGAAGCAATGGGAATTTGTCTTGAGAAAGAAAAAAAATTCAAAAGTGGAACGATTGATGGCGCTGTACTCGTCATAAGATGGTAATTAAAAGACGTGATATGCGCACAACACATTACACTTGTGATAAAAAGGCGGGAACATGCAGTTTCTGTTATTCTGTGTCTGAGAAGGTAGTCATGACTCTATCATTGAGGGATCGGGCTCTGCTTGGGAAGCTTTTTTACAAGAACGGTAACTGTGCGGCAATTACATTGTAGAAATTCCAGACATTAAAGGATTTAAGAAGTCGTGGTGGATAGGCTTTGAACAAAGAGCGCCACAACAGCGTGTCACGTCTTTTAATTAGCATCTTATGAGGAGTACAGCGCCATCTATCGATCAACTTTTGAACTATTTTTCTTTCATAAAATAAATTTCCATTGCTTCACGTATACTCAGATGAAATATCAGGTCATTCTGACAAGTGGTTCTTTTTTTACAGCCTTTTGAAAGTGCAACTTTAATTACAATCACCCTGTATATCGATAGATATACTATATCACTGAACACCGTCAGAGCTGAAATAAAATAAAAAGTGCAATAATAAGAGGAGCACGACAGACAGCCAAACAAACAAACCGTCATAAACACTTTCAACTATATATGTTGGAAAGTGTTAAAAATGTGCAAAATATGCGCATATATTAAAAACGAATATAATAATAAGTGTATGTTTTGTTAATGGACGTTTTATTTTTTTTTTCTTTTTATATGAAGTACGATATACGAACATTTTGCTAAAAATTTGAAGTTCCTGGTATAGCTGCGACTGCGAAAGTGATGATTCCTATACTACATTTTATCCTCTTTTTAACTTCCTGGTAGAATTGTAAAACACAAACAGTTGCTGTTTTTCTGTATTTCCAACGTAAGTACCTACTACATTTTGAGTAGTCTTAAAACTTGGCTGTCAGTGCATTTAATGCAAATTCTGTGCTGTGGCGTGAACCGTCAAAATGCTTTCTCACAAATTTTGGATGGTGATTCATCACACAAATCATGATTAATTTCTATAAAAAATCGATGTTTGATAGTTACTCTTGATGGAGACATTTTCCCAAATTCCGGTAATATTTCAAAATTTTATGAACACAATTAAAAATAAATAAATAAATAAATAAAATAAGGCTAGTTATTTCGTGTCGATTGAACTCTTCAATAAAAATCTTCAAAATAATATGGAAGATTTTGTTTTTCTCGAAATTTATATATTTTTTAAACGAAAGCTAAAAATTAAATAAATAAATATATAAAATGAAATGAAATAAAATACTTCCCAAGAAAGTGGCGGTATGGTGTTTGTTACGGCCGGTTATGTGCACGAGGGACATCCCAAGGTAGGGGATGGGGGGCATTGCCCTTCCTGGGGTTGCTTTTAAGGGAATCTAACAGTGGCAAACAAGATGCCCCGACCTAACCCGAATCTAGGCAAAGTTCGAAGAAAACCGCGAAAACTCCGAACAGTTAGGCCGATATGAGCGAGACATGGGTTAGAACCTAGCATTTCTCATCTACCTGTTTTGAGAGCAGAACCTCTGACTCGCTAGTGGGCTTCCCAAAATAAAAAAGGGTTTTATTATCCCATTCAGTGTTATATATGTACATAATTTGCATAGCCTGAATTTTATATTGATATAAATTTTATAAGTATAAAGGTATTGATTCAAAAGTTATTAAAAGAAAATTCTGCTGGGTTAAATATGAACCATCTTGTAAATAAGTATAAAATTTAAATTTTTGAAATTAAAAAAAATAATTTTCTTAAATTGTAAAATATATATATATTTTTTTTTATCCTAAAGAAATACTTGTATAAGAAATCTCACCAAAGTCATTTTTTCACAAAGTATTTAAAAAAAAAAAAAAACACACATTATTTTGATCATAAAATTTCTTAACACTTTCATATTTAATATAAAAAATGAACACTCCTCAACAATTTATCAGTAACGTCGACATTTCTCTAAAACTTAGAATGCATAAAAATGACCATGTGAACAAGAAATTAAAAGAAATTTTTAAACATTTTCCCAACTGCCTTCAGAAAAAATAAATAATTTTTTAAAGGTTTTTAAAAGGCATAAACTTTTAACGCTGACATGTTGTACTTTAAAGAAAAACAATGACATTTTTAAAAAACAATTCTGTAGATTCTAAGAAATTTCATAAATTACAAGTTCTTCTTCCGGAACAATGCCAAAAAGTAGAAACTTTACATCTTCAATGAAAAATTGTTGTTTTAAATGCGTAAAGCTCACTTAATATTTAATGTAGAATTTAATTTGACTGAAGCATTTATAATTAAAGATTTTATAAAACTACATATACAGGAGAGAGAAAATTTGCTATTGTAGAAAGTCGTTGTTTTTGTTGTTCCCATGCCTTTTTAAGTAAGTAAATTATTTTACACGCATAGAAAAAAAATGAAATTTAATTTGGGTCGAAAGATTCTTAGGTATGTGCCCAAATTGGGCCATGCCTGTTTTGGTTACCACTGTGTATCCATTTTGGGCACTGTAAAATACCATTTTATTTTATTTTTATTTTTATTTTTTAATGGGTATTTAACAGTGCCCAAAATGGATACACAGTGGTAACCAAAACAGGCATGGCCCAATTTGGGCACATACCTAAGAATCTTTCGACCCAAATTGGGTTTTATCTTTTTCTGTGCGCCTAAACAGAAATATTACATGATTTTAATAAACGATATTAATACAGTCGAACTCTTTTAATACGAATACGGCTAAAACGAGGACACTGTTAAAACGAGCAATCTATACGTTCAGAAAGGTTCATCACAGCAGGATCTCGACCAATACGAGCAAAACATCTGTTCATTTCAATGGGATTTTCTGCGAAAAGTAGGGTAGAATTAGAAAATAAATCTCTTTCTTATCGAACACTGCTCTCTCTCAGAGATATAATTTCTACATTACAGTTATCTGTAAAAATGGAGTAAGTTTATCAGTTTTACCAGACATAATTTCAACTTTCAAGCAGACCCTCCACCCAAGAAAATTCAAAGGAATGTCCTCAGGTCCTGGAAGGATAAAATAAAGAAGCGAGAGATAAAGACGTTTGAAATACCGTCCCCTTTGTAAGATTTACAATTGAGCCATTGAAAGTAAGGAGCATAGAAGAAAAACTTTATTAGTTAATTTATTTAAATCCGAACTATGAACTATTTTAACTAGACTTTTCACATCTCTAATTACACTATTAGGAAAAGGATATGCGAAATTAAAAGCTCGAAAACTGCAGTGACTATTGCAATGTTAGCCGAGTTTTTCCGATAAAAAGGGAAGTGACCAGTTGCGTTATAGTATGTCATTCATGTCCTTGCAAGGGAATTATAAAAGTCCTCGTATTAAGGTATCTGATTATGTTTAAAAAGTGGTTTTCGACCAAAATTGTCAAAATGATTTTATTATATTTTATTAAAGCCCAACGTTTTACTTTTCCAAAACTGTATTTATTTTTATTGTACGATAAATAGAACCGGCAGTGTAGCGGTTTTTAAACTACTCAACAGCTGTCACTCAAACCGGAAGGAAGTACTGTTTAAAGTACCGGAAACACTATTTAAAGGTACTAACTGGGAGTGGGGGGGAAGCAAAAATATGGCCTAGAAATAAACAGAGGCTCAGTGGTTGAAAAAAAAAAAAAAAGAGTATGGCTCATAAAAATAGTGAAGTTTATATGCATATTACTGTGTAAATTCTTGTAGTAAAACATAAATCTAAACTTTAAATGCATTTTTTGAAATATGTAATTTTTGGTAAAAATTCCATACGCAAAACATGATTTCTCAAAAAGTTATTAAAATATCACTATGAAATTTAAATTGCATGTTGTTTACACTATTATGAAGGCAATGAACTAAAGATTTAATTTTAGAATAAATATTTTTTGTTTTATGGATGTTTTCGTGAAAAGACATCGATGAATTTTATGAAAATCAGTATGTAAACAGGTGCGATATGCTATAAGTCTTGAAATATTTAAAATGTCTCTTTGTAGTTCATTTCCTTCACCAATGTCATAAGTATGAAGTGTAAAAAGGAAATTAAGATACATACAATAGAATTTTCTGTAGAGTGTTCTGCGTATTGGGCCAAATTTCCCTAAATTTTACCACAAAATCCCCTATTTACCAACATTTTATCAATGAATGAAATATTTTTTTCTTTTTTTTTCACAGTTTCTAGTCATAATCTTAATAAAAATATGTTCAAAAAATAATTAAATAGTTTTTTGGAAAAAATTGCTTCGTACATAGTCAAGCACCTTAACTGTTACTCGCAATATCCGTGGAGATAATAAGAATCTCAAAACACTCACATAATTACTACTGTTTAGAGATGTAAAATTTCCGGAAATTTTGAAGCGGCGAAAAAAAAAACAGTTTTTTCCCGGTTTTTTCTGGAAAAATTGATTTCTTACAAATGTTTCTCAAAAATAAGTTACATTTTCTTAAAAGATATAAAATAATAAACATTTTTTAAATTTCTGTATACTAAAGAAAATATTCTTTTTCACTTTACATGAATATATTACAAAAAAGAAAAAAAAAGTCAGCTTTTAAAAGTTAGCCTTTCAGTCTCAGAATTTTCACAGTAGCTTTTCTTGCTTAATTTAACACCATTGTTTGTAATATATCATGTCTCTGTTGACATGATTTTTCATTTACATTTGTTCAATCCAGTAGAGATAATAATTAAAAAAAAATATTTTAATCTTGAGTTTCAACTAGTACCACTGAAGTTTGAGAGCAAATTTAAATCCTCTCTACATAGTATTGCTTTGTATATAAATGACACCGTTTTAAAGAAACAAATTATTGTAGTTGTGACATATTATCATTTTTATATCTTCTATTGCTTAAAAATTGATAATAATTTACAATATTACAATTTTATTTTCGTACAATTAAAATTTTCATTTATTGTGTATTTAGTTTTAGCTTTCTAGTTTAAACCTAAACCAACTCTATGTTTTGGTTTTAGTTTAAGTTTTAGATTCTTAATATGAAAGTAATATATATATGTATGTATATTTCTTTAATGAAATTTATAAAGCAGGTGGATTTTTTAAGACTTCGAAATATTTAGTTGAAAATAATTTTTATCAGAAAATTTACATTTTCTTTGCAAAGTTTATTTGTATGCATTTATATTAAAAAAAATAATGATAAAATACAGTTAGACAAGTCTTAAAATCTATATTTAAGGAAAAGAAAGAGAAGAGCAAACAAGCTTGAAAAGACTAAATAATTTCAAGGTCCTTCATAAATACAGTAGTGGCCAAAATTGTAGAAACCTTTTGTAAAAATGCTTTTTTAAAGTTTGATGGCTCATAATACCCAACATTTCTTAGTAAAACCATAAAAGCTATATACCACTGGAAAGATAATTTACTCAAGAATATCATGCAATACAGTTTGATCAATTATAATTATTTTATGAAACGTTAAGCCAAATAGTCAGAAAAAGACAGTAAAACCTGGTTTAGGTTAACGATAATTATTTTTCTTTTACTTGAAGTAGCCAATGCATATGAATGTTTGTAGTGCCCAGGCAGATTCCGTTTTATTTGGTAATGTGTCAATCAAAGCTAGAGTAGGATTAAAAAAAAAAGTATGCCATAGTTTGGTACTTATAGGAGAATTTCTATCACTATTTTTTCTGATTGCTATGAAGTTGATAAAGTTCTTTTCCACCTTTTCAATTTTTGAGCTATTAAAGCATAATTAACAAAACATCATAAAGAGTTGATTAGTTACCCAGAAATCAATGTGTAACAATATTTTTCAGTGTAGAAAGCTATGGTTATAAAGAAATTTCAAGTAAAATTATAAGTAAATAAACAAAGGTATGTCTAAGTCAAGCAAAATAAAATTGGTAAAGGCAGGAAAAGGTGCATGAGAGCAATTGGGCGGCAGAAGAGTTAGGTCCCTGTGTATAGGTCACAGAAAACAATCATCTCGGTATGTGCAACATGAAATGATGCACTGTAATGGCGAGCTGAAACAAAGTACAGTTCTGTGCAGAGTGCAGTATTTTGGTCTAAATGCTAGAATTCCATAAAAAAAAAAAAAAAAAAAACAGTTTAACAATACAAATAACATGACCATACCATTTTTCTGTCTATTAAACATGCCTTTTAGGTCAATTTTATATTTTCAACCTTTATTTGATTTATATTTTTTTTTCATGAAATTCTAGCATTTGAACCAAAACACTGCATTCTCTACAGAACTACACTTTGATTCAACTCCACATTTCAGTGCACCATTTCATGCTGCACTCACCAAGATATTTTCTGTGACCTATACAGAGGAACCTTACTCTTCTACTGTCAATTGCTCTCCTCAACCTTTTCCTGCCTTTACCAGTCGTGTTTGGCTTGACTTAAACATCCCTTTGTTAATTTACTTCTAATTTTACTTGAAATTTCTTCATAACTATAGCTTTCTACACTTAAAAATATTGTTACACATTGATTTCTGGGTAACTAATCAACTCTTTCTGATGTTTTGTTAATTTTATTATGCTTTACTAGCTCAAAAATTGAAAGGTGGCAAAGAACTTTAGCAACTTGATACCAATCAGAAAAAATATTGGAAAAAATCTTCCTATAAGTACCAAAATATGGCATATATATTTTTTTGAAATCCTACCCTAGCTTTGATTGACACATTACCAAATAAAATGAAATCTGTCTGACACTCCAAACATTCATATGCATTGGCTACATTCAAGAAAAAGAAAAATCATTATCATCAACCTAACCAGATTTTACTGCCTTTTTCTGATTATTTGGCTATAACGTTTGATAAATAATTAGAATTGAACAAATATGCATGATATTTACTGAATGATATTTTCGATTAAATTATCTTTCCAGTGGTACATAGCTTTTATGATATAACTAAGAAATATTGGGTGTTAGAGCCATCAAACTTCAAAAAAACATTTTTCCCAAAAGGTTTCCACAATTTTAGCCACTACTGTATATATAGCTAGATAAGAGATTCATTGGTGATTTCAGCTGTTATGTGACATGTTTTGTCATTCTAAAATCATCACATTTCTGGAGGATTCATAATGGAGATTGAAAAAAAATTCTGAATTTTTTGAAGGGTCCTATGTTTTAAGGTGAAAAAAATGTAAAGGATTCTTTAAAGGACTCAAGTTCTTCCTAAACTGCATACAGATCATATTTTCTATGTTAACATTTTCATGGGAGACACTGAACATGAAAAAACAGAAAGGAAAAATATCAGAATGCAGCCATAATAACATTTTGAATACATTATTTTATAAATTAAATTTCAATTTTTCCGAACTGGAAAAATTGAAAAATACCCCTTCGGAAAAAAACGGAAAAAACCCAGTTTTTTTCCCAAAGTTTCCGTTTTTTTTTTTTCCGAGCATTCCCATCTCTACTACTGTTGATTGCTCTACCTATCTCAATGCTAAAATTAACTTAATATCATAAAGTTAACATAACCTATTCGGTCTTACCTTTGAGAGGGTCATTTTCTTTAGACAAAACTACAATAGCGAAGTCAAGTCAAGGCCTGTTATGTGTGTGTTTTAAGATTCTTATTACCTCCACGGGTATTGCGAGTAATGGTTAATACGAGGACTTTTATAATTCTCTTGCTTCTCGTATTAACCGAATTCGACTGTGTTTTTTTTTTTTTTCATATCGCTTAATACAATAATTTAAAATTAAATTAAAATTGAAATCAATATTAACTCAATTAGAATTAATATAAAATCAATTAGTATTAAAATAAAAGTAAGTTTTTTTTGTTTTTTTTTAATTAGCGTGGATTTTTAATTTTTAACTGACTTTTAAAAAGTTGTCTTTCTCTAAAAAAATGCTTTTAAACAAAAGCTTTAATAAGACGCCATCAAAATGAAAAAAAATGCATTAAATATAAAACGTAATTACTTATTCCATTTATCTTTGCATAAAATAACATGGACATCATCTGCATTTTTTAAAAAAGCTTTAAAATGACTACTTACAAAATTGCATGTAATTGAAATAGAAAAAAAAGTCATGTGATATACATAGTGCAGTTTCCAAATTTGCTAATGTGTAATACATTAGTAAATTTGGAAAATATACCACGAATAAATTATCCATTAGGAGGGGGAGGGGGAAAGGGGCGGGTGCAAACCGAAAGAAATACAAAGAATAGAAAACAGATAAAAAGCTAAAACAAAACATTCTTCATTAAACGTTGGTAGCAGTGATTTTTTTTTTTTTAATGCAGATGTCATATATGAAAATTCGCCCCTTGAACAAGCACATATTTCAAATACTAAATTGAATTCTTTACATCAATTTAAAAATCTTTTTGAGAAAAAAAGTGTTTAAATCTTTATATAACGATATTTATTAATTATCATTCGCTTAAACATGTCTTATAAGTCATCATTTTTGCCAAAAATATAAAGAAATGAGTAAATAAATTAAAAAAAAAAAAATCTTTTTTTTTTTTTTTTTTTTTTTTTAACGTGTTAACATTTACTAATTTCAATGGCGTTAACATTTCAACAGTTCCAGTGTAACTAACGTTTCACTTATTGCAGTTGCTTTTATTTAGTTTTATTTACTATTTATTTCTTTATGTCGTATGTTCTAGCTCGCTACCTGCATCGTAAAAAAAGGGAAAAAGTTTTTTAATCTAGCTACATGGTTAACGAAAATATAATATAACCTCTCCCGAGTTACCCACTATTCCGAGACTTTCAATTTATCTTTAGAAAACTCAGAAATCAATAATTAACGTCATTTAAAGAAGGATTTCTTTTTAAGAAGTTTCGTTTGATATACGATGCCCGTCATTTTCGGAAACGCTTCCGAGTAATTTTTACAGTGTATTAATCCGGTTTCTTAATGCGGAATATTGATTTTTCAAATGATATCAGTTGTCAATAAACATTTTCAGCTGCGTAACAGAATTTATACGTAGAAGAGTAACAAAATACTGTTAATTCTTAACATTAGTGTTCTTAATTTAGCATGTTTGTTGAACATGAAAATGTTTACACAAGAATTGATACATTGCAAAAAAAAAAAAAAAAAAAAAAAAAAAAACTGTTGATTTCACAGTATAATACTGGCACCCCAGCTGCCAGTATTATACCGTAAAATTAACAGTAATAAACAGTAAAATAAGCAGTAATACGCTACCGCGCATGCGTGGCAGCGTATTACTGAAGAAGCCCCTCTGAAGATTCTATAAGACATTCATAGTTTTCCATTTTTTTCTTTTTCATCCTATCAAGTATCATTCCTACAGTGTCCATTCCATTGCTTTTTATTATATCTTATCTATTGTTTTTCACATGCGTTTTCGTTTTTAAATATATATATATATATATATATATATATATATTGTTCTATATATTTTCGGAAAATATTAAACATTATCATAGCACAATTGTATCACAAAATTAATATATATATATATATATATATATATATATATATATTGAGTACGAAATCTTTTTATGAAAATTGTCCCACTGATGAGTCCTCTCCCCTACCAGAAAAAAAATCAATACACCAATCTTCTGATCGTTGGAGGTTGTTTTCTGCATTTTTAAAACAATTCTCACAAAACACAGATTAACTTCCTTTTCAGGCTTTTTTTTTTTTTTTTTTTTTTTGCGATTTGGTAATAAAATACCTTTTTCATATCTTAGTCCCAGATACAAACCACAATTTTTTTTCAAATTATTCCTCTCTCTCTCCATAGTCAATATAAGTTATTTTCCTGACATGGGAAAATTCGGGACAGCTTAGGGTTAAGGAGCATTCCTCTACCAAACAATTATAATTTTTAATCTGTTTACGTAAAAGAAATAACCAGAATGCTCTAAATATTGCTTCAGAGAAATAAAGCTTTAAAAAATATCATATTGCTTAATTAGATGAAATGTTTGAGTTCAATAAATCTTTTGCTAGATTATATACTGGCGAGAAAAATTAAAGGAACAACCATAAAAAGTTGCTTTATGTTAATTCTATTGCGGGAATTTCAATGAAAGGTGATTTCTTGGTAACTCAATGTTAACATTATCACGTAGTCCAATGGGATTAACCTTTGCTACAGAGAAATATGCAAATATTTGAGCCTGTTTTATACGGTACGTTTGAAAATGAGTGCACGTGGGTAATTTGAAGTATAATTTCAAGGATTTTACGTGTAGTTGCATAAAATATTCGCTTGTAGTAGATATAATATGTCATCCAGAAGACATTTGACCGATTGTGAGGAATAAGCAGGGCAGACACTGACAGGGGTCTGTAAAAACTTAAAAATAGCCAAAAGCGCCATGTCAAAAATCTGGAAATGGTTTAAAGACACTGGTAATGTGCAGGGACAACCAGGTCATGGTCGAAAACGTGCACAACACACTGTCCTGACCGTTATTTGGCAAGGATTGCTAAAAGAAACAGGCAACTGACGCCAGTTCAGATTCAAAGGGAGTTCGTTGCAGCAACAGGAACTCGACTATCCAGATTTACTGTGAGTGACAGGCTGCATAAAAGAGGGCTGTATGCAAGGAAACCCATGATTTGTATTCCACTAACTCCGGCAGCGAAATGCACCCGGATAAAGTGGTGCACAGAACATCGTCATTGGAGTACCACGGACTGGAGCCGAGTTTTCTGTACAACTGAATCCCAATTTTGTTTGGAGAGTGATTTCACACGTGTTACCATATGGGGGGAGAAAAACACACGCAATAAGGCTGAAAAACATACGTGAAAAGCACCGATACGAAGGTCATGGAATCATAGTATGGGCGAGCATCAATTTGAATGGCCGCACTGACTTACACATTTTTACCAGTGCAACTGTGAATAGTGAAATATACAGAATTGACGTTCTTGATTGTCGTGTCAAGTTGTTTAGGGGTGAAATCGGTAATAACTTCCTTCTAGTGGATGATAATGCGCGACCTTATCGTGCTGCACTAGTGACTGATTATCTTGCGGGCGAAGGAATGCAGCGAATGGAGTGGTCTGTATATTCTCCTGATTTATATACGATATAACATGTGTGAGGCGCACCAATACGCCGACTTGCATCTCGGCAACCCCAACTAGCACTCTCCAGGAGCTTCTTAGTACTATTCATCTTGAATGCACTTTGTAACCGCAATCACTTCTGGTTAATCTAATCAACAGTATGAAAAATCGCTCTAAAACTTGCATTTCGGTCAGGAGTGACCATATACCTTATTGATTTTTCCTGTGTGTCTGTAAAATATTGTAACAGTACAATTTCCTTATCCCCTCTTATATCACACATTCCTATGTTTTTATGTAAATTTTTTTTTGCAGAAATAGGCAGTTCTGCATTTTGAATACATGCCAGGCATGACAAAATAAAGATTTTGTGCAAGTTTCATGTTCTTATCTGCAAAATTTTTCAAGTTCGATGAGTTTTGATAGTTGTTCCTTTAATTTTTCTCGCCAGTGTATTTAAGGAGAAATAGGAAAAATACTACGGTAATATTGTTGACATTCTTTGCTATGAAAGACGAAAACAAGACCAAAACTTCCTCTTCCTATATATATATATATATACAGAGGTGTGAAAATCATTAGAATAATGGTGATTTTTTCAGTTTTTCTTGATTAATATTGTATATACTTGCAATGTTTCATGAAATGTAATTTGTTTTGTTGATCCAATCAATTTTTCACTCCTTTAGAATAGTTTTGGGGATATAATTTTGTTAAATGTCGCCATTTTTTAAAAAGAAAAATGTTTGATCCAAAGTAATCAAATTGTTTGCATTGCATAATAAATTTGTCTGATTAACAAACAAATTTAAAATAAAATTTTAAAATCGCTATTTGCTGTGCTAGTATTATCTTTCTTTTCTTGAATTAGCATCAGCATTATTTATTCTTAAAACAAATCTTTTCGCTGCTTTGATTAGTTAATACTAATTGGTAGCTTTTTTTCGTTTGTCAAAGGATTATTTCATAATTATGAGTAAAGGAAGTGATATTTCTCCTAGAAAACTAGCTGTGGTAAAGTATCTCATCCAAGAAAATCACTATACACAGCACGAAATCTCTAAAAAAGCAAAAATTTTGAAAGCATGTGTTTATAGAATAAAAACATCTTTGGACTCCAAATGTGAATATGAAAATTTTAGGGTAGGGAAATGTGTAAGGAAGTAAATTTACTGCAAGAACAGAAAGGAAATTAATTCAAATTGCTAAAGCTAACAGAAGAGCAACTAGTCATGAATTAAAAATCTCTTTGCAAGCGTATGGAGTAAATGTATATGATTCTTCTATCCGTAGAAAGCTCATCTCAGCTGGACTCAGTGCTCGTCGTCCTGGAAAAAAGCTAAAATCACATCTGCTATGGCAAAGAAGAGACTTGCTTGGGCAAAAGTTGTGCAAGAACAATTCAGAAATGACTAGAGCAAAGTGAGAAATATTAATTTTCTTTTAATTAATCAGTTAAATTCAAGTTGTTCATTTCTTTTCCTGAAATCATGTTTTTTGCATACTGACTAAAGATACAGAACTGTTTATAAATTTGATTAAAAATTTCTTTATAAGAATATTTCTCTACAACTTACCACGGCCAGACTTCATCTTATAGCGGCCATGTCAATACTTAAAATCCCAATGTATTTTAAGGAAACAGTTACAGTAGCTGTTTCCCGAGAGAGGGCGCTACTCAACCTCCTCAAATCCTGCGATTTTAGACATAAAGATACGTTTGTTTATGTTATTCCTGTCACAATTTATTTAAAAAAACAGCACTTTTTAGCGCTTTTCAGGGAATACTGAAATATAGGTAGTTACTGATACTGCATTAGTTATTTACCTAACACTTGTAACCCCCCCCCCTTCCCAATGTGTCAATAATTTAATAAATGTAATTCTTTGAAATTTAGTATTTTAAACTTCTATCTAAAATAATTAAAATATTGATCTCGTGATAATGACAATAATTAATTTTAACAGTGAACTATTCTCATAAATATATTTTATTAATTATTTATATCCTAATTGATAAATTTATTTGAAAATGATTATTTTATTTCATTAATATGTTTTCCTTAAATTCCGGTTTTAAATACAATCATAATATCAATTATCTATTACTTTTTGTGGGGTGTCTATTTCTGGAACAGAGAGTGTCCCATTACTGGAACAGAGGGTGTCCATAACTGGAATTTAGGGTCTTTTGATTTATTTCTGTTATTTACAATTAAATTTTGATTCACATTGGGAAATGTGACTATAAGCATGATTAAATATTGTTGGTAGATTAACATAATATTAAAAAAAGTGAAATATAATAATTATAACTATTAATTAAAAAATAATTTTTAAAGAAATTTCTTAAGGGCACATCTACCCTATATTGCAGATTTCTTTTTGGCAATTAAAACATTTCAATTAAGGTTATATACATTCAGTTTAACCACATATCACTACAGTTTTAAAGTTTATATTTAATTCTGCATTAATTATAAATGTTTTTCATTTTAATTGATTGTTGGCTTACATCAATTTACTGCAGGTAAATAATTATTATAACAGATAAATAATTGTTAATTTAGAAATTTGATCATGATTCAACATTTTAATTGTCTCAGTTATCTGAAGCAAGCTGTACTTTTTTTTTTTTCAATTTGCTTTTAAAAATATTAATAAATTTATATTTACAATCACAATGGATCTTTTCACTGTGTCTCTACCATAATATTTTATTTTATATTGTTTTCTCCCATCGAGTTTAGTTTCTGAATGAAAGAGGTAAGAAAAAGATGCAATTTAATTTAAGAATAAGGTTTAGTGTATGTTTATGAGCTATAACAATAATGGTTGAATAGTTTTTGTCCTAAATGTACATATTTATTCCTATTTCCCCACCGAATTAAAATTAAAAAAAACTATCCTTTGAATATTAAGTGTTTTATTTTATAATGATTCGTTGTTACCGTAAACAATCCCCACGGCCATTACCAAATCCCGTTTATTTCGTAAAACATTATTTGTATGTAAATAAAGATATTTTACGCTGATTTCTTACTACCCATTGTCAGTTTTTAAGTTATTTCCTATTAAAAAATAATCTATAATCTTGCAATACTGGGCATGATAGCGGTTTCTGCTGCGTTCTAGCACGCGTACTGTACAAAATTTGAGGAGGGTATGTGGCGCCCTCTCACGAGTTCCTGAATTAAGAAGTGTTTCCCTGAAATCCTTGCAATTGAATAGGCCGCTAAGCGAGAGCGCATGAAGTCTGGCCGTGAACTTACATACCTTAAAGTATTTTTTATCTTTTAGATATGTTTTTCTGATGAATCAATGTTTACGATAACAGAAGAAAGCAGTCAATATGTCAGGAGAAAGTACCAGTGAAGAATTTTCCCCAAATTGCATAGCACAAACGGTTAAACAACCTACTTAACTAATGGTTTGGAGCGTGATGTCTGCTCAGGGTACTGGACGTTTATACATTGTAGAAGGCATGATACACCAGTATCAATATAAAAAAGTGCTTGAGCAAAGACTAATTCCACAATTAAAAGACTGGTTTCCAAATGGAGACTTCATGTTCATGCATGATGGAGCTCTGTGCGATAAAAATTCATCTGTGATCAAATTTTTGGATGAAAAAAAATATAAAAACACTTCCATAGCCTAGAAACAGTCCAGATATGAACCCCATAGAGAATATTTGGCCCACTGTAAAGAAAAAAATTAAAGAAATGTAACATTACAAACAAGAATGGTCTAATAGATAGACTCATCCAAATTTGGCACCATGATAACGAAATACAAAATAATTGCCAAAAACTCATACAAAGTATGCCAAGACGTATCGAATCTTTAATAAAAAATAAGGGGATGCACACTAAATGTCAAATGTATCAATATTTTTTAAATAATGTATTATTTCTTTAATATAACAAGATTTTATTGTAAATTTCATAATTATTCTAATAATTTTCACACTTCTGTATATATATATTGCAAGAATTCTTTTAGCAGAAAAAAGTTAAAACTAGATTATTAAAAAAATCCAGAGAATTTTTAATTTTATTTAACAATTTGAGAAAGAGTCACTCAAAATGGCCCTCTTAAATAAATAATTAAATAAAATAAAAATAAACCGACAAAGAACTCTTTCATGTGGAAACGTAATATTTACAAATTGTTCAAGTCAGTTCGCAAAGAATAAACGTGTTTCTAAAAATTCAGTTTATAAACCGAAAAAGATGTTACTAAGAAATAATATTTTTTACGCATTATAAACATAAATTGAATACATTTATCATTACTTTTTCGGTTCGACATTCTATGGTAATCCGCGTGGCGCTAAGAAGTGTTTGACAAAACGTCGTACACAACACACATATTGATAATACTTTATTAATTCAAAAATATCATTTAGATCTAGATAACTCTAGGTACAAGAATTAAAAAAAAAAAATACAAGATGCTTAATTTTACTACATATATAATTTTATCATAATTTCATCTCGAGAACGAGTGCGGTTTTTGATTCGCAAATAGCAATTACCATCATTTTATGTTCTTCTCAACGCATAAACATAAAGACAAAAGTAGTTTTTAAAATCAACAGCAATTTTGCTTAGATACTTCCTAAAATTTCCAGTAGGTGACCATGAACAATTTTTAATTCATTTGTTAAATTTTAACCAACATCAGGTTTCTAAAACTCTTTAATGAAACGTGAATCATTTTAACAATACAAAAACGATGCAAAAACAACACAATTCACGCCCTCACTTACGTACTTGAAACAAGCCTCATTCGTACACCTTTAAAAATGTTACTACTTATCTTGGCAAAAAATCTTGCAAATCATCTTGATCAATGTACTTTTTATTCTCTGTATACAATACCTTCTCCTTTATTTTACGTACCCATTATCTATTTATGTTTAACTTTCTATTTAAATTCCTTAGTTCATAACAATGTGTATCAGACGAATTTAAACAATCGTCTTGCCGCGCATGCGCGGTAGCGTATTACTGCTTGCACGGCAGCGTATTACTGCTTATTTTACTGTTTAATACTGTTAATTTTACGGTATAATACTAGCAGCTGGGTGCCAGTTTTATACTGTAAAATCAACAATTATTTTTTGCAGTGTAGGAGAGAAGGTACACTGTAAAAAAAAAAAAAAAAAAAAGGACACATATTTCTTAATACGCGAAAATATATTATAACCAAGAATAAAAATATACAATAACCTCTTCCGAGTTATCCGTGATTCCGAAACAGGTTTCTTTATTATTTGAAACCTCAGAAACCAATATGTTTTCGAGAATAAAAGAATCATTTATAAAAACAAAGTTTCTTGTGTTGCCTTGGAAACGTTTCCAAGTCGTTTTTATAGCGTATTAATCAGTTTTTTTTTCAAACTGGAATATCGGTTTTTAGGATGCTATTAATTGTCAATTGAACATCTTCAGCTGCGTAATTGAATTTGTACATACAAAAATAACATAATATTAATTTTAATATTAATATTACTATTGGTTTATCATATTTGTACACTGTTAAAAATAATCTGAATTTCACGGGGTTTTTTTTTTCCTGAATTTCACAGAAAAAGTCCATTTTCACGACAGAAGGGCATTTTCCGTTAAAAACAGAAAAATTCTTCATATTTCCTGAAAACAACGGAACAGAAGGAGAAGAAAGTGGCCAACGGAGATATTTCGTTATCTGCTGCATATTTATTTCCAATGTTTAAAAAACTGACATGTTGCAGCACAGAAAAACTAAAAATTCAATAAATTAAAAATTCGAGTTTATTTAAAAGAACAAAATAGTTCTTTCGAATTTAAAAAGCAGCAATTAATTTTCCCATGCTTTTAAAATTATTAGCAATTTATTTTTTAAAGTTACAAAAAAATATTCACACTTAAAATATATTCTAAACAAATAGCTTAGTATATATATATATATATATATATATATATATATATATATAATAGTTAAATTAAGTGAAAAAAATCGATTTTACGCAAAAAAGCAACAAACAAAAATAATGCTTCCGAATTTAAAAAAAAAAAAATAACTTTCTCATTCCTTTGAAATTATTCGTAATTTGCTTTTTAAAGTTATAAAAGACACTCTCAATGAAAATATATTCTAACAGAACACATTTAAAAAATATATAATAGTTGAAAAAAATCTATTTTCTCAAAAAAGCAAACGTACCTTATCGAATTTAATTCAAAATATAATATTCATAGTTTGCATCTAACAATCAAATTAGGAATTAATATAATTCATGGTTCAATCATCTATTAATACTAAATTTTTCAGTCATAATCTTATAACAAAATATCCCCCCACTTAATTTCAAAGTTACTAGGTTTCTAAACCCCAGATTGTTTAAGTTCCAAGCAGCGATTTGAATAAATCCCCTATGATCCTTTCAAACTCTTGTTTCAGCAAGGGCTCGCTGGCCTTGAGGTAAAACACTCGGCTCATGTCGCTGTCATCCCTAGTTCGAACCCCAGGGGCAGCCAGGAAATCTGTAGCAGGGAGTGTTTTTTAATTAAGTACTCCCGTTATAAGTCAACAGATGGCAGCACAAACAGATCGATAATTTTTTTTTTTTTTTTTTTTAAACCGAGGTCATTCATAACAGAAAGTTACCGTTTCTTCAATCTTTCAAAACGGAAAATCTACTAACGGAACGGAAAAAGCCCGGCAACTTCGCTGCCAGTACTTTTCCCGTGAATTAACGGATTTATTTTTAACAGTGTATGTAAAACCTGTCTCTTGAACATAAAAATGTTTACTTGAGAATTGATAGCATTCAAAAAATGTATATTCCGTGTTGAAAAAAACTGGTTAGTACTCTATAAAAATTATAAAAAAAGGGACACATTAATTATAAAAAAAGGGACACATATTTCTTAATACGCGAAAATATATTATAACCAAGAATAAAAATATACAATAACCTCTTCCGAGTTATGCGTGATTCCGAAACAGGTTTCTTTATTATTTGAAACCTCAGAAACCAATATGTTTTCGAGATTAAAAGAATCATTTATAAAAACAAAGTTTCTTGTGTTGCCTTGGAAACGTTTCCAAGTCGTTTTTATAGCGTATTAATCAGTTTTTTTCAAACTGGAATATCGGTTTTTAGGATGCTATTAATTGTCAATTGAACATCTTCAGCTGCGTAATTGAAATTTTACATGCAAAAATAACATAATATTAATTTGAATGTTAATATTACTATTGGTTCATCATATTTGTATGTAAAACATGTCTCTTGAACATAAAAATGTTTACTTGAGAATTGATAGCATTCGAAAAATGTATATGCCGTGTTGAAAAAAACTGGTTAGTACTCTATAAAAATTATAAAAAAGGGACACATTAATTATAAAAAAAGGGACACATTTCTTAATACGCGAAAATATATTATAACCAAGAATAAAAATATACAATAACCTCTTCCGAGTTATCCGTGATTCCGAAACAGGTTTCTTTATTATTTGAAACCTCAGAAACCAATATGTTTTCAAGAATAAAAGAATCATTTATAAAAACAAAGTTTCTTGTGTTGCCTTGGAAACGTTTCCAAGTCGTTTTTATAGCGTATTAATCAGTTTTTTTTTTTTTTCAATCTGGAATATCGGTTTTTAGGATGCTATTAATTGTCAATTGAACATCTTCAGCTGCGTAATTGAATTTGTACATACAAAAATAACATAATATTAATTTTAATATTAATATTACTATTGGTTTATCATATTTGTATGTAAAACCTGTCTCTTGAACATAAAAATGTTTACTTGAGAATTGATAGCATTCAAAAAATGAATATGCCGTGTTGAAAAAAACTGGTTAGTACTCTATAAAAATTATAAAAAAGGGGACACATTAATTATAAAAAAAGGGACACATATTTCTTAATACGCGAAAATATATTATAACCAAGAATAAAAATATACAATAACCTCTTCCGAGTTATCCGTGATTCCGAAACAGGTTTCTTTATTATTTGAAACCTCAGAAACCAATATGTTTTCGAGAATAAAAGAATCATTTATAAAAACAAAGTTTCTTGTGTTGCCTCGGAAACGTTTCCAAGTCGTTTTTATAGCGTATTAATCAGTTTTTTTTTCAAACTGGAATATCGATTTTTAGGATGCTATTAATTGTCAATTGAACATCTTCAGCTGCGTAATTGAATTTGTACATACAAAAATAACATAATATTAATTTTAATATTAATATTACTATTGGTTTATCATATTTGTATGTAAAACCTGTCTCTTGAACATAAAAATGTTTACTTGAGAATTGATAGCATTCAAAAAATGTATATTCCGTGTTGAAAAAAACTGGTTAGTACTCTATAAAAATTATAAAAAAAGGGACACATTAATTATAAAAAAAGGGACACATATTTCTTAATACGCGAAAATATATTATAACCAAGAATAAAAATATACAATAACCTCTTCCGAGTTATGCGTGATTCCGAAACAGGTTTCTTTATTATTTGAAACCTCAGAAACCAATATGTTTTCGAGATTAAAAGAATCATTTATAAAAACAAAGTTTCTTGTGTTGCCTTGGAAACGTTTCCAAGTCGTTTTTATAGCGTATTAATCAGTTTTTTTCAAACTGGAATATCGGTTTTTAGGATGCTATTAATTGTCAATTGAACATCTTCAGCTGCGTAATTGAAATTTTACATGCAAAAATAACATAATATTAATTTGAATGTTAATATTACTATTGGTTCATCATATTTGTATGTAAAACATGTCTCTTGAACATAAAAATGTTTACTTGAGAATTGATAGCATTCGAAAAATTTATATTCCGTGCTGAAAAAACTGGTTAGTACAAGTAGATAATAAATAGCGGTTCTACATCAGCGCAGTTCGCGCAGTCGACCTCTGTGCTCTGTGAAGGTCAGCGGAAGTGGCAGGTGTGGACACCGGATGTAGCAGGTGGGGATAACAGGCATGTTGAGACAGGAAGTGAACAGGAAGTGTAGATAGGAAGTTTAGCCGGAAATGTGACAGGAAGTGAATGCGATAAGGGAGAGAGGGGGAGGGCTTATTTTTGTGTGGGGCTTAATTTATTTTGTTGGTTTTAATCCTTCTAGTCGAGTGGAGTTGAGTTGTAGGAATCCTGCTATCAGAATGAATTTAGTTTGAAAGTAATATTAGCAAAATGTTCGATTTTTTTTTTTTTTTTTTGTTTTACCTGAAATAAAAATTTTATTTGCTAACTAACACCTAATATAAAAATGGAAATCTTTCTGACTTTGTTTTACTTTATAAAAGTTTAACGTGAAATTTATTTTTAGACTGGAAACGCGACAGGAAATAAGATCGGAAACGGGATTAGACATGCTTTTCCAAAAAGGGTTTTCAGGAAGCAGTAAACATGTTTTAGGAACATGTTTGGGAGCTTGTTGGAACAGGACAGGTGGTTTGTGAGACCGGAAGTAATTAAGATGAGAGAGATAAAGAAGGTGCATGATTAGACACATAGATTTTGTTCTTTGTAGAGGGTTAAATTATTTTTTAGTGTTTTGAATTTTATTTATTCTTAAACCGTTATAAATTATTTTTTTCTATCATTTTAATTTTTAGTGACACCAATTTTAGAAGTAATTGCTCATTAAAAGAATTATTTTTCAACGCTGGCACAGGCAGGAATTGAACCCACTATCTTATATGTGGTAAACCAACCAATGTGTTTATCCACTGTGCTAGCGGGAACTTGTAATGCTATCTCTTTAAATGCAAGAGATGGGGACTTCAGACATGTATTGAGATATCTTTATCATAGTTTTAATGAACTGCAGGAAATTTTCTTTAGCTATTGAGTAATTCGAGAGTTTTGGTTTAATATGAATGCTATTACATCTATTTGTTTAATTTACAAACACATTTCTTTCACAACACTCTGTCAACACATCACTTCAATATTCGAAATAATAATTTAGAGGGAAAATTTTTACTTTCTATACGAAATTTTATTTATAGAGATTGACGAAGATAGTATACCTAATTCTTTCTTGTATTAACATTATATTCGAAATAGAGTTTTGTTACGAAAAATAACGTGTTTATACATTTTAAAAACGAAAGCAAAGTGATTTTAAAAAATGTAAATATAAGCTATACACCCACGCATTTTTGTTATTGAATTAAATTACAAGGCTTAATATTGTATTCAGCGTAATATTTTCTTATAAAAGCCGTTTCACAAACTTGTATACTAAAAGTAATGTGTCATTTTTAGGGGAAAAAATTAATTCAAGTCATTGAGACTAATCCTTTATGGGGGAAAAAATTTGTCATACTTCTTTGTGTTACATTATATCTTCCGTTTTTTAAGTTTACAAATTTGTGGACTAACTTAAATAATCGTTTTTAGGATACTTAAACAATATATATATATACTTTTTAATTATATAATTTTTTTAATTGACTTGTAATATAGCTTTTTTTTCTTTTTTTTTTTCTTAAAAGGGTACTGTAGAATAACTTATGTCACAAATACTACATCCTTCTTTAGTTAAATATGTTTCACTTAAGACATGACAAAGTGTCTTAGAAACATTTCATTTTGGAGTTAAGTGATTAAACAAGAAAAATATTATTTATAAAAACACAACACATAAGACCAGTGACTGAGAGGTTCTGGTTTTAAAGCTACTAGACGTTTGGGTTTAAACTTCTCTCGCGCTCGTCGACCTAACCGTTCGGAGTTTTCTTCGAACCTTGTCAATACGAGTTAGGAGCCCTTAGAATGACCCCTAGAGTGACCTATATCCCTAACGCAGATAATCGGTTTTAACAAATAACCAACCATCCACAACACATAAGACATTTTAGATCATTTTAGATCATTCCATTTAGTTAATAAGTGATTTAACATGCAAAATATTATTCATAAAACATACAATAAGAGAATTTTAAAGAATTTTTTCTTTCCAATGAACAATTTTTAGTGACTATTTAACTTATTAAAGAGATCGGGTATTTTGTTTAGAGTTATACGATTAAAATAAATTTTCAATAGATTTGACTTTATACAACAAACATTTAAAAAAAAAAAGGGGGAAGGGAATCTAGTTTTTATAAAGTAACGTTTTTCAATTTTACAAATACTTCACACCCCCTCTTTTAGTAGACTTTACATACATAAGACATAAAAAGCGTTTTAGAATACATCATTTAGAAATTAAGTGGTTTGATAAATAAAATATTATTTATAAAAGCAATAGATACAAAAGTAATAAAGATTTTTACTTACAAATGTACGAACTTCTGATAGGTAAGACTTTCTAAATCATTGTGCAAGAATTAAGTGGTTATTGAACTTATAACATTATAGGATGAAATAATCATGTGACGTATTTTTAAATCAATAAAATGTCAATATTTTTAAACCAATAAAATGTCAATATTTTTAAACCAATAAAAAGTTAGTATTTTTTACACGAGCGCCCTCTATTACTATATAAATTTCAATAAAACGAGTTCATAACATTCTACTGTAACCTGGTATCGTTGTAATAGGTTGTATTTTTCGTTAAGTTAGTTTTCATTTAAGTTATTATGGAACGAGTTATGAATTCTTATGTTGGTGACGTAACCAACTTGGAGTGTCAACACTCATCACCAAAGTTAAATAATCAAGAGATGGATTCTACACTTTTATCCAAAGAAGGACTCGTTTCGAATTATGAAGTGAAACCCACCTCATCAGGACTAAAGAAACAGAAGTTACCCCATGTGTGTAAGACGTGTAACAAAGCATTTCCTCGAAAAGTTAACTTAATGTTTCACATGAAATGTCATTTAAAAGAAAAGTCTTTTCGTTGTGAGGTGTGTGCTGAAGTTTTTTCACAAAAGAGTGATTTACGTAATCATCAAAAGATTCACAAATCGCCCAAACAATACAAGTGTAGTGATTGCAACGAGATATTTTCAAGAATGGCTGACTTATTGAAACATAAGAAGACTCATAAGATTCGTAAGCAACAGTCATGTACAAAGTGTAGCGAAATGTTTGATTGTGAATCAGATTTAGTACAACATTGTGATACTTTTCATAAAGTTTTACCTAATGTGAAGAAGTCACCTGATTTGTTATTTGAAAAAGTGAAACATTTTAAAAGACAACATGATGTGCGAAATATTTGTACTAAAACTATCATTGTGTCCAATGAGATGAATCAAAAAGACTTTCGTTCATTTTTTAACAGTGTTCGATCAGATGTTTTAAAAGAATTAAATTATCAATTGCAAATGAAAAAGTCAATAAAATGGTATGCAGCCGTTAAAGTGGATGTATATCGTGAATCACAGGATGGTGACTTAGAGAGAGCAACCCCCTTTTTCCTTTCCAAAAGTGAACTGGAATTAACAGAACAAAACATACATGTGCATGTTGAGAATGCCTTTCTAAAGTTGTACAACGGCTTTGAAGATTTTACTGAACGAGTGTTTAATTGGACATTACAAAAAATTTTGAAATTAGAATTGATTACAGCTCAATATGACAGGCTTATTTGATTTGTATTACTTTAAATGATTAATAAATAGTTTTAATATGAAAAAGCATAGTGGTTTTTTCTTATAGTTGATGTAAATTACTTTGAACAGTTTGACAATGCAACATAAACTACTGTTTAACATTTTGAATGTCTTAGACAAAATGGGAATGAATTTGTTGAAATTATGTAAAACATGATGAAATAAATGTGATGTATTTATTATATGTTACTTAAACTACAAGAGAAATGATTGGAAATGTGTTATTTTAAATCTATGATACTTTTAATCACTAACAAAGTAAGACGTGACGTTATGAATCATCGATGGGTTTTCCTTTGAATAGGTATTAATCTTACTTATTGATAAGAAAGTTGAATTTTTCTCTTCGTTTAAACAATGACACTGCATGTTTTGATAATTTTCTCTCAACAGTCAACATCAATGTTTTTAACCTAGTTAAGAAAATTTTTAACTTAAACCGTCACTGAGTTTATCCTAGATAAGTAAATTTTTATATTTAACCTACATATAAATTAAATGATTAACTATAACCATGACTGTTTTTAAAATCTAGATAAGTAGACGTTTTTATGAAACACATCCAGTGTTCTGCTGACTTTTATGGAGATTACATCAGTTAGTGAAGCAGATTAAATTGCATAAAAATATTTTATGAAATGAATATGCGATCCCACGAAGAAGTGTTTCCACCTTCAAAGCGTCCACGCTTAGAAAAAGCTATGGAAAAATCAAATACTTGTGAGAAGGAATTAAAAGATCCAAGATTAAAACTTTCTAAAATGGACAATGACTGTGTAACTATATCACGTGATATCTCCTCTACTAAGAACTTACCAGATGTGAAACGTGAGATCGCTATGAATTTTTCAAACTTTACCGGTGGTTACGATGCAACATCCTTCGAGAATCCACATCAAGAGTCAGTTTTTGCCCAGGACTATTTAAATACATTTTTCAAAGACATAAATTTTGAAAATTTAGATTGTTCTACCCCCTTAACCTCGTTAAAGGATGAACCCTTTCAAGAACCTACGAATAATATCTTACAGACTACTGTTAAACATGAGATGAACGAGATACAAGCAAACAGCCTTTCACAAGCAAGTGGTGAAATACAAAGCATCACTACACCTACATTTGCCACTAAAAGTGACAAATTATACAATTCCAATGTGTTTCACAAAGAACTAAGTGACTGTTTCTACTTAACTTTGAAGTTAAAAAATAAACAATATTCTATACATATACGAGAATTTAAACGCAATGTATCTACTAATGAAGAAATCCCAACCAAAAACGGAGTTAATATGGATATTCATAGCTGGTATGAGTTTCAATATAAAATCCTTGCATTTAATTTAAGATACAAAAGTGCATCCTTTGTTTCTAATAACACGATTTTAGTGTTAAATCAAGATTCTATGATGCGAATTAAAAATTTGAAGAATTTTTCTCATGTTGACTTAAACGAACAACAAATGGAAAAATTAAAAGAAAGTACCTCACACTTAAATACTGTACTTTTACAACATATGTACACAAAACTATTACCCTTTCTCATTAAACAGAAATGTGTGGTGAGTAACAGATCCACAGAAAAAGAACCTGTGTTATGGTCTAAACTTAATACGTGTATCGAGAATAATATGGTAACAATACTTAACCAGTTGTATGAATGTACAGGATGTATTTTTCGACATGCAAGTCAAAGCCTTCACTCATGCTTCGCATTTAATAATAAGGAAAAATTTAATCAACTAGGTGAAGCTTTGTTAATGCTCATCGATTTCGATTATGTAATTTCAACGTTTTTGAATGGAGTTTATAGTGTTAGTGAACACTTTGTACATAAGCTTCATGAACAAACTGTTTATAATGAATTGTTTAAGACAAAATAAATGATTTGTTTTGTTAAAGATCTGTGTGTGTTTATTTCTACAAAGTGTCTCTGTGTGAATTTATTAGTTTTTTATCTAATCGAACTTTTAAGTGAAGAGATGTAATTTAACTTTTTTGTATATTCCAATTCAAAAATTTCAACAATTGCAAAAAAAGATTAAACTATTGAAAAAAAAAATATCCACGTTAGAAAAAAATAAGTTATGTTGAAAAGTTAAGAAAACAATGAAAAGTAAACAAAAATATAGTTTTTAAATTAAAATTTTTTAAAGTCTTCAAGTTAATCAAAATTAACTTTTTACTTTTAACTATTGAGAGACTATGATCTAACTGTTTATCCTCGCAACCAACTGGTGCATATCAACTATATACTCTATATCTGCATATGCACAGAAAAACATAGACATTTACACTAACGACTTTAAAATTCGACTTTAAATTCGTTAAATTTGTTCGACTTTAAATTCTTTGCCAACTTTTAAGTTTAATTACTATACACAACTCGATTACCTTTCCCACAAAACACCTTTCAGAAACAAAACAGAAATTAACACTTACCGAAAAACACGTCAACTTCTTGTGCTTGCTTTCACTCAACTAACGTTTCTCCCTTATCTTTGCTAGGGGGCGCTGAAATCGCCGCTAGAGGCGTTAGTAGTCTTCCGGTGTGTGATAAGAATAAACTTTAAATCCAGCTTACACTCGCTCAGTCATTCTTGCTTCTCTCTACCTTGCTAACAACCGTTTGCTGCTGGCTCATTGTTTGGTTGTTTAAACTTGTTGAATGACGTCATCATGTGTTTGTCTAAACTTGTCCAGTCTTGTTTTTATGCAGTACGTCTATTTAGATGAGTCATCACTCGCTTATCTTGGTTGACTTGTCCAAACTTGTTTTTGTTTGACACGTCTATTTGGGTGAGTCATCGTTCGCTTATCTTGCTTTACTTGTTTGAACTTGTCTAGTATACACCACCTCATGTCTTTTGTCATAGCTTGAATATACTTTACACCAATCACTTAAATATAAAAGTCTTGTCACAACTTACTTAAACTTTGATAAAATTATTAATTATTTATAAATTTCATCAAATTCTTATTTTTCTGATACATTTACTATGTAATTTTCGTTCAAAAATATGGTAAAGCCCGATTTTAAATCGAAGTCTAAGATAAATTCCCCAAATTTGTAACATTTTAACACTAATAATAAATATTGTAAGCACCCAGTACATACAAGTTTTGTAAAAATAATATTACTTATAGCTAACTCGTTATGTCCCATGATACAAAATTTCAATATAGCTAAAATCAGTGTTAAACGAAAATCTAATCACGTGTCTTTATATATTATTTTGAAATGCAAAGCATTATATCTAAACGAATGATATAAGGAGTAGTTAGAATAGTTCTTATATTGTTGTTAGTAAAAAATTTATACACATTATCTTACAAGGTTGCAATATTCAACACACGGTTCACCATATTTAAAAACGATTCACCATGATTTAAAAACTTAGTAACATATTTTAAATTTATAAATTTAAATTAAAAATACTTAAGTATTTATAATTGTTTATTTATAAAAATATGTTTTAATTTAAATTTATAAATTTAAAATATGTTACTAAGTTTTTAAATCATGGTGAATCGTTTTTAAATATGGTGAACCGTGTGTTGAATATTGCAACCTTGTAAGATAATGTGCATAAATTTTTTACTAACAACAATATAAGAACTATTCTAACTACTCCTTATATCATTCGTTTAGATATAATGCTTTGCATTTCAAAATAATATATAAAGACACGTGATTAGATTTTCGTTTAACACTGATTTTAGCTATATTGAAATTTTGTATCATGGGACATAACGAGTTAGCTATAAGTAATATTATTTTTACAAAACTTGTATGTACTGGGTGCTTACAATATTTATTATTAGTGTTAAAATGTTACAAATTTGGGGAATTTATCTTAGACTTCGATTTAAATTCGGGCTTTACCATATTTTTGAACGAAAATTACATAGTAAATGTATCAGAAAAATAAGAATTTGATGAAATTTATAAATAATTAATAATTTTATCAAAGTTTAAGTAAGTTGTGACAAGACT
This sequence comes from Maratus michaelseni, assembly GCA_963931845.1. Lineage (NCBI taxonomy): Eukaryota > Metazoa > Arthropoda > Arachnida > Araneae > Salticidae > Maratus > Maratus michaelseni. The sequence continues at coordinate 180,253,855 of OZ007587.1, read as the reverse complement.
TTTATATTTAAGTGATTGGTGTAAAGTATATTCAAGCTATGACAAAAGACATGAGGTGGTGTATACTAGACAAGTTCAAACAAGTAAAGCAAGATAAGCGAACGATGACTCACCCAAATAGACGTGTCAAACAAAAACAAGTTTGGACAAGTCAACCAAGATAAGCGAGTGATGACTCATCTAAATAGACGTACTGCATAAAAACAAGACTGGACAAGTTTAGACAAACACATGATGACGTCATTCAACAAGTTTAAACAACCAAACAATGAGCCAGCAGCAAACGGTTGTTAGCAAGGTAGAGAGAAGCAAGAATGACTGAGCGAGTGTAAGCTGGATTTAAAGTTTATTCTTATCACACACCGGAAGACTACTAACGCCTCTAGCGGCGATTGCAGCGCCCCCTAGCAAAGATAAGGGAGAAACGTTAGTTGAGTGAAAGCAAGCACAAGAAGTTGACGTGTTTTTCGGTAAGTGTTAATTTCTGTTTTGTTTCTGAAAGGTGTTTTGTGGGAAAGGTAATCGAGTTGTGTATAGTAATTAAACTTAAAAGTTGGCAAAGAATTTAAAGTCGAACAAATTTAACGAATTTAAAGTCGAATTTTAAAGTCGTTAGTGTAAATGTCTATGTTTTTCTGTGCATATGCAGATATAGAGTATATAGTTGATATGCACCAGTTGGTTGCGAGGATAAACAGTTAGATCATAGTCTCTCAATAGTTAAAAGTAAAAAGTTAATTTTGATTAACTTGAAGACTTTAAAAAATTTTAATTTAAAAACTATATTTTTGTTTACTTTTCATTGTTTTCTTAACTTTTCAACATAACTTATTTTTTTCTAACGTGGATATTTTTTTTTTCAATAGTTTAATCTTTTTTTGCAATTGTTGAAATTTTTGAATTGGAATATACAAAAAAGTTAAATTACATCTCTTCACTTAAAAGTTCGATTAGATAAAAAACTAATAAATTCACACAGAGACACTTTGTAGAAATAAACACACACAGATCTTTAACAAAACAAATCATTTATTTTGTCTTAAACAATTCATTATAAACAGTTTGTTCATGAAGCTTATGTACAAAGTGTTCACTAACACTATAAACTCCATTCAAAAACGTTGAAATTACATAATCGAAATCGATGAGCATTAACAAAGCTTCACCTAGTTGATTAAATTTTTCCTTATTATTAAATGCGAAGCATGAGTGAAGGCTTTGACTTGCATGTCGAAAAATACATCCTGTACATTCATACAACTGGTTAAGTATTGTTACCATATTATTCTCGATACACGTATTAAGTTTAGACCATAACACAGGTTCTTTTTCTGTGGATCTGTTACTCACCACACATTTCTGTTTAATGAGAAAGGGTAATAGTTTTGTGTACATATGTTGTAAAAGTACAGTATTTAAGTGTGAGGTACTTTCTTTTAATTTTTCCATTTGTTGTTCGTTTAAGTCAACATGAGAAAAATTCTTCAAATTTTTAATTCGCATCATAGAATCTTGATTTAACACTAAAATCGTGTTATTAGAAACAAAGGATGCACTTTTGTATCTTAAATTAAATGCAAGGATTTTATATTGAAACTCATACCAGCTATGAATATCCATATTAACTCCGTTTTTGGTTGGGATTTCTTCATTAGTAGATACATTGCGTTTAAATTCTCGTATATGTATAGAATATTGTTTATTTTTTAACTTCAAAGTTAAGTAGAAACAGTCACTTAGTTCTTTGTGAAACACATTGGAATTGTATAATTTGTCACTTTTAGTGGCAAATGTAGGTGTAGTGATGCTTTGTATTTCACCACTTGCTTGTGAAAGGCTGTTTGCTTGTATCTCGTTCATCTCATGTTTAACAGTAGTCTGTAAGATATTATTCGTAGGTTCTTGAAAGGGTTCATCCTTTAACGAGGTTAAGGGGGTAGAACAATCTAAATTTTCAAAATTTATGTCTTTGAAAAATGTATTTAAATAGTCCTGGGCAAAAACTGACTCTTGATGTGGATTCTCGAAGGATGTTGCATCGTAACCACCGGTAAAGTTTGAAAAATTCATAGCGATCTCAGGTTTCACATCTGGTAAGTTCTTAGTAGAGGAGATATCACGTGATATAGTTACACAGTCATTGTCCATTTTAGAAAGTTCTAATCTTGGGTCTTTTAATTCCTTCTCACAAGTATTTGATTTTTCCATAGCTTTTTCTAAGCGTGGACGCTTTGAAGGTGGAAACACTTCTTCGTGGGATCGCATATTCATTTCATAAAATATTTTTATGCAATTTAATCTGCTTCACTAACTGATGTAATCTCGATAAAAGTCAGCAGAACACTGGATGTGTTTCATAAAAACGTCTACTTATCTAGATTTTAAAAACAGTCATGGTTATAGTTAATCATTTAATTTATATGTAGGTTAAATATAAAAATTTACTTATCTAGGATAAACTCAGTGACGGTTTAAGTTAAAAATTTTCTTAACTAGGTTAAAAACATTGATGTTGACTGTTGAGAGAAAATTATCAAAACATGCAGTGTCATTGTTTAAACGAAGAGAAAAATTCAACTTTCTTATCAATAAGTAAGATTAATACCTATTCAAAGGAAAACCCATCGATGATTCATAACGTCACGTCTTACTTTGTTAGTGATTAAAAGTATCATAGATTTAAAATAACACATTTCCAATCATTTCTCTTGTAGTTTAAGTAACATATAATAAATACATCACATTTATTTCATCATGTTTTACATAATTTCAACAAATTCATTCCCATTTTGTCTAAGACATTCAAAATGTTAAACAGTAGTTTATGTTGCATTGTCAAACTGTTCAAAGTAATTTACATCAACTATAAGAAAAAACCACTATGCTTTTTCATATTAAAACTATTTATTAATCATTTAAAGTAATACAAATCAAATAAGCCTGTCATATTGAGCTGTAATCAATTCTAATTTCAAAATTTTTTGTAATGTCCAATTAAACACTCGTTCAGTAAAATCTTCAAAGCCGTTGTACAACTTTAGAAAGGCATTCTCAACATGCACATGTATGTTTTGTTCTGTTAATTCCAGTTCACTTTTGGAAAGGAAAAAGGGGGTTGCTCTCTCTAAGTCACCATCCTGTGATTCACGATATACATCCACTTTAACGGCTGCATACCATTTTATTGACTTTTTCATTTGCAATTGATAATTTAATTCTTTTAAAACATCTGATCGAACACTGTTAAAAAATGAACGAAAGTCTTTTTGATTCATCTCATTGGACACAATGATAGTTTTAGTACAAATATTTCGCACATCATGTTGTCTTTTAAAATGTTTCACTTTTTCAAATAACAAATCAGGTGACTTCTTCACATTAGGTAAAACTTTATGAAAAGTATCACAATGTTGTACTAAATCTGATTCACAATCAAACATTTCGCTACACTTTGTACATGACTGTTGCTTACGAATCTTATGAGTCTTCTTATGTTTCAATAAGTCAGCCATTCTTGAAAATATCTCGTTGCAATCACTACACTTGTATTGTTTGGGCGATTTGTGAATCTTTTGATGATTACGTAAATCACTCTTTTGTGAAAAAACTTCAGCACACACCTCACAACGAAAAGACTTTTCTTTTAAATGACATTTCATGTGAAACATTAAGTTAACTTTTCGAGGAAATGCTTTGTTACACGTCTTACACACATGGGGTAACTTCTGTTTCTTTAGTCCTGATGAGGTGGGTTTCACTTCATAATTCGAAACGAGTCCTTCTTTGGATAAAAGTGTAGAATCCATCTCTTGATTATTTAACTTTGGTGATGAGTGTTGACACTCCAAGTTGGTTACGTCACCAACATAAGAATTCATAACTCGTTCCATAATAACTTAAATGAAAACTAACTTAACGAAAAATACAACCTATTACAACGATACCAGGTTACAGTAGAATGTTATGAACTCGTTTTATTGAAATTTATATAGTAATAGAGGGCGCTCGTGTAAAAAATACTAACTTTTTATTGGTTTAAAAATATTGACATTTTATTGGTTTAAAAATATTGACATTTTATTGATTTAAAAATACGTCACATGATTATTTCATCCTATAATGTTATAAGTTCAATAACCACTTAATTCTTGCACAATGATTTAGAAAGTCTTACCTATCAGAAGTTCGTACATTTGTAAGTAAAAATCTTTATTACTTTTGTATCTATTGCTTTTATAAATAATATTTTATTTATCAAACCACTTAATTTCTAAATGATGTATTCTAAAACGCTTTTTATGTCTTATGTATGTAAAGTCTACTAAAAGAGGGGGTGTGAAGTATTTGTAAAATTGAAAAACGTTACTTTATAAAAACTAGATTCCCTTCCCCCCTTTTTTTTTTAAATGTTTGTTGTATAAAGTCAAATCTATTGAAAATTTATTTTAATCGTATAACTCTAAACAAAATACCCGATCTCTTTAATAAGTTAAATAGTCACTAAAAATTGTTCATTGGAAAGAAAAAATTCTTTAAAATTCTCTTATTGTATGTTTTATGAATAATATTTTGCATGTTAAATCACTTATTAACTAAATGGAATGATCTAAAATGATCTAAAATGTCTTATGTGTTGTGGATGGTTGGTTATTTGTTAAAACCGATTATCTGCGTTAGGGATATAGGTCACTCTAGGGGTCATTCTAAGGGCTCCTAACTCGTATTGACAAGGTTCGAAGAAAACTCCGAACGGTTAGGTCGACGAGCGCGAGAGAAGTTTAAACCCAAACGTCTAGTAGCTTTAAAACCAGAACCTCTCAGTCACTGGTCTTATGTGTTGTGTTTTTATAAATAATATTTTTCTTGTTTAATCACTTAACTCCAAAATGAAATGTTTCTAAGACACTTTGTCATGTCTTAAGTGAAACATATTTAACTAAAGAAGGATGTAGTATTTGTGACATAAGTTATTCTACAGTACCCTTTTAAGAAAAAAAAAAAGAAAAAAAAGCTATATTACAAGTCAATTAAAAAAATTATATAATTAAAAAGTATATATATATATTGTTTAAGTATCCTAAAAACGATTATTTAAGTTAGTCCACAAATTTGTAAACTTAAAAAACGGAAGATATAATGTAACACAAAGAAGTATGACAAATTTTTTCCCCCATAAAGGATTAGTCTCAATGACTTGAATTAATTTTTTCCCCTAAAAATGACACATTACTTTTAGTATACAAGTTTGTGAAACGGCTTTTATAAGAAAATATTACGCTGAATACAATATTAAGCCTTGTAATTTAATTCAATAACAAAAATGCGTGGGTGTATAGCTTATATTTACATTTTTTAAAATCACTTTGCTTTCGTTTTTAAAATGTATAAACACGTTATTTTTCGTAACAAAACTCTATTTCGAATATAATGTTAATACAAGAAAGAATTAGGTATACTATCTTCGTCAATCTCTATAAATAAAATTTCGTATAGAAAGTAAAAATTTTCCCTCTAAATTATTATTTCGAATATTGAAGTGATGTGTTGACAGAGTGTTGTGAAAGAAATGTGTTTGTAAATTAAACAAATAGATGTAATAGCATTCATATTAAACCAAAACTCTCGAATTACTCAATAGCTAAAGAAAATTTCCTGCAGTTCATTAAAACTATGATAAAGATATCTCAATACATGTCTGAAGTCCCCATCTCTTGCATTTAAAGAGATAGCATTACAAGTTCCCGCTAGCACAGTGGATAAACACATTGGTTTACCACATATAAGATAGTGGGTTCAATTCCTGCCTGTGCCAGCGTTGAAAAATAATTCTTTTAATGAGCAATTACTTCTAAAATTGGTGTCACTAAAAATTAAAATGATAGAAAAAAATAATTTATAACGGTTTAAGAATAAATAAAATTCAAAACACTAAAAAATAATTTAACCCTCTACAAAGAACAAAATCTATGTGTCTAATCATGCACCTTCTTTATCTCTCTCATCTTAATTACTTCCGGTCTCACAAACCACCTGTCCTGTTCCAACAAGCTCCCAAACATGTTCCTAAAACATGTTTACTGCTTCCTGAAAACCCTTTTTGGAAAAAGCATGTCTAATCCCGTTTCCGATCTTATTTCCTGTCGCGTTTCCAGTCTAAAAATAAATTTCACGTTAAACTTTTATAAAGTAAAACAAAGTCAGAAAGATTTCCATTTTTATATTAGGTGTTAGTTAGCAAATAAAATTTTTATTTCAGGTGAAACAAAAAAAAAAAAAAAAAAAAAAAAATCGAACATTTTGCTAATATTACTTTCAAACTAAATTCATTCTGATAGCAGGATTCCTACAACTCAACTCCACTCGACTAGAAGGATTAAAACCAACAAAATAAATTAAGCCCCACACAAAAATAAGCCCTCCCCCTCTCTCCCTTATCGCATTCACTTCCTGTCACATTTCCGGCTAAACTTCCTATCTACACTTCCTGTTCACTTCCTGTCTCAACATGCCTGTTATCCCCACCTGCTACATCCGGTGTCCACACCTGCCACTTCCGCTGACCTTCACAGAGCACAGAGGTCGACTGCGCGAACTGCGCTGATGTAGAACCGCTATTTATTATCTACTAGTACACTATAAAAATTATTCGAAAACTTTTGCAAAAATCCGTGGCAAGCAAGCAAAAAAAAAAATTATTTTTATAAATGCCTATTTAAATCTCGAAAATAAATTGTTTTCCGATGTTTCTAAAGAGAAAGAACGCTTTTCGGAATCGTGGGTAACTCGGAAGAGATTATTGTACACTGGTGTCCAAAAATTAAGGGGCAGTGACCGGACGCTTTCGCTTTTTACACGGTTTGTCGAATATCTGCTGATATTCTTGACGAATTGTCCTTGAAATTCCAGGATGTAAAGAACATGTTTGCTTCAAGAACAGTAAAAATAGTATACTGCAATTAAAAAAATAATATATTGAATATTTGATAAGATATGGGCATTTGTATGAAATAATTTTTAACTGCGCATGCGCGAAGTATACGAAAGATTGTTATTTTTTTTTCCATGATTTGGTAGTCAATTCCATAGAGGAACTCATATAAGCAGACCAGTCAAATATAGTGAAAACTCAGAGATACCGGCAATAAAGTGAACTAACTGATAAATTGGGGGGGGGGGGAATCGCATTGGATTATGTGGGACTATTACACAGAAAAAAATAAAACCCAATTTGGGTCGAAAGATTCTTAGGTATGTGCCCAAATTGGGTCATGCCTGTTTTGGTTACCACTGTGTATCCATTTTGGGCACTGTTAAATACCCATTTTCAAAAAAAAAAAAAAAAATTGAAAATGGGTATTTAACAGAGCCCAAAATGGATACACAGTGGTAACCAAAACAGGCATGACCCAATTTGGGCACATACCTAAGAATCTTTCGACCCAAATTGGGTTTTATTTTTTTCTGTGTACCCTTCAAGCACGTGCATTTTAATTATGGTCACCCTGTACAAGGAAGGGGTGTAAATTTATAAATAAAAAATTCGAAGAAAATCATAATGCGACAAAAATATACATAATGAACGGCAAAATGCGTATGTTTACAACAATGCGATTACAAATGAATAATCTAAAATATGGTGTTTTGAAATTTATAACCATCTACAAAAATATATCTTTCACAATTCACAAAGGAACAAACGTATATTGCCAAAAATTGCTTTAAATGACAAACACAACGTCTGCTATTCTTTAGAGTCGAAAAACTATAAATTCTGAGTAATATGTAATACAAAAGAGTGTCAAAAACTGTCGTGGAGGAATATATCTTTATATATGTAAATGCATAAGTTAAATTTTGTTTATGAGTATAAGAGGCCTTTGGACGTATTTGTTTCATTCCTTCTCCTACATTTTTTGAACGATTTGAGCCAAATTTTATTGGCATGTTTCAGAGTATACAACTTAAATTGTTTTGGGTTGTTAATCGTCTTCTTTGAGAAAAATAATTTGATTTGAATGATAAGTTTCAAACATATTACTTTTTTCTATTAAACTTGGAAGTAATATATATATATATATATATATATATATATATATATTATATACCGTGTTTCTATATAGGAAAGTAAATTTTTGCTCCAAACGTCTTTTTGTATATGCCCAAAAATTTTCATTTAGAATTTAGAACAATTTATAATCATTCATATACTTATTTAAAACAATCTATATTTATGCATGGATTTTAATTACTAATAAAATTACGTCACATTTTCATAACTTTCGTAGAGACATAACTTTTCATTTAAAAAAAAAAACATTCCTTTATAAAACAGAAACAAAAATACCCTTCCGGCCTGTAGCGGGAGGAAAGGGTTATTCCTTGGTTTTAAGAATTCAGCTATAATTTCACTCAAAAACACGAAGCTAAAATGTGTGAAACCCGGTTTTATAGAAGATTCTAAAATTTTGTCAATACTGAATTTGAATGCGAATTTCATCAAATTAGTCAGCTATCACCAAGTTGGTTTCTTTTATGGCGCCCAATTTTTGTCGCCAAATTTAAGATATTTCGCCATGTATCATCAAGCTTGGGAAGAAGTTGACACCAGCGGGCACCGTTACGTACGCACGTGTGTATGTATGCGAATATTCTGTAAATATCAAGACATTTTTTCTTTTAAATATGACTTAATTTTATTTTATGACTATGTAGTTTTAAGCGTAGGAGAGTTGCAACAATGGTTACAACAGTGAAAGAAAATTTGCGAGAAACCACGTTAGCTAAAACACATAAATTAAATTTGATTATGCAAGAATACATTATTTTTAATCGGCTGCATTGTTACAAAATGTCAGCTAGCCTAAAATTTCAAACTGGTATTTCTCAATCTGAGCCATTTTAAAAGATAGAGGCGAAACAAAAAATGCTCCGGAATTCTTGTATCACAAGCTACCTCTTTAAGAGAAAAACAATTTTGGATTCATAATTCTTTCGTATATATATATATATATATATATATATATATATATATATATATACAGGGTGATTCATAAAAGATGGGCAGAACTTTAAGTGGTTATAGTACACTTAAAGACAAATAATATTAAATAGGAGACTAAGGGTCCCAGACGTATTCCCAAGGAGATAGGGGGCATTAAAGTTTAGGGTCCGAAATTTCAAATGATTATAAAACATGGAAAAATTGGTCGATTCGTTTGCGGTTTTTGCAAAAAATTTTCTTTATGCCAGTATTTTCTTGAAATAAAATTTTAAAGTTCAATTTCAAAAAATGCCGATAGGGGGCGCTTTAGACTTTGGAGTAACAAACAACTATTTTTTAACGTTATTTTTTGTATTTCTTTAAATGATTTCGAAAGCTTAGACTTAAACTTAAATTTTGATCTAAAAATCTGAGTCCTAACGAGTAGTTAAGTAGCGTAAACTGAAATTTGAAATTTGAAACCCTTCTCCCCCCAGAACAAAAATCAGTTATTCCCGATCTTTGTGTCGTAGATTAGGCTCTAACTACTGCCGCGTTTTGCTAAAATTATTCTTTATGTCAGTATTTTCTTGAAAATAAATTTTAAAGAAAATTTTCAAAAAATTCCGATAGAGGGCGCTTTAGACTTTGGAGTAACGAACAACTATTTTATACCGTTATTTTTTGTGTCTCATTAAATGCTTTCTAAAGCTTAGACTTAAATTTTCAGCCCTAAATCTGAATCGTTAGACGTGGTTAAGTTTCTGGGGAGAGGGGTTTGAAATTTCTACTCCTGAGCACAGTTCAGTTTACCATGTCCACACATTGTGTGCTGTGATACGAGGTAAAAAGACACAAATTAGGATTATGTTACCAAAGCATATTTATTAACATGTAATCACAATAAATGTTCAAAATTGTGACCACCAGAGGTTATGCACGCAGAACAACGGCGACGAATGGAACGGCGAACATTCGCGAAAACATCAGGCTTTTCGAGCACTTCCCCTACAGCGGCGGAAAGTCTGGCGACCAGTTCCTCGGGGGATTCAATGGGTGTCTCATACATAAGAGCCTTCAATCGTCCCCAAAAAAAGAAATCGAGGGGTGAAAATCTGGCGAGCGAGCAGGCCAAGCAACAGGACCACCTCGACCAATCCATCTGTTCGGAAATGTGATGTCCAGATAGTTGCGGACGTCTCGTACGTAATGGGCTGGCGCTCCATCGTGCTGGAACCACATGACCCGCCGGATGCGTGGAGGAACAACGTTTAACAGGTCTGGCAGCACATGTTGCAGAAATGTGAGGTATGTTTTACCGTTGAGGCGTTCAGGAAGAAGGTACGGTCCGATTAGGTGGTCTCCGAGGATTCCTGCCCAAACATTGATGGAAAAGCGTCTCTGATGAGCATGTGGATACGTAGCATGTGGATTGACATCCGCCCATACATGTGCATTGTGTGTGTTAAATGTACCTTCACGTGTGAAGGTACATTCATCGGTGAAAAGCACAGTTCGTCCAAAATGTGGATTTAGCGCGTTCTGCTGCAGAAACCAGCGGGCGAATTCAATACGATTTGGATAATCCCCTGGAGACAGTTTCTGGACTCGTTGCACATGAAACGGGAGCAAATGTTCATCCTTCAGTACCCTCCAAGTCGTGGACTGTGAGGTATCCACCTGGCTAGCCACTGTTCGTGTACTTGTACTTGGCTGCGCCGCTACTACATCCAGAATGGCTTCTGCAACAACTACTGATTCGTCCTTTTTTGCACGACCTGCATTCGACCGGGAAGCGAGAAATGATCCCGTCTCACACAACTGTCTGTGCAAGCGCTCGAAAGTTTTGCGGTTAGGCAACCGCCTGTTAGGAAATCGCTCTCCGTACATTCGTTGTGCCTCTGCACCATTTCCATCTGCCGCTCCGTAAATTAAATGCATCTCAGCCTTTTCCTTATTCGTGAAGGGCACCATCTTCCGATTCATTACTACAGCGACTTACACTTGACTCACCGTTCAGTGGTTTTTATGCCTGAATCGTGTCGAAATTTTGCATACGTGTTCTTCTTCTTCCCCATTTGACATTTGCATACTTTCTGTTTCCTTCTTCACCCGGTGACTAGCGTCAGGAATGGAGCTTTAACGTTTGCATGAGCGACGTTTCCAACTGTGCCAGTGCCTTTATGAGTGAATTCCGACTATGCAGTCCTTGACGAAAGTTGTATTTTTGCCTCGTATCACAGCACAGAATCGTTGGGCATGGTTAAGTAGTGCAAACTGAACTATGTTCAGAAGTTGAAATTTGAACCCCCTCCCCTCGCTACTGAACCACGCTCAGCGATTCAGATTTTGAGCTGAAAATTTAAGTTTAAGTCTAAGCTTTAGAAAGCATTTAATGAGACACAAAAAATAACGGTATAAAATAGTTGTTCGTTACTCCAAAGTCTAAAGCGCCCTCTATCGGAATTTTTTGAAAATTTTCTTTAAAATTTATTTTCAAGAAAATACTGACATAAAGAATAATTTTAGCAAAACGCGGCAGTAGTTAGAGCCTAATCTACGACACAAAGATCGGGAATAACTGATTTTTGTTCTGGGGGGAGAAGGGTTTCAAATTTCAAATTTCAGTTTACGCTACTTAACTACTCGTTAGGACTCAGATTTTTAGATCAAAATTTAAGTTTAAGTCTAAGCTTTCGAAATCATTTAAAGAAATACAAAAAATAACGTTAAAAAATAGTTGTTTGTTACTCCAAAGTCTAAAGCGCCCCCTATCGGCATTTTTTGAAATTGAACTTTAAAATTTTATTTCAAGAAAATACTGGCATAAAGAAAATTTTTTGCAAAAACCGCAAACGAATCGACCAATTTTTCCATGTTTTATAATCATTTGAAATTTCGGACCCTAAACTTTAATGCCCCCTATCTCCTTGGGAATACGTCTGGGACCCTTAGTCTCCTATTTAATATTATTTGTCTTTAAGTGTACTATAACCCCTTAAAGTTCTGCCCATCTTTTATGAATCACCCTGTATATATGTTTGAAATCTGTAAGTGGCCTCCATTTTGAAACAAGATGGTACATCAAGCTTGCCAACGAATTCGGTTGAAACCTTGAAAAATCCTGTACACATGCTCAGTCACATAAAAAATGGGCATGACAAAAATAGAATATCTATTTTTTATTATTACTTTTATTTTATTTTATTTTATTTTACTTTAATTTGATCTCGGTTTAATTTTAATTTTCTTAACTGTGTTAATCGCGAATTGGACTTTATTTCAAGGTTTATTGTGTAAAATATATTTTAATGCATACTTTTTAATGTGTATATCAAATATCACGCAATTGCTTTCAATCTAAAATATGTCAGTAATGAGTAAATTATTAGCTACTTGAAAATTAAGCCGAGGAATTACAAGGTCTAATGCTCGGCACAGGAAGATTAATAGGGATCGATCTTCCTGGATCGTCATCAGATCCCCTTTCTGCGCTTAGTTTCAAGATGTGTTCTTCTTCACGTTGATTAACATGACCCTTTGCAGATAAATCACAGATAACAAACAATCATAATCATAATATGGTACATTTTTGTAAAGCATTCAGCGTAATTTATTCGTTGAAATGCAGTTCGTGTAATATGAAATTCATCGGACAAACAAGTGCTAATTTACATATACACAGAAAAAAAAAATAAAACCCAATTTGGGTCGAAAGATTCTTAGGTATGTGCCCAAATTGGGCCATGCCTGTTATATATCCCCGCTCACAAGGATATGCATGATAATTTCCCCCCCCCCCTCCACCATGGATTAATAAATCAAAAAGCGTAGTTCTCATTACAACGAATGCATTAAAACAGCATTAAACACAGAACACGCGGTTTTTCTGTTGCTCTCTTAATGTATTCCATTCCATACACACATCTTGTGTGTTTCATATTTATAGATGGATGGCATAAAGAGAGCAAAGTATGAATATATGTGTAATATAATAAATACACATGCAGCATTACAACTACAACAGGCATTCGGCATGCACGCGATATAAAAAATAAAAAAGAAAGGAGCAGAATGAAATTTTAATTCGGAATTCTAAGAGATTATATTATGATAAGCCAGAAGTTTAATCTTAAAAAGTCATGTCATTCCATCAAAATGTTATATTTATACTTCCGAACGTTTATTTAAACTTTAGTTACTGGAAACACTGAACTACTTGAAATTTTAGTTACCAGCTCTGAATTTTTAGTCGCCATGGCTATCTAATGACTTCGATTTTTTTTTTTTATTATTATTATTATTTTGCTTTGTCCATTAATAAATTCTTGTTTATACCTAACAGTTTTACTTTGGCTATAAAACACTACATGAAATTTTAGTTTATAGTTAACATACAAACGTATTTTTAAAATATACACAGATATACCACATAAGAAAACATTATTTATTTACAATAAAAAAAACACTTATAGCTCATCTAAAAACTTTTTAAAGAAATTTCTTAAATTATTATCAAATTAAATTCTTCAGTTAACAACAAATCAAATACATTTAAATTTTAAATATTTCCATATGATATTTTTCGTAAATCGGGGACATTCTTTAATATATTGCTCGTTATTAAAATTAAAATTATTCATACTGCGAATTCAGGTAACGTGAATACAAACAAAAATGTAAATATATGATCAATATACCTATTATTAAACTGACCCAAGCGAATTACCTATTTTCCTCCCAATCTGTTTTGCATTTCTCAAATACATTTACGATTTTATTTTACAAATAAATGGGCATACAAATTAAAAACGAAAAATAATTTCCAAAGTCATAATTATCAAATGTAACGTTAAAGGGAAACATCGATAAATCTTGCTCAATTTTCGGAAAAATATTTCTATAATTTTAGTAATAATTGATATTTGTGAAAAGAAATTATCAAATACGTATATACTTTTAGAAGAGAGGCTTATTTTAAAGCATTGGTTTTGAACCATTTAGAAATAGCATGAAGCATTTTTGAACATGAATTTCTTATACAATAGTTTTTTAAATACTTTCTTTTTTAATTTTATTTCAAAACATGCTATATGCATCTAGGAAATGCATGCTTTTTTATCGTCGTAATTTATGGAAATTTTAAATGAAAAGAGAAAAATCTCAATTTGAACGTCCACCATTCCCTTAAAGTACACAATAGATTTTTTAAGAATATTTCAGGTAAGTAAACATCTTTTGAATAGAGGAAAAATAAATCACTTTTATATCTTTTTAAAATTTCTTTGTGAATGAAATTCTCAAGTCAATTAAATTCTGCAATTGTCAATAAATCAATTGTAATAAATTATTAAAAATGTACTAGACGATTTATTTTTTAAAAATTCTGTTTAATATTGGTCAATTCTTAAAGAAAAAAAAAAGTTTATGTAAAAATCATTATATATCAAAGCTTATTTATTTATTTATTAATAATTTTCTTCTTTTCTGACATTTATAATTTAGCTATAAAACACATTTTTTTGTTTGTTTTAAATAAAATACAAAAGGGATTGATGTAATACATACCAATTAAAAAAACATTATTTCCTTCAGAAAAAAAAAAAAAAGCAATTTTCTTCTACATCTTTTTTTTTTAAATGCTTGGTAAATTAAATTCCAAAACCAGTATCAAATAAAATTATGCAGTTGTCAATAAATCAATTTTAATGAAATATTAAAAATATCCCCACGCAACATATTTTGCTTTTGTTAAATCGTAAAGATTCCTCAACAAATCCCTTTTCATCAAAATCGATATCAATCCCATTATTTAATAATAAATTACTTCTTTTTCACATTCTTAATTTAGCTGTAAAATAATATTAAATTGCTTTTTGTTTTGATTACAATACAAAAGAGATTAAAGTAATATATACCGACTAAGATAACACTTTTCAATTAAAGAAAAAATCTTTTAGATCTTTATAAAAATATTTTTAATAATTCTGAAATCAATATCAAATAAAATTCGGCAGTTGTTAATAAACCTATTATAAAGAAATATTAAAAATATTCCCACACAATATTTTTTGTTTCTGTTAAATAGTGACTATTCTATAATAAATCTCTTTTTTATATATATAAAAATCCGTATTAAAATCATTCATTATCAAAGTTTTTAATCTCCATTTATTTTTTTAAATGCTTTTTTATATTTTAAATTTAGCAATAAAATACTTTTTATTTGTGTTAATTAAAATATAAAAAGACTGAAGTAAAATATCCGGCTAAAAAAACATTTTTTGCACTTAAAAGGGGAAAAAAATCCCTTATCGCTCTCTTAAAACTTTTTTTTTTTTTAATCGTAAAATAAACTTATAAATCAATATCAAACTTAACTCTGTAGTTATCAATAAATCAATAATAATAAAATATATATATAAAAAAAAAAAATCCCAAACGATATATTTTTTTTTTCTCCTGTTAAATGGCGAGTATTCCTCAATAAGTATTTTATTTTAATCAAAATTTTTATCAAAAGTACTCTATAAATAAAAAATATTATGTATTTATTAATAAATTGATTCTTTATCTCACGCTTCTCTAATTTAGATGTAAAATGCATTATCTTTTTATTGTTTTAAATAAAATACAAAAAAGATTAATTAAGAAAGTATCTTTCATTTAGGGGGGGGGGGGGAATCACTTACGTAGCTCTTTTAAAATTGCTTTTTAAAAAATGTAAAATAAACATCAATTTAATACCAAACAAAATTCTGTTTTTGTCAATATATCAATTATACTGAAATATTTTTAAAAAGAAGTCCTGAGCGATATATTTTCCCTTCTTTTAAATCGTAAACATTCCTCAATATATTGCTTTTTGTTTTTTTTAAATCAAAATCTTTATCATATCACTCTATATGAAAATCCGTTACTATTTCTATTTGTTAATAAATTGCTTCCTTATCTGATAATTTTAATTTAATAATAAAAAACTTCAAACAAAATACAAAAGAGATTGTAGTAATTACTGGCTATGAAAACATTTTTCCTTGAGAAGTAAAATTTCATTTGTGGCTCTTTTGGAATAGTCTTTAAGAGTTGTTTTAAAAATTATGGAAAAATAATCTTATCAAACCAATACCAAACGTATGTGTAGTTGTCTATAAAACAACTGTAATGCATTGTTAAAAAATACTCCCACACAGAATATTTCTGCTTCTGTTAAATCACGAGCATTTATTTCTCAACAATTATCTTTATTATTGAAATCTTTATGAAAATCATCTTATATCAAAGTTTATTATTCGCCATTTATTATTAAATTGCTTCTTTGTATAACAGTTTAATTTACCAATAAAATACTTTTTTTTAAAAAATAAAATAGAAAAGTGATTTTAATAATATATATCGGCTAAGAAAATATCTTTCATTTAGAATAAAAACTATTTTATCTTTAGGGAAAAAAAAAATGTTTTGTAAATGAAATTTACGAATCAACATTAAATAAATTGCGTAGTTATCAATTAATCAACTATAATTAAATATTAAAAATATATCCACGTGATATATTTTGCCTCTGTTTAAACAAGACCTCCCCCCACCCCAATAAATCTCTCTCTCCTAATTTATTTATTTTATTAATTAATTTATTTATTTTGTTTCAAATAAAATACAAAGCGATTATAGCGATTGTAGTAATGTATACCGGCTATGAAAATATTTTTCATTCAGAAATAAAATTTCACTTGTGGTTCTTTTGGAATAGTTTTTAAAAATTGTTTTAAAAATTGTGGCAAAATAATCTTATTAAACGTATTTCTGTAGTTGTCAATAAAACAACAGCAATGTTAAAAAATACTCCCACGCGGTATATTTCTGCTTCTGTTAAATCATGAGTATCCCTCAACAATTACCTTTTTTTTATTGAAATCTTCATGAAAATCATCGTATATCAAAGTTTATTATTCACTCTTTATTAATAAATTTCTTCTGTGTATAACAATTTTTATTTACCAATAAAATTCTTTTTTTTTTTCAAATAAAATATAAAATGTATTGAGATAATATATATCGGCTAAGAAAATATCTTTCATTTCGGAAATAAAACAATTAAATCTTCAGATCGTTTCAAAAATGCTTAGTAAATGAAATTTTCGAATAAACATCAAATAGATTATGTAGTTATCAATTAATCAATTATAATTAAATATCAAAACTACCCCCACGTGATATATTTTGCCTTTGTTTAACCGAGACAAACCCCCCCTCCCCCACCACCACCACAACCACCAAATCCCAATAAATATCTCTTTCATTAATAATAATAATAATAATAATAATAATAATAATAATAAATCAAAATCACTTGATATAAAAGTTTATTCTTCATTTATTAACAAACTGCTTCTTTACCTGGCAGTTTTAACCCCCCCCCCTCCTCCCCCACCACCACCACAACCACCAAATCCCAATAAATATCTCTTTCATTAATAATAATAATAATAATAATAATAATAATAATAAATCAAAATCAAAATCACTTGATATAAAAGTTTATTCTTCATTTATTAACAAACTGCTTCTTTACCTGGCAGTTTTAATTTAGCTTTAAAATGTACGAATTGTGTTGTTTAAATTAAAATTCAAAATAAATAAATAAATAAATAAATAAATAAGTTTTAATTTAGCTTTAAAATGTAGTACTGTTTTAATTAAAATGAAAAATAAATAAATAAATAAGTAAATAAATTAAAAAAAAAAGTATTATATGCTAACTAAGAAAATATCTTTCATTTTGGAGAAAAGCAGTTTCAATTTTGCATCTTTTTAAAAATGCGCGTTAAATGAAACTTCAAAGCAATATCAAATAAAATGTTGCCGTTTTCAGTAAATAAATTGTAATATAAATATTTGAAAAAATTACCTCACCATAGTATTTTGACTCTGTGTTTAATCGTGAGCATTTCTCAATAAGTCACTCTCTCTTTCTCGCTTTATCGAAACCACTCTATATCAAAGTTTATTCGCTATGCATTAATAAATCGCTTCTTTATTTACCAGTTTTAATTCAGCTACACAGTACATTATTATTTTTTTAACTAAAATGCAATAGAGAATGAAATATTATTATATCGGATTTAGAAAAAAAAGTTTAGAAGGGGAAAAAATGACCTGTGGCTCTTTTGGAATTGTTCTTAAAAAATGTTAAATAAACATCATATCAATATGAAAAATAATTATGTAGGTGTCAATAAATCAGTTATAATAAAATTTTAAAACTATTTCCATGTGATAAATTTTGTTTCTACTTAATCGTAAGTATTCTTCAATAAATCCCCTTTTTATCAAAACCTTTATCAGAATCTATATATATCGAAGTTTATTTTCTATTTATTTATAAATTGTCTATTGATGTGACAGTTTTAATTTATCCAAAAAATACCTTAAATTGTTTAATTAAAATACCAAAGAGTGTAAATTAAAATATGTACCAGCTAAGAAAACATTATTCATTCATAAGAAAAAACAATTCACTTGCGGCTCTTCTGGAATTGTTTTTTCTAAACACTTGATGCAATATTCTGTAACTGACAATAAATAAACTACAATTAAATATTAAAACCGTATAATACCGTATTTACTTGTGCATAGCGGGCCTTGTATAACATATGCACACCTTGAGTTTTAATATTTTATTTGGGAAAAAAAATATTTATTTGAAAATAAGAAAAAAAAAATCAAACAGATTTTATTATGTTAAAATTTAACAACAATAATTACTATTGTACAATATTTACAAAATATTACTTCATGATATTGTATATTGAAATAGAAAATAGACGTCCAACGATCATATATACAGACAAGGGTGACTCGAGGGTTAATTAAATGGTGGTTCAAAAAACATAAATTGCAAAAATAAATTCGGCCAGTGAGACTTAATATTACAGGTTGAAATACATTTGAGTTTTCAAAAGTTAATTCAAAACAATGCAACTAAACGAAATAACAAGCACTTGGCAAAATTGTAACATTTTACTTTCTATGAAGAAAGATCATACAATCAAACAAATAAACAAACAAAAATGAACTAATTTAATATAAGAAACCAAGGGAGATTTCGGATAAACAACAATCAGAAAGTGACAGCGAAATATTCGAACTTTCGTACACTGAAGGTTGTGTGAATGGAAAGATATAAACGGTGCCTTTGCCTCACACTCTTCTCGCCTCTTTTGTCTGCATAAGCTAGTTTGGAAGTGAATTTCTTGGATCACACGTGCGATCCTGGAAAGGCCAGGCGCTCGCTATTCACAATTTTCGAATTATACATTATTACAGCAGCGTTTTGTCATGCACATAATTAAAAGAGATGGAAGGGGGGGGGGGTGTATTTAAACTCATACTGGAAATTGACAAAAAATCTGGAAACATGATTATTATTATTTAATTTGTTAATTTATTTCTTCGTTTTTCTTTGGGGGTTTATGTGTTTATGTGTTCCAATAGAGGAGCCGCTACTGTATACAGAGACCAAATATAATGTAACAAAGCTCTTCAGCGGCGGTCTTCAAATATCAAATCCTCACGTGTCACGCACCCCACCCACCATTCCCGTTTTATAACTAAACGGGAGCGCTGAAAACTACCCCCATGAAAAGTTCCCCCATACGTCATTTTTACGTCACAGCAGATGGGGGTAGATTTCCAGTCATAGAGAATTTTACTTTCGTCGAAAATTGGAAAACTTCCCCCTGAAAACTTCCCCCAAACCAGAAGGAAGAAGTTTTCCAGTGCCAGGTAATTTTCTTCTTCACTGAGTTCTTGAAAACTTCCCCCATGAAAAGATGTCCCCATACGTCATTTTGACGTCACTACAGATGGGGGAAGATTTCTAGTCCTAGAGAGTTTTACTTTCGTCGAAAATTGGAAAAGTTCCCCCATGAAAAGTTCCCCTAAACCAGAAGGGGGAAGTTTTCCAGTACCAGGTAATTTTCTTTTTCACTGAGATCTTGAAAACTTCCCCCATGAAAAGTGTCCCCATACGTCACTCTGATGTCATAGCAGATGGGGATACATATCATGGGGGAACTTTTCCAGTGCTAGAGAATTTTCTTTTTACAGAGAACTTGAAATCCATCCCCATGAAAAGTGTCCCCATACCACATTTTGACGTCACAATATAGGGTGACATATCCAATGCTAGAATATTTTACTTGTTTCGAGAGCTGAATATCTGGCACTCGAAATGTGTTTCTCTTTTATGTCTAGTTACTATTGTTATTGTGAATTATTATTATACGGACTTGAAGAAATGCGCAGAAGAGATTTAGTGCGTAATGTAAAAGTATCTTGCTTACTTTTCATATTCGGTTATCAAACACATACTAGGCGGACAAAAAGGATTTAAGTATTAATGTGATATAATATTGCTCAAAGCATAATCTGTTAGAAGGTTCATGGAAACTCGACGAAAACAAAGATTTTTGTTATGTTAGCGGAAAGTGTGTGCATGTGATATTTGTTGTTGAGTAGAGCATCAAATGTGAATCTTTAATGAAAAATTCACATAAGTTATTTACTTTTTTTTTTTTAATTTTTTTTTAATTTTTTGGAAAAATAAGAATTTGCTTTTTTTTTTTTTTTTTTTTTTTTTTTTGGAAAAATAAGAATTTGCTCTTTTTTTTTTTTTTGTTAATATTCCAAATCAAATATCCAATATCAATAATTTGACACAAAAACAAATAATTCTTGAATCAGCAGATCAGAATTTAGAATTGAAATCAACTATCAACTTCTTTATTATTATCTTTAAAATTGTGTTTAAAAAAAAAATAACCATATTAATTGAAAGGTAAACAAATCTTAAGAACAAACTAAAAAAGATACTATGTCATTAGTGTACAACAAACTTACAAATAAATAATTATATTGTTGTAAACGAACATTAGCTTCAAAAATATAAATGGAATTTTAACTTTTAGTAGACCATAAAATACATAAGAAATCTGATTTTTGAACAGAATTTGTAACAAAATTACTATTTTTTTTTAATTGATTAATCTGTGATACCCCATTTATATGAGCAAATAGATAAATAAATAGAATGCTAAATTCATCTTTAAAAGTTAGACTTAAAATTATAGAATGTGCTGATTAATTAAAAGATGATAAAAATATTTTTAAAACAATTTAATTGGTTTATTGTATTCTCTGACGGCGGCTATGTTTATGCCTGAAAGTACTGTGAATTAAAATAATTATAAAAATTTTCTTTCAATATTTCTGTCATCTTTTAAGTATTTAGCACATTGTGTAATTTTAAGCCTATTTATAGTTTAAGAAAAACTATTTTTACCAAATTGTTCTACGATTGTTGAGGCAAAGGCAATTTTTTTCAGGGCTTTGCTTTTTTTCTTTTTTTCAATTTAAAGCGACTAGGAACAAATCGTTATTATTATTAATTTTTTTTTTTTCATTTTTAACATTTTACGAAAACGAAGAGCCTATTCTCAACAGCTGTAATTCTTGAAAAAAAAAATCGAGACACATTAAAATAAAATCCTCATAAATACTACAATTTATTAGCAAAGCAGACATTGGATGCAGTGCTGCGTTAACCTGTTAACAATCGGGGTCTTGGTCTAAGATCCCAACCTCTCACAGTTGTCTGGATCATAATGCATTTTCACGGTTTTGAATTTTTATTTTAAAAGGATAAATTATTTCGAACTACTAATAACCCATTGAAACGAATTTAAATAGTAAACTGAACTTTAACTTTTCTACTATTACATAAAACCAAGTCATTAAATATCCATCATAAATTTATAACATCTATAACTGGAAATTAAAAATATGTTTTCTTTACATCCTATCCTAATATTATAAATCTGATTGCGTTCAAATGTTAGGCTGAAGCCAGCGTCAAAATGAAACATTTAATGATCCTGTATATTTGCGTATAGGTTGATAATAACCCTCAAATGAACATAGGCTGGTTCTTGTTTATTTTATTCAAATATTTTTCTTAATAATTCAAAATTTCATTATTTTCATCCTAATAATATTATAAATCTGATTGTGTTCAAATGTTAGGCTGAAGCCAGCGTCAAAATGGAACATTTAATGATCCTGTATCTTTGCGTATAGGTTGATAATAACCCTCAAATGAACATAGGCTGTTTTTTGTTTATTTTATTCAAATATTTTTCTTAATAAATCAAAATTTCATTATTTTCATAGAGAATAAATGGAAATTTTTTCGTATAATATTTTAAAATGGTTAAATTTACTTTACCGTTGCTAGTACTTTATCGTTGCGAAAACTAATTCAAAACCCGGAATAATAATTTTTACTCAACAATTTAGTTTCAACTGAAAATTTTTCAATGAAAAAGGAAAATGAAATAAAAAAATTAAAGAATTAAAAATAAGATAAAATAATATTATTAGAAATAAAACGTACTTTTTTTAGTTTTTGATAATAATACAAGGTCTCAATATGCGTAACCATATGAAACAGGCGAATATGACGTCATTCATCTAAAATAAAGCGGATATTCATCTAAAATAAAGTGGGGAAATAAAATGATCTTGGGTTTTTTCTTCACTTTTTTTCTTTTTTTTTTTCTTTTGTATGGTAACAATACTTGACGTTTTACCGTCTGCGCACGGCTAATATAACTAAACCGTATTTTTTATTTAAATTTTTAAAAAGTAAAAAGAAGTTTCAAAAGAAAATGGTTAGCAAATGTCATTAATATGCTCCGCAAAATTATCCATGTCGAAAATGATGTCATGGATAGCGAGAAATAGTTATTTCATTCTTAAAACTATTTCTTAAAACTATTAAGAAATAACTCGATTACCTAAAAAAAATGACGAATGTTAACAGTTCCATTTTTGTTGATAAAACCTAAAGATTTAATATTATTTCGTTAAAATGACTTAATTTCTCCTATGCCAATATTGAAATTAATTGCCTGGAAAAGAAAATTAACAAGAATTATGTCATTAAAAAGGGATTTCTCTGGTGAAAAAGAGACTTCATATTTGAAATAAAACGGGAATTTTCCAATATGTTTTAAAATGAGTGTGAATTAATTCCTTACATTAATAATACAAGGATCAGTAAGTATAGAAAGTAGATGAGTTTCACGCCATATTTATAACGAAAAATTTAAATGTTTTGTTATCTATACTGATTATTAAGCATGAGTATCCGTTATATACAGATGAGAGTTTTCTGCTAAAAATCACATCATAATTTTAAGAAAAGGAAAATGAACACGAATCTATTATATTAAAATCTGACCGTGTTTTTGTATTTCGAAACTACTCTTAGATTATTGAACGCAACTCGATTTACTTGATCCGAGGATGTCGCACAAACTCTCAGAATTTAAAAAATTAAATTATATTCCAAGATTTTTTTTCTTTTTCTTTCTTTTCTTTTTTTTTTTTTTTTTTTTTGTAAATTTTAACGAAGTTTATCTAAAAACGGAAAGGAAATTACTCCATATTTGTGTATAAAAAAGGAGAAATAAAACATATTAGTATATTTTTTACACCATTTTCTCATTAAAACTGAATTGATTTCAGTAAATTTTCCGAAAAACAAAAACATATTTTCACATATACAAACTTCATGAATCAATTTATTCTGGAGAACAAAAAGTGCCTGTCAACATACTGTCATTTAGAAAACAAGATTTGTTTCAACTATACATTAAACCAAGGAGGCAGAATTGAATTTAAAGAAAAAGCGTATACTATTTCCAATTAAGGTTTTTTTGAAGGATGTTAAAACGTTTCACAAAGACTTAAAAGTAAAATTTTTTATCAGGTAAAATTGATATTTGTTTTTACCCAATTCGTCTATTTCCACGATTTTATTTGGCCCTCCTTATTGCATTGGTTGCAATTTTATTTTCGCGATTATTTGGCAAAAAATTTCACTTTTTTAAGACTGGGTTATGTCAAGGTCCCTATAATAAAAAATACCGTATTGTCTCCTATGAAATAAGATAAATAGTTAGTTAATTATTAACGTTTTTAATTATCGGGAATGAAATAGTTTTCTTAATTAATGTATTTATTTTTCTTTTAATGTTGTTAAATGGTAAAGATTTGTAAAATTATTTTAGAAGTGTTGTAAAGTGTTACAGAATCTACGCTTGACGCATGATTTTACGTTCTTGTTTAAAATTGAATGAATAATTTTTTTTTCATTTATTCTTCTGAATGAAAAGTGAAAATTTTGGTAGAAATACCGTTCCGAGTAAGACTCCTATAATAGGAGCTCTAGTTCCGAGAAAAATCACTATAAAAGGAAGAATGTACAGAGTTCTAAGCCCGTTTTCCACTCTTCATCTTCTCTATACGTTTGAATTGTTAGCGGAAATATAGCCTGGTCAATCAATAAGTCATTAACAAAAGACGCTGAACGGGCTGTGTGAAGCAAACAGATGCCTCGCCTCGGGCGGGGTAGAAAACAGTCTATTTGCAAGTCAGTACTTAGCGAAACAGCTTAACCATGAATTTTTTTGGGGTTGAAACTCAAACTCTATTTAATATGGATTTTTCGATATTATCAAAATAATGCAAACTTTTTATATATATTCTTATGTAAGATATGAATATTTAATGTGAATAATTAACTGTGAATCCTATGAATTATATGAAACGATTTTTTCCCCTTGTTTTCTGTCTTTCTTATCTTATTTTCGCTAGTATCTCAAACTTTATGTATAAAAGATGCATCAATTATTAAATGCATTTTTAAGTACTATATGATATAAATAAAGTGAAACATCACTATAAAGTAATAAGTTATTTTTAATTTTAATTATTTTTAATTATAAAATTAAACGGTCATATAATTTTCTTCGAAAGAAAAAAAAGGAAGAAAATATTTTAAAAATACCGTATTTGCAGTAAAAGAGTTGAGAAATATAAAAGATTATCTGAACGGAACATACACATGAAAGCATGAAAAACATTAATTCATTTTCTATTTCTTATTTATGTGAGCAACGAACCAGATCGGTTATATTATGAATTAATTGGCAGAGTTTATCGAAATATTTTATTCAGTTTTCAGTAAAGAATATTATCTTTAAGATTTTTGAAATGTGTAATCTAATACAGACAGAGTGGGTGCCTTTGAGCAGGGCTGTCCACCGCGGCGATGGTAACTGTACTTTTAAATGTTTTTCTCATTTTCATGTAAACTGCATCCTGGCCTGACAACCTTTAAAACGTGCAAGTTTTATTTTTTAATCACTATATGCCATGATATTCAGGGATGTGAATTTTATAAACGAAGACTCCGTAAATTCAATAAAATAAAATATATTATTCAAAATATGCTGCACATACGTTAACTGAGGATACAGTCTTTAACAAATAAGCTATTTTAGAGGAAGCAATCACAATAGTATAGTTTATATTTTTCTTTACTTTATTAAAAAACTTTAATCTTGAATATCTCGTAATGGCATTTTTTTAGTTACTTGTTTTACAAATTAGCCCTTTATTGCATAGCATTATGGCTGTTTTCAAATCCAAAGGAGCTACATTCTGACAAATTTCTGAATTAATTTTTGTTCGGAAACGCATGAAATGGGCAGGTGTTCTTTATTCAGAAATTATGTAATCGAGTGGTGTTTTCAATGTTTTAGTAAAGGCAGGTGATCTTTCAGAAAATACTGTCAAAGTTGATGTTTTGTACATAATTTCCGGGCGCACGAAAGGATAAAAAATCTATCATCACGTGACAGCAATTGCTTTTAACTCAATAAGTAATTTATTTATCAAAATATGAAAACGCCATTCGATTCCAAATCGCAGTTCATTCAGCAGTCAGGCCTGCCAATTTTATGCCATGACGTTTTGAAAGAAGTAAGAAAGTTTGGCGTTATTGAGCCGGGAATTTGATAACCACTTTAATCAAGAAAGGCAATTCAAAAAAATAAATAAATAAATAAATAAATATGGGGTTATTTTAGTTTTCTTTTAAATTATAAAAGTAATCAAATCAGGATGCTCGTAAAATAATTAAAATTAAGGAAATAAAAAAATTAGGAAAATAAAACAATACTTCATACTCTTGATTCATTATTTTATATTTATTAATTTGCGTTTTCCGAAAAATCTGGAACTATAAAGTTAACGATATAGTCTTATTTTTTTAACACATTATCAAGTTAACCCTTCGTTTTGGCTTCAAATTGCAAGTCCTTTCTATGTGCTTCTTTTTCCTTTCTCCTGACTTATAAATACACATTAAGCACTTTTTATATTTCGTTTTTCTTTATGTCAAATTTATACAGTAAAAAAAGGGTGATACAGAAAGAAAGAAGTAAGATATTCATGGAAGAGTTTGAGTCCCGACTAAAGAATAATTCTAAAATATTTTGTACAGAAATTAATATAAAACTTACTAAAAAATAACAAAAATAAACATTTGTTTAGCTTAGCAATGTAGCTACATCAACCATAATGTACACTGTTAAAAATTTGGCCTTGGTTGAACCAACTTTTGGTGCTGTAGTAGCTGCAACCATAAAATGGTGAAATCTCTTTCCAACACTTGGAGCTTTTGTTGGACCATAGCTCCAAATGTTGGTACGAAATTTCACCATCTTATGGTTGCAGCTACTGCAGCACCAAAAGATGGTTCAATGTAGCACACAATTTTTAACAGTGTATCTTAAAATAACTCAAATATTATCTGTAGAAAAAAAAAAAAAAAAAAAAAAAACATATGTGAAACTTAGTACATGCTTTTTTTTTTTTTTTTTTTTTTTTTAATAATAATAACATTTTATGGAAACTTATTCAATAGAAAAATAGAAAATAAATTTCAACTTCTTATTTTTTATCTGATACGTCTATTTTAACCATATGATTTCTGACAATCTATAAAAGTTTTAGTTTAGAAACTAAAAAAGAATTTTTCAAACAATTTTCCAATATTTTAAACTAGAAAACCATTTTTCTATCTCTTGAATTAGTGACCTTTTGAGTTTAAAATAAGATTCTATTTCTATTACTTTTTTCAGACACGCTAAACTCTAAAAAACTAATAATAAAGAAATCTAAATTGTTAAATTAAACCCAAAAATTAATAGAACGAATGGTTAGATTCGTTTTTGTGTCTCAACAAACAACTAATTAAAAACATTTTAAAAATTTGGAAATATTTCTAATAAGTTGTCACCAGATTAAGCTCGTAAGATTTTTCCTGTTTTGGTGGAACAGAGGTTTTAAATTGCTGTCTCCTAGTAAAAAAAAAAAAACAAAAACAAGAACAAAAAATCATGCGTTAAGTATGGAATATGTAAAACTTTTCAACACTTCCAAAATGCTTTTATAGAAATCTTTACCGTTTAAGAATGTCTAAGTCTGATGCTAAAGTTAACAATTTGGAAAACGCATAACACATTTAAAAATCCAATTTTAGAAATTACCAACAATATTCGGAAAACGATCCTAACTATTTTGCGCAGCCCGGTGTATGATCTACTGATTTTTATATATACTACATAGAATGCAAAAATTTAGTTCAGTTAGGATACGCATAGCACAGTTGAAAATAGCCCATCGGCAATTTCCGTCAATAAACGCAAATGCATTCGAGATGTTTTGTGCTGCCCTGTATATAACCTATAGGATTTATACACATCAAGTATAATAGGGGGAAAAAAAGTTCCATTTAAAAACGCAACTGAAAACGCATTTCCAACCATTATTATTAACAGACAGTACTTTAACAAAATAATTTTATGTGACCCTGTAAATGAAGGAGGAATGCTATACACACAATATTCTATAGTAAGCCTCTTGTAATGCACCTCCGTGATATATATCTGTTTCAGTATGTTTCAAATATTGAAACATTATAAAATAAACCGCAAACGATTTCTCCCCATAGACCGTTTTGTAATGGAATTCTTTTGAGTGTCCCTGTAAAGCAGGTATGTCAAACACGTGGCCCAAGGGCCACAACTGGCCCGCCGACAACTTCTCTGTGGCCCGCCAAGCCTTTGGCATTTTACCTGTGCATTTATTTTGGCATTTATTCAGTTGCTCGAACACGCATGCTGAAAATACACTTTTGAGGAACTCACTTACACCAAATAGTCTTAGAGATGGCAAACATATGTATGTAAGTATTGCCAGTTGCTTTTTTTATTCACAATTGCTACCACTTTTTTTAATAGTAATTTTTGTCTTATTTATTTCGTCATTAATTAAGGGAAATATTTTTCTTTGTGGTAGTAAAAAAAAAAAAAAAAAAAAAAAAAAAAAAAAAAAAGAAGAAGAAGAAATCCGCTCATTTGGCATAACTGATGTATATAGACAGATGTAGCTCAGTTTTAAAGTTTTAAATTTTAGCTCCAAGAAATTGCAGATACACAGTTAACTAATCGGAATGTAACAAAGTGCGAAATCTCGAGTCTAAAAATTTAAAGATTCGTAATTTTTTTACAGTATTTTTCTTATAATATTTATGTGTTTTATGACGAAACTATTGCTTTATTAGGTGCGTTCGTAATTATATAAATACGTAGCACCTATTGTCGTCGTCTGGTCCGTCCGTCTGTCCGTCCGTCTGCATATAGCAACGCAAAAACTACCCAACCGAATGGTTTGAAATTTAAGATATATTATCTTTGCAGAATTTTATCGCGACATTTCAATTTTTTAAAAAATTGAATCAAAACTTTAGAAAATATTAATAAAAACATTTATTAAGAAATTTGATTTTTTTTTTTTTTTAAATCGGTGCTTTCTTTTTATAGGAGCTTTCGAAGTTTGATCGCCAAGCGACCGAGAAACTTATTTTATTACAGAAATTAATCTGCAGACGATATAATTCATTTCACAGAATTAAAAATCATCAAGATCTGAATATTTATAGAACTATAACTTTTATAGAACTATGACTTTTTTTATAGTACGAACGCACCTCGTTTGTAACGTTTGACGTACCATTTCCAACTTGTTTTACTACTCTCTTCAATTTTACACATGCTATATTTATTAAATAATAAGAAATGTATAGTAAAATTAATAAAATTCGGGCTAATTAAGAACAGTTACAACTTTTTTTAAAATCAAAGTATAAAATTAAGTGGCTTTTAAATGATTTGCTTTCGAAATGACATAAATTATCACTTTTGTGCTTGAAGCAAAACCCCCGAATACGTCATGTCATCTAGTTTCTCCACTCTTGTTTTACAAAAATATTTTGGATTTAAGTTCTTTAATTATTTTCATTACTTAGGTTAGTAAATGTGTCATTGTTAATGAAACCTGCTTGATCTTTCTTTCTTTCTTTCTTTTATTTTCTTTTATTTTCTTTTCTTTTCTTTTTTTTTTTTTTTTTTACCGATTTACACATATTTTAATAACATACTGATAAACAACCTAGGAATTTTTTTTTTAAGTTTAAACTCTACCAGTATGAATATATATGATTGACGGAAAATAAACATTAAAAAAAAAATTAAGTTGATTCACAATACCATTATATTAAAAGAAAAACTGAAATTATATGTTGATATCCAAACATTGTTGGAGTTTCGAAAGAATGGAACATTAAGAGATGCTACAGGACAAAGCATTAAAAATCTGGCCAAACATCAGATAGAAAAACTGTCAGAATTGAAATTGACACTTCTTAAAAGAGAATGCTTTCACCAAGCCTATTGGAGAAAATACATTTACTTTATAAAATAATTATTGCATTAAATATCCCGTGATTCAAAATCATTTACTAGGAAATGGAAGAAAGGATGCGCAGAACAGTTAAAGAAGTTTGAAAATACTATAAGCAAAAGTACCATTGCTAAAAAGTATTTTGTATAGCCGGATCGATTTATAAAAGCCGGATACATGTTTATAAACTTATATCATATTCGTACGCACATGCTTAATCATCGTCAATTTAGAAAATATCTTGATAATATTGGTAACGAATATAACCAGATCTACCTTCTTATACAAAAAATTGACGGCTTTCCATCATAAAAGTTTAACTGTTAATTACGAAATGTTAAACAAGGTAAGCATTTTCATTTTAAATTGACAAATTATGAATGTGAATTATTAAAAGACCACCAATAGACAAAGTACTTGGAGTTTTCATTTTTAATAAAAGCACCTGAGTAAACTTCAACCTCAGGGCAAATTTCATAATTTCATCATGTCATTTGATAGTATTAGCATCAGAACCGGATTAAGCATTTCTTTGGCCCGGGGCTATTTTGGACATTTTGCCCCCCCCCCTCTTCCCCTGCTACTGGAAATTTTGTGCCCCTTCCCACGATACTGAATATTTATCCCCCCTCCCCCCCCACACACACATCTTTTATTATTTTTTTAATCCTGAAATACAAATTTTAAAAATGGAAATATTTATATTGTTAATCAAGAGCGTTTTTTTGTTTGTTTGTTTGTTATCTTCAATAGTGCTCTTAATTAGTTTGTTTAAACATATACAATTAACAAATACTTTATAAACATTAAAAAAATAGAAATATTCCAGGCGTATAAAAATTGAATACATTAAAAATAATTTCAATACATCTGTTTATTGATATAAATAAATTTAATTACATGTTTAAGCTTTTTTTTATTATTATTAGATTTTCATTACTAAAAATTAAGTTAATTGAAAAAAAAAATCCTTGTATTTAAATTTCCAAGTGATTGCAGGGCATCATGAAATGCAAACAGTTCTGTTATGTCATTATCTAGTGACATTAGTGTTAAACCGCTAAGTTTGGGCTCCAGCATAGACGATCATAGTCTGTTCTTTATTAATTTTAGTTTGGAAAATGATCATTCTGCTTCAAAGTTTGTAAGCGGTACTACTATATACTATAATTGCAATGCAGTACATTTGGGAAAACAGATATTAATTGTTTATCATTGATTAACAGCATCTTGACAGCATTGGATATCTACATTTCTAATACATTCCGAGAAATATTTCATTTCTATTTTTAAAATATCGCCAAGATCCTCGTAATAAAATGTTAAGCGTCTAGAGAATCTTTATCTATAATGTTTGAGTATTGTAATTGACAGAAAAACATGAAAAATGATAGTTTTATAGAGAAATGTATGATAAACATGGTGAAACATAGAGTTTAAAATCGAATAATTCTTTTAAGTGCCTCTGTTTAATGTTGAAATCGGTGAATATAATTCAGTTACATAAATTTTATAGGATTAAAAACTATGCACAGCAATTTAACCTTCTTTTGAAGGCATATATATATATATATATATATATATTACGTGATTAGATTATGAAATGCTGTGTCGAATATATATATATATATATATATTTATTTATCCTACTCAGCTTAAATTAAGCGAAAATGATTTAATTAATAATAATATAAACTTTCTTGATTTAAAAATTAATATTACTAATAATTATAAATTAATTTTTGATATTTATGATAAGAGATTTGATTTCCCATTTAAAGTAAATATTTTTACCAATTTTGCTTCATGTTTACATAAATCTGTTTATAAAAATATAATTATCAATTATCTACATCGTATAAAATACTTATGCTCAGATATAAATAAAAACAAAAATATTAGATATATTCGAGATCAAGCAAAAATATATGGATATCCAATTTTTATGATAAATTCAATCATCAACTCTTTTAAATAACACTTATTATATAATTTAAATATAAACATGGTATGTAATAAATTATTGTTTTAGTGTGCGATAACATATAACAAAAGATATAGAAAATAATAATTATAACATACATTATTACAATTATAACATATTAGGAAATTTAATATTTAATATTTGTTTGAACATTATATACACTTTATATAGAAAATTACAATTATAACATACATAATTACAATTATAACATATTAGGAAATTTAATATTTGATTGAACATTATTTATACTTTGTATAGTTGTGATTGTGCGTTGCCGATCACCTCTGTTTAAGGTGTTATTGATGTGCAGTTTTCATACATTTATAAATTAACTTATACAATAACAAATTAAATTATACTATGATAACATTGGTGATTATAACTCATAAACATATCTATTTGCAATATATATAAATATAAATATATATAGTTTTTATTTTTGTCTATGAATAATTAAATTTAACAAGTATTTTAATTACTGCATTGCATTAATTTGATTGAAAAACAGTAGTAATACTATTAATTATCAATATTATAAATTTTGAGATATTTTGAATTGTTTATGAATTATTTAATTAGATATTTAAATTAATCTATAAATATAAAATATATTTACAATGTAGTATAAATTAAACATTAATTATTTAATAATATGTCTATAATATCAGTGGATTAACACAGCTGGCAGCAAAAACAATTTGAATTAAAATAATATCTCTTTTACATAATATATTCTGGTTAAGAATATCTGAAATGCTGTGCAAGTTAAATTAATTCTGTGTAGATTTATTCATATAGTAGTATTATATTTTATTTGAATTTAAAGTAAAACTACAAGTTAGTATTGTTTTTTAAAGTTTATTTATATAATTAAATCTAATGAAGTGAGTATGTAACTAATAAAGTGGATATTTAACTAAATATTAATTATGAATTATTATAATACCAATAGATGGCGACACTTTACCTTTCATGTAGTTGTAGATAATATTGATAACATTATATTTAATTTAACTATAGAGGGAGCTATTGATTGTATATTAATTTTACTTTCAGGAATTAAAATTGGATGGAGTAATATATATTCACGGATATAATTTTGTTATAAGTGTATTAAAACCAGAATTATTTTGAGTGTTTTTGAATCATTTTGTGTTTGGGTGTCATCGATGGGGTTGTGTTTTAAAAAAAGTGTGCTCTCAACTTGTCTTTCAAATCATTTCTCTCAACTCGACTTAGTCAACATGTATGATGCATTGCCATGTGGATGTGAATATTATGCAGAAGTTGTGACATTTTAAGGATTGTGTATAATTATTGTGAGTAAAATATTTTATCTACACTTTACGCGTTCATATTTCCAATTTTATTATTTCAAAACTGTTATCTCGTGTTAATTTCGTGAGATGTTAATTACAGTTTTTTGGATAATCGATGTGAGTGAAATATATTGTATATTCTTAATTGGTTTTTTATTTCCTATTTAAATATTTCCAAATTTTAATATTTCCAATTGTTGTCTGGTAATAATTCAGTGTACCTGGATGATTCTACTGATCTTAGCATTATGCCAGTAGAATTATGAAACACTGAATTATTATTTAAAACACATGTGGGTGCATCCAGGCTGATGAGTACATGTGCATGTGTTTTTCCATATACAATTCATATTTAATTCTCATGTGGTCCAATTTTCCAATGTATATGGTTCATATTTAATTTATTAATCCATTTGTATTTACTTAATTGCAACTCCAATTTATATATATATTTTTTTTTTCCCCCTTTCTCTCTATTTCTTTTTTCAATATTCTTTAGGTATGAGTAAAATTTGGCCAATTACCATTGAAGCATAAGCTATGGTAATATTATGTTTGCACATGTTAATTATTAGCTATGTGGTATTCTGTATACACAATATCATTAATTATCTCTTTGGAGATTTAAGCAGAATAGAATTTGATATGTTTTTTGAAATTCATAGATATTATAATTATATATATATATATGGTGTTACGGTAATGTTTCATTAATGGTTATATATATATATATATATATATATATATTATAATTATATATATATATATATATATATATATATATATATATTACCTTTGGTGGACAATATCATATTTACTTCTAAGATAATGTATACTTTTATACAGTGTTAATATAATATGTTTTAATTTTATTAAGTATTTTTATTTAATTTAACTTTGTTTGAAGCCACATTATTTGTGACTAATTCATTTCAATATTTAATCAATATTAATTTTAAATTCTTTGATTCTTAATTCAAATCTTTAGTATTTTTATTTAATTTAACTTTGTTTGAAGCCACATTATTTGTGACTAATTCATTTCAATATTTAATCAATATTAATTTTAAATTCTTTGATTCTTAATTCAAATCTTTAGTATTTTAATTTAAATTATTTTAATTGATG
The DNA here is from genome assembly GCA_963931845.1 of Maratus michaelseni. Taxonomy (NCBI): domain Eukaryota; kingdom Metazoa; phylum Arthropoda; class Arachnida; order Araneae; family Salticidae; genus Maratus; species Maratus michaelseni. The sequence continues at coordinate 180,219,726 of OZ007587.1, read as the reverse complement.
TTGCAATTTTAGTACAGTTATTTAATCGTTGTTGTCATTTAATGGTACATTTTGAATGTTGCATTAATTATTAATTTTTCCATATTACTACTTATTTATAACATAGTATTATTAATTGATACATCCATTACTTAGATATTATTCAACATTCTATTTATTAATTAATTTCATTTATTTATTATTTAACTTATGGCTATCATTAATATAGTAATTTGGTTTAATTATTAAACACTAATTTTCATCCATTACTTTATATTTACTTTTACCACTAGAGGGCAGCACTATTTTAAGTTGTTTTTTATTATTAATTTTTCCATCTTAATACTTATTTATAACATAGAATTATACATTAATACATCCTTTAATGTAATTCAATTTTCTATTTATTAATTAATTTCATTAATTTATTATTTAACTAATTGGTATCAATTAAGATAGTAATTTGGTTGATTTATGAAACATTTATTTCCATACAATTCCTTCGATTCAGATTATATTCACTTTTACTAATAGATGGCAGCATTAATGTTCCTGTTTATTTTATAATCCATTATATTTTAACATTATTTCTAGCATCACTGCAAAGCAATTTATATTTCTAAGCAATTTATATTTCTAAAATTGGCAACATGTTATGATTTTTTATGCAATTCATTCCCCAGTCATGTTGGAGTTTTCATGATGGTTCATGAACTGCAAGGTATCTTCTTTTTATCTCTTTTCATCTTTATGGATTTTATACTTAATGTCTCTATAAATGTTCTCTCTGTAATTTATAAGTATGGCTTCTTTCCTTTTTTATATTGTATTTTATTTTTTATTTTATCACTGATTTGAATCATTGTATTTGAGATGTAGTCCCAATATCATATTTTTTAGCAATATATGGCTAATATGATGATGAAACATCTCATTTCATTTTATTTGTGGTATTTAGGCAATTGGGACTTGATAATTCTGTCTAAATTCCACAAATTCCATTTCATTTGATTCATTTAATTCCATATATTCAAATTTTTATTTAATTTCTTATTCTTTCAATGTTTTTGATTCCATATTCAGTGTGTTGGGGAATCTTTTATTGTCAACTAATTATTTCATACTTAATTAAATAAATGTTTAAGTTGGTGTTATGATAATGTTTCATTTATGGTTATATATATATATATATATATATATATATATATATATATATAGTGTCTAATTTTATGTTTATGTTTTTTTTTCCTTAATCCAAAATTTTATTACTTGAATGGATATTTATTTCTTTTTTCCAAAAAGCCGTTTTTTACCTCTGGTGCTAGATGTTTATAAAGCCCAAGTAATATTTCTAAGCATTTTCCATTTGCAAAATATACTTACAAACGAATATTAAAAATGACAGGAAAATTTAAAACAATTAAGTTATTATGTGTGTAAAGCATTTAATGAAGAAATTTGCATTGTATTTAAAAACTCCAAATAATAATATTTCCAAATATTTTTCAATTCAAAAAAATATTTACACGTGAATATTAAAAGAGAGAGAAAACTTTCAAATAATTACATTTTTATGTGCGGAAAGCATTCAGTGGTAAAGATTATGATTGATATATATATATATACATATACACACACACACACACACACACACACACACACATATATATATATATATATATATATATATATATAATATTTATTTATTTATTTAAAGCTATTTTCTTATAGCGTCTAAAAGAAAAAAATCTTCCAGCAGTTAGACCGTCAGCAGTTGCGACAGCGGTGGATGCGGCCCTGGGAATGTTCAAGTCAAAGGGAAATGAATAGATACCCGATTATAAAAGATCACTACTGGTCGTGTTAATATCATCCAATCTTTCGTAATCAAGTAATCTTTTTAAAACAGATTATATCATTGTGTTTGTAGAGCCTGTGAAGTCTTGGGAAGTGTAGCTCGTTGGGGGCGGAAATTCCTAGTTTTGTTAGAAAATGTAACTGTGAGTTAAACTTTTATTACAAAAAAAAAAAAAAAAAAAAAAACCATTTTTTTTTCTGATTTTAAAAAATGGCACCACTTCAAACTTTTTAGGAAATTTACTTTTTAAGTTAAATTTATATCTTGACAATGAGCAAAATGTTATAAATATGCATGCTAAAATTTTTCAGTTTGACTAAAATAAGTCAATTTTTGTGCAAAATATATGAAATTTTATTAAATAAATTCATTGCAATCTGTCTTCCGTAATCGGATAATCTTTTTAAAATAGAAAAAATTAGCGTGTTTTTAGACCAATTAACGTGTTTTTCGATTCTGCGGGGTATGCACGGGAGTTGGCGAGCGTAGCTCGAAGGGAGCAGAGCCCACTAGTTTTGTTAGAAAATATAAATGTGAGATAAAACTTTTATTACAAAAAGCAATTTTTTTCTGATTAAAAAAAATGCAACACCTCAAACTTTTAAAAAAATTTACTTTTCTAGTGGAATCTATATCTTGAGAATGAATTAAAATATCTAAATATATATATATATATGCTAACATTTTCCAGTTTGACTGAAATATGTCAATTTATGTGCAAAATATGATTAATTTTATTAAGGCTGTTCTCAAATCCAAAGGAGTTACTTTGTGACACATTTCTGATTCATTTTTGTTCGGAAACGCATGAAATTGGCAAGTGTTCTTATTCAGAAACTATGTAATCGAATGGCGATTTACATATTTTGGAAAAGGCAGAAGCTCATTTAGAAAATACTGTCAAAGATGGCATTTTAAATCAAATTTCCGGACGCAGCAGCACGAGAAAAAATTAAAACTTGTCGTCACTTGACAAGAATCTCTTATAACTTAATATATTTATCAAAAAATTTAAAACGCTTTTCGATCCTAAATCCCTCCAATAGTCAGATTTTCCAATTGTATGCCTTTACATTTAAAAATGAGTTAGAAAACACGTCAGGTAGTTTCGCGTTGTTGAGCAGGGAATTTGAGAACCGCCTTAAACAAATTAATCTGAGTATATTAAAGAATTTAACCCATACGTATTGATTTTTAGTAAAAATTGCACAAAAGAAACAATTTATATATGAATATGGGAATTTTAATAAAATAAGGATGTGTGTAAAGCCATTTAAATAATGAAATTCATAATTAATCAACTTAACTTAAATTGATAAGATAAAAGATGGCGATAAAAAATATTTCACAAACAATCGAACCCATAAGAGGTGTAATATTATTTAACCTTTTTTTTCTCTTTCTTTTTTTTTAAGCCACCTAAACACATGCAGTAAAAACAATGGTTTTCTACAAGTTAAATGTACTCATACTCAAGGATAAGCATTTTTCTCAATTAAATAAACGCTTTTCTTTACTTAGTATTAAATAAAAACATTAAAGATAAATGAAAAGGGAAGCAAACACACTTCCTAAAATCTACTTCTTATCATATTAAAGTAAAAGTTTACGAACAAAACATTCTTTTTGATTATCTGTCTGTTTTTTTTTTGTTTTTTGTTTTTTTTTTCTTTTCCCATAGACTTTTATGCAGGAGAGGCAGACAGAGATGATTCTCAATGCACTGGCCAATGGTTCTCAGTTCTTACGCAAAATACTGTTGAAAGATACTGGTCATGTCATTGGGGAGGGGGTTGCCCTTGGGTTTGGGAAGTGTCGGATGTTAAGCATTGGGGGGGGGGGGGTCCTGACCTTGTACTAATTTCTAAGAAATCGTATGCCGTGCACACATAGACCTTACAATTCAAGATTCTTCCCCTGAGCGTGCACATGTTTTTTGAGAATTAGGTGGTAGAAGCGGAAAATAGTAAAGATGTTTTCTTCTTTTGGTATCGGGCAAAAGTAGGGTAAAAATAGTAAAAGAATATGAAAACACCCGCTCGCTAATGTTAAACGTAAGGCCATGTTGTTTTCGAATTTCTCATTTAAATTTGAATATTTTGAAAAGTTTTTTTTTTTTTTTTTTTTTCATAAGATAGCTGAGGTTGATATTTTAGTTGCAGATTTTTTTAATAAAGGTACTTTCACTTTCAAAACCGGTTCCGAAAATGAAAATACCTTTACTAAACAGATCTGCAACTGAAATCGAAAAAATAAAAAATCGTCATATTACGGATCGACCTCAGCTATCTTATGCAAAAAAAAAAAAAAAATCTTTTAAAAGTATTTAAATTTAAACGAGAAATTTGAAAGCAACCTGGCCATAGGTTTAACAATAACTATCGGGTGTTTTCAAGGGAGTGACGACTACCCTTAAATCGTACTTCGAAGTTTTGGAATTGTAAAAGGAAAAAGTGATGACGCTTGAAACCCGATTTTATCTCGTTATTTCAGAAAAAGTTTTTTCATTTTAGAAGCAAAAATTTTCTTTTTTCATTCTTTCTTTTAGAAATTTAAGTAATTTTTAAAACAAAATTTTGATAAAACTTAAGCTATTGACGAGGGCTCCTGACGGATTGGGGCCCGGGGCTGCAGCCCCGTAGCCCCCCCCCCCCCCCCCCCCCCCCTTAATCCGGCCATGATTAGCATTTTCAAATAGAATTTATTATTTTGACAAAACAACTTTCAAAAAGAAAATGTATTTTATTTTATATGTTGCCAAACATTATTAGAAAAACATCGGAGTGGACATTTTTTGAACAAGCGCGCTTTTGTACGGCTTCTTTGCGTATAGCGGCCAACCTTTTGTTATTTTTCAAGTCAACATACGTTAAACCAGAAAATGTATTTAATAAATGAAAATAAAAAAGAATAAGTAGAGCATAGATACAAAACACAAATTTTTAAAGAAATTTTTTGATTCGAAATATGTTTTCTTTTTCACTGGAAAAAAATACGGAAGATTGGCAGCTATTTCTGTGCTAGGTAAAAGATTAACAGGTCATCGTGCACAACCAAATTGCAAAATAAATACAAATTAGAAAAAAAATAAATTAAATTCAGTTGATTCGGTTGATAGAAAGCAATTTCGAGTATTTTTTCGAAAAATAAGATAAAACAAGCTATGAATTTTATTTACTTTTGAACTTTACATGCACATTTCTTTAACATGGATGTGTTTTATACGAACAAATTTTATTCTGTGCAATGGTAATAATATTATCTTTTTTTTTTTTTTTTTTTTTGGCTTTGTATATAACGCTTAATTTGGTCCGCGGCGGTAAACGAGTTTGACATACCTGCTGTATAAGTGCTATACATACTATATGCACATTAAAAGCACGAGACAGATAAAATAAAATGAAAGCATAATAATATAATAATAATAATAATAATAATAATAATAATAATAATAAAACTAAGCATACATTATGTAACAATTTCTAAACTGTTATATTCGCGATGTTTGTTTTCCTCTGAATTATTACGGCAAAATATGCTATTTCCAAATGAAGTATTTCACAGAAATAATTTACTTTTAATTAAATTATTCTACTTAGCACATTACATATTCTCAAATTATAGCCACAAAAACGTAAGAAAATATTAAACATGAGATAAATAATTGGATACATGAAAACTGTGTGAAATCTTAAAGGCAGTATTCACGCTTGGTACTGAAGCCCAATTTCATTCACTCTTAATAATAATGTATAAAAAATAATGTAAATATAATGCTTTAAAGTAGATTAATTTAGACTTTGTCTTTATTTAAATGCTCGTGTTTAGAAGAAATTCTATAAAAAAGAAATATAGCAACTTAAATAGAAAGACAACAGGCGCACCTTTACGGAAGTTAAAATAATTATTTTTAATTGCTAAAGCAAAGAAAACATGTGGTAATTAATATCAACACCTTTTGGTTGTAAAAGGATTATCACTGGCACAAAATTTGCATAAAAGTTAAGAGTTCTTAATCTGTTTATTATTTTTGGAAACCATGTGGTTAATGAGTTAGTTGAAGCACCCCCTTTCTTTCTTATTAATATACCTGTAAATCTGGTACTATCCATAAAAGTTACTTATATTCTAAAAAAAAAAAAAAAAAAAAAAAAAAAAAAAAAAGCTTTTTATGAAATAGTAACTTAATTTTAATTAATTTACGATTATGCGTTGAGAAATCAAATTTTAAATTCTAAAATAAGAAATTAAATAATGTTTATTTTTTTCTTTTTAGTTGCATTACCTTAAAAAAGATTTTAAAAAAAAACTATGTATTTTTGAAAAAAATCGCTTGTTTGTGATTTCTACCAAGCGTAAAAAATCTGTATATTTTTTATAGTGGAATTCGATGTCAAATTATTACGGAAATGTTTGCCAAAAACATGAAATACCTTCAAAAAATTAATTTTTAATTTCTAGTTATTAATGTTATAGATTGATGACGGATATTTAACGACTTGGTTTTTTTTATATAATAGTAGAAAAGTTAAAGTGATCATTACTGTGTCAAATTATTAATATTGGATATTTGATTGGGAATATTAACAAAAAATTAAAAAAAAGTTCAAATTCTAATTTCCAAAAAAAAAAAATAATAAATAATAATAATAATAATAATAATAATAATAATAACTAATGGGAATTTTTCATTAAAGATTCACATTTGATGCTCTACTCAACAACAAATATATGCACACACTTTCCGCTAATACAAAAATCTTTGTTTTCGATGAGTTTCCATGAGTTTTCTAACAGATTATGCTTTGAGCAACATTATATAACATTAATACTTAAATTCTTTTTGACCGCCTAGTATGTGTTTGATAACCGAATATGAAAAGTAAGCAAGATACTTTTACATTACGTACTAAATCTCTTCTGCGCATTTCTTCAAGTCCGTATAATAATAATTCACAGTAACAATAGTAACTAGACATAAAAGAGAAACACATTTCGACTGCCAGATATTCAGCTCTCGAAACAAGTAAAATGTTATAGCATTGGATATGTGACCCTATATTGTGACGTCAAAATGAGATATGGGGACACTTTTCATGGGGATGGATTTCAAGCTCTCAGTAAAAGGAAAATTCTCTAGCACTGGAAAAGTTCCCCCTTGATATGTATCCCCATCTGCTATGACGTCAGAATGAAGTATGGGGATACTTTTCATGGGGGAAGTTTTCCAATTTTCGACTTTTCAAGATCTCAGTGAAAAAGAAATTGCCTGGCACTGGAAAACTTCCCCCTTTTAGTTTGGGGGAACTTTTCATGGGGGAAGTTTTCCAATTTTCGAGGAAAGTAAAACTCTCTAGGACTGGAAATCTGCCCCCATCTGTGGTGACGTGAAAATGGCGTACGGGGATACTTTTCATGGGGGAAGTTTTCAAGATCTCAGTGAAAAGAAAATCCCATCTCACTGGAAAACTTCCCCCTTCTGATTTGGGGAAACTTTTCAGGGGGAAGTTTTCCAATTTTCGACGAAAGTAAAATTCTCTATGACTGGAAATCTACCCCCATCTGCTGTGACGTAAAAATGACGTATGGGGGAACTTTTCATGGGGGCACTTTTCAGGCGCCTCAACTAAACTTTTGGTACCAAAAACCGCGCGACATACTCGAGAAAATACAGTATTTCCCCACGACTTTTTATTCACCCCTGAGTTATAGACATTCCAAAATATATCGCTCTTTTTCAAAATACGGGTATATTCTATTGATTTATTTTTCTGCTTACACGAATGCAAACACAAATAAACATGTGTGGATGCACACACATATGCGTCCATATGAACAAAGAGGTTAAACATGAGCATACATCATATTCTAAAAATATTGATTTCAGATGAAATTCACAAGTATCCCAAAAATGTTACGGTTGTCTTGCACAGATATCTTGTTTAAGGCTGTTTCTAAAATGAATTTTTGATCTTGCTTTTTTAAAGAATTAAAGAAAAAAAAAAAAAAAGGTAATTATAATGCAGATAAGTATTTTAAGAAGATTTTTATTATTAAGGGGGCTGTAAACTTTAAAAATAAGCAAACTTTTAAAAAATAATAATTTTTTTCATTTAAATCAACAAAAGATGGTGTTACATATATATAATAAAACTTTTGTTAATAATAGCCAATATGAATATACATTATTTGGATTTACCTTTAAAAAGCCTGCGAATGATTTAAATCCGATCACATTTTTAACTAGTTTCACACAGTTTTCAAGCCCATATGCAGGATTTTCAAAAGTGAAAGGTTAAGTGAGAAGCTTTGTCTTAAATTTAGATTTTTATTTTTTTTTAAATACTTCTATAAATTACAGACTAATCCATAATTTTATTTAATTGGTTTAATTAATTGTTTTAAGTTAATGCATAATTAGCAAAAAAATTATGCATTAACGTACGTTATTTAAGCATTAAATTAGTTGTGCACAGATTTACACTTATTACATCTTAATTTAGCTACCTACATATCATCGAAACTTAAAAAATCTCTAACGTACGTATTGTTATTCACGATGAGAAAACTACACTTACTGTTTAAACCTGATAATAAGTAAAAACTATTCTAAATTATCCTCCTTTAGGTTCGCCTCACACCTAGACGACGGAAGGTGGTTCTTTTTTTGGTTCCTTTGATTTGGCGGCTGTTCTCTCGCGGTGCAAGAAAGGAGGGTCCCTGACTTATTTACAACCTCCTCTGGGGAGAATTTATTTTGTTGATTTTGTGCGCTTTGGTTCAAAAGATTTGAAGATCAATACTTGGTCTATACACACATATAGTTAACGTAAATAAATGAATAATATAGAAGTGGGAGTTCACTTTTCTTTGAAAATTTACTTATGTGTGGAAATAACAAAATAATTGTAAGATCATTATCTCATGAGAATCAGTAAAGCAAAAGTAAAACTAAAATTTCGAAGAGTGAAAGTCATTAAATTAATAATAAATATGCACACACACACACACAAAAAAAAAAAATTGCTTTTCCAGTTTTTTTTTTTTTTTTTTTTTTTTTTTTTTTTTTGGGGGGGGGTCAAATTTTGTTAGGTGCAAAATTTTCCAGATGAAGAAAATTGCATTAAAAATTTAAAGAAAGAAAGAAAAAAAAAGATAAAGAAATAAACTGAATGGTAGAGGTTAGTTGTCTTCCACCCCCCCCCCCCCCAAAAAAAAAAAAAAAAAAAAAAGACCCCCTTTAGTTAGCTTTGACAGTTTTATAATCTCGCCTCTAACCAATATAGAGTAATATAAAAAGCCATAAAAATGTCTTTTGAGCCATAAAAATGTCTCATGCAAATTATATTTCATTACTTTTCGAATTTATTAATGATTTTATTATTAAAATAAATGGATATATATATGGAAAAGACAGAATAATTCCAAAACTTTGCAATTATCTGACAGTTTTAATTTAGCTAGCTGTAAAATACATGAAATTTTTTTGTTTCAAATAAAATACAAAAGGCATCAAAGTAATGTATACCGGCTAAGAAAACATTTTTATTTAGAAGAAAAAAGAATCACTTGTGGCTCTTTTGGAATTATCTTATTAATTTTGTTAAATAAAATACTCTAATATAGTAGTAAAATGGTTCTACAAATAACCATGCATGCATGCACACAAATATATGTAAATATAAGAAAGGGTGTTAAGCAAGAGCATATATCATATTCTAAAATTATTGATTTCATATAAAGTTTATGAATATCCTTAAACTGCTCCCGTTGAATATCTTGTTTAGATGTTTGTAAAATACACCTTTTGTCGTAATTTTCTTAAAGCATTAAAAATTGGGAAAAAAGTTTTTTTTTTCCTTTTATAAAAGAAAAAAAAAATCTTACCTCTTTTACATCAGGTGTACACTATATCGTAAAATATGCAAAAAAGCAATCCAGGAATGTACCTCATAAATAGATCCCGTAGTAAAGAAAAGATGAGTCTTAAAAACTCATTCCGGTAAGCTCAAGATGTAAACATTATATTTAGATTGCTCCCTTATAAATCCGTCTTTTGTATGATATTAACATATCCATAAACAAAGAAAGGCAATGAAAAGAGCAACAATCCTGCTCTATGTAACTGTCTAGGAATGCTTCGACCACTAAGCAACCCAAGAGATGGGAGATCGTTTGGCGCAAGAATAACGCATGCGCACAAAAGATCTACAGAGTTCAGGCAGGAGGGAATTATTTCGCGCCCAAATGATGCACAAGCCAAGAGATGGTTTGATGATGAAATGCTTCTGAGAGAAATTCGCAAACTATTGAAATTTTGTGTTTCATATATTAATTGCAGTTGCTGGTAAAGTGAGGGTCGCGGAAAACTTGACAAATGAGACACTTTTTTCAACTATTTTATAAATTTTATTAAGAGTAAATATTCATATTTACGTAGATTTAAAAAAAAAAAAATCTTAAAAATATTTTCCTTGTATTCCGGTTTATAACATGCACTTTTGATGTGAGGAAATTGATCTAAATTTACAGAAGCGCGTTATACGCCAGTTATAAAAAAAGGTTTCATTGCAAAGAATGAAGTGCACGTTATGCGATGAATATGCCTGAAAATAGAAAAATAAAGTCTGAAAGATTAGGTACGCGTTACATTCCGGACTATAAGGCATGTACATGGGAAAATATGTGCTAAGTTTAATTTCTTATTAACTTGTTTTGGATATATCCCTAAATTAAACCACATCTGGTAATTATTCAAGGGATTATGCAAACTTTTCGGCTTCGAAAAATGCCTTTTCTTTCCTTTTTCGTTGTCTTTTTCTTTCTTTTTTTTATGTTTAGCATTTTATAAATGTTCCCTCAAAGCCATTAAAAAAAAAATAAACATATATAGAAGATATAGCAATTCTTATCGTACAGTGCACTACATGCTTCAAAACTTTAAGCACTATTTTCTCGAAACAATGTTTTTAAAATCGGTACCCGAAATATCTAGGTAACGGATGAACCGATTCCCTTGGGGTTTTCTTGTTTTTTTTTTTTTTTTAATGAAAGCTTGTTTATTTTTGAATTTTTTAATCTGTTCGTTTTTTTTATAAACGAAACAAAATCATATTTTTAGTAGAAAATGAATACATTTTTGTAATGAATATATTTTTTACTTGTTGCATACAAGTTTGCTAATCTGTGATTTTGTTAGAAATGCAAAATTTCAAAAAACTTTCGGTCAATGACTAGACAATTTTATATATTTTAACGTACTTTTCGTTCCATTCGTTTTATATGAAGCAGGAGCACCGGTTCAAAACATTGTTGGGGTTGGACAAACTTTTCTTTAAAGAGTAGGGCTTTTAAAAAAAATCTTGTTATGCATAGCTGAGAAGCAATAGATACAGTTTTTCCCTAATATACATTTTTTTAAATTATGCAAAGTATTCATTAATGATAAATGTGTCTAAGTTTGAAAATATTGCAACAGCAAGGCTTTAGCTAATATTATGGATAATAACTATTCCTTTCTGTACTTAAAGTGTTAATTTAATGATAATGTTTCTGCTTTAGTGAAATCTGACAGGTTGTTTTAGCTTTTGTGTAATTTATGGAAAACTATTTTTTAGTCCGACCCCCCGTGATGACTGACACATTCTGAAACTAGTCGTTGGGGTCCACCGTAATACTTACTCATCATGGATATCATAATATAAAATATGAAAATAAAACATGTGTAAACTATTTATAAAATGCATTGCAATTCGAATAAAATCGTGGCTTGATGACGTCCTAAACTTTAAATGCTCTATTACTGAATTGCGTTAAATAAACATCCTTATAACTCCAAAAATATTAATCATATCAACTAACGGTTTATTGCGTCGGATTAAGCGTCTCATTTCCAATTAAAATATATCTTTGAATTGAAATTTGGATGAAATACAGGGTCATGAAAAATCGAAGAGTGTTGAAAATAGGATTCCAAATATCTCGGTAACTCATTATCCGATCAACTTCATTCTTTATGCAAAATTTATGTTTTTTTATTGTCTTTTATATTCACTCCTTAAAATAAACAATTTTGAAATTTTTTTATATACCTTTTAACAGAACGAATATTTCGAAAGTCCGAAAAAAATAATTCTGGATAATCGAAGTTACTGAAATTCAATAAGCTTCCTCCCACTATTATATACTAAGTACATACCAAATTTCAAGTCTCTATCTCAATTTGTTTGGGAGATAGAGCGTTTACAGACACACACACAGGCAGACGGACGGCAATTTTTTTTTTCTAAAAATATGTTTTTCGAAATCTCCAGTGTCTGAAACGTGTAAATCTGTCTTTTTTTTTTTTTTTTTTTTTCGATTTCCAAAACGATTACAAGACTTACTCTATACTACGTATGATGGGTTAGTAATATAAATTCCTTGAGGGGAGCAGGAGACAGGAGACACTTTCCTGGAAGGCCGACCCATTGTGTTTAAAGCCGAGAACACATCACTAAAGGATCTATCTATTCCTAGCAATCTCAGTGAGCTTTTGGCCAGGACAGAAATCCAGATTTATTGAAGCCTTTTAAAATTTATTGAAACTTTAAAAAATTGAAGCTTTTAAGCTTCATTAACAGTATATACTACATAAAAAAATAAAATTAGTTAATAAAGTTCATTTAACTTGTAAAGTTCAATTTAAATTTTATGTAAGCAACAGAATCTAATTGCATCACTACATAGATGAGAAATTATTCTTGAAGTTGATATGTATCTTCTTTTGGAAGAAAAGTAAGACTCTTTAAGAAGGAGAATCTTCAGTTCTTCTTATAATATTTGAGAACTTCTTGTAGCATGAGAAATATCTTTACGAAATTCTTCTTAAATATGTTGTTATACATTGTGATATGATACTTTTATATGCAAATTAATGTAGTTATATTTACATATTCATTAATTAATTTAAATGAATTTATATTCATTACTAGTAAGTATGTTTTTGATATATCTGGAGGCACGGCAGTGCCTCCGCCAAGTCGAGAGAGGACAGCCGTAAGCATACTTTTCTGGAAGCAACTCAGGGCACTTTTGACACCCCCATATCTCCGCGCTGGAGTATCCCAAAAATTTTAAACTTCAATTATAGAGAGTATTTGGCCCACAGGACCAAAATTTAAAATTACAACTTTCTGTCTTTTCTAGTTCAGGCGATATATGAACTCAAACATTCGATTTTTTGTCACTTCTTACTCACTCCTTCACGCGTCATCAAAAAGATTGGGTAGATCCCGTAGCCCCAGAAACTTGACATTTGGAAAAAAGGTAGTGTTTAGGATACAAAGAAAGGAAAAATTATAAAATCCAGAAAATTAAAAAAAAAAAAAAAATTCGAAAATTCAACAAATTCCATCAAAATTGAAAATTGAAAATAATACGATCTTGTAGTCTTGGAAGCTTAAGATTTGGTGTGAAGGTAGTGTTTAACATCCAGAAAAAGAAAACATCAAAAACACCAAAAAAATCGAAAGCAAAATTGAAAAAATCGAAGAAATTGAAAAAAACCGAAAATTTGAAGACAATCCGATTTTGTTGCGCTAGAAAATTCAAATTAGGAATAAAGGTAGTATTTAGGATACAGAAAAAGGAAAATTAAAAAAATCCAGAAAATTCGAAAAAAAAATAAAAAAATTCGAAAAAAATTGAAAAAATGAAAATAATTTGATACGATAACGCTCGTATTTATAAATTAATTTGAATGAAACTAATTGTGTGTATTAAGCTCACCAATGCCTCGACCGAGTTCGTTGGCCAGCTTGGTCCGCCATCTTGTTTCAAGATGGCGGCGACGGAAAATTTTAAAACTAAAATAAATATACAAAAAAGTTAAAAAAATCAAGTTTATTTTTTAATTAGGTGTTAGGACTTGATACAAGGATTCCAGAGCATTTTTTGTTTTACCTCTATCTTAAAAATTGGCTGAGATAGAGCAGTTTGAAATTCTAGGGTGGCTGACATTTTGAAACAAAACAGCACATTACAAAAAACCAACAATAAATTTATGGTCAATAATGGTCAAGCAGGTGCAATCCCGAATGAATACTCCGTGTTATTATAACTGTAACTTTGACTTCGAAATTTTGATACGTTGCATTTTCTATTTGTTGATATTTTTGAACTATGATTTACGCTAAGTGAAATGTTGTTGTTGAAGAGGGATTTTCCATGTAAATCCGAAACGTCCAATTTTAATATGTTTTTAATGTTTTATGAAAGTGTATTGTAATGTCTGTAATTTTAATGATTTTAATATAAATTTATAAGTTTTAGTGAACGCGATTTCTCGCAAATTATTTTCTTTCATTGTTGTAATCATTTTCCCAATCATACGCATAAAACTATATATTCATATCCATTAGCGCCAAATTCTCGCCAAACTTGGCGACAAAAATAAGTCTTCATAAATAAAGCCAACTTGGCTATAGCTCAATAATTTGGCGAATTTCTTATTCAAATTCAGTGTAAACGAATCTTTTGTAAACGGTTTCTTTGCATTTTAACTTGCTGTTTTCGAGTAACATTAGCTAAAATTTTAAAACGAATATATAGGAAAGCTACCTTTTCCTGCCGGTACAGGCCGGAGGACTTTTTTATGAGTTGTAGGATGCAATCTATGTTTTGCATCAAATAAAGTAAAACATTGAAAAACAAATCCCACAGGATGGGGATAGTTTGTTTTAGATAGATTTTAAGATAATTGTCCTATTAGCTAGTACACCTTCCGTTATTGTTTTGTGTTATTTTCCCCGGATTATGCTTTTCTTTTCTTTTGTTTACGAATTTTGTAATAGAAAAGTTCCGCTATAGACAGGCTACGTTATAGACCTTTTTTTTTTTTATAGACAGGTTCATTTTCTTTCACAGGCTTTACTCTATTTAATTTATATAAGAAATATTTGTTGTTAAAAGATGTTGGTCGCACAAAAATTTTCACATCTCTCCCTCACTCCCGACATTACTGGTTGGTTATGGCTTGATAGTCCTTTCTAAATAAAATCATGGTGATTCTAAAATTCTCTTGATTTATCTCTAAATTGAACATAAACGATCCTAAGAAAACGGATCAATGAATTACTATATTGGCATGAGGAAATTTAGTTGCAGAAAAATGGAGCATATAGCTAACATTAAGTCTAATAGGAAAACCACAGCCTTGGCAAGATCTGGAGGCACGGCAGTGCCTTCGCCAAGTCGAGAGAGGACAGCCGTAAGCATACTTTTCTGGAAGCAACTCAGGGCACTTTTGACCCCCCATATCTCCGCGCTGGAGTATCCCAAAAATTTGAAACTTCGTTTTTCTAGAGTATTTGGCACACAGGACCAAAATTTAAAATTACAACTTTCTGTCTTTTCTAGTTCAGCCGATATCTGAACTCAAACATTCGATTTTTTGTCACTCACTCACTCACTCGTTCACGCGTCATCAAAAAGATTAGGTAGATCCCGTAGCCCTAGAAACTTGACATTTGGAAAAAAGGTAGTGTTTCAGATACAAAGAAAGAAAAAATTATAAAATCCGGAAAATTAAAAAAAAAAAAAAAAACATTCGAAAATTTTAAAAAAATCGAACAAAATTGAAAATTGAAAATAACACGATCTTGTAGTCTTAAAAACTTAAAATTTGGTGTGAAGGTAGTGTTTAGAATTCAGAAAAAGAAAACATCAAAAACACACAAAAAAAATTGAAAATAAAATCAAAAAATCGAAAAATTTCGAATAATCCAATTTTGTTGCGCTAGAAACTTGGAATTCGGAATAAAGGTAGTATTTAGGATGCAAAATAAGAAAAAATTAAAAAATCCAGAAAATTCGGGAAAAAAATCAAAAATTCGGAAAAATTTGAAAAAAAATTGAAAAAAATTTAAATAATTTGATCTTTTGGTCTTAGAAACTTAAAATTCGCGGTAAAGATAGTGTTTAGGATTCAGAATAAGTTAAAATAAAAACGCAATAAAATTCGAAAATAAAATAAAAAAAATCGAAAGAAATCGAAAAATAAGGAAATTTTGAAAATGATTCGATTTCATAGCTCTAGAAACTTGAAAATTGGAATAAAGGTAATATTTAAGATACTAAATAAGGAAACATTAAAAAATATGGATAATTAAAAAAAAAAAAAAATAGAAAGAAAGAAAGAAAGAAAGAAAAAGAGAGAAATTGAAAATATCATGATCTCGTAGTCTTAGAAACTGAAAATTTGGTGTAAAGGTAGTGTTTAGGATTCAGAAAAGAAAAAAAGAAAAACACAACAAAAATTGAAAAAAAAAAAAAAATCGAAAAAAAAAACGAAAATTTGAAAATAATTCGATTTTGCTAGAAACTTAAAATTTGGAATAAAGGTAGTATTTAGGATACAAAAAAGAAATAAATAAAAAATCTGTAAAATTCGAAAAAAATCGAAAAATTGAGAAAAATTCGATTTTGTAGTTTTAGAACTTAAAATTCGGCGTAAACTTATTGTTTAGGATACAGAAAAAGGAAAAATTAAAACACAATAAATTCGAAAATAGAATAAAAAACTCGAAAAAGATCGGAAATTTCAAAATAATTTGATTTTGTAGCGCTAGAAACTTGAAATTTGTAATAAAGGATACAAAATAAGAAAAAATTAAAAAATCCAGAAAATTACAAAAATAATTCGAAAAAATCAAAAATTGAAAACAATTTTATCTTGTAGTCTTAGAAACTTAAAACTTGGTGTAAAGGTAGTATTTACTATTCAATAAAAGGAACAATTAAAATATTCGTTAAATTCGAAAATAAAATCGAAAAATCCAAATATCTTTAAGAAATCGAAAATTCGAAAACAATTTGATTTTGTACTGCTAGAAACATTAGTTTTAAGATTATTGTCCTATTAGCTAGTACAACGCCCCTAATTGGTTTATGTTATTTCCCCCGGATTATGGTTTTCTTTTCTTTCGTTTACGAATTTCGTTATAGAAAAGTTCCGCTATAGACTGGCTACGATATAGGCGATTTCTTTATAGACAGGTTTATTTTCTTTCACAGGTTGTACTCTATTTACTTCACATATGAAATATGGATTGTTAAATGATGTTAGCCCCACAAAAATTTTCACAGCTCCCCCTACCCTCCCAACATTACTGGCTGGTTATGGCTTGATAGTCCTTTCTAAATAAAATCATGGTGACTCTAAGATTCACTTGATTTATCTCTAAATTGAACCTAAATGATCCTAAGAAGACGGATCAAATAATTACTATATTGGCATGACAATCAGGTAACTTAGAAAAATCAATAAATTTATAAAAAGTCGAAAATTTGAAAATAATTCGATTTTTTAGTCCTAGATGCTTGACATTTGGCAGAAAGGCAGGGCTTAGTACACAAAGTAAGGAAAAATTAAAAAATACGTAAATAATAAAAAAAAAAGACTAAAAAAACGAAAAAAAAACATCGAAAAAAGGAATATAGTTTGATTTATTGGAAATTTCCGTAAATTTTAATTTTGGCTTTCTTTTTATACTAAAAAGTTCTTTTATGTTAAATGTCAAGTACCTAGGGCTGCCAGTAATATCTCAGATGGATAGCACCTATCCTGGAAGCAATTGAGAGTACTTTTGACACTCCCCCTCCCATAAATTAGTGCTTGCCTAGGAACCTGAAATCTCTTTTTATCTACAGTACTTTTCAAACGAAACTAAAGCTTCAAATTTTTTATACCTGTAAATAATAGGGACAGAGTGTGGGCTTAGCGAAAATCAGTGGATGATCTCCCAAAATCAAGAAAAGGAGGATTACTTACAAAAAGAAGTGAAATCTCATCAAAAAGTCACCTGTAAAAAAAGCAGCCAAGTCTCGTAACTCATTTACCGTAAAAAGTACTGAGATCGTATAAAGCCAAGTTTAACTATCTTATGAACTCTGAAATTTTCATTCACAAATCACTCCTAGTCTCTACATCTTTAGTTAAATATTATTTGGTGACTTGGCAATTACGCAGCAAAGGGAAGTTATTACACATTACTATGTTATGGGATGGGATGGAATAATTTAATAGAGGCAAATTATATACGCACAGGGAAGTTATTACACCTTAATATGTTATAGTATTATTTGATTAAGACTAACTCTATACATCACATTCTCGTGCTACGTAATTGCCAAGTCACAAAATAATATATAACTAAAGATGTAGAGACTAGGAGTGATTTGTGAATGAAAATTTCAGAGTTAATAAGATAGTTAAACTTGGCTTTATACGATCTCAGTACTTTTTACGGTAAATGAGTTACGAGACTTGGCTGCTTTTTTTACAGGTGACTTTTTGATGAGATTGTACTTACATTAATGCCTACGGTGGACAATATCATATTAACTTCAAATATAATGTATACTTTTCTAAAATGTTAATATAATACATGTATTAATTTTTATTAAATGTTCTACCCTTACCACTTATATCAAGTGTATTTAATTTTAACTTTGTATGCAGAAACATTATATGTTACTAATTAATATTAATTTTAAATCCTTAGTATCTTAATTCAATTACTTAGTATTTTAATTTGAATTTCATTTAATTTATGTGATGTTGCATTTTTGGCACAGCTATTTAATAGTGGCTATGTCATTTCAATGTGCATATTTTTATGTTGCATTAATCATTAATTATTAATTTTTCCATCTTCCATCTTATTTTTAACATCGAATTATTCATTAATACATCCATTACTTTAATGCAATTGGATATTCTATTTATTATTTTATTTCATTTATTTATTATTTAACTATTTGATATCATCTTTAGATAGTATTTGGTTTAATTTTTAAATATTAATTTTCTTCCACTGATATTTTCATTCATCGTATATTCACTTTTTCCCTCATAGATGGCAGCACCATGGTTTGTGTTGCTTTACAATAATATTCATATTATTCTAAAACCTATTTTATCAACATGGTAAATCATTTTTTTATACTGATTTTGACAACATGTAAAGATTTTTTGCAATTCATTCCCTCTGTCTAGCTTTGCTCATTTATCTGGTTTATGAAGTGCACCAATATCTTTTTTAATCAAATGGATTTCGCACTTTATGACTCTATTTCAAGTTTTAATATGTTTATTATGGGTAAGATTTCTTTCCTTTTTAATATTGTATTTATTTTTTATCTTTAAGATTTTTTCACAGGTTTTATTCACTGTTTATGAGTAGGTAGTCCCAAAATCATATTCTTTAGGAATGTTATGGCTAATATGATGATGAAACCACTAATTTTATTTGTGGTATTTAGGCATTTGGGACTTGATAATTCTGTCTAAATTCCACAAATTTCATTTCATTCATTCAATTTCATTTATTCAATTTTTAATTTAATTTCTTCTTCTTTTAAATATCTTTTCGGTATCTATATTCAGAGTGTTGGGGAATACTTTCATTGTCAACTAATTATTACATACTAAATCATTATTTCAGTTTAAGTTGATGTTATGGTAATGTTTCATTTATGGTTATATATATATATATATATAATTGTTGCATTCTGCTATTGTTTTAGCTCCAATACAACAGTCGAAGAAAAAAAGATGACACACCTCCAAATTAATCCTGTCGTCGTAGTTTGAACTTTAAGCAGTAGTATGTAGAATGAAGAAAAGAAGAACACCATGCACTCGAATTCCTTTATTTAAAACCCACTCATCTTTAAATTCCTGGGGATTGCTCTCTCTTAGCAATTCTCTATGTTAAAACATACTAGAACGCCAGCAACATTTTATTTTAACAATCACTTCGACGAAAAAATCCCTTCCTCTCTGCGTCCGTCAGCTTGTTTTAAGGGAAGCGGTGCAGGAAATTATTATTCTAATTACACATATTTTGTGTAAAGATACATTAAATATTGGTCATTATTTTATAAATATATATAAAATATTACATAGTACTTAACACAAGAAAATAAATCCGTTAATAATCAAAGTTATTAAATTTAATTTAAATGTTTAACTGTAACTAAACAAAAGCAACAAACAGCCTTCTTCTCTATTTCAACCTGCCCCCTTTTTTCCCCCAGATATTTTCTGCGCATCCTCATAGTCCTGGAGGAACTTCGTAATTTTTTAATTTGGGGTTGTAAGACCAAAAGTTTTAAGAAACACTGCATATAATTATGTTTAATAGTCTCCCTATTCTACCTTTAAATTTGTTTTCATTGTTGTATGAATTTTCTATTTATTTATTTTCAGAAATGAAAGAAAATTGTTAGCAAAATTGATGTATTATTAACATTTTGTAATTATTAACATTTTGATGTCATATAACCAATTTAGCTAACAATTGTCCTTAGATAAATGTTATCGATGCGTGGATAAGTCAGTGGATGTTTGCTGTCGAAATGCTTCTGAGACAATTTGAAGATTATTGACATTTTATGCATTATTATGTTTGATAATCATCCTATCGTTCTTTTATTTTAATTTTCATTGTTATATTTATGTCTTAATCATCTATTTTTAGAAATGCATTTCAGCAGAACGTTTACTTTTTTTTTTGTTTTGTTATGGAGTTATTTTTGTAAATAATTGGCTAATAGTTGCATAAATGCTATTAATACATTACTGGAACATATACAAAGACTTGATAAAGATAATTTATTCTTCGAGACCATGCTTTATACATTTTTCAGAAACAAAATACATTTTGTCTTAGGAGATTAATGATTCGATGTCATACTCTTTAAAATCCGAGATTTTTCAGTTTAATTCCCGAGTAGCAGATCGGAGTGAGAAGAAGATTATTAAAAAAAAAGACAAAAATAGAGAGATGTTTCTTATATAGTTACATATGATATGTTTGTTTTCAATCAATGATCCAGATTATCTTTGCATTCAAAGAATTTAAAATTAGTATCAATACATTGTATTAGTAGTAAATTAAATCATTATAATATTGGTAAATTTGTAAATGAAATCTAATATTTTCTTGTTTAGTTTCTTTAGTGATCTCCGTGTCAGTAAAGTGTTCAGGAAGGGAGATTTCACAGGCTCTTGTGGTATGTACGCAAAAATATAACTGTAGTATCCAGTATTCTAATACAAGAATCAAATCTGTTGTCAAGAATTTCTTAAGCCTCATGAACTTTCTATTTTTATCACAAAAGTACGGTGGATTCCAGAAGTATTTCTCTAATTATAAACAGAAAATGTATTTAATAAAATGTGTAGTTTCAAAATGTTTTTTTTTTCTTTGTGTTTGGCTGTCATTTTATCAATTTCAAAACGCTACCTCATAGACCAGTTGAATTTACAAAATAAAACTTGAGAGAGATCCCATACTTGCAAAATTTTGTATCAATACCACTTTCCTCTTTTGAGTTACAACTACCAAAAACGCCAATTTTTGAAAACTTTCAAAATTTAAGTTTTAGAAAAAAAAGAAATAACCGCCTGATTTTTCATATGTATATGTATATATTTTTATTTAGGTCATGTGGAAGTAATAACAACATATATAGAAAATCCATATTGTAATCTCTTTCGGCTCATGAGATATGTATAAATAAATATATATATATGTATATATATTTTTTTCAAAACTGGCATTTTGAGCACTATTTCGGTACTTTTTAAAGTATTAAATTATAAAAAACAAACAGATAAATACACAGATAGAAATTATGTGTTCTAATACAAAACATTGTGTAGATTTAAAATCTTTTATTATTATTATTATTATTTTAACTTTATCATTTCAGAAAATATAGTAACATAAAAACACGCAAAATCGCAGATTTCAACCCTCTCTAATTGTTATTTATTATTTTTTTAAATCATAGAATACTTTTGCAAATAGATTTTAACTTCTTTTCCATATAGATGTCAACATATTGCTTCTGGGAAAAATAAAAGATGGTCCGGCAACCCATGTTTGTCGAAATTCTGTGATATCTATACTAATATTATAAAGGAGTAAATCTTGTTTGTTTGTTTGTAGGGGGTAATCTCTGGAACTACCGAACCGATTTCAAAAGTGATGGTGGCAAATTGATGGTGACAACCCCTGCTCCAACATAGGCTATATTTTATGTCGGTGCCACTAACCCCAGGGGGTGCAGGAGCAAAAAACGTTCTAAAATTGCGATTTTTCAGTTATCACACTGGCTGTCAAGCCCTGAGAGCTTGGCAGCCGGTTCTGTATGTATGTATGTACGTACGTAATGCGATAATTCTTCATAGAAATATCCGTTTTCCTTCAAATTTTGTTTATAGGTTCACTGTGTTAGGGCGCTTCCCTGATTAGTTTTCGGGATTGATTGGTTAAGTATAAAAGGGGGGGAACAAGGGGCTAATTCCCCTCCCCCCCACTTAATTTATATAAATGGGTTTTTCATGCAGAATTATTCCGTTTTCCTTCAAATTTTGTTTATAGGTTCACTGAGTTAAGGCGCTTCCCTGATTAGTTTTCGGGATTGATTGGTCAAGTATAAAGGGGGGGGGGCGGAACAAGGGTCTAATTCCCCCCCCCCCCCTCCTTAATTTATATAAATGGGTTTTTCATACAGAATTATTCCGTTTCCCTTCAAATTTTGTTTATAGGTTCACTGAGTTAAGGCGCTTCCCTGATTAGTTTACGGGTTTGATTGGTTAAGTATAAAGGGGGGGAACAAGGGGCTAATTCCCCCCCCCCCTTAATTTATATAAATGGGTTTTTCATGCAGAATTATTCCGTTTTCCTTCAAATTTTGTTTATAGGTTCACTGTGTTAAGGCGCTTCCCTGATTAGTTTTCGGGATTGATTAGTTAATATAAAGGGGGGGGGATCGGGGGGCTAATTCCCCCCCTTAATTTATATAAATGGGTTTTTCATGCAGAATTATTCCGTTTTCCTTCAAATTTTGTTTATAGGTTCATTGGTTTAAGACGCTTCCCTGATTACTTTTCGGGATTGATTGGTTAAGTATAAAGGG
The DNA here is from genome assembly GCA_963931845.1 of Maratus michaelseni. Taxonomy (NCBI): domain Eukaryota; kingdom Metazoa; phylum Arthropoda; class Arachnida; order Araneae; family Salticidae; genus Maratus; species Maratus michaelseni. Next base: position 180,196,916 of record OZ007587.1, on the reverse strand, counting down.
GGGAACGGGGGGCTAATCCCCCCCTTAATTTATATAAATGGGTTTTTCATGCAGAATTATTCCGTTTTCCTTCAAATTTTGTTTATAGGTTCACTGTGTTAAGGCGCTTGCATGATAATTTTCGGGATTGATTGGCTGAGTATAAAGGGGGGAACGGGGGGGGGCTAATCCCCCCTTAATTTATATAAATGGGTTTTTCATGCAGAATTATTCCGTTTTCCTTCAAATTTTGTTTATAGGTTCACTGAGTTAAGGCGCTTCCCTGATTAGTTTTCGGGATTGATTGATTAAGTATAAAGGGGGGAACGGGGGGCTAATACCCCCCTTAATTTATGTAAATGGGTTTTTCATGCAGAATTATCCCATTTCCTTCAAATTTTATTTATAGGTTCACTGTGTTAAGGCGCATCTCTGATTAGTTTTCGGGATTGATTGGTTAAGTATAAAGGGGGGGAACAAGGGGCTAATTCCCCCTTATCTATACTGATATATAAAGTAGTAAAGATTGTTTGTTTGTTTGTTTGTAGGGGGTAATCTCTGGAACCACTGAAGCGATTTTAAAAGTGATGGTGGCAAATTAATGGTGACAATCCCTGCTCCAACATAGGCTATATTTTATGTCGGTGCCACCACCCCCAGGGGGGTGCAGGAGCGAAAAACGTTCTAAAATTTCGATTTTTTGTGTACTGAAGGAGATAGAAGTATAAAATTTGGTATGGTAGTTACTTATAAGATGTAAATGCTCTCTAAGAACAAATTATAAAAACATTCGCAATTTAAAAGGGTGAGATGAGGAAGAAGCGTTCTAAAAACATTCTAAATTACAATTTCTATGGAATCTCTGAAACTACAGAACCGATTTCAAAAGTGATGGTGGCAAATGGATGGTGACAGTCCCTGCTCCAACATATGCTAAATTTTTTGTCGGTGCCACTGCCCGCAGAGGGTGCAGGAGCGAAAAACGTTCCAAAATTATGATATTTTCAATAATGAAGGAGTTAGGAACTTGACATTTTGTATGGTCGTTACTTACAAGATTTAAATGCTCTATAAGAACAAAATCTAAAAAAATTCGAAATTTAAAAGGCTGAAATAAGCAAAAATTTTCTAAAAACATTATAAATTACAATTTGTATGGAATGTCTGGAACTACTAAAGCGATTTCAAAAGTGATGGTGGCAAATGGATGGTGACAATCCCTGCTCCAACATAGGCTATATTTTATGTCGGTGCCACTACCCCGAGGGGGGTGCAGAAGCGAAAAACGTTCTAAAATTGCGATTTTTGCGATGCTGAAGGAGCTAGAAACTTCAAGTTCGGCATGATTGTTATTTATAAGATCTAAATGCGCTCTAAGAACAATTTCTAAAGAAAAATGATCTAATGATTCTGCGATTTTTCAACTATTGAATTTCTAAAATTACCAAATTTCACAATAGAGTACCATAGCGAAACCTTCACGCGTAAAAAGATAATGATAAGGGCGACGTGTCCTGACGTGTATATTGACTATAGCAAGAGTCACAAATTATAGTATCCTTATTATTCTGTTAAAATATAAAAGTGAATTATGAAATGTCAATATTTTGTTTGATTAAAGGTTCGTTAAGAGAAATTGACCAGCGTAGCGGGCGTTGCTTGCTAGTGATTTCATAAAGAGGGGGGAAACGACCTGCGTTTATCGCTTTGGCGTTTATCGCTCGTACATTTACTTCTAAATATCATATAATTTCCATTTTACCTCATCGGATAGAAAACAAATGTTCTTTCAAATGAAATTTGTTTGAACACTGTAACCCAGTTTACTGATTTTTCCTGACTTTTTTAATTATTTCCAAGACCTTTTTTAAATCTCAACAATATTGTTTTTTTTGTATAGTTATATAAAGTAACTAATTTACGAATAGTAACGAAAAAAACTTTTTTTTTTTTACACTTGATAAATCTTCTGTAATCAGATCCACTTCCAAGCGTTGACATCATGGCTGCAATGTCATTTAAAATAAATAGGAATATCATTAAAAGCTTTAAAATTTTTGACCTGATTACGTAAAATTAACCATAAGATACAACACTTGGACGCTAAATTGAAATCTGTCTACGAAAAAACAGATTTTCATTTTATGTTGAAGATAAAATTAATATCAAGTTAATTGAATTGGTTAAAAGATATGTTGCATCAGAATATGATTCGAACTGTATTATTATTATTATTATTATTATTGCTATTATCATTAATATTATTATTGCTATTATCATTATTATTGTTGATGTTGTTATTATTATTTTGCCAAAATGTGAAACTGCTATCCAGATCACTCTGAGTGGTATATCTACAAACAACTTCTTTGCTAAACTGTGATATTGATTTAGATTGAAAGTTGGAATTGGTCAGGATAGAATATATAACTTTAAACATTTTTAATAATGAGATTATGATTTATAATACAATGAATGTTCATGAAAATCTTTTTAAAGAACTTAGAAATATAATTTAAAAAAAAATATTAAAGAAACATTTTCATTTTCTTTTTAACTATCACACACACTCAACTATATAGCAGTATAAATACATATTTTTTTTGGTAATATAAATAGATAAATTTAAACTTGTTAAATGCTTATTAAATTTAAAATTATGATTTTAAAAGGGAAAAAAATAATTGCAAAAGTATGAATTTAAATAACTACACAAACTTACGAAAATTGAAATTTAAGTAAATGATAAAAAAAAGTCATTCCGGCCTATACCAGGAGGAAAAGGTAAAACTTCCATATTCCATTTTAAAAAAAATCAACTCCTTTTACTCAAACACCCGAAGCTAAAATGCTTCTAAACCGATTATAGAAGATTCAATCCCGGTTTTCGTTAATACTGAATTTGAATGCAAATTTCAGCATGAGAGTTACACCATAACAAAAATCAGATTGTTTCCAAATATCAGCGAACCTAGAATTTCAATCTCAGTCATTTTTTAAGATAAAGCAAAAAAAAAAAAAATAATAATAAAAAAAAAAGCTCCGGAATTCTTGTATCCCAATCTAACACTTAACTGAAACAACTCTTTCAATTTTTAATTTTTTTGTACAGCTTTTTAATAAAAAATAAATTTAAAATTCTTTAAAATTCTAAAACAAAATGGCGGATGAAGCTGGCCAACGAACTCGGTTGAGATCTAGGTATGTCCTACACACATACTCAGTCACATCCAAACCGGTTCATAAATAAGAGAGTTACAGTATGACGAATGTCACATTGTTTCAAAATTTCAGCCAACCTAGAATTTCAAACAGCTATATCTCAGCTAATTTTTAAGATAAAGACAAAACAAAAAACGCTCCGGAATTCTTGTATCATGATCTAACAATTAACTGAAACAACTTTTTCAATTTATAATTTTATTGATTTTTGATTCAATTAATGAATTCATTGAATGAATTGATTAATGAATGAATGATTAATTAATTGAATGAATTAATTCAATTAATGAATTTTGATTCAATTTTTGATTATTTATTTTTTGATTTAAAAAAAAAAAAAATTATAACTAGCCACCATTTTGAAACAAAATGGCGCATGAAACTGGCCAAAGAACTCGGTCGAGACCTTGGTATGTCCTATACACATGATCAGTCACATTCATATCGGTTCATAAATACGAGAGTTACAGCATAACAAAAATCAGGTTGTTTCAAAATGTCAGACTCCATAGAATTTCAATCTGCCATATCTCAGTCATTTTTTAAAATAAAGCCAAAACAAAAAATGCTCTGGAATCCTTGTATCACAATCTAACACTTAACAGAAACACTTTTTTCATTTATAATTTTTTTGTCCATCTTTTTGAATTTTTAAAAATAAAAAAAATGTAATTGGCCGCCATTTTGAAACAAGATGGCGGATGAGGCTGGCCAACGAACTCGGTCGAGACCTTGGTATGTCCTATACACATTCTCAGTTACATCCAAATTGGTTCATAAATAAGAGAGTTACAGCATGACAAATGCCAGCTATATCTATCTATCTATCTATCTATCTATCTATCTATATATATATATACAAATCAACATTTGAACGGAGGATGGTTTTGGGGGCGGAAAAATATACCAATTCGATTGAAAGCTACCTAATAGCTTTAGTTAACTAATAACAGCTAGTGAGGGCAATGCTTAACTAATATAAAAGCGAACAGCAAGTTGGATAACTGCCACCCAGCCAAAAAAATCAGAGAAGATGAAGATGAAGAGAGAAGAAGAAAAATCACACATGCTGGAAAAACAATGAGGGGATATAAAAGAACACAACTGGGGAAAAAATACAACAATTACGGCTTAGACTTAAAAAATAAAAAAATAAAACTTGATAAATGAACCAATAAAGGATAACTAGTAAAGAATGTCTAAATAAAACCATCAGGAAATTAAATAAAAATAAATATAGAAAAAAAAAATGATTTGAAGAAGAATTATGAAAAAAGAAAGAGACTGAAACGTGGCGAAATTCAAAATAAATTGTAAACTGAAAATTCTCGGATGATACAACCAATAAATCGATTTAACACTCGTAATGGCTCTCCTGTTATTTATGAATCCTCTATAAATCATCCTTAATTTGTCAGTTCTCTTAAGTGGAATGATATTTTATCGAAGAACAATTTAGGCTAAAATCAAACTAACTGTTACGCATCGCTGAAAATGGCCATCTGAAAGATCGTTTATTGTTAATGTAATAGCCAAAGATAATTTGCCCATCGTATCAAATCTCAAATGGGTATTCATTAATTTTTCTTTCAGATGTAAAAAGAAAAAAGAAACAACTATACTAAGAATTACCTTTATACTGTTATGAATTTTGTATATATCTGTAAATATTCCATTTGTTTAAATTTATTTTATTTTATTATTGTAAAAATTGCAGTATTATTAATGTATTTCCTATTGAGCATCTTGTAACTCAATGCTAAAGGCCTCAGATGCTTTGCAAGAAAAACAACCTTACACCCTCATCTTTATAATGGAAGTCTATGGACATATCGCCAAGGAATGGGTTTATCGCCAAGTTGGCGATGGTTTTGGCGACTTATTTTTGTCGCCAAATTTGGCGATATATCGCTAAATGTCGCCAAGTTGGCGACTTTTTGTGCAACCCCCCCTTATACATTTACATTGGGATCCTTTCACGTTTGGAGTACTCTATCGAGAGTTGAAGGACCTTCTGGTAATTTCTAGCATTAGAAAGCCCTGGAATAATCTGGAAAGATCTCTGAAGTCTATATAAGGGACCTCCACCAGTTCAGTTCAGTTAGTTGTCAGTCAACTGCGATTGAATTCATACGAGAGGCTTTGCATTGAGAACTGTGTTTCTCGGATCGATTTTGTCGTTGATACGTCGTATTGAACGCATTGTTTCTGTGTGAAATTTTGCTGTGCTTTTATTGAATTTGAAGATTACTGAATATCTTGTAATTTTCAGAAGATATTGGTGTTCGTATTGCACTGTTTATAGTGAATAAAGCCTTTTGATTGTTCTTATATATTGGCATCAGTTCTTTCGAACCCCGAGCTCACAACAATACATTCCAGTTTCATTTTCACTCCATATCTATATTATACAGCAGAAAGATGTGTGAGTAACACTGACGTCATATTGACGATGACAACACCTGACCAATAAATTTCGCTTTTAATGCAATTTTTTTAAATTTCTAAACATCACAAAATCTCAATAACCTCAATTTTTACACCGTTAAATAAGAAGGAAAAAAATGTTCTTTCAAACGCAATTTGTTTGAAAACTGCATGGCAATTTACTGATTTTTTATTGTTTTTAAAATAATTTTCACGAGCATTCAATTTCTTTGGCTGTTAAGAGGCTACTTCACTCACACGAAAACACCCGCTTGCTAATGTTAATCCTATGGGAGAAATATTTTAAGATGTCTCGTTTGCATTTCAATATTTTTAGGTGATGTTTTTTTTGCATTGGATAGTTGAAGTCAATCTCTATGCAGGCCCTTTTGTACTTTTATACTTCTTCGATTTTGATTACAATTTTTTTTTTATTAAGATACTTTCACTTTCAGAACCGGTTTGGAAATAATCAATAAATAAATTTATCCTCAATAAATAAATTTATCCTCAATAAATAAATTAAAAAAAACTGCAACCAAAATCAAAAAAGTAAAAAAGGGCCTGCATAATCCGATCCACCTCAGCTATCCAATGCAAAAAAAAAAAAAAAAAAAAAAAATTAAATATTGAAATACGAATGAGATATCTTAAAATATTTCCTTCATAGGATTAACATTAGCGGGTGGGTGTTTTCGCAGGAGTGAAGTAGCCTCTTAACCGTTGGCTTGCGGCTAATACGAAAAAACCGCTTTTAATATCTTCCAAAACTTTATTTGAATACATAATTGATTTTTCTAAATAAAACTGCTTTTAGGTGTTGTTAGTGTGCGATCTAAAAAAAATGTATTAAATGTAAAAAATCTATTAGAATTTTGAATTAAAAAAGGTTTTCAACTATGTTCTAAATATCGGGCAAAATCTTCTTTTACCTCTTGGAAGCCGGGATTGCAGTGTTGAATTCGGACACTTTTCTTAAGGAGGGATTTCTGTGGCTCCCGGGGGGGGGGGGGGGGCATTATAGAGCTCCGGGGGTGGGGAAATTGCACTTTTTAACCATTAAAAACTTAAAATCTCAAATCTTCCGGGGGGGACATTTTAATGCTCCGGGGGGAATGTCCCTCCCCGGGCCACTCCCTGAATTCAACACTGCCGGATTGAATCTCCTGGTATATATCTATATTTTATATTATAAAGCAAAACATATCCGTGAGTAAAGCTGACAGCATATTTAGGATGGCAACGACGATGGCAGTTTCACTTTTTTGCAAACTTACTATCTTCTAAACATCGCACAATATCAAATTTTACACTGTCGAATATAGAATAAAATATTCTTTCAAATGCAATTTCTTTGAAAACTATCTTAAATTACGGATATTTTATGGTTTTTAAAATCATTTTTTAGCATTCTACGTTCGTTGCATGGTAATAGAATATTTCTTCTATCCCTGGCTCGTTGCTATATCCCTGTAAATCAGAAATTTCAACGTTTGTTAGAGATTAATACTGAATAATACTATATTGCACGATGTTTTATATCCGCTGCTGCTATTGGTCCATTGAGATATATCAAGATATTGATATTTTCTGGATAATAACATCAGCTTGAATACGTGCTGGTTATTGCCAATAATATTGCTTCGGCTCATTCATTCGAAATTCTCTGAATATCGGTATCGGTAGAGAGAGCATGGTTTCCCCGAATAATTGGATAGATTTGATATCTGAGCTTAATATGAGTACCTGAAATAGGGTAGATTGTCCAAAATATGATCAAAAGATTTTAAGAGAAGGGGAAACAAGAACGAAAAACCAAACATCACAGCGTAGATTATGAAACACTTTCCAACACTATCAGAATATCGTTAAAATTTTTCATTTTTGTTCATGCCATGAAATGAAATTTCTAAATAAACATTAAAACAAATAATAATTAAAAGAAAAATCATTTTTAGAAACTGCTTTTCATATCTGGTAATGCGTACGAATTATTTCTTGCAGCCTGTAATATGATCTATACACTTCGCAATACACTAAAATTTTTTACTCTTAAATTAGTTACGTTTCAAAATGCATATCACATCTGAAAACGCACATCCAGCAGTTATGGCTCATGGTCTATCCTGTAACCGAATTATTTTGAGTGACTCTGTAAATAAACGATAAATTCTACGTACTCAATTATCTATAAAATACATGCTGTAGTGCACCTGAGTAATGTATATCAATTTCATTGAAATAGTGTAACATCATAAAAATACACTGCAAACTATTTTTCCCCCATATATCACAATGTAATAGAATTATTTTTGTACTTCTCTGTAAACACGAACTTCTATACTCATATATCAATTACATTTTGTAGTCCACATTAGTGGTGCATATCAATTTCATTATGTTTGAAACAGTGTAACACCATTAAAATGCACAAAAAACTTTTTTTTTTTTTTTTTTTTGCATCTACCGTAATGTAACAGAATGTCCCTGAAACCCAAACAGACCCTGAAACCCCCCAAACAGAGTGTCCCTGTAAACGAACTATATACATGTTACCTATTCTATACTCTATACAAAACATGTTGCCGTCCATCTCAATTATGTCCATTTCATTATGTTTGAAATAGTGTAACATCGTTAAAATGCACTGAAAATAATTTTCCCCCATTGACCGTAATGTAACGGAATACTTTTGAGTGTCCCTGTATACTAACCATAAATAGTATACACGTCATTTTAAATACCGGATATGCCATGGTACACTTCAACAACATATATCAATTACATGGCAATCCAAATATATTTATGCGAGTTAGATCATGAATAAAGAGACAGACGGACAAACAGGCAAACGGAATTCATAAACATTTTTCAACTATGTTTATGTCGGAAAGTGTCAAAAAGCAACTTTAGGTTACTTTTGATCGCTCCGGTGATAAAAATGGCACTTAAATACAAGGAATTTTTTGAGGAATTTCAATTTCAATGGAAGAGCGAAATTGCTTTACTCTTGTGAATTCTATCACAAAATTAAATTTTCGTTTTCTATTTATTCAATGAACAAGAATCTTTTTTTCATTTTTTTTAAAAGCATTACATTAAAGAATTTAGAAAATGTTAAATAAAAATTAATTTAAAGAATTGGATAAAAATTTAAATTACAAGATTGCCGTGATTATTATTTTTTGTAGTTTCTCAAAATATAAGATTATTTTTTTTAGTTCCTTAAATTCTTATCTTTAGATATCCAAGGCGCAAAATTTGTTAGCTAAAAATAAGTTTAAAATAAGAAATGATAATATATTCATTCAATCATGATATCAATAGTTCATTAATAAAGTGAAATTTTTCAGGGTTGAAGTTTATGCCAAGCCCAAGAAAAGGGTATATGTCAAAGAAGACGGGGTGCAACCGTGCGAAACTGATACATTTTTAGTCATGACTAGTGTAATTATAGAAAATTCTTTCTTTGGTTGTGTAAGTAGGACAGAAAATCATCCTGGGTTCTCGAACGCCCCAGTGGTCGAACAATTCACTTCTCGAACAAAAAGTTCGTACAAAAATTGGTTCGGCTCTCAAGCAGTGAAAGTGGCGTCGCCACACCGACCCAATTAACAAACGTATGGAAAAAGACCAATTTATTTTTATTTATTTATTTACTTACTTTTTTAAAGCATAGCATGCATACATGAGGTTACGGTGATCGCAGCGTTAAGGAAAATCATGCATTTTGAAATTCCCGTACAGAAAGTTTTTTGATTCATTGATTTGTATTTATTTTTCTATATTTTATTTTAATTTCATTTAGTTTTTTTTTTTTTTTTTTTTTTTTTTTTTTTCATAAGCGAGAAGCACAGGTTGGTTGGTTGGTTGATTTATGACGGCCGATTATCTACACGAGGGATATAGACCCTAGGTTGGAGTGCCCTCCGTGGGGGTCTTTATAAGGGATCCTAAACCCGTATTTACGGCAAGATTCGAAGAAAACCACAGAAAATTCCGAACGGTTAGGTCGACGAGCGTGACAGGGGTTTGAACTCAGCACCTCCCGTCTATCAGCTTGAGAGCAGAACCTCTCAGCGACTGGTGGGGCGCGAGAAGCACAGATATATGCGATACAGCGATCTCGGTGGCAATGAATAGCATGCATTTTGAGATTAAAAAATAGTGTATTCAAAATTGTAGCTGGCAAACGTGACGTCCAGTTTGGAAATATCAAGCAGGGCGGTCGCTCTGCCAAGCCAAGCTTAAAAAAAAAACGCCACACAAACAACGCCAAGAACTGGAATAAAGACCGCTAATGCTTATATACAGAAAGCAACTTCGCAATGTTAAATCGACAAAACATGCCAGATTAAAATATCAGATATCAAACAAACCAAGCGTCGTAGGAAAAAAAAACGAAAACTAGAAGAATCTAAGGAAGAATTTCTTCAATTTAAGACCAAACTCATCTTCATAAGTGATTTATAAACAGAGATATAGCTTTTTTTAAAAAACGTCGAGTTACTTAAAATGATCACTATTTTCTTTGTCAAACTTTTTTTTTTCAAACAAGCTACAGGCCTTAATATTGGGCAGAATAAAAAAAGGATTGCATTTTTGGACAAGTAATTACGTAATCTATGTGCTTTTATAAAATTCAGTGTAAAAAAAAAATATTTTCTATCCTTAATTAGCAAAAAACTGTTAATTAACTTGGGATTAAAAAATTATGCCAAAACAGAGATAAAACCCGCCAACGACCATGTACCATCTGCATTAAAATAGCACAAATCAGTTACAGGTTATAATATAACCACATCAAATTTCATCTGCAAGTCAGCCATTTTCTTCTGAAGATATTTTTTTTAAAAATAAAACTTCACAATTATAAGAACACATATTTTATCAAATAATTAAATATGACTGCAAACTGTGGCAGATGATTGTTTCTAACATGAATAAGTATGAGAAATTGCCAGTTACGGATATGGATCTGGGTAGCTCAGTCGCAGAGCGTCGGCATGGTACGCATAAGGTCCCAGGTTCGAGTCCAGGCCCAGGTCAATTTTTCACTCATGTTTGTTTAGTGTATTTAATTGTCTGATAAAATGCGTGTTCTTATAAATATTGTAAAATAAAGTAATCAGACGTTGTGTTTATGCTTTAAAAATATTTTAAATATATAATTTACGTTTTTAGAAAGATCTTTAAAAATAAATTAGTTTTTGAGGGAAGATGTACCTTCTAAAATGTATACATTAAGAGTTATCGCTATTTAAAATTTCTTTCCAAACGTAAACAAAAATTTTGAAATTAATTAAATGTGATTCATTTATTTCTAAAAATAAAAAAAACACGGTAAAGGACAGGCATTTCGTTCGCAGGAATACCTTTCACGTCATCTACTATACAGTCCCTGGCCAAATTATTAGACGCAGTTGTTTTTATTATAATTTGTTAAATATCTGGAAAGATACATGAGGAATTATCTTGAAACTTTAGGAGTGTAAACAACATGATCAACGTCATATATTTCCGAGAAGATTTTTTCTTGAAATCCCATAAGGAGCCGTCAACAAATTGAAGAAAAACGAATACGTTTTTGATAACCCTGTAAAAACCAATATCACAAAATCGTTGAAACGGTATCACACGCTTAGGAGGCTTATTGTAATAATTTGGGTTCATTTTTATGAAGATAGCATGTATACTCGAAGAGAAATTCAGGTTTTTATAAAAACAGTCCTAAATTTTACTAAGTTTTTTGCTTATAATTTGCAGAGTTTTTAATATAAAAACAAGTTATTTTCAGAAAATATGACAAGCAATAGTATACACAATACCCTGCAATCAGAATTAAAAAAATAATAAAAATTGCATGAAAAATGAGCAGGTTTACTAAATATTTTTTCACTGCGCATGCGCCAATTCAATCAAAATATACTGTGCATAATATATTAGCTAAATATATAGACCAACTTTTATGAAAGTCTCAAAAACATAGCTTGAAAATTCTGATAGTGATCGTCGATAGAATAAGCTCGAAATTCGCTGTTCCCAAAAGGAAGCAAAAAAGATGAGGGGTTGTATCCAAATATACTAGCTTATGAAAGTTGACATAATAAGAATGAAGTGTTTCTCATTCTATATTTGATACAACCCCTCATCTTTTTGCTTCCTTTTGGGAACAGCGAATTTCGAGCTTATTCTATCGACGATCACTATCAGAATTTTCAAGCTATGTTTTTGAGACTTTCATAAAAGTTGGTCTATATATTTAGCTAATATATTATGCACAGTATATTTTGATTGAATTCGCGCATGCGCAGAGAAAAAATATTTAGTAAACCTGCTCATTTTTCATGCAATTTTTATTATTTTTTAATTCTGATTGCAGGGTATTGTGTATAATTCTGCTTGTCATATTTTCTGAAAATAACTTGTTTTTATATTAAAAACTCTGCAAATTAAAAGCAAAAAACTTAGTAAAATTTGGGACTGTTTTTATAAAAACCTGAATTTCTCTTCGAGTATACATGCTATCTTCATAAAAATGAACCCAAATTATTACAATAAGCCTCCTAAGCGTGTGATACCGTTTCAACGATTTTGTGATATTGGTTTTTACAGGGTTATCAAAAACGTATTCTTTTTTCTTCAATTTGTGACGGCCTCTTATGGGGTTTCAAGAAAAAATCTTCTCGGAAATATATGACATTTATCATGTTGTTTACACTCCTAAAGTTTCAAGATAAAACCTCATGTATCTTTCCAGATATTTAACAAATTATAATAAAAACAACTGCGTCTAATAATTTGGCCAGGGACTGTATATACGAGGCTAGCGAAAAAGAAAGGCTACCGCGGTGCTTTACGCGTATCTTTTTTTACAGACCGCGGGAATCACGTGAGGCTCGAATCCACCAATGCAGGTGTACGAAAAGAGCATCACGTCACTCTAGCGGTCTGTAAAAAAAGATAAGTGGAACGCACCGCGGTAGCCTGTCTTTTTCGTTAGCCTCGCTATATGTATAAAACACAAACGGAAATTTCGTTCCGTTCCTTTATAACTCGAGATCTGCTGAATGGAATTTGATGGAACTTGCACTGTTCGAGAGATAATTTTTCAGGGAAGGTTTTAGTATGTAACACAACGTTCTACGTATATTAGCTATCGAATTATGATAGAAAGTTCTGTTATTTTGGCCGAAAAGGTTACCATTGCTAATTTTTTGGCGATCATTACTGTTGCAGAAAGAAATGAAAAGGCTATACATCTCGAAAAATAAAAGAAAAACTGTTACTAATTTTATTTAAAAAAAAAAAGAAAAAAAAAAAAGAAAGAAAAAAAAAGAGTTTTGATGAGAGAATATTATAAAACGAAAATATTTAATTTAAACATGATTAGAAATGTTCATAATGCTTAAAAAATTATTCAAGGGGCAAGATTTCTATTGAAACAAATTTGGCGATTTATCTTTTGTTTTTGGCGATTTTGATTTTACTTTTGACCCCAAGCAATTTGATTTTAAGCCAAAAAGTGTCTTTTTTTGTTGCAGAAAGAATTGAAATGGCTATACATCTGGAAAAATAAAAGAAAAAACTGTTACTAATTTTATTTTTTTTAAAAAGAAAGAAAAGAAAAAAAAGAAAAACAGTTTTGATGAGAGATTTTAGGCCAAAAGGTGTTTTTTTTTTCAAGTGTACGACTGCATTTTCGCAGTATTTTTTTTTTTGGTACTTTTTGGTTAGCCGGGCGCCAGTGATATACATATATATACATGTATATATATACACACACATATATATACACATATATCTACACCAATACATGTATATACATACATATATATATATATACACTTATATGTATGAATATATATATATATATATATATATATATGTGTGTGTGTGTGTGTGTGTGTGTGTGTGTGTGTGTGTGTGTGTGTGTGTGTGTGTGTGTGTGTGTTCATATATCACTGGCGCCCGGCTAACCGAAAAGTACCTTTTTTCATTCAAATGCAAACTATATTAATGGCAATATACTTCTATTTACTTCTACATATATGAAATTTCGTTCCGGCTGCTTATAACTCGAGTTCTGCTGAATGCATTTTCGTAGAACTTAAACTAAGATAATTTTTAAGGGAAGGTTTTATTGTATAACATATCGTTCTACGTAGCTTAGTTATATAATTATTCTGGGAAGTTCTATAATCAGATCAATCCGATTATGAAAGATTAGCCTTTTTAAAAGATTTTGCCGAATGTATTTCGATGGAACCTATACTGTTAAATAATTTTCTAGGGAACGTTTTATTATATAACGTTGCTTAGTTCTAGAATTATAGGGGGAAATTCGAAAATCGGGTGACCATTTTTTTTATCAAATATTAGCCTTTTCAATATTTGATTCCGATTATGAAAGATTAGCCTTCTAAAAAAGTTCTACTGAACGGATTTTGATGAGAATTGTATTGTTAATTAGATGCTATTTCAGAAATGGTTTTAATGTACTATATATTGTCCTACGTTGCTTAGTCCAACAGTTATGTGTGAAGGTTATATAGTCAAGTGAACCCGATTCCGAAATATTAGCCTTTTTGATAGTTTTTACTGGGCGTATTTTTTGCGACTTGCATTGTTAAGTAGATAATTTGTAAGGATTGTTTTAGTATAATTTATATCGTTTTGTTGTTTTAGAATTATGTGGAAAAGTTCAATAATCAGATTATCAAAGATTAGCCTTTATAAAAACTTCTTCTGAATGGATTTTGTTAGTTAATTTGTTTGCATTGTTATTTCGATAATTTTTAGTGATGGTTTTAGTATATTGCATATAGTTTTATCATTCTTTAGCAGACCCTAACTGTAAATGACCAAATAAAGGAGTTGGTCCTTAACAGCTAAAATTTTGACTGCACATTAGAAAATATAATAGCGCAATCGCGTCATTTTTCAGTAATGTGGAAGGATATTCTACGTAAATATACAGATTGCTTTCAAATACAAGGTCAAATTAAACGATATATTTCGTTTGATTCAGGGTTCATTTGTAGAAACCGACCAGCGCAGCGGGCGTAGCTTGCTAGTTTTCCTATAAATTAATGAAATCCAGTTGTTAAATTATTTTTGTTTTAGAAGTGAAGTTTCCATTTAAATTTATTGTAACAGTACAATGTTTAATTGAATAAAATAAGGTAAATCTAAGAAATTGCTAAGAAATTCCAAACATGCACAGGGCAACGCAAAAAAATAAAATAATAATAAACAAAAAATAAAAAATAGATAAATAAATAAATAAATAAATAAAAATCAGCTTTCAGAAATTCTAAAAATTGTTCCGCTATTCATATTATGTATCTTCGGGGTCCATCCTCTCACTTTCAGCCCTCCCACCCAAAGGGGGCACTTTTCTAAATTTTGCCGACACCTCTCATGTGATATATCGTTGGAAAAGTCTGTGAACGCTTAATCATAATATGCAGGGGGGGGGAGGTATTTTCTAAATTTTGCACTTTCCCCTCATGTGATACATCGTTGGAAAGGTCTGTGACCGCTTAATCCTATTATGCATCTCCGGTGTTCATCCCCCCTTTTGCCCCCCAAGCGCGATTAGCTTTCACCACCAGGGGACGCTTTCCTATATCTGTTCCTACGAGTCGGATCACGACGGGGTATGGCTCATTCGACTCGACATCAATAGAGCTTTCCGATTTTAGTTCGTTTTTTCACCACCAGGGGGCACTTTTCTATCTCTGGTTCTATGGGCTAGATCACGACGGGGTATAGCTCATTCGACTCGACATCTATAGCCTTAACGATTTCAGTGCCCGAGGTTCATACAGAACAGATTGCGCTACCTGGTGGTGGAAGATGGAACTTGAGCGTACACAGCGCGACTGCTATACGGTGTAGAAGGCAGCGGGGACCCGTGTCGGAAGTTAGTTTGGTTAGAGGTTTATACTATTCGATGTGCAAATTAAGGGATTGTCCGGTGCCGAAGGCAGCGGAGAACCAGGTCGGAGGTTCGTTCGGTTCGAGGTTTATCTTATGCGAGGTTTTACAAGATTCGAGGCCCCGATATAAATTAGGGGTCCGCTAGCGGGCGAAGCCAGCTAGCGCTAATAATAAAAGAGCGTGATATCACGTTTGATTTCAAATGCAGCGTTGACACGCTATGTACGTATTGCATTTTTATTCATTTCATCGATAAGTCAGTGATATTTTTTAACGGGGGATAACAAGTATTATAACAAGCCACATTTAGTATGTTGTTATTAGTTTAATTTAAAAATCTACTGGTATTTCTAGTTAACCTTTTAAACAATGACTGAAAGTAAAATGTAATTTTAAATTATTTCTCATGTTTAGATTATTTAAATTATGTTTATTCTGTTTAAAAAAAAGAAATGATATCTACAAAAACAACTTTTCAAAAGTAAAAAAAAAAAGCCAAGCGTAAAAAAAAAAAGTTGTGGCTAAAAATGGTGTGATATCAAATTTCCAAGCTATTATATTACTTTTTTAACTTTTTTCCATTAAATAAGTTATTATATATATAAGTCGAGTGCCTACGTATATGTTAATAGAAATCGTTTTCTCCTGTACTAAATATATCCTAACGAGTTTCTGAAAATTCAATTTTTTTCAAATCATGCATGATGGGCTTGGCGGCCATTTTTTCATATTTCTAAGCACCCAAATTTCTAAAGTAAAAGCGTAATATGTTTGCAATGTAATATGTTTATAACAATTTTGAACTTCAGATTTTAACTACGGACAGATAAATTAGATAAGACTGATATTTTGAGAAATTGATTTTTACTAGTTTGAAATTATTAATTACTGTAAAAAATAAATCATTAGATGAATCTTTAAGATAAGTCATCATTATCTTAAGACACAATTTTCAGATCATACAAATCTATAAATGAAACGCTTAAAATATTTGCTTAAATAACAATTTTGAACTTCGGATTTTAACTACGGATTTGGATGATTAGAATTTTGTGAATAATATGCAAAGATGGCCGCCAAGCCCATCATGCATAATTTGAAAAAAATTGAATTTTCAGAAACTCGTTAGGATATATTTAGTACAGGAGAAAACGATTTCTATTAACATATACGTAGGCACTCGACTTATATATATAATAACTTATTTAATGGAAAAAAGTAAAAAAAGTAATATAATAGCTTGGAAATTTGATATCACACCATTTTTAGCCACAACTTTTTTTTTTTACGCTTGGCTTTTTTTTTACTTTTGAAAAGTTGTTTTTGTAGATATTTATTAATATCCCATTGAGAGTTAAAATATTTTTTAAATGGTGAATTTGAATATAAGAAGTACGCATGTAAATTTTGCGATGGTGATAATGACGTCATGTTTAGACTTCATTGAAGAAAAAAAATATAATTGTGTCAAACTGACGTAACTTTTGTTGATGTTTCATTCCTTAATACTAAAGATCAGAGCTTCAATTGACAACTTCTTCATAATTACTTATCTTGATTACATGGTACTACACGCACAAAGTTTAATTTTTCCATACGTTGTAAAGTTGAAGTTAATGGAAATAGTATTTTGGTGACGTTGGTTAAAAATAATATTTGTTTTAAGTGTTAGACTAGGCAATGTGAGATTAATTTTTTATTATAATTAAACCTACACTGTAAAAAATAATTGTTGATTTTACAGTATAATACTCGCACCCCAGCTGCCGGTATAATACTGGCAGCTGGGGTGCCAGTATTATACTGTAAAATCAACAATTATTTTTTGCAGTGTAGGTTTAATTACAAATTCAGTCTAACAGTTCCTTTTTAATTATTTTCTTTCGTTGAATTTCAAAGGGCTCCACTTTGTTTTTTTAATAACATTAATAATTTACCTTCCTCTATTAACTTTTGTTTCGGTACCTTATTATTCATCTTAAATTTTCATATCATTTTATTTCTATCTAGATTTTCAGTAATATACTTTCATTTATCTTTTCCTTACCCCTTTGAATGAAATCTATTAACTTATAGTTCTTCGTTCCAAATCTCGATGACAGCACTAGCTCTTTATGGCTTGCTCCTTTAATTCTCTTTCATTCCCTTGGTCCAGATTTGCTTAGCTATTTATTTTCAAATGGCCATACATATTTGGTATTTTGTAGCATCTGTGTCAATTTTAGTTTCCTGGCGAGTTGTTTTTGTTACATATTAAGCTTGTTATCTATTTATTATAGTTGAATTTAATTCATTCTTGGATATCTTAATTTATTTTAATTATTCTGTTTTTTTTTTATATATATACTAGGGGGCCTACCCCCTGCGATCTACGCTCGCCAACCCCCGCTCAGACTTCGAGGCCTCTAAAAACATGACAGCGTGCTTCGTTTTAAAAATATTGGTAAATCTGTAATTGGGTTGCCATGCTTTTAACGTTTTAATGGGGCATTTTTTTATTATCATGGCCTCATACACAGCTGTTGCGACAACTGACGACTGTTTTAGGGATTGGTAAGTAAAATCAATTACACCTTGAAAACCAGCTTGTATAAAATGGTTAGGTTTAAATTGTGGCTACCTCTCGCACTTTTATAACAACGATCTGTATTCTATTCTTACTTTGCGTTTAAGGATGAGAAAAATTCCATCTGCTTGTGAATAACATTAAGAACCACGGTATTGAAAAGTACTATGTTATAGACATTTTCAGTAACAGGTTTTAATTTTCTCTGTATTTTAGTGCACCATCATGCATATTTTCATGTTATTTTAAATATGTAAATTATTTATTTTAATTAATATGTATATACGAATTTTCTAATAATTATTTATCATACAAAATTAATTAAATATTTTGTGCATGCATGCCTGCATTTATTCGGCATCAATCGATGAGATATTTAAACAAATTCGCTATCCGCGATAATTTTACACCATATTATGTCACTTGAATATTGTCCATAAGAAAATCGGGTACTTTTCCATTATAGAATCCTTTGCTTTTAGGTTTGTCGTAATTCGAGTTTCAAAAACGAATATATTCGTTAATATACATATATTTGTTGCCAAAAGTTATGAAAACAAACCCAATGAACTTTTGGTGACTTTCTATAATAGGAGTCTTGACGCTTTTTTAAAAAGCTTGGCGCAATTCGGGCATCAGAAAGTGAGATTTGGTGCCAAATTACATAAACAGCCATGGAAGCAAATTCGACGATTTTTTTTGTTTATATGCGTATTTTAATTATACGTATATTATTATTGTTTTTTCTATACAAATTACTTCTGATTATATATAAAATAGGATAAATGACATTTTACGCTAAACAAATTGTATAAATATTGAAAAAATGCTTCTGTATACGAAATGACAAAGTAAATAGGTTGACAGAAAGTATGTTGCCAAATTTCCTTTTCCGCCAAGGCTATTTTCTCTGTTTCGTCAAGGCCCCATATACTGGAAAAGCACCGAACTTTTATGCTTGTTTATACATGTATTTATATGTATATATACAATTTATTTATAATTGTCTTTCAATTTACCTCTTTTTGTACATAATAAAAATAGATAAATGGCTTCTTTATATTAAATAAATTGTATAAACATAAATGACGTATTTACATAAATGACGTCATTTGGACGATTTATGTAAATAATATTCATTTATTCAAAATATTTTCAGTTTATAAATTAAATTAAATGCTGACAGACGATTGAATCCTGACGATAGAAATATGATATTTTTTTCAAATTTTCGTGAAAAACATAATTTAATCACAATCTTGTCTTCATTATCGATTGAAATAAAATATAAATTCAATTTCAATTTGAAAATGACGAATAAAAATAAATCAATAATTCCTATCGGGATCCTTTTTTATTTTTTTCCCTTTTTTGTCACAAAAAAACTGAGTAATTAGTTGCCATCATTACAGAAATGTCATTAAAATTAGAAAAAAATTAATATCTCGAAAACTAATTCCAATTTCAAAATTCTATTACCAGTTTTGACATCCGCGGATTTTTATGGACAATTGGTATTAATTTCACCATCAAGCGTTTAATATTTTATTAAAAATAGCCCTGAAACATAATCAGTCGTTTAATCAGTCGTTTCATGAAATCGTTTCATAAATTCGTTTCATAAAATCGTTTCACAAATTCGTTTCATTAGGATTTTATATATATAGGGCAGATATACGTTATAAGGGACAACCCTTTGAGCGTTAGGCCCGTGTTTTTCAGTTACAGATTTCATGTTAAAGTGTTTGTAGACCAAAATATTTTTAACAAAATAATTTTTTGAACCGTATATAGAACGAGGGGATATGAAAGACATTATAGCATCAAAGTTATGATTAAAAAATATATATATCCTGAGATTTTGAAGCATACTTATGAAAATATAGGAAAACCCTCAAACGCTGAAAGGGTTTTAATATTGTCATTTTTAGGTCTCAAGCCGACAATATTCAACGAAATAAAATATCTCTACTATGAATTGTGCTTTCGAAATTTCTCTGAAAAATCCATAACACATTCATAGTTTTTTGTTTTAGTATTTTCACTCTCCTGTGTTTAAATTTTTTGCATTTTCTTTTCCATTTATTTTCACGCATGTGATTTCATTATATATATATATATATATATATATATATATATATATATATATAAAGTTGAATATTAATAATGTATAATAACAGTTCTATAACCCTTCACATCTGCCAATTATTTAAAGAAAAAAAGGCTAACGGTCAGTTAGATCTCAAATTCCTCTCGCTATAATGTTAAATCTATGAGCATCTGTATTACTGCGGGGGGGGGGGGGGGGGGGAGGCTCGAAAGCCAAAGCACCGCGACCAGAGGTCTATCCCGCCAGGTCTCCTAATTTTGAACCAATTCCAGATGAGAGACCTGCATCTGGATTGGCACCCCCAGAGGTAGCGCTTATACAGAACTTGGAGGACTTTGGAGCCACGAACAGATTTAACGTGCACCAGCTCCCATTAACGTACACGGTCCCACAGCAGAGGCAGACGAGAGAGGATAGACGATACACCCTCCCAAGCAATGACCGTGGTCGATGCTGGTTGGCTTTCGGCGATCTTGCGAGAGCCGAGCTTTACCGTCCGCGCCGCTGCGGGACACCTATGAGCATAGAATGCATTCTTATTTTTAAAATATCTCATAAGGAAATTATTATTTGTAACTTCTTGTTTTTTTCTGTCTATTCTTAAAAGACGCCTCTATCTTTTTTAGTTGTAAAAGTATTTCTAAAATTTATGCTTAATTTAATATTTTATCTATTAAAATTGTAACAAAGCTGTGAGTAAGATTTTAGCACTTCACATAAAATTAAGTATATATTTTAGAAAAATTTTGACAATTAAGAAAAAAAGAGATATCTTTTGAAAAGAATACACAGAAGAAAAAGAAGTTACAAATATAAATTTCCTTTTGAAATATTAAAAAAATCAGAATGCATTCCACGTCCATAAGTTTAAGACTAGAGAGCGGAATTTGAGGCCTCGCTTGCTAACACCCTTAAACAAATGCCCCGTTTAAATATCTGTATTAAATGTCTTTAGCTATAAATCTCTAGATCGCTAAAACCCTCCATTATTAGTTAATGCGTATTTCTAATAAATCGATTTAGCGCTCGTTCAATAATCCAGTTTCAGTTTTGGAGATCTCCGTAATTTATCTCCAGTTTGTCAATCTGCTTAGAAGGATGACATTTTACAGTGGAAAACACTATAAAACATGTGTCTGAACTATAGCCATTTCTCATAACGAAATTACGTTTCAGCCAATAATTTAACAAACAGTTGAAAACACGAGTGGAAGAAGGTGTGTCGGATCTTTCGCAAAAATTGTTTTATTTTACGAATGATTGTGATACACTGCAAAAAACAAAAGTGTTGATTTAACAGTATAATACTGGCATTCTAGCTGCTAGTATTATACCGTAAAATTAACAGTAATAAACAGTAAAATAAACAGTAATACGCTACCATGCATGCGCGGCAACGTATTACTGCTTATTTTACTGTTTATTTGGGAGCTGGGATTCCAGTATTATACTGTAAAATCAACACTTTTTTTGCAGTATATATAGAAAACCTTCCTGAGTTAATTATGGCCTCACTCTGCATAAATTACATTAAATTCAATACTTTTCCTACACAATGCCGTTACCACATTTATACCGACCATAGATTGCTAATACTCTATGAATCTCTTATAATAATTTATAATTCGCAATACAAATTACAAAAACGGTTAGAATCTAGCTATTCTCATCATTCATTTATGTAACATTTGCAACTCCACGTCATCCGTTTTAAAATAACAAATTGTCTTTTCGTTCCTCTGACTTCCGTCACACGATCTGACACTAAATGCACCCTTTGTGATAAAGGTGACACTAAAAGAAGACATGACGTGAATTAGAAACGAAAACTTTGACTAAAAAATTTAATGTTGAGCTACACGCAAAGGTCTTTGTCGATAAATCATTCGAGGAACGCTAGATAACATTCTTTTTAGGAAAACATGGCCACCTATTCATGAACTGTTATTTTAAATTATTTAAAATATATTTCATGGATCCTAAATTGAAAAATAAGATGGGTTTTATATTTTTAGTGTGTCTGGGCTAACTTTATAGATGCATATAAAATACTTAGCACTTTTATCTTTTAGTGACAGAGCAGCTATTATTTTCGTTTGTTTAAAAGCTTTGTTGGGTCATTTTACCAGAAACATATATTTTCAATACTATGTTTGTTTGTTTTTTAAATTAAGAGTATTTTTATTATTATTATTATTGCATTATTGGACTAACCTAACATCAGACCAGTATTTTCCCAAAGCGTGAGAGATATTTTATTAAAATTTCATTTCCACATGACACAGATGCTATGTTCGTAATCATGATGTCCACAGACCTGATGTTGTCTTCATAAATTATTTGAAACACACTAAATACAGTCAGTATTGGTTATATGGTCAGCTCAGCGGTCCAGAAAAATTAGACCATATAAGCGAGGTGACCATATATGCGGAACAATACTTATTACAGGTTCGTACGCATCATAGGGGATTCAGGATATTTTAAGTGTTTTAGTACCAGAAATTTTGTGCATCTGAATCGCTATATCTGAAGATAGGATTTTTTTTTCATTAAATAAGCAAAATATTACCTTACGAAAATTCTGGTAAAAGGTGCTTGAAAGCCTTTGAAGTGTACGAGCCCTGAATTGTGGCAGGATTATAATCACATATCAGAATACAGTGCTCACAAACAAATAATTAAACTTTTAAGAACATTTTAAAAATTAATTTGCGAAGTAAAAACTAAAGTAACAAATATGCAATATTTTTGGTGAAATATATTAGCTCACTTTACCAATCTAGGTACAGTACGTATACATATGTGCGTATACATATTCAATGCACTTATTTAAAATATTCAGGTATGCAAGATTGCCTCCTTTTCTTGGTTGTTAATACAACTCTTTCTTAGCTTTTAAATTTTCATTTGCTACTTCGGAATTAATAAAAAACATCTGAGGTCATATATGGCTTTAAGCGCATCTGATGTTGATACTGATTTCTTTTCACATTCACTGTCATCCTCATCATCGCTTCCTTCGACATTCAAATTTAACACATTAGAAATAATATTTTGTATTGAAGCTTCACTGTTAGTAGCAGACTATTTAAATAAATTTAATGTTTTCCGAATATAAAATAAAATATACAAAGTGTATGCAAAACGCATGAGATACATTATTTACATAATTTAATTCAGAGCATTATTCACAGAAGTTAGATAAATTATTTCAAATAAAAAATGTCTTTCCATCGATTTTTTTTTTTTTTTCATTTCAGGAACATATTTTGCATTTATTACGTATGATATAAACTTTACTTTTCATTTTCTAAAAGATTTTGCATTATTAACCATTAAAATTATTTTATGTACTCTCATGTTGAGGCACCCTGTAATAATCATATGGGATTTGGAATAAACTTATAAAAACTAGAATTACGTTAAGATAGGAGAATTTCAGATCTTCAGGAAAGACCAGGTGGCGATTTCTATGGGGGTAATGGAAAAATTTGAGTAGACTTTTATTACGTTTTATTCGTAGTCAGACAGAATTAAAAAAGATATAGAAACTGTATAAGAAATATTTTCGTCAGCTAAAAGTCGTCATATTCATAATAAACGTATAATATAAGCCTTTGAGTAACAGAACCTGCGCAATTTTTATGAGTTTGTTGTGAAATACTTAACTCGGACGTAGTCCAGGTGGCTAGGCAGAAAAGTCGTAACGTTTCAGATAGAATGCTTATGGAATTTTATATAGGAATGAACAGGATACAATTTTTGTTCCATCGCAGCCAGAAAGCAAGGAAAGGCGTAAACAAACTATAATTTTGAGAAGGTGAGCAATCGTGGAAACGCTGTGAGGCTATGAACAAGTTATAAAGACAGAAGGAAAGAGGGTGATTTTTGTCGCGCAAGCAAACAATAATAATAATAAATAGAAAGAAAACTCTCGCCAGATGATCAAAAATCTGAGTAAATCAATGTTTTCATTTTGTTACGAAAGTTTTTGTTTCAAATATTACGATACAATGCTTTCAATTGTGAAATAATAGAAATATTCAGAATACTGAAACATAGACATACTCAAAATTGAGCACATAGAGGTCAGTTCATACTCATTTTTAAAACATGGGCATAGTCAAAAATGATTAGAATCAGTTCAAACTCATTTTTGAAACATGGTAATACTCAAAAAGAAGTCAGTTCATACTCATTTTTTAAGCATGGACATACTCAAATATGAACACGTGATGTTTTATTCTTGAGTGTGTGCATGTTCTCAGAAATGAGTATCTACATATGTTTCAAACTTGAGTAATTTTGATTCGGAGCCATTTTGACTATGCGACATAACTGAGATTTGAGTATTTTTTGCTCAGTTTTGAAAATGTCGTTTTTAGAGTGTACTAGAAAATTTATTAAAGACTAGCTGACCCGCCCGGCGTTGCCCGAGCCCTTGTAATAAACTTAAATCTCTTAAAAAACGGAACTCTGGCCACGGTCTACGATGGCTTCGGAACCGTATACCAGGCATGCTCGTACGCTCTAGAAAATCTTTTATTTCCCCCTACCACCGCCAGGGGAGCATTCTGTTCTAAACAAACCTCTTTCCGAACGAACTTCTGAGACAGGTCCCGGCTGCCTACGTTACTGTATAGTAGGCGCACTACAAAATTGAGCTGGTTTCGAGAAGACTGGAACTTTATTAGCCCAGTTATTGCAATAAGGCACAGTTAGAGAAAATAAACTTGAGTGAGGTGCCGAAGGGAGGAGATGTTCGAGTGTCCTTCAGAAAATGACTAATTAGGAGGCCCACTATGCACGCATAAATATTCGTTCGTTTTGTTAAGCTAGGAACTTAATTACAAAGTTGGCTTAAACTCTTATTTGTAAATAGTGGTAACCGCTACTCATAAATTTAATTTAATGTTACAAAGGGTGACTATTAAGTTAAATATAATGTTTGGAATCACTTGCGTTGAAATCGGAAAGATAGTTGCTGATATATAGAAACGGGGCATAGTTAGAGAAAAACCTTGAATGAGGGGCCAGGGGGGGGGGAGGATTGTTCAAGTACCCTTCAGCAAATGACTAATTAAGAGGAGCACTATGCATCTTTCGAAATTAGTTCGTTTGCTTAAGCTAGGAACTTAATTACAAATTTGGCTTACCCAATTATTCGGAAATAGTGGTAACCGCTACTCATAAATTTAGTTTAATGTTATAAAGTGTGACATTTAAGTTAATTATAATGTTTGGAATCACTTGTGTTGAAATCGGAAAGATAGTTGCTGAGATATGAAAACGGAGCATAGTTAGAGAAAAAAACCTTGAAAGGAGTGCCGGGAGGGGGGAGGAATTGTTCAAGTGTCCTTCAGCAAATGACTAATTAGGAGGACCACTATGCATCTTTCAAAAATCGTTCGTTTGCTTAAGCTTTGAACTTAATTGCAAATTTGGCTTAAACTATTATTCGTAAATAGTGGTAACCGCTACTCATAATTTTAGTTTAATGTTATAAAGAGTGACAATTAAGTTAATTATAATGTTTGGAATCACTTGCGTTGAAATCGGAAAGATAGTTGCTGAGATATGGAAACGGAGCAGAGTTAGAGAAAAAACCTTGAAGGACGGTCCTGGAGGGGTGGGGGGGGGGTTGTTCAAGTGGCCTTCAGCAAATAACTAATTAGGAGGATCACAATACATCTTTAATGATTGATTCATTTGGTTAAGCTAGGAACTTAATTTGAAATTTGGCTTACTACTTTTACACTACTATTCGGAAATTCTGGTAACTGCTTTCTAGAAATACACCTTGAAGCTTAAATGTAATTAGACCCTTGTCCCTCTTAATTCCCGCAAATATAAAAAAGAATCTGTTAAATAAAGTTTTCTGTATTAACAATCTCCATCATAATAATAAGTGTCATGTAAAAAAAAATTTAACCCGACTAATTGTCATGAAGAAAAATATGCCTGCAAAATATTTCAAACAGTGGGACGTATGTGTAATTTGTCATGTACAGGTGGCGTGACATTCGCATGGCTCCTCTACGCTAATAACTTCAATCCATGTTGACACTATTTAGTTAGAAATCCTTATTTGTGCATCGCTACTCTGCTTTATTTAATTACTTCTGTGAAGAATCGATGCAACCAACCAGTGAACCAACCAACCCAAGAGAATAAAAGCGTATTTTTAATGAGAGTTCTTTGTGCATTTTAATTAATATTTCAGAAAGTAATTAAAACATTACAATTCTGAAGTAATGTTGCACCAGGAGAGGGTTTGGACTACCTAAATCTAAATTTCCAGCCTTCTAGGTGGGCCAGATTTTCCTAGCCATCGCCAACAGACACACACACAGGCACACAGACACACAGAGCGAAACTTTCTTTTATTAGTTTAGATTATGTTATTTTAGAATTAGTAGAAGAAGAGCTTTGAACACTTTTAGAGTATCCCAACAATGGTTTTCGTGACATATGTTTTCCCTTTTCAGGTAAAATAAAAAATAAAATTTATATTTTAGTCTATATGACTCTCTCATTTATGGTATCAAATTCAGATAAGCAAAAGTCACACAAAGAAATAAAGAATATTAAATTATTATTTTAAATTGATGTTATACCACGGTATCGCAAATTATCGAAAATATTTCTATAGTAAATTTGAAATTCATTATAACACTTAAATAATTTTCCAAATTTTCCGATAATTTTTTTTTTTCATATTTCTATCTGATATATATGTGCATATTCCACAATTGTATTTCTTTTCTTCAAATATTCCCTTCCTTTTTGTCACTTTCTCTTCAGTTCTTTTTAAAAAAATTCTATATTCTGCTGTATTTCCCGTCATCATTCATTTTTCTGTAAAATAATGAAAAAAAAATAATTAAAAGATAGATTAAAAGATTCTTTCTCATAAATAATAATAATAATAATAATAATTTACACTTTGTGTCATTCAACATAAAGAATAACTTCTCTATTAAAATTTTTATGCAAATTATTTTTTTTTCGCTTCTCTCTCTGAGTGTGTCATAGACTTTATGATAATTTTTATTAAAATATGATATATTTATTTTTATGAGTTATTTATTTCTCTTTTAGAACTGGAAATATAAAATATGGGTTTAAGGTATAATCTCTATTTTATTTAATTCAATACTATACGGTTAGCGGCCAACTAAATTTATATTATGGAGATAAGTACTATAAAATTTATTAAAGATAATGTTATTTTAGAATTAGTAGAAGAAGAGCTTTGGACACTTTTAGAGTATCTCAACAATGGTTTTTGTGACCTATATTTTTCTTTTTCAGGTAAAATAAATAATAAAAATTATATTTTAGTCTATATGACTCTCTCATTTTTGGTATCAAATTAAGATAAGCAAAGAATGTTAAATTATTATTTTAAATTGATGTTAAACCACGATATCGAAAATTATCGAAAATATTTCTATAATAAATTTGAAATTTATTATAACACTTAAATAATTGGTACTTCTCTATTATCCCATCAACCACTCTTTAGAACAAAAAACTATCGCCAAAATGTTAGATTAAACGCCAAAAACGCAGTCCCATTTACTTGATGTCAAAAGCATCATACGTGTTTGTTATGTCATCAAGTGGTTTTTAATTCGACATTTGCGTGTATTTTTCATCATGTTTTAATGATTTATTAGTTATTTCATTCATTAAAATAACAATTGTGTCCTTAAATTCTTATATTTTATTTATTTATGTATTTTGATATTCCAATGGCAACGTTCTCCCGTTTATTTGGCGTTACAGTTTGGCGATAGTTTTTTGTTACGAATAGTGGTCGACAGGATAATACAGAAGTACCAAATAATTTTCCAAATTTTCCGATTATTTTTTTTCATTCCTTTTCATATTTCTATCTAATATATATGTGCATATTCCACAATTGTATTTATTTTCTTTAAATATGTTTTTCTCTTCAGTTCTTTTTTAAAGGATTTCTATATCCAGTTGTATTTCCCGTCATTATTTATTTTTCTTTAAAATAAATATAATTAATCTTTATGAAGTAAAATTATTCTTCTCTTATTAAAAAAAATAAAAATAAAAATAAAAATAAAAATAAAATAAATAAAAGAGAGAATTTCTTTCTCATAAATAATAATAATAATAATAATAATAATAATAATAATAATAATTTACACTTTGTGTAATTCAACGTAAAGAATAACTTCTTTATTAAAATCTTTTATATTTTTTTTCTCTTCTCTCTCGTAGTGTGTTATAGACTTTACCGTAATTTTTATTGATTTGTAAACATTCTAGACATTTTAATATTTATATTATCATTTCTCACGCGAGCGATGACACTATATTGTATTCCCTAAGTTCAGAAACGCGGGAAGATGCGGAAGAAAATATTCCTGCTTTGACTCAGACGGGAAAACCAGTTCTACAGGCGAAAACAGATTCATCGGATTCAAATCATTAAACATAGCTTTTCCGAGAACGTGAACCTATAAATGTCTATGCGGAGAAGGTTTTTAATATGGCGTTAAAATGAACGAAATAAATAAAATTTGTTTTGTTTTATTTTATTTTATTATTTTTTACTTACCCATCATACGTAGTTAGTATAGGGTAAGTCTTGTAATCGTTTTGAAAATCGAAAAAAAATTTTTGACGGATTTACACGTTTCAAACACTGGAGATTCCGAAAAACATATTTTTAGAAAAAATATTTTGCCGTCCGTCTGTGTGTCTGTGTGTGTGTCTGTAAACGCTCTATCTCCCGAACAAATTGAGATAGAGACTTGCCATTTGGTATGTACTTAGTATGTAATAATGGGAAGAAGCCTATTTCATTTCAATAACCTCGATTAACCGGAACATTTTTTTTCGGACTCTCGAAATATTCGTTCTGATGAAAGGTATATAAAAATTTTCGAAATTGTTTATTTTAAGGAGTAAATATAAAAGACATAAAAAAAAACATAAATTTTGCATAAAACATGAAGTCGATCGGATAATTAGTTGCCGAGATATTTGTAATCCTATTTTCCACACTCTTCGATTTTTCATGACCCTGTATTTCATCCAAATTTCACTTCAAATATATATTTTAATTGGAAATTTGACGCTTAATCAGATGCAATAAACCGCTAGTTAATAGGAGTATTGTTTTTGGAGTTATAAGGAAAAACCTCTTTCAAGCAATTCAGTAATCGAGCCTTTTATGACGTCATCAAGCCACGATTTTATTTGAATTGCAATGCATTTTATAAGTAGTTTACACATTTTTATTTTAATATTTTACATTATACATATACATGATGGGTAAGTATTACGGTGGCTCCCAACGACTAGTTTAATATAATGATGCTTTAGGATTTTTTTCTTTAATTTTTACTACTAGTTGGATATATTTCATTTTTCTCCAATAGTAACTTTATAAGATTGATTAAATTATGTAAATATTTATATTAGTTATTATTTTTACGCATACTTATTTCTAATTTATTTTTTTAATTTATATATTAAAATTTTCATTTATTCTACTTTTATTTTAAAAGATTCATCATGCTTTGTGACTGCAACTTATTGTCCAGAAATTTCCAGTTTTATTATTCTTTTATTCTTCACGAAGTTTTCTTTCTTTCTTTTTTATTTTTCTTTCTTCTTTCGATCAAACTTTCAAAGCTTTAACTTTTTTTTTCTTTTTAGGTAAATTATTTGTTAGATTGCGATCCTTTTCTTTCAATGGTGCACAATTGTTAAACAGAAATGCAATTCTATGTCATTTAATTTCATTTGAGTTATAATCAAGTTTCATGCGTTATAAATGTTTATTTTCAAGCAAATTTTCATTTTCATGCATCGAGGTTTAGATAATAACATTAAACTTTAATTTTTTT
Organism: Maratus michaelseni; assembly: GCA_963931845.1. NCBI lineage: Eukaryota > Metazoa > Arthropoda > Arachnida > Araneae > Salticidae > Maratus > Maratus michaelseni. Next base: position 180,166,768 of record OZ007587.1, on the reverse strand, counting down.
CTCTTTTCTCCAAATTTTATCCATCTCACATATATTAATTCAATAATCCTTTTCATACTTTGTGCATTTTATATTGATTTTCACCTTTCAATTTCATTCATTTTAGTAGCTACATCGGTTTATCTTTTTTTTTTTTTTTTTTTTTTTTCCGATTATATAATTTATTAAGACTTATCTATTATGTCATATTTTTATTTTTATTTCATTCATTGTTTGAATCATGATTATTATAGCTTTAAAATCTCTTTAGAAATTTTCTTTTTGTGTTATAATCTACTGATAGTCAATAAATGGTTTTGAATGAAATTTTCACTATGTTAGCAATTAAGGTGGCCATATTTTTTAAAAAAAGTAATCTAATAAAGTTTTATTAATTCGTTCTTTAAAAAATATATATTATTAGAAAAATACTTAGAAATATTGTTTTCTTTTAAAACTTCTGTGACATTCTCTATTTCAAGTCTAGAGTTTAGTTATTACAAACAAGGGTATATTATTAAGTTTATATTAAGAATAAAGTAATGAAATTTGTATTATTTCTTTCAAAAAGAAAAAGGTTGGGAAACAAAGGGACACTTTTAATTTTTTTTAATGGTATATGTAGTTAAATGACATTATATGTAACATTGTTAATTTATTTTTTAATGCTCAGAGTGTAATGGGATTTATTCTTTTCTTTTACAGTTTTTATCTTCATTTTCATCTTTGGATGAAGTTTGGCATCGAAAAACAAGTGGATAAGTGTGATCAAAGATCGCACAAAGGGTTTCGTTTAATATTCCTTTTAAAACACTTTATCCTTTCTTTAATAAATTCAAATAAATTTCATTTAGCAACAAAAAAAGTCATGTTTTTTATAAAGTAAAACTTTACCGGTTTATTTTTTCGTTTTTTTCGAATATCTAAACCAGCCCGTCCAAAAAAGTCATGTTTTTTATAAAGTAAAAATTTACCGGTCTATTTTTTTGTTTTTTCGAATATCTAAACTAGCCCGCTATTATATTCTGTCATAATATCTGTCATGCGGACTAAATGCGATATTTAAAAAAATAATTTCAAAATTAAACATGTTGTACATCTTCAAAATTTTAAAATATGCGAATATTTCCATAATCGGATTTTTATCACGATTCAATTTGTTTCTCAAACTCATATATTTACTATTCTGTATTACTCATATTGATTCTCGCTTTGTATTATTCTCAAACATTTGAAAAATTCGTTAAACTTCCAATATGACGTCAGATTTTCTTTTTAATTCTCTAATGACGTGATATTAATCTGCTTTGTGTACATACACATACTCATACTCCTTGTATTATTGAGAAATCTTAGAAATTTTCATTTTATTACCACTATGACGTCAATCAATTTTATTTCATATTAATCTTTTTTTCAATTGGTGAAACATTTTATTTCATTTTCATTTTTCACATGGAAATCGTCTGGTAGAAAATTAATTATTGCAGAAAGAATTTCATTGTGGATTTTTAAATTTTGGCAACTACTATAACGAAAAATGTTTCAATTTAATAGGAAAAGGCTGTTAGAATTTTGGTTTTTTTATCTCTATTTATTAAAATAATACGATTTTTTCAAATTTTAATATTTTGAGCTTCAAAGCAAGTATTCAATTATATATACACAAAGTTTCAACTCTGTAAGTTACATAGGTTCTGAGAACGGCTCTGTGACGGACAGACAACGGAGTGGGAGTAATAGGGTTTCGTGAGATGAACGAAACCCTAAAAAGGTTTTAATTTGTTGTTTTGACACTGAATATAAGTATGATACGTACCTAGACACTTTTGGGGAAAATTAGCATCCCACCCGAAGCTTGTATTATTCATGAATGTGAAAACTGTATTATTTCAAGCAGAACTTTCGTTTTGGATGACAGACTACAATTGTGGGAGCCTACAGCCTTCATTTTGTGAAAAGAAACAAAAATTATTGATGTAAATTCGACTACCTATTCATGCCATACAAGCGACAATACTAGCTGCGAATGTGACAATGATAATTGTACAGGTAATACCATTTTTTTTGTGCCATAAGAAGTTGCACCAACGACAGCAAATGTGTTTGTGATTTCACGTATGAGAAAGTCGAATTGGTCTCTTTAATGGACGATAAACTTTTGAAAAATCCGAATGTCATCATCTTACAAATGTGCCGTCAAAAGGGTTTCGAAGAGTCATAAAGGAATTCATCGCCATTTATTAGAAAGAGAAAATGCCATTTAAAAAAATAATAATTTGACGATTACATTTAATGACCCTATTCTTCATCTACCTCCAAATGGCAGGGCAATTTTACGTACTGAAGATTTTGAGCACAGTATTAAACAGTAAAATAAGAAGTAATACGCTGCCGTGCAAGCAGTAATACTGCTTATTTTACTGTTTAATACTGTTAATTTTACGGTATAATACTGGCAGCTGGGTGCCAGTTTTATATTGCAAAATCAACAATTATTTTTTGCAGTGCATTGAAATCAATCTGTCAACTTAGATCGGGAGTATTTGAACATTATCACTGCCTTTCAAAATTTATACAGTACATCCTGGCTGTACTAATTATTGCTTTCTCATTAGCTTTATTATCTGTTTAAATATGTCATATTTATAGTTGAGTCTATTTTCACACTTATATTTATGAGTTTTAGGCTATGCAACTTTATAGCCAGATTTTCAATCTTGCTAAAGGGCTTTGATTGGCTGCAGTATACGAAATGTTTTACAAAATTTTTGTGGTATATTAGAAAGAAATGCTGAATACAGATTACCTATTAAGTCTCTTCCGTTGGTTCTTCTAGCATGTGTGTGATTATGCAGTGGTGATATAGGAAAATATTTTTATGTTTTATAGTGCCGATTAACATTATAAGCCACGATGATATTATTAAAGAGAGAAGTTAAGGAATCATAACCTATATTTCATTCTGAGACCTTTAATTTACTATAATTTAAAAAAAAAATGTTGAAATGGAAATTATTAGCAATTAAGTATATGAACATTTAACTATAATTTAACGCTATTTGATACAAAAACTTTAAACATTCTCATAATAAATGTAAATTATATTTGTATATATGATAAAATTAAAATTAAATAAAGTGTTTATTTAATTAGTAAAATATGGCATATTTATTTTTATGAGTTATTTATTTCTCTTTTAGAACTGGGAATATAAAATATGAGTTTAAGGGATAATCTCTATTTTATTCAATTCAATACTATACGGTTAGCGGCCAGCTAAATTTATTTACAAAATCTCTAAAAATATGGAGATAAGTACCAGAACATTTATTAAAGATTATGTTATTTAGAATTGATAGATGAAGAGTTTTGAAAACTTTTAGCGTGTTCAACACTAAAACTTTAACAATAAAACAAGATTTTATTTGATATATACCCTCAATATCTATATATAGTATATATAAGTCGTTCTTGGTATGTGTGTTCCTTATACAAATATACAGTTTTTGTCAGATTTGAACGAAACTTGATGTACACACGTTTTAGAACACGAGTAAAATTACTGTCAAATTTCTCAGACCATTCTTTATCATTTTTTTTTCAAACATCTCCCATAGTTTATCATTACAGAAATCTTTTTTTAATTTAATCACTTTAAATGCGTTAAAATGATGTAGCACTTTAATTTAAATTTATTTGTAGTTAACACATCTACTTTAAAACAGACGTTTCAATTTCAAGAAAACAATTTAGAAAAAAAAAAAAAAAACTAGGTATAACGTTTTATTCTATTAAAGGTTTTCAATTTGATTTCAAACTAAGTCTAAATAATCGTCAGCTATGTTTTATTCCTACTTCGGTTGTATACTATAGCTGTATCTTATAGCTATACCTTATATTGCTAAGTGTTTTATTAATTTAGAAGCAGTGGTAACATTTTCTTTAATTTATATAAAAATGCGATTTCTTTCGTTTTTCAACAAAAACTTCATGACTAAAAGTACATATAAAATTGACGTGACTATCATCTAATCATTATAGATTTAATTTTTATTAATGAAAATTTAAGTTTAAATTTTAAAATGAGGTTTTATTATCAGTGAAAAGTCTTGATTTTCTGAAATTAACGTTTATTATTATACATAAAGTAAAGGCTTACCCACAATTACATTTAAGCCATACTAAATAAAATTTTTAAATGTTACTGCAGTGGCTCGGTTATGCAATTTAGATCCAACTTAAAAGTAAGTATTAAGATACTTCTTAATATCATTTTTACCAACTCCATGTTTCCATTAATTTACTTTAGTTTTGCTGTTAAAATTATCGGCATGCTGTTTAACGAAATCTGGGCAACTTTCCAGTTTTATAGTTTTTTTTTTCTTTTCTTTTTAGAAAAAAAAAAAATGTTTTAGTTGGGGATATTGATTTTGTTGTTATTAATAAGTGATATTAAAACATTTAAAACTATGAAATTAATATATTTTTAACAGTCCTTCTAATACTATGCGAAGCTTCCATATTTTCTTTCTTTATTTTTTTAAGTTTTAATTTAATTTGGCAATTTAGTTATCGAATATCACACGTAAACCAACGAATGCTGAATTATTTACATTGTTTCAAGAGCAAACCAGTTAATCTTTTGTAATTGAGTCGCACGCAGATTCAAAAATATCCATTCTTGAAAATTACTTTAAAATCCATAAAACATCAGTAAATTGAGATACGCTTTTCAAACAAATAACATTGAGAGTACATTTATTTTATTCGACCGCATAAAAATTGAATGTGCTATGTTTAGAAGTAAATGTCTTTACTTTATAAAGATCAAATAAGTTAATCTTTCGTAATTGGATTGGACACAGATTTAAAAATATACATGCTTTAAAATTAATTTAAAATCCATAAAAAAAAATAAGCAAATTGAGATAAACTTTTCAAATTACATTTGAAAGTGCATTTTTTTCTAATTGATAGTTTAAATAAAAAGAAAACTGTCCAGTTAAACTGAGGGCATTGAGCTCACAGGCTATTCACACTCATTGTATATTGTACTCTTATTTCAAAGAATTTGAAATATTCCCCTCGAAAAATAAAGAAATCAACAATATATTAAGGGGGGGGGTCATTCCCCCGTTACCCCCCTCATAGTTAACTAATGAAAGCCTTAAATTAATCAGGGAAGTCTCTAATTACAATGAATATACATACAAAATTTGAAGAAAATCGGATAATTCTGCATGAAAAACTCATTTATCTAAATTAAGGGGGGGGGGGTTTCCCCCCCCCTTTCTCCCTTTACACTAAACCAATGAACCCCAAAACTATTGACAGAAGCACATTATCAAAATGAACCTATATACAAAATTTGAAGAAAATCGGATAATTCTGCATGAAAAACTCATTTATCTAAATTAGGGGGGGTATCCTCCCCTTTCCCCCTTTATACTAAACCAATGAACCCCCAAAACTATTGACAAAAGCACATTATCAAAATGAACCTATATACAAAATTTGAAGAAAATGGGATAATTCTGCATGAAAAACCCATTTATCTAAATTATGGGGGGGTTAGCCCCCCGTTTCCCCCCTTTATGCTTAACCAATGAACCTCCAAAACTAATCAGGGAAGCGCCTTATCACAAGGAACCTATAAACAAAATTTAAAGTAAAACGGTTAGTTCTATCAAGAGTTATCGCGTTACGTACATACATACGTACGTACATACAGAACCGGCGGGCACATAAGCTCTCAGGCTTTGATAGCCTGTGAGCTAAAAAATGAAATTATGCGATATTTAATAGTTACAAAAATGCAGTACAAGCAAAATTTAATGGTTAATGTCCTTGCTACAGTCAATATGATGTCGACATTACTCACGATTTGTTTTTGTTTTATAATATAGATAAATGCCATATGAAAGCGAATTTCGCAAAATGTTACGACATTTCGTTGATTTTTTTTTTCATTGTCAGGAAAATCGTATATTTTTCTATTATATGCGCAAAGAAAACGCGCATTCTCATTTATAAAGCTGATAAATTTTACTATATGGTTGAGTCAAAATAACGATATTTTTCCTGTCTTTTTTTATCGATTTTTGGTCGAGAATGCCGTCATTATTATTGTCGTATTATTGTATTTTAATTTATATTAACCCGGGCAAAGCCGGTGCTGCTAGTTAATAATACTATTGTTACGTTTTACAAAATAAGAAACTTTACAATCATATATTTAAACTTTAATTATTTTGAAACTAATCGAAAAAAAGGGTGAAATGAAAAAAAAAAAATTCTTCAATTGGAAAATTTTAATTAGAGACACTCATGTAGAAATATTATGCAAATGATTTCTTAATCATACAACTATATAAGAACAGATAAGAGGAAAAAAAATCTGTCTCTTAAAAAGGCACGAAAATCCCATACGTTGCGGTTTCTAATGAGTGTTCATGCAGACGACCACCGATTAAAAAATTGTGTAGTGTATTTAATCTTTGCAACAGACGGAGAACGTTCGCTGGACAAAACAAGTTGGAAATTGTACGTCAACCGTGACAAATGAGGTGCGTTCGTACTATAGCTAGTTATATTAAATATTCAGATCTTGATGGTTTTTAATTCTGTGAAATGAATTATATCGTCTGCAGATTAATTTCTCTCATAAAATAAGTATCTCGGTCGCTTGACGATTAAACTTCGGAAGCTCCTATAACAAGAACGCACCGATTTAAAAAATAAAAAATTCAAATTTCTTAATAAATATTTTTATTAATATCTCCTAAAGTTTTGATTCGATTTTAATAAAATTTGAAATGTCTCGACAAAATTCGGCAAAGATAATATATCTTAAATTTCAAACCATTCGTTTAGGTAGTTTTTGCGTTGTTATATGCGGACAGACGGACGGACGGACAGACAGACTGACGGACCAGACGACGAAAATGGGTGCTACGTATTTATATAATTACGAAAACACCTAAAAAAGCGTGTTATGAACGTATAATTGGTCTGTATTTTTAAATTTAACAACAGCAAGAAAAAGAAACTGCAAAGGAGGCCGCCCAAGAAATATTTCGGACAAAATCTTAGTGCGAAAAAAATTATAATGACAATTCTACTTTTCTAGAAGTGCGTTTTTTATTGTATTATGTGTTTTTCTTGATTTAAATTTGAACTTAATATGAGGAGCGTATAAAAATCTGTTGATAATATACGGGGCTCTACAAAAGAATTCGTGCACATTTCAGTCTATTAGCGGAAACTGTGGAAGATGAATCGTCAGCTGTGTTATGCGTTTTTTAACTGAACTAAATTTTATAATACTATGTAGTATATATACTTATCTATATATCACATACAGGGTTGCGCAAAATAATTCCACTACTTTTCCTATTACGAACGGTAAATTAATGAAATTGGGTTTTCAAACGTGTCTTGCGTTTTCTATTAAACGGTGAAGCATCATGATAGCATTTTGGAAATGTTAAAAAGTGTTTCCTAATATATGCTTGACGCATTATTTTTCTTTTTTCTTTCTTTATTAATTTGTCTTTTGTAAATACCTATGAGAATTGTACAGTAAAATTATTTTAAAAACCTTGTATCAATGAGTTTAAATAATAATAGACACTATAAGTTTTATAGTTTCTTTTGGCTGAGTAATCTTTGCTGTTGTAAATTTGTACATTTACATTGACGCACAAAAAATTGCATGAATTTCTAAATATTGATGTCAATATAAATTTTTCTTTAGAACTAGAATATAAGGAGTTCAGTTTCAAAATGCGTTTTGAAATTACAGGTCCCGTCCAACCTTTCAGTAAGCAAGGGCGCACCTTAGCTTTTGGCACACAATGAAGGGCGCCATTAATCACATGATTCGGAAAATTGCAAGACTATTATATACCTTTAACAGTGATACCAATAACTGCATTTCTGCGAGATATCACATATATCTATCTCACAGAGGTGATCATTAGTGCTCTACGATGCAGGTGACTCATCTACAACATTGAACACAAAACATGCAAAAACATACACTGCAAAAAAAAAAATTGTTGATTTTACAGTATAATACTGGCACACTGCCAGTATTGTACCGTAAAATTAACAGTAATAAACAGTAAAATAAGCAGTAATACGCTGCCGCGCATGCGCGGCAGCGTATTAGCAGTGTATAGTAAGTTTAACATTACATTTTTCTGAGCTTTGGGGATTTCAGGATCTTTAGCAGGTAAAGGAGCCAAAAACCTTAATAACACCTGTAATTAAAAAACAAAAAAGAAAACATGAAAATATTAAATACTTTTAAGGCAAAGTAACTGCGGATATGAATTTTTATTTTAACCCTCTCACTGACACGTCCGTGTTAATACGTTCACTAAGCTTAAGGCTTCACTGCAATACAAGCATTATTTAAATTAATATAACTCTATGGGTATAATGCAATTTTATTACATGGAGTTATGATTAATACTCTCAAGGATTACATTCATATACGTAATTAAGTTTTTTTCTTTTATATAATGTTGAAAGAATCATCTTTTTTTTTTAGCATTTAAAATAAAATATAGAGAAAACAATATTACAATTTTGCCCTTTTGCCGGACAGTCAGAGGGTTTTAAAGTAATCTAGAAAAGTGAAACATTTGAAGGGGCGCCACGTTAGACAGACTTTCTATCAAACACTTTTACTGTATATTCTAGAATCAAAAGAGTGTAACGCACACTTTTGAAAAGAGAAAACTGATCAGATTTTACAGGTGCGCATTACATGTCGGGTATAAAAATGAAAGTTTAACAAGAACGAAAAATCATGCACCACGGCAAAAATTATGAAACATTTTCCAACACTATCGAAATGTCATTTTTGTTCATACAATGAAATGAGATATCTAAATAGACATTAAAAAATAACCACAACGCAGTAAAAATTCATTTTCAGAAATTGCTGTTCATAGCCGGTAATGTGTGTGAATTCTATATCGTACAACCCTGTGTATGAAATACACATCTCATAATACTCTAAAAATAAACAGCTTAAATGCATATTACAGCTTAAAACTAAATCCAGCATTTTTTGGCTCATAGTCAGTTCTGAAAAACTTTTGAGTGTCTCTATAAATAAACGAAATATTCTACGCATTCAATAAATCTACAGAAAACATGCTCTAGTACACCTCAGTAATGCATATCAATTTCATTAAAATACACTGTAAACGATTCCCCCCCCCCCATAGATTTTAATGCAATGGAATATTTTTGTGCGTTCCTGTAAACGAACTGTAAATGCTACTTACTCTATACTCTATATAAATCATGTTGCCAGCCTCATCAGTGAAGCATATAAATTTCCTTATGTTTGAAACAGTGCAACATTAAAATGTACTTACAAACGATTTTTCCCCATTGACCGTAATATAACAGAATACCTTTGAGTGTCCCTGTAAACAAATTATAATGGCTACTTATTCTATACTCTATAGAAAACATGTTGTCGTCTACCTCAGTGACGCATATCAATTTTGTTATGATTGAAATAGTGCAACATTATTAAAATGCACTGAAAACGATTTTTCCCCATTGACCGTAATGTATCGGAATACTTTCGATTGCCCCTGTAATCTGACCATAAATGCTAGACACTTCATTTTCAATACCGAACATTCTATGGTCAACCTCAATAACATATATCAATTACGACAATCCGACTGTATTACGTGAGTTAGAGCGCGGACAGACAGACAGACAGACAAACCGAATTCATAAACAGTTTTCAACTATGTTGGAAAGTGTTAAAAATGAAGCGTAAGCATTGTGATTTCTATATTAAAAAACAAGAAAACAAGACGGGATTATTTGAATGAAAGGAATTAAGATTCCAAACACTTCGTGGGGATTCAAACCGATAGGCTGGCAGTAGCACATGTCTTGACTTTGCCTTTGCTTATTTTCTTTATGTACTAATTAGTATACTTCTTTGTGCTCTTTATTGCCTTTTCATGCTACATATCTCATAAAATTTTTAAAAAAATGGTGCTAACGATACGGTGAATATACCTAAAAATAGAAACTAGTCGTTGGGGGCCACCGTAATACTTACCCATCATGGATATGCATAATATAAAATATGAAAATAAAACATGTGTAAACTATTTATAAAATGCATTGCAATTCGAATAAAATCGTGGCTTCATGACGTCATAAACTTTAAAGGCTCTATTACTCCAAAATTGATAATTATATTAACTAACGGTTTACTGCGTCGGATTAAGCGTCTCATTTCCAATTAAAATATATATTTGAATTGAAATTTGAATGAAATACAGGGTCAGGAAAAATCGAAGAGCACGGAAAATAGGATTACAAATATCTCGGCAACTAATTATCCGATCAACTTCCTTCTTTATGCAAAATTTATATTTTTTTGTTGTATTTTATATTCCCTCCTTAAAATAAACAATTTCGAACATTTTTTTATACCTTTTATCGGAACGAATATTTCGAGAGTCCAAAAAAAAATAGTTCCGGATAATCGAGGTTACTGAAATTCAATAAGCTTCTTCCCGTTATTACATACCATAAGTACACACCAAATTTCAAGTCTCTATCTCGATTTGTTCGGGAGATAGAGCGTTTACAGAGACAGACGGACGGGAATTTTTTTTTCTAAAAATATGTTTTTCAGAATCTCCAGTGTTTGAAACGTGTAAATCCGTCAATTTTTTTTTTTTTTTTTTTTTTTTTGATTTTCAAAACGATTACAAGACTTATCCTATACTACGTATGATGGGTAAGTAAAGTACAGTCTCAAATCGTAGGTGCGTGTTATATGCGCCGGAATATATAGTACTTAACCGATTAAATAAATAAAAAAAAATTTGAATTTATTTTAATAAACAATTCACCGGTAAAAAAAAATATATATTTTTTTTAAACTTAATTGCAGAAAAGTAACACAATGAACAACAGTATATTATTAACTAATGTTATTGTGCAAAGTTTGTTTATATGTAATATTATATTATTTTGAGAAAAGTATTATGATATTTTAATACTTCTTTAATGAAACAACCCAAATACTAAGTAGAAAAAGAATATTTCGAAAATTTAATTTTCTACTCTAAATATTAAAATTGAACCACTGTGTGTCAGTAAAATTACTTTCTGTGGTATAAGATTAACGAAAGAGCGAAGAAATTTAGAATAAAGATTTAAAAGGCGTACACTAACAGCAGCAATAATATTCTTATACTATTTGAAGTGTATCGGATAAACACCAATTTAAGTAAATATGAGATTAATAAATTATGGCAGAATGATATCAATCTATTGTGATAGATGAGCATTAGAGAAAGTATTTTTATCGCCAAGGAATGAAGATTAATGCAGTGGCGACATTTTGACATTCGGATGTAAAAGTCGAGGGGAAAAAGATATATATATCTATATATAATATTTACTGATTAAAACAAATGAATAAATAAATCCTATAGAGTTGACCATCGGAATAATCTTGATTCTCTTAAGTAATCAAAAAATGCAATTACAATGCTTCTATTGAAATGCAGCCAAACAAAAATAAATTGAATAAACAGAAAAGGTGGATTAAATTTGCTTGATATTGAACCAAATTTGCAGATAAAATGAAGGTCGAAATGTACGTGTTTGAATTGAATTCATAAAAATAAACAATAGTATAATTGTTTTCCATTAAAATATTAATAAAGCTAAAACTTTATAATGGTTTCCATTAAAATATTAATAAAACTAAAACTTTATAATGTTTTTCAGCGGGAAACATTCTGCTGCAATTATATAATAGCTGCAACCCTTCTGGTTTTATTTTCAGGCCAACTAAAACTAAATTTTTTTATAAAATAAAAGAAGTTAATTATTAACTCCATATAAAAATGAAATATTTATTTAAATAATTCTTCTTGTTCAAATATGTTTGTTTGACTTCGGGAAAGAAGAACGACAAAGATTTTTTTTTTTTTTAAAGCGGAAAGCTGGCAGCTATTAGTTATATTCCCTAGAAAATCATGATCTGCAATTTGAAAAAATAATATTGGTGATATTCGTATATTCGCGAACACTAATCTTGAAAGAATGCTTAGTGTAAATTTACCAAGAATCTCAGTTTCTTTTATGAGTTTCAACAAAAATTTTATCAGTGAACATAAACTCAAGAATGTCGGCCGACAAGTCAAGCGTATCAAGGAGATCTGATGGCAAACTTTTTTTTTAATTTCGTGATGATCGTATTTAATGCTTCACTCAGGGATGAAATTTCTCCTCTTTTTTTGCATACCAGTATAATCTTAGAGAAAACGTTGCTCTGTTAAATCGCAGAGTGTTCCGATTAAATAAAAAAAAAAATTCTGTAAGATTATACTGGTATGCAAAAAAGAAAAGAAATATCATCCCTGGCTTCACTATAAAATTGTTACCGTCAGAACTTTTCGTTTATTTTGTGAGTTTTTCGAAGAATTTTTCTTTAACTTTACAGGTTTTAGCTTTCATAGTTTTATTGTCACAATATACTATTATAATATAGTTCAGAAAAAAAAAGGATAATTTTTTCCGCATCATTCCATGCGTATATTGCAGATGGATAAACATCAATACATCTTCTGAAGAGAATATTTCCACTTTACGCTAAGTGACTCCTCCATTGAGTATTAGCCTGGCATTCATCCAGATAATGTTAGAACAGTTGAAAGGTAGAGCTGCAATGAAATCTTCACATCGCCTGATATATCAAGTTTTAAATAAGTTATCACAAAAGTAGTCTTGTGTATTAAAGAAATAAAGTGTCGTTCCATCTCTTTATGCTCAAACATTTGTCTTTTCGGTTGGGCTTTGGTGAACTGCGTTTAAGGGGACGGTGGACGTTAAAATGGAACTTTTTTATTTTTCATTGTAGAAATATGCAATTTTGTGCATATATACATTTCACCATAAGTATACAGAATACCTTTAAAAAAATTTATAAATTAAATATAATTTTATGATTTTTAAAAAAATTAAAAATTAATAAACCAAATTTTAAAATGCTCCTTGCGTCTTAAATTTTAAGATATTGCCTCTGTTTGGCATTTGGATCACTTAAAACCATATTCCAAACAAATCTGTGTATCAGTTATTTAATCTCTTGAATAGTTAATTTTTGAGATTTTTTTTACTGAGTTCCATTCAGATTTTCACCAAAATTTAGCACTTTAATAAGTTATAAATCAAATTTAACTATGTTAACGAAGTCTAATTGTAAAATGCATACACAGTTTCTTTGTAAACAGTATCAGGATACTTCCTTATCGATTTCATGAATTTTGAACAAAATTTAAGACGCATGGAGCATTTCAAAAATCTAAAAAAAGTGTAAAATCTATATTGAGAAAAACAGGTTTAAAGTTTACTAAAGTACCGAAAAATTGATTGTGTACATAATTCAAAAGATAATACATAATTCATTTTCATCTCAAACTTTGAAAAACATCATCGCAGATGCATGCAGTTTTTCTGAAACGGTTAAATGCAAACTGAAAAATAATAATACACACAAAAATAAATTTCCATTTTTGGGTCGATTTTTGATCAAATAAAGGTCCACGGTCCCCTTAAGGGGAACGACATTCGTTTATCTCTTTCATTAAATTAGTTTTATATTATTTCTTTGAGTTTGCATGATAATAGATAGATAATAACGCTAATATAACAATTTGAGACTTTTAAGTAAAAAATGTTCGCTAACTGATGACGGAAATATTAAAAAATTGGTTTGTTTGTTTTGTTTTTGAAGTTAGAATGCTACTGTATTTAACATTTAAACAAGTGGGTAAGTGTGATCGAAGATCGCTCAAAGGGTTTCGTTTAATATTCCTTTCAAAACACTTTATCCTTTCTTTAATAAATTCAAATGGTACTTTTCGGTTAGCCGGGCGCCAGTGATATATGTACATATATAAATATATATATATATATATATATATATATATATATATATATATATATATATATATACATACATATATATTTTTTCATAGATATAAGTATATATATATCATCATCATCATCATCAACCGTTTTCAATCCACTGCTGGATGTAGGTCTCCCCCAGATTTTTCCATTGTTGCCTGTCTAGTGCTTTAGTCATCCAATTAACACCGGCCACTTTTCTGATTTCGTCACTCCATCTTGCTTGAGGTCGTCTTCTTGGTCGTTTTACATCTCTGGGATACCACTGTAGGGTGTTTGTGCTCCATCTATTGTCTTGTCTTCTTGCAATGTGCCCAGCCCATTTCCATTTTAGCCATTTAATTCTCTCGATAATGTCAAAAACTTTCGTCTGACTTCTTATCCACGTTATTCTCTTTCGGTCTCTTCTGGTTATGCCTAGCATACATCTTTCCATACTTCGCTGTGTTGTTTGTAATCTTTGTACCATCCGTTTTGTTAGTGTCCAAGTTTCTGCTCCATAAGTTAGTGCAGGCAAAACACATTGGTTAAACACCTTTCTTTTCAAACAAAGAGGCATGTTACTTTTCAGAATAATATTGTTCTTCCCAAAAGCACTCCATCCATTTCTTATTCTTCTATTGATTTCATTCATGATACTGTTGTCTGAAGATATTTCTTGTCCAAGGTACACATAACTTTCAACATCTTTAATCTCAGTGTTGTTGTAGACGATTTTCTTTTTTGATGCAAATGAATTGAACATCACCTTAGTCTTTTCCAAATTTATTTTTAATCCCACATTAATGCTAGCTTCTGCCAAATCTTTTAGCATATTTTGCAATTCTTCAGGGCTATTACTGAAAATTAAAATGTCATCAGCAAACCGGAGATGGCTTAAATATTCCCCATTTATTCTAATCCCTTTGTTTTCCCAATCCAGCTTCTTGAAAATACTCTCTAAGACAGCAGTAAAAAGCTTAGGCGAAATGGTGTCTCCTTGTCTTACTCCTCTTTCAAGCTTGATCTTCGCTTTTCCTTTGTCCAAACGGATGGTGGCTGTTGCTTTCTTGTAGATCTTCTTTATGATATTGATATAAGGTTTGTCTATACCAATGTTCTCCAGAGAAGTAATTACTGCAGATGTGTAGACCGAATCAAATGCTTTTTCATAATCAATAAAGGCAAGACAGAGAGGTAAATTATATTCTTTATGTTTTCCTATAACTTCCCTTACTGTTTGAATATGATCCATTGTGCTAAATCCACTTCGAAATCCTGCTTGTTCTCTAGGTTGAGCTGAGTCCAGAGCTGATTCAAGTCTTGTCGTTAAAACTTTGGTGAAAATTTTATAAATCACTGACAGTAAGCTGATTGGACGGTAGTTTTTAATGTTTTCCTTTTCTCCTTTCTTATAAAGTAACACCATCACAGCATTATTCCAATCTTCTGGTACATCTGATTTCTCGAGACATTTGGAAAACAGTAAGGCTAGCATTTTTGCAAATTCTTCTCCTGCTTCTTTGATAAGATCAATTGTAATTCCATCTTCGCCAGGGCATTTACCTTTTTTCATGCCTCTAATGGCTTGTACAACTTCATCTGTCATCACTGGGATTATCTCTTCAGTTTCTGTTATGTTTACTAGTGGATCACGTAGGTTGATTTCCCTTTGATCTTCACATTTATATAGATCGTTATAGAATTTTTCGACAATGTGTACTATTTCATTATTGATTTTGGTGATTGTTCCATCTGCTGTCTTCAGTGCAAAAATACCTTTTCTTCCAACACACAGTTTGCGCTTAGCTGATTTTAAACTTTTGTTATCTTCTAGAACTTTTTTGACAAGATCACAGTTAAATTTTCTGATATCTTCTGTAACACATTTTCTTACCGTTTTACATAATTCTGCATATTCAACTCTTGATTTAGGATAGTTTTTCTTCATTTTAAATTCTCTGCGTTTCTTCATCAGTCTTCTTGTTTCTTCTGTTATTTTCTTTGTTTGCTTTACTTGTGCTTCACCAGCTATCGTCCTTGCAATTTCTTGTAGAGTATTTGTTATTTTCTTGTTCACTACTGTAACATCTTGTTCTTCTTCTAAGATTGATTGAAGTACTTGAAAACGATTTTTAAGTTCTAAATTAAATTCTTCTTTATGTTTCTGGAGATTTATAATATCGACTGATTTCTTTGAGCATTGCAAAAGCTTCATTCTTTCCACTTTAGTATTTAAAAGCAGTTTGCATCTAACTAACCTGTGATCGCTTCCTGTATTGAAGTTATTGAGAACGCTGCAATCCTGAATAAGATGCTTTTTGTTTGTCAAGATGTAGTCGATTTCACTTGTTGAGCCATTTGCACTACGCCATGTCCATTTTCTTTGTGGCTTTTTCTTGAAAAATGAATTCATGATATACATCTGTTCACATTCTGCAAATTCAATCAATCTGTTTCCTCTTTCATTACGCACCCCATATCCATGAATTCCTACTGAGAACTCGCCTTTCTTTTTTTCCCCAATTCTAGCATTCCAGTCTCCCATTATTAATTTTATGTAGCATTTTCCTTTTTGATGCATTGAAGCTACTTCTTCATAGAAATCCTCAATTTCTTCATCAGTATAGCTAATTGTTGGTGCATAAACTTGGGTAATTTGCAGTTTGTATCTTTTTGACACTTGTATAACTAACCTTGCAACTCTATCTGATGCACTATCATATTCTACGATGTGATTCTTCCACCTTTTATGAATCAGAAATCCTACACCACTTGTTTTTCCATCTTCTGTACCTCTGTAGTACAATACATGTCCACTGGCAAGATCAATCTTCTCTTCACCTTTTCTTCTTATTTCGCATAATCCTAGGATGTCCCAGTTGATTCTTTCTAATTCTTCTTCAAGTTCCTGTAAACGACTTTCAGAAGATAAGGATCGTCCATTATACGTAGCCAAGGTCATCAACTTATGGCAGCCAAACCGAGCCCGGTGATTCTTAGCACCCTCTGTCTTCATGTCTTTCTGATCGCTGCCGTAATCAGGAACATGCAGACTGCCGGGAATTGAGGGCCGTGATTTGTTTTGTGAATTCATGGTAAAATAAGGGGGGAGGTGGCCAAATTCCTCCACGCTGGCCAAGCGGGTTGGAGGAAGCCCATCCGCGTTCGTTCCCCATGCACTAGGCAAGGGTACTAACAGGCTGCACCGATGGAAGGTGCGGATTGGACATCAAGTCCCTGCTCCCAGTCGATTCCTTTAAGTCCTCCTCTGAGGCATTTAAAGGGTCTTCTCCTAGTTAACAAGCAGAGGCTATTAAACAGCCCATATATATATATATAGCCTATATATATATATATATATATATATATATATATATATATATATATATATATATATATATATATATACATACATATATATTTTTTCATAGATATAAGTATATATAAGTAGTGGGAAAACGACAGTTCAAGCTCAGGAGGTGGAGGGTGTGGAGGGATGAGGCGGAGGGATGAGGTGGAGGGATGAGGGGGAGGGATGAGGTGGAGGGATGAGGTGGAGGGATGAGGCACCGACCCTCCGATCGCCCCCGCAACGCACCCTAGCGGGAAAAATGGAAATTGTGAAAAAAGGGTTAATTTTCTACTGTAACACGAGGGGTGAAAATAAGAACTCTAAGAAAAGTTAAATGGACAAGATTATCATACTATAAGATGAATATTGATTTTATATACTGATTTTGAATGACAAACACCTTAATGAGTATCACTAATTAAGCAAAACAATGGAAAAATATCAACTTTAACGAAAAAAGCAGATTTCTTAAGAATTTTTTAACTATAAGATGACGATATAAACTTATATGAAGAAATTTAAACTTACATTTTAGTTTTTGAACAATGGACACCTTAACGAGAATAATAATTAAGCAAAATAAAATAACAATTTTAACGAAACTGCTGATTTCTTATGAATTTTTCAACTATAACATGAGAATATCAAACTATAAGATGGATTTTAAACTTATATTATAGTTTCTGAACAATAGACACCTTAATGAGTATAATAATTAAGCAAAAGAAAATATTACTTTTAACGAAAATGATGATTTCCTATGAATTTTTTCAACTATAAGATGTGGATATCAAATCATAAGCCGTAGAATAAACATATATAATTATTTTAAATGACGAACATTTTAATGAGTATTACTAATTAGACGAAACAATTGAAAAATATCAATTGTAAGGTATAAAGCTGATTTTTTAAGAATTTTTCAAGCATAAGATGAGAATATCAACTTATAAGAGGAAATTACACTTTTTTAGTTTTTCAACCGTAATACACAGAAAATATTCAAAATTTGAATGAATTTTATACCTAATCAATTGATTTTCCGCACAATAATAGGAGTTTTAGCAACCATTATCTAATTTTACTGTGTATACTTGATTTAATTCTGTTTAGACGTACGTAATATAATCTTTTTATATCATTTAGACTTGAAATAAGAACCATATTTAAATAAAAACCAGTTGTTTATTTATTCTTAATACGCAAACTTTTTTTCTTTCCTAAAATGTAGCATTTCTGAGGAGGGATAATAATTCCACCCCACATTCTAAGGAAAAGGGGAGTCTAACAATGACCGTCTAGGTCACAACTTTTACTATAATATAAATATTATTCGCTATCAATATGTTTACAAAAAATCCATGTTGGGAGATAGATATGAGTTATATTTTAATAAAGTTTACCCTCCTCCATCTTCTACACGATGCTAACAATTATACAAAACAAAAGAAATACCGATTTTTAACGAAAAAGGGTGAATTTTAATGAATTTTTACACAAGTTTTCGGTATTATTGTACACTAACAGGTATGATATTATTTCTTAGGTGATTACAATACAGAGAAAATTATTCACCTTTAGATTACTTTTCGTGAAATATTTAACAGTAATTATATAAACTCCTGTTTACATCACTAATTTACATTTGAAAATAAGGATTTATAGGATAAAATAAATAATCTTAACTTATACTTAGTAAATTTTACACAATTCCAATTATTTTATACCGTGTTTTTCACGAGTTTTATATTAATTAGTAATTTTATATTAATTAACTTTGAATATTTTCTATGATATGGTTAATCCATTTTTATCACAGAAATACCAGTACCTAAAATTTCACTTAAACTCATATTCTAAGTATTAATATTCACTTATAACTTTACTTTTAGTTATACTTTTACTTGAAACCATGTGAACTTGTAGAACCCTGCTTACGCATATGGAGTTTAGTACATCACACTGTTATCTAAATGAATATGAATACCTTATTGTTTTAAATTTTCCAATTTTAACAGAATATGCACGAATATAAACTTTAATTTTATCTAAACATTTTATTTCAAATACCCTAGTTTATGAAAACGATACATATTACCAAATATTAGACAACATTTTAACATGAACTTAGATACTGATCACATACCTATTTTAGCATAATTTATTAGCATACATAGCATTTCTTCCATTTCTTTCAGAAATATACATATAAAATTATGGATTTACCGAGTATATATCCAATTTTAGCTTTCACTTACCAATTTTTACACCATTTCAATGATTTCAATGATTTCAAGCTATTTTATATTACAGAAACGAAAAAATAATTGAATACAGACGCGAGTAAATAATATTTGTATTGTATTTTCCATTCAAAGATTTGAAACTCAAGTTAAAATTTATGTTATAAGTATTGATATCCACTTTTAGTTATACTTTTACTTGAAACCATATGAACTTGTAGAACCTTGCTTACGCATATGAGTTTAGTACACACTGTTATCTAAATGAATATGAATACCTTATTGTTTTAAATTTTCCAATTTTAACAGAATATGCACGAATATAACCTTTAAGTTTATCTAAACATTTTATTTCAAATACCCTAGTTTATGAAAACGATACATATTACCAAATATTAGACATTTTAACATAAACTTAGATACTGATCACATACCTATTTTAGCATAACTTATTAACATGCAATAGCATTTTATCCATCCCTTTCAGAAATATACATATAAATATATGGATTTAACGAGTAAATATCCAATTTTAGCTTGCATTTAGTGATTTTTTACACCAATCCAATGATTTCGAGCTATTTTATATCACAGAAACGAAAACATATTTGAACATAAACGCCTGTAAAATAATATTTGAACTGTGTTTCCTATTCAAAAATTCAAATCTCAAATTAAAATTTATGTTCTATCACTTATCAACTATTTATCCCACATAACTTTTACCATAAAAACATCGTAGAAATTAAATATACGTTAAATGAAAATAATAAATTGTAAGTACCTAAAAATATCAAACACAAAATCTATTAATCAAAACTTAAAAAAATAAAAAAAAAATTAAAAGTTCTTACGAAGTTAAAAAAAAAAAAAATTTACAAATGAAAAAAAAAAAATTTACAAATGAAAAAAAAAAAAATTACAAATGAAAGAAAAAATTTACAAATGAAAAAAAAATTTTACAAATGAAAAAAAAAATTACAAATGAAAAAAAAAAAAATACAAAATTAAAAAAAAAAATTACAAAATTAAAAAAAAGTTTTTACAAAAAAAGTTAAAAAAAAAGTATTTTACAAAATTAAAAAAAAAAGTTTTTTACATAAAAAAAAAGGAAAAAAATTACGAAGGTTTAATATATTACAAAAAGTACCCATTTTTTACAAATTTTTTTAAAAATTAGAAGTTTAATTGCTATTATTACCACTATCACTTCTCAGAATTTAGCAGCCTAGACTTTTGTACACTATATATTTTTAATACTATAAAGAAAATTTCAACTGCAATTGTACCAACACTATTATTAAGTTCGCATAAACCAAATTTCATACTGTATTTAGCAAATTTCCAATTAACATCTTCCGTGTAGAGTAACCTTTTCCTCTAACATTTGAAATCGTGTATATCTGCTACTTTCATATTTATAATTAATATTTCAGAATTAAGACCATACTAACCATTTTAATATAAGACCATATTTAAGCAAGATTCCATGATAAAGCTTATTATACTGATTATTTTTATTTAGTACGCATGCGCAGTTTTGTCACATGATCACTTTAACTGATGATAATATAAAATTTTGAAAAGTGATGCAGAGGTTCTCATTTCCCAAGTCAAATTCTTGCAGATGACTGTATAATGTATAGCTCCAGTAAATTTCCTGATTTTAACCCAGTTGGGGAAACAATTTATCTGTTAACGAATAAAGTAAGTTGTACTATATCATTGTAAAACATCAATAAATGATTATTTATCTATTAAATTTTTTCTAAGTATATAATTATATTTCTTTTATTGTATAGATGTTACACCAAGATGAATCAAAACAGCAGAAACTCTCTTTACCAGAAATGGATACCCCGGATGATTCATCGTCAACACATATAGAGTTAAAGAATAATATACATGTGAGTACTTATATGTGATATATTAGAATACATATATTAAACATAATTAGAGTGAATTTACAATAAAATATTGTACCAGATGTTCTATAAAATGTGATGTTTTTTCGTCTATAGTGTTAGAAGGAATTCTAAATATATGCATTTATTTCTCTTGCAGATGTGTTTCACCTGTAACAAATACTTTTCAAGTAAATGGAATTTAAAAGAACATATACAAATCCATACTAGTGAAAAACCATATACTTGTAATCATCGTCAAAAATCATCTACAAGAAAGCGTGAATTATCTTTTACTAGAAAATACAGACCATCAGTTCATATGAAAACACATCCTGTTAAAAAATTGTTTCAGTGTGAAAAGTGTGAGAAAATATTCGTTATTCGTAATAAACTGAATAGACATATGACTGTTATGTTGAACTTGTCGAAGACAGTATCCCAAATCATATTGAAGATGGATATTCAAAAATTAACCAGTAGTTTGAAGAATTTAACAGTCAAAGATCAGATTGGATACTTCGAAAAATTGACTGTATAGAACATAAACCAACATAACATTTACCCAAACTACTCATGCAGCATTATTGATTTGACATATGATATCCAAAAAGTGAAATTTGTAAAGAAAAATCCAAAGTGTTGTAAAGAATTTTATTGATATAATTGATAAAATGTATTGAAGAGAAAATGATATAAATGTAGACAATATTCACAATGTATTGTTTAAATACCCATAATAATAAAAAATGTATCTATACACATCTGTGTTTATTTTTATAAAACATATTTCATTGTTAAAATATATTGTATGATTTTTAATATGAAATTTCTACATGACAGTAAATAACTAATTTTGCTTTACGTAAGACTTGAGATTTATCATAACTTGTTCAACGAAACAACATTTTTCCCCAATGAATATCCAGTTTACACACATACATATGAAAATCAACTTTTGATAATACTATACATCAGATTAATGAAAAATATATAAAATTCATTAAAAAAATGTTTTTACAAATAAAAAATTAAAAATTTTTTACAAATTTTAAAAAAAAAGTTTCTTTACAATTAAAAAAAGTTTTTACAAATTAAAAAAAAAAAAGTTTTTACGTATATAAAAAATGTTTCTACAAAGTTAAAAAAAAAGTTATAAAAAAAGTTTACAAAACTAAAAAAAAAAATAAAAATTTAACAAAAAATAAATAAATATTTCAAGTTTTTCTAAAAATATTTACATATTAACAAAAATTTACTCAAAAGTCAGAACCAGACCTATGTCTAACATAGCATTTTTTCGACTTCAGTTGTTAAAATCATAGTGTTAGCGCTGTGAAAATACAAAATAATACCTTCAAATGGTAATCTATCTTGGATCCAATATATGGTATATTAAGAATCATTTGTGATTTCAACAAATTAAATATGCATGAGAAAACCATTAATGTATCAGCAACTGATGGGACTCATTTTGCTGATGTTATATCAATCTATAAATCTGGAAGTTACCGACAGTAACAGTAACCAAAGACTAACAGATAGAGATGCTTTAAGGGTGTTGACATTACAGACAGATACAAGAAACAATTTATATCAGTCTTAATCAAATAAAAAATCTTCAGAGTTTCCTTTAGATTTACCTATTGAAGTGTAGATAACTGAAAACATATCTATCGGTCCAGAAGTGACTAATATAACAGCAAAGCATACAGATAATGGGTATCGCGGACTTTTAGTTTATGTTATCACTTCAAGTGATAAATACTGCTGATTTCGGATAGATATGCATACAAGTAAATTATATGATGAGTCGAAAATGAACCGAGAATTCATATCGGAGTATAACTTAAACATGTGTACCTGCTTATGACTTGAAAAATTCACGACATTCTACAACGACTGATTTCAAATTACACAACCAATAAAATATTTACCTTCAAGGAAAGAAAATGAAACCCCATTCAACTGTTTCAGATATCCAAATTGATCACGTGATCGATGTTGAACAGCAGGATCAGGCCTAAATCTAACATCCCATTTTTTCTCGATTTCGGTTGTTTAAAGTTCTTATTTTAAAGAAATGTACAATGGTTAGGCAACCATTATACTACTCTTTAAAATAACACTTTAAACAATCGAAATCGAGAAAAAATGGGATGTTAGATTTAGGCCTGATCCTGCTGTTCAACATCGATCACGTGATCAATTTGGATATCTGAAACAGTTGAATGGGGTTTCATTTTCTTTCCTTGAAGGTAAATATTTTATTGGTTGTGTAATTTGAAATCAGTCGTTGTAGAATGTCGTGAATTTTTCAAGTCATAAGCAGGTACACATGTTTAAGTTATACTCCGATATGAATTCTCGGTTCATTTTCGACTCATCATATAATTTACTTGTATGCATATCTATCCGAAATCAGCAGTATTTATCACTTGAAGTGATAACATAAACTAAAAGTCCGCGATACCCATTATCTGTATGCTTTGCTGTTATATTAGTCACTTCTGGACCGATAGATATGTTTTCAGTTATCTACACTTCAATAGGTAAATCTAAAGGAAACTCTGAAGATTTTTTATTTGATTAAGACTGATATAAATTGTTTCTTGTATCTGTCTGTAATGTCAACACCCTTAAAGCATCTCTATCTGTTAGTCTTTGGTTACTGTTACTGTCGGTAACTTCCAGATTTATAGATTGATATAACATCAGCAAAATGAGTCCCATCAGTTGCTGATACATTAATGGTTTTCTCATGCATATTTAATTTGTTGAAATCACAAATGATTCTTAATATACCATATATTGGATCCAAGATAGATTACCATTTGAAGGTATTATTTTGTATTTTCACAGCGCTAACACTATGATTTTAACAACTGAAGTCGAAAAAATGCTATGTTAGACATAGGTCTGGTTCTGACTTTTGAGTAAATTTTTGTTAATATGTAAATATTTTTAGAAAAACTTGAAATATTTATTTATTTTTTGTTAAATTTTTATTTTTTTTTTTAGTTTTGTAAACTTTTTTTATAACTTTTTTTTTAACTTTGTAGAAACATTTTTTATATACGTAAAAACTTTTTTTTTTTAATTTGTAAAAACTTTTTTTAATTGTAAAGAAACTTTTTTTTTAAAATTTGTAAAAAATTTTTAATTTTTTATTTGTAAAAACATTTTTTTAATGAATTTTATATATTTTTCATTAATCTGATGTATAGTATTATCAAAAGTTGATTTTCATATGTATGTGTGTAAACTGGATATTCATTGGGGAAAAATGTTGTTTCGTTGAACAAGTTATGATATATCTCAAGTCTTACGTAAAGCAAAATTAGTTATTTACTGTCATGTAGAAATTTCATGTTAAAAATCATACAATATATTTTAACAATGAAATATGTTTTATAAAAATAAACACAGATGTGTATAGATACATTTTTTATTATTATGGGTATTTAAACAATACATTGTGAATATTGTCTACATTTATATCATTTTCTCTTCAATACATTTTATCAATTATATCAATAAAATTCTTTACAACACTTTGGATTTTTCTTTACAAATTTCACTTTTTGGATATCATATGTCAAATCAATAATGCTGCATGAGTAGTTTGGGTAAATGTTATGTTGGTTTATGTTCTATACAGTCAATTTTTCGAAGTATCCAATCTGATCTTTGACTGTTAAATTCTTCAAACTACTGGTTAATTTTTGAATATCCATCTTCAATATGATTTGGGATACTGTCTTCGACAAGTTCAACATAACAGTCATATGTCTATTCAGTTTATTACGAATAACGAATATTTTCTCACACTTTTCACACTGAAACAATTTTTTAACAGGATGTGTTTTCATATGAACTGATGGTCTGTATTTTCTAGTAAAAGATAATTCACGCTTTCTTGTAGATGATTTTTGACGATGATTACAAGTATATGGTTTTTCACTAGTATGGATTTGTATATGTTCTTTTAAATTCCATTTACTTGAAAAGTATTTGTTACAGGTGAAACACATCTGCAAGAGAAATAAATGCATATATTTAGAATTCCTTCTAACACTATAGACGAAAAAACATCACATTTTATAGAACATCTGGTACAATATTTTATTGTAAATTCACTCTAATTATGTTTAATATATGTATTCTAATATATCACATATAAGTACTCACATGTATATTATTCTTTAACTCTATATGTGTTGACGATGAATCATCCGGGGTATCCATTTCTGGTAAAGAGAGTTTCTGCTGTTTTGATTCATCTTGGTGTAACATCTATACAATAAAAGAAATATAATTATATACTTAGAAAAAATTTAATAGATAAATAATCATTTATTGATGTTTTACAATGATATAGTACAACTTACTTTATTCGTTAACAGATAAATTGTTTCCCCAACTGGGTTAAAATCAGGAAATTTACTGGAGCTATACATTATACAGTCATCTGCAAGAATTTGACTTGGGAAATGAGAACCTCTGCATCACTTTTCAAAATTTTATATTATCATCAGTTAAAGTGATCATGTGACAAAACTGCGCATGCGTACTAAATAAAAATAATCAGTATAATAAGCTTTATCATGGAATCTTGCTTAAATATGGTCTTATATTAAAATGGTTAGTATGGTCTTAATTCTGAAATATTAATTATAAATATGAAAGTAGCAGATATACACGATTTCAAATGTTAGAGGAAAAGGTTACTCTACACGGAAGATGTTAATTGGAAATTTGCTAAATACAGTATGAAATTTGGTTTATGCGAACTTAATAATAGTGTTGGTACAATTGCAGTTGAAATTTTCTTTATAGTATTAAAAATATATAGTGTACAAAAGTCTAGGCTGCTAAATTCTGAGAAGTGATAGTGGTAATAATAGCAATTAAACTTCTAATTTTTAAAAAAATTTGTAAAAAATGGGTACTTTTTGTAATATATTAAACCTTCGTAATTTTTTTCCTTTTTTTTTATGTAAAAAACTTTTTTTTTTAATTTTGTAAAATACTTTTTTTTTTAACTTTTTTTGTAAAAACTTTTTTTTAATTTTGTAATTTTTTTTTTTAATTTTTTAATTTTTTTTTTTTCATTTGTAATTTTTTTTTTCATTTGTAAAATTTTTTTTTCATTTGTAAATTTTTTCTTTCATTTGTAATTTTTTTTTTTTTCATTTGTAAATTTTTTTTTTTTCATTTGTAAATTTTTTTTTTTTTTAACTTCGTAAGAACTTTTAATTTTTTTTTTATTTTTTTAAGTTTTGATTAATAGATTTTGTGTTTGATATTTTTAGGTACTTACAATTTATTATTTTCATTTAACGTATATTTAATTTCTACGATGTTTTTATGGTAAAAGTTATGTGGGATAAATAGTTGATAAGTGATAGAACATAAATTTTAATTTGAGATTTGAATTTTTGAATAGGAAACACAGTTCAAATATTATTTTACAGGCGTTTATGTTCAAATATGTTTTCGTTTCTGTGATATAAAATAGCTCGAAATCATTGGATTGGTGTAAAAAATCACTAAATGCAAGCTAAAATTGGATATTTACTCGTTAAATCCATATATTTATATGTATATTTCTGAAAGGGATGGATAAAATGCTATTGCATGTTAATAAGTTATGCTAAAATAGGTATGTGATCAGTATCTAAGTTTATGTTAAAATGTCTAATATTTGGTAATATGTATCGTTTTCATAAACTAGGGTATTTGAAATAAAATGTTTAGATAAACTTAAAGGTTATATTCGTGCATATTCTGTTAAAATTGGAAAATTTAAAACAATAAGGTATTCATATTCATTTAGATAACAGTGTGTACTAAACTCATATGCGTAAGCAAGGTTCTACAAGTTCATATGGTTTCAAGTAAAAGTATAACTAAAAGTGGATATCAATACTTATAACATAAATTTTAACTTGAGTTTCAAATCTTTGAATGGAAAATACAATACAAATATTATTTACTCGCGTCTGTATTCAATTATTTTTTCGTTTCTGTAATATAAAATAGCTTGAAATCATTGAAATCATTGAAATGGTGTAAAAATTGGTAAGTGAAAGCTAAAATTGGATATATACTCGGTAAATCCATAATTTTATATGTATATTTCTGAAAGAAATGGAAGAAATGCTATGTATGCTAATAAATTATGCTAAAATAGGTATGTGATCAGTATCTAAGTTCATGTTAAAATGTTGTCTAATATTTGGTAATATGTATCGTTTTCATAAACTAGGGTATTTGAAATAAAATGTTTAGATAAAATTAAAGTTTATATTCGTGCATATTCTGTTAAAATTGGAAAATTTAAAACAATAAGGTATTCATATTCATTTAGATAACAGTGTGATGTACTAAACTCCATATGCGTAAGCAGGGTTCTACAAGTTCACATGGTTTCAAGTAAAAGTATAACTAAAAGTAAAGTTATAAGTGAATATTAATACTTAGAATATGAGTTTAAGTGAAATTTTAGGTACTGGTATTTCTGTGATAAAAATGGATTAACCATATCATAGAAAATATTCAAAGTTAATTAATATAAAATTACTAATTAATATAAAACTCGTGAAAAACACGGTATAAAATAATTGGAATTGTGTAAAATTTACTAAGTATAAGTTAAGATTATTTATTTTATCCTATAAATCCTTATTTTCAAATGTAAATTAGTGATGTAAACAGGAGTTTATATAATTACTGTTAAATATTTCACGAAAAGTAATCTAAAGGTGAATAATTTTCTCTGTATTGTAATCACCTAAGAAATAATATCATACCTGTTAGTGTACAATAATACCGAAAACTTGTGTAAAAATTCATTAAAATTCACCCTTTTTCGTTAAAAATCGGTATTTCTTTTGTTTTGTATAATTGTTAGCATCGTGTAGAAGATGGAGGAGGGTAAACTTTATTAAAATATAACTCATATCTATCTCCCAACATGGATTTTTTGTAAACATATTGATAGCGAATAATATTTATATTATAGTAAAAGTTGTGACCTAGACGGTCATTGTTAGACTCCCCTTTTCCTTAGAATGTGGGGTGGAATTATTATCCCTCCTCAGAAATGCTACATTTTAGGAAAGAAAAAAAGTTTGCGTATTAAGAATAAATAAACAACTGGTTTTTATTTAAATATGGTTCTTATTTCAAGTCTAAATGATATAAAAAGATTATATTACGTACGTCTAAACAGAATTAAATCAAGTATACACAGTAAAATTAGATAATGGTTGCTAAAACTCCTATTATTGTGCGGAAAATCAATTGATTAGGTATAAAATTCATTCAAATTTTGAATATTTTCTGTGTATTACGGTTGAAAAACTAAAAAAGTGTAATTTCCTCTTATAAGTTGATATTCTCATCTTATGCTTGAAAAATTCTTAAAAAATCAGCTTTATACCTTACAATTGATATTTTTCAATTGTTTCGTCTAATTAGTAATACTCATTAAAATGTTCGTCATTTAAAATAATTATATATGTTTATTCTACGGCTTATGATTTGATATCCACATCTTATAGTTGAAAAAATTCATAGGAAATCATCATTTTCGTTAAAAGTAATATTTTCTTTTGCTTAATTATTATACTCATTAAGGTGTCTATTGTTCAGAAACTATAATATAAGTTTAAAATCCATCTTATAGTTTGATATTCTCATGTTATAGTTGAAAAATTCATAAGAAATCAGCAGTTTCGTTAAAATTGTTATTTTATTTTGCTTAATTATTATTCTCGTTAAGGTGTCCATTGTTCAAAAACTAAAATGTAAGTTTAAATTTCTTCATATAAGTTTATATCGTCATCTTATAGTTAAAAAATTCTTAAGAAATCTGCTTTTTTCGTTAAAGTTGATATTTTTCCATTGTTTTGCTTAATTAGTGATACTCATTAAGGTGTTTGTCATTCAAAATCAGTATATAAAATCAATATTCATCTTATAGTATGATAATCTTGTCCATTTAACTTTTCTTAGAGTTCTTATTTTCACCCCTCGTGTTACAGTAGAAAATTAACCCTTTTTTCACAATTTCCATTTTTCCCGCTAGGGTGCGTTGCGGGGGCGATCGGAGGGTCGGTGCCTCATCCCTCCACCTCATCCCTCCACCTCATCCCTCCCCCTCATCCCTCCACCTCATCCCTCCGCCTCATCCCTCCACACCCTCCACCTCCTGAGCTTGAACTGTCGTTTTCCCACTACTTATATATATATATATATATATATATATATATATGTGTGTGTGTGTGTGTGTGTGTGTATGTATATGTATGTAGATATATGTATATATATATATATATAGTATGTGTATATATACATGTATATATATATCACTGGCGCCCGGCTAACCGAAAAGTACCATTCAAATAAATTTCATGTAGCAAAAAAAAGTCATGTTTTTTATAAAGTAAAACTTTACCGGTCTATTTTTTCGTTTTTTCGAATATCTAAACCAGCCCGTCCAAAAAAGTCATGTTTTTTATAAAGTAAAAATTTATCGGTCTATTTTTTCGTTTTTTCGAATATCTAAACCAGCCCGCTATTATATTCTGTCATAATAATATCCGTCATGCGGACTAAATGCGATATTTAAAAAAATAATTTCAAAATTAAACAAATTGTACACCTTCAAAATGTTAAAACATGCGAATATTTCCATAATCGGATTTTTATCACGATTCAATATGTTTCTAAAACTAATATATTTACTATTCTCTATTACTCATATTGATACTCGCTGTGTATTATTATCAAACATCTGAAAAATTCGTTAAACTTCCAATATGACGTCATATTTTCTTTTTAATTCTCTAATGACGTGATATTAATCTACTTTGTGTACATACAAATACTTATATTCCTTGTATTATTGAGAAATCTTAGACATTTTCCGTTGCATTACCACTATGACGTCAATCAATTTTATTTCATATTTATCTTTTTTTTTCAATTGGTGAAACTTTTTATTTCATTTTCATTTTTCACGTGGAAATCGTCTGATAGAAAATTAATTATTGTAGAAAGAATTTTATCGTGGATTTTTAATTTTTGGCATCTGCTATAACGAAAAATGTTTAAATTTAATAGGAAAAGGCTGTTAGAATTTTGGTTTTTTATCTCTATTTATTAAAATAATACGAATTTTTCACATTTTAATATTTTGAGCTCTTCAAGGCC
The DNA here is from genome assembly GCA_963931845.1 of Maratus michaelseni. Lineage (NCBI taxonomy): Eukaryota > Metazoa > Arthropoda > Arachnida > Araneae > Salticidae > Maratus > Maratus michaelseni. Next base: position 180,136,100 of record OZ007587.1, on the reverse strand, counting down.
GGTATTCGCCTATATACACAAAGTTTCAACTCTGTAAGTAATATAGTTTTTGAGAATGGCTCTGTGACGGACAAACAACGAAGCGGGAGTAATAGGGTTTCGTGAGATGAACAAAACCCTAAAAAGGGAGATGCACTGAAAAAAAAAAAAAAAAAAAAAAAAAAAGGTGTTAATTTTATAGTATAATACTGGCAGCTGACGTGTCAATATTATACTGTTTTTTTTTTTTTTTTTTCAGTGTGGAGGGAAACAGTCGTGTATTCTGCCACTATTTTTTACCTAGTGAAGGAGCAGGGAAATTTAAGAGTTAGTGTTCATGAAGGTTAGTAAAGCCAATGATGAGTTAAGATAGAATAATTATATTTTTCTTATAGAAAACAAAAATCCTTATCAAATCTATTAATATAATTAATACGTGATTTCAAAAGGTCAATTACTTAATATAAACTTGTACCTGGCTTTCAATCTGCAGAACAGAGGGGAAAGTGGCAAATTTATATTGTGTTCGTGGAAAAATCAAAATCTGTAAATCTTTAATATTGAAACATACTTAATAAGAAAATTTAATGACTCTACGTAGATATATTTTTTTTGTAATAAAGATATACATTATAGTGAAAATATAAAACCAAAAGAGACTCCAAGTTCTTTGAAAATTTTGGAACTAGTGGCAGAAAAAGAAAAAAAAGAAGGCTAATCTGAATTAAGCATACGAAAGTGAACCTTTTTTTTCCCCCCACCATATAATGACTAACAGTTTACGCTCCGATGGATGGTACTTTTAAGAACTATTAAAGAATGAAATGTATTTAATCCGTCTATTAATAAAAGTAGATTTTACTTTTCATACAAAATACTTTGCTGGATCACATTTAGAAAGCACAACAAAACACTCGAAGCTAAATATTTTTTAAAGTAGTTATTTTATCAACCATTTACATAAGTGTAGCTTTTCTCTCATTAAAAAATGTCACATGAAATATTTGAAACAACAAAAAATCTTTCCATTCGCAGATAGAATCACACTGCAAAAAATAACTGTTGATTTTTCAGTATAAAACTGGCATCCCAGCTGCCAGTATTATACCGTAAAATTAACAGTATTAAACAGTAAAACCAGTTTTATACTGTAAAATCAACAATTATTTTTTGCAGTGCACAATACATTTATTTACATTGTTTTTATAAGAATTGTGAGATTTTCATAACAGCATTTTTTTTTAAATTAATCTAATTATTCTTGTGGATATTTTTCAAAAAGACCGATCGATTTATTTAATCAGTTTTAATGAAAAAAAAAATTCTAAATTTCATATTAATTATTATATAAATTTTTCTAATATATCTTCAGACATTAAGGAAGATAATTATTGAGGCGGAGTAATTTCTTGATTCATAATTTGAGGCATAAGTGATTTAAGCCTTTCTTTGCGGCTTGGTATACATGTACGTCCCAATGGACTATTTTTTATTCTATTCGTACCACTTTTAGAAAAATAATCTGTCCCATACACTTATACTAGGATGTTTTTAAGAGAAATCTACCAGAAAGAAAAGTTTTTGTAAATTGAGGTAAGATTGAATATAAAAATAGGAATACTCATTGTGTTCTTATTACATGGATAAAAAAAAAGAAGATTAACTTCCGTATATCTTCAGTGAATAAATCATTCCCTTAGAACATGTTGTCTAGTGATGAAAAAGGTTTAATTGGATGAAAGCATTGAACGAAAAACTGGATCAGGAAGGAAGAAAATTTTGCAAGCTAATAATCGAACACAAGTAACACTTAACCATCTAAAATACAACTAGACAGTTATTAAATTTTTTTCATATATGAAAGGTAATCTTTCACTGTTAATGGGGCATTGATAGAAATTTGAAAGACACTGGTTATCTGAAATAGGTCTCACAAGGAAGGTCTCCTTAAAGCGCATACTCAGAATATTTTGAGAAAAAATGCTAATGAAGCTACTCATGTGCATAATAAGAGATCAGTCAAATTTAGCTGCGGAATCCCAGCAGAAAATCTGTAAAAAAAATAAAATACTTTCAAGTATTTGACGCAAAAAGACGCGATTTGGCGAACAAAACTTTTTCGTCGTCAAAGGCAAGCAATTTTATAGTATTTGAAAATTTCTGGTTAAATGAGTGTTTAAATGCGTAGCACTTTATGAATTTAAACTTCAACGATTAAATAGTTTATTATTTTTTCTATAAGGTTATGTAATACATATACAAATTAACTATTGCTGAAGTTATTTAATTTTATACTGTTTAGAAGGCTGGTTAAGTTTTAAGTGTATTAACAGTAAATGTCCGATTAAACACTCTTTCATTATACATTTCGACTTTGAATAAGTCATTGTTTCCACGGCAACAAGACTTTTCTCCGCAGTTGTCTAACAATACTGATGACAAATTGACAGTGCTCAGAATCACACAATTAATTTTTAGTTTAAAGCAATTTTAATCAATTCAAATTTTGCTCTAAACCGTAGAATGCGATCATTAATTTTCTTTTAGATGTACATATAAATATATATGGCAAAACCGTAGTTATAAAAGTGAAATTATTTAAGTTAAACTTACGTTAACTAGTTCAGTATAAAGAGTAGAAAACGTTTTTCCTAAAAGAGAATTTATCGTAAATGCATGATTTTTTTAAATTTCATTGTGTCGCCAACCCAGTGATAAATCGCCAAAACACGAAATTTTCATAATTTTTTACGGACGTTATATCGAGGTTCCGCAGCAAATTTTTTTATAAACGTATATATCCTCATGAGAAGAATATTCTGTAATTTTTTCAAAATTTTCTGAGTATGCGCTTATGGAGACCTTCCTTGTCAGACAAAAGCACCAAATACTAAGATTTCTTAAAAATCGTGGTATTCAACGCCTTCATTGGCCTCTAAACTTACCAAGCCTTAGTCCAATTGAAATTTTGTGGAATTTTTGTAAAAAAAAAAAAACTGTGTAAACAGAATTTAACTAGTATTATGGAATGGAAATGAATTGTGGAATTACGGGACATTAAAGAATACATATACAAGAAACTTTAAAAAAAAATTTATTCGATAGTTATATCACACAAAATGTTGAGACATGCACTTAAACAAAAATTAGCGTTGTAATTTCTTTGTTTAATTTAAGACAATAATTTACAATATACACAACAACAGAACTCATATACACACATGTCAGTTAACCCCTTCGTGACGAGCGTCAAATATGCTTTTTTAAATATTTCAGCGCACTTTTCCTGAATATAAACTTTTCAGATATTTAATTGCAGAAACCCCATGATTAAATAGAGCGAAGATTTCTGTTCAAAAATATGAGCATCCAAATTCAAGTACCTCTCTTCGCGAAAGGGTTAATGCAACGTCTATATTTAAAAGCTTTATACAATGCATAATTCTTATACTTAGTTCAATCTTTATTTCATAAATCTTCAAAATTTTGAATTTTGGCTCTCATAATGCACTGATATAATTTCTCTATATGGTTTTCCAATGTTTCTAAAGAGTTAACAAAAGTGTGAAAAAAAATATTTATAAAACAATTTTATGATTTTAAAATTCTGATAAATGCATAAATATATATTTTTTATATTTACTTTTATTATTGTTTTCTTTCTAATCGACTTTAAAAAAAAAGTAGGAGGTTCTCAATTCGACGCGTATTTATTTATTTATTTAATGTGTTTACCGATTACTCTGAAACTATGCGACCGACTCACATGATTGTTTTTTTTTTTTTTTTTTTTTTTTTTTTTTTTTTTTTTTTTTTAAGGGGTATTTTCGAATTGGTCTCATTTGAATTTTATCAAAATTGGATCAATATTTTTTTAGAAATTCAACAAAAACCAAATTAAATTAAACTAGTCGGATGTGTCAATCCAAAAACTTTCTTCTATCTCACACAGGTTTCACATTACACTAAAAAGAATCAGCACCAATTTATATCAAGGTCTAACTGAAACTCAAGTTTTATTAAATTCCGTGCATTATTATTTCTTGAGATATGACTATCGCTAAAATCGTGTAAATCCTGCAAAATACTGCATAGCAACGCCACTTGCTGGGCGATTTTTACCAAAAGCTAATCAGCACCAATTTATAAAAGGGACTAACTGAATATAAAGTTTTATTAAATTCCGAGCATTAGCTCTTGAGATAGAGCTATTGAGGAAATCGCGAAAAATGCTGCATAGCAGCGCCACCTGCAGGGCGATTTTTACCAAAAACTAATCAGCACCAATTTATATCAGGGACTAACTGAATATAAAGTTTTATTAAATTCCGAACATTGGTTCTTGAGATGGAGCTATTGCGGAAATCGCGAAAAATGCTGCATAGCACAGCGCCACTTGCTGGGCGATTTTTACCAAAAGCTAATCAGCACCAATTTATATCAGGGACTAACTGAATATAAAGTTTTATTAAATTCCGAGCATTAGTTCTTGAGATAAAGCGCCCACAATTTTTTTTTCACATACAGACAGACAGAGTCACAGACAGACATTTTCTAAAAATAGTCAAATCGTGTTCAGAACCTTCTAAAACGTATAAATCCGTCGAAAACCGGAAGTCGAAAATTTTCATGAATCCAATACTTTCTTCTTGTAAAGATAAAAGAAAGTAATAAACATCTTTAAAATATTCATTTTCAACGATTTTCATCAAGTGACGTAGTTCTGTCCGTTTTGGCGAGAAAGTCGCTACCCGGCAATTTACCTCCCTCTTTATAAAGTTTAGTTTCTAGGATTGTTGTAGGGAAAACCAAAAAGCAATGTTTTAATCGTTAAAAACTTTTAGGACGTAAACAAACAGTTAAAAAACAAATAAAAATAAAAATCTAAATTGTAAAGCGTTTAAATTTACCCAAGATTTTTGCGGTACACTCGTTACATTTGAAGAACTATTATGGTTACGGTGGAAAAATTTGTATGCTACACAGAAAAAAATAAAACCCAATTTGGGTCAAAAGATATTTTGGGCACTGTTAAATACCCATTTAAAAAAAATAATAATAATAAATAAATAAAATAAATCTTTTTTTTTTTTTTTTTTTTTTTTTTGAAAATGGGTATTTGTGGTAACCAATACAGGCATGGCCCAATTTGGGCACATACCTAAGAATCTTTCGACCCAAATTAGGTTTTATTTTTTTCTGTGTAATACAGTATGGGCCAAACGTTCTGGCAAAGTTTTGAATTGAATGTAAAATCAAATAATAAGCGTACAATGAATGCAGTTAACAAAAATGCGAATTTAATAAATAATTGTTTATTTTACAGGGAAAAAAATTGTTATAATTGTTATAATTGTTATAATTGAATCTTAAATGTTCTGAAAAATGTTTAGGAGGAATCTTTCATGATATTCCGATTGCTAGATTTATTTTCTAAAGCATTATCTAGAAATCTTCTCTTCAGGACAGAAAAAAAATGTAAATGAATGGTCTATTTCTCGGTACACAATACAAAAATTTTACAGAAAAAGACTGTCAGCCAAAACGCCCCTAAAAAACTGTTTATTTTTCGAGAAAAAAAAATCTGTATTTTTTACGAATTTTTCGTTATTTAAGCAGATTTTGCTCGTAAAATAAAAAGTTCAGAGATTTCTTTGAAAATAAAATCTGTATTTATTACGAATTTACTGTTATTTTAACGGCAAGTTCACGTATTTTGCAATAAAATAAACTGCGGGGGGAATAAAACTTTCTTTTTTGCGGGGGTAGTGGGGGAAGGGAAAAATAAATAGTTTTCTAATGGCATTTTTGCTGACAGTTTTTATTGTAAAATCAATAGTTTTTTTTTCTTTATAGTGTATGGCCATGGAATACGTTCGTATATTTCAAATTTCTTACCGGAAAATAAATGTTCTTCAAGTTTTTTCCCCATATGCTCTTGTTAAATTATGTTTATCTTCTGTCTATTTAGAAACATATTTCAAAAATATACATTTAATTTTTTTAGTGAAGCTGACGGGTTGGGAATTAAAAAAAAATAATAATAATAATCTTGTTTCTTTCATAAAATTTCGTTTATCAATTATCTGTTGTACTACATTAAACTTTACTGGAAACTGTAATGTATCGCATATGATTAATATTCAAGTTTATTTTTTCTTATATCACTAAATAATAATTCACAAATTTTTCTGTAATTAAAAGAGTATTTAAACGTGGTCATAAAAATTCGATTAAATAGTTTTGGAAATTAAATTTTTGTTTTAAGTCTTGTTTAACATTGCATAAAGATTAAAATTCGCAAAACAGTACATTTTCAGCACAAAAAAAATAAATAAATAAATGAAAAGGATTTTTTACAGCTACTTTTTATAACTGGCAAATCTTACAAAAAAAAAAAAAAAAAAAAAAAAAAAAAAAAAAGACGCATACAAATATGCATTAATATTTTTTATAATTTTTATTTCTTTAATATCTTCTATCATATCAGTCAACACAACTTTGATATTCGTTCATTCGGTAAATACTCCTGATGTGCGATCAAAAATAGATGGCGTAGGAAGCATCTTGCTGCTTAACACTGAAAAGAGAAAAGAATTCCTGAAGTACAAAAATAATGGCTTTTAGATTTCAATTCCATTACTTTAATTATGTTAATTAATTTAGGAATGTTAGCAAGTAAATTTGACAAGTCACGTTTTATGAACGGAGGGGCAAAATTCGTACACATCACTGCAAAAAATAATTGTTGATTTTACAGTATAAAACTGGCACCCCAGCTGCCAGTATTATACCGTAAAATTAACAGTATTAAACAGTAAAATAAGCAGTAATACGCTGCCGCGCAAGCAGTACATTACAGTTTCATGCAGTACATTACATCAAATCATTACAGTTTTATGCTGTAAAATCAACAATTATTTTTTGCAGTGATATTTGAGATTATAGTAAATAAAAACATGGAAAGACTGTATGACAAATTTGGATAAATAGAGAAATATACAACATCTAAATCAGATCAAATTACAACCAGGGTCGAAACTAGGGGAGGGGGAGGGGCAGAGGGGGCATGTGCCCCGGGCGCCAAATGAAGATTTGGTTTGTCGTTTGATACAAAAAATATATATGAAAGTTGGGTAAAAATATTTTGCAGCTGAAAAATCCAAAAGAAAAACTGAGCCAAGTGTATTAAAATTGACAAATATACATAAAAAGATTGGTGAGATCGGGTGACTGCCCGGGACACTAAAAACTAAGGTGTTGAAAATGCGCATTTTTTTTCTTTCTCTTTTTTTTAAACTACAATTGTTTTTCTTTTTTTTACATTCCAGATAAGGGTTTAAATGTGGCGAGTTGGGGCGACTGCCTGTTACACTAAACACTAAGGGGTGGAAAATTCACAAAATGACATACGTGGTAAAATCTTAATAGTTTATTATTATTATTATTTTGTAAATTAACGTTAGGTTCAGGAAAGCGTCTCCATATCATCAGAGGAAGAGCGGTATAAGTGATAATTGCATGAAACTAGCTGTAGAGATAGCACACAAAGATATTTTACGGTATTGGAATTCATTGTTATACCGACAGAAAATCCTGGTTTTTCAGTTCTTAAGACATTATGAGTCATATCACTATGATTTTAAATGTCTGCTGAATTGTAATGTAATACTACAACTACAGTAAAATGTCTTTAACCGCGTCTTAAGACAGAAATTCTGTATAAAGCGGAATTTTTCCTACTCCTTTCGATTCCGGTTTCATAGGTTTCGTTGGATAAATATTTGACAAAGCTGATTACGTAGTTCAATTTTACGTATTTTATGATTACACATTTTTAATTTTAAAATAAGTCGGCTATTAGAAACTTAGTAAATTATCTTCGTAAATTTACCTTGCGGAGGACGGAGGGGGAGAGGGCGACAAAATTCGCTGCCCCCCGTGAAAAAAAAAAAAAAAAAAAAAAAAAAAAAGCTAGTTTCGGCCCTGATTGCAATCGCAGACATAGACACGACAGCGTCATTTTGGATCACATAAAATTAATCCTTCATCAGGTGTAAAGCCTAACACATGACTAGAAGGATAATAAATCCAAGGCTTTGGCTGTTAGCTTCCTAATTACGGGTTAGCTCCTTTGTATTTGATGAAGGATCAAATTTTATGATCCGAAACGGCGCTGTCGTACTTTTATTATTATTATTATTATTATTATTATTATTATTATTATTATTATTATTATTATTATTATTGATGGGGGGAAAGGGTGATTTCGACAAAGTTTTGAATTTTATTTGTCATCTAGTGTTCGAAAATGCTGTAGTGTCAGTATAGATCAGTTGAGAGCAATGTTTTAATGCAGCATCATTTTCAGTTCGGATGTTTTTAACGAATTACATATAGACAAATTTCGAGTTTTGGCAACGAATATGCGTCTGAAATTCAACATCTATGTGGTAGAGAGAGCGCTACCTAACTATTTTGATAATATAGTTGCGTACTTATGTTTCTGAGTATACTTAGTAATTTTATGACGTGAGATGTAATTCAAAGCTCGGAATTTTGATGTCATGCTTTATTACACAATTTAAAGCTCTGTCAAAAGATGTTGGAACAGAAGCATTAATGCTTAGATCAGTGTTTCCCAACCTTTTTTTAACCATGCCCCCCAAAATCATCTCTAAATCCTTTATGCCCCCCCCCTTCCCTCTGCCTGTGACAAATAATTCTTATTGTATAAAAATTGTATTCTTATTCCCACTAAAGAAGTCCTAAATGCTATTACTTGGATCTAAATAAAAAAACAGTGCATTCAAGAAAGAAAAAAAAAACTAAATAAAAATAAAGTATTTATTAAGAAATCATTAATAATAATAATAATATTAATAATATGTAGAGATTTAAAAAAGAAAATTAATTTTCTAAATATTGAATAGAAAATTGAGACACATAAATAAAATCTTTAATTGAATATTTTTCTATGATGCTTTTATAATTTTAATTACTGACAGTAAAAAAAAGTGCCTAATAAATTGAAAATAGTCTCGAGATGAACAGATTAATATCAGCCAGATTCAGATATTCGCTAATTGGTTGATCGAATTTCTGGTCATGTGTTTGGCGGTAGCACTTTGACTGTTCTGGTTTCCCAAGTGTCAATTTGAAATAAGTAAAGTAAAAAATATTTCAAACCAGAAAATTTATTTTGCAAAATGATTTTTTAAATTTGTTTTTATATTAGATTACACTGTTATAAATCTTTAGCTTTTTCTGCAGACACACTCCACCGCTTTTAGAGAAAACGGTTACTTTACTGTATTATGGAGCATTTTCATTGGTCAAATTAAATATATTCTATTAAAGCGGTAGAGTGACTATGCAGCAAAAGCTAAAGATTTTTTACAGCATATATTTAAAAAGAATTTTTCTAACTCTTTAGGAATTCAAAGAGAGGACATCTAAATTTCACCATATTCTCAAATTGCCCCCTTAAAAAGTCAAATTGCCCCCTGTGGGGCGTGCGCCCCCCGTTGGGAAACACTGGCTTAGATCATAGATAGAGCTGTTTATATCAGTCTGTGAAACAAATTTTTTTAGTTGAAGTGTCGTTCACCTATGCAATTTTCAACGATGTAATGATATATGTATATCGATACAGCAGCAAGCTTACTATTCGTGTGGCAATGCGTATTGTTGAAAATTTGAGCAGGTAATGATAATTTAAGCAATATAAAATATGTTACAGACATATTTAAACAGCATATCCTACTGTTTAAATGTAGCGCTTCCGGATATATATTCTTAAGAAAAAAATATTTTTACTTATTTTCGATTACATTACTATGCTTTAAAATTTCGTGAGGCATTTTCGAAACACTCTGTATTTTTATCAAGTCAAGAATAAAGGAATGCTTACAGGATTCCTTTCTTGCCTTGGCTTCTTTCAATTTGAGTTCTTCGTGCGATGCAATGGATCCAGTCAGGCTCGGGAGGCGAATGTCCAGATGAGAGCCTTTTTCCGTCACCATCTGAAAACAAGAAAAAAAAACATCCGTTAAGCATAGATTATGAAACACTTTCCAACACGTTCAGAATATATTGTAACAAAACGTAACCGTTTAATAAGGTGATAGATCATGCTTGGTAAACGCATAACACGTTTGAAAAATCAATTTTAGCAATTACAATTTCATTATGTTTGAAATGGTGTGACATCATTAAAATTCACTTGAAATGATTTTTCCCATTGACCGTAATGTAACGCAGTACTTTTGACTGTCTCTGTACACGTACTGTAAATGCTACATACTTCATTTTCAATAGCGATCGTGCAATAGTAAACGTCAATAACATATAAAAATGACAGGGAAATCCGAGTCTATTTCCGAGAGTTAGAGCACGAACAAACAGACAGGCGGACAGACAAACCGAAGTCAAACACTTTTCCACTATGTTGGAAAGTGTTAAAAACAAGTTTGAACTCAGGTTTCTATGATATTCATTCAAATTCATTCATTTCATTCAAAATAAGGAAACCTCATTATAGAAGATGAATTTAATTCAATGTTTTTCTGTAAAATAAACCTTCTAAAGCTGCTTTTCAAAAACACAAATCGAGGAATAAATAAATGTTCGATGATGACATTTTCTTGTACTAAATGTAAACAAAAGAAAGAATGATATATTAAATAAATAAATAAAAAATACTAGAACATTATTTTTGAAACAAAAAGCAACTTTTTACAGGAAATATAGTCTTAAAATTGCACCACAATTTTAGCATACACTGTATAAGTAATGTCGACATCCTAATATGAAAGAAGTAATACATAACCTTTTCAGACCTGAAGTAACACAAATGTGAACATCTATTCTTTTCCTCATTTTCACATTTATATAGCTGAATGTTTTTTTTTTTTTTTTTTTTTTTTTTGCTTTGGAACAAAACTAATAAATGACAGAACTGATGCTTATTTCCTCATAAGATAAATGTTATTTTCATCTGAGTTTGCAAAATGCCTTCAAGACAAGTGTGGCCAAGAAATTTAAGTAATTTTCATAATTATTTAAACCTTTTACAATAAAAATTTTTGAGAATTTGTAGATCATGCATTAGTTTAAAGCCTTTCAATTTGTTGTTGCAAGAATTTAGGTTATTGATAATGAAATTGATATTTTAAAGGGATTTAAAATTAGATTGATAACATTAAATCGATAATTAAATTGATATTCATTAGATCCATGTTTGTGTGAACCTAAATTACCAGTCTCCTAAAGCAGCGGTTCCCAACCTGGGGTACGTAGGAAAATATTTGAGGGTACCTGAAAATTACATTGGTAATGGCGCATAATGCAAAAATTAAACTTAATGAAAACTAAATGAAAAAAAAACGAACTGTAAACTTTTCGTTAAAAAACACAAACTTTTGTAAAAGTAAATAAGCTATTCGGATAAAATAAAGAAAAATGCCTAAACTTAGTAATTGGTTAATCATTTGTTGCTATTATCTCCGTCCACTCCAATTAACATCTTGCGATTTCACACATGACCCTCCTTTTCTTTTATTATTCTTTTCTTTCTAGTAATTCTAGAAATATCTTCTCGTTTCGACAATTTCATTTCAAATCCATTTGAAAGCAGGTCATCATTTTACTGTTCAACTGATGGTCAGCATAAGTATAAATTCATTAACGTGTATTAATATGTGTAGCTTCATCCCTACTTTGTGAGTGCTTAATTTGAAATCGTTAGCTAATATTTTCATGTTTTGAGTGACTTTAAGTGGATATTGTGTTGTTGTTCAAAAGGGTTAAATGGTTGAAAATTTGATTCTGAAGAGAACTGCATCTAACACTGGTAACTAAGCATAAGAACATTACTATGAACGAAAACAAAATATTTAGAAGCGGTTTATGTGAGAAGGGGTATGCATAATTGAAAGTCTTAAACAAGGGGTACGTCAGAGGAAAAAGGTTGGGAACCGCTGTCCTAAAGTTATCAATTTCAGAAAAGGGGATCTTTCTCTCACCTACACTGCAAAAAATAATTGTTGTTTTTACAGTATAATACTCGCACCCCAGCTGCCAGTATTATACCGTAAAATTAACAGTAATAAACAGTAAAATAAGCAGTAATACACTGCCGCGCACAAGCTAGAATGATATATTAAATTAAAAAAATAATTATATTATAAAATATTATAACATTATTTTTGAAACAAAAAGCAACTTTTTACAGGAAATATAGTCTTAACGTAACGCATGCGCGGTAGTGTATTACTGCATATTTTACTGTTTTATTACTGTTAATTTTACGGTATAATACTGGCAGCTGGGATGTCAGTGTTATACTGTAAAATCAACAATTATTTTTTGCAGTGTATTTGTAGTGTCATTTTGTTTGTGCAAAAGTAATGAATGTGTATTTGTAGTGTCATTTTGTTTGTGCAAAAGTAATGAATGTGCATTTGTAATGTCATTTTGTTTGTGCAAAAGTAATGAATGTGTATTTGTAGTGTCATTTCGTTTGTCCAAAAGTAATGAATGTGTATTTGTAGTGTTATTTTACCTTCAGGTCTCAAGAGGTTAAGAAAGCATTGATCCACATAATCTTAAGATATCTTTGAAGGCAATTTTTCAAAAATTTCTTGAGTTTGTTTCTGCAATTATAAATTTTACTAAAACGTAATTAAAATCTTTGAAAAATATAACTATTTGCCTTGAAAATATTATTAAAAAGTTTAGAGGTAAAATTATAATAGTGAAAAAAATACAATAAAAATTGTAATTACATCAATCAAAATAGCAGAAAAAAAAAAACGGCTGCAGAAATAGTGTTGTAGCCTCTTAATCGTTATTGTCTTCAGTTGCGTAAAGAAAATATTTAAAAAAAAAATAACTTTTATAAATGAAATACTTAATTCTGAATTTTTTTTATAAATATATTTTGACCAATAAAAGTTATTATTATTTTTTTAATGGGACATGGGCGCCGGCAAGGGGTGGCAGGGAAGGGGCATTACTCCCCCCCCCCGCCCCACTACCACCTCCTCCCTTGTATTTTGAAACTTAAGTAACTAAATTCTCTTTAGCTCTGGTGATTTTGAAAAAAATAAAAGGTAAAATTTATCCACTAATTTAATTTTTGGTAATTAAGCACTAAGAGAAAAAGGAACTAAGAATTTTTCTTCCGATGGCATATTACTCCCCTGAATCCCCCATTTTTAGTCCCATTTTTTTACAGACATGTATTTAAAAATTGTCTTAAACGGGAGTTCAAGAAGTAGAAGAAAAAAAAAAATCAACTACCATATAGCATCATATCATACAGCAAAAATATCACCAAAATCATATAGGAAAAAGCTGTTGGAATCTTATTTTTGGATTTTTAATGTCTCTTATTTGTTACATTTTAATTTTGCTTCGTATGTTTATACGATCAAACATTTTCTTAAACTGGGAAGGGGGTGATTGCACTTCTTGTAAAATTAAAAAAGGAATAAATATATAAATTTTTAAAAATCGAGCATTTGCAGCTGTTTTCTGTTCATACTAGCAATTTTGAATAATACTGGTAGAAACTTATTTGTAAATATTTCATATTTTTAAATTGTTAAATTTCTGTATTGCTTTTTATGTTAGTCGTTGATATGGTTAAAAATTATTAAACAGATGTGTGTGGGGGAAAAGGGTTTGACAAAATTTCTTATGCTATCTTATTTTATATTTATACTCTCCATTAATTTAAAGAGAAAAAAAAAGGAGCATAGACATTTTTGTTTAAGATTTTGCCAATCCCTGGATTTCGTTTCGTACTGCCAGCGCCCATACTGTGGAGGATGAAAGTAATTTATTAAATTGCAAGAGTTCCCCCTCTCATTAATTATAAAATACGAAATGTTGCAACAATCTTCAATATCGCAGTAAAAGTTCACGTATTACGTATCAAATTCTTATTTTTGGGGGGAGCATACACACATCGAAACAGAAATACATGATCAATATTATCGCCTATATTTCACTCTTTCGGTTTTAAACCTTAAATGTAGCGTTGATAATTTACACAACAGCCTGCCAACAATGTCTAGAAGAAAAAGCGGTAAATCATAACTCACATTTTTCTAGTATGATCCAAAAGTCAATATACCAATGATTTCGCTAATATTTTTTTAATAAATGAGAGTACATAACTATAATTACAGATGAACGTAAGATCAATTCAAGTACAATAAATTAGAATCAGAGTAAATGTTCAAAGTATGTTTATTTACGTGTTTTTTAATAAATGAAAGTACGTAAATAAACACACTTTAAACATTTACAGTGTTTTAATCTGGTGTATATGAATTGATCTAACGTTCGCCAGTAATTACAGGTATGAACTTTTCATTTACTGAAAAAGTTCTTTAAAAAATCACGGGTAAATTGACTTTAAGATCTCTGTATAAATAGCAAGATTATTCAACAAACTGTTAAATAAATGAAAATATACTGATGCTAAAGATGTTACTGGTATGAAAACAGAGAAATTGCAGAAATATTCTTTTATAACAAAGACAAAGCCATTATCGTATCAGGCATCATTCTGAATATTTAACCCATCTACACTGCAAAAAATAATTGTTGATTTTACAGTATAAAACTGGCACCCAGCTGCCAGTATTATACCGTAAAATTAACAGTATTAAACAGTAAAATAAGCAGTAATACGCTGCCATGCAAGCAGTAATACTGCTTATTTTACTGTTTAATACTGTTAATTTTACGGTATAATACTGGCAGCTGGGGTGCCAGTTTTATACTGAAAAATCAACAATTATTTTTTGCAGTGTAAATGTTCGTTATGAATTATCATGCTTTGAAACATAGACGTCTTTTCAGGACAAGGAGATTTAATTGCTTCTTTCCACGATACTTACTTTATCATTCATGGCATACAACTTCCTTGTAATATCCCTGGAAAGAAGCAAGCCCAGCACATTAGAGAGGTGAGTTTCTTTGATCAAAAGGTATTCGAGGCTCTGCCGTTGCCATACTATGACACGACAACACGTTGTCGCAACTATAGTAACCTGGAAAAGAAATAAAATAAAATACCGAATAACTAAAAAGGAGTTTAAAAACACGCAGAATTTCCGTCGTGAAGTCACTGAATAACAAATATTTTAAATGAACAAGAAAGAAAAATCAGGCGTCAGGCATATATATTATGAAACACTTTCCGACACATGCAGAAGACTGTAACAAAATTTCGCAAGTTTTATAAGGATAAAGACGATGTTTAAGTAAACAATTTGGAAAATGAATACCTCATTTGAAAACCTAATTTCAGAAATTACCATCTATAGTCGGGAAAATATCCGAATTATTTTGTGCAACTCTGTATATGATCTGTAGATTTGTATATATACTAGATAGTATGCAAAAATTTAGTTCTGTTAGGAAACGCGTAACAGCTGAAAAATCCCCTACAGCAATTTCCGTCAGTAAGCGGAAATGTACTGGAATTATTTTGTGCAGCCCTGTATATGATCAATATAAAACTTATACAAACCAAGTAATATGCAAAAAATTAGTTAAATTTAAAAACGAATACCACAACTGAAAACGCACTTCTAATAATTATTGTTCATAGATAGTACTGTAACCGAATTCTTTTGTGTGTCTCTGTAAATGAAAGATAAATACTACGTACACCCTATTCTATAGCAAGCATCTTTTAGTGCACCGCAGTGATGTATATCAATTTAAATAAGTTTGAAATAATGTAACATCATTAAAATATACTGCAAACAATTTTTCCCCATAGACCATAATGTAACGGAGTTCTTTTGAGTGTCCCTGTAAACAAATTGTAATTGCTACTTATTCTATACTCTATAGAAAACAAATTGACGTCCACCTCAGTGACGCATATCAATTTCATTATCTTTGAAATAGCATAACATTATCAAAATGCACTAAAAACGATTTTTCCTCATTGACCATAATGTAATGGAATATTTTTGAGTGTCGTAAACGAACTATAAATGCTACACATTTTTTTTTTTCAATACCAAACATACCATGGTAGACCTTAAAAACATATATCATTATATGGTAATCTGACAATATTTACGCGAGTTAGAGTGCGGACAGAGGGACAGACAACCCGAATTCATAAACAATTTCCAACTATGTTGGAAAGTCTAAACTACAATCAAAATTTTGGATAATTTATTAGATTAAAGAAAGTAGAACCTTTCATTTGATAAAAAAAAAAAAAAAAATGTGGACTTTCCGATTTTTTTTTCATTTATTTATTTATTTATTTATTTTTTTGTGTATTTAGACATCCCTTGTATATTCTGACGAAGTTTATGTAAAGATCTGATAATTATAAATATACGAAAAATGCACTTTACTGAATCAGTGTCACTTTATAAGAGTCAAAGTTAAAATCTTTAAATTCATTTTAACCCCTTCACGACGAGCGTCCTTTACAGAATTTTTAATCTTTTGCCACCGGTTTTTCAAAACAGAAATTTTCGCCTAATTGAATCTCAGAAATGCTGTCATTAAATAAGGCAAAGTTTACAATAAAAAGTTATTGGTGGGAATAATCGAGGATTCTGAGCACCTTATGCGTCATGTATACGTGTCGCTCGTCCCCAAGGGGTTAATGAATTTGTGTTCTTTCAATATATCAGTATGTTCAAAATGCTAAAACTTCAACATGTATTTCTCAATTTTCCTTTATGGTGTGTTTTATAAAATTAAAATAACACACAACTTTTTTTATATATAAAAATTTTAAGTAAATACAGTAGATTCCCGATCATCAATTGTTAGATTATATGAGACACCCGTTTAACCGACACTCCTCATACATTTCATCATAAAAGTTTTTATTGCCGTGTTCTAAATTCCAAATGAAAATTCACTAATTTTTTAATCCTATAATCACAGGTACACAGCTTTAGACATGTTAAAAATGCTAATAAATATTAAAATACTGTTAATATATTTCAATATACTGCAACTTCATTAAATGATACAGAATTTGCAATAATAATCATTTAAAATAGATATAAAACAATTTCGTAAATCAGAATGAATTCTCACTAACAAGCACCGCCTACATATTCTAATTCCGCTTGGCAACAAAAAGGGTTTGAAAATCAAGAAGAAACGGATGTAATGCGTGCTTTTATATTAAAATCCAAAATCTTGCAGCAAGCTAATCACATTTAAAGAAAAAACGGTACTTTCCCCTTATACCAACACCTTTATCGCCAAGTGTAACAGTTGGTGCCAAAACCAAATGAAACATTTGAAATAAAATTAAGATTGTTGGTACGAAAGTAATCATTTAAAAAGTAAACCTTTTCAAAATTATACTTTTGCTAACTATTTTCTTATATCAATATAATATGTGTGTGTGTGAGTGTGTGTGTGTGTGTGTGTTACGGTCAATATGATTAATCCGGTCATTATTAATAATAACCGGTTATTATTAATAATGACCGGATTAATCATATTGACCGTAACATATATATATATATATATAAATGCAACCACAATAGTGCACAATGGGAGACTCGGGGCTACTACCACACACAAACACCAGTGGTTTGCGCTGGGTAGATGTGACTGCAAAGTGAAATATAGGGACACACACGTCTATTTTCGAAGTATGAAAATGCCCTAGGTCGACCACTTTCAACCACCAAATCTCCCACATCCCCACAGCTACCGGCACCGACATGCAACCACCATAGTGTACGATGGGAGACTCGAGTCTACTACCACACACAAACACAAACACCAGTGTTTCTGCGCTGGGTAGTTGTAGCTGCAAAGTGGAATATTATACAGGGACACACACGTCTATTTATATATAGTGAGATAGATTTTTACCTTGAATTTTTCTTCTACTCCGGTTCTGCTCGACTCAAATTCTGGAGAATCCAGGAATTCCTTTGCTTGAATGTGGTGAAGGAAATGGTGGCCCGAAAGTACATTTGCTCTGAAATATTAATAGTATATTTTTCAATATACTGAAGTCTCTGTTTTTTATGATAAGATAAAGCTTCTTAAAATTCATTCTTTCATTTGTTTTATCTAAGCACAGTCATTTCAAAATTTTTTGTATTATGAAAAGTGATTAAATTTGTTTTTCAAAGTGAAAGCTAAAGGAATCATGATTTTAGTAAGTCAGACGTTTGAAAGTTTCAGATTTGATTAATATAATCTTTGTGTGACACTAAAAGGATGCAAACGTGCTGGAAATCGGGGTTACTTGGGCCCAAAATAAAAAAAAAGTATTTTAAATCTGTCCTGGATCCAGGGTTATCCGGGTTTTTCCACTCTGGAAAAAACCGGCGGAAAAAAACCTGGAAAAAACCGCCCCGACAAAATATCATTTTGTCCATTTTGTCCACTTTTAATAAATTAAAATTAAAAATGCAGAATTTAACAATAATAAATAAATATATTGATTTTTCGCATTCAAGAAAAAACTTTTATATCAAAATATCACATATACATATTTATATATACAACAGTATTTGAAATATTTTGCGTGAAAATGTAAAACTAAGTTCGGTTCATCTAGAAGCTTTTTTATGCAAACATGTTAATAAATAAAATTTATATCAATATTAAGTTATAATGTATTAAATAGCAATTGTAAAACATATACATTTGTAGTAAATTTTAACTTGTTTATCTGTCATATGACAGTTCCATTGCAATTAATAATCAGTTTACAAAATTAAAAATAGAAATAAAAAAAATTTAAATGTTTAACAGCCTCAAATCTTATTTAAAAAAAAATAAGTGATATGATGAAATAACAAGTTAATGTTAAGAAAATGTTACATTGAAATGAAACCTGTGCTTGTAATGACATTAATAATTTAATATATGCACAAAAACATTCAGTATATACACATTTTACTATGGGGGGGGGGGGGGGACATCACTAAGAAGTACAAAAATATAATGATAAAAATTTTCTTTTAGTTAAAATATCAAATGCAAAATAACCAGGAAATAATAAATAAATTAACACAAATGCATAAAATGCATACTATGAAATTTTGTTATCCAAGATACATAAAGGTTGTAAAATATTTAATAGTCGTCAAATGCTTCAGGATCAGGAGCAAGTTATTTGTCTTTAGAATTTAATATTTTATAAGCCATTAACAATTTTGTAGCAGTTTGTAATCCAAGCCTATTTCTAAGTTTATTTTGAATCATACTGAAATGGAAAAAAATTGTTCAATGTTTGCTGATGAGGCAATGATAAAGAAAAGATGACATGCAAAATTTGAAATATTTTCTACGTCTCTGTATCTTTTCAGTGATTCCCACCATTCTGCTGGTGATAGATTATTTATGATTGCATCAGAAAAATATGTATCAGGAAATGGAGATGTCTTAATGGAAAATTCAGCAACCAATGGCAACATTTATTTATCAATGTCATTCACCCATTTCCTTGCTATTTCTTTTTGGTCATTAGTAAGTCCTTCACCCATGTATTTTGGATGCAGCATGTATGATAAAATGTGAGCTGGCTTGATACAGTCATCAAATCTTGTCTGTAAACATTTATTATAAATTTCAAGTTCTTCAGATTTAAAAAGTGTCAAGAATTCATTGGTTACGTCTGCAATTGTAGAGGAATCTCTCTGTAGCACATCCAGTGAAATACTGATGGGTTTCAACAGACTGATTAGATGTTTCACTTATTTATATAAAGCAATATTGTTAATTATATTCTTTATGTTTGTATCTACTTCTTTTTCATGTTCATCAATAATTTTCAAGAAAACATCTTTGTTTTACACATACGTCTCCAAGAATTTAATGTGACTGTTCCATCGAGTTTCGTTAGGAAGTTGAGGCTTTACATCACCATAAGAATTTAGAAACCCTTTAGCTATGTGATGACTGGCATTCTTAGACAGAACTATAGGATAAAATAAAAGATAATCAACTCCACCTGATCTCTCTCTCTTGATAAAATTATGAATAAGAGAGTCTAAGCTTATGTTCAGATTCTTTAGTTTTGGTTTAGGTTTTCAGTTTCTGTTCAAGTTTTCAATTTTGGTTTAGGTTCTGATTCAACTTAATCGAAACTGTTTGACATATGCAGCATAAGATTATTTTTATAGTAAAATATTGTCTAAAATTAATTGTACCAACATGTAATTAACATTTTCTTTGTGGATTTATTAGATTATGATTAATGTGCAGTCATTCTATTTTAATTAAATGGTTAATTGAAAAAATATATTTTATTATTAATAAATAATCTAGAAATATAATTCTATTGCATCATAACAATTATTTTATATGTCAAGCATATGGAAAATCAGCAGATTTTCATTTTGTCCATTTCGTCCAATTTCGTCCATTTTGTCCAATTTCTTCGGGCGTCCCGGACTTTTTACAAAAAAAGTGGACAAAATAACAACCCTACCTGGATCTACTGTGTGGAAAGTAATGACGTGATTCACTACTAATAAGACAGCGCACCCAGGACTGATTAAAAATATTTTTACTTTCTTCTATCTATTTCGGCGTATTTACACGTTTTACGGATCACACATTCCGAAAACACAAGTTTTTACAAAATGTCTATCTGTCCGTGTGTATGTCCTCTTTGTATCATCGAAAAGTGTATGAATATAGAATTAGACCAAATTTCATATGTATGTTTTTGGCTATGGCCAGCAGGTCCCAGCAGTATGGCCAGCAGTTGAATTTGGAGATATTCCACCGGAAGGGGGCGCTATGATAGCAAATTTTGTGCCATTTTTATTATTGTATCATCGAAAACTGTATGAAGTTATGCATAGAATTTAACCAAATTTCATATATATGTATTTAGCTATGGCCAGTAGCTCTGGAGATATTCCGCCGGAAGGGGGCGCTGTGATAGCAATTTTTGTGCCATTTTCATTATTATATCATCAAAAAATGTATGAAGTAATGTATAGAATTGAACCAAATTTTATATATATGATTTTGGATATGGCCAACAGTTCCCAGTTAAATTTGGGGCTATTCTGCCGGAAGGGACTGTGATAGCGATTTTTGTGCCATTTTCTCTATTTTCCGTAGCTGTGTTGTACATCGGCGGTTCGTGCAGCGAAAGGTGCTTCACATGCAAGCACCTGACGTACAACAGAATGACAAAAAATATTGATTTTGTTAGTACTGTGATACCAAATTTTGAAGTATTAACATGTATGAGATAGAAGAAAGTTTTGTGATTGGCACATCCGATTATTTTTATTTGATTCCAAATATCCCTCTCCTCTTGTGTCCAAATACCACATGTTATGGTACCTAAGAGGCAAGGCCTTATTATCGCAAGGGCGGGCAAACGGGGCAGTTGTCTCGGGTCCTAACACTAAAAGCCGCCCCCCCCCCCTCCCCCACACACATACACACAACTCTGGATTCTCTTTATTAAAATGAGTACAAATTGTTTTCTAACAGCATGTTATAGGGGTCCCCAACTGGATCTTTACCCCAGGGCTTCATGTAAGGTTAGTCGAGCCCTGCTAAGATGATGCGTTGTTTTATAAAGGCATTTTTTAATTCCTATTAATATCATACTGCGAAGAAATTTCTTAAATCTGATCCGCTAGTATGAGGCTAAAAGAGTGTAAGAAGTAAATTTTTCAATGTTATAACCAGGAATCTAAAATATATATTTATTTGAGCAGATGGGGCTACCGAGTTAAGTTGATACGAATTCTTTGGAACTAGAAATTTACACAGCATGTTGATGTTCCTGTTAAGAGGCTTCTCCACTCACTGGAAAACACCCGCTCGTTAATGTTAATCCCATGGGACAGTTATTTGCATCTCATTTACATTTCAATATTTTTACAGATTTTTTTTTTTTTTCGTTGGATAGCTGAGGTTGATCATTAATGTAGGCCGTTTTTTACTTTTTCGATTTTGTTTACAGTTTTTTTTTTTTTTTTTAATGAGGATACTTTTACTTTCGGTACGTTTCGAAAGTGAGAATATCCTCATAGAAATAAAAAACCTGCAAGCATAGAGATCGACCTCAGCTATCCAATACAAAAAATAAAAATCGTTTAAAAATATTGAAATGCAAACCAGATATTGTAAAATAACTGTCCCATAGGATTAAGATGAGCGAGCGGACGTTTTCGCGTGAGTGAAGTAGCCTCTTAACTAAATAAAAGTAATCCTAAACTTTTATTGTACAAGGAGCAATATATATTTTTTTTCATCATTTCTGGCATAAAATACATTTGCAAGTGCAACCAGTAACTAAATGGTAAAAAAAAAATAATAATAATCCACAGAAACAGGAAATCCTTAAATTCGGGAAACTCCGTATGGCGTGAAAATACTTTTTTTCTGTCAATACCGTCTATAATTATCATCGCTTTTATGCTATTGTCGTAAGTCAATAATTGAAAAATAAAAATAAACGAACTATAAATAGAAAACTATTATCGTTAAGTTAAATTTTAAATGTATACATTTAAAATTTAATCACGCATTATATAATATATATCTTATACATTATACATATATATTATAAGACATATATATATATATATATTATACAATGTGTGATTAAAGCTCAAATAATGAGAGTCGAGAATATGATGACTTTAAACTGATCAATTCTATAAATTTAGAATTAAAGTAAAGTGCCAATGACTTTATTGCCAAATTCCTGAAATGTACCTTAGCTTAATTTAAAAAGCATATGCCAGGAAAAATAACTTATTATCCGCTACAACAAATATACACTGCAAAAAATAATTGTTGATTTTACAGTATAAAACTGGCATCCCAGCTGCCAGTATTATACCGTAAAATTAACAGTATTAAACAAGCAGTAATACGCTGCCGCGCAAGCAGTAATACGCTACCGCGCATGCGGGGTAGCGTATTACTGCGTGCGCTTATTTTACTGTTTAATACTGTTAATTTTACGGTATAATACTGGCAGCTGGGATGCCAGTTTTATACTGTAAAATCAACAATTATTTTTTGCAGTGTAGGAGAGAAGGTACACTAATCACGATTTAGAAGAAGGAATAACAAATTGGCATTACCTTCCATTTACGAGTAATCCCAGTCTGTCTGCGCGGGTTAAATTTTCCATGGCATAAGCTTCTCCAGGGTGCAAGTTTAGCATCTGAGCAAATTCGGGACTTACCAATTTCTTAAACGACAAGCGACAAACCTAAAATAACATATTATTCAGTATTAATTTACAACACAAGTTTTATAAGAAATTTACAAAACAACTATTATTATTTTTTTAAATGGTGCGCATCTGCAACACTTAGTAGAAGTGAAACTACTATATGCCTGTGCATGTGTGTAAGTATATGAGTGAGTATATGTAGTATGTGTGTGTACACTGCAAAAAAAAAAAAAAAAAAAAAAAAAAAAAAAAAAAAAAAAAAATGCTGATTTTTTTCTGTATAATACTGGCAACCCAGCTGCCAGTATTGTATCGTAAAATTAACAGTAATAAACAGTAAAATAAGCAGTAACACACTACCGTGCATGAATGAATCTTATTTTAAGATTTATCTTACAATTTTTGTAAAAGTCTACTCCAAAGGTTATTGCTATTGCAAAAGTTGTAAAAAAATACCACGAAAACTTTTTCTTCGGAAATTCTGGTACAGTCTAACCTCGTTAACACGAAATCGCTTAACGCGAAATTTCGCTTAACACGAAATAATACCGAGGTCCCGTCAAATGAGTCTGAAAATCAATGTTAATTAATTCGTTTAACACGAAATAGAATTTCGGAAAATCCCGCTTAAGGCGAATTTTTTTTTTTTTTTTTTTCTCCAAAGTAAAAAAAAAAAATCCTTACGCAATGTTTCCGATATTTCAAACTTACATGTCACATACTCTTATTAAAAATGGAATTTTCTCATGGTTTGTAAAAAATATAAAGTGATTAGAATTTCTTTTTTGGAAGCGATTGTTCCATTACCCGGTTAACTGTATTGACAGACATAAACCGGGTTTCCGAATTCCCCCTATCTGTGAGTGAAAGAACTGACACTCCTTACTCATTACCTGACTAACATAATTGAAACTCTGTTCGCAGTTGCTCTGTAGAATTCTGTAAAAGATGAGTCGAACACAACAAGCTGTATCTTTAGAAACCAAGCAAAAAATGTTAAACGAAGTTAGCAATAAAGTGCTGAAAAAAAATCAGAAAATGCAGCAAAGTATGGGATACCTGCAATTCTTCTACAATTGGTCCTCTCTACAATTTTAAAGAATCGTGAAAATATTGAAGCCGCTTATGCCGTGAGTCAATTCAAACCAGCAAGAAAACGAATGTGTAGAGGAAAGAATGAATAAAATGCAATTTCTCTCTTGCGGTGGATAAAAGAGGCAAGAATCTAGAACAATGTTTAAATTTTTGCAGTTTTGCAAGAGAAAACAAAGGCTTTTGCTGTTGCTCTCGGTGAGAGCGACTTCACATGTTTTAACGGATGACGACTGAACTGAGATATAAAAAGCGTAATAGAATTGTCTACAAAAAAATATGTAGCCAAAAAACGGGAAATTCTTTCTTAGACATTGTTTTTCCGAGTACATTTCCATAGATGAAGATGTTCTGACTTCGGGTGTGATGACATACGAAGAAATAATAGCTGGGAAAAAAAAAGATGACAATATTGAAGTGTCGGACGAGGATCAAGAAATTGACACCGAACGGAAAAGTTTAGTGTCATTAAAGGAATCTACCACAGCATTAAAAACTATACAACGTTTCCTTCTGGAACAACAAGATGCTTCCAGAATTTTGAACAAATTAGATGAGGTCCATACGTTCTTAAAAGGACTACTGTACAAAAATTGAAGCAAAAGTCAATAACGGACTTTAAAAAAAATGATTAGAAAGTAAATAAATTTATTATTGCCTAAAAAATTATCACTAATTTGTTAATGAAATTTTATATTTCTTATTAATTTATGATTTTATGAGCAGGAAAATATTTCTAGGTTAATTTATTTAGTTTTTATATCTAACAGAGATGGCCCCACTATTATGACGGTTAACACGAAATAAATTCGCAGTCCCTTCAATTTCGTGTTAACGAGGTTCGACTGTATTTAAAAAAACAGACCAATGGGAGCCTCGTATATACTGCATAAAGTAAAGCAAAAAGATGCATTTTGTCTGGGATTTTGCTCACAGCATGTAACCACTAAGATACAGTACTGTATCCGAAGTACTCTCTCTTAGCTATAATTGCTCGAAGTGCGATTTCAGTTATGGTATGTTTAAGTTTAACTAAAGGTTTTATGTTAAGTAAAAGATTTTAGGTTTAACTAAAGTTTTGTGCGTACTACACAATACATAACCGCCTATGGATGATAATTTTTGCAAGTGTGATTTCTGTATCTTTAAGCGTATTTTAGCCTGAATTAAATTTTAGTTTACTATGTGGCGTGTATAAAAATCTGTAAGTAATGTACAAGGCTGTAGAAAAGAATTAAAGTGTTTACCGTCTATTGGTAGAAATTCTTGAAGGTGAATTTTCCACCTATTATGCGGTTTCTTACTAAACTAAATTTTAGTGTACTACGTATGTATATAAATCTATAAATCAAATACAAGGCTGCACAAAAGAATTGGAGTACTTTTCCGGCTATGGACGGTAATTGCTGAAATCTAGTTTTCAAATATGATATGCGTTTTCTTATATGGTTACTTATTTACCTTATTAAACAGCGAAATTTTGTTAAAGTATTATGCTAGTGTTGGAAAGTATTTTATAATCTACGCTTGATGCATGTTTTTTTTTTATTTCTTGCTACATTTTTTAATTAAAAATTATTCTTGAAACGCTTGCTATACCTTTGATAACGAATCCAGTTTTACAAAAATCTCAGAGAAAACACTCTACTCTGTGGTTAGCGGGTTCAAACCCCTGTCGCGCTCGTCGACCTAACCGTTCGGAGTTTTCCGTGGTTTTCTTCGAACTTGGCCGTAAATACGGGTTAGGATCCCTTAGAAAGACCCCCACGGAGGGTACTCCCCCCTAGGGCCTATATCCCTCGAGTTGATAATCGGCCGTAATCAATCAACCAACCAACCCTGTGGTTAGCATACTGGCCACAAATTGAGATGCTTGAGCCGATGTTCGCGGGTTCGAAACCAGCGCGGTATAGGCACAGTGCAAGGTTTTCATGGTTTTTCTTGTATGAGAACAGTAATTAGGGTCACTTTTCCTTCAAAAGTCTTTCTTGGATGTATCCTTCCTAAAGGCAATATGGCTAAAATTGGTACATACTTAATAAAATCCATCCATCCAAAATCTCAGATTCACGAAAAATGGACACAGCACATCTATGCATTTAAGAGTTTATATAAACTACAAAAGTTTAAAATTGAAAAGTTAACTTACCTGTAAAGGTTGAAATAAAGAATGATAAATATCTTCCAATTCTAATGGAAACTTAATTTTCCTCATTGTGTATAGAACGTTTAGAAATTGACCCATATTCAAAAGCATGAAGAAAAAATTCCACGAGAAGATGTTAGGGGCACATATCACATTCCACGCCCACATCGAAAATATAAAAAAACCTATTGAAAGAAAATAAATAGGTACTTAAATATACTTAAAATATTTAAAATGTATTTATAATATATTTAAAGAAGAATTTCGATATTTAAAATAGAAATTAAATGAAAATAACAGCAAAATGTTATTTTGTAAAAGATAAATATTACACACAACAGTTATTTAGACTAGGGGTGTCCAATAGGGCGGGACGAAAAAACTTTTTTTTAAATTTCAAAATGCTATAGTTTTCAAAAGTTGCCTTTGATCAAAATAAAGAGGGAAATTAAATATCAGCATAATTGGATTATTTTTAGAGGTGCTGCAAGAAGGGCAAACTTTAGGTTTTTATTAAAATTTTGACAAATTTCGCAATTATGTTTAATTTTTTTTTTCAATAGGCTATAGTTTTCATAAGTTGTTTTTGATCAAAATAAAGATGGAAATTAAATATCAGAGTAATTGGATTATGTTTAGATATTGGAAAAAGAATTATGAAAGCCACTGCAGTGCTTGATTTTTCTGTTTCATGCAAATGAACTACCCGTTCGTCATTTATTTTCTTTCCTAGATGGAAAAACTAAAAATCCAAGTGAATTTGGAGGGACAATCAGGAAACAACTGGAAAAGTGTTATGAATTTCCAGTGACTGAGTTTTCACCTATTGAAAATAACATTCCATTGCTAAAACTTAAGGATAATTTAAGTATGGACCAAATATATTTGTTATAAATGTGTAACACAATCTCCGTTAGAAGTTAGAAGTTGCTCTTCTGATTTGCCTATGAAGAAACCAGAAAAAATTGCCATTCACCATGGCTTACCTTAGCAAACAGAATAATTCGCTTGTACGTGGGAACTGAATATCCATCACAAAATCTCCAAATACTGACTGAGTAAATTTTGAAAGTGTATGCAACTGTTTGGTTTAACATAAAGTTAAAACCATCTTCTGTCTATGGACAAAGCACTTGTGAAAACGTGTCAGCTATTTACGTTACCTCAATTACACTCCTAAAAATGTAATTGATCCAATCAGCCAAAGAAATGCACACTTTGCTGCACATGAAAATGTCCTCCATTGTATGCTATCGTGTGATAGAAGTCATTAAGGAGTTTGCATTATGCCAAATTGTAAAAGCAGGGGCTAGAAATGAAGTTGGCATCAGAAATTATTTAATTCCTGTATGTATAAACTTTGATGTCACGGATTATATTGATATGATTCAATGGCATGATGTTAAAGTAACATAACCTCCTATGACAATGTACATTGCTGACGACAAACTAAAGCAGTAAATAAAGCAAGCAGAAGATTATAAGAAGAACCTGATCATGAGAGTCAACTTCAATTTTTCCCTATGTCACACACAAGCAGTTAAAAGGATTGTTGAATTAGTTACCGAGTCATCCTTGTCAGTTTGCAGCACTTCTGCAAGAGATGCACTTATAAAAACCAAAATAAATATTCAACAGATCATGCCAGGATTTGAAACAAACAAACAAAAAAAAAACCAATGTATCAATTTGATTATTATGGACCAAGTGTGATTACTATGGACATTAGAGAAAAATTAATGTTTCTTAAAAATAACGTTTTGCCTTTAAAAACAATATGCAGTCAAACTTCTTTTAACGGACACCCTTATATATGTCACCCCTCTCTTGCGGTCACAGCGAACATTAACCTCTCGTTATAATTAACAACCAATCTCCTGCAGTCACCTCAATTTTTCAGACATACTTTTTTGGTCACATATGTGTCGTTAATTAGAGGTTTCAACTCTTTTAATGTTTTTCTAAATAAGTGTGATTTGTTTAACTAAGATACGATTACTGTATTACTGGGGGGGGGGGCTCGAAAGCCAAAGCACCGCGACCAGAGGTCTATTGTACTATCCCCCCCCCCAGGTCTCCTAATTTTGAACCAATTCCAGATGAAAGACCTGCATCTGGATTGGCACCCCCAGCGGTAGCGCTTATACAGAACTTGGAGGATTCTGGAGCCACGAACAGATTTAACGTGCACCAGCTCCCATTAACGTACACGGTCCCACAGCAGAGGCAGACGAGAGAGGATAGACGATGCACCCTCCCAAGCACTGACCGTGGTCGATGCTGCGTGGCTTTCGGCGATCTTACGAGAGCCGAGCTTTACCGTCCGCGCCACTGCGGGACAACTAAGATACGATAGTTAAAGATTGCATTTCTTTCATTTCAATGTAGTACTATAAGAATATTTTACTGTAAAATTAATAAAAATTAATATGGTGAAAATCGCTAAATTTTACAAAATAATTCTTTCTGTAATGACATCTAAAAATTCGTAATACATAGATAGAATGTGCAAGTTTTCTGCAAAAGTATCATATTTTGAAAATTCTGTTCACAAAATATATGTATATTATTTTAATGATCAAGGAAAGAAACATTTTTTAAAAAAGGCAATTTTTATCGTTTTTTATAGAAAAGTCATTTTTGAAACTCTTTGCGGCACCTGAAAATATTTTAGTACAGCAACAAAATTTCATATTCTTCATTCTAATCTCAAAAGGTAACTTTTGCCGACTATAGCAAATTTCTAACTGAAAAAAAAATAATTAACCATTATTTTCGTTCCACTCTAGTGTCCAACCTTTTGATCGCATTTGAGCGGGATTTTTTTTTCTTGATCCGCACATACATTGTACTAATATTAACTTTATGCACAGAAAACACGTACACACACACACACACACGATTGGCTACACTGTAATCAACGTAAATTCAACTTTAGATTATCACCTATTTTGTTTTATTAAAAATGGAAAATTGGGGGATTCAAACAATTCATGAATCAGGTTGTCCAACGTCGTCACTCTACTAATAATTTTATCGCCATTCAGGGCCTGACTCATGCAGGGGCATGAGAGGCAGCTGGCGTGGGCACCCCATTTGAGGTTTCCATGGTCGTAATCAGGATTTTCGTTAAGAGGGTACCAAATGGTTAAAATTGGCCAAATTGGACAAAAATTCTTACATTTTTAAAGTTTTGGGAACGAAGTTCGACCCCCCCCCCCCCACACACACACACACTTCCTAATTTTAATGACTAAAATACTTCTATTAACGCTTCAAAAGTTCGCATAAGTCTTTACATTCAAAGAAAAAAACTTATATATTTTAAATTTCAATTAAATTTTCAGCAGGACTGAAACTACGCCATAAATATTTAAATGGCACTACAATGGATGTGAATTTCTTTTCACTTTGCTAAACAGCGTACAACCAACTGAGTGAAAAATGTATTCAGACCGGGGATCGAACACAGATACCTTAGGTAATTGCATACCAAATGCTTTACCAATTAAGCCATCTGGAGACATCCAGTCTGGCATTTTTCACTAACATACGTTGGCAAGACTGCAATTTCGCAGCGCAAGATGGAATGTCAACATGAGCACACATATATTCTATCATCTCTTAAATTTGTGACCATCTTTCTTGTGATATCCTTTATACTTGGTACGAAATTTAAGTAGACAATAGGTATGATGTTTAGTACTAGTCTGTTCAGCATAATTCACGAACAATTTCTATGGATAGATAGTACCCCCCCCCTCCCCCCATAATAATGCTCGTCTCAGAGCCCTGGCCATACCGGCATTCTACCAATTTCCAATGATACTTTTGGGCAATGATACGTTTGCCAAGTGGCGACTGGCGGATCCTGCTACGCAACTTTTTCCCACCAGTTTTTCTCTAAAGTTTTCATCACTATAATTAATCGTAAAATCTTTCTCGAAAACTTATTATAAAAAATAAAAATTCCTATAAATTACTGGTGGGAGAGAGCATGCCGATTTTGAAAAGGAAGATCGTTTGCAGTTTCAAATGCTGTGGATAGCAACAAAATTTGCGTCTTTTGAAAATGAAAGTCACAAGCTTTCCCCTTTAGACCTACTTTGATAAAATAAAATGAGAATGTTATACCCCCCCCCCCCCTTCATATCTTACGTACCTTGTCACGCGAAATTATGCGCGCCAGTCCAGCGTACTCAATGGAATATACACAGGGTTTATTATAACGTTTTGTGTCATGAATTTAACACAAAAAATGTAATGAGTGCACTCTTTGAACATAAATAAATTTATACTCGTGTCATCTTGTTAGCAATATTTTCTATAACTGTATAGTGGAACCAATAAGTTAAAATACACCGACAGTAAAATTTCAATATTTTAAAGAAATTTACCGGGCCGCGTTCTCGACATCTCCTTTAAGCATTTTAAATGTTATTAACAACCACGTCATTGAAATTTTCTAATTAAACTTCCTTTAACAATGAACTTTATTATATCTGTAGCATTAAAAAAAACAGTCTAGAAGAGGAAGGTAATTTTTTCTACAAAGGTAGACTATTGAAGGAGGAACTATCTCTATTTCTTGTAAAATTAAATGACCATCTGACTTTTTTTTCGTTATCATAGAAATAATGAAATGTGCCGGAGGCTTCCTTGAAAACGATAGGTGTCCAATAGAGATGAGTTCAGGCTCTTTTTTCGGAGCATGAGATCGACGATTTGAAATCCGAGCCCTTCCGAGCCAAAAATATTTTGTGTCATCAGAGACCGAGCCCGATACCGAAAGTATGCAGTGGAAAATTGTTAATAATGTTTTAAAATTGTTTCAATATTAATTTTTTCATTTAAAAAATCTCTTCTTATATAGAAATAAATATTAATCTTAAATATCCCACATGACGATATTTCGTGATTTTCGAGTCCTTGAAAATCTGTTTAAAATAGTTGATTTGTTATTTATACCCGTCCACTGACAGAGAAATCTGTAAAAGTCACAATTTTTATTATTTTAAAATATCACTCGACAACTATGGGAGAAAGACAGGTATTCTGTTTTCCAGTAATTCTGGAAAAAGCAAACAGAAATCGAGGATACATAAGGGATATCCCGCAGTTTCTTTGTGTTACCAACACTGATCGAGCAAAAGCTTCAGAATCAGATAGAATATTTCGCCTTATATTCCATCAATAACAATTCAGTTCCCTTTCAAACTGATTTTTATAGGCTTGTAAAACCCTTTAACCCTTTCCGGCGCGGACTTAGTCTGTTTGTAAAATGATGAAATAATGGACTGACACCAGAATTTACAAACGAATGTATTCGATAATAAAAACTGGCTTATTTTCCGGTACTTAATAAAAGGAAAATTTTAATTAAATATTCTTGGTACCGTTTGTCAGTTTTGGAATTAAAATTAGGTGTCCTTTTTTGTGGACACCGCCCGTTAAAGGGTTAAGAAACTTTGACTACTTTCTTGTTTTTAAATAGAAAGTTTTTTCCCTTTTTTAAGTTTGGGAATAAATAAAATTTTTACTTTGTGCCTGAACAGGCCTGAGTCCAAAGTCTGGTATATAAAAATCGAGCCCGAACCCTATCGGGCTCAACCTGAGCCCGTCTTATCTCTAGTGTTCAGACATATGCATCAGTAAAAACTAGTGCTCACGAATATACATTCATATACGTTTAAACGTATATATAGTTAAGCCCTTTTTTGCATATTATACCTATCCAAAATCGTTTTAAACGTATTTATATTCGCGATCTCTAGTTAAAACTAAGCACTTTCCGATTCCAAAAAACAACTCTTTGAATCTGTACGAGACGAAAGCTGGAAACTTCGGGAGATGGTGTACCATGGATAATAAGCGCAGTGAGAATTTTTTTATAATTTAGCGCAAGGATGGGGGAAAAGCGCAATTTCAAAATTTTAGCAAATATTTTTGTCTAAGGAATATTACAGACAAATATTTTGGATTGTTTACTTGTCTGTCTGTCCATCAGCACGCTAACTTCTATGCAGTAGAAGTATAATATTAAAGAATATTTCTTATTAAAGTATATTTAGTCTTATTAAGGTCTTATATTAGTCTTATTAAAGTATATTTCTTCTATACAGCATATCTGCTTGGATAGTTGCAAAATTTATATAGGCCATTGAGGCTCACTACAATTAGGCTTCATATTAAATAAAAATGGTGATTATACAATTTACAGTTATTTTATAAGGTTGCACAAATAATTCGCTTACCATTTCTATTCAGAAATTGTTTGAAATACAGTTTTATGACGTTATACTATTTCAAACACATAGAACTTTATTTATGTTATTAAGATACGCTACATGTTCCCTATTGGAAATCGCATGTGTAATATTTATAGTTCTGATACAGAGTTGCAATAACAAATCATCATCTATGGCCGGTTATTGCTTGGAGTACATTTTAATAGTCTTGTATGTTTTCAAACCTAATAAAATTTTAGCATGCTATCAGTCTCTATATTAGAGGTCTGCATGGGCCGGAATGTCCAGGCCCGGGCTGTCCCGAACGAAAGCTACATTGGTCCGCCCCGGTGTGAAAACTAAAAGTTCGGTCAAGTCGTCCTTTATTTAGTTCTAGTTCACGGCCAGAACCGCTGAAAAATCAATCAAAACAGTCCCGGCCCGTTGAAAAATCAATTAAATCAGGCCCGGCCCTGCCCGACACGACTCAATTTCTACAAAAAAAATTCCGATATATTTCCTAACATACAATTAAGATTATTTTAATGAATACTGCATGCATATTTGGGGGAAATTTTTACAGTATATTTTAGATTAGTATATCTTCACAAGCCATAAAATACTGAATAGCAGCATTAATGATCCCTTAAACTCTTACGCTATTACACTCAAATAAAGGCTCGTTAAAAAAAAATGTAGTTTAGAATAACAGAAAAACGATGATTAAAAACATCATAATTTTTGTTACTGTATAATTAAAAAAAGTAGATTTTTAAAAATGTTTCTATATGACTTATTAAAGTGTATTTTCAAAGATTCAACAGAAGTTAATTATCGCTATTACAATTTTTACAAAACAAATTTCCTGCTCAACACGTTCTGGGAACAATTAAGCCCAGTCCCGTCCAGGCCCGAGTATGTAGAATAAAATGTAAGCCTGATCCCTGCCTGCCCGAGTCTGTTGAAAAAATTAAACCCCGACTCAGACACGATGTAATTGTCCTATGCCGATTTCTACGCTGGACATGTTATATTTCTGTATTTATGTTGTCAAGCTAGCATCGGCTCATGCAGCACATTCATATATTCTCGTCTCAGTCACTTCATTGAAAATTGTTCCTATTTCATCAGCTTAGTTTGATACTTTTAAATTTGTGTGAGCCGGTCGGTCCACTTAATTTTTTTTATCGGCCTAGCTGGCCTAATTATTATTATTTTTTTTTTTTTTTGGTCTCGCTGGTCTGTTTATTTTTTTCAATCCGACCCGGCCCGTAAAAAAATTGTCTTTATTCTGCCAGCCCGGTCCAGCCCGTTTAAAAAATTTGCCTTCATTTTACCGTCCCGGGCACGGGCCTCGGGCCAGTACAGACCTCCACTCTATACGTACATAATTGTTTTACTGAACTATACGTTATCTATTATACTTCAAGCAATAACCATCTACAGTTCTGATACAAGGCCGTATACGAGAGTTAAAATACATTACTGTCTATGGGCAGTTGTTGCTTGAAGTACACTTCTATGATGTTATGCATTTTCCAAACTAACAAAAGTTTAGTATAAGTTATGTGTAGCATCTGTGGTTAGTATATATAAGGTCACAAAAGTATAAAATACTTTTAAATGCGAATTAATGACGAATGATTTCAGCGATAATATTTTTATGAATTTAATTTATTAATCTTCTTTATTTGACAAAAATTTCGGGTTTAATTTTGTGTAAAAGTGATCGGAACACGACAAAATTCATTATGTTAAAGTACTTTAAACGGATTTCTTAAATAATTTCTTAATAAATGGTTGACGCAAAGTAACTTTGGAAAGTGTACCATAGTCTGTGCCTGACACATGATTTATAATTTTACACACACACACACATATATATATATATGAATCAACATAAAAGAAAAAAATATATATAAATTGATTTTCATTCATATATATATATATATATATATATATATATATTTTTAATTGGTGACCTAGAATGTTTTTCTCAACCTGCATTGACTACACCTTTTAAACATTTTCAAAAATCTACTGAAATTTCCAGTTTGAAAACCTAGTATTTTCTACGATTGAATAAATTGCTTTAAAAATATATTTACACCTCCCTGGAATTCTACAAATTACACCAAGCATGTAGCAAAATATAAAATTATAGTCACTCATAAAACAGTAAATGGGAGAAAAATTTACCAGTTTACTTTAATAATATTTCCAGAACACATAAAACTGTTAAGAAATTTTTCTAAAAGATTTCTGAAAGCTCCTACTTTTTGAAAGTGTGTTCAACCATGATTACTAAAGTAAATATTTTTTGGCAAAAAAGCCGCCTCTGCTCTACGCTGTAGGTTACGCGCGCTAATACTTAGATAAATAAATATATATCATTCTGGCCATAAAAACACAATTAATATAATAATATAGGTAATTTCTTACCTTTATCTTTCTTCAGCATCAGTATTCCTACTACTTCAGGTTGGTGCACATTTTTAACTGCGTTAATCCATTAGTTACCGAGCTAAAGTGTTGAAAACATAAATGTTTGTTAATGAATTATATTATTTATATTGAGTCCACACCTGAGACTGATCACTTTTGTTATAGATAATTATATTAAAATTTTGGCTTAATAATTTCAAGTAACATTTTACATACAGCTGCCTTTTGCAGCAACAGATTAAAATTATTACATCTTTCTCTATTGAGATAAAAAGGGCAACTAACTTAATAATAAAAAAGAGTTTTTTTGAATCAGTGTTCTTTTGATGACGTCAGACAGCTGCAGCATGCGTGGGTTGATATTAAAACTAATTTCGCGAACATATTTCACATATTAATATCATTGTTTATCTTGAGTAGGATGATTTGTCTAAAATAGAAAAGTTTGTTCATTATAGAATGATTTATTGTCACTTAATGTATTTATTTGCGTGCTCAAATGTTTATGTCCTTGAACTGCTTCCTGTTTTGAAATCAGTTAATGATATCTGAGATGGTTATAAATCCATCACCCTTCCTTAACCATCTCGGATGCATCATGTAATAGTTGCATAGATTCTCGATGTTTCACAAACTGTGGTTTGCCCAGTGGCTTGGTCAGGGCGTCTGCTGTCATGTCTTGTGTTGGGCAGTAACGAAGGTCTAGTATACCGTCTTCTTTCATTTCTTTTATCGCGTGATATCGAACGTCGATATGTTTGGTTCGCTTTGAGAATTTTTCGTTCTCCACCATCTTGATGCAGCTCTGGTTGTCTTCGTACAGTTTTACTGGTAAATTTTGCTGTAAGTCCAGGTCTGCTAATAGTTTTATTAGCCATGCAATTTCCTGTCCTGCACTAGCTGCAGCAACAAATTCAGCTTCTGCCGATGAGTAGGCAATGCAATTTTGCCTTTTTGAGTACCATTGTATCGGACTATTTCCCAGCATGAAAAGGTTTCCAGTAGTCGATCTTCTGGTTTTTGTGTCTTCTGCCCAATCAGCGTCAGAAAAACCGATGAGTTGTGGTTCTTGATTTGTATTCAATGTGAGGTTCAGGTTTTTTGTGATGTTTAGATAACTAATTACGCGTTTCGCAGCGTTCCAATCTTTAAAACGTGGAGTTTCACATCTTCTGCTGAGGATGTTAACGGCGACTGCTATATCTGGACGTGTAGTGGTTCCTATATATAACAATGATCCTATTGCTTGTCTGAATTTTGTGTTGTTAGGCATTAAGTTTTCGTCGTCCTCTAATTTGTGAAAACCGGCATCCATGGGAGTGCTTATTGGTTTTGCGTTTTCTAAGTTGAATTTTCTTGCTAGTTCTTCTATTTTTAACCTTTGATTTAATTTGTATCCAGTTTGGGTTTTTCTTATTTCCATGCCTAAATAGTGGGATACTTCCCCAAGGTCTTTTAATTCATATTCTTGCTTTAAAGCTTTTATTATTGTTTCAATTGATTCGTTTTCACCGCCTATTAATAAGTCATCTACGTAAATTATTATATACGTGGTGATGTTGTTTTCTTTTCGTGTGTATAGACATGAGTCCGCTGTGCTTTGTTGGAAATTCAATTTTTTTAAAGATTGTTCTATTCTTTTATTCCAAGTTCTCGCTGCCTGCTTTAGTCCATAGATGGATTTTTTCAATTTGCAGACTTTGTTTTCTTTATTTTTCTCAATGTAACCCTCCGGTTGTTTCATATAGACTTCATCTTCTAACTCACCGTATAGAAAAGCTGTGTCTATGTCTATGTGTCTCACGTTCAACTTCTTATATGCGGCTGCTGCCAAAAAAGTTCGCACAGTTGTTTGTGACACTACTGGGGCGAAAGTCTCGTCATAGTTTTCCCCGTATTTTTGGCTAAACCCTTTGGCTACCAAACGTGCTTTGTACTTTTGAGTGTTTCCGTGACTGTCTAATTTCTTTAAAAATGTCCATTTGCAACCTATAACCTTTTTGTTAGGTGGAGGATCCACTAATTCCCATGTATTGTGTTTTCTCAACGAATTTATTTCCGCTTGTGTGGCTTTAAGCCAATTTTCTTTTTCTCTGGGATTATTTATTTCCAGTATTTCATTCCAACTACTAGGTTCTATTGTATCATTATTTTTTACATAACAGACATATCTGTCTGGTGGTACCCCCCTGTTCATTCTTTCGGATCTTCTTGGTTCATTGGTCGGTTGGTTGGACGCGGTTGGTTCTTCGGTTGTGTTGTTTAGCTCTGTTTCAATGTAATTTTTGTCGTCATATGAGTTTTCTGTCTCTTTGCTTTCTTTTAGGTTAATTTTACTATTTTCCATGAATTTCACTGTTCTGCCAATTACAATTTTATTTTGTTTTGTGTATATGCGATATCCCTTTGAGTTGTTATCGTATCCTACAAAAATCCCTTCCTGAGCCCTGTCGTCCAATTTTCCTCGATGTTGTTTATTCACGTATACGTAAGCTTTGCACCCGAACGTTCGCAAATAGTGTAAACTCGGTTTGCGATTAAACCATAGCTCAAATGGGGTTTTATTTGTCGATTTTGTTGGTAAGCGATTTTGTAAATGATTCGCGGTGTTAATTGCTTCTCCCCAAAATCTTTGTGGCAGATCTGCTTCTGTCAGTAGGCTTCTAGTCATGTCTAATAGCGACCTATTTTTCCTTTCTGCAATGCCATTTTGGCTCGGACAATACGGCACTGTTAATTGATGTTTAATGCCCCTTTTTCTTAAGTAATCCTCTATCCCTCTATTTATGTACTCTCCCCCGTTATCGGATCTTATTGCTTTCGGATATATCCCGAACTGGTTTCGAACCATAGCTATATAGTCGATTAGTTTATCCTGTACTTCATCTTTATGTTTTAATAAGTATATTACGGTAAATCTAGAGTAGTCGTCAATGAAAGTTACGAACATTGTTTTACCACCTATTGTGGGGGTTCCTATCGCTGTGCATACGTCCGTGTGCACTAGATCGAGTACTCTACCTGTTTTGTTTCTATACACTGTTTTGGGATAGGGAGCATCGCTTGTTTTTGTTTGTATGCATGTTTCGCATGTTGTTCCATGATTGCAATTATTTAATTTTATGCCATAGGCTAAGTCGTCTTTAACCATTTCCTTTATGGAATTATAATTTCTATGCCCTAGGCGTTTGTGCCAAAGTTCCAGGCAGTCTTTACTTTTGCATTCATGTGCCATATTTACTATATTCCTATCTGCATTTTCTAATAATTCAACTTCGTATAGGTTATTTTTCATTTTTGCCTCAAAATAGATTTTCCCATTTCGTGACAGCGTGCATTTATCTTTATCAAATAATAATTTATATCCATTCTTTGTGGCTTTACTAACTGAAATTAAATTAGATTCTAGCTCCGGTACATATAACACTTCTTTTAACGTAATTTTATTTATGCCTCCATCGGATGTTTTTGTCGTGAATGTAGTTTCTCCGGTACCTAACGAGTTTAGAGTTTTTCCGTTGGCAATTATGACGGCTGTTTTTTCTGTGTCATTTAACTTAGTGAACTCATTTTTATTGTTTAGGATATGTGAAGATGAACCAGAATCGATAATCCAGGTTTGTTTTCCTGCTTTGTCTATTAGAAAGGCTGCGTCGCTGCCTTTATCTGGTTTTGTTTCCGTTCTATAATTTCTCGTGTTTACTGATTCGCGGTCAGTGGTTATCCGATTGTTGATAACACAACGATGATGAGTAATATTTATTTTTGTATGTTTGTTGTTTTTGTGTATTTGGGTGATTGTTTCGATTTTTCAAATGCCAACATTCTCTGTACGTGTGATTTCTCAATTTGCAATACGTGCACTGTTTATCTTTTTTAAAGTTATCATTAGGAAATCTTTTCTGCGTTTTAAACGCTTTTGATGAATTTTCACCCTGGTCTGTGTTTTCAACCCTTCTGTTGTACTCATCTGTTAATTTACTTCTAATAAATTGTGGTGTGAGCTCGTCCTCATTTCGCGATTCAAGGGCAGTAATTAACGTATTATAACTAGGGAGTAGCGAACACAGCAATAAAGCTGAAAGATGGGAGTCGCTAATTGTTTCCCCGATCGCTGAAAGTTTGTCAGTTAATTCTAGAATGTATGTTATGTGTTTGATTAAGTTCCCGTTTTCTTGGAGCTTGGCTCCATAGAGTTTTCTTAACAAAAATAATTTACTAGAGAGGTTCGCCCGTTCGTGTATGGTTTTAAGCGCGTTCCAAGTGTCTCTAGCTGTGTTAAGCCCCTTAACATGAACAATTTGTGAATCGTCAATTGATAGGTTAATTATGGCTCTTGCCTTCCTGTCTTTCTTTTCCCAATCAGTTGTGACTGGCGTGGGCCTATCTTCGGTTATTACGTTGAATAAATCTTCTCTAATCAGTAACATTTCAGTTTTAAATTTCCAATTGCTGTAATTACTTGCGTTAAGTTTTTCTACAAGCTGTATCTCACGTGATGCGGCCATTTTACTAGTTATTTAAGTTTTGTTATTAAAGAGGAATTGCTCTTTTATTATTTTATATAAAACTTCTTATATATATCTAGTTTTCTTCAATTGTTTAACATTTCATATATATCAACAAAAAATGCACAATATTTATTTCATCATCAAATAATTAACTATATTTTCAATAATTTTCAATTTCATTTTAATGTGCACACATCTATGGCCAGTAGTTTTTTTTTTTTTCACAAATATTATTTATCTACTAAAATATGAGACTTTCTCAGTCTCGTAATCGACTTTTGGCAAAAAAGCCGCCTCTGCTCTACGCTGTAGGTTACGCGCGCTAATACTTAGATAAATAAATATATATCATTCTGGCCATGAAAACACAATTAATATAATAATATAGGTAATTTCTTACCTTTATCTTTCTTCAGCATCAGTATTCCTACTACTTCAGGTTGGTGCACATTTTTAACTGCGTTAATCCATTAGTTACCGAGCTAAAGTGTTGAAAACATAAATGTTTGTTAATGAATTATATTATTTATATTGAGTCCACACTTGAGACTGATCACTTTTGTTATAGATAATTATATTAAAATTTTGGCTTAATAATTTCAAGTAACATTTTACATACAGCTGCCTTTTGCAGCAACAGATTAAAATTATTACATCTTTCTCTATTGAGATAAAAAGGGCAACTAACTTAATAATAAAAAAGAGTTTTTTTGAATCAGTGTTCTTTTGATGACGTCAGACAGCTGCAGCATGCGTGGGTTGATATTAAAACTAATTTCGCGAACATATTTCACATATTAATATCATTGTTTATCTTGAGTAGGATGATTTGTCTAAAATAGAAAAGTTTGTTCATTATAGAATGATTTATTGTCACTTAATGTATTTATTTGCGTGCTCAAATGTTTATGTCCTTGAACTGCTTCCTGTTTTGAAATCAGTTAATGATATCTGAGATGGTTATAAATCCATCAATATTTTCCTTCACAATGGAATGACTGAACAAGCACATAATAAAGTAATTCTTCCTTTAAAAAACTCATAATTCAAATTTTCCAATCTCTCTATTTAAAAAAAATAATTTAAAAAAAAACATAAAAAATAAAATAATAAATTAAAAAAAAAAAAAGCACCTTAACGCCTGTCGAAGCTGCCATCATAAATGATTTTTTTGTGACTGGAGGTCTTTCTCAGCTAATAGTAAGAAACCTATTGCATATAAAAATATGAAAATTGGCAGTATTATAGAGAAATGTCCAATAAACACGCTGAACCAGACAGTTTCTAAATCTAAGAATTATTTAAAGAGCTATTTAATGTTGAAGTCGGTCAAAATTATT
This sequence comes from Maratus michaelseni, assembly GCA_963931845.1. NCBI lineage: Eukaryota > Metazoa > Arthropoda > Arachnida > Araneae > Salticidae > Maratus > Maratus michaelseni. The sequence continues at coordinate 180,095,160 of OZ007587.1, read as the reverse complement.
CCATTAAAAAAAGTTTTATAGGAACAAAAACTATGTGTAGTAATTTAACCATATTTTGAGGGACGTACTTGACAAGCTTGCGTTGTGCAATTATTTTTTTTTCATTTGACTAATTTTTTGAGTTATAATTTCAATTTTTTATTAAAATGTTCATTACTAGGGGGGGGGGCTAAGTCCCCCTGCTCCCGCTACGCTCTCCAACCCCCCCCCCCCCCTTCCGCGTAATCGCGTAACAATCCCTATTTGGAAAAAAAGAAAAGAAAAAAAAGCCGGGAAGATCTACGCAGATTTTCATTGGTCCATTTCCAAATCGTTTGGTACATTTTTAAACACCATGTATACAAATAAAAAAAATATTTTGTATTTAATTGTAATGAAAAAAAGGCATCAACAAATGCCTAATCATAAAATAAACTCAATGGGCAATAGTCCCGTGACGTCACAATAAATATGAATTTTTAAGTGCACGCAGATCAATATTTTTACCAAAATTTAACTTGCAAATAAAAATATTCGGCCTAAAAACCACGTGTATTTAATATTTATTATTTCTCTTTTATCCTCGCAACAGTGGGGAAAATAAAAACCGGGAAGATCTACGCAGATTTTCATTGGTCCATTTGCAAATCGTTTGGCACATTTCCAAATCGTTACTTTTTTTTTAATATAGAGGGATTTCAATAGAGATTTATTTCACATTTAGAAAAGGTCATTTTTTTATACTGTTGCCAAATTGTAAAATAGCGCAAATAATATTACCTTTTAATTAAAAATGTATTCACACGTGACTATTAAAACCAGAAAGAAAACTTTCAAATAATAATTAAATGTTCACTTGTTAAAAGCAGGAAATGGGGGAAAATTACATCATAAAAATGTATTTACACATGAATATTAAAAGAGAAAGGAAACTTTAAAATAATAATTAAATTATTACGCGTTGAAAGCAGTAAATGTGGAAAATTACGTCATATTTAAAATGCCTAAATAATAATATCGCCAAACAGTTTCATTAAAAAAATATATTAACACGAGAGATGTATTTCATATTTTGAAAAGTATTTTAGCTGTTGTTGCTAATTTTAAAATAGAGCAAATAATAATATATTAATAGCACTACAAAGGATGTGACTTTTCTTTTCACTTTGCTTAACAGCGTACAACCAACTTGACTGAAAAATATGTCCAGACCGGAGATCGAACCCAGATACCTTGGTATAGCGCACCAAGTGCTTTACCAATTAAGCCATCCGGACGACATCCAGTCTGGCACCTCTTTCACTAATATACGTTGGCAATGCTGTAAATAATATTTCCTTTCAATTTAAAAATATATTTTCACGTGAATATTAAAAAGAGGAAGAAAGCGTTGGTAAAATTTACGCCATACTTAAACCGATACGTTTAAAATGTCTTATTTAAAAACAATTTTCTTATAACGTCGTTATAAAATTCCGAGAGGCAGCAACATTGTTTACTTAGCCATTTTCTACAAGCTTTCCTCTGAACTATTTTTAACATTAAAAAAAAAAAAAAAAAAAAAAAAAAAAAAAAAAAAACGAAACTTATTCACTTGTAAATGAGCCAGCAGTAGGTTTTTTTTTTTTTTTTTTTTTGTTTTTTCAATTTAAAATTCTACAAAATGGTGGCAACTGGGTTACTTCCATTGGTGGAGAGAAAGGGAAACAATGGAGATTATTATGTATATCTTTATTGATGCCATTTTCTCATTACAATTAAAGAGAAGATATATTTTATATTTGAATAGACGATGTTTCAGAGCATCAAAGGGCTCAAGTGGAAGAAAGGTCATATTTAAGAAAAAACACACATTTTCTTTCATAAAAGTGTTACCTTTCAGTACAATTGTGTTTTTCAATTTGTTTAGCCACAAAATTTTAACTTTGTGCGAGTTAAAAAAAATGAGCCACAGATTTACAGCGTTAAAAAACACAAATTCATCTACCATAACATAAAACTACATACGGCCGTTTCAAGGATACCCTAGACCCTCTTCATCAGTGTAGAAAAAATAAGCATAGAAAATAAAAATAACTTTTTTTTTTTGGGGGGGGGGGAGGAGAATTGGGTTTTTGGGGCGTTCTATCATGTCTTTGTCTAATTGTCTTATGAATCTTCAATTTAAACGTTTAAAATTTCTTAATCATTTATGGTTTTTAATTAATTGTAGGCATCGTGATATTAGTCCTGATTTTATTCGGTTACTTGCAATTTATATTAGTCCAAAAGGATCAGCAAAACTTTATTTAATTCTCGTCTATCTCTTTTAAGAGCACTGATTCAAGATACTCGCATTCTTTTAGCTAATATTGAAAAGGAATCATAGAGGTCCCATCTCTCTGTCTGTGGCTATTTCTCATCAGAACTTTTCATATTTTGATAAATTTTCTTGGCCTGTTCATCTTCAATTTTTCAATCAATAAAAATCCTGATGTTCCAAAAATAATTGTTCCTATTGAAAGGGCTTTAAAGTTCAGTGCTTTATCCCCTTTGCAAAAAGATTCTATTAGGCTTTTCATTAAGAATAATGTTGACTTTAATACAAAGCTCAGTTCACAGTAATTTGAATAATTCAGTTAAAAACTCTCTTAAAACTCTAAAATCTAACCCTGATATTATTATAACAAAAGCAGATAAGGGGGGTTAAATTGTGGTATTAAATAAAGCTAATTATGTTCAAAATGTTTTGAAATTAATTAAGGAAGGCTCTTACATCAATATAGGGAAGTTGCAATCAGCTGATCAACTATTGTACTTCAACTTGAGGTTAGGGTATTTCCACCAATTAGAACTGCATATTTGTAGTGTGTGACCTTCAGCATGACGTCAATTGCAATTGCCCTATTAAAAATGTCCCATCCAGCTCTGAACTTAATAAAATAAAATCTACGGAAAATCATCTTCCATTATATGTGATTCTTTTAAACGATACCAGACTCTCGACCAAAGTGCGAAATGCCCAAACTTCAGGCATTGGCCATAACATATACAGTGCATCTCAAAAGTACATGGACAGGCAATTTTTCAAAATAACAGTTCAGAAAATGAAGCAATAATGGCGAAAAAAACAATAAGCATATCGAATCACAACATAAATTTATTGCAACAAAGAAATACAGTACAAATTTCACAGAATTTTTGTAAAAAAATAAAAATAAAAATAGGCTGTCCTAAAAATATATGTACGTTTCGAGTATTTTGTATTTAAATGCAAATTTTGGATCCATTCCTTTGAATTATCGTGAAAATCCTAACAGGCATGCTTCGAACTAGTGTTTGGAGAATGTGTGGCTGTAAAGAGAACAAACTCTGCTCAACTTGTTTCTTTAATTCCTGAATAGTGGAAAACTGACGACTATGAACATACATCTCTCGTGCAAGTACTCCCCAAAGGCTTTCAATTGGATTCAGGTTTGGGCTGATGGCTCGCCAGTCTATAACAGTCAGTTAATTCTACGTAAACCAAACTGTTGTTGTGTGGGGTGTTTGAATCAACTCATTGTCCTGTTGGAATTTCCAGTTTTCCCCTCATAAGATGTTTCCGATCGGAAGTAGATTGCTTTTGAGGACATTTTGATAATCCTCAGAGCACTGTTGACCATTAAGAAAAGCAATATACGTTGTTCCGTTGAAACAGAACGCGCTCTACACCACAAGCGAAACCTCTCCTTATTGTCGACTAAAGAGCTCGCGAGTTTCTCGTCGTAGATCATGCCAACAGTCCAACCATCAGGGCCTTACACATTGAATTCTGTTTCGTCACTCAAGTAAACATTTAACCACTCACCCGTCCAATGCATGTATTTTTTAGCCCAAAGAACGTGTGCATTTCCATGGTACAATTTCAGCTAAGGTGCCCGACACATTCTTCGATATTTAAGAAATTTGCTTGTCTATATGTGACGGTGAACTTTAAGTCTCGAAATAAGAAACGCAAAATCCTCACAAATTCCCGAGCAGACTTCTCTGGAGTTAAAACTGCGCGAAAAATCTATCTAATCTTATCACTGAAATGTTTTTCTTGGTCGACCTGAACGTTTTTTAGCAAACGCATTGTCATCTTTCGGTAAAATTTCATAAATTCCATATCTGCTATGCTTAATTTGTTTAGCAATATCAGAGACTTTAACATTTTGAGTCTTTAAACGCCAAATTTTAGCTATATCAGTTGCAAAGAATTGAATGTTGCGAGGAATTTTCCAACTATTCGAGAATTGAAGAACGAGCAGTGATTTTATATTTTAAAGTGGTTACGTTACATGTACAGAAAGCAGAATATGCAATTTATTTTATTTTATTTCTTATTTATTTATTTATTTATTTTTTGATACGGTGGTAATAAAAGCGATTCTTTTCATTTTCCACATATTTTTGGGGCAGCTTATTTTGAATTTTATTTTTTTACAAACAATCTGTGATATAAGCATGATATTTCTATATTGTAATAAACTTATATAATGATTCCATATGTTAATTTTTTTTTTCGTGGTTATTTCTTCATTTTTTGTACTATTATTTCAAAAAATCACCTGTCCATATACTTTTGAGACGCACTGTATATTATTTCTGATGTCAGCACCCCATTTTCTATGCACATACAAAATGCAAAACAACGACTGATGCATGTGAAATGTTTTTCAACAAGCTTTTGACGTAATACATTCACATTTCGTTAAAACGCGTTGTTTGATTAAAAATTGAAGTTAATTAAAAATTAATGAAAATATCATATCGGCAAATAATCTCAAAGATATCAGTGCGAAAAACTCGGATGGGGCGAGGTCCACTGATTAATAATTATTTCGAAAATTTTCACTGATGAAGCATAGATTAAGCTATTATTTAGATAAATAAAAACAGCAATTAACGGGAGGTTGTACTTCTTTGGCCTAAAATTCACGTGATTTTTACAATTTTCTTTCTGTTACAAAGATAAGAGATATCACCTTCAGGATTTTTGCATTATATATATATATATTGACATTTCCCCATATATTTAAATTTTTGAGTGTAAAAAAAATAATAATACGTCTTCTGTGACGGGGTGTAGTGTAACATGCAGGTATGTGCCGTGGATTTTCAATAGGGAGACCGTTTTTAGGTGCGTTCGTAATTATATAAATACGTAGCACCTATAGTCGTCGTTTGGTCCGTCCGTCTGTCCGTCCGTCTGTCTGTCTGTCCGTCCGTCTGTCTGTCCGTCCGCATATAACAACGCAAAAACTACCCAACCAAATGGTTTGCAATTTAAAATATATTATCTTTGCAGAATTTTGTCGAGACATTTCAAATTTTATTAAAATCGAATCAAAACTTTAGGAGATATTAATAAAAATATTTATTAAGAAATTTGATTTTTTTTTTTAAATCGGTGCTTTTTTGTTAGAGGAGCTTCCGATGGATGTTAAATCGTCAAGCGACCGAGATACTTATTTTATTACAGAAATTAATCTGCAGACGATATAATTCATTTCACAGAATTAAAAATCATCAAGATCTGAATATTTATATAACTAGCTGATACATATATATCTGAATATTTATATAACTAGTTAAGATATTTGTATGAACAGTGTCATAAAATATATACTTAACTAGCTGTTTAGCCCGTTCTACGCACGGGATATCATGAATTTAATTCTAAAACGTGCGTACGAACGCACCTCGTTTGTAACGTTTGACGTACAATTTCCAACTTGTTTTTTCAGTCACAAACAGGGTTTTACAAATTTGATAAAATCTGGTAGCCAGAAAAAAATACTAGTCGCCAGTAAAAACATTTACCTCCCCCCACCCCCCAATCCTCCTCCCCGTCATTGATTTAAAAAAAACACAAGAGGTTTTTTTTTATAAATTAATTGAAAAAAAATAGCAAGCATAGTTTAGAATTATTCGTTACATAGTTTAGAATAGTACATAATTTAGAAAGATAATATAAACTATATTTTCTAATAAAACTTATAATCACTTATATTATGTTGACAACTTATATAAACACAAAACTCAGATTTAAAACTTACAAAACTCGAGCATTTTTTAGCATTGTATCCAATTTTACATGCCACAGAAACTGGATTGACGCTATTTCTTACTGTTTTATCGAAATACCTTCTCTCTCTCTCCACATTCTAATCACGTGACATATAATAGCTAGCTATAGCTGAAAAGAATGGTGTTTTCTGTGCATGAGTCGGAAAATGCCTTTTAAATTTAATTCTTCCATTAAAAGTACGAGAGAAGAGGAAGATCACTGCTTTCCACACACGAGTAGGGGTGGGGGAGAGAAAAAGCGCCATTTGTGCTCATTTCTTATGTCAATTTTTTTACAGAAATCACCTCGAAAGATCAAATCATTTTGGTCGCCAGATAAAAAACTTGGTAGACAGTGGCGACCTTGCGACCGCATTTGTTAAGCCCTGGTCACAAAAATCTGAAATAAATTTCGTCACCAAATTATGAAAGGTTATTAAATTTTTTGGAACTTAAACCAAAAACTAGTTTAAAAAATTGATTTTTGACAAAATGGCGGTCATTTAAACAACAACAAAAAAAAAATCGCTTTTTTTTAAAAACCTTTTGCGAGTTTGAAAAAAATAATTAATCAAGGGAAATTATACTTTACGGTTAAATAAGTAAGCTCTAGCAAAAACGATTACCTTACTTTTAGATAAAAAATGAAGGATATGTGTCGAATAGTTTTCGAGAAAAATGGTCGTCCAATCTGAAAAACATATCGTTTTGAGAAAAAAAAAGTTTAAACTTTTACAATAACGTTATGTCCAACGAGCAAAATAGATTGTAGGGAATTGGAATATCACGACACCGCTTTAGGACAATAATCTTACACACTTTAAGGATGTAAAAAATGCAAATAAATAAATAAATAAATTTAACCCAAAGCAATAGAACTTTCTCCCCTCTCCTTAATATATTTAAAACTTTTTAAATGAAAACCGGGGAAGGGATCGTCCACAAATGATGTCACGCTTGGAGGGGGGGGGGGGGGGAATGGGGTTCATGCAATTGTGACAGTTTGTGACAAGGGGGTGGAAGGGAGTAAGAAAAAGTGTGACATCACACATTTTGGTTAAAATAAAATCATTTAAAATCAGCAGATTAAATATTGAAATTATCAGAATTGGAGGGTATTTTTTAATCGGGGCTAAAACAACTTTCATGCGATTTGTTTTTACTTATAGTCCTTTCTTTTCAAATAATAATAATAATAATAATAATAATAACATTTTATTACTAATTGTATTGCTTTATTGTATATTATGTTTTCTGTTGTAATCCTTAATCTTATTTCATACAAAATAAGTATACGAATCATTTTTATTGTTATGCTCACAAATGTCATTAGTTAAAGTTTAAAAATAAAATTTGAAATATGATCTATACTATAACGTAGTGCTTTGTTTCTGAACTGCAAGTACAGTGGAACTTCCATTTAACGAAGTCTCATCGTTACACTTAAAAACTTCGTTATGAAGAAAATTCGTTAAATAGAAATTAACTTAAATTCATGAAATTTTTTCTTGAGATATGACAAACAGGTATTGGATTCAGAAGCATTTGATTCAGTTTTAATTATGAAGCCGTCTTTTACAAAACAGTTGTGTATGGTTGATGAAATCACGTCACATTCCCAAGCTTTCATCAGCTCTGATACACAGAATCTCAAACTAATGTTTTCACTACATCGGCTTTATTCTGTCTTTTTCAATAATGTACTTCAAGATTTTTTTATTATTCCTTAGACTAATGATTAAAGTTTAGCTGTATTGGCAGGAACAAAAATAACTTGGATGTTCTTCGATTTGTATTTTGAAGCACGTTCTTTTGGATGTACAAAGCAATTGTCTATCAGCAATGGAAGTTCAGAATGGTACCTGTCTGACTCTAATAGATATTTTTTGTTTCAATGAATCTGACGCCATTGCGACACCTCATCTTCTGTATCAATGAAGGTAAAAAGGGGATTTTGACTTCCCCCAACTGTCAGCGCTGGAGTCTCGGAGTGGGAGAATAGTGATAACAAGTGTTTTTCTTAGTGTGGAAAAAAAATTGTTTTATTTAGCACCAAGCAGAATGGAAATTATTTAAATGTGTTCATTTTCATACAATCGAATCCGCTGAAATAAATTTGCATATCCTTCGAACAGCAATTGCTTAATTTAAATTCTGTACACGTAAAAAAGTGGAATAAACTTCGTTATATAGAATATATTTTTCGTAATGTGGATATTAATTTACACGTTAATTTACAATTTCGTTAAGTAGAAAACTTCGTTAAATAGGGACTTCGTTAAAGGGAAGTTCCACTGTATATGTCTATGTAATATAGCGTGACAGGTGACAAGGGGGGGGGGGTATGGTGATGTGTGACACTTTGTGACTAAGGGAGGGTAGGGGGCTAAAAAGTATTGAGAAAAAGTGGGACATCATGTATGGACAGCCCCGAATAGGAAAAGGTGAAAAGAATAGTTGAATGCCCCACATATATATCAAAATCTTTTAATCTACATTAGACACGGATTGAAAATTAAAAAAAGACTAACCATTACAAAAATACAATTTATATATACGTATAGTATACTTATATTCATGTATTTACTAGTTTTATGTGGCACATCCTTCTTTTCACAAATTTTATCCACATGGTAAGAAATAAAAAACGGTTTTAAATTAAAAAAAGAAAAGAAAACAGGGAGTAGGAAAAGGTGAAAAGAATAGTTGATTGACCCACATATACAGTAAAATCTTTTTAATCACGTCGTAAAGTCCCAAGGTATTAATGTTTAATTCACTTAGCGAGAGAGGAATGCCAAACTATTTCACTTTTTCTCTTAAAAAAAAGAGAAATAAAGAGAGACTTATGCCAAACAATGCTCCAAGTTTATTAGAGTACAAATGGATTTACGTGTGACAAGACAGTAGCTTGAAATGTGAACACCGGGAAGAAAGAAAGGTATCCCACGTACTTCTTGAAAGAGACTTTGAAGTGCAGTCTAGTATTTTCTTTAATAATGCGTTGCGTGAACAGATATATTAAACCCTCTATTTTTCTATTTCCACAAATAACATATTGATTACCTGCTCAATAATGCGAATGCTTATATGCCTCCCATGACCGTCATAAAAAAGAAAAGCAGTTTTATGTGACACATCTTCTTCTTATTCGAATTTTATTCACGTGGTAATAAATTTAAAAAAAAAACAGTTTTAAATAAGAAAATAGGGGAGTTGGAAAAGATGAAAAGAACAGTTTATTCACCAACATATACATCAAAATATTTTCAATTACATTGGAAAGCATTGAAAATTAAGAAAATACTAACCATTAGAAAAAATACAATTTACATGTACGATACTTATATTTATGTATTTACCAAGATGCATTTATATTTAATTCACTTAGCGAAGAGGAATGCCAAACTACTGTCACTTTTTCTATTTAAATAAAGTGAAAGAAAGAGATCTATGCCAAACAATGCTCCCAAATTATCGGAGTACAAATGGATTTATGTGTGACAAGACAGTGGCTCGAAATGTCAATACCAGGAAGAAAGAAAGAAAGATATCTCAAGTACTTCTTGAAAGACACTTTGAAGTGCAGTCTAGCATTTTCTTTAATAATGCGTTGCGTGAACAGATATATTAAATCCTCTATTTTCTATTTTCACAAATAACATGCTGATTGCCTGCTCAATAATGCGAATGCTTATATGGCTCGCATGACCATCGTAAAAAAGAAAAGCAATTTTATGCAGCACATCCTTCTTTTCACGAATTTTATTCTCGTGGTGGATGAACATGCTAGTGAACCAATAAAAAATATTCCTTAATACGACCTGATATGGAATAAAACACTGTTCACAATTACTGACACTGGATTGCACAGTCGTAAAAAAAAAAAAAAAAAAAAGAAAAGAAAGAACCACTTACATTTTAATCATCAAATTGTCGCAGAGAAGAAGGAAAAAAAAAAAAAAAAAAAAAAAAGAAAAAAAAAAAAAACCGAAGATAGCCATTTGATTGGGAATTTTCTCTTCTTTCAATTTACCGAACGAAAATAATGCTTAGTAACCATTGACTAGTAATATAAAAATATAGTTTATATTACTAGTCAATGTTAGTAACTGCTTATTTGGAGATTTTGATTATTTTTTCAGATTTGAAAAGGTACAGTGCCATCTATGAGATTTTTTAAATTTTTCATGGAATTTTAAAATGTATCAAGGATTTTCGGCTGTTACATATAAACTATACCTTCTTCGAGGCTGCCTTGATCGAAGTAACTGAAATATGATGTAAAAATTGGTGTCATCATTTGAAAAATCAAAGTTGATGCAATTTTTTATATTTAGACGATTCCTTATGACAAGATAACTTCATATAATTATAAATAACTTCATACGAATTAAAACGGTACTTTTCGTTTATATTTGCATTTATTAGAACTGCAGTTGCAGCCATTGTCCGATTTTTTTTAGGTACTGTACATGCCTTAAATTGTGAGTTTATTTATTAAATACCAACGTGCTAGCTACAGCATTGATATGAATCACGTTCACGTGAAAGGAATGAATACACTTAAAGCAATTTACCAAAGATGAGGACGGTGTGCATGAAAAGCAATCCTTGTTTTCCCATCGGAGCTAGGTAGGCCACAATAAAGCAGATGTTAGCCAGATGAAAAAGTACATGTTGTGGCTGTTGCTTCTGGCCCGGCAGACATATAACATCAGTGGAGTTGTCAAAAGTAGAATTATCCAACATAACAATTCGAAACCTGAAAAAAAAAAAAAAAAAAAAAAAAAAAAGGCTTAATATAAAATTATTTTCACTGACAAATTTCAATGGGAAAAACGGGAGTTACATTAATTTATATACATTATATTATTTACATTTTAAATCTAATACTAATATTATAAAGAGGTAAAGTTTGTTTTTTTGTTTGTTTGTTTGTTTGTAGGGGGTAATCTCTGGAACTACCTAAGCGATTTCAAAAGTGATGGTGGCAAATTGATGGCGATAATCCAAGCTCCAACATAGGCTATATTTTGTGTCGGTGCCACTACCCCCAGAGGGGGGGGGGGGGGGGGTGCAAGAGCGAAAAACGTTCTAAAATTTTGATTTTTTTTTTATACTGAAGGAGCTAGAAACTTGAAATTTGGCATGGCAGATACATATAAGATGTAAGGGACAAATTAAGACTAACTAAGACAAAACTAAGAACAAATTCGAAAGAAATTCGAAATTTAAAAGGATGAAATCAGCGAAAAACATTCTAAATTACAATTTCTATGGAATTTCTGGAACTACACAACCGTTTTCAAAAGTGATGGTGGCAAATTGATGGTAACAGTTCCTGCTGTAACATAGGCTATATTTTATGTCGGTGCCACTACCCACAGGGGGGTGCAAGAGCGAAAAACGTTCGATAATTTCGATTTTTTTTTATACTGAAGGAGCTAGAAACTTGAAATTTGGCATGATATTTACATATAAGATGTAAATGCTCTCTAAGAACAAATTCAAAATAAATTCGAAATTTAAAGGATGAAATGAACGAAAAACTTTCTAAAAACATTCTAAATTACAATTTCTATGGAATATCTGGAACTACAGAACCGTTTTGAAAAGTGATGGTAACAGTTCCTGCTGTAACATAGGATATATTTTATGTCGGTGTCACTACCATCAGGGGTGCAAAAGGGAAAAACGTTCTAAAATTTCGATTTTTTTTTTTTTATACTGAAGGGGCTAGAAACTTGAAATTTGGCATGGTAGTTACTTATAAGATGTAAATATTCTCTAAGAACAGTTTCTAAAAAGTTCGAAATTTAAAAGGGTGAAATGAGCTAAACGTGTTCTAAAAACATTCTAAATTACATTTTCCATATGGAATCTTTAAAACTACCGAACCGATTTTAAACGTAATGGTCACAAATTTATGGTGACAGTCTCTGCTCTAACACAGGCTATATTTTATGTCAGTGCCACTACCCTCAGGGGGTTGCAGGAGCGAAGAACGTTCTAAGATTGCAATTTTTATGTTACTGAAGGGATTAGAAACTTGAAATTGGGCAATGTAGTAACTTATAAGCTATACATGCTCTCTAAGAATAATTTCTAAAAAATTCGAAATTTAAAAGACTGAAATGAGGGAAAACTGTTCTAAAAACATTCTAAATTACGATTTCTATGGAATTGTTAAGGACAGAAACTTGAAATTTGACATGGCTGATACTTTTTAAGACAAAAGTGCACACACAGAGCAGTTTTTTTAAATAAATCGAAATTTAAAAGGGTAAAGGAGGGGAAAATGTTCTAAATTACGTTTTTTTTTTTTTTTTTTTTTTTTTTTACGGACAGGATTAGAAACTTTAAATTTGGCATGGCGGTTACTTTTAAAATACAAATGCTCGCTAACAATGGTTTGTAAAGAAATTCAAAATTTCAAAGTATGTGAAATGAGCGGAAAGCGTTTAAAAAGCATTCTAAATTACAATTACTATGGAATTGTTAGGAGTGGAAAGTTAAAATTTGACATGGCTGTTGTTTTCAAAACAAAAATAGTCAGACGGAACAATTTGAAAAAAAATCGAAATTTAAAAGAGTGAAATGCGCGAAAACAGTTCTAAATTACGATTTATTTGGAACTATTAAGGCTAGAAACTTGCAATTTCGCCTGACTGTTACTCACGTAAATGATCACCCCAGAACAGTTTACTAAAATGCGAAATGTAAAAGGACAGAAGCAAAAAAAAAAAAAAAAAAAGAACTAAAATTGCAATGTATGTGGCACAGCTGGTATAGAAAAGCTTCGTATTTGGCATGGTGGTTACTCTTAAAATGCAAAAGCTCACTAAGACTGCTTTCTAAAAAAATCGAAATTTAACAGGCTATAATGAGCGGAAAACGGTCTAAAAACGTTCTACATTATGATGTAATTGGTTTGGTTTTATTCGGGTTAGAAACTGGAAATTTAGTACAGTTGTAACTTTGAAGATGCAGACGCTCGGTATAAACAGTCTATTAAAAATTTAGAAGTGTAAAACGTTATATATATATTATATATACAAAATTCGAAATTTAAAAAAGGTGTAAAAGCAAAAAACATTCCAAAATTGCGATTTTAATGATGCTGCTAGTCTAGGAAGTTGAAATTTGACATGGTGGCTATTTTTAAGATTTCAGTGCTCGCTAAGAACGGTTTCTAAAAAAATCGAAATTTAAAAGAGTGAAATAAGCTGGAAAAGTTCTAAAAACCTTCTAAACAATGATTTATCTGAAATTGTTAGAGATAGAAACTTGAAATTTTACATGGTTGTTACGTTAGAGACATAAATTCAACCACAGAATAGTTTTTAAAAATTTTGAAATTTTAATGTGAGCAGGAACAAAAAAGTTCTAAAATTGCAATTTCTGTGATTATAGTTATTGCAGAAATTTGCTTATTTAGTGTGGCTTAATTAGTAATTTCTGAATTGTCTCTGGCAGTAAAATTTTCTCTTATGAAAATAGGCCAACGAATTCCACTTGGCATTTTTCAAGAATTACGCGAGCAAAGCCGCGGGTTTTACTAGTCTTATAAAAAAATCTTTGAATTTAAATGAGGTAAGAGTCGCTTTGCAGAATTTGTCAGAGGCAAGAGCTTTCCAAAGGTAAAATCAAATCTACGACAAGGTTGTCCAACACGGTGCCCGATAGCACTGCATGGCGTCTTCGAACAATGCTTCAAATGTTCCTTGGCGCCCTTTCAAATATTTCCTGATTAGGGTTTTTATTGTTTAAAAAAAAAAAAAAAAAAAAAAAAAATTGCTATAATATAACAAATATTTAGATTTTTTTTTTTTTTTTTGGCAAACGACACGAAGTTTTGGCATCTTGCCCTACAAAAATGCTTGAGATAGACCCACTCTCATAAAAATGTAATGCTAATTTTACTATGGTGTATGTTGTTTCTGTAATTTGTTTTTATATGGGACTCATTCCTAAATTTAGCTTGATTTTTGTGAGAGAAAACTGTGTACCGAAAAATGAAATACAAAATTTGTGGTAAATTCAGAGATTCTGTACTAATAAAAGAAGACAGTTTTTGTGTGTTTGCTTGAGTGAGTAGTAGAAAAATGACAGTACGGGATCAGGTGCACGGATGTTCCCCGATATTTCCATCCCCTCCCGTAAAGCTGAAGGATAGAAGGACGCCTTCCTGTCTCTCTTGCCATGCAGCCTCCAAGACCGATTCGAAAGCCTCTGAAGGGTAAAATGGCGTTTGATAGAAAAATACGATTTGTTACTGATTTTTCAACAGTAAGGCAGTGTTATCCAGGATTGAATTCATAATGAAACTCTTGAACGACTTAATTAGTGTTAATAATTAAACAAAAAAATCCATTTTTTAAGGAAAAAGATGATTTTAATTGAATTTTATACAAGTTTTGAGGTTTGATTTGCACTGTAAGACAAAGACAATTAGTTTGTATGATCTTAGCCCTTGGACGGCCCACACCCCAAGAAATATTAATAATTAAACAAAATAAATTAATTTTTAAACAAAACAAACTACTTTTTAGCCTAATCAATAGCTGGAAATGATACATTTAAAAAAATACCTTTCCTGAAAAGACAAAATTATTTAAAAATATTTTTACCAAGACCGATTCGAGCCCCCATCCTGGCGGGACAAGCGGCGTTTTTAACGAAAAAGACGAATTTAAATGAATTTTATCTATTTTTACACAAGTTTTAGGATTTGATGGTCTTGTATGATAAAAATTGTATGATTTTAACCTTTAGACGACTGTAATTCAGGAAAATACTAAAATTTAGATAATTCTATAGTGAAATTTTAGTGAAATAATTAAATTTAATTGTTTTTATCTGTGTTTTCACATGTTTTAATTTACAAGATTTAATTTTAGTCGACTTTTTGAGTTATGTAGCAGAATATTAGAGAATTAAAATTGATTTTTCTGCAAAGATCATACCCATTTTTAAAATACAGGTATGGTTATTTCTACTTTTATTTTTAGTAAAGCCATGTTGATCTCAAGTATTTTGCGTTTTATAGTCTTTTTTACATAAGACATAGGATAACTTAATATCTGAATAATTATTTATTACGTTTACTATACGACGATTCGAAGCCTAGTTGAAATTCCTAGACTAGTTTTTATATACGTCATTCTTTCGAAATTTATCCACATTTTCACATACTAAGATATTAAAATAGAGGTTTACTAATGAAATATTTATTTTTTGCCATGTTCAGACTAATTTTACAACATTTAGATTGTTATTAACGTGTTTGGACTCACTTTAACCTATTACATAGCATAATTTTTATCATGATCAGACCGATTTTTATAGCATTTTGACATTTTCTATTATAGTTACCTTAATTAGCTAGCATTACCACTTAATGAATAATTCCTCTACGTATTTATTATACAACACAACACCACTGTTCCTATAAAAAGTTAGGAAATATGATCACAATTACAGTAATCCCTTAACATTCGCGAGGGTTACGTTCCAGGAAAACCTCGCGAATGTGAAATCCGCGAATGTTGAGTCTATCTATCTGCACTAAAATATGAGTTACGTTCTATAAAATTTTAATTGGAGTGGCACAGCATTTCAAAGAACTAAAGGATAATATGTATTAATTATACATTCTGCATAGCATGTATGTAGAAGGTGAATGTTCACACATGTTCATAAACATGAAATTTATTGATTGAAGATAATTCAAATTAACTGACTGGAGAAATACTTACAGCTAAAAAAGCCTAGGTTTTTATATAAAGTAATTTCGACTCTCTCTATTCGCAAATCGCAAAGATATGATAATGTATTAGTGAGTCAGTATGCGATACAATATTAAAATACCATATTTAAATACAGCTAAACGATTCAGTAAGTCTTTTATTTCCTATCTAAGTGCAGCTTTAGCTCCATCTCTACGAGAACCTGCACATTTTAAATTAACAGATTGAAGATGCCGTTGACCCCCCCCTTTACAACTTTTTATTATATCACCTTTGCAATGAGTATTCTGTTGTTGTTATTATTTTGCTTTCCTACAACACTCGCTCATTTTTTTTCAGTTGACAATTGAAAATTGATTTGTAAATATATACTCAGAAAACAGGGGAAATAATTTTAACAGCTATAAATTCTGAAAAAGAAAGCGATAATAATAATTTTAAAAAAATCGCGAATAATCAAGTCAGATTCTCGCCAATGTTAAGTTTTTCCTCATTTCATATTCGCGAATAATCGAAACTCGCGAATGTTGAGGGATTACTGTACTTTTTTTTAGAAGTGTCGAGGGGGTTGAATAGAGCGTAACAACACAAAAGTTTGTGTTAGTATTTTGACCTCTTGAATGAAGAATGATGTAAGCCTATATTTTTGATTGTTTACAAAAATATTTCTTTTTTTAAGTTGTTAGATTATTTTCAGAGTATTTTTTTTTTAAATCAATAATTGTTTACTACACAAACTTGGCGATATAGCGCCGAATTTGGCGGCCAAAATTAGCTGCCAACTTGGCGCTATTTCCAGTATTTCGCCAAATTTCCATAGACTCCCATTGAAATCCAATAGCGTTTACTCGCTTGCAAAAAGTCAACAAATTGGGGTATTGCAATGCAACAAAAATTAATATTAGCTTATGAATAGAGCTTAATTGAACTATTTACATTATTTTTAAGCACAAACACTAACTATTTACAATATTCGTAACACTATATATACAATTGGTACTTGTTAGTTATCCTGTCAACCAAATTACTGTCGCCAAATTCATATATTTTAAACGAGCAAGTGATTTTGCCGATTATTCATATATATTAAACGAACAAGGGATTTTCCCGATTATTCATATATATTAAACGAGCAAGGGATTTTCCCGATTATGAATGATATAGTAAACGACTGGGAAGATTTTCACAAGACTTGCCACCCTTTACTATATCGAGCACGAGAAAAAGATCTAGCTAGGTTCCGAATACAAGAAAATTCGTTTTTACAGGGTAAAACAAACTCAGCGTTGAAAATGTTTTTTGTTATAAATGGAAAAATACTCAAACGATTTACACGAAACGTGTTGCCTTTACTAATTCGAGCACGAGAAATCCATCTAGCTAGGTTTCGAATTCGGGAAAGGTAATTTTGATCTATTAAAACAAACTCAGCACTAAGAGTGCTTGGCTAGGGCGCGATTACACGGGTGGTTGGTGAGCGTAGAGAGGAGGGGGGCTGACCCCCCCCCTCTAGTTTATAAAACCAAGGTAAATGGATTTTTCAATTCATAATAGCAAATATTAGTCAACATTTTGACATTACCTTACGTACTGTTCACACACCTGTATCAACGTAACTTAGATCATGTGATACTATTTCACCCATTGTTTTTAGAAATAGTAGTTATTAACTTTTAACATGGGACAAACTCTGGACTACTGTAATTTTTAATGCAACAAATTTTTGGAGCTCCTAAAAAATTTAGTGCTCAAGGCAATTTTTGAACTCCCCCTCCCCCCTGCCCCTACGCTTCACCAATGTATTAATACGTTCTTATTCAATGTATTCTTATCTCTAATAATCGAACGTTTTCAATAAAAGTAAAGTTTTTTCCTTAAAATGAACTCCAAATTGATGTTTTAACCTTTAAATGCATAGTGTATTTGCATAACTTTTTATTTAACTTTTAATAAATAAATCAAGTTCTTTGCAACCACTATATTCATATAGAAATATTAGTCGTACATAAATCACATAAATATGCTACTAAATAAACTTAAAAATCTATCTTAAAATTTCTGGTGTCTAATCCTTAATATAAGTAAAAAAAAAAAAAAAAAAAAAAAAAAAAAAAAAAAAAAAAACACAATTCCAAAAGAAAAATTCATGTATTTAAGGTTTAAACGGAATTTTCTCAGCTTTATAGTTACGAAAACGTAATAATCAAATTAATATTTGATTATAATTTGAAATGTATCCCATTTATACGAAAAGGAAAAATATATATATATAAATTACATTCCTTGTAACTTGAAACTTGAATGAGATGCTTAAATATTTCTCGCTTATGTAGAAATGGAAAAAATTTGCAAATGTGTCAGAAATTTTCACATTGTAGGACGCAGAACAATAAATTTTGAAAACTTCCTTTCTGATTATTTTTTTAAAGTCCTTTTTTAAAACTACATCGAAGTCAAATATTTGTTTCTAACTATTTTCTAATTACATCGATGACTGTGTGAGTGAGAGACTTACTGCATTAGCTTGAATGTGTATACATCCATCAGGACAATCAGCTAGATGTTAAAAAAATTACACATAGATTCGCAAAATAATCAAAAAATAATAATTAAAAAAACCCTCGGCAAACTAAGTTCTTTTTATAAATGCTATAAATATATACATAATGTATATTAAAACATATGTAAACAAAATTTTGTAATAGAATTTAATGCTAATAGTAAATCTACTTAATTACAATCGATTTTTATCTAACTTTTTTTTTTTTTTTTTACAGAAATATAAAATATCATCAATGCTTAATTAAAATTAAAAAAAATAATTTCAAATATAGTTTTATCATTTTTTTAATTTAGTTACTTGGTCTAAAAAAATTCTCTAATAAAATTTGGCGCCTGTTTAAGATAGTTAGTTCTCAAAAAAATATTTTCCTCTGATCAATAATGCGAAACTTTTTGGTTGGTTGGTTGATTTTATGACGGCCGATTATCTACACGAGGGATATAGGCCCTAGGGGGCAGTTCCCTCCGTGGGGGTCTTTCTAAGGGATCTTAACCCGTATTTACGACTAGGTTCGAAGAAAACCACAGAAAACTCCGAACGGTTAGGTCGACGAGCGCGACAGGAGTTTGAACCCAGCACCTCCCGTCTACCAGCTTTGAGAGCAGAACCGCTCAGCCACTGGTGGGTCACGAAACTTTTTGACATATCGACGGACGCATCTTTAAACATAAAACTATGACTTTTAAAGTTATTTTAAATCGAATGGATTTTATCATGTTTTGATAAATTAATTTCAACTTGAGTTATTAATACTAGATAAGTATTTACGATTTTTATCGGGCTGTCGAGTTCGGAAATTTGTTACGAAATGTCAACTTTGACAGCATTTTCTAAAAAATCCTCTACTTTTATCGAAAAATAGAAAACAATTGCTCGATTACATATCTGAATAAGAGCACCTACCAATTTATACTATATTGAGAACAAAAATGAATTTACACTGAAAAAAAAAGTGTTGATTTTACAGTATAATACTAGCATTCCAGCTGCCAGTATTATACCGTAAAATTAACAGTAATAAACAGTAAAATAAGCAGTAGTACGCTGCCGCGCATTTACCGTAAAATTAACAGTAATAAACAGTAAAATAAGCAGTAATACCTTACCGCGAATGCACGGCAGCGTATTACTGCTTATTTTACTGTTTATTACTGTTATTTTTACGGTATAATACTGGCAGCTGGGATGCCAGTATGATTTTACTCTGCCAGCGGGAGGTTTCTACTCTGCATGCTATTACTTTTGAAAAGCGAACAAATTCCCTGGTTCTGAGGTGTCCGCTTTTCAGAAGTTTTACTTTACAAAAGATTATAAAGGCATTTCCAAAATAAAGGTTTCCGCTATTTGTGAGTGTCCGTTATGGAGCTTTTACTGTAAATAGTTTTTATCTGAAAAAAATATTTTAGACTTTCTTTTCAAAAATCAGGTCAACCCGAACCCGACTCGCAAGAGTGAAAACCCAACCCAAACACGAAATAATGTAAGCCAACCCAATCCGCAATGAAAAAAATTAACCCCGACTCGATTCGTAGCTCAGATCGGAAATCGAACCTCTAAACTTCTAATACCCCCCCCCCCCCCCTGAAGACTTTCTAGATCCGCTCTTGACAAAGGTAATATCTTATATATGAAACAGAGAGAAACATCTGGAAGAGAAACATCTTATGCGGTCATGGGCACCAGCAGAACGAAATACAGGAAGGACCAATATTTTCGAACAGAAGTAACCTATGCAGTATTTTTAAAATTAATATAAACTTGAAATAAGCTAAATTAAGAACTTTTCAAAACCATCTTACCAGACATTTTTAAACTTATCAATGCATAAAAACCGAAAAGCAACACAGAAATGTAATAAATACAAAAGAAAGATAAGATGCAGAAGAAAATAATAAAAAATATAAAAGTAAGTTTCTACCGTCCCCCCACCCCCCACCCCTTAAAATAAATGGAGAACTGAAACAGTTTCTTTCTTTTTTCTTTTTTTTTTTACATCATGGGGGCAGAGGTAAGAGATGTTTAAGACTTTAAATACATGAACGTAAAGGGAAAAAAAGAATTAATATTGTCTTCCACAAGGGAGGGGACAAAAAATCCTTATTTATTTTTTCTTTTAGCATTTATAATTAATTCACTTGGGAAGAATACATTTTATTGTTTTTCAAAATCATTAGAGAATTAGATAAAAATATGCTAAACATACGATAATTGTATACAAAATATATTATAACACTTTTTATGTTGAATTGTTTGTGATTGCCAGGACTTCTTCCAGGATTTAAATGCCAAATCCATCTCAGAATGTATTTTTTCATGATTTGTCACTTTTAAAATGATATATCTAAATTTCCATGAAATATAAAATTTTGAAACTTAGTAGAATATATTTCATATATTTAAATTATCATATAAAATATACTCTTTACAAAAAATAAATAAATAAATAAATAAATAAATAAATAAATGTAATAAATACATTTTCAAAAATAAAAATCTTTCAAAATAAATATTTTTGTAAATTCCGAAGACAAACTAATATTTATTTTACTTAAAAATTAATAAAATATGAAAAAAAAAATTACTTTCAGAAGATATATAAAGTTTTAAACATTGTTATAATTACAAACAATTTAATTTAATTTTTTAAAGAAAACAAAGAGTACTAAATATTTATAAATAAATAAAGTAAAATTTTATGTCCCAGACCTATCTTAAATATAAATGTGGGAATTTAAAAGAAAAAATTATTTTTGAAATACATTTGAAACAATAATTAAATGGTAAGCATGATTTCTTTGATTATTCCTCTTCACTCATAGAAATATTTCCTGCATATAAATTCAGAATTAAAGAAAAAAAAAAAAAAATGAATATCAAGCTACTATTTTTCCGATTCAATAATTTCCAACTGCAGTTATCAGATAATTATTCTGTAACTTTTTATAATTTAAGTGAACTTTTAATAATTTTCTGGTTTCCTAAATCTTGATCTTAGTTGTTGCAAAAAAAAAAAAAAAACGAATTAATGGTGTGGTCCTTAGAAAAAAAAAAAACTTTTTATTAAAAACAGACATTTTAAAATAGTAAACAAATCCTAGATTCAACTGGTTGTTGTTTATAGCAGAAAATTATAATAGAGTGAGATATATTTACACATATTAATATAATAGATCTTTTTTCACATTTTTTTGTTCTAAATGTGTTGAATATTTTCAATATTATTTTAAAAACATAGTACCTGTAATCTTCAGCAATTATGTGGATTTTTTTTCTTTTGCATTAATTTTCCACATGATCGTTTGACCTTTCAGCCTAAAAGAGTGAATAACTCGAATTTATTATACAAAACAGAATAAGCTTATCGATGAATCTTTCTGTAAATAGATTTATAAGTCATGTTATAGGAATCATATTGGAATATATCAATAATAAAACAAATAATCTGATCCAATAATAGTTAACAGAATCCCATGCCGCATTTTCAGGGAATGCGAGAGAATTGCTTCAACATTTATTCTAATAATTCATACATCCTACTTTTAATATTGTTGATAGATGGCAGCACCACTTTACAGTTGTCTAGCATGAGCATGGAGTAGAAGAAAATATGTATAATGATACTATTAAAAAGGGAACAGAGTTTTGAACAAATAATAGCGGCCTGCGTAGAACAGTAGAGAGACAGCGCTATCTAGTGGACAACGTTCATTGGGTGCCATTTATTAATCAAGCACATGATTAGTAGAAACGAAACAGATACATCGACACCGAGTAGCAGCGTGTAGGTTGCATGTAACAGGTTAACAGGAATCAGTACTGGTTCTCTCGGGTTCTCTGGTACACATCACTACAGTATCTAGAAGTATATTTCTAGACACTGTAACATCACCCACCTCCCGTTTCAAAATTCTTCGAGGCCGCTTTTCCACCTCTTAAGATATTTCGAAAAGGTCCTTCTCCTTTTTGTTCATGTTGTCTAGATTCTCTTTCCTTCAATTTTCGGCGATTTCGGCTGACTTTATCAACACTACATATATTTCTTTTTAAGCAGATGTTAAACTTTGCAATGTTATTTTTTTTTTAAACAACATTCCTATTTTTATCCTTCTACTTTCTTTAAAACCACAAGTCTTATAATCTTAAGATCGATTACGGTTAAGGCCGTGCAACAAACAAATGCACATTCAAACGACCATGTTTTCTATAAAAAAAAAAAAAAAAAAAAAAAAAGCACAACTCATATTCATTTATCACTAGACATTTATGTCGTACAATGTTAGTCATACTCTAAATTTTCATAAGATTTTATCTTTTTTAAAATTTTTTCCACAGAGTTCTAAATATAATAGAGATGCAGTGTCGTCAAAATGATTTGCAAATAACCTCATTCGGCCTAAACAAAACAAGCACTTTGGATTTATTTCGTTGAAGTACAGCGCACGCAAAGAGGAACTGGAGGTGAAATATTTACGTTTGGTGTGACACCAAAAATGCAACCCTACAGTAGCCCAAACAACTGGCAGTTTGCTTTGAAAACGTCTCCTTGTCCAATGAATCTCGGCCTTGTTCCACGTTCAGCCTCTCTCCGTCCAAAGAAATCTCTTGTTTGGGCCTAATGATTTGTGCGATAACTCAACAGGTTTTTACGGTTTACTTTCCCTTAACTCTGTGGATACAGTGCCTCAGGAGCTGTATTAAAGGTAAACGTACAGTGCCCTTTGGTTTATTCTTCAGAGTTGGATTGTTGGCTTCACGCTAAAGTACCTCTTTGTTTTTTCCTACCTCTATGATGCTCTCCTGCAGCTTTTTGAGTACGAAATGAAGTGAAAAGGTATTGTGTGTTATGTTGATGTTTAAATTTGAAAGTGTTTTTTTCCGGTTTATTTTGATAAAAAGATGAATTATGACAAAAAAGTTGCATATTTTTCAATGAAAAGCGTGCCAATGTGGCGAAGCATGCAGTTTAAATATCCGTTAACGATTTGATTTTCGAAAAGATCTCGCTAAATTGCTTTTGTTGTCGGGGATCATAGCTAAGTTGTTCTGCTATGTTCAATTCAAGTACAAACTTGCTATAAACTATACGAGTCTTGAATTTTTATGGGGTGTGTTGATTCTTATTCATTTATTACTAACTACACTAAAAACAAGAAAATTCTCTGTTTATAACCCATCGAAAATGGGGATTATACACGTCTTAGCAGAAACTTTAAATTTTTTTACTATTCATGTGTTTTTGCTACTACAAAAGTTTTTTCATTTCAATTTTACATTCGTGTCATTTATTTTAAAATGTGTTCAAGATTTAAAAGAAGCAATATTAGAATACATACTTCCTATTTTAAACATCTTGCATTGTTATTATCAAGATTTAATTATATTTATTTATGAAGTTATTGACATCATCCAGTTTTCAGTGAACGCAACCTTAACCGTTTTGCAGAGCATATGTATGAAAATCGTTTATGTAATAAATAATTTTACAGATCTTTTATATATTGTTTACCAAAATATAATATATTTTGTCATTTCTGTTCATAATTCTGTGTTACAAACGTATGATCTTACAATCTATTTAATACAGTTAATTTTTGGCTCGTTGTTATTAATTCTTCAACTTATACCGAACTTATTGATTTTGCTATTTGATATTTCTAAAACATGTTTTCATTACTTATTGGAAATATTGCTGAATTCTGCACGATCATTCACAGAGAATATTTATCATGTTTCCACTAGATGCACTGAAGCTGTTTATAGCATTCCTGTTAAAGCTTACATTGGTGCACTATTGTTGGCAATGCTGTTTCATCAGCACAAAATTGTGTTAAAATATTTAAAAGCATATTTTGCTCTCTTAATTTTGCTTTTATTTGAAGTAGGAAGTTATATAATTTATGCTGCATTGATGTGTGTAAAACCGGTGAGAATAATAACTAGTATTACATGCAAAGCTTTAAAACGCATTATGTTTTCTGAAGAAACACAAACATTGCATGAAGGAAGCTCTCAGTATGTTGAGGGGAAAAACTCTCAGTTTGTACTAACTAACAACTTCTTTCAAAGATATTTTTTTAGGATAAAAAATTTCTTCAAAAAGTATTTAATTAAGGGTAAACATGCAGAAGAACAAATTGAACAATTGCAGAAAGAATTATCAGCTGAACGTGAAAAACATACTTGTATAATCTGCTTTGATAGACCTCGAAGTATTATAATACATCCTTGCCGCCATATGTGTATATGTGTAGAATGTTCAGCAAATTGGTATACAAATTTACAGAGATGTCCTCTATGCCGTCAAACTATATATGATGTTTATTCTGTTTATACTTGAACTTTTCTACTTTTATTAATACTTTTGTATACATGCTTGTTTATATCAAAGATAGTGAAAATAAAAGTTATTGTGATAATTTTTTAATTAATTTTTATGGAGAATTTTCATATTGGAAAATATGAAAAAACTCTCAGCATTTGTATAATTATGAAAAACATACAAATTTTATAATTATCTTGCTACAAATTTCATTGTCATTCGTTAAAATATTGGTTGATGATGATATAAGAAACAAAACTGAAAAATTTTATTAATAGCCAGTAGCCAGAAATAATTTTATTAGTAGCTTCTGTCAGTTAGTGGCCATTTCTTTAAATTTAAAAGTGCTAAACGATAAAACTTTTTTAAATTTCTGTTAATGTTATTAATAGTCACATTTATGCGACTTGCTATTGTGGATAAATATATATATAATGGCAATATAAAGGGCAAAATTAGTACTGGCTACAGGGCTAAAATAAAAAAAATCGGCTGTTAAATTTTTTTCTGTCAGCACTCAACAGCCACCTTTCCTACATAGTAAAATTTTCTTTCATGTCATCAATGATTTCCCTTTTGTTTGTTACTATATGTTGTTATTAACACACTTATTCAGGTTATTTAATTTGAGATTAATATTAATAGAAATTTTAATAAAAGTTTATCGTTCAGTACTTTTAAATGAAAAAAGGTGTTCACTGATGAAATTTCCCACTTTTGTCTTTTACGGCAAAAGTGGAATTGTTGATGATGGCATGCAGGAAAATTTTATTCCATCATAGTAGACACTGGCAGGGTCCAAGGTCAGTACAGATCTTGAGACTGGAAGGGGAATTGATTGCAGACCTGTGAAACAAAAACAGTATGATGAATCGAAAGCACGTGTTATGTTTTGGAGTATAAGAAGTGCCTTTTAGTGAAATTTTCAAATAGAAAAGGTGGGCGATTGGCACATTATTTTTTAAAGGCAATTTCTTTCATTTAATAGTCTTAAGATTGCTAATTTTACCTCCTATGATATCGACCCCCTTTTAGAGATCATTTTTGTTTGTTTTTCATATGAACAAACTTTAACTCAACGAACAAATTCTTATAAATTATTTCAGATTGAATGTTTAATTTTCTTCTGTAATTTTTTGGATTTAAAAGCATAGGGGAAAGTAGAACAACTTTTTATCAATAATTCTTATTTTTTTTTACCAAATTTGAAGAGATTGAGTTATATGTAACTCCTTCCCTTAACAGAATAATATATATATTTTTTTACATCTCGTTATTTTATCACATCTCATTATTTCTAAACCAAAATTTTACTCAAACAACAGCTAAAAGGTTAGTTTAAGGTAGGGATGCACAACCTGTGGCCTGCGATGGGTTCAGTGGTGGCCCGCGGATCAATTTCGCCGGTCGGACGTGAAAAAATAAAGAATTTTGTCGATCAGGTTCGTAAAAATCGTGAATTTTGCAAAATTTCGCCAATCAGGTGCGTAAAAATTACGAATTTCGCCGATTGGACGCTTAAAAATTACGAATTATGCCGATCGGGTGCATAAAAATCACGAATATTGCCGAGCGGGTGCGTAAAAATCGCGAATATTGCCGAGCGGGTGCGTAAAAATCGCAAATATTGCCAAGCGGGTGCATAAAAATCGCGAATATTGCCGAGCGGGTGCATAAAAATCTCAAATATTGCCGATCGGGTGCGTAAAAATCATAAATTTCACCGATCGTGTGCGGAAAAAATCTTGAATTTTGCTAATTGGACGCATAAAAATCATGAATTTTACCGATTGGGTGCGTATAAATTATAAATTTTGCCGATCGGACGCATAAAAAAAGCATAATTTTTGCCGATCGAACGCATAAAAATCACGAATTATGCCGAACGGGTGCATAAAAATCGCAAATACAGTAGAGGACCTATTATCCGGAATCCTCGGGACCGAGGACTTTCCGGATTTTGGAATTTTCCGGATTTCGGGTCCTTCCGAAAATTAAACCCCCCCCCCCAAAAAAAAAAAAAATCCAAAATTTTTAAAAAACATAAAAATAACAAAATTAAAGCAATCCCATGTAGAATGTTAATAAGACTTATGTTTTGAATGTTTTTAAATTGTGTAAACGAAAATTCATACATTATTCAATAATAATATTGAATAAATAAAATAATAAAATGTGTAATATCCTATCTACAAGCTCTACCCTTTTTTTTTTCTTTACAGCTATATAATTTACATAAAAAAATTTGATAGATTATTTTTAATAACTCTTATTTCCTCTAAATAATTTCACCCCCCACCCTCACCGAAATTCCACTGGTATTTTTCAAAAACATAAAAATATCAAAATTGAAACAATCATATGTAAGATATGAATAAAAACTTACCTGTTGTTTTTTCTTTTTAATCAAACAAATTCTTGCACTAGTCAATGGTAACAATGAATAAACAACAAAATAAAATTGGCCAACTTGTATTATTTAATCAACAAGTTTTATGCTTTTTTTAATAACATAATTTACATTAAAAATGATCAATATTTTTAATATATCTTACTTTTTAAACAAATCAGTCAATTTTGTTTGTTTTAACTTATTTTGCTTTTCTTTAACAAAGAGTTCTTGAACGTTAACAAAGAGTTCTGGTTTTGTTGACTATGCAGGAAAACTTTTTACACAACGATTTTTAACCGTTTTTGCGAATTCTGTCAGAAAAATTTAGAAACCCTGAGCAGATAGACCGTTCTGGAATGGCTGAGAAGTTGAGGGAGGATACAAGAAAATAAACAGAGATTCTCCTATCATATGTGTATTTATATAAACACAATTGTGTAGCCATAATATTCTTTCGGAGTGAAGGGGAGGGGGCGAAATATCTAGCGATTTTTTTTTAAACAAATCATAATATAAATTAATTTTAATCTAAAATTTTGACAAAAACAAAAGTTTTTTTCCCAGATTTTTTTTTTTTTTTTTTTTTTTGGGGGGGGGGTTGCCCGAAATTTAACTAACATATTTATTTTAGTGGTTGCACATTGAAACAATGGACTGAAGAAAAAAATAAATAAAAATCTGTAAATTTTTTGAAAAATTTCAGAAATTACAAAATTTTAGTTAAAATCTACAAATTTTGAAAATTTTTGATTATTTTTCTTTTCTGGATTTCGGGTCCTTCCGCATTTTGGAATTCCGGATAATAGGTCCTCTACTGTATTGCCGATCGGGTGCGTAAAAATCATAAATTTCACCAATCGTGTGTGAAAAAATCTTGAATTTTGCCAATCGGACGTGTAAAAATCATGAATTTTACCGATTGGTTGCATATAAATTGTAATTTTTGCCGATCGAACGCATAAAAAAGCGTAATTTTTGTCGATCGAACGCATAAAAATCACAAATTATGCCGAACGGGTGCATAAAAATCTCGAATATTGCCGATCGGATGCGTAAAAATCATGAATTTTACCAATTGGGTGCGTATAAATCGTGAATTATGCCAATCGGGTGCATAAAAATCGCGAATATCGCTGATCGGGTGCTTAAAAATCGTGAATATTGCTGATCGGGTGCGTAAAAATCATAAATTTTGCCAATAGGCCTCGTAAAAATCACGAATTTTGCCGATCGGTGCATATAAATCGCTAATTTTGCCGATCGGGTGCATAAAAAATCTTGAATTTTGCCGATCGGGCATGTAAAAAAGTGTAATATTTGCCGATCGAACGCGTACAAAAGGCAAATTTTGCCAATCGAGTGCGTATAAATCACGAATTTTGTCAATCGGGTGCATATAAATTGGGAATTTTGCTGATCGGGTTCGTATAAATTGCAAATCTCGCCGATCGGGTGTGAAAAAAATCACAAATTTCGCTGATTGGGCATGAAGAAAATTGTAAATTTCGTGAATCACCAGGAAAAAACTGAGAATATTGTCAATCCTGCGTGGAAAAAAAATGCAATTTTTTTCCATCCTTGCCAACTGAAATGGGTTATGTTGACTAAGGAGGTGGTTGAGTATAGGGGTTAACCCTCCTTTTAAAATTAGAAATTTTTATGAACTTTTAGGCCGATTGTCCCCCTCCTTCCCCACAACCAAATTTTGTTCACACTACGGATGTTGGCTCTCGACAATCCAGTCATTTTTGTGACTGGCTCACCTCCTCCTTCCCACTTTCATTCATGAAAACACAATTTTTTTTCAGCACTGGCAACTTTTAAGCTAAATTTACTCCTTCAAATAAGGTCAAAGAGTATTTTCACTCTTTGAAAATAATCCTAGCTATGCCTCTTTTATAAATACAAATGTAAACTGTTGATATATCCTTGCCAACAGAACTGAATATGTTGACTGGGAAGGAAGGAACCTAGGGGACTAAAACTACCCTTCTGAAATTGATGTTCTTTTTAATCTGATTGTAGACTTAGATCTCCCCGCCATACCTCCTCGAAACAAAATTTTCTCTGTGCTACTGATGGTGGCCCTCGACAACCCAGTCATTTTTGTAAGTGGCCCTTCGCTTAAAAAGGTTGTGCACCCCTAGTTTAAGGTATTAAAATTATACAGCAAATAGTGCAAAAATAAGTTTATGTTATAAGTGTAAATAGAGTGTGCTATAATCAGGGTTGTAAAAAACCCGTTTAAAAAAAATAAAATAAAACCAGCCCGGGCAGGTTTTATTAAAAAACCCGGGTTAAATAGGCAATTTTCCCTGGGTAAATTGGGTTTCAATGCCAAAATGTGGACTATGATTCTACTTTCCTCACAAATAATAATCTTCAGGGTTGCCATTGTACGAAGACATTATTCCTATTCAAAAACTTCACCTAATATTACCATATGACCTCCATTTTGCCTTAGCCTAAATGCATTTCTTTATGAATTAAAACAGTAGCTGTGCACATTGTATAGGGAAAAAGTGAGGGAATTTAAAAAAGAGTATTAAAGTCAAGGAATTTTACTAAATTTTGGTACTTTGCAAAATTTATCCATTGAAATTTTGGAAATTCTTAGAGGAATTACTCAGGGAACATTTAATTTTTTGCTCAGGAAAGGTATTTGATTGCCAAAATAAGTGGTAATCCTGATCTCTAGTACAATCCTTGTGAACACTTCATGGCAATGACTTTATAGTCTTAATAATGATCATCAATATTTTTCTCTGTTCTTAAAATACACACACACACACACACACATATATATGTAAGGAATTATCCGGGAGAAATAAGTTGGTGACACATAAATAAGTTTGACTCGGGACCTCTCTTGCGGATCTAACTCGTTTATTGAAGCCTTCCTTCTTACAGTCATATTTGCGCGTTCAATTGGAGGTCCCGCGAGCCATTTACGTTGTTTTGAGATCTACATGGCCGAGGGTTTGGCTGACTGCTCAAATGTGCCAAAAATCTGTCTTCTTCGTCCTTGCATGTGGTTTTAATCAGAATTTAGGATATTTTCCAGCAGAGGGAGAAAGAGTCAAATTGGGAGGATCATTTATTTTAATTGGTCAATTAGCTTTTGACTGATGTCTGGGGTCTTATGCCGACACCAAGGCTTGGCTGGGCCTGGGAGCCGCACTCAACAGACTGCTGCAAGAAATGCAAACTCATCACTTTTAAAACTTAAAGAGATGTCGAAATTGATAAATGAAAGTCATATTTGTGAGGCTGAGAAACAAAGATCACAGGGGCAGATTAGATTTAAGCATTAGATTTATAAGTTAGAAAAAATGTTTTGGGATTTTAAATTTTAATTTTGCATTTTAAAAAGGGTTTATTTATATCCTTTCATATATATATGATCCCTTTAATTTAAAT
The DNA here is from genome assembly GCA_963931845.1 of Maratus michaelseni. Taxonomy (NCBI): domain Eukaryota; kingdom Metazoa; phylum Arthropoda; class Arachnida; order Araneae; family Salticidae; genus Maratus; species Maratus michaelseni. The sequence goes on along the minus strand of OZ007587.1, from coordinate 180,064,663 downwards.
AACAAACAAATTTTAAATTGCAAAGCTATCAATTGTGTGTTATTTAATAATAAAATATAAATACAGCTTAAAAAAAAACTTATTCCTTTGAAATTATCATAAGATTAGCAAATGTTGATAAAAGAAAATATCTTACAACAAAAAATTTTCTTATATGTTACATATAATCTTTTCATATATGGTTAAATTTTTAGTTTTTAATACAATTCATTTAGAAGAAATTATTCCTATTTAAAAACTTCACCTAATATTACCATGTGACTTCCATTTTGCCTTAGCCTAAATGCATTTCTTTATGAATTAAAACAGTAGCTGTGCACAGCTACCCTTAATAGAATATTCTTATTTTAATTTTAAAAAAAAAGTATCATCTATTATAAATATGATATATATATATATATATATATATAAATACAGAATAATATAAATACTCTGTGAAATTTGGCAATGTTTAATCCACAAATATCTATTATCCACACTATGCATTGAAATGTAAACAGTGAAAATTGCAGTTAACAGTTAAGCTCATACATAAAAAAGTTAAATGTGGTGTTTTTTTCATAAATTATCAATTTTCCAATGGCATAAATGGTGATTTAAGAAAATTCATATTTTGTACCCTGCATTCGAAAATAATAATTCAAGCTATGTAAAAAGTATAACCAAATCGAAATAGCAATTTTTATTTTAAATGGGCATCAACGTTTGTTTGGTTGGTTATGCATAACACAAACGTATACTTTGTTCAAATGCCAATGAAACTAACATTAACTGACTGACTTGATTTCAACATTGCATTTGTTTATTTTAGAATACAGGTGAATATTTCTTTCAGTAAAATTTCCGTTAGTGTATTTGTACCCACTTTTGTATGTCGCAGTTTGATTCTTATAAGTTATTATTCATTGACACCGAAAACTGCCAAATTCAAGATTTCAGTGGCTTTCATGCTAAAGAAAAAACCAGTGCGCTTTTAAATTATGCAAAAGATGCAGTGAATGTTATGCCTGCATTTTTAGAGGAACAAAATTTGGTTCAATGACTAGCTTGTGAAGGTGAGTCAACTATAACTCAACGACTGATGATTAAATTATCGCTATTGTTTTAAACCACACTGAAACGGACATTGATTCTGACACTGAATCTGAGGATGAAAACACTAAAATAATGTACAGGGTTTAGAACTGGGATATAAATAGTTAAATTTCCTTGATCAATAAAATTTTATCTCAGAACATGAAGTAATGAGTGTTCATAGACTAAAGAAAAAAAAATATATTGACAAAAAATCAAAACTTAAAGTACCATTATTTCAATGTTTAAAATAATGAATAATCAGTAAAATTTTTATTGTATATAATTTAATTTTTCTTTATATTATCTTAGTTATTGAATATATTAAGCCTATTTTGCATGATATTTTCCCTTTCCATTGTAATTTTTGCATAATGTTTCAAAAAATGAACAATCAATAAAAATTTGCATTATATATATAACTAGCAAGCTACGCCCGCTGCGCTGGTCAGTTTCTACAAATGAACCTTGAACCAAACAAAATATATCGTTTAATTTGACCTTGTATTTGAAAGCAATCTGTATATTTACCTGGAATATCCTTCCACATTACTGAAAAATGACGTGATTGCGCTATTATATTTTCTAATGTGCAGTCAAAATTTTAGCTGTTAAGGACCAACTCTTTTATTTGGTCATTTACAGTTAAGGTTTGCTAAAGAATGATAAAACTATATGCAATATACTAAAACCATTACTAAAAATTATTGAACTAACAATGCAAACTAATTAACAAAATCCATTCAGTAGAAGTTTTTATAAAGGCTAATCTTTTATAATCGGGTTCATCTGATTATAGAACTTTTCCACGTAATTCTAAAACAGAACAATATAAAATATACTAAAACCATCCTTACAAATTATCTACTTAACAATGCAAGTCGCAAAAAATACGCCCAGTAAAAACTTTCAAAAAGGCTAATCTTTCGGAATCGGGTTCTCCTGACTGTATAACCTTCCCACAACTGTTTGACTAAGCAGCGTAGAACAATATGTAGTACATTAAAACCATTCCTGAAATAGCATCTGACTAACAATACAATTCTCATCAAAATCCGTCCAGTAGAACTTTTTCAGAAGGCTAATCTTTCATAATCCGAATCAAATACTGAAAAAGCTAATATTTGATAAAAAAAATATCACCTGATTTTTGAATTTCCCCCTATAATTCTAGAACTAAGCAACGTAGAATGATATGTTATATAATAAAACTTTCCCTAGAAAGTTATCTAACAGTGTAGGTTTCATCGAAATCCATTCGGCAAAATCTTTTAAAAAGGCTAATATTTCATAAACGGATTGATCTGATTATAATAGAACTTCCCAGAATAATTCTATAACTAAGCTACGCAGAACGGTATGTTATACAATAAAACCTTCCCTGAAAAATTATCTTATACAGTTTAAGCTCTACGAAAATCCGTTCAGCAGAACTCGAGTTATAAGCAGCCGGAACGAAATTTCATATATGTAGAAGTAAATAGAAGTATATTGCCATTAATATAGTTTGCATTTGAATTTTAAAAAAGGTACTTTTCGGTTAGCTGGGCACCAGTGATCGTACACTTGAAAAAAAAAAGCACCTTTTGGCTTAAAATCTCTCATCAAAACTGTTTTTCTTTTCTTTCTTTTTTTTAAATAAAATTAATAACAGCTTTTTCTTTTATTTTTCCAGCTGTATAACCATTTCAATTCTTTCTGCATCAAAAAAAAAAAAAAAAAAGACACCTTTTGGCTTAAAATCAAATTGTTTAGGATCAAAAGTAAAATCAAAATCGCGAAATATTGTTTCGATAGCAATCTTGCCCCTTGAATAATTTTTTAAGCATTGCGAACATTCCCAATCATGTTTAAATTAAATATTTTCATTTTATAATATTCTCTCATCAAAACTCTTTTTTCTTTCTTTTTCTTTTTTTTTTTTTTTTTTTTTTAATTAATTTAACACAGTTTTTCTTTTATTTTTGGAGATGTATAGCCTTTTCATTTCTTTCTGCAACAATAATGATCGCCAAAAAAATAGCAATGGTAACCTTTTCAGCCAAAATAACAAATGTAAAAAATGAAATTATTTACGACATCACATTAAAAACCTAAAAAATAACAGTATTTCTCCACTGTTTAATGGATGTTATTATACATATAAACCTTCCTCTTGAATCACTCTATCTATTAAAAAAAACTGCATCAAAATCCGTTGCATAGTTTTAAAGATTTAAGCGTACATAGGGATATAGGGACAGAAAAAGCGACTTTGTTTTATACTATGTAGTGATTTCACTTTTCTTTATATTAATACCGTGTAAGCACCTCCTCTGATTATCTTATGTTTTTCCGTCATGTTTGGGGGGGGCGGATTAATGGGATTTTATGGTAGTTTTTGTTGGGCCTGATTATGATTTTAAGTTTAAGAACATTCTAGGTAACAACATTTTTCCTTACAAAGAATTTCTCTGAATATCCCATCCCTCATATGAATGTAGACAGCAATTCTTCACACAACTTCACCCAAAAAGCAACTGAAATTGTAGCTGATATCTTGGAAGTGAGCCAGAAGTAGAATGTGCAACAGTGATCATGAAGAAGAGGAACCTCCCAACGATTGTTACAAAGAAAAACGCCTTAGAATACATCAGTGAACTAAGGAACCATATTTTGTCTTTGAATGACATAACAGATAGCGAATATAATATACTACATTCCTTAAAGAAAAAAATTGATTTTAGAAAATTGCTGTCAAACAAAAATGGATGATTTTTTTTGTAAGCCAGTAATAAATGGGTACATATTGAATTGTACAATTAAATACTACACAACATGATTTCTATACATTATTTAATTTATCATCCATTTTATGAATCCTTATTCTTATTCTACTAATTTATAATTTATGATGTAATTTTGTTATAGGTATATTTATTATATAAGCATTTGGAATTTCATTTTACATTTAATATAAACTCTGCTTAAGAAGTCACTCTGTTTAGTAAGTCAATTTTAAGTGGACCAGAGAGTGACGTACTAATAAGGTTTGACTGTACTTATTTAAAGCTTTCTATTTCTTGATTTATGTAAATAATTGCATATGTTAAAAGTGTTCTTTAGAATACTGAGAATATTAAACAACAGATTTAAGAGAATAAATAGTCTGGATTATGGTTCATTGGTGAATCAGAAAGAACAGCTGCAATATGTGATACCTCATACACATCATCTTTCTCTGGAAACATGAAATAGGAACCTCCATTCTCTTTTGCAGAACTTAACCATGTACATCTTGATTATTTTGATCCCAAGAACTATTAAATAGGTTGTCTTATTGAAAAACTCTGACCTACTATCTAATTCTGATAGTTTGTCAGCCACAATTACTATTTGAATTAGATAAGCTTTTGTCTTCTAAAGAAACATCATCAATAACTTTGTTGATAAGACTTTTAGGCATGATTTGGTTAATATTTTGGGCTTTCATTACTATTGTTTTTTCCTGTCATTTTTCAAGATTTCTTGTATAACAATTAGTACAAAGTAAGCATATGGCTGAAATTGTCTAATCTTTCTCAATCTTATTTATATAAAATTACAAAGATCTGCATGAATTACACTAGTGATAAAACTCAGTTTAAACATTTGCTTGGAATTGTGCGATATATTTCATTTGTTACTTTAAATTAAATTGTCTTGGTTATATTCAAAAGTATGTAAGAGCAGGGTTTGACAAATGCAGTCGTTGCTGGCAACCAAGTTATTTTATATAGCCTTTTTTTTTTTTTTTTTTTTTTTAAACAAAAATTGACCTAAGAAATGAGCAAACAGAATTTCCCCCTTACCCACCCTTACTCGTACACAACAAGCAGCGATTTTCTTCTTCTATCATACTTTTAATGGAAGAGCCAAGTTTAAATTCCCATCTCATGCACATAAAATGCTATTATTTTATATCCATGCTGCATGGTTAGAATGTGGGAGGAGGGGTTTCAATAAAACAGTAAGAAATCGTGTCAATATAACTTCTATGGTGGCAACTAAAATTGGATACAATGCTAAAAAAATGCAAGTTTTTATTGTAAGTTTCAAATCAGTTTTTTGTGTTCAGAATTAAAACTGATTAATCTATCACATTCATTTTAAAGAATAATAACATATAAGTAGCTATAAGTAATTAATTTGAAGTAAATCTATAAAACTTAATTAAAATTTCAATAATAACTAATTTTAATAAAATTAAATATGTATTTAAAAAAAATATTTCTCCCTTGCTTAAAATGCTTTGCACCTTTATCATCATGGCCCCTGTGTGATCTGCACACATTGCCCAATTGATCGACACCACCCTGGTTTAGAGACAATTGTCTTGTCTATATGATGTGAAAGAGTGAGGGTACACCTTCTTTGTGAAGCGTGGCCTCTTTTGAAAAAAGAACAAATAATTGGGAAAAAAAATTCTTAAGAGTTTATTTTTCGTGTGGTAACATTTTATTTCACTAGTGAAATCTTTTGTGCCACCGCGCCCCGGGAGTCCTAGAATCTTTGTTTTTTAATTCTCATAGGATATAGATTTTGTAGCACTAAACTGTCCAGACATTTGAAGCATTTGACAATCAGCATTTCCTGAACATGCCGGTAATTCAGCCTTTACAGTATTTTTTTTTTCAGATATATAATTTTGTTAAGTTTTATTTGAAAAGGCTGACATTTTGAAACAAGACAGCACATTACAAAAACTTTCATTGTTGTAATAATTTTCCCAATCAAACGCATAAAACTATATATTCATATCTGTTAGCGCCAAATTCTCGCCAAACTTGGCGACATTTGGCGAAATATCGCCAAATTTGGCGACCAAAATAAGTTTTCATAAATGATGCCAATTTGGCTATTTCTCAATAATTTGGCGAATTTCTTATTCAAATTCTGTATTAACGAATCTTTTGTAAACGTTTTATTTGCATTTTAAGTTGCTGTTTTCGTGTAACATTAGCTAAAATTTTAAAACTAAGATATAGGAAAGCTACCTTTTCCTCCCGGTACAGGCCGGAAGGACTTTTTTTTTTCAACAAAATTGTCCTATTTTCTTATTTATTTGGTCATTTTTAACCTACATTGTTTTTTTCCTCCTTTTTTTTTTTTGGAAAAAAGGTGTTTTGGGGGTGTGATAATCAATCATCTAAATCTCCTGATCCCCTTCTGAGCACACAAACATTAAAATTTTTAAAACTCTTTATTTTTTACTAGCTAACCCGCCTGGCGTTGCTCAGGCCCGAGATAATAATGATCTGTTCTATACGAATATGACTGAAATATGTAAGGCTATCGAAATCAAGCGAATGTGGCAAACCCCGTCGTAATCGGGTGCATAGAACTCACAATCAGAAAGCACACCCTGGCGGTCGAAAGTGCAACTAAAATAATTAAGGCTATAGATATCAAGTCGAATGAGCCAAACTCAGTCTTAATCGGGCCCATAGAACCAAATATTCCTATAGTCCCACCTTCCACCACCAGGGGGCAATCTGTTCTGGAAGAGGCTATTTAGAACACTCGACCCAACCAAATTTCCTAGTAGAATTGAAATTTAACCACAGGTAAACATTGACAAAATAGCAGAAATCGCGAAAGTGGGTTATGTAAATGATTGGTTTCAAAAGGGTTAATGTAGATATTTTTTAAAACCCAACGGTGCGTTTTGAAGAAAATGAACGTGTTTATGATCTGGAGTCTACTGTTTGTCCGTATTCGCATTTCCCGGAGTCGATGCCGATTTTTAAACTTGAGCCGCAAAAACGAAAATCACGTGAATGAGTTTTGGAAAGGATTTTTTTTTTATTGGAGGGTTAAAATTAAAATTTTTCAAAACGAATACCAGATTGTAAAAAGCAAAGGAATGTAGATTAGGTGTGGTATTTTTAGTTTTTCGTATCTTGTTTATAAACGCAGATTCGAATTTTTAAATATAGGAGAAATAGTTAAAAAAGCAAATTTGACTTAACGGTGAAATATGTTTTTGAAAGGATTAACGTGAATTTTTTTTTAAACTAAAGGTTTCTGCCTGAACCCGATAGAACGTAGATGTCTTTAGGTGTGTTTGTTTTTTGTTTGTTTATTTTAGAGAGCCGATGCCAGAGTTTATATATCGCAGAAAATCAAAAATCGCAAAAGTGAGTCCGGCGCACGAATTTTTTTCAAAGGGTTAATATTCGTATTTTTCAAAAACAAATACAGATATAAAAAAAGGAATAAATGTAGATATTGTCTGGTATTTTTAGTTTTTCGTATCTTTTTCTGAACCGCCGATGCAAATTTTTAAATATTGTCAAAATCGCAAAACGGCATACAGAAAATATACTTTTTTGAAGGGTTAACTTTCGTATTTTTTAAAACCAAAGGTGGCTTTGAAAAGGGCAAAGTCAGCTCTTTAATTTGGTGACCTTCGTTTTTCTGTATCTTGTAGTTCAGTGTATGCAAGGCTCGGAAAACGGGAGAAAATAAAAAACATGAATTCGATGCTTCTTCATTATTTTTTTTGAAAGGGTTAAATGTGAAATTTTTTCAAAGCAACAGGATCGTTCGAGATGTAAAAGTACATTCTTCGAGAATATGTAAACTGTTTTCCGTATTTTTAGCCGTTCGCCCATGGCGAATTTAGAAAAACTTAAAAAAAAAAATGGGATGACTCGTACTTTCTTTCTTCTATTCCCGAAGATACGGATAATGGTTTCTGAGCATGCACAAGTAGATTTCGGAAGAGTGATTTTTTTATTTGTGATCTTTGATCAGTTTTTAATTAATAACTGCTTTAATTTTCCAAATATTAAAATTCTGAGGCTCAGGTGCACCAGGAGAGGGTTTGGACTACCTAAATCTAAATTTTGAGGCTTCTAAGTGGGCTAGATTTTGCTAGCCATGGCAGACAAACAAACAAACAAACACACACACATAGAGCGAAACTTTCTTTTATTAGTATAGATTTATCTGTCCTATTTGTTACGTTCCACCAATAATAATCATTTTCTTAAATAACTCACTGAAATATTTCCTCCCACCAAAAAGAGAATTTGTAGATATTAGGGAAAGGCAAATAAAAAATGTTCCTCTTTTTTGCAATTTGGGTATTCTCGCCCCTTTTTAGGTATGCATTGCTCCACATTTCTTCACTTTAGCATCAGCCAAAGATGCAGCAAATGTTTTGGGGTGGTATCCCAGTGCAAAGAACCATTTTAGAAACAATATTTCATGATGAGTCTATTTTTTCATTTTACTGAGTAGCCAAATTGCTAATAATTGGTCAAAAGTCACCGAGAACCCTGGCCATGAACCAAGGTTTAAAAAAACCCAGTTTTTTTTTTTTTTTTTTTAAATCCAGCTTACTGGGCCCACTAGCAGTGGCGGATCCAGAGGGGGGGTCAAAGGGTCAGCTGACCCCCCTGTGATGAGAAACACCCTTATCAGTGGAGCATCCAGAACTTTCTGATTTGTTCCAGAAATTTCCGATTGTTATGCAATCAGGAAGTAAAAGGCAATTTCAACGGTCGTGGCTTACAGAATTTTCTGGTTGAGTTACAGTGATAAGCATGCTGGAGCTTATTGCAAAAATGTGTACTCTTTGGAGCAGAAGAAGGGGTGGGGAGCAAGATATCGCTTGACAGTTTTGTATATTGAGTCCATTTCATAACTACAAAAAAGGAAAGTAAAGTCTGCGAGGACACGCTTTTAAGGAGTACCACAAAATATCAACAATTAACTTTACCGTCTTCATTAGGACATTTGAAAATCCATCGAAATCGATTAACATGAAAATCAATATTGAAATGAAAAGAAGAATTGAAGAAAATCGTTTACGTTTACTACCCATAATAAAAACGATTATATTATGTGGTAAACAAAATATTCCATTACGAGGTCACCGAGATGATGGGAACCTGATGGAAGAAGCTGGCTCAGGTTCAATAGCAAATGAAGGAAACTTTCGTTCATTATTGAGGTTTCGCATTGACGCAGGTGACACTGTTTTGGAAAATCACATAAACAATGCTCCTCGTAACGCTACTTTTATTAGTAAAACAACTCAAAAGAAATTAATTGACATTTGTGGGGAGCTCATATTACAGAAAATACTGAACTCTGTGCAAGAAAGACGGTTCTTTAGTATCTTAGCTGATGAAACCACCGACACTGGTACTATCGAGCAGATGAGTCTTAGCATTCAATATTGGAATACTACGAAGAAAATCAGGGAAGAGTTTGCAAGCTTTGTAGAAGCTAGAGGCTTAAGTGGTGAGTTCCTTGCAGACCAATTGGAGAAAATCTAAAGAAATTACGATCAAAAATTGAAAATATGTGAGTACAAGGTTACGACGGTAGTTCAAATATGGCTGGAAAATTCAAAGGGGTGCAAGCACGCATAAAATAAAAGCAGGCACTTGCTATTTACATGCATTGCTCGTCTCAGAAACTAAATATTGCCATATCTAAAGCCTGTTTATTACGCAGTATTAGAAACACTGTTGGTGTCATGAAAGAAGTCATCAATGCAATTAGGGAATCCGCTAAAAGAATGAATTTTATGCGAGAGGAAATACAAGAGCATCATCCTCAAGAAACGCGATTGAAGTTTTCAAAACTATGTGAAACTCGGTGGATTCAGCAACGCGACGTAATTTTACAATTTTTACAAGTTTTCAATGCCATTGTGTGCTATCTAGAATGCAGAAGAATCGTCCTCCAAATTTGCATATTTAATAACATCAGTTCTGCGATTTGCTTCCCTTATTGCAGTGCAAATCATTTCCTCCATATTGAGTTTAACTACATCTTTATTTCGTAATTTGCAAAGCCCTTCGTTAGATTTGAAGCAATGCTATGATATGGTAAAGCATGTTGTTGATACTTTAAATGATTATCGAAATTCATCAAGTTACTCAAAAATATACGACGAAGCATCGAAAGTAGCAACTAAACATTCCATTGAAATTACTATGCCGAGAATTGTAAAAATACAGCACTTCAGATCCAATAGTGTAGCATCAAGTCCTGAAGAATATTACAAATTTAATTTATTTTTGCCGTTTATGGATTTTATCATATTAGAGTTGGTAACAAGATTTTCCACTGCTGAACATTCAAATATCGTTGCATTACATGGATTGATCCCGGCATTTGCCAATGAGGATACTGGAACTTTAATTAATGCAGCTAAACCTTACAAGAAGGATATTCCAGGGACATTTTCTGAATTACGAGGAGAAATAGACTTATGGCAATAGCAATGGAAAAACAAACCGGAGAGCGAACTTCCACGCAGTACAAGTGAAAGCATATTACACGCTTCAGAATTTTACCCGAATATCAAGACTCTTCTCCATATTTTAGGTGTCCTTGCTGTTACAACCTGTACCAGTGAACGGTCTTTCTCAACATTAAGACGGGTAAAAACTTACTTGAGGTCAAATATGAAAGAAAAAAGACTAAACGGTTTAGAAATGCTTAACATTCATCGCGATAAGGAAATTCACCCTGAAGAAGTATTAAATAAATTCGCAATGAAGCATCACTGGGAATTGCAACTGCAGTATTTTTAAGGTGGATAATACAGCAATGTTTTGCCATTATTTTTTTCATTACAATAAAAAGTGTTATCCACATCTTAAATATGAAAACATTTAATTTTATTTAATTGAAGAATTTTAATATTTCTGTATTAACTACATATTATAGAATTAATAAATTGTATATTTTTATATACAAAATGATAACAAATTGGTTACTAAAAATTAATTTAATAATATTATAATTTGTAATTTATATATTATTTTAATATTAATATAAATTTTAATGGTTAATTTAATATTATTTCATGAAAATTTATTAATTACTGTGTAATATATTATATTTTGAAGCAGGTTTAAATGATACTTCGTTTTTCTTCCACTTTACTGAAAATTTTATAAGTAGAAGGTATAATGCTGGCCACTAAAACTTAACCCCCCTGTGAAACTTTTCTGGATCCGTCCCTGCCCACTAGTAAAAAACCTGTGTTTTTTCGGGTTTTATTGAGTTTTTTTAGAGATTTCTTTAAATTTCTAATTTTCATATGCATAAAACCTAAATTATTCATTTATCAGTGAAACCTGGGTATAATTTTGTATTAATTAAGTATGAATTAACAATAAATATAGAAAAAAAAATCAAGTTAATATAAAAGGTAAATTTGTATCTCATGGGACTAGTTTGCTGCACTAAGGATATATTAAGCCACTTACAACTGGATTTCTTTATATAATTCTTACTTTAAGTTAAATAGATTAAATTTATATTTTCTTTCATTTACTTCAATCAGAAATCAGTGGAAGACAACAACATGGTGGCAAATTGTATCAGTTATATTTATTTATTTATTTTACTTTATTATTTTTTTTTTTTTGAAAAAAAAAAGTTGGATTCATAATAATATTTTGGAAAATTTTAGTAACATTTGCTACATATATTGCAATAGTATTAAATGTTAAATAAGATTGTCATAGAAGTCAATGATATCTGTAAATTTAGAGTGCAAATGACGATACACTTTTACTAGCTTTGCTACCTTAACAACTTCTAAACGATTACGTAATTTGCTCCAAACCAGACCAAATATAGAAAAGTATCGTTCGATTGAAGCAGAGTAAGCTGGTGCTGAATGCAAAGAAACAAAAAACTGACAAAATCGGAAATTTATCATCTCTTTTGCCATAATTTGCCACCATTTTTGTGTTGAAAGCTCCTGTATAACACTTTCATTGAACATTGAAGCAGGATAATAAATAGGATCACTAATCTTAAACGTCATAACAGCTGGCAAGTAATCAGGATGGTGCTCAAGTAACCATGTTTCTGCTACGGCTTCTTGTTCTGCACTTAAACGCTACCCTCTGGATTTGTGATCCATAAGGTTAGCTAACATGTGTAGTGCTTGAATTGCCTGTTGAAGTCTTTTTTTGAAATGATGCTCATATGGCTGCAGGACATCAGAAGACAAGTGGGTAGGTGTGATCGAAGATTGCTTAAAGGGTTTCGTTTAATATTCCTTTCAAAACACTTTATCCTTTCTTTAATAAATCCAAATAAATTTCATTTAGAAAAAAAAAAAAAAAGTCATGTTTTTTATAAAGTAAAAACTACCGGTCTATTTTTTCTTTTTTTCGAATATTTAAACCAGCCCGATAACGGGCTAGGCCCGCTATTATATTCTATCATAATAATATCTGTCATGCGGACTAAATGCGATATTTAAAAAAAATAATTTCAAAATTAAACATGTTGTACACCTTCAAAATGTTAAAATATGCGAATATTTCCATAATCGGTATTTTATCATGATTCCATATGTTTCTCAAACTCATATATTTACTATTCTCTGTTACTCATATTGATACGTGCTTTGTATTATTCTCAAACATTTGAAAAATCCGTTAAACTTCCACTATGACGTCAGATTTTCTTTTTAATTCTCTAATGACGTGATATTAATCTGCTTTGTGTACATACACATACTCCTTGTATTATTGAGAAATCTTTGAAAATTTTGTTTTATTACTACTATGACGTCAATCATTTTTATTTCATATTAATATTTTTTTCAATTGATGAAACTTTTTATTTCATTTTCATTTTTTATGTGGAAATCGTCTGATAGAAAATTAATTATTGTAGAAAGAATTTCATCGTGGATTTTTAATTTTTTACATCTGCTATAACGAAAAATGTTTAAATTTAATAGGAAACTAGTCGTTAGGGGGCACCGTAATACTTACCCATCATGGATATGCATAATGTAAAATATTAAAATATAAAATGTGTAAACTACTTATAAAATGCATTGCAATTCGAATAAAATCAGGGCTTGATGATGTCATAAACTTTAAAGGCTCGATTACTGAATTGCTTAAAAGAAACATCCTTATAACTCCAAAAACAATAATCCTATGAACTAGCAGTTTATTGCATCTGATTAAGCATCTCATTTCCAATTAAAATATATCTTTGAATTGAAATTTGGATGAAATACAGGGTCATGAAAAATCGAAGAATGTGTAAAATAGGATTACAAATATCTCGGCAATGTTATGTTTTTTTATTGTCTTTTATATTCACTCCTTAAAATAAACAATTTCGAAAATTTTTATATACCTTTTATCAGAACGAATATTTCGAGAGTCCGAAAAAAATAGTTCCGGATAATCGAGGTTACTGAAATTCAATAAGCTTCTTCCCATTATTACATACTAAGTACATACCAAATTTCAAGTCTCTATCTCAATTTTTTCGGGAGATAGAGCGTTTATAGACACACAGACGGACGGTAATTTTTTTTTTCATAAAAATATGTTTTTCGGAATCTCCAGTGTCTGAAACGTGTAAATCCGTCAAAATTTTTTTTTGATTTTCAAAACGATTACAAGACTTACCCTATACTACGTATGATGGGTAAGTAAAAGCTGTTAGAATTTTGGTTTTTTATCTCTATTTATTAAAATAATACGAATTTTTCAAATTTTAATATTTTGAGCTCTTTAAAGCTGGTATTCAGCTATATACACTAAGTTTCAACTTTGTAAGTTACATAGTTTCTGAGAATAGCTCTGTGACAGACAGACAACGGAGCGGGAGTAATAGGGTTTCGTGAGATGAACGAAACCCTAATAAAAGACCGATCCATATTTCGACAACTTCTGAAATACACGTTGTTTCTTTTTGAAGACTGTCTAGTGCAGTTGTAACAGCAGACAACTGTTTTTAAAGATGTAGAGCTTCTTGATAAAGATTATGTGTTATTCAATATTTTTTATACACTTGTGGAAAACTCTTGATTATGTTCAAGGGCTATTTCCCTGTATTTGTGATAATTTGTCATGAAGGACTTGACACATGCATAATGTGAGTTTTATCGTGTGTCATTTGACAATTGTGGCATCAGACATGCTTGCTCCACAGTCCAACCATGTGCTTGGTGAGTATTCCGAAAGTACTTATGTACTTCTACAATTTGATTTAATACTGTATTTGGTGATACATCTTTTTTTACCAAATTAATTAGATGTGCAGAACATCCATATGTAACAAGTTCTGGGAGTTTTTTCTTTAAAATATTCCACATTTTACCCAGTTTGTTTTCATTATCAGTTACCGCAGCAAAAACAGTACTATGTAATTTTTCTTGACATTCTGTTATTGCTTCCTCTTTCCAGCACATTGTTGTGATGTTTTTTTCTGTGACCCAGCATCAATCACTTTTAGTAGATGACTACTTGTTCCTGTGTGTATTGTCTGTGACAGCTTGAATAGGATCATTCTTCACACTTGACCACCCATCCAATGTTAATGTTAAGCTGCTATTTTTTACTTTTTCTATGAGCTGCTGGTCTACTTGCTGAACTGCTGAATCTAGAAGTTTCTCACTCAGATCGTTCGATGATGGAGGTTTGTAACCAGGCCTTAATGTTTAAATCTTGTGCTTGAAGGCATCAATTTCAGCAACATTTAAAAGATATGTTTGCAGCCTAAAAAAAACATTGATATTGCTTTGTCAATATATTTTCTTTTTGATCTTCAGTTGTCTTAATTACAAAATCACTTATTTGACGTTATATGTGGCTAGAAGTAAAAGATGTACAAACTACTGGGTTTACACTTATTGATGTACATGCATCTATGGAAAGAGATCTGCTGGTGTAGGTGTTTAAAAATGATGATAGTGCTTCAGAATCTTCACTTTCAGTATTCCACATCATTCTGAATCTGGCTGGACATTTTTGTAAATGAGCTTTTATTCTTTCTACTATTTTTGCAACTTAGTTTAAATTCACAATGTTTGCATTTGTATTTTGAGTCGCCATCAATTTTTATCACTTCTCCCCACTTACTTTCCAACTTTCGGCCACTTCCTAGAACTTTTGGCATTTTTGAAGAACTTTAAAGCTCGAAATTTTTAATCATTGCTATGAATTGTTATTATTGTTGTATGAATTGTTAGCACCATCTAGTGAAGTGAAATGTAACTGATTCACAGGGTAATCACTCAAAAGGCATTGTAATTGGGATTTTTTTTCCTTATGTGAGCTGCTGTAATCCCTCAGCCTTTTTCTTTTCTTTTAAATGTAACAATATATACTGAAAAAAAATTAATAATGAGCAGAAATAGACAAGACATCTGAAAGTAAAATTTAATGAGAAAAAACAAGTTATGACTTTGCCGATAGCAATTATTCTACTACTAACACTAAGTGCACTAAACAATGTAACACAAATATAACTGCCTATAACACTAAAATTAAAATAATTAATTTAAAAATCACAATCTTTTTTGTTTGAGTTCTTACCAAGTACATATCCAGATCTCCATTTAGAGGAAGGGGGAGGGGGTTCTATTTTTTTTTCTTCTGAGGAAAGGGTCATTTTTCTTTATGAACAAATTTTCTTTTTAAAGTTTTGTTCTCAAATACGAACTGGAAACACTTTCACAATCTCATTTTCATTCGTACATGCATAAAACTTGCAGGTTCTAGCCAGATACCAAAAAGTCAAACAGCATTTCTCTTTTTCTTTTAAGAGCAAAAAATCTTTCAGTAAATTTTGTAAAGTTTGCATTTTAAGCAGATTTTTGGGATTTAACAGACATGGAGCATCATGAAGGAGCAATAAACTATAATTCAAGATGCACCCGATATAGGAATATGAAACAGGTTGTTTGATTCTTTGACATGTAAGACGGTTCACAAAAATATATTTCTCCCTGCTCAGCACCACAAAAATTTCTGGCACATTCACAGACTCTTTTTTTTTAAAGTGAAAAGCATGCAATTGGCAGACATGATTTTGAAGGTGATTTGGAATCCAAGAACTTTTTTCATTATTTGATAATCTAATATCTTGCATTGTAATATCTCATGACAACTGTTTTAGAGCTGTCGCAATCGAAATTTCGGTTCAAAACATCAATTTTGATAGTATTTTCTTAAAGGTTCTTTGCCTTTATCAAAAAATGAAAACGAAATTCGATATCATTGTTTTAGAATAAAAACACCCTCAAATTAGTTGTGTTTTCGAATAGAAATGAATTCAGAAATATGTTAAAAAGTAGACAGTTTGGATACAAAAACAACCTAACCTAAACCAACCCATAGTTTAGTTTACAAATATACGCTAGATACTGTTTTATTTGTAGGAAGTACATTAAATACTTACTGTTACAATAAAACCTGCTAGAACGGAATCGCGAATAACCGATATAATTGTAGCATAGTATTCATTTATCAGGACCATAAAAGGTTTCCGTTTAAGGTAGGATTCGCTTATACATAACATAGGTTCTCCAACCGTAGGTATATCGACCCAAAGCCAAAAATTCTGTTTGAAAACAACCTGAAACGATTTTTTAAAAAAATGTATAATTTAATATAATTATGAGAAAAAAAAAAAAAAAGGCCTACAGTACAGGCATCTCTATAGTTGTTTCATATAACACCTTATTCTGGGTGCCCCACCAGTGGCTGAGAGGTTGTGCTCTCGAAGCTGGTAGACGGGAGGTGCTGGGTTCGATCCCAATCGCGCCCGTCGGCCTAATCGTTCGGAGTTTTCGTGGTTTTCTTCGAGCCGTGGATTTATCCATGCGTAAATACGGATTAGGTTCCCTTAGAAAGACCCCCACGAAGGGCACTCCCCCCGGGCCTATATCCCTAGTGTAGATAATTGGCCGTCAATAATCAACCCAACCAACCCTTATTCTGGGCTTTCTTTTTTGAAAACCGGGTATATTTGAACCCGATCTGCAAAAGATTAGAAACCCAACCCGAGATAGAAAAATTAAATAAAACTTTACTTGCATCCCTGGTCGGTACAGGTAAAATAGGGTTACCCGACCCGATGCAGGAATTCGAAAACAAATTCTGAACTTTGTTATATGGAAAAACTTTGTTAAACCTTAAGCCGATCAGCAACAAAGATAAAATATAGTTAACCTGATCCAAACCAAACTCAACACAAAATAAATAAATAAAAATTTAAATTAAATAAAAATAATATAAATAAATAAAAAATCAACACATTCAGTTGTATAAAACTTCTTACTCATAAATTTCTAAAAAAGTCTTAAAATATTTATATTATCTGTGTCATTTATGAAAAAAAAAAGAGAATCCGAAATCAAATACTAATTTCATTATATAAATGTTTTTCATTTTATTAAATTTTATGTTATTCGAAAAAATGCTTTTGCTTTTATATTGATAGTAAATTCTTAAAAACAACTGCAAACTGACAAATGGCACCCAAAATATTTTAATAAATTTTTTCTTTCATAATGTATGTAAAGACAAGCAATTATTTATTTTCAATCATTTCACAAGCAGAATTACTCTGCGCCTGAAAGGATTAAACAGCTCTTCATATAATATTTTTCTGTTTTATGTATATAGTATTTTATTTCATTATAGGTATAATTTAATTAATTAATTGGGAATAACAATTAAAACTGGGTTCTCTGACATGTTAAAATAATGTAAACATGAATGAAAGCTTTCTTTCATTCTACTTGGAAAGTAAATTTTCTAGGAAGTAAGAGAATCTTCAAACAAGACCGAAAAACGAATCCCTTTGCCCCCCCCCCCCCTTCCCGAGCGGAAGACCTAGAAAAATCCTAATGTGTTGCAGTCTGGATTTAATAAAAGTTTGAAAAGCTTCTAGAATTTCCAGATGAAGTAAATGGTTTTTCTATTGTAAAAGCAGTGCTCGAGCAATAGTTAACAACTGCAGTACTCATTGATCATTAAAAAGATCTCTTTAATCACATTCAGCTAAACGAGAGAAGAAAATTTATCTCACCGGATACCTGTAGGGTTACCCTAACAAAGACCCCCCTCCCCTCCTAAAGTCATTTCCTCTAAGGCTACTATATATTTAGTAGCTCTAATTTCCTCCCTTCATTCATCATTGACTATCACATTCACGTTTATAAAACTTTGGTTACAAGTGAGAAAAACACAAACAACACAAAAGGTAAATTACGTCAACTTCAAAAATACCCTCCAACGCTGCGTTCCAAAATACCCGCCAGTGATCAAAATACTTGCAACACTGAAGAGTATGTTTTTTTGTGTGTATGCATTATATGTGCCAGCCTACTGTTTTTCCAATGAACTTCAAGGCTAAAAAGTGAAATTTGCTGCCCACTAAGGCTACTACATATATGAGCTGACTCGTCGTCCGACATTAATATTCCCAAGTGGGAAAACTTTGGCGCCAGATTTACCTGACAAGACCTATTTGGTGCATTTATCGCCGTCTTTGTTGCTTTGCTCAACTTATTAAAAAGTGTGTTACAGAATGAAAGTTTCGAGTAAAATAAGTTCTCTTAATCATTGTTTTTTATTGCAAATTGCATGTTCAATTTCAATAAACCTATTTACTTTTAGTGAATACATAAATTAATTTTGATGTTCATAAGTTCTTTGTTAAAAGAAATCAGTGGCGTAACAATTCAAGAAAAATTTGAGGGAGGGGAAGAGAAAAGAACTCATTTTCAAATATACTGATACTTTAGAATTATCAACAGATAATAAAATATCTATAAAAAATCAACTGTTTTAAATAATTATTAATGAAACATCAATAAATGTATTTATATATAGGGGAGACCAGTACACACTGGACCTATGGACACAGTGGACCACCCCCTAATATTTTATTTATTTAATTTTTTTTTAAGCTTCTCTTCTATCCTAATAAACAACAGCACTGCAATGATTATTTATAGCCTTCAGAAAATATGTTTAGCTCAGATTGAACTATTTTATCATGCTTTGTTGTTTTGAGCTTCTAAAAATAACATTTTTCATCATCATATTTTAATTTTTTTTAGTAATTAAAGGTTGTAGATAAATAAAATAAAACAGCTTTTTTGCAAAGCTAAGATACTTGTTTTTATTTTACTTTAAAGTTAATATGTTTAAAAGAAAGCTATAAACAATATTAATATGATTATTTATTGAACTTCAACATGGGGTACAGTGGACCACCCACTCCTGGGGCACAGTGGTCCACAATCCACTCTGCTCCTCTAATGCAGAATGTTCAAAATATTTAATAATTGCTTATTTTCTATAAAGAAAGATTGTTTTAAAGTAGATTTAACTGTAAAATAAAGTAAACAAATAAAAATAACTATTTAACATAGTAAGAAATATTTTGTTTTGTATTTACTGTCTTTGATAAATATAACTGTAGTCTAATTGTTGATGATTCTAATCAAGTAAGATTCATGAGACGCAAATTGAATAGAAATCAGTTTATTTCTCCCGAAAGTGTAGATGAATCTGCTGTTGATGTCAATGATTTCATAATGTTGCTCTCAGACCCAAAATTATTTCTTGAAAATTCTAGGCTCAATCTTACTCATAAGTACTTTGGAATTTCATTTGCAAATTTTAATGTGAGCTGATTTTTTTGTACTTAAGTAATAACTTCAACTAAATTGCAATTGTTCCTGTATTAATCTGTTATTATTTTCAAAATATAATAAATTTTTTGTTTTTGTTTCAAAATTTATGTTACTATGTTATTTTGCAGGTGAAGGGGCAACAAAAAAGAATTAGATTAATGAAAAATAGATTTATATTGTATTTTAGATAATACCTAATAGTGGTCCACTGTACCCCGGTGGGTGGACCAGTGTACCCCGCTTCCAGGGTACACAGGTCCACTTTACAAGTGTATATAATTTTTTTTTTTTTTTTTTGAAAAATGTATTGAAAACTATGTTGTGAGAAAATTATGATGGATGTAAGAAGTTTTAAGGAATATTCAAAAATATTTTCATACAGATCAGTCAGTCTGGTAAAGAGAAAAAAATGTTAACTGAAAAAGTGGTCCACTGTGTACCGGTCTCCCCTATGTTTAAAAGAAAGCTATAAACAATATTAATATGATTATTTATTGAACTTCAACATGGGGTACAGTGGACCACCCACTCCTGGGGCACAGTGGTCCACAATCCACGTTTTCCATCGTTACACTCAAATACTTCGTTATGAAAAAAATTCTTTAAATAAAATTTAACTTAAATTTATGAAAATTGTATGCACATAACCCACATAAAATGGAAATATTTGAAAAAAAAAATTAATTCGGGCAGTCATTTTTTTTTTATACAATGTAGATATGAGAATAATTTAATTAAAATAATATTTAAAAAAAAAAAAAAAAAAAAAACATAACAAAGACAAGTAAACAAAAGCCGAAGAGGAGCCATTTTTCATTAAAATGTGATTAAATGTGCGCGTTTTGATTAAATGATTCAAATGTGTTCATTTTCATACAATCCGCTGAAATACATTCATACATCCATATCCATCGCAACAGCAACCTCTCCGTTTGAATGCACGCACGAAAGTGGAATAAACTTCGTTACATAGAATACGTTTTTCGTAATATGGAGATTAATTTACATGTTAACGATGTTCAATGTCAATGTTCTGCAGAAAATTTCGTTAAATAGGGACTTCGTTAAAGGGAAGGTCCACTGTATATACAGATTTTATGTTTAATTAAAGTCTAGAAGTGCACCTCCCTCTTTCAAAACTCCCCCCCCCCACCTTAAAAAAAAGCCTCCCTTGGAGAAAAATGTCTGAAACATCGGATTGCAATTTGGACATCGCAAATTTTGCAATTCAGAATGTAAATTTTACATATAATTTCCATCCTATTTTGCATAATTTATCTAATTAATAGTGCCACTCCCATCAAACTCCGTTTAGTAAAACTTTTTAATTTGTATTCTCACATCTTTACAAAAGTTTTATTTTATTTGTTCATGGATAATTAGATAATGATGTTTATGTATTTCTTTCTTTCTTTTTTTTTTTTTTGAGTATGTGGCACTTCTGATTGTTCTTCACTTAACAGTGTAATGAAAAAGTATTATACTTAAATTCTGATGTAAAAGTACAATTGAAGAAAAATAATATTAAACATTTAATTTCATCTTTTACTCTGTAATAAAATATTTAAAAACTTCTATTTAAAGTAATTTTTGAAAAGTTTTCATTACTTTAATAATATAAGAGAACTGTTCTTTCCAAGAGGAAAATGTAATGATCCTTCATAGTATCCAGATATCCTTCATTATCTTAAACAATTTTATATCTTATAGTTACAGTAAAAATAAACTCAATTTCTAAATAATATTTAATTAGAAAATTGTCTAAAATATTTATTTATACGTTTATATTTTTTAATATTACTGTCTTTTGACGAAATATTAATAAAATTATCTTTAAGCAAATTTAGGGATTTTTTTTCTTTCAAAATGCAAAATAGAACCCATTCTTTTTAACGAAAATTAATATTTAAAAAAATAAAAGAAATCTATACTTTTCAAAATAAATTTCCTTTAAAATATTCTATTTTCATATTTAGTTCTTTCGTTAATTTTTTCAAAACTCTCATAAATTTAACTATATATTAATATTCTTAAGCCACCGTATGTTAGTATGCCATATGTTAGTAGTTTTCCTTAAATTTTTTCAGTTAATTTTTGTATGGTTGGAAAAAAAAATCAGAAATCAACATCGTTTTCCAGAAAAAAAAACCCCAACTAGATGGCGCTACACCCTTCAAATCGTCGTTATTGTCAAACTGGTGAACGAAAATTTTCAGGAAGAATAAAATCTAACTCAATGCCATTGAAACACATTATGTGAATCAGTCTGGCGAGAATGGAAATGCCTGGCCAGTCATATTTAGTAGCTCTACTGCCCACATATTGCTTCACAACTCAGCTGCAAGCTGATTGATCACGTCCTCAATTGGTCTTTACTGTCTGCATCTGCACTTTCATAAACTATTTTCAGTGGTGCCTTCTTTAGGCATGCATTTAAGATTACAGGCATGAAAATCTCCCTTCTTTTCAGCTATTTTTTTTTTTTTTTTTTTTGGTCATTTCATCTCTGCTCAGAAATTTCTTTAAATCTGGTTCTTTTGAAAAATATTTAAATTGGCATTTATCTTTTTTATTCTTTTGTAAATTTGATGTTTAATTTCATATTTTGGTCCTTCCACCCTTTCTTCTTCCTTTTTTTTTTTTTTTTCATATCTTAGATTAAAATCTTCCTTCTTTACAGCTAATTTCTTTTTTGGTCATTTCATCTCTGCTTAGAATTTTTTTAAAATCTGGTTCTTTTAAAATATATTTAAATTAGCATTTATCTTTTTTTTTTTTTGTAAATTTATTATAAATTTCAGGTGAAAGTAATTGTTAAAATGTTTAATTTCATATTTTGGGTTCCCCCACACTTTTTTTTATATTATTTACATTTTATATTATATTAGGTTATTTTTTATACCTTTTTTATACCTTAGATTAAATAATGTTACAGTTGTGAAAACACAAGAAAATTTGAAAAAACCGACAACCCACAAATGGGTATTTTCAGGCTGGGCCTACTTGGACAAACCCTGCCATGAACCCAGTTATGGAAGAATCCCATATTTTTAATTTGCTGTCATCTCTTAAAATGGCTACCACTTAAAGATTTCAAATTCCCATACCTCATTCATTTTTGTCAATTGCATATTTTTTGAATAAGAACACCTGCCAATTTCATGTATTTTCAAACAAAAATTAATTCAGAAATTTGTCAGAAAGTAGCTCTTTTGGAGAGTAGACTTGAGGGCACTTTTTAAATCCTTCCGGGCACTTTTATGAATTTTAAATTAATTCTTTTGATTTTCAAAGGCACTTTTTATATTACTCTTTTCAAGTCACAACAAGTTCATTTTTACTAAATAAGCAAATTTTTTAGTAGAAAATACAATAAGGGCATAATATTTTGGATGAGAGGCAAGAAGCAGGGGTCTGTCCAGACTTTTTTCCCAGGGTCCTGTTTTTGTGAAATTGTGAACAGCTTTTCATATTTCTGAAAAATCTAATTGTAATTTTGTGAATTTGAAATGATCATTATATTCAGGTTCTTGTTTATACATTTTAAAGTAAATGTATGGATGTAAAATACACATATTTTCTTTATATATGTAAAAGTGACAGGTCAGATTTTACTTTTAAATGATTAAATTTGTAAAAAGTTCAGTTTAAAGATGGAAAATTTTGTAAAAAGCCTATTTTTAAGATGAAAAATTTTGTGAAGGATCCTGTTTTAAGATAAAAAAATTTTGTGAAGGGTCCTGTTTTGAAATGTAAAATTTTGTGAAGGGTCCTTTAAAGGACCCAATTTCTTTCTAAACAGATCCCTGAGAAGAATGCTATTTTCTAAACCAAAAGACAGGCAGGGTGCCACATTCTCCTAAAACTGCCTGCAAGAAACTCTGAATAAAGTAAAAATAATCAAGGTCTATTATTATTTTTTTAGACTTTTTATAACTTAATGTGGCACATGACATGATAAACCAATTTTTATATTTATAAAATATCGATATATTTAAAGCTAAAAGAGCATTTTGTCAAATTTCACATTCACAAGAAAATGACCATTTGCACATGCGTAAAATTAAATCTAGAACCTATCCAATTTTAGAGTACACTCAAGTGAGAAAAGGGTGGGTGAGTGGTTTAAGGCACAGTGTTTCATTGTTCAGTTCGTCGGTTCGACACCCACTCTGGACAAAATGATTTTTCTTATTTTATTTGCAATAATTCCTTTTAATAATATCATATAAATTCAGAAGGAAAAGTTATATAATTTGTTCTTTTTTATTCAACTGCTTTATAATTAAGTAAAACTTAACACCCCAGAATATTTTATTTTAATTACTAAATTTATATTAAAAATATTTTAATTAAAAGATTATGCATGTAACTATCGATTAAATAAAATGAACTGGTCTACAATTTTTGTTATATTTGGTTATACCTTTATCAAGGTGTCATATATATACTACGATAAGTATGTGATTATTTTTCGTAAAAAAAGAAAAATAAAAGGAGAGAAAACAAAAAGAAGGATAAATATTCATACAGGAACTCTAAATTATCTTGCTAATCCATGATTTAATAATTAAACAATGTATGAAAATGTAAAATAAAATTCAAATAATTAAAAGATATGTATTATAAATCATTAGCTGCAAACAGCAAAGTTTAAATTCAGGGTTTTAGAATCAGACTGATAAAAATTAATTTAATGAAAAATTTTAAAAGTTGCATAGTAAGAAAAAAAAAAATCAGAAATACTAAATATTGTCATTTTTTCAAAATATTGGGACTGTTGTAAAAAAAATTTAACAACTAACAATATTTTTTTAATTACTTATTTTACATTAAAAATATTTAAATTAAAATATTTTGCATGTAATTATCTATTAAATAAAGTGATCTAAACTTTATCTATATTTTGTATGGCCATTATCAAGAAGATATATTTGTATAACTAATAAAAATATATGATTATTCTCCTTAAAAAAAAGAAAGAAGCAAAAATATTCATATAAGAATTATAAAAGAAATCAGCTTGATATTCACGGTTTGGTTTAATATATAAATAATGTATGAAAATGTAAAATTAAATTAAAGTAATTAAAATATATATATTATAAATCGTTAGCTGCAAGCAGCAAATTTTAAGTTCTGGGTTTTAAAGTCAGGCCGATAAAAATAAAATTAATGAAAAATTTTAAAGGTTGCATAATTAAAAAAAAAAAAAATTAGAAAATACTAAATATTGATATAATATGTATATATTTTTTTTAATTGAGACTGTAGTAAGTAAAAATAAATCATTCAATTAATATTTTTAGTTAAATTCTTTCTAAATTAATTCAAGCATAATTGGATGTAAATTAGAAGCTTAAAATTATTTCATTTCATTAGTTGAGTAGACTGGACTGACAACACCATCTATTGTCTTATATTTATAGGAATCGTTTACACAATATAACAATTCATCAAATTTTCAATACCTAATTAATTCAAAAACAACTAATTAAAAATAAAAGCATATTTATAAAGGAATTTTCAAGTTATTTACCATCAAATCTTGACGGTATCATCTAGTAATTTCTTATTTTTATTTTGTTCAGTTTCAAATTTAACATTTAAAAAAAATAAAAATTACTAATAAATGGATTTTTTTTTTTTTTTTTTTTTTTTTTTTTTCACAGAAAAATAATTTAAAATTATGCAACATTTTATTGATCCTCAATTCTTTTTGCTGATTTGATTAATATAATCAAATTACTCCAGTTAAACATCCATCATGTAAAAATGCTATTGGCTTGAAAAAATCCAGACATGATTTTTAACATTTTTTACTTACCTTTTAGAAAATTGGGAAATATACAGATATTAAGAATATACTAGCATACAACACTAAAGAATACAACAAGATATTTATTTCTTGATTAGAAATATATAATTTTTGGTTGATACAGAAAAATACATGTTTTTATAATCTTCGTGCTCTTAAAACAAACTGTCTTCTATAATTCAGCAGAGTAGTAAGTATTTTTATAAGTGGCTTTAAAAATAATTTATATAGTCTAATTATGACTAGGGTTATTAAGAAAGTAAAATATAAAACTGAACATAATATGAATACAGCCAGTATAATAGCAAAACTTCCTAATCCTGAAGAATATGACCATTTTTCAATGAAACTGTAAATAGAAGTTGTAATATCATAAATAAAAGCAGGTAACCAATTTCCAAATATGAAAGAAGAAATGTGATGGATCTCACAGTTTAAAAATATAATTCCATCCCAAAAGAAACAAGCAATGGCTTCTGCTCTTCCACAGAGACTAATAGCAGCATCGCATATTTCATGATACAAAACTTTTTGTAAATCTAAGCAAGTAAATAAATTTTTGACTAGAAATATAAGCAATAGAGTAAACTTCTTTAATAGTTTTATGCTAAATTCTGTTCCTGTGCAGTTACTTGTATAAAGCAGCTTGAAAATGTGAATCGCTTGCTGGACGTATGTTATAATCTTTGTACCTGCATAGACAGCATAATGACTAGAGGCAAATACTAGGGCCAATATAATAATCCTTTCTCGATCCATTTCTTTCAAAGAATAACGAATAATAAAAATCATATAAAATTAGCAACATCATCAAAATAATTTTGGTAAGAATCTCGAAAACAGAACATTCTTTTTACTTGTGTTTAATGAAATAAAAATCTTTCCATATGCTTGCAGGAAAATGTTTGTTAATATTTGTTTTAGCTAGTGGTGAGCATAAATCCAAATAAATACTGAAACAAATTTATAGAATACTTATAACGAGTATTTCACGTGTGATATTTCAAAAATACTTTGCATTCGCGAGGAATTTTAACACGCCCTTCAAGTTTAAGTGTCACATTTCCACAATATTTGTAAACAAACAAAATCTATTGCCACTCGCAAAATAAATTTCGACCCTGGATATATCCAGGGATGATTTTTCTGATTCTTGTTTGTTCTCTCACGTCTTATGTTTACCTACTTGAAATTTCATGCTATTTTGATGAAGTGTGTGAGCAACAAATATGTCCTCATATGAAACCTCATATGTCATATCTAGTGAGAAATATGCGCTCGCGCTGTTCAAATCTAGAGAATAGAAAATGAATTCAAATTTCAAATGAATAAAGAGTGCCAGCTGAGTCGGAAAACCACTCTTTTATTAATATTAAAGTTGTTACTTATTATAAATTCTTACAGAAGTTTAAAAAAATTGAAATTAAAATAATGTCTCCTGAAAGGTCTATGGTCTATGTAGCATTTTGATTTTTCTTATGAATCAATTCTCAGAAAGAGCATCATTCCGTGAACTTCCCATCTTGATCAAGAAGAGAAAGCGTTAATTGACAAACTATACGATGACATAATGTATCGTAAAATTTCATCCACGTTTTGAACTACTCCTTATTATATAATTTTTGTGTAGCAATTTGTTTTTACTTATTAATTTAGCGAAAAATCTCATGTAAATGAGGATATTTAAGTAGTTGTGAAAATATCTAATATTAACAAAATAGGCTTAGTGGATTTTTGTGTTTTTAACTCTGTAGGTATTTTAATTAAAAGTATGATTTGCGAGTGTTCTTATCTATGTGGTACATAAATTAGGCTGACTGTAATATTTGATTTTGAAAAATGAGTGGTAGACCTAGAACTACATCGATTGCTGAAAGTAGCAAACAGTCGTCCCAACCCAGCTTTACAGGCATTAAAACTACCAGTAAGTTATAACTTCTAAAACATATATATATACATATATATATATATATATATAATTTTTCACGACATTTATAATAACCCAGAACTGTTGTGATTTTGTTTCATGTTAAAACCCAAGTGATCTGCAAAATTGCCATGCAGCAAACAGCTGATAACAATTCTCGCTATGTTGTTTGTGTTTTTCATACTACGCGATCACTTGCAAATAATTAGTGTATTACTTTTTTCCCTTGATTAATATTTAGATACTGTGTGCATTTCATGTGTGCTATTGAATTTCATTTTCTTTTTTAAATTCAATCATATTTTGAATAAGTTTAAAAATATACCATGATAGACCATTTATCACTTATTTAATATTTTTTTATGATATTGCTTTAAAGACATGAAATGGCATAGATTGTTACTACCAAATTCAAGAAGACAATCTTCAATATCTGATAATATATTTACAATTATTATTTCAATATGGAGTTGTTAAAAAGGACTTCTTCATTTTGTACAGAAAATTAAATCATTTATTAGGTGAAATCTTTGACAAGGCGGCCCACATTTTTATCACCAGTAGATAAAACATTGAAAAAAAAACTTTATATTTTAAATAAGCAGTGTACAATCACTTTCACTTTTTTACTAATAAACAAACAAACAAAAAACTAACTTCTTGCCTAATGGTACTTACAATCAGGGTGTCTAGCCACCTGGAAATCCTGGAAAAGTCAGGGAAATTTACCATATCTGAGAAAAAGTCAGAAAATTTTGAACTTAAAAAAAAAAAAAAAAAAAGGAAAATGTTCCTTATAAAACTAAGGATTTGAAATTGCAACGTCATTAAAATCGAACTTTGCTCTTCATAAGTACTGTAAAGAGTATTTCAACCTCTCTAGCAAACCATTTGGTGTATCTCCTTTCAGTCCTTCTTTGTAACTCTGAGATTTTCAGTTCCAGTTTCACTGAAACTTTCTATTGCATGTTCAGGGGTCGATGCAGGTTTTTTTTCTTGGAGCCCATTTTGTGAAAAGTAAAGGTTATTTTTGTGAAAAATAACGTTTTGTAACGAAAGTTGAAATCCAGTTAATCAAATTCGAACCAGGCATTTATAAAGAAAAACTTTTTTAAATCCTTTTGCTGAAGTTTTCCTCTCTGGTGAACTTGTTTGTTTACAAATTACACATTTTAAAACATCACAAAATAATAAATAAATAATAAATAGTAAGTTTTAATGAAATAGAACTTTGTGAAGAGGCCCATTTTATCAAATTGATTTTTGTGAAGGGCCCCATTTTATTAAATAGATTTTTGTGAAGGGACCCTAAATAGGCCCCAAATTTTCCCTGGATTGACCCCTGAATGTTGTAATATGGATTAGGTGTTTCACTCTGCTTACTTATTTTTGTTTGGGAGCTGAAATGTTGTTAGCTTAATTGTTCAGACCCCACAACAACAACAACAACAATTTATTGAATATTTATTATTTGTATTAAAATATGTCAAAGTAATCTGTATTTAACTGTGACTGATGTGATAAAGAATTTCATTCTGATTTGACAAAATGGATTAAACCTGATGCTAAAAGTGTGTATCTGCAAAATGTTTAGCATGTAAAAAGTTCAACAATTTGTAAATTTTGTGAAAAATTATGGTATTTTTCGGTTAGCCGGGTGCCAGTGATATATGTTCATATATAAATACATATGTATATACATATATATGTATATATACATACATATATGCATATATATATATATGTGTATATGAGTGTGTGTGTATATCAATACATGTATATATATCACTGGCGCCCGGTTAACCGAAAAGTACCAAAATTATCTAACAAATCAGTAATTTAGGCCTCAGAATCAGCTGTGAAAAGTTTAATTTCAAATTGACAACTTTTAAGATTTTTTTGTGTGTAACATCACAAAATTTCGATATACCTGGAATTTTTCTTTTATTGGTATGGAGAACCTGGAAATGTCAGGGAAATTCATTGCTGATGTGGAATAGACACCCTGTTACATTTACATTAGGTAACAGCTAATGACACCTAAACCTAATTATTATTATATTATAGACTTATTATATAGAAATAATACATGTATCAATTATAAACAAGCTAAATTTTATATGTAAATATATAGAAGCTAAGCTAACAGTATTTGCCAATTTTTTATCCCTTTTCTCCGGTTTTATTGGTAAAAGCCCAACTGCACTGATTTATAAACGCAGAGCTTCTGTCATGTAAGATTTTATCCACAAATAGAAGATTAAGATTCATGAAAATCACGCAAGTATTGTTGTACTGTCCTCTCAAAAAAAAAAAAAAAAAAAAAAAAAACATTTTTTCTCCATATAAAGTAGGGTAGATGTGCCAGTAATGGAGATCCTTAAGGAATTTCTTTAAAAATTATTTTTTAATTAATAGTTATGTTATAACTGTTATATTCCACATTTTTTAATATTATATTGATCTACCAACAATATTTAACCATGCTCATAGTCACATTTCCCAGTGTGAATCAAAATTTAATTGTAAATAACAGAAATAAATCAAAACACCCTAAATTCCAGTAATGGACACCCCACAAAAAGTAATACAGTAAAACCTCCATAACGGACACTCCCGAATAGCGGACACCTCTATTTAACAGACACTTTTCCAATCCCCACTCCCAAAATCTAAATTTTTGTATGTTAACCTCTGAATAGCGGACAGTAGTTTTGGCGGTAAAGGATGAAAAATTATTTTTTAACGAGAAAGAAAATGAGAAAAAAAATAAAAAGCCTCTAAATTTATCAGGGCAATGTGTCACAAATTTAGTGACCACAGATAAATGCAGGGGGTGGTCTGAGGAAAATTCCCATTGGCCTGGGGAATCCCTCAATTTTGCAATGTATTTTGTATCGATTACTGATTGATTATTGAGACTTAATTGACATACATTATTCAAAGTTTCAAAATATGTTAAAACCATTTTTATCGTTTTCTGAATATATTGAGTTCTACGTACTCTGAATTTAGTGTCTTGTATGTGATTAATGTTTCGAGAATGACCTCAAAACGAAAGCGATTAACTTTAAATGAAAAATTTGAAATTGTAAGTGTAAGTGAATCTGAAAAACAGAAATTGAGTTTACGGATATTTGTTAAACGTTTTAAAATATGTAAAACACAAGTGGGAGAGATTTTTTGAAATAAAAGAAAAATAAGGAATTTGTGGATTACTAACTCTAACAAGAACACCAAAAATGTGAAATTGAGGTATACCATAGCTGCCAACCTTTACTCTTTTTTCCTTCCACTAAAAATTAACAGTAAATTTTGCCTTTTTGAATCATATGATTTCGACGATTTAATAACCTGATATTTACTATAAAATTTTAGTGGTAGGAAAAAAACGTAAAAGTTGGCAGCTATGGGTATACTGATCCGATTGAAATTGATTCTATAATTCTCAATTGATTTACTTCACTTCGTTCCAAAAAATTCCTATCACTAGGCCTTTGATTCAAGTAAACGCTTTAGAAATCGCCAAACAACTTGGATTACATAATTTTAAAGCTTTGAGTGGATGGACGCCTGGAAAAGTTCCGGTCTCGGTACAACATCTCTTTCAAAACAATATGTGGAAAAGAAAAATCTGTAGTTCTTAAAACAGTGGAGGATTGGCATGAACGACAGCAATCAATTTATGAAGGTTATGAGGACAGAAACATTTTTAATCCTGATGAAACCGGACTCTTTTTCAGAATTTTTTAGAATAAGACTTGTGCTTTAAAAAGGATGACTGTATCGGCGATAAAATATCAAAAGAGCAAATTACTATTTTGTTACGTTGCAATGTAATTAGGAGAATTTGAAATCCCTCTTATAATTGAAAAATCTCTGAAACCCATCTCTTTCTCAAAGAACATCCAATTTAATAAATTTTGGTCTTATGTGGAAAGCGAATAAAAAAGCGTGGATGACCAGTTCTTTAGTGATTAAATGGTGAACTTCCTTCGATAATAGGATGAAAAAATAAAGAAAAGTTCTCTTGTTTTTGCACAGTGCAACTTCTTAACCAAAATATTTGAAATTGGACAATGTTAAAACTGTTTCCCCCCTCCTCAAACACAACTTCCGTATGCCAGCCCCTTGATCAAGGCTTTATGCACAATTATAAAGCCTGGTGCAGAAAGCTTTTATTAAGCCACTTTCTTTCGAAGTTGGTTTCTATGAATACATTTGAGAACTGCCTAAAATTAATTAATGTTCTCGAATTTGGATTTCTTCAGCTGTAAAAAACAAAACCGGAAAGCGTAAGACAATGTTTCAGAAAAGCAGGCTTTATATGAAAAGAAAATGAAACACTTATTTCCGATAGAAATGAAGAATTGCGCGCAATAAGTGAATTAATGAAATGCATCAGGAGTGAAGAAACTGCCGAAATGTTCATCAACATTGATGATGACCTTTGATGTAGGCGATTATATTCCTTCAGAATCTTCGACAAAAGTTGACTCTATTAGTGATATGAATCAGATACTGAAACTAGGGAATGTTTCCTGCAATATCGAGAATTTCCAAGAAGCGACTAAATACAGTGAGCAGTTACACAATTTTTTTATCTTTTTGTCAAAAGAGGATTCAGGAGGATTAAAACTTCTGATATAATTAAAACTTCACATAAAAAAAAACAAATTACATGTAATCTCAAGCAAAAGCAAACTTTTGTAACAGATTTTTTCGTAAAAATGTAATAAACAGTGGGAAAATGTATGTATAATTTCATTTCAGTTTTATTGCTTAAAAAAATATTTTTATTATTTTTTATTATATAATAGAAGTTCTCGGAGATATAAAAGCCAATAAATGAAGCATAAAGCCTTTCTTAGCAATTTTGTGAATATCTGAGGTTTTCCCAATAGCGGACACCTCCGAATAGCGAACAATTTCTGTGATCCCGAGGTGTCCGTTATTTAGAGGTTTTACTGTACATAATTGATATTATGATTGAATTTAAAACTAGAATTTAAAGAAAGCATATTAATGAAATAAAAAAAGCTGAATTTTTATTGGTTATTTTTTTTATAAACCAAAAACGTTGAAGGTGGCCCATTACTGGAAGGTGGTCCATTACGGGCACATCTACCCTATAATAAAGAATTTAAAAAAATGAAACATAGCTAAATTTTTACAGCTTGTTTTGACTAAGATTTTAATGTTGAGCATTTTTCATTTTATCACTTTATTACAAAGTGGCAGGGCAGCCAATTAAGCGAGAATTTGAAAAAAACCCACTTTATTAAAAATAAACCCATGTTACCTCCCAAAAAACCGCACACCTGACGTAATCAGCTGAAAAGGATGCATTTTATTACCTATTAATGGTTTAACATAAAAACAATTAAAAATTTATGTAGATATTTTAAAATTTTGTTATAACTGTCACAAAGTCAAAGATCATAATCTTTTTAGGATCCCTCCCCCTTTCTTTAGAGCTTGTATTGTGCATTGCTTGCGACTGCTTCCTATGCAGAAATCAGCAGTAGTTTGCTGTCATGTTTATTAGTATTTGGTACTCAATTTATGTCAAAATCATATGTATAATAGTTTTTTAAATATTTTGGCAGAATCCTAGAACAAGCAAGAGACCAACTTGGTAATATTTATGACACGGGCTGCCAAGTACCCATGCGCGCCAACCTAAAATACGGGAACCTGAAAAGCAAATTCTCCCCACCATAGCGTGTGTTGCTGCAGGCAATTGATTACTTACAGTTCCAATGAGAATTTCATTTAAAAGTTTGTTTTTAATAATTTACTAATAAAATCATTCCATCATGTTAATTTTATTCTGTTCTGCGATGATTTTTAAAAATTTGTAAAAGGATTTCAGTTAAAAATATTTAGCCAAATATAAGTAAATTTCTTCCAATATTTTTAATGTTTTTTTGCATTTCACTCTGACATTTTAACATCGTAAAATGAGATGTAAAATATTCACTTTCAAACTTAGTCTAATAACACTGAATTTTATCCTCACAATATTTTCATTTTTATGTTTTTGCATTCTACAACGAATTTTTAACATTCAAAAGAATTCCACTTACAATGTTCTAAGCCACTATAGTAGATTTTGTCCTGTATAATTTTTTTAATTATAGTGATTTTTTGAATTTTTTTCACATTTCACTGCAATTTTTACACAGTAAAATAACTGGTTATAATCTTCTAGCCCAATAAATTAAAATTTCCGTATTCACAATCTTGTGCACAAAATACTTATTTCACGAAAGAAGAACATTGTAAGTGGAATTCTTTTGAATGTTAAAAATTCGTTGTAGAATGCAAAAAAAAAAAAAAAAAAAAAAAAAAAAAAAAAACATAAAAATGAAAATATTGTGAGGATAAAATTCAGTGTTATTAGACTAAGTTTGAAAGTGAATATTTTACATATACACAATACTTATACATTCTGCACAATAAAAACCAAAACATATACATTATTGTTATCTTTTAATAACATTTCAGAATGATCTGTTTAACACAGCAAACTATTAAATGTATTCGAATAGCAATATTATTACTAACAGTTTGAATCTGATAATTTTATTTTACATAGACTGTGATTTAAATATATATATATACAGGGATCATTCTAGAACATAAAAAAGGGCACGGTGCACATTACATAATAAGGGCAATTTTGTTGAAAAGGGCACATCATTTCATAAAAAGGGCATTTTTGTAATAAGTGCATATACCAATATACTGGTGGGGAGGGAAGTCTGGCAACCACTTAAAGTACTCCTTAATTTAAAAAATCCAATAACATTTCTAATTTCCATAACTTCACCGTTTGAAAAGTATTAAAAATAGCAAAATGAAACTTGTTCTCGATTTTTATTGTAAAATTGTTTACTATATTCACAGTCATTTCCCCCTTTCTCTACATTATTAAAAAACTTCTCTCTCTAAAACTTTTATTCACCAGATAACTTTTTCCCAGTTTTAGCAAATCTGGTTTTGAAAAAGCTACAAAATAAAAGTTCTAAAGCTACTTCTCAATTTTTTTATAGAGCTTATGTCATTTATCATGTGGTCAAAGGCCAGAATGCCTGATCTAATACTATATTTCACTAGACAAGGTGAAATTAATCAATGACCCTTAGTTACCCTTTATGTCTTGTTCAATGGAAAAAATGAATCGCTCAAAGTCAAAGATTAGACATACCAGGACATTTTTATCAGAGAAATAAAGAGGGAAAGAGGAATACTCCTGATGTACCATACTAGCATTCTAAAAATAAAAGATAAGTAAAGAATTTCTGAAAGTACAATGCAAACAAGGCAGGATTCTACCCAGGAATAAAAGGAGGGTAGAATTCTACCTGGAAAAAGGGCAAGGAGGGTAGAATTCTACCTGGAAAAAGGGCAAGGAGGGTGGGATTTTATCTAAAAAGGGCATGAGGGTAGGCCGCCCTTCTGAAACTCTCTAGAATGATCCCTGTATATATATATGTATATATATATATATTATATAAACAAATGTTTAAGTGTGTTTTTATTTTTATAGTGCAAAATATTCTCGCAAATTCATATTTTCTTTCATATGTACTTTTGTCTGGCAAAATCAAAATAAGAAATATTGTTTTTCTGATATCCCCCGCTATCATGATTGCTTAGCTTATACATATTTTTTTTAAAACCGTATCTTGCCCAACTCTATCTTCTGACTGTACATGATTTAAGATTTAATTAATATTCAAATTTTGTTGTACACGTGTTTATATTAAATAAATTCCTTTACACTTTGAATTCATTATTATTATTATTATTTTTTTTTTAGTTTTTTACCCTATATAAACACTATTGTTTTTATGCATTTGTTTTACAATTGTGGCCACTGGATTTTTTGGGTTTAGGAGCCAGTGACTCCTTCCAAATGTTAGGAATCTGCACCTATACTTAACACATGGGCTGATAAGTTCCCGGTCTAATAAAGAAAACACAACTTTTTAACATAACATTGTAATTTTATAGCTTTGTAACTTTAATAATAAATAATAATAATTTAATAATAATAATAATTTAATAATAATAATAATAATTTAATGATAATAATAATAATTTAATAAATAAATAATAATAATTTTATATAATAAATAACATAATTTTATAACGAAAAAGCTCCAAACAGTGCTCAGAATCATCGATTCGTTGTTGTTTTTGGTCAAAAGTCAACACGCGCGGCATCCACTTTAACAAGTTGGAAATTGTACGTCAAATGTTACAAACGAGGTGCGTTCGTACGCACGTTTTAGAATTAAATTCATGATATCCCGTGCGTAGAACGGGTTAAACAGCTAGTTAAGTATATATTTTATGACACTGTTCATACAAATATCTTAACTAGTTATATAAATATTCAGATATATATGTATCAGCTAGTTATATAAATATTCAGACCTAGATGATTTTTAATTCTGTAAAATGAATTATATCGTCTGCAGATTAATTTCTGTAATAAAATAAGCATCTCGGTCGCTTGACGATTTAACATCCATCGGAAGCTGCTATAACAAAAAAGCACCGATTTTAAAAAAAAAATCAAATTTCTTAATAAATATTTTTATTAATATCTCCTAAAGTTTTGATTCGATTTTAATAAAATTTGAAATGTCTCGACAAAATTCTGCAAAGATAACATATTTTAAATTGCAAACCATTTGGTTGGGTAGTTTTTGCGTTGTTATATGCGGACAGACAGACAGACGGACGGACCAAACGACGACTATAGGTGCTACGTATTTATATAATTACGAACGCACCTAATAACAGCTTTTTCATAGACAAATGTTCATTCAAAATAAAACCTACACTTTCCTTGGATATCTTCAGAGTCTGCGCTATCTCCTGGAACTTCACTTTACGGTTCCCCAAAACAATTTTGTGGACTTTTCTGATGTTTTCCGGAGTAACCACCTCTTTTGCATGGTGCAGCACTAGTGTCCGTATGACCACGTTTAAATTCAGCAAACCAGTCAATAATGGTTGATTTACCTAGTGCAGTGTCCAGATAACGCTTATCAAGCCAAGCTTTTGTTTGAACGGAGTTTTTTCCCATCAAATAACAATTCTTGAAATTCTTGTTTATCCATTTTTTTGTTTATCTACAAAGTTGTTCAACTACTGTAATGTTTTATCCACACGGCGAATTGTCATGACATTTTTTCTGCTACCTTTTAAAGGTTAGTATTTACTAAAAAAAGCATCGGTTCGGCGATTGCAACGCCATTTGTGTGTCAGACCGGGAACTTATCAGCCAATGTGTTATACATTATGCACAATGCTTATACATATACACCTTTTATGAGAAGTAGAAAAACATCAGATTCTTCTACATAGAAATAGTAATTTCTTTAAATTTCATGCATTTATTCATAAAACTCGCTTCGTTAAGGTGTCCATCATATTTGCTTGTTGGGAGAGAAAAATATGAGAATCTTTTAAAAGAAGGGAAGTACAGTAGAAGATCTTTATAACGCAAACCTAAAAACACGAGGTTGTGCGTTATATAGATTTTTGCATTATATAGATCACATTTCACACATCATTAAATTTAGTTTGTAAAACATGGCCAAATATGTGTGAAACATACCAAAATACATTACAGTATATTTATATTGTATTCTTCATTACCAGGAGTTGTGCAGATTATAATTTTTTGCATAATATAGATCATTCCACACATTGTTAAATTTACTTTATAAACATTGTGCAAACATACCTGTATCAAATCATAGCAATTTTTTCAGTAATAAGCTCTGAATTAAGGAGATAAAGTTGAACTAATGTATCAAATGTAGTCCTCTAGAGAATAGCAACTATTTATAATGTGGGAATGCAGGTGTTTCTTAACTGTAGAATTCATTGTTTACATCTGAGACGTTGTGCGTTACATGGAGAATTGCGTTATATAGAATTGCATTATAAAGCTCTTCTACTGTATATTTGTATTTGCTAGAAAACCTCTCTTTTGATAAAATTAAATGTAAATTTAAAAAAAAATTATGTGCTGGGGATTAAGTTTTTTTCATGTATAAAGTTTTTAAAAAATGGGATATTACTTTTAAAACAATTTTTAAATATTATGCATTTTTTATCGGTATCGGGCTAGACAGGCCCGAACTCATCTCTAATGCAGACCTCTATCTTTTACACAAATTAAGGTTTTTCCTTATATTGTTTATATATGTAATGCATATATATGTAAAATTTCCGGAATTTTTGAAGTGGCAAAAAAAAAATCTGTTTTTTTTTTTTTCCTGGAAAAATTGATTTCTTACAAATGTTTCTCAAAATTAAGTTACATTTTCTTAAAAGATATAAAATAATAAACATTTTTTAAATTTCTGCATACTAAAGAAACTATTTTTTTTTTCACTTTACATGAATATATACAAAAAAGAAAAAAAAAAGTCAACTTTTAAAAGTTAACCTTTTAATCTCAGAATTTTCACAGTAGCCTTTCTTGCTTAATTTAACACCATTGTTTGTAATATATCATGTCTCTATTGAAATGATTTTTCATTTGCATTTGTTCAATTACCAGTAGAGATAATAATAAAAAAATTAACAACAACAAAAAAAAATCTTATGAGTTTCATTTCAACCAGTATCACTGCAGTTTGTCACTGCAAATTTAAATCCCCTTTACATAGTATTGCTTTGTATATAAATGACGCTATTTTAAAGAAACAAATTATTGTAGTTGTGACATTATAAATATTATTATTTTTATATCTTCAATTGCTTAAAAATTGATAATTTACAAATTACAATTTTATTGTCATACGACTAGAATTTTCATTTCTTGTGTATTTAGTTTTGGTATGGATTTCCAGTCTAAACCTAAACCAACTATGTTTTGGTTTTAGTTTAAGTTTTAGATTCTTAATATGAAAGTAATATATATATATGTATGTATGTGTATTTCTTTAATGAAATTTATAAAACAGGTGGATATTTTAATACTTCGAAATATTTAGTTGAAAACAATTTTTATCACAACATTTACATTTTCTTTGCAAAGTTTATTTGTATGCATTTATATTAAAAAAAAAAATAGTTAGACAAGTCTTAAAATCTATATTTAAGGAAAAGGAAGAGAAGCGAAAAAAAGCTTGAAAAGGCTAAATAATTTCAATTGCATGTTATTAGAAAATAACTTGTTTCTAAAAATAGTTAAATATTTCTGGCAATTATTATCTGATTACATGAAAAATTGCAGCTATGCCAATAAAAATAAATGCATGTTTTAAATTTTACATTGAATTTTGGAACATTATTGAAATAAATTTTGCACATGCATTTTCATTTTTAACAAGAGAAGTTGCATGGGGGTCTGCTTAAGTTTTTTTTAAACGTGATCCTGTTTTTGTGAACATTTTGTATAAAAAATATTGCCTTATTAAAAAAATCATATAAAATTGTCATAAAATATATAATCAAAATTTTGTGAATTAGAAATTATTATTATATTTAGATTCTTATTTAGATATTTTTAATAAGGTCCTTCATAAATACAGTAGTGGCCAAAATTGTGGAAACCTTTTGGAAAAAAATGCTTTTTTGAAATTTGATGACTAAGATTTTACTGCCTTTTTCTGATTATTTGGCTATAATGTTGGATAAATTAATTAGAATTGAACAAACTGTATTGCATGATATTTTTGATTAAATTATCTTTCCAGCGGTATATAGCTTTTATGGTAAAACTAAGAAATAAAATGGATGTTAGAGCCATCAAACTTTAAAAAAAAAAAAAAAAAAAAAAAACTTTTTCCCAAAAGGTTTCCACAATTTGTGCCACTACTGCATATACAGCTAGATAAGAGATTCATTGGCGATTTCAACTGTTATGTGACATGTTTTGTTATTCTAAAATCATCACATTTCTGGAGGATTCAGAATGGAAATTGAAAAATATTCAGAATTTTTTGAAAGGTTCTATGTTTAAGGGTGAAGAAATTGTAAAGGATCCTTTGAAGGACTCAAGTTCTTCCTAAACTGCTTAAAGATCATATTTTCTATGTGAACATTTCCATGGGAGACACTGAACATTAAAAAACATAAAGAAAAAATATCAGAATGCAGCCATCATAACATTTTGAATATATTATTTTATAAATTAAATTTCAATTTTTCCAATTCGGAAAAATTGAAAAATAGCCCTTCGGAAAACCCCCGTTTTTTTTCCCAAAGTTTCCGGGTTTTTTCCGAGCATTCCCAACTCTAGTGATGCGTAAACTTTATTTTTGAGATTACCTTGTTTTTATTTTCTTATTTTTTTAAAAATTTATTTATTGTTTTAGGGTAGGGGTGCACAACCTTTTTAAGCGAAGGGCCACTTACAAAAATGACTGGGTTGTCGAGGGCCACCATCAGAAAATTTTTGTTTCGAGGAGGTGTGACCGGGGGGGGGGGGGGGGATCAGATTAAAAAAAAACATACATTTCGGAAGGGTAAATTTAGCCTCCTAGGTTCCTTCCTTCCAGTCAATGTATTCATCTGTTGACAATGATATATAAACAGTTTACGTTTGCATTTATACAAGAGATATAGCTAAGATTATTTTCAAAGAGTGAAAATACTCCTTGACTTTATTTGAAGGAATAAATTTAGCTTTAAAGATTGCCAGTGCCGAAAAAAAATTCTGCTTCATGAATGAAGGTGGAGAGGAGGAGAAACTTATATTATTCTATATTATACTTCTTAACATATTCAGTCATAAAATGTGGATATCAAAGGGGTGCACAACCTTTATAAGAGGAGGGGTAGTCACAAAAATGACTGGATTGTCGAGAGCCAGCATCCATAGGGTGGACAAAATTTTGTTTCGGCTTAAAAGTTTATAAAACTGCTAATTTTAAAAGGAGGGTTAGCTCCCTATACTCAACCACCTGCTTAGTCCGCATAACCCAATTCAGTTGGAAAGGATGGAAAAAACTTGCATTTTTTTTTTCCCATGCGCGATTGATAATATTCATAGTTTTTTCCTAATGATTGACGAAATTCACGATTATTACGCACCCGATCGGCAAAATGTGCGATTTTTACACGCCCAATTGGCAAAATGTGTGATTTTTACGCGCCTGATCGGCAAAATGTGTGATTTTTACGTGCCCGATCGGCAAAATGTGCGATTTTTACGCGCCCGATCGGCAAAATGTGCGATTTTTACGCGTCCGATCGGCAAAATTTGCAATTTATACGCACCCTATCGGCATAATTTACGATTTTTACAGGTCCGATCGGCAAAATTTACGATTTATACGTACCCGATTGGCAAAATTCGCGATTTATATGCACTCGATCGGCAAAATTTGCGATTTGAACGCACCCGATGGGCGAAATTCGTGATTTTTTTCGCGTCCGATCGGCAAAATTGATCCGCGGGCCACCAGTAATCCGATCACGGGCCACTTTTGGCCCGCGGGCCACAGGTTGTGCACCCCTATTTTAGGGTAAGGGGGTCACATTGTCGTAATGATAAAAAAATGTCGTTAAATGTTGACATGCGAAAATTATTTCATCCCGGAAAATACATCAGGGGATTTTATTTTGGAAAATGAGTATGAACGTTGTATTATTGTCTGCCACGTCAAACGATGGACAAATGAAATTTACCTTTGAAAATAGCAAAATAAAAAAATCAACTCAACATTCTTTCTACAAACCAATATCAAGAAACAAAATGATTTGAAATACGAGAAACACAATGATCTAGAAAAAACAATCAAATTCCTTCATCGTACAGCAGTAGGCATAGTGATATTGCTAGAAGTGATTTATCGCATCGCAAAATTCAACGTCACCCAGTGTCTTGTTCGTTCTAGGATTCCGCAAATATTTTTTCAAAATCTGAAAAAAAAAAAAAAAATGCAAACACCCTTCACTTTAGGAAAAAAAAAAAAAAACAGGTCTGTGTTGTAAAATATTTCAATTGCATTATCTTATTTTGCTTAATTTTATGTATGAATTTATTTACCTTTCTGCTTTCTCTTCTGAGTACTATATTGTATTAACATCTTAAATAGGGAGAATTTTTTTATATATACCTACTATTTTTTATATCTGCCAGATATTCGTAAATGCAAAGGTTTAAATGTACCGTCTGCCATCTTGTTTTTTCTTTTTTTCTTAAACTTTTATTATTAAATATAAATAAATTAGTCAATTAAATTAAATAACGTGTTTTTATAATAAGTAAATATGGATGCAAATTATTTTGGAATGAGAAACAAAACAAATATGTTTTGATTTAAAAAACAAGATGGTAGACTGTGGGTGAATGGTACATCCATGAACCTCTATAGAAGGACTTCTAACGCAATAGTGATAACTTCGTGTCGAGACTTCGGCATTAAATGACAGCTACGCGCACGGTTCTGTGCAGCTGGCCAGAATTCGTGCTGCAGCAGCGCCCATGGCTGTCACTGTCAGTGTCAAGCGGTGAAGCAGACGAATTTTAGTGACGTATGCAGGATCCGTCTTACCACATGCGCCACCTGTTTGAGACTTTTTCCGAGGAACGATTTCCTTCTTGAAAAGGCTATTTCGTTAGAAGTCCTGGTATAGAGGTTCATGGGTACATCTGTTCTGATTCGTGTTTGATGCTGGTGCTGCAGGTTAACATAGAAATGTCTGCTATTGGGCTCAAAACTGTGCATAATATTTCTGTGGCATGTTATCGGTCACTTTTTTTACCTAAGTGAATAAAAGTGAATTTTAAAAATTCAGTAAGATTAATACAGTCAACTCTGTGAAATCCACACACTTATGGACTGAGGGTTTTGCAGATTATACATTTTTGCGAATTATAGATCATCCTTTTGTTATATTTTATTTTATAAAGTCAGACTATAAATTAGGAACAATTACACAAAAATCGCAATAGAAAAGAAAATATAATAACATTGAAATAATGGTAGTTTAAGTTTTGGTTTGTTGTCAAATTTTTTTTTTTTAGTCTATGAACATTCATTACTTCATGGTCTGAGATAAAATTTTATTGATCAAGGAAATTTAAATGTTTATATCCCAGTTCTAAACCCTGTACATTATTTTAGTGTTTTCATCCTCTGATTCAGTGTCAGAAACAATGTCCGTTTCAGTGTGGTTTAAAACATTAGCGATAATTTAATCATCAGTCGTTGAGTTATAGTTGATGCATCTTCGTAAGCTAGACATTGAACCAAATTTTGTTCCTCTAAAAATGCAAGCACAACATTCACTGCATCTTTTGCATAATTTAAAAGCGCACTGGTTCTTGCATCTATAGTATGAAAGCCACTGAAATCTTGAATTTGGCTGTTTTCAGTGTCAATGAATAATAACTTGTAAGAAGAATCAAACTGTGGCATGCAAAAGTGGGTACAAATACACCAGTGGAAATTTTACTGAAAGAAACATTCACCTATATTGTAAAATAAGCAAATGCAATGTTGAAATCAAGTCAGTAGTTAATGTTAGTTTCATTGACTCAAAGTGTACATTTGTGTTATGCATAACCTAACCATTGATACCTATTTAAAATAAAAATTGCCATTTCGATTTGGTTAGCTCTTTTTCATATGAAACATATAAATATTAAAAAAATAAAATGCATAAAAATCACATTACAGCAATCTGTAACCCTACATACTAGCGATGAGACGGGACCGACACGGGCTCGATTTTTATACCAGCCTTCGGGCCCGGGCTGGCTCGGGCTCATTCTTTCTGAAACTGACAATTTTATTTATTCTCATATAGAAAAAAAATAAAAATAACCTTTTTCCCTAAAAAATTTCATATTCCATTTCAAGTAATTTTAATGTTATTTTGATCAGAATTAATAGAAGTGGAAACAGATATCTTATTTTTCTTTTCTAGTATTAGAATGCTACTTTAAAAGAAAATTTACAATATTTTCGACACGATTGACGACTGGGTAATCTGACGTCGATTGGAAGAG
Source organism: Maratus michaelseni (assembly GCA_963931845.1). Classification (NCBI taxonomy): domain Eukaryota; kingdom Metazoa; phylum Arthropoda; class Arachnida; order Araneae; family Salticidae; genus Maratus; species Maratus michaelseni. Next base: position 180,021,375 of record OZ007587.1, on the reverse strand, counting down.
GCGCGAATAATATTTGTTGCTAGATTTTCATTTGTGACAGTAAGACATTTTTTTTAATTTGAACGTTTATTTTTTGAGAGATGTAATGTGAGATGAATATTTTTTTGTTGTTTTTAGTCAATCAGCATTAGCTTAGGTTTGCAAATTTTTAGTCTTCCATTGTGTGCAAGACATACTCTCTCTTCATATGAAAATAACGTTAGGGATTCTATTTTTAATTATGAACTCTGGTCATGCTAAAGCTCTGCTCTCATGGGTGCAAGACCTCATTCTCAGGACTGATTTCAGTCTTGGAGAGATTTTTGATTGATAGTAAATTCTATTTTATATGCTTAAATAATAGCAATTTTACTATCCAGAGCTTTGAATCACCTTCTTTTAATGTAAGAGGTCAATTTTTAGCCATAATGCAAGACATAGAATTCTTCTAGCCCATTTTTATTTGGTTATTTCTAATACTCAGAAATGTTTTCAGTCTTGGCTTGGATGGACTTCTTGCACCCATGTCTGCTCTGCACATTTACGAAGTCATTCTCATTTGTAAGTAGATATAATTGTCATGTATTGTTATTCCGATAGAAATCAATCGAAGAGGGTTCCACTTTTCCTATAAAAGCACAGGATCTTTCAGATAACAGTATCAAATTTTTAATTTAAGATGATTTTCAGGAAAACGGGATATTGTTTTAATTAAGGATTCAGTTATAAATTACAATATACACCTTTTATAGGAAATAGAAAATGTTGTTCGATTCTTCGGCATAGAAATAGTATTTTCTGCAAATTTCATGCATTTATTCATAAAACACACTTCTTTAATGTGCCTATCAGATTTGCTTGTTGGAAGAGAAAAATATTTACAACATCTTTTTAAGGAAATATATTTTTATTTGATACCAAACTTCTCTTTTGTTAAGGTTGAATGTAAATTTCCATAAAATTAATTATCTGCACGGGATGAACAGTTATTTTCACGTACGAGGTTTTTTAAAAATGAGATATTACTTTTAAAACAATTTTTAAATATTATGCAATTTTTTTTCGATATCGGGCTCGGGCTCTGATGACACAAAATGTTTCGAGCTCCGATTTAAAATCATCGGGCTCGGGCGGCCCGGGCTCTGAAAAGAGAACCCGAACTCATCACTACTACATACACAAAAACAAATACCTAAAAATCATATTAAAACAATCTCTAACCTCATATTCAGCGATCAAATACCTAAAACTCACATTAAACTAATCTCTCTAACCCTACATTCACAAAGCAAATACATAAAAATCACTAACACTTTTTTTGCAAACAGAACCAGAATTAAACTTTTATCAAGAAAGAAATCTATCCTAAGTGATCAAATACCTAAAATTCACATTAAACCAATTTCTAACCCTACATTCACAAAGCAAATACATAAAAATCATTTGCAAACAAAACCAGAATTAAACCAACTTTTATAAAAAAAAAAATCTGTTTCAGAAATAACAAATCTATCCCTAAATTAAAAAATTAAATACAAAAAATCCACGTTCACATTTTCCACAAAACCCCATAGAAAGCACAAAATAATCAATCTATTTTTATATCTTACTCCTCCCACTTTTTTTCCCTTATAATCTCCACAAATTTATTAAACAAATGAATTTTTTTATGTCGGCACACACTCTATCAAAAATAAACATAGCCAAATAAAAACAAAAATCGCTCTGCTAATTGTAGGTAGGCAATGTTGCTTTAATGTGACGCCAGATGCTGTTTATAGTGTTAGTGTATACACCTGTGCTAGGATACACAACATTAATGCTGTGATTCACTTTCAGCCATTCATAACCCTCTTTTCCCAAATTATCATATGCCTTTCAATCAGGGTTGGGTTTTTGACATCAAAAACTGGTTTTGACATGACAAGCGTCAAAAACTGGTTTAAACTGTCATAAACTGGTTTTAACCATCAAAAACCTGTAACACCCTTTAAAACTTTTAACAACAATAGGTATACATTAAATGTCATGATGATTTATGTAATATTTTATTTTAATTATAGTAATTTAATAATTACAAAAAAAAAATTTAATTATTAATTGTAAGGAAATATTTTTATTTTTTGGAATTTTCAAATCAGAAGAAAATTATTGTGCAATTTATAATCTGGATCAATTTTACCTCGCTGCATTCTGTAGCACATAACCAGTTTTGCACATTTATTTACACCCAAAATATTTCTGAGTTTAGAGCGTATAAAGCTAACATTTGAAAATACTCTCTCAATTAGACTTGATAGCAAAAGCATTGCTAGTTCAGTAAGTTTGGAGGTTGGTTCAATTGAAAAACTATTGCATCCTACATCTAATGATACCTTTCCACCAAGTCATGGAGTTAACTGTAGTTTGAAATAAGGAGGAGAGAAAGGGGATTCTTCAGCTTTGTATGCAATTAGCATGGATAAACATTCATAGATTCTCTCTAGCTCATATGTGAGCTGAATCAATGTGTGCATCAGTCAACCCCTCACCCTTAAGGTTGAGACGAAAATTATAAACCATAAAATGGTATGATTTCATCATTAGATCCATTTTGTTACACACTTTTTCAATATAAGTGAAATTTGTTTTAGAAAACTGAGCCTGACATGCATGAGCAATTGTAACAGTATCTCATTGAAGAAGTCTAATGCAACACCTATGGGTTTTACCTGAAGTAAAAGATCTTTGTTCTGTTTTTAGGGCTGGGCGATATACCGTAATATCGTTATATATCGATATTTCTTTAAGACCGCGATAACGATATTGAGATTTTAAACCTTCCGATATATCGCTTCAAACGGTATTTCGTCATACTTCCGGAGTTTCAGAAATTATGGAATTTCGGATCTACCGAATATCGGCGGGAACGTTGGTTACTTTTGCAAATACTGCACCAATATCGACAGTTGTGTGATATTTGCAATTTTGTGCAAGTGTCGCACAGATATCGGAATATGGCCGAACAGTCTACTGTTCTGATGTACCGTTTTGTTCATCGGAGTTCGTCGAGAACTAAGACTCATTCGAGGATCGGGCATTTCCGATACAATCTCTTGTGAGCTCTTGTTTCATTTGAATAATTTATAATGTTTAACTTTCCAAAAGTTTTCAATAATACCCATTTTATATCAGATCTGCAGGGAAAAGATTTGCATTTTTTAAAGAAATATATAAAAATTTATATATCCCTTTAATATGTTAAATTAAGATTTTGAATTTTGTTTTTTCTAGAGGACAGTTGTTACATTTATAACCCTATAATAGAGTGAGTGACATATGAATTTAAAATATATCGAAAATATCGATATTTGGTCAGCGATATATTACGATATTAATATTCTGATATCGCCCAGCCCTACTGTTTATATAAATTAAAATCATTAATCAGTTGAGAAATTCCAATATCCATTTTAACCTCATTCTCTTCCACTATTTTCTGAAATATTGACCATTTGTATAAAAAAGTTTCAAGGCAAGTGAGTTGACTATTTCAGCGGGTACCACTTGCACTTGGCCAGCTGGAATTTTACTTATTCTTCACACTCTTTAAGCCATGCTGCAGAAAGTGATATCATTGTTTTAAATTACTAGAACATTTAAGATTTTTTTAAGTATGAGAAAAAATGTGCAGCTCATGTGAACACTTTCAAATCTTATATTTACTTTGTAAAAAGCACAATTTTATCCCCAAAAAAATTCTAAATAAAAATTGTACAGAGTTAAAAAAAATTACACTTTACAATAATTCTTTACTACATATAAATTATTGATACACACTAAGAGTGACATTTTAAACATTACATGTAATGTATATATGTGCGACATTTAATGTGAAATTTTATATGTCAATGTTCTATTTGAAGTTTTTGACAGAGGTTTTTGACGTGACAGTTTAAACTGTCAAAAATTGACACATGTCAAAAACCTGCCAACCCTGCTTCCAATAATCTCTATACACCGTCGTACCTTTTTCGATCCACTGTTCTATACATTGCTTTAGAGTAATTGTTGACCTGTTGTGAACAGCAACAAGAAACACCGGACCAGAATCTTCTCTCAACACTTCTCTCTCTGAATCTTCTCTCCAAATACCAACTGTCCTTCAACTGCATGCCCTCTGTTATATTTCCTCTTACCAAACTTCGACTCATCCACTTCTGCAATCTTACCAACATCTCTAATTTTCTCTGAATTTTTCTCTATAAACTCCAACACTTTTCTATATACCCCACACTCCAACTTCGATACTGATATTAAATATGCTTGTTGTGTAAATGTGTTTATATCTTCCTTTTATAATTCATTTTGTGTTTAATTATGTATAGGATAAGCAAAATAACAATGTATGTTAATACTTTATTAGCCATTATACATTAATGAAAATAGCTCTAAATATCAAATTTGTTTGTTTGAGAATAATTAGTTAATGAATTATTCATGAGTTATTCAATAATTTTGCAATAAAAACAATCTCTTAAGGCGGTATTAAAAAAAAAAATATTTTTCCACGCTCAACAACTCAAAATTTTCTGACACATTTTCAGACTCACTTTTTAAAATAAAAACATGAAACTTGGCAACGTGCTTTTTGAAGATATTTATAAGTGACATGTGCTTTTATTTTTCGTTCAATTAATTAGAAATCGATTTACAAACAATTATTTTCACAGTACGATAATTTTCTTTTGCTTCCAGCGCTATCGCTTTGGGAAATTCCGTTCAAAATGTCCACTTTGACAGCATTTTTTGAAATATATTCTGCCTTTATCAAAAAATCAACCAATACGGACATTATAAAGTTTCTGAATAAAAGAACCTGCCATTGGATGAATTTTAGAGCAAACATGAATTTAAATATAAGTCACAAAATAAGCAGTTTGGTTTTGAGTACACCCTTAAGACAAGTTTAATTTTATACATGTGTATGTGAAAGAGAAAAGTTGTTTGGTTTTTGATCAACAACTTTTTTGTTAATAATAAATGATAATAAAAGCCTTGGATATTTATTATTTTAAGGTAAAGATGGTAGCAAGGTTACGTCAGTTGTTGCAACACCAGGTCAGGGTCCTGAAAGACCTCAAGAGATATCTTACACAGATACTAAGATAATTGGTAGTGGCTCATTTGGAGTTGTGTATCAGGCTCGTTTATTTGATTCTGGAGAACTAATAGCTATCAAAAAAGTGCTACAGGACAAACGATTTAAGGCAAGTATTTTTTATTTGTATTAGGGGCTTTGCAAGTGTAATTCTACTTTAATGGCTTGAATTTTGCACAACATTCTTTGGAAAATAGCACTTCAGGCTTCTAATAATCCCTTTATTCTTTGGCTGTGTTATACATGTAAAATTTATGGGGGGGGGGGGGGGATTCTATTTGGGTATGTTAGCACAGGCAACTTCTCCTCTGATCATCCATTGACAATAGTTTATTTTTTGCTTTTTTCATTCTCAGTTCTTTTTCCTAAATAGAAATAAATTATCAGTTGTCATTGTCATTGCACTTTATTACAACAGTTTACAGAGTTTCTGCTAAAATTGATAATTTAAAATGTGGGGTCCTGAGACCACCCTGGGTATTTAAAAAATGTGGGTTAGGGAGGGAAGAAATGTGGCTAATTGTTTTATTTAGTCGCCATGTGGCGACTAAAAAGTTTCATTGTTCATCGGTTTTTTAGGTTTACCAGTAGCTTCTTTTTGTCTTTATCGGACATGTTTGCCTGTTCTTTGAAAAAAAAATTTAACACTTTTTTTTTTCATTTCAAAGTACAGGGTGTTTCTAAAGTCTCTATACATTTTTAAGAAATGGGATTTTAATCAAATTTCTTTGCAGGTTATCTGATAGAATGCTTTCAACAGAAGAAAAAATAGACATTGTTTGTGCTTGTCTATATGTATTAATGAGTGAACAAACAGGTGTAGGAGGACTTTGTTCACAAATTCAGAAAATGAGTCTGTAATACGGTAGCTATTAAAAACTTGGTAAACAAATTCAAGCAAACCGGTGATATTAAAGATGAAGGCAGACCTCTAATAACACCAAATATTGTACAAAGAGTACAAAAAGCGATTGCACATAGCCCCAAATCATTTATGTGATGTGAAGACTCAGCTGAGAGCTTGCTATTGTGCATTCTACTGTTTGAAAAACTACATTATCATTATTACAATCAAATTGTGCACAAATTTAAAACTGAAAACTATACACCTTGTTTACTGGAAGCTGAATGACAACTTAATATGGGTGAAATCTTCCAGCACCTGTTAAGTAAATTCATATAGACAAGCTCAAACAGTGGCTTTTCCTTCTACCACACGTAGCGAGAGATCTGAAAATTTGGATGACGATAGTCCAAAGCAGGTCCAGATGTACCTGAGGCTCGGGAGTTTTAATTTTTTAATAAGCTGAGATATTAATTAAAAATCGCATTGCCGACAAAAGTGTAGCAGGCTGCAGTTGGTCTCATCTCCTGAGCGCTGAAGCAGGAAAGAACCAAAGGCTATTTTTTGTTGCCATTTTTTTGAAGCACACATGGCTGAATCATTCAGAATTTTTTTTTAAAAAAAGCAGGAAGACAAAGTTTTGTATTTTTGCATTTGTAATGCCACAATTCATTCAAAAAAATATTAATTATTTCGCTGACGCTTGTGCAATACTCAATTTTATAGATACAGAAAACTAAAAATACCTTCTTAAAGTGGAGACTTTCCCTACGATGCTGCAGTTTGTTTTTAAAAATACAAATTTTAACCCTTTTGAAAAAATTTGCAATTGCAGATCACTTTGCACTTCCCGCAGACTTTTTTCTATGCTAAAAGTAACTAAACGTCAGTATTTTGATACAATCTTTTTACACATTCTTAGCACATCGGATCAACTATAAAAATCTTAATGTTCGGACAACTAAAAGTAATTTAAATAAAAATAATAAAATTGCAAAAATTTTTGCTCAGAATGCAAACACGTGGGGGATCATTCCATGTCAAATCAACTAAAAATTTTCAATATTCAACCTGAGCATTTCAGATTTTAAAGAAACCTGCAAGTATTTGCTTCCTGATGATATAAATGAGAATATTTTTTTATAATTCTTTTATCACATTAAGTTTAACATAAAGTTAATTTTTTAAATTTCAAAAAATCATCAGTTTAGGACTTGTGTAAATGTTTTCAATTCTGAATTTCTCAATTTCTATCAGATGTAAAGAGTTATTTGACACCTCATTTTAAAGTTAGATTGTTCTAAATGAATTAACACGTTCATTACTGGGTTAAAATTAATGTATTCGAACTATGTTCTATCAGATTATCATGTTTACTATATTCAGTACTGTGTAGACATACATGGCATCACTCGAGCGTTCATTTGATAGACTGTTGGTGCCACATATGCATCAGTCATCCTATGTTACAAAATGTAGTACCATGTGATAGGAACATCAGTAGAGCATGTAATTTTTCTCAGGAATGGTAACTAACATGTTATGCTCAGAGGATGCATAGGTGGTGTCAGTGGAATGTCAAGTCAGCGACCAAGTGACACCATGTATGCACCCTCGGTAGCGATCGTGTTAATTTAAGTTATTGTGAATGAAAAATGTAAGACATTCCTTGAAAAGGACCTCTAAGGTATCTTTTGGGACTAAAAAAACTATATGACTGTCTTATTTTTGGGGAAACACAGTATAAATCTAATGAATAATTTTCATGTTCAAAAAATGTATGATTATTTATTATACTTTTACTTTTGTAAACAATAAAGCATTTTTCCTTTTCAGAATCGAGAATTGCAGATTATGCGTAGGCTGGACCATTGCAATATAGTAAAGCTCAAATATTTTTTTTATTCTGGTGGTGATAAGGTACAATGACTTTTTTTTAAACCCTTCTAATAAAAATATTGTTTTTTGAGATGGTAGCATATATTTTCCTTACTTTTCCAGAAAGAAGAAGTATACTTGAACTTAGTCCTGGAATATATTCCAGAAACTGTGTACAGAGTTGCTCGGCAATACAGTAAATCAAAGCAAACCATACCTATTTCATTTATAAAGGTATTTAATGTTATAATTATAATATTTATTTAAATTGCAAGTTATTTTTTTATATCTTCATCCAGGGTTCAATGGTATATATCATGCAGGGTTCATACTCATCAGGGGAAACCTGGGAATCAGGGGATAAATTTTGTGTCCTAAAAATCAGGGGAATCTCAGGGGATTTTCCAAAAAATACCAAAAACCTGGGAAAATTTGGCAAAACAATCGGCTACTCTGGGAAATGAGGGCACTTGCTGCTATTTGCATGCTTTGTGAAGTAAAAGCATGTATCTGCAAAATGTTCAACAATTTGTAAATTCGGTAACAAATCAGTAGTTTGTGCTTCAGAATCAGTTGCGAACTTGAGAGTGGAACTTTCACAACTCTTAAGATTTTTGTGTGTAACATAACAAAATCTTGATACCTAGAAAATTTGCTGCTGATCTGGGAAAAATACATACAGGTTTTTTATACATACCTGTGTGTATATATATATATATATATATACATATTTATTTTTTAACCTTCTGATGTAAAAACTTAACTTTTGTGATTACCTCTTTATTTATTTATTTGGGGGGGGGGGGGGGTAATACTTACTAAGTTTTAAAAAATGTCGTTAATTGTCAACATGGGAAAATTATTCATTCCGGAAAATACATCAGGGGATTTTTTGAGGGGAAATGAGTATGAACCCTGTCCTGGTCAGATATTTATTTAAAAAAAATCTAGATGTTTGATATTTATTTTCAAAATAAAGTGCATGGTATTTTTTATATTTTCAGTCAAAACAAGTGTAAATGAATTTTTCAACTGCTATTGACTGTGTTGTTCTCTAGACAAAATTATTTTTTAGCCATAGAAGAAAACAAATATTTTTTTTTTCAAGCTTTACATTTGAAGCTAGATTTTTAAATGTAAAACTGATAATTATGTGAGACACTATTCACTCAGAACAGCCATTGAAAGATAAACTGTCTAATTTAAATAATCATTTCAGGCAAGAGATTCTTCTGCTTTTTTCTCATTTTCCGAAAAACATGAAATTTGCCTAAAGATCGGGAGGGGGGGGACGCAAATTTCACCAAAAGATTGCAGAAAAAATGCTTATTTCATCAAAGGATTGTGTCAAAAGATCGCAGAGATAACGAGAATTTCGTCAAAAGATCGCTGAAAAAATGCAAATTTTGTCAAAAGAGTTCACCTTTCCAGGAATGCCTCTTTGAATCTAGTATTGTAAATACTCTAACAGCACATGAATGGTGGAAAAGCCAAGAAAAAAAGTCCTTCCGGTCTGTACCGGGATGAAAAGGTAGCTTTCCTATTTCAGGGTTCATACAGACCTTAAAAGTCCTTAAAAACTCCTTACATTTTGGTAGTCCTTAATAAGGATCCTTAAAGTCCTATTTTTTATTGAAAGTCCTTATTTTTTAACGTGAGCTGAATATTTAATGTGAGTCCGTAAAATATTTTTTTTTAAATCGCCAAACATTCATAATTTGCCAAGTATGGCAGCTCAAAATTAGTTTTATAAAGCAAAAAATATGGTGTCTTGAAAAGGAGGTATTGCAGTTGGAAAGTATGGCCAATGAATTAGCCGAAAAAGCTGGAACAAGTAAAGACATTGAATTATTTATCAAATCAAACAATTGTAGAAAGTCGGCTAAAGAAAAATGAGAATATCCTCGCTGTCCAAAGAAATTATGCTAAAAAACAATTGATGGCCAACTAATAAAATGTTTATATATTTTTTGTATTTATTTTCATTTTGTAGCTCATTAAAAAAATTAATTAGTTAGAAAGGGTAATTATGTTTTATTATGTAAATTTTCAACCTTGTGATTAAATTTTAATATAAGTAAGCATATATGCTGTTTTTTATAAACTTCAGAAAGTCCTTATTTTTCATTTAGCAAACTCTGTATGAACCCTGTATTTGTTCATTTTAAAATTTTAGCTAATGTTACTCGAAATAGCAAGCTAAAATTCAAAGAACCAGATTACAGAAGATTTGTTAATACTGAATTTGAATAAGAAATTTGCCAAATTAGACAACTATAGCCAAATTGGCATCATTTAATAAAGACTTAGTTTGGTGAGAATTCGGCGCTAATGGATATGAATATATAGTTTTATACGTATGATTGGGAAAATGATTACAACGATGAAAGATGATAATTTACGAGAAATCGCGTTCACTAAAACTCATAAATTAATCATTGGTTTTTTGTAATGTGCTGTCCTGTTTCGAAATGTCAGCCACCCTAGAATTTCAAACTGCTCTATCTCAGCCATTTTTTAAGATAAGAGGTAAAACAAAAAATTCTCCGGAGTCATAGTATCAAGGCCCAATAGTAAGCAAAAAATAAATTTCAATTTTTAACCTTTTTGTATATTTATTTTAGTTTTAAATCTTTAAGTGGCCGCCATCTTGAAACAAGATGGCAGACCAAGCTGGCTAACGAACTCACATTGGTGAGCTTAATACTCACAATTAGTTTCATCCAAATTGGTTTATAAATACGAGTATACGAGTGTTATCGTATGACATTTGTCAGATATATATGCATATATATATATATACACACACACACACACCAGAGAGCCCGTGCGAGGATTTCGCACTGAAATCTAATATTTTTTAAGTACTGCTCTATTATCACGTCGACCACTTTTCATAACAAAAAACTATCGCCAAACTGTAAGATTAAACGCCAAAAATGCAGTCCCATTTACTTGATATCAGAAGCATTATATGTGTTTGTTATGTCATCAGGTGGCAAAAACCACTTGTGGTAAAAATACACGTGACATTTGCGTGCATTTTTCATTATGTTTTACTGATTTATTAGTTATTTCATTCATTAAAATAACAATTTTGTCCTTAAATTCTTATATTTTATTTATTTATTTTGATATTTCAATGGCAACATTCTTCTGTTTATTTGGCGATAGTTTTTTGTTATGAAAAAGTGGTCGACGGGATAATAGAGAAGTACCATTTTTTATCAATATGTAATATTTCTTAGATGCAGGTTTAAACATCTAAAGAAAAAGTAAGGATAAAAATATCTGCATACAACATTTAGTTTTAAGTCAAGCTAGAATATCATCTAATTTATTCCATCAAAGTTATAGTAAAAACTGATCCAAGATTACAAAGTGCATGCGCTAGAAAAAAAAAATAACAATCGTATTTTAACTGCATTAGAGGATGACGTCATCTGCTTCGGGAAAACATGGGACATAGAAATATAAATCTAAACATTTCAATTTCGCTTTTTAATCATAAATATAAAATAAACCCGTGCGGTGTTTTTTATAATAATTGCTGAGCATCCTATAATGTGGTATTTTATTTTTGTAGCAGCGATACTTTGAAGAAAATCTTTCATTTCTTTTATGAAATTAACGCCGATTTAATTTTTAATTTTCAGCAAATTTTAATCAAAAACATGTTATAACGAATTGTTAAGTTTGCTATGTCAGAAGCCAGTTCAAAATCCTTTCATATGCCATCTCATTCGTTGTTCTGTGTTTCGTATTTTCTGAGAAAAAGGGATGTTGACAGGAGAAATAATATATATATATATATAATATAAATCAACATTTGAACGGAGGCTGGTTTTAGGGTATGGGGGTTATGATCGGTGCAAAATTTTCTGGAATTGCTTTCCTCCGAACGTCTGCAATAGGTAGCTTTATACTTTTTTGTATTGAAAGCTACCTAAAATTAATAAATTTAATAGCTAAGTTTTTCTTGTAAACATTTAACAGAAAAGGCATATTCTGCCAGTGTAGAGATATTTTCAAAATTTGGACTTGTTCAAGCTACACTGCAAAATAGATTAGGACTCAAAAAAGTATCAAAACTTATGTTTTTATATAAAATTTTTAACTAAAATGTAAACATTCACGTGTTGTAATATTAAAAAAAAATTATAATAGTGATTGATTTTTTAGGTATAAAAGCTATACCACATTTTATTGTTTATTATATGTAAAAATATTATAAAAAATTTTATTGTTAAATATCAGCAAAATAACTTTAAGTAATTTTGTTTAGTGCTTGACTTCAAATATTTGAAAATATGAATGTTTAGCATTCTTCCAAAATGTAAAATCCTTTAAAAAAAAAAAAAAAAAAACGTTTAAACAAAAAAAAAAAAACCCAACAACCCTGATTATTAGGAACTAGCATCATGCCTTTTATTCTTTGTAGACGGAATATTAAATTATTAATTATTATTTTAGTGCCCTAATTTCCTGTCTATAATCTGCAGATTATACGTTAAAAAACTTTATTTTTCTTGTAATGCAGATTATATGCCGCCACAGATTATCTGCAATTTTTTTTCCTACTGTATATCTTTGTAAATGTCAATAAACATAATTTTTTGAGCAAATTTACAAATATCTTCCTTCACAACAACAGATGGCTCTACCTGACACATATTCACGGGATAAATTGTTTTGTGTGATGAGAATAATCCCTTTCAGTCAAGGATGCAGGGATTATTTGAGTAAATTATTTTATTATTAAGAGTATCCGATTTTTTACATCTATATAATCATATATTCTAATACGAGCAAATCTTGTGTGTGGTTATATATATATATATATATATATATATATATATATATATATATATATATATATATATATATATATATATATATATATATATATATGCAAATTTTATCTTAAAAATGGCTCTAACGATTTTGACGAAATTTCGTATCCTGCCGTTTTGGGGCACGAGAAAACCATTGGGCTAGGTCACATGTTCGAGAAAATTCGATTAGTGCGTCATTTTGGGTCATGGTCTAGCTAATTGTATCTAAAAAACGGTTCAAATGATTTTGACGAAATTTTGTATCCGACTATTTTCGGGCACGAGAAAACTATCGGGCTGGGTCACATGTTCGAGAACTTTCGATTAGTGGGTCATTTTTGGGTCAACGCGGGTCAAATTAATTTTATCTAAAAAACAGCTCTAACGATTTTGATTAAATTTTGTGTCCTACGAGTTTCGAGCACGATAAAATAATTGGGCTAGGTCACATGTTCGAGAAAATTCGATTAGTGGGTCATTTTTGGGTCATTGTGGGTCAAGATCTAAAAAGCGGCTCAATTTACACTAAATTTTGCATCCAATGGTTTTCGGGCACGAGAAGACTGTTGGGCTAGGTCACATGTTCGAGAAAATTCAATTAGTGGGTCATTTTGGGTCATGGTTAAGCTAATTGTATCTAAAAAATGGTTCAAACGATTTTGACGAAATTTTGCATCCGACTATTTTCGGGCTGTGTCACATGTTCGAGAAATTTCGATTAGTGGGTCATTTTGGTCATGCTTCATTATGGGTCAAGCTATTTTATCTTAAAAACGGCTCAGACTATTTACACTAAATTTTGCATCCTATGGTTTTCGGGCACGAGAAGACTGTTGGGCTAAGTCACATGTTCGAGAAAATTCAATTAGTGGGTCATTTTGGTCATGGGTCATGATATTTGAACTCAAATTTAATTTTGACCGAGCATAGCTCGGTCTTCCCTGCTCGTAAATTATTAAGTATTATTTGTAGTTGTATTTTTGCCATACAAGTTTGTGATGTAATGTAATGGGTAAGTTTCTATTTTCATTATTATAATTTTTGAAAAAATATTAAATTAAAAACTGTGCAACTTATTAAATATGTGATAATTTTTAAATGAATTCCTTTGATTGAATTAAAACATCTTTTGTTTTCATATATTTTTTATTCATTTTTTATCAGGAAATATAATTTTAGTGTATTCTGGGATGATGCTTCCTTAATTTTCAATATTTCTCTCGTAGTTCGGTAGATGGCGCCATCACTGCAGATGTTAAAAGCATATATACATCAACAAGACCAAATCATATTTAAAAAAAAAAAAAAAAAAAAAAAAAAAAAACTCCAAGGATTTTATATTTTATTTAAACATATGTTTAAGTAATTAACTTACTTAGTTATAATTTCTATACTAAGTAATGTAAATCTTCCAAATTTATTCTTACTTATGTGTACATAGTATTGCAAATATCTTTGTACTGAATTTTCTAATTTTTTATTTAATTAAAAACAGTGTAACTTATTAAATCTGTGTTAATTTTTAAATGAAGTCCTTTGAATAAATTAAACCATCTTTTCGTTTTGTACATTTTTTATCAGGAAATATAATATCAGTGTATTCTGGGATGATGGGTGCTTGATTTTCGATATTTCTCTCGTAGTTTGATAGATGGTGCCATCACTGCAAATGTTAAAAGCACGGAGGATGATACCTTATCTTCCTTCATAAACAAATTTTTAAAAAAGCATATAGTCATCAATAAAAAAAGCATATAGTCAAAGCATAAAGTCATCAATACTGTATCATATTAAAATAAAAATAAGTAAAAGTACAAGGATATTATATTTTATTTAAACATATGTTTAAGTAATGTAAATAATCCAAATTTATTCTTACTTATGTGTAATAGAATTGTAAATATCTTTGAACTGAATTTTCAATTTTTTATTTAATATTTATTTATCAAGTGTTATAGTAAATACAAAAGTTAAAAATTAAAATATTTTGCACAAGATTCAATATTTTTTCCCTTATGGCTGAACGTTAGTCCTGTAGATCTTGTGAAAATTTCACCTGCAGATTATACGCCGTTGTGGATTATACAATGTTTTTTTTTTTTTTTTTTAATATCCTGAAATTGACACCTGCAGATTATTTGCCGCCGCGGATTATAGGCAGGAAATTAGGGTAATTAAAACATAAAAATGTATTTTATTTTCCTAATAAGAGAGTTAATTATTTAATAATTATTAATTTTAAGCAGTGTTAACAATTTAATATTAAAGCAGTTAATAATAATTTTAGTAAATATAAATATCAATAGTATCTAATATAGTTTTACATAATTACTACAAAGTATTAATGTACATAACATTATTGTATGCTACTAATTAATGAAATTATTAATTTGCAGTTTATATAATTTCTGTAATTGCTAATTAATAATTATTTTATTAATTAGTAAATAAAGGCAGATAAAGTTACTAATAAAAGGGTTAATTGTTTTGGAAAGCTTGAAATTCTTGGTAGCTATTCTGTATTTTATTGCATGAGAGAAAAATCATAAAAATCCGATATAAATAAAAAAAAATATTTAAAAAAAAAAAAAAAATGTATACACCCTAGTATAAGTACATCGATTCTCAATCTCACTCGCACGTTGTCAAAAGATTCTCTCAATTATTTCGTTAAGTAAGTGACATAACCACAACATAATACTCACTCCTACCCCCAGTCACTCCTTCCCTCACTGCCTACCCGAAGTCTAAAAATAGATTTTCGCTTTCTTTAATGGCCTGACATAACATTTGTTCAGACTTTCTTTACTGAAATTCATTTGGTCATTCATTTACTTGCATGTCAAATTTATGGTGCACATTATATACAAGATAAAAAAAAAAGTTTGCAATTTTATTCTTGTAAAGTGCAGTGTGTGCATTATATACAAGTAAATATCTTATTTTAATTAATGTAAAAAATAACACCACAGCTTCTTCTGTGAACTAAAATAAATGAATAAAATTTTCTTATATTCTAAAACATGTATTTTAAAATCAAAAATAAGAATATTTTACAGTCATATGGTGTTTATTTGCCAGGAAACGAGTAAAAAAAGTATTCAAATGGTGGCCACTTAGTAAGAAAGTTTTTGAATGTACCAGAGGGTCTAAACTAAAGTGAAAGATTATTTTCAGAGATTCGAAATGTACAGGGTGTTTCGAAAATTCTAGACCCAACTTTCAAGGGAGATAATGCGGTCAAGACAACATTTTCTGTACACGAAACCAGCATCGCTATCCATTTATTCAATCAAAAATACAGGGTGTTTCACTTCAAGCTGAACCTGAATTTTCATTCACAACTTTATTAATAAAGATATTTTAGCGAGATTTTCATCATAAAAATCCGATATTCCAACTTTGCTTTGTATGAAATGTGATAAAATCATTGGAAGTGACTGAATTTTAGTCAGTGACACAGTATATGTTCTGTCAACTGCATTCTGAATACTGGAATGTCTAGCTTAGTGTTGTTTGCATGGCAATGGTAGCTATTTCTAGCAATTCTTGTCATATTTCACAGAAAGCAAAAGTAAATCTGATGTTTGAATATATTGTTACAATATCTTCATTATTGTTAAAGTTAAATGAAAATGAAAGTTCAACTTGGAGTGAGATACACCTTTTTTTTTTAATAAGTGGATTGCAATCCGGGTTTCCCGTTTCCCCTATAAAACTATTTGTCTTGTTACTTATTATAACCCCTGAAAGCTGCATATTATCTGCCATTATGTTTAGAAACACCCAGTTGTGAAAAAGAAAACAATATTTAGGAACTTGCATTTATGTTCATTAGTTCATTTACTTCATTAGTTCCTATGAATGTCATTAACAGTTAATTTTCTTGTTATTTTTCAAGCAGCAAATAAATAATGTAAAAGCAATCTCCATTCTTTAAATATAATTCTATTTCTTAATTTTTCTGAATATCTTTATTGACAGTTAAAAATAAGTTATCTAAGGTTTTTAAAAATAATTTTAAAAGTGTTTTCTTTAAGTATTCGGCTGACCGAATAGTTCGATATTCAGCCAAATTGAATATTCTGTAGTATGGCTGAATACCGAATATTCGGTGCATCCCTAATTAAGCATGTGGTGCAGGGTTCTCACAGACTTCTTAGACTCCTTGGAAACTCCTTAGAAATAAAAACATTCCCAAGTAGTACTTAGAACTACTTAGATAAGCAAACCACTCCTTAGAAACTCCTTAAATTGTATTGCAGCTTCGGACGCAAGCGATATTGCTGCCGAGGGGAAAAAAATCGGGATTGTAAAACGCACAGTAAATACTTTATACACGTCATTTATCTGAAGCACAGCATTGATTGGTTAGGATAATCTTATAGCAGGGCTCCCACTAGGTCCGTTTTTCAATTATTAGGTCCGTAAAGTCCGTTTTTCAACACTGTACTTTACTTTAAATTTTATCAATGTTTGGCATTTAGCCGAAAATCTCGGAAAAATCGCGTTTTTCGCAAATATGTCCCAAAAAATACTGTCAAATTTCGTCAATCGATCGCGGAAAAAATGAGTAAATTTTGTCAAAGGATTGTGAAAAAACTCTAATTTCTCCACCAGATTGAGAAAAATGTGGATTTCCTCAAAAGATCGAGAAAAATGCGGATTTCCTCAAAAGATCGCCAAAAACACGCGAATTTCCTCAAAAAAGTGCAAAAAACAAGTAAATTTCGTTAAAGGATCGTGGAAAACACGCAAATTTTGTCAAAGGATCAGGAAAAACATGCAGTTTCCATCAAAAGATCGCGAAAAAAAAAGTCAATTTCGTCAAACGATAGAAATAAAATGTGAATTCCCTCAAAAGATCATGCAAAAATACGAATTTCCCCCCAGAAGATCGTGAAAAAAACGCGAATTTCCTCAAAAGATCACGAAAAAACGTCAGTTTCGTCGAACGATCGAAATAAAACGCAATTTCCATCAAAAGATCGTGAAAAAACGCGAATGTCTTCCAGAAGATCGCGAATTTACCCCCAGAAGATCATCGAAAAAAAAAAAGCGAATTTCTCCCAGAATATAGCGAAAAACACGCGAATTTCCTCAAAAGATCACGAAAAATGTGAATTTCCTCGAAAGATCACAAAAAACACGCGAATTTCCTCGAAAGATCACAAAAAACACGCGAATTTCCTCGAAAGATCGAAAAAACACACAAATTTCCTCAAATAATCGCGTAAAACACGGCAACTTCGTCAAAGGATCGCGAAAAACATTCAGTTTCCATCAAAAGATCTGGAAAAAAATGTCAGTTTCGTCAAACGATCGAAATAAAACACTAATTCCATTAAAAGATTGCAAAAAAAACACTAATTTCCCCCAGAAGATCGCGAAAAAAGACGCGAATTTCCCCCAGAAGATCGTGAAAAAAGACACGAATTTCCTCAAAAGATCGCAAAAAACATGCGAATTTTTTGAAAAGATCGCATAAAACATGCAAATTTTCTCAAATGATCGCAGAAAGCACGCGAATTTCGTCAAAAGATCGTGAAAAAACACTAATTTCTCCCAGAAGATCGCGAATTTCCCCAAGAAGGTCGCAAAAAACACGTGAATTTCGTCAAAGTTTCACCTTCAACGAAATCGATTACAGCTGTTCTAAAAGTATAAATTAAAAACTTGTTATATTTTTTCTTGTATGTTGCGTTTAGCATTTTTTTTTTTTTTTTTTTACCTTTTAAAATTTTTTTAAAGATGTATCATGTATGTGATATACATAATAAGTGTTTGAGGTTTGACTAATCTCTGTTTATATGATCATTGGTCGCTGCATAAAAAATTTGATTGTCTATTTTGTATTTAAACTTACGAAATCAGTAAGCAATATTTTGTGAATACTGTGCAATTCCAGCACTAACAATTAGATTCTAATAGAGTAAAATTTGTTTTTGTCTCCAAATTGGCCATTAAGAATTGGAGTGTGCATACCACATAACGATGCAGCACATAAAAACAACAACAACAAAAAATTACAAATCCTTAACATTTTTTGGACTCCTTGGATTTTTTCGGTACTCCTTGGATTTTTTCTTCCCAACTCTGTATGAACCCTGAGTGTGTGACCTCCAACCTGACGTCAATTGCAACTGCCCTATAGTGATTAGCCTGAATACTAATACAGTTGAAGCACTTTATAACGAATTACGATGTAACGAAAAGCACTAAATAACGAAATTCTGATAACCATTTAGTTGGTCTGTATGTTAAAGAATACTGAATTTGAAACATTATAATGAAATATTTATAACGAAAAGCATTTGAGCATGAAAAGTGAGAAAAAAACTAAGCGAATTTTTCACTTTTCTTTTTTAGTTGACAAGGAATACTTTTTTGTTACATTTAAATTTGTCCGGTTTTCTCATATGTAGCATAGTAAGACATATTATATATATACTGTTAAAATAATAATTAAAGCTCTAATTATCTGAAATACAGTCATCCAGATCTATAATCACAAATTAAAAATTTTGTGATATGAATTGTAAGTATTATATTCATAAAAATATAATTATCTTGAAATTTCTTTTTAACTCAACGCTTTTCTACTTTTTACTGTTTGTATTAAAAGTTATCCATCCTATGGAGGCTTATACAACTTATTTAGTAATACATTAGGCCTAGCTTTTTTATTATTATTAAACAAAAGCGATTTTTAGATGTATGTTTATGTAATAAACCGCCTTTTATATGATTGTCTCCCTTATCCGGACTTCTAAATACTCAGATTAAGTTCAGACCACATTAATTGAAGTTATTAATACACAATGAAATAATTCGTTATAACGAGCAAATCTTCGGAGCACTTTCAATTTCGTTATAAAGTGCTTTGACTGTATTTAAAAATATATATACAGGGTTCTCACAGACTCCTTAGACTCCTTGGAAACTCCTTAGAAATGAAAACATTCCCAAGTAGTACTTAGAACTACTACTTAGATAAGCAAACCACTCCTTAGAAACTCCTAAAATTGTATTGCAGCTTCGGACGCAAGCGATTGCTGCCAAAGGAAAAAAATCGGGATTGTAAAACTCACGGTAAATCCTTTATACACGTCATTTATCAAGCACAGCATTGATTGGTTATGATAATCTTATAGCAGGGCTCCCACTAGGTCCGTTTTTCAATTATTAGGTCCGTAAAGTCCGTTTTTCAACACTACTTTACTTTAAATTTTATCAATGTTTGGCATTTAGCCAAAAATCTCTGAAAAATCGCGTTTTTCGCAAATATATCCCAAAAAATACTGTCAAATTTCGTCAATCGATCGCGGAAAAAATTAGTAAATTTTGTCAAAGGATTGTGAAAAAACTCTTAATTTCTCCAACAGATTGAGAAAAATGTGAATTTCCTCAAAAGATCGAGAAAAATGCAGATTTCCTCAAAAGATCACCAAAAACGCGAATTTCCTAGAAAGATCGTCAAAAACACGCGAATTTTGTCAAAGGATCAGGAAAAACACGCGGTTTCCATCAAAAGATCGCGAAAAAAACTTCAATTTCGTCAAACGATAGAAATAAAATGTGAATTCCCTCAAAAGATGGCGAAACACACGTGGTTTCCATCAAAAAATTGCGAAAAAACGTCAGTTTCGTCGAACAATCGAAATAAAACGTGATTTCCATTAAAAGATCGCGAAAGTCTTCCAGAAGATCGCGAATTTACCCCCAGAAGATCATGAAAAAAAAGCGAATTTCTCCCAGAATATAGCGAAAAACATGCGAATTTCCTCAAAAGATCACGAAAAATGTGAATTTCCTCGAAAGATCACAAAAAACACACGAATTTCCTCGAAAGATCACAAAAACACACGAATTTCCTCGAAAGATCGAAAAAAACACACAAATTTCTTCAAATAATCACGAAAAACACGCCAATTTCGTCAAAGGATCGCGAAAAACATTCAGTTTCCATCAAAAGATCGGGGGAAAAAAGTCGGTTTCGTCAAACGATCGAAATAAAACATGAATTCCATTAAAAGATTGCAAAAAAACACTAATTTCCCCCCAGAAGATCGCGAAAAAAGAAGCGAATTTCCCCCAGAAGATCTTGAAAAAAGACACGAATTTCTTCAAAAGATCGCAGAAAACACGCGAATTTCGTCAAAAGATCGCTAAAAACACGCAGTTTCCATCAAAAGATCGCGAGAAAAACGTGAGTTTCGTCAAATGATCGAAATAAAACGAGAATTCCATTAAAAGATCGTGAAAAAACACTAATTTCTCCCAGAAGATCGCGAATTTCCCCCAGAAGGTCGCAAAAAACACGTGAATTTCGTCAAAGTTTCACCTTTAACGCAATCTATTACAGCTGTTCTAAAAGTATAAATTCAAAACTTGTTATATTTTTTCTTGTATGTTGCGTTTAGCATTTTTTTTTTTTTTTTACCTTTTAAAATTTTTTTAAAGATGTATCATGTATGTGATATACATAATAAGTGTTTGAGGTTTGTATAACCATTGGTCGCTGCATAAAAAAGTTGATTGTCTATTTTGTATTTAAACTTACGAAATCAGTAAGCAATATTTTGTGAATACTGTGCAATTCCAAGCACTAACAATTAGATTCTAATAGAGTAAAATTTGTTTTTGTCTCCAAATTGACCATTAAAAATTGGAGTGTGCATACCACATAACGATGCAGCACATAAAAACAACAACAAAAAATTGCAAATGCTTAACATTTTTTGGACTCCTTGGATTTTTTCGGTACTCCTTGGATTTTTTCTTCCCAACTCTGTATGAACCCTGGTGGTGTCAATGCTACATAGTCAATATTAAATGAATATCATAAAGCTGGATGATGCTGCCACCTATTAATTCTTGGAAAGTACTTGTTACTACTTTAAAATATATCAATCTGTAACTTACTTAATGACTCTCCTTCATATGTAAGGGATCTTCTTGTTAAAGAATCAGGAACCTGAATTATAGTGATAATTTCAAAATTCTGACTGGATTTTTCACAAATATAAAACATTCTTAATTTAAAAAAAAAAAAAAAAAAAAAAAAAACAGGACCTTGTAAAAAAGTCTGAACCAGTTTATATTGAGTACTTGTTTTATTTTTTTATTTTAATTCTAAAGTTGATCTCATAGTTTTATCTTTCAAGTTTAGAGTTATATAAATTTTTATGGATAATTTTAAGTTATTTATGTAACTTTGTTTTATTTCAGTTATATATGTATCAATTATTTCGAAGCTTAGCTTACATTCATTCTCTGGGAATATGCCACCGTGATATTAAGCCTCAGAATCTTTTATTAGATCCTGAATCTGGTGTGCTTAAATTGTGTGATTTTGGAAGGTAAAATAATTTATCATATTACCTTAATTTTTTTCTCCCAAGTGTGATTGTTTAAATACTAAGTTAATATGATTGTTTTTTATCAAATATTTTCTTTTAATTTTCAGTGCTAAACATCTTGTCAATGGGGAACCTAATGTTTCTTATATATGTTCACGATATTATCGTGCTCCTGAACTCATTTTTGGAGCCACAGATTACACAACTATGATTGGTATGTTATTTTTCTTAGTGAAAATAAATGTTAAAGAGCTGGACACAGATTGCATAACTGATACAAACGTAAGAAAATGTGCAACACCCTGCTTAAATAGTTATGACTCCTTGGATACATATTTTAAGTTTCTAAAATTATCTGTATAGTTTTTGATTAAATTAAATTGGATTTAACCATTTGAAAAATAAGGGTTAGAAATTTGGCAGAAAAAGTTAGGCGTCAATGACACCTATGCTTTTTTCTGCATTTGCCAAAATTTTGTATTAAATGCAATTTCAAAATTATTCTGCTTATGTGCATATGTATAATAAATAGTTAATATAATGATGATAAACAAAACATATGCATTATATATTTATTTAGAAGTACTTATTGGCCATCTGGGGTCATTTTTTATTGACAATATTTTTAACAAGAAATAATATCCTAAGAGTTTAATTTATGTCCAAAGCAGAGAATATTTGTAAAAAATATTGAAAAGTATAACTTGAAAAAAGTATATTTAGAAATGCTAATATTTGACTCATGAAGAGTGTCTAAAACTCCTAAATTTTAACTAGTTTATTCCTAAATATAGTCTTTACAGTGTTGGTGTCTATGATCGAAGCATATACAGTGGGCGACCAGTTAACGAACTTAATCCGTTCCAAAACAATGTTCGTTAACCGATTGTAGATTTAGTATAGATTTGTATGGGGATTCAATTATCTCGTTCTTAAAAGCTAAATACTATATAAAAATTAATATAAATTCTCTCTAAATTTTTTAAATGTAATAATAATAATAAAACATATATTACATACCTACAGTCTTGGCCTTCTTTCAGTCATGCTTTTTTGAGTTTGTAGGGCATTAAAGTGTCTGTCCAAAGTCGATTGCTTTTCTCTCTTCTTCAGGATGTTTCTGAGGTGATTAACAGCATTTTCGTTGTATAGGTCCCCAAGCCTATCCACATCAGCCTGTTTTAAGTACTATTTTGAGACTGGTCCTGACTACCTCCCACTTCTTTAAAAGTTCTTTTAAAACAGAGGTCAGAATTGGTTCTTATTCATATTTATCAAAAAACATCAGTTGAGTTTCTCAATTTTCTTCACTTGAGAGTTCTTTGATTTTTAGATCACTTTTGTGTTTATTATGACCTTGAATGTCATCTTCATTCACTTCTAATTCCAGTTCTTTAGCTGTGGTGACCATTTTTTCCACAATTTCAGGAACAGTATCCCCCATCTTCCTGGATGCAGGATCGATATATCTTTCACCAAGCACAGTCTGTCATTCAGTGACTATCATGTCAGTGTCATTCAGCCTTTCGAATGAGCCATATCGCTTCAAGACTATAAAAATTCTGTTTCCAAAACAATTTTAAAGTCATTGTTGATGAGAACTCGCTTGATTCAAAACACTGACGAAACAATGCATGAATGTACAATTTTTTGAAACCCGCAATGACCCCTGATCCATGGGTTGAATCAATGAAGTGGTATTTGGAGGCAGAAACTTAACAGTCACTTGAAAACACCCTCTCACTAATTTTAAACCTATGACCAGGTTGTTTTCTAATTTCTCGTTTTAATTTGAATATTTTTAAACGATTTTTTTGCATAAGATAGCTGAGGTCGATCCCTAATATGGCTATTTTTTACTTTTTCGATTTCAGTTGCAGATTTTTTTTAATAAAGGTATTTTTATTTTCAAAACCGGTTCCGAAAGTGATAGTACCTTTTTATTAAAAAAATTTGCAACTGAAATTGAAAAAGTAAAAAATAACCATATTAGGAATCAACTTCAGCTATCTTATGCAAAAAAAATTGTTTAAAAATATTCAAATTTAAACGAGAAATTCGAAAACAACCTGGCCATAGGTTTAACATTAGCGAGTGGGTGTTTTCAAGTGAGTGAAGACTCCCCTTAACTGTCAACCAAGGAAAATCTTCAAGCAATTTATTCTCCAGAATATCAAGGTTTTTGTGTGTGCTTGTGCATTGTCCAATATCAACAGTGCTTTCAATGGAACTTGGTTGGTCTAAGGGTAATCCTTGATGCTTGGGGCACAAACTTCAAAGAGCCATTCTTTGAAAAGAACCTGATTAACCCATGCTCTTACATCAGTGTTAATTTTTTCTTTATTTATAGAATCTTTTTGAATGTTCTAGGGTTCGAGAATGATACACAAGAAGAAGTGACAAGCTTCATATCTCCCAGTTAGCGTTAGCTTCCAAAAGTAATGTCAGCCGATCTTTCATAGGTTTATGCCCAGGAATATTTTTTTCATCTTTCATAATGTAGCTACATTTCGGCTTGCACTTCCAAAACAAACCAGTTTCATCATAAGTAAAAAATTGTTCTGTGCAATATCCTTCAAACTACAGCATAAAATACTTTCCAAGATATTGGCATGTATGCCACTTGTGGTAAAATAACAAAATGTACGATCACTGTATCACGTAACACAATCAACATACTCTTTTTTGTCATAGCAGACAGATGTCACGTAGCATAATGTACGAAAAAAATTTCTTAAACTATCTCCATTTTCATCACTCCTGGAAAAATGCCAAAATACACTGAGTGCTGTATCGTTTGACAGCTCTCCTTACACATTTTCTTCTCTTCGCTGATAAGCTCATATAAGTCTAAGATAATTAAGTTCTGTTTTGAAGAAAGTTTTTATTTTTGACAAAAGCTTATTTTTCCATCTTCTCTTTTTAATAGAGTTAATATATGTCCATATTTTATTTAACATGTACAGATCATATTTTGATGCAGTGTTGAATTCAGACACTTTTCTCCGGGAAGGATTTCTGTGGCTCCGGGGGGACATTACAGTGTTCCAGGGGGGAAGGATTGCACCTTTTAACCATTAAAAGCATAAAATCCCCTCCCCTCCTCCCGGGCCACCTCCTGGATTCAACACGGTTTTGATGGCTTTGTCCGTGTCATGCCATACTTAAAAAAATAAATGATATATATATCCTTTGAAAAAACTTTTAGCATTACATTCGTTGACTACAGCATTAAATTATATCAATTTATCACTTTGACCTTTCGAACACTCCATTAGTTTTCTAAATCATGTTTACTGCACGGCCAGATAAAGCTCAAGTAGAGCCTAGAGCCTGTTAATAATTTAGGAACTAAATTTCAATTAAAATAATTAATTTCCAATTAAAAATATTTCTTTATAAAGGACACAAAATATAAAAATTAATGTTTTTAATCTGTTCATTCTAATTTGGGGGCCCGAAACCCTGGTAGGCCATGAATGAATTAGGGCATAAGTATACAATTGTTAAAATGTTCTCTAAGTCGATAATAGATGCAATTAAATCAGGGTTGTAGTGGGTAGGGTAGCTGCCGATGTACCGTACCCTCTCAGGATAGGTTTAAAAAAAAAAAAAAAAAAAATCTAGTTTTTTACAACTTTTAGGGTTGTTTCGTGTAGCTTCCAAGGTACCTGCCCGGGTTGGGTTTTTTATAAACCTGAATTAAATACAGCTCAGCAAATCTGAAACAAAGCATTGCTTCTTCTTGGCTTTGTTTTCAGAAGTGTTCATTATCCGAACATAAAAATCTCTCATGAAAGTGATCGTTTGTTAACCGATCCGTTCGTAAGCCAAAAAGTTCGTTAACCGATCACCTACTGTATATGTTTAAAAATGTACATATGTCTCATTTATTTTTCTATAAAATAATATTTAACTACTAATAAAAGTTTTTTCATGATATTTGCTAATTAATCTGTTTCTTCATTTATCATGACTTCAAGGCTATATTTTTGACTAATCTTGCATGTTTAATTGCTTGGTAATGCTTTTGAAAGGAAAAAGAAAGGTTCACGATGGTATAATATTGTTGTAAAAGTTCAGAGTTAAGTATTAAAATGTAAATATCTTAAAAGTTACCTCATTTGTCTCCCAAAAATCACCAGTAAAATGTTACCTAGAATAACCGATAAGTACATTTTTTTTTAAACTTGCCTATTTTAGACAAAAACTAAACGGTTGGTTGGAAGAAGGTAATTTGCACTATAAAAATTAAAAAGTTATGCATAAAAAGTGACGAATGGGGTTGTAAATAATCGTCAAAATGAAACTTATACTATTTTCTTTTTAAAAATTTTAATTAAGATTTCAAACTTGGTATATCAGCTCAATTGATGCATTTTTAATGGGATACTTTCTTTTTAAATAAAGTCCTTGTAACATGTCCTGCCCTTGCTACAAGGATGCAGTTTCATTTTATGCATTGTAGAACTAATTAATTGTCTGAGTGCAACGAAGACTCATACACAGCGCAGTATTACTTTGCCCCATATATAGCTACGATGGATATTAAAACCTTTCGTCAAGCATAACTCAAAAAATATTTAACGGATTTCTTTCAAATTTTTACAGCAGGTACCTATAAAGGTGACAACGACGTCTATTTATTACCAAGAATAAATGCTAAACCGTTTGGAAGTTATATTAAAAAAATAGATAAAAAAGCACAATTAAAGTACATACGTCACTAAATTTTGTGCGTACGTCATTTTCACCGGCGGGAGATTTTCGTAGACAATCGGAATTGAAAAGTTCATAGAATACATGGAGCAAAAAAATATGCAAGCACTAATATTCAGCACAATAAAATATATTTCAATTTAATAAAAATGGAAAGTTAATCTGGAATTTTTTCTGTTTGAAAAGTATTAGAGATTAGTAAGAGTAGTATTAGTATTAGAGATTTGGCGTAAATCACACCATTAGCAGCTTTTTTTATTTCGCGTGTGTATGTTAGGAACAATTCTTTGATGTTTAAATAAAAGGTTTCGATTTGTGGCATTATTTCTTATTTTCTTTTCCTTTTTAGTATTTTAAATGGAATTAGTGAAAGGCGTGTATTTTAAATTAAATGAGTGAAAGACGTGTATTTTTAATGTATGTATTTCAAATGCATTAATCAGTGAAAGATTTATATTTAAATGAAATGAATGCAATATGAAGATGTTATGAGAAAAATATTTGGCGATTTATCAACTGCGCCAAGTTAACATAAAAGTACCAATACATATGTGGGTACTTCTCTATTATCCCGTCGACCACTTTTCATAACAAAAAACTATCGCCAAATAAACGGGAGAACGTTGTCATTGAAATATCAAAATACATAAATAAATAAAATATAAGAATTTAAGGACACATTTGTTATTTTAATGAATGAAATAACTAATAAATCAGTAAAACATAATGAAAAATACACGCAAATGTCGTGTTAAAAACCACTTGATGACGTAACAAACACGTATAATGCTTCTGATATCAAGTAAATGGGACTGCATTTTTGGCGTTTAATCTAACAGTTTGGCGATAGTTTTTTGTTATGAAAAGTGGTCGACGAGATAATAGAGCAGTACCTCTATGTGAAATGAAACAAGGCACAGATGTCATATACGCACCACGTTGGCACGATTTTTCCCTCCACTAGCTTTGGGAAAACTTTGTTTTTGAATATTAGTTACAAATAGTGTGACAAATAGTACAGGTGATTTTTTATTTCAATATAAAAATAAAATAACGTAATAAATGAAACAGCTTCTATTATTTTTAAAAAGGAAATAAAAATAAATAAATAATAGTTTGATATAAATAAAGGCGCGGATGTCATATACGCACCACATTGGCGCGATTGCAACAAAATGGCAATTTTATGCCTCACATGGTAACCCGGTTATTTTGTTTCAGTTGTTGTTTATGAACTTTTATTTTTTATTTTAATTCTATAAATTGTTTTTATTATATATATAGATATTTATTTATATCAAACTATCATTTATTTATTTTTATTTCCCATTTTTGAATAATAGGAGCTATTTCATTTATTACGTTATTTTATTTTTATATTGAAATAAAAAATTACATGCTATTATTGTATGGTATTTGTAACTAATATTCAAAAACAAAGTTTTCGCCAAATTGGTGGGGGGAAAATCGCGCCAATCTGGTGCGTATATGACATCTGTGCCTAAATTAATATTGATATACATATAAAAATAATCTATAGAATTAAAATAAAAAATAAAAGTAAACAAACACAACAAACAGTTTTCGCCAAACGGGCGGGGGGAAAATCGCGCCAACGTGGTGAGTATATGGCATCTGTGCCGGGATTTTTACCCTTTTATCTGTGCTTTCGGAAATATAAAAAAATTAAAAAATTCTTATATCAGGTGTATAATGTTTTTAATTTTTATACGGACCACTTCTCCATTTTAAGATTTTAAATGCTATTTATATCAGATATTTCTTTCTTGAGATTCCCACAAGTTTTTTCCGGTAATTTTTTTAGTTCGCTTATTAATTGTTTACAATTTGCCCCCCTGGCAATAACAATTATTTATCACAAAAAATGGGTACTTCTCTATTATCCCGTCGACCACTTTTCATAACAAAAAACTATCGCCAAACTGTAACGCTAAATAAACGGGAGAACGTTGCCATTGAAATATCAAAATAAATAAAATATAAGAATTTAAGGACACAATTGTTACTTTAATGAATGAAATAACTAATAAATCAGTAAAACATAATGAAAAATACACGCAAATGTCGAATTAGAAACCACTTGATGGCATAACAAATACGTATAATGCTTCTGGCATCAAGTAAATGGGACTGTATTTTTGGCGTTTAATCTTAGTTTGGCGATAGTTTTTTGTTATGAAAAGTGGTCGACGGGATAATAGAGAAGTACCCAAAAATGGCTTAGTTTTGTTAAATTTGTTTGTTATGTATTTTCATTTCTTATTAAAATATCGAAAATGGCAATAAAATTTTATTTTAGCACCGTACTTAATTTTTTAAATTGGCTCAAAAACATGGTTTAATAAACGTATATTTGTAAATATTTTAAAAAACATGTTTTTCCGCTCTCTAGAAAAATTTGTAAGATTCTACAACTGCCTTGGGCACCAACCAGTACATGATACGGAACTTTTCCCTATTCAGATACACAGAAGAGGTTGGTCACAAACAAGAGTAATGCTAGCAACAATATTGTTTTAACTCTATAAGAGTTAGAAACAATAATGATATTAAATTCCCCGATTAGCTTAGGGCCCGATTACGGAACTTTCTCCTAGCAAAAAAAAAACTGTAGAAGTCTTTTACATTTGTTTCGAATGAAGTTCGATCAACAAAGTATTAATTGATAATACAAACAACACTAATATTAACATGGGGGCAAAAGTTTGAATTTAAGTGTATATATTTGGAACCCCCCCCCCCCCAACCACCCACCAAAAAAAAAGAAAAAGAAAGTTACAGAAATGAATTTAAAATGGCGTGAAGCCACCCTTTCTGACATAAGAAACTGGCTGCGAACTCGATTACGAAACTTTCACTTAACTTAATAACATGTATCTAATAGCCCTGAGGACAATTCCCCTTCCCAGTTATACGGACCTTGGGGCTTTTTTAAAAAGCTTGACGCAGTTCGGGTTGAAGAAGTTGAGATTTACTGTCAAATGACATAAACTACTATGAAAATAAAACTGGTGGTTTCAATGCTGGTTTATGTATGTATTTAAAAAAATTGCATCTGATTACACTCTTTAGATAAATTACTCCTGTTTGCATTTAATAACAGATAAACGGCTTCCGTTTACTAAATTGTTTAAATATTGGGAAGAGTTGGCGAGAGATAGATAGACGTGTAAACAAACGGGTAGAGAGACGGATAGCGACAGAGATAAGCTAACGGGTAGCGAAACGAATAGACAGACGGGTAGCGAGGCAGGTGCAAAAAAGGGTTGACAGAGGGGTAGTGAGATGGGTAGGGAGACGGGTAGCGTGGTGGATAGAGAGACGAGTACAGAGACGACTTGACAGACGGGTAGAGAGAGGGGTATATAGACAGACAGACGTGTTGATAGACGAGTAGTGTAACGGGAAGCGAGACAGGTAGAGACACGATTAAAGAGTCGGGTAGAAAGACAGACGGGTATACAGAAGAGTAGAGAGACAGTAGACAGATGAGTTCGGAGAGAGAGACAGTAGACAGATGAGTTCGGAGAGAGACACAGCTAAGACATACGAGTAGTTAGACTGGTAGACATGTTTGTAGCAAAGCATGTTATCAATGTGGTTTGAAGTATATGAGTTTCTATAAATAATTATACAAATAAACAAAGGAAATTTTTTTAATTCAAATATTAAATATTTTATTTAATATTTCAATATTTAATATTTTATTTTTTAATATTTTATTTAGATATTTGTCACAAAGAAAATGTTGCAAAAATTAAATTAAATTTGCGTTAAACTACGCTTGCTAAAATACGCTATTGGCTGCAAATCTGATTATGTGACTTTAAAAATATCGTTTTAAAAGATCCGGCGTTTTTGTTTTTTTTTTAAGTTTTGAGCAATTCTCGCTTAAGAAAATGAGATTATTTGCCAAATGTTATAAAAAAATGCATATGAAAACATAACAGTATATGAATTTATATATGATATTTTGTAATTATATCATTCATATGTTGTATCTTTATCTATCTCTTGTCTATCATATGCTGTATATTCACTTAGATTCTTGTTGATATCTTCTTTATATCGTAATTGTTAACTTTATGTTCTCAGCAATATCACTCAGACTAATCCCTTTGAGGGAAGTCCTAGTTTTAAGTATTTCAGTGAATGATTATTTTAAAAATTGGTATAGAGATACTATTATCATGCATTTATTTTACTGGTTTAAAATTATGGTAATTAATAATATAGATTTTTTTTTTTAAGTACTAGATTTTAATTGATCTAAACACCCCCCCCCCCCCCTCCAAAAAATATATTTTGTAATAATTTTTGTAAATTTAAGAATCAAATTGATATTTATTGTAAGCATAATCTACTCATCTAATAGATTCTCTAGATATTTTGTAATCCTTGTCAATATTCATTCCTTTCAATTTTAAAATTTTGCACAATCTGTGATGTGCTTTTAATTATAATTTTTATAAATGAAAAAAAAAAAGGAATTTTTACAACATATAGGCTAAAATCTCATAAGTGCGATTTTTTTCTGTTGATATCTGAGTTTTAAAAGCCTCATATTATGCTCAATTTGAATTTTTAATACCACTGATATATAAATTGCAGCATAATAATTAGTTGATGGGCATAAACTATTGAAAAATAAATTATACGGCAGACAAAACACAAATTGTTAAGGACAGCCGTGACATTTTTTTGCAATTTTGCCTCTTTACTTAAAAAAGAACATTTTTGGAATGTTGTGTGCATTATTTTCAATAACCTAAGATTAAATTTCTAGATATTGGTTAATTTATAAATATTAAAATTAATAATGGGGACAGTAGTGTCGATTAATAAAGGTACGCTTACCTTTTCCCCATTCTTTTCAATCCAGAAAATATGAATAACAGCAAGCACTGATGACTTTTTAAGAACAACATGTGCTCCCTTACTGGAAACAATACTGAAAATGACTGCATACTGCCATGTGGTGGAAATATGAAGAAATTCGTACACCAGGACAGTAGTGACCAAAAAAGTGCGGGACACAACTTTAAACCCAACAAAAGCAAATATTACACATTTTATTCATACAAAAATTATATTATGCTGCATGAGATTCATATTTATAATGAATGCATTGTTTTTCAAAACTATTTTAATAATTATTGTTTGTTGATGGTTTTAATGATCAAGTTATGGGTTGAGGCACGGTCAAACTGCATGCACTCTCGCCTATTCAGTTCCAAGAATTTCAGGGAAATGGCTTTGTAGTTGAGGAACTAGTGAGAGGGCACCACATACCTTCCTCAAAATTTTTACTGTATGTGTGCTAAAATGCAACAAAAACTGTTATCATGTCCAGTATTATAGGATTAGAGATTGTTTTTTAATAGGAAACTGACATTGTGTAGTAAGAAATCAGCGTAAAATATTTTTATTTATATACAAATGTTTTACAACATAAATGGGAACTGGTAATGGCCATGGGGGATGTTTACGGTAACAATGGATTGTTGTAAAATAAAGCATTTTAATATTGAATGTATAGAGTGTTATTTATTTTAATTCAGTGAAGAAATAGGAATAAATATGTAGATTTAGAACAAATACAGCCATTATTGTTTTAGCTCATAAACATACACTAAACATTATTCTTCAATTAAAATACATCTTCTACATACCTCTTTCATTCAGAAACTAAAGTCGATATGAGAGAAAAATATAAAATGATAAAATACTATGGTAGAGACCATTGTGATTGTAAATATAAATTTATTATTTTTAAAAGCAAATTGGGAAAAAGTTACAGCTTGCTTCAGATAACTAAGATAATTAAAATGGGTAGCTATGTTGAATCACAATCAAATTTCTATATTAAAATCTAGTCTATACTAATAAAAGAAAGTTTCGCTGTGTGTGTGTGTGTCGGCGATGGCTAGCAAAATCTAGCCCACCTAGAAGCCTGCAAATTTAGATTTAGGTAGTCCAAACCCTCTCCTGGTGCGCCTGAACCTCAGATTTTTAATATATTTTAAATTAGAGTAGTTATTAATTAAAAACTGATCAAAGATCGCAAATAAAAGAATCTGTCTTCCGAAAACAGCTTGCGCATGCCCAGAAGGAATTTATTCGTTCCTCCGTTAAAAGATGAAACAAAGCGTGGGTCATTCCATTTCTTTTTAAGTTTTTCTAAATTCGCCATAGGCGAACGGCTCGAAATACGGAAAAATAGTCTACATATTCTGAAAAAACATACTTTTACGTCTCAAACGATCTGGTTGGTTTGAAAAAATTTCACATTTAACCCTTTCAAAAAAAAAATAATCAAAAAGCATCGAATTCATGTTTTTTTATTTTCTCCTGTTTTCTGAACCTTGCATCCACCAGAATACAAACGATACGGAAAAACGAAGGTCACCAAATTAAAGATATGAGTTTGCCCTTTTCAAAGCCACTATTGGTTTTTAAAAATACGAAAATTAATCCTTCAAAAAAGTATATTTTCTGTATGCGGTTTTGGCAATTTTTAAAAATTTGCATCGGCGATTCAGAGAAAGGTACGAAAAACTAAAAATACCAGACAATATCTACATTTATTCCTTTTTCGACATCTGTATTTGTTTCTGAAAAATACGAATATTAACCCTTAAAAAAAAAAAAATTGTGCACAGGACTCTTTTGCAAATTCAGATTTTCTGCGATATATAAAATCTGGCATCGGCTCTCTAAAGTAACCAAACAAAAAACAAACACACCTAAAGATAAAGGTGAAAATAAGCAGTCTCCACTCGTCGATTAAACGTGAAAAACTGGCGATTAAAAATATGGAAAGAACCGGCCAAATGCAGTATTTTCAGATTTCCAATTTTTCCTGAAATTCATGATTTTTCTGCGCCTGATCGCCGAAATTCATGATTTTTCCACATCCGATCGCCGAAATTCATGATTTTTCCGCACCTGATCATCGAAATTCTTGATTTTTCCGCGTCACATCGACGAAATTCAAGATTTTTCCAAACCCGATCGCCAAAATTTATGATTTTTCTGCACACAATCGCTAAAATTTATGATTTTTCTGTGCCCGATCGCCGAAATTCTTGATTTTTTTCGTGTTCGGTTAACGAACTTTGTGATTTTTCCGCGTCCGATCAATGAAATTCATGATTTTTCCGCACCCGATTGCCGAAATTTGTGATTTTTTCGTGTCCAATCGACGAACTTCGTAATTTTTCCGCACCTGACTGCCGAAATTTGTGATTTTTACGCACCCGATTGCCGAAATTCATGATATTTCTGCACCCGATCGCCAAATTTTTTAATTTTTTCGTGTCCGATCGACGAATTTCGTAATTTTTCCACACCTGATCGCCAAAATTTGATTTTTATGGTCCAGGAGGATGGAAATTCATAATTTTTATGCTCCCGAATGGTAAAAATTCATGATTTTTACACTCCCGAATGACGAAATTTGCAATTTTTTCTGGACTAATTGACGAAATACACATTTTCTAAATTTCTAAAGATGTTAGCCATTTTTGGTCTGCTGGCTAGAGGTTGTGCATGTGTAATCTATATCATGTTGTGGGTTATTACTTAGTGTATAAACATAACATACCTATTTTATTTTTGTCCGATCTTAATTCTAGACAAATAATTTTTTTGAAAAAGGTACTTATGTACTAAGCTTCGTGAGACTTATGTAGTTAACTACATAAGCATGTTGTGTATAACTTTGCTGTTAACTTATTTTAAAACTTAAAATAGATTGGAAATTAGTATTTCAAGTTTATTCAAAGCAATATAAATTAAATATTTTTATTTAGTACATAAATTACTTTACTGAAAACTAATTATATGTATTTTAAATTAAATATTCAGTGACATAAATGTATTTACTGGCTACTAAAGAAATTATTCTCACTCGCCACTCACTGGCTACTAAAAAAATTCAACCTACTGGCCAGTGGCCACTAAGCAAAATTCCTTATTTTCACCTTTACCTAAAGACATCTACGTTCTATCGGGCTTAGGCAGAAACCTTTAGTTTAAAAAATATTTCACGTTAACCCTTTTGAAAACTGTTTTTACCGTAAGTCAATTACGCTTTTTTAACTTTTTCTCCTATCTTTAAAAATCCGAATTGGCGTTTATAAACAAGATACGAAAAACTAAAAATACTGTGCCTAATCTATATCCTATTGTTTTTTAAAAATCTGGTGTCCGTTTTGAAAATTTTTAAATTTAACCCTCCAAAAAAATCCTTTCCAAAACTCACTCACGTGATTTTCGTTTTTTGGTCCAGATTTAAAAATCACCATCGACTCGGGAAATGTGAGTACGGACAAACAGTGAACTCCTGATCATAGACACGTTCATTTTCTTCAAAATGCATGGTTGGGTTTCGTTTAAAAAAATATCTATATTAACTTTTTAGAAACCGATCGATTACGTAACCCACTTTCGCGATTTCCGCTATTTTGGCAATGTTTACCCATGGTTAAATTTAAATTCTACTAGGAAATTTGTTTTGGTTCTGAAAAGGTCTCTTCCAGAACAGACTGCGCCTCCTAGCAGTGAAAGCTGGTACTATAGGAGTCCATCTGGTTCTATGGACCAGATTACGGCTCATTCGACTTGATTCGGGTTTGGCTCATTTGACTTGATATCTATAGCCTTAAATATTTTAGCTGCACTTTCGACCGCCAGGATGCGCTTTCCGATCTTGGGTTTTATGAGCCCGATTACGACGGGGTTTGCCTCATTCGACTTGATTTCGATAGCCTTACAGATTTCAGTCATATTCGTATAGAACAGATTATTAATATTTCAGGCCCGGGCGACGCCGGGCGGGCTAGCTAGTTAAATATAAAGTTATTACACATAAGAAACCTGTTGTAAATTGACTATAAGACAACAATCAATTAAAAGGAAAAACATTTATAATTAATACAGAAACAGACTTTATTAAATATAAACTTAAAAAACTGCAGTGATATGAGGTTAAACTGAATGTGTATAATTTTAATTGAGATATGTTTTAATTGCCAAAAGATAAATCCACAGTGTAAAGTTTTAAATAATAAATTCACAGTGTGAATGTAATGTACATGTGAAGCATTTAACATTTATAATCGGAAGAGTATTAAAGGTTTAAAAGTCCAAAATATGACTGTTGGCAAATAAAATACCGTAAAGTAGACCCTTTAGCAGACAGGAAATTCTAATGGTTTTAAGGGGGGCTTATAATTGGAACTTTCGTGAAAAGGAAAAGAAAATTGGGAGGATTATGGGTGTGTAGGGTATATTTGGAATTTATGTAATTTCAGTAGTTTCCATTAATAAAAATAATAAATTAATTAAATAAATTTACATAAAATAATTTAGATATGACAGAAATATGAACAAAAATTATAAAACTTAAACTCAGTATAAATGTCCATTAAATCTTAGTGCATAAAAATCAAGGTTAACACTAATAGTATAAAGCAAGCGAAACAAACTATACAATTACTTTAAAAATAAACAGCATTCATCTTCTTTTTTAGAAGGAAAACCATCAAAGTCCTCTGTGACGATGATAAAATTATTTAAGTGCTGTTATAGTGAACTTTTAAATTATTATTTGCAGTTGTGATTTAAATAGCAATTAACCCTGCACAATTTGTGCATCTGTTCTTTTGGTCAAAAATTCTTTGAAGAGACAGTAAAATAATAAAATAAATAAAACATTCTTACTTGTTCTTTGTTGAAAAATAAGAGACTCATACTACTTGAAATAAAAATTCGTTTAGGTTAGGATCCAATAATGTTTATTACATTTTCTTGAAGAAGGAGGAAGGATGAGATGAAAGCTGCACATCAAGTCTTTAAAAAGTACTGGCTCAAATTTCGTAAAATTAGAAGAATCTTTGAAATATTCCTTCTGGACGAATCCATTAAGGGATGTAGGATTAATGAAGAATAATTAAAGTACCAATTGATTTTTACTTTTAAAATATTAAATTTAAGACAGCCTTTTTATAAAATAATTAAAAACTGAAAACGCGAAATTGATCTCCAAAGAATCAGCACCACGGCGATTCTAGGATACGACCGCCGGCACAGGCCAGGCCTCAGATCAGACGACGTTTTGCATAAATTTACAGCATCATTTTTATCAAAATTCTGTTGGAAAAATGCGCAACATTAGTATTTATACCCTTAATAGGGGTGCACAAATGTGAGAGCAAGATTAATTTAAACTAATTTGTTGATTAGGAATTACGTGAAAATTAAAATAACAAATCAGAAAATCTTTAACATTTAATAATTAAAAGAATTTTTCTAATTTGTATTTGAAAGACACGCCCCTTTCGCTTGCAGCGCCAAAACAAAACAGCTCCCGAAAACACATGGAACAAGAGCGACGGTGACGCATGTACACAGCACACAAGCGGGGAAGAGCCGCCGAATGACGATGACGTCACAGCTCAGCGCCGATTGAAGCGAACTCGGAGAACGTGAGGGATGAAGTAACGCCGTGAAAACACTGCTGAAAAAGCAACGTACAAGGAGCGCGATCGCTGGTAAAAAGGCATTTTAAAAGAACAGAAATTAAACTGGAAAGGCTATAAAATAGAAATACGTTGAGCTGAAATATAAAGTAATTTAAAAAGATAAAACTGTGATATATCTTTATCACAATACCCCCATTCACCGACAAAAATTTTGACTGACCAGAAGGAGAAAAAGGGTTAAAAACAGTAAAAGCCTTTTTCGACAAAGGGAAGACAAAATTTTTAAATGCCAAAGTAAAATGACACAATTACATAAATTTAGAGCCATGAAAAGTAAATAAAATAAAATTTGATGTGATGTGCAGTGACCAAAAAGAAAAAGAGAAAGAATATACATCATTGTTGTACATTCAAAAATCTCATCACAAATTATACAAGATGTTATAGTATACATATAACAGAGTATACAGAAGCCCCATTGCATTTTTTTTTTAGCAAAGAAAGGCATACCTTCCATTAATCTTGATCTCTAAACAAATATCATCATGTATATAAAAAAAACAAAAAAAGAAAACAAGCTAATATTTTCTTTAAATTAGCAATGAGATCATATCAAAATAGTTGCAACAGTAAAGCAACATAAAAAGAGTCGGTAATATCTCCATTATTCCGACTTGTCTAGACAAATATTTAAATTATAATAATAAGTTGCAATTTTAAAGCAACAAAAAGTCAAGAATACTTTAAATTCTGACTGATGCCTAGGACTTTTAAAATATAGAGCATATAAAATTAACTCTAAATAATATAAATGTGCACAAAAACAATCCATTGTAAGGATTTTAAATTCATTTAAAAAGGCCTTGCATTAGTAATAATTCAAATCATATAAAATTAAGTATTTAACATAATGCACAGAATACTGATATCAATTCTAAACAAGTATATAAACGTGCATAACAATTATTACCCAAAATTTATATGAAAATTGCATAAAATTATGTAGCAACAACATTTAAATTCATTTGTCATAAATAAGTAAAATCATCAAAATAGTTGGATTTAGTAACAACTTTTCAATATATAACAAATAATGAATAAGTTTTAACCAACAATAAATGACACATTTCTTCAGTAAAATACTCCATACTTAATGTACTCAATAAAATTTTTCTGTAAATATTCATTAGAAATAATTTTTCATGAAATACTCAATAAAATGCTTTCTGAAATATTCAACAAAATTCTTTCAAATATACTCAATTCATTTTTCTTTTAATACTCAATAAATGTTTTCTTAATATACCATGATTTTTTTTTTTTTTTTTTTTTTTTTTTTTTTGCAAAAATGAGAGAAAAAAAAATAAGAGAAGGTGAGGATCCTCAAAAAAAAAAAAAAATTAACCATTAACTTTCATAAAGAAAGACAAGTTAAAAACAAATGACACATTTTATGAGAATTATGAAAACAAACACAGTGCACCGTTATGTAAAGCATGTTATCATAAATTTATATAACATTAATGAAAATGATAAATATCCTATAGAAAAATCAGCTATTGACAATAAATGAATTATTTGGGTGGTATTTACAAAACTTACCAAAGTGGTAATAGCCTCTCACCAGCTTGAGACCATTATCAAACCAGTAAATCAAATAAATATAAACTATTAATATGTATTCATTACAATTTACAAAACACCAATAGCAATTCCCTTAAAACGATTAGCAGATCTGTAAATTGAACAAACACAAAATTTACAAGATTGTCAAAGGCGATCTCCAAAACCGATGACGAATCTGCAAATCAAATAAGCATAAAACATAATATAAATTCATCAAAACTTACAAAAATGCTAATAGCGATCCGTTAAACCATTAGCAAATATGTAAACCAGACAAAAATATACAACATTCTTGTTAAAACTATTGTAAAGAATCAGATGAAGGATCATAAACATTCTGCTTTTACATAACAAATAATCAGATGTAATACCTTTAAAAGTTCTAAAATCAGTCTGATTTTAAAAAGATAATCACATTCAGAAAAAAGTAACTACTTGCTGAAAAGTTTACAAGTTAAGTGGCACACTGGTTGGTTGATTGACACAATGGCAGTGTAGCAGCAAATTGGCCTTTTTTTGCCTGAAACACACACCACTAAAAGAAGAATTGAAGACTTTGTATGGATATTTTAGCACTAAAAAAAATTAGCACTTAATGGCATATGAAGGGATGCACTAAACAATGATGAGCATTTGAAGACACATCAGGTAAGAGCATTTGAAGACACAG
This sequence comes from Maratus michaelseni, assembly GCA_963931845.1. Taxonomy (NCBI): domain Eukaryota; kingdom Metazoa; phylum Arthropoda; class Arachnida; order Araneae; family Salticidae; genus Maratus; species Maratus michaelseni. The sequence continues at coordinate 179,981,814 of OZ007587.1, read as the reverse complement.
CAGGTAAGAGCATTTGAAGACACATCAGATAATTAGCAGAGACTAAATCATGAACTGTGGTTCCATGATGTTGAGGAATAATATGACGAAGTGGCACTTAGAATAAAATAATACAAAGAGCACAAGAACTCTTGTTGAGAGGTGCTGGAAAGTCTAAGTTGCCCATATACATTTTTTGTATAGGTGTATTCAAGCAGGCAGAAATTGCAGATTTGAGGCAATACAACACTACTTGCACACTTTAGAGACAAAATTGGGATTGGTGACATTTGAGAAAGTCACTAAGACTATAAAAGCATTTTAGATTCTTAGAAGAAAATTATATTCACCAAAATCATTTCACAAGTGGTAGAATACTTCTTTATAATGCGCTGGAAAGTTCTAAGAATAGTATTGCTTTGCATGTAAATTTGCAATATAATTTAATGCAACAAAAAAATTTTCTTCATTTATAAATTTTCTTCATTTATAAAATAATTTTCTTTAAGTGAGGCATATGTTAAAAATGATTTAGAAAACATTGGGTTATGAAATACTAGAATAACAAGAAAAGGCACTATAATTTAAGCATACTAAAAATTTTCAAATAATCATAATAATTTTTCCAAATTTGAGAAGTTCCATTTGAGTAAGAAGCAATTTCTGTAAATGCTGTAAAACTGAACTTTAAAATAAATGACGGTACACTTCCATAATCGAGTCTTGCAACAAAGGGTAGGAAAAGATAGAAAACTATTGCAAATAGGCACAGCTGTAAATTTGTAATACTTTAGATAACATTGTTGAGGGAGAAACAAGTTCCACAAGATGAAGAGGACTGACGAGGAGCAATCATACGGATATATTTGCCTTATATGAATGGCGACCATCAACAGTCACTTCAACTCGCAAAAGAGTTCAGGTAAGTAATTATTGTACTATCAGGAACCATCATATTTGCAAACAGCAGAGAAAATCAGCCAACAATGGATATAACACATTCTGAAGATTTTTCCACCAGGTAAGCAAAGTCAGATGATAATAATAACCAGTTTATTGAAGTTGTTAGTATAATATTCAGATTGTAGAATATTAAAAATGTAGCAGAAGTAGACAGTACCATTTCAGGAACAGGAATATGCAGCAGTTAGGTAATGGCTATAACTTCTCAAAAAAGAAAAATAATAATAATACCAGTCTCTTTTTGTGATTATGGTATGAGAATTTCAATAAAAAGATGCAGATGCTGTGTAATATAAAATTGATATTAGGATGAAGCAACAATTCCTTGAAATTCAAAAAAACAGAGTTCTCAAAATGTAGAACAGAAAATGCAAATTATTGTGTAATATTTTCAAAATATAAATAAAGTTCTTAAATTTTAATTTCTAGAAAGAACACAGACTGCTTGCACACTATAATCATACTAAATATTTGTAGAAAAATGGCGAGAGTCAATGAACTTGGAGTGGTATTGCAATAAGTAATTTAACTTTTGTAGAAGCAATCAAGAACTCAAAAACAACTACAAAATCATATGAAAACTTGAGCTTCTATGAGGCATTTAACACTCAGAATAAGTGCAGCAAAATTAGTAATATGATGAGAACATAGCTTCAATAAATTTAATTCCAATGAAATTTGCTTCAATAATTTTTTTTAATATTCATAAAATATATCAATTTCATTTAAAAGTGCCAATAAATTACCAAAAATTAACCCAAAACAAGAATAAGAACAACCATAGCCTCTTTAAATTTTTGTTCTCAAAAACTTAGAACAAGAACAATTTTTACATTTTTCAAAAAATATTTGAATTCACATGAATTATATATATTTTTTAACTTTATATATATAAAAAGCACCATAATTTTTCATTTGTTAAAAAGAATAAATTCATCATTTTTTTTTTTTTAATTTCATTCTTCATGAAAATTTGCATTAAATATTCAATAAATCTCATGGAAAAATACCATAATAAAAATTAATTTCTGTTAAAATATAACTTTTCAATTAAACAAATTATTAAATATATGCAAGCCAGTTGAGAATAAAAGTTCCGAAAATAACGATCTATTGCAAACATCGATCTTCTGTGGAAAATTTCTTAAATTTCAGCAGCACAAGAATATTTTTTTAACTTCTAAAAATTTAATAAAAATCAGCAAATCTTCAAATTATATTCCATTTTTTAATATAAATTAATTAAGAGCATCAAATCTTCAAATAATATTGTTTGCATCATAAAAATGAGTTTCAAAATTTCATAATAATCTTTAAGAACAAAATAAAATTTTCAACTTTTCTCTTCATAAAAGAATAAATGGCACCAAATGTGACGATGATAAAATTATTTAAGTGCCGTTATAGTGAACTTTTAAATTATTATTTGCAGTTGTGATTTAAATAGCAATTAACCCTGCACAATTTGTGCATCTGTTCTTTTGGTCAAAAATTCTTTGAAGAGAATCACAGTAAAATAATAAAATTAATAAAACATTCTTACTTGTTCTTTGTTGAAAAATAAGAGACTCATACTACTTGAAATAAAAATTCGTTTAGGTTAGGATCCAATAATGTTTATTACATTTTCTTGAAGAAGGAGGAAGGATGAGATGAAAGCTGCACATCAAGTCTTTAAAAAGTACTGGCTCAAATTTCGTAAAATTAGAAGAATCTTTGAAATATTCCTTCTGGACGAATCCATTAAGGGATGTAGGATTAATGAAGAATAATTAAAGTACCAATTGATTTTTACTTTTAAAATATTAAATTTAAGACAGCCTTTTTATAAAATAATTAAAAACTGAAAACGCGAAATTGATCTCCAAAGAATCAGCGCCACGGCGATTCTAGGATACGAGCGCTGGCACAGGCCAGGCCTCAGATCAGACGACGTTTTGCATAAATTTACAGCATCATTTTTATCAAAATTCTGTTGGAAAAATGCGCAACATTAGTATTTATACCCTTAATAGGGGTGCACAAATGTGAGAGCAAGATTAATTTAAACTAATTTGTTGATTAGGAATTACGTGAAAATTAAAATAACAAATCAGAAAATCTTAAACATTTAATAATTAAAAGAATTTTTCTAATTTGTATTTGAAAGACACGCCCCTTTCGCTTGCAGCGCCAAAACAAAACAGCTCCCGAAAACACAGGGAACAAGAGCGACGGTGACGCATGCACACAACACACGAGCGGGGAAGAGTCGCCGAATGACGATGACGTCACAGCTCAGCGCCGATTGAAGCGAACTCGGAGAACGTGAGGGATGAAGTAACGCCGTGAAAACACTGCTGAAAAAGCAACGTACAAGGAGCGCGATCGCTGGTAAAAAGGCATTTTAAAAGAACAGAAATTAAACGGGAAAGGCTATAAAATAGAAATATGTTGAGCTGAAATATAAAGTAATTAAAAAAGATAAAACTGTGATATATCTTTATCACATCCTCTTCGTTATCTTCATCATAAAAAATTAGATTAATTATTTCTTGCTCTAACTGTTCAGTAGATGGTTTTACAGCACGCAGGGATATGGAGTCGGGGGCAAAAATGACCAACTCTGACTTCTGAAATTTAAAGGGCTCCGACTCCGGGATGACTAAAGTACAAGCCTGTTGGGCAGGTTTCTATTATTCAGATTGCTTCATTGCTGTCATTTATTTTGAAATAGTAACAGTTGCTTTATTAAATTTGTCATTAAATAAAGGAAATATTACTATTTATAAAATAGTGGTAGCAATCAGAATAAAAATGAATACCCAACTGGCAACACTGTAACAACAGGGCCTATGGGACAACAGGGCCTGACTCTGACTCCACAACCTTGATAGCACAGCAAAGATTATCCTGGAACTCTCCATGCTCAGAGCCATCAAGAGCTGAAGAGATAGCATGGTGTTTGAAAGACGTTCTGATGGGCTCTTCCGATATATTCTCCCAAGCATTAGACACCCACAGCAAAACATCTTGTCTTGGTGGTTTCTTTAGATTGCCCTTGGGTGTCTTCTGTTTTCTGCATAAATTCTTGCCATTGTTTGCTCACTCGAGCTTTAAATGGTTTATTCCACGATACATCTGCAGGTTGTATTAATAGAGTGTATCCAGGTGGTATTAATATCAAATCTGTCTGAACCGAATCCAGCAATTTTGCTTCTGCTGATTTTTAGATTGGCACACAGTTCAGAATAAGTAGACGACAGACATCATCGGTATTAGTTTTCCATACTCTGGAAGGAGATATGCTGGATAGGGGAAACGGCGGCCATGACCTTCGAAAGGAACATTCCTTTCAAAGGTCTGGTAGCAAAGTATGCCATTCTGATACAGTATGTAAAAAGATTAGATAAACGTAAATTGCATAAGATATATTCATTTAGGAGATATGGAAAAAAAACTTAAGGAATTTCCTGACAAAAACAGAAGGATTGAAAGCATCAGAAAATAAAACTTGAAGGGGGAGGCCTTAAAAATTACACTTTTTCAAAAAAGAAAAAATTCAGGAGAGGAGGGGGGGGGGGGTTCCTTTTGGTACTTTACGGTAACATAAATGTTGAAAAGAATGGAAAGAAATTTTAACTTCAAACTTTTATCTACTAAAACATTTAAATATGGTACACAATAGTAAACCATAACAACAACAAAAAAAGTTCCTGAAAATTTTAACAGCTACAAAAATAACTAATGCAGAAACAATAACTAGCTATATTTCATAATTGCCTGAAAAGCGCTAAAAAGTGTTTTTTTAAATAAATTGTGACAGGAATAACACTAATAAGCATATATCTGCTTATTAAAATTTCCGGATTTGAGAAGGTACAGTAGCACCCCCTCTCAGCAAATAGCTACTGCAACTGTTTTCTTAAAATACATTGGGATTTTAAGAATAGTGATGGCTGCTAGGATGCACTCTGACTGTGGTTGAGGACAGGAGACTAAAGATTAAAATTCCTGGTCGCCACCAGCCACAGGGTGACTAAATGTAAAAAATTGGCGACTTTATGCTATGCATCTGATCGCCAAAGTGGTGATTTCTATTTTTCATGTAGCAGTACTGTTCGGCCCGTGTACCGGGACCGGTCGAAAAACACAGATATTAAATTAAAGCAGAGTTGTGAAAGTATAACATAGCTTAGGCAAGGTTGTGACAAAAATAAATAAATACAGTTATAAAAATAAAGACAACTTAATTTAACGAAATGTAATCATAATTAATTGACAATAACATTCGGTGGCATTGAAAAACGTAAACATATGTTCAGCATTTAGATACAAGAGTTCCATTTGAATCACTCAAAAATTTTAACTTTCAAAAGAAATAACACAACTCGCATATTGGTAGATTCTCAGTTGCTATAAGCTGTGATAAACTTCCACATACACTTCCTTTTCACATAATATCATATTTCAAGAAGTCTGTCAACGACAGGGAGGAGCACTTTAATGAAAAATAATGGTGAAAGTTTTTCAATTTGCATAACAATGTACAGAAGGCTTTTAGATGAAAAAAAACATGCAAAACCAGTCATTACTCTAACTCAATATCGATGAGAAAGAAAACAGGAAAGTTAAGTACCATTTTGTATAAGTATCAAGGACCAAATAGGGCTAACAAGTACGTCTGATTTTTTAGCACCATTTTGTTTCCAAGGATGCTACTTTTCCGCTATTTTTTAAAAAATCAAATCTGTGATTTCTGTGGAAAATAATCTCAATTTTTGTCAAGTAACCGCATAATAATACTGCTATTTTCAGCAAGCGATTTTGAAATAAAATCACAATTTTCATCAAACGATTGCGCAATAAGACCACGATTTTAGTCAAACGATCACAAAATAAAACTGATTTTTGTCAGGCAATCATGGAATAAAACCATGATTTTCGTCAAACGATCGCAAAATAGAACCTTTATTTTCAACAGGGGACCGTGAAATAAATCCGTGATTTTCGTTAAATGACCGCAAAATAAATCCGTGATTTTCGTTTCATGACTGCAAAATAAAACCATGATTTTTGTTAAATGACCGCAAAGTAAAACTGATTTTCATCAAGTGATCGCAGAATCAAACTATGATTTTTGTCAGACGATCACAAACTATAACTACAATTTTCGTCAAACAATCGCAAAATAAAACCGCGATTTTCAACAAAGGACAGCGAAATAAAACCACGATTTTTGTCAAACGATCATGAAATAAAGTCATGATTTTAGTTAAACTATCGCGAAATAAAATCGTGATTTTCACCAAACTACCGCGAAATAAAACGAATTTTTGTAAGAAAATCGCGAAATCAAACTGGGATTTTCGTCAGACAATTGCAAAATAAAACCTTGATTTTCGTCAAAAGATCGTGAAATAAAACTGATTTTCGGCAAGAGACCGCAAAATAAAACTATGGTTTTTGTCAAATTAATGCGAAATAAAACTGCGACTTTTGTCCGCCGATCACAAATTAAAACTGTGATTTTTGGCCAACAACTGCAAAATAACTGATTTTTGGCAAACAATCGCGAAATAAAACATTTTTGTCAGACAATCGCAAAGTAAACTGATATTTTTGTCAGACGATCGTGAAATAAAACTGCGATTTGTTTTTGTTTAGGTAAGTAAGCTGCCGCTGTGATAATTTTATTTACATATACTTGAAAAGATGTCTCTGTAATATTCATATTTTTAAAATATTACTTGTAAAACTATTTAAATCTACAAACTACGGTAATAAGTGGCTACTAACTTGACAGTAGTGGCTACTAAATATCACTGGCTACTAATGCAAATATTGAATTTTAAGTTTTACAGGGGACGGTAGTGACTTTTGTGATAATAAAATTCTACTTTAAAGATTTAAAAAAAAAACAGATTTTCACTTTAAAAGTAACATAATATTGTAGAGCAATCACAGAGAAATATTTTAACATTAAATGAGAATTTATATTGCAAAGAAATGCCGAGAGATACACCGGGGACTGAGAAATCACACGTGAGATTTTGGCCCATATGTTCCTTCCATCTACTTTTAATAAAATCCAGATGTAAAAAGTGTTGGTAACCCTGCCAGGTGCAACCACTTTGGTCTGCAAATCAACCATAGCTAAACACCATTTTAGGCTTAATGAACAACATATGCTACTGTCATATATGACAGCTAAGTGATAATTTCTTCTACTTGAAATCATGTCTGTTTATCATATTTTCATATAAAACATGCATATCGTATCCAATTATAATGTTTGAAGTTCTAAATTAAGAATAACAGATTAAACATAAGATTACCAGATATAAACAAACAAGCACTGTTACCATTCAGAATCACAAATTCCAAATCTAGAAACAAAAGAATGACTCTTTGAACGATTTATTAAAACAACTGATTCTTCTCTTAAAATGTTTGTAAAAGCATATTAAAACCTTTAACTGTTTTAAAGTATCTTTAAATTTTATTTTTGTAAATATTTTTTTCTGTAAACATTTTTTTCAGAAATAGCAATGACAGCTTTCATAGAGAAGCTGTGTGATGATCGATCCACTAGTATTACATCTCGTTTCTAAGTGTTGTTTTAGCACCATCTATTGGCAATTAATGTAAATGAAGGAACTTTCTGTTAGAAAAAATATTTTATGTAAAATAATAATAAAGTTGTAAAATAGTATAAAATGTATATAAGCACATTTAAAAAAAAAAAAAAAAAAAAATCAGGATATATTGATTTATTTCAAGACCAATTTTTAAAAGCTTCAGCTTAATATTATTTCTTTCTTAAAATTTAAATTTGGTTACATCAATTTTAAGAGCCTTGCTTATATCCAATTAAATTCTGAAATTTTGCTTGGTGTAAAATGAATATTTCTTATGAAAATGAGAGAATATTTCCAGGGGTCGATGCAGGGAAAATTTGGGGCCTATTTAGGGCCCTTTCACAAAAATCTATTTAATAAAATAAGCCCCTTCACAAAAATCTATTTAATAAAATGGGCCCCTTCACAAAAATCAATTTGATAAAATGGGCCCTTTCACAAAATTTTATTCCATAAAAACTTACTATTTATTATTTATTCATTATTTTGTAATGTTTTAAAATGTGTAGTTTGTAAACAAAAAAGTTCACCAGAAAGGAAAACTTCAGCAAAAGGATTTTAATAAGTTTGTTTATAAATGCCTGGTTCAAATTTGATTAACTGGATTTCAACTTTCGTTACAAAATGTTATTTTCAGAAAAATATAATAAATTTCACAAAAATAACCTTTACTTTTCACAGAATGGGCCCCAAGAAAAAAAACCTGCATCGACCTCTGATTTCTGATGAGCATATTTTTATATAAAACATGTATATCAACATTTGCAAAAACTTTCGTACATGGATTATTATTTTATTTTATTTTTTAGATCGTTGAACTATTTCAGAAATTGAATATTGAGTAAAAAGAAAAATCTCCATCATTTGTATTTGTAGAAATCATTTGCTATTCTTAAAATGTACTTACAGGGTGACAATTATTGAACTATATGAAATAAATCCTAAATTATTTAAAAACTACTGAATGCATAAAACTTCATTTAACATGTAAGCGTCACAACAGATATTTGGATTGAGGTTATGATATGATATGTTCGATATGGCTGCCATCATTGGCTATAATGTGGTTGCAGGCTAATAGCAAAATTCTGCATGACCCACTGAATTGTCGGAACATTGATTATGTCTATGACCTCCTGAATGGCAGTTTTCAGCTCAGCAATGGTTTTGAGGTTATTTCTGTACACATTGTCTTTAATGTAGCTCCACAAAAATGAGTCACCTGTGTTCAGATCCGGAGAATATGGTGGCCAAGCGAGTCCTCCCATTCCAGTGGCCTCTGGGTACCCCAGAGCCAGAATGTGGTCCCCAAAGTGCTGCTCCAGGATATAAAACACTTTCTTGGTACGATGGTGTCAAGCTCCGTCTTGTATGTACCACGTCTTGTCGAAATCAGGGTTACTTTGGATAATGGGGATGAAACGATTTTCCAAAACCTTCATGTATCGTTCAGTAGTCACCGTGCCGTCAATGAATATCAGACTGATTATTCTGTGACTGGACATTGCACACCACAGTCACTCGTTGAGGGTGGAGAGACTTCTCAATCGCGAAATGCTGATTCTCAGTCTCCCAAATGTGCCAATTTTGCTTATTGACGAACCAATCCAAATGAAAGTGGGCTTCGTCGCTAAACCAAACCATATTTGCCTCAAATTCCTGTTCGTCAATTCTCTCGACAATAGTGTTGGCGAAACACAACCACTGTTCCATGGGCATGGGGCTTAATGGCTGATTGGTTTGAATTTTGTATGGGAAGAGATACAGGTCTGCAACAACTTGTTGCAGGTTCTTCCGGTTTATTCCCACCTGTTGTGCAGCTCGTCTGATCGATTTCCTTGGGCTGGTTTGAAACACAGCACGTGTCTTCCAGATGTTTTCAGGCGTTCTCACACTTGTTTCTCGACTGAAATTGCCAACACTTTCATCACAAACACTACCTGTTCAAACTTGCGAAACAAATTCTTGATTGTTAGCATACTTGGACCGGTTGTCTTCAGCTTATACTCGGTCGCAAACTTCCTTTGAGCCACAATTGGGCTGCTATTGCTCACATAGTAGGCCTTAACAAGCGATATACGCTTAGGCATGCTGTACCATGACATTTTCACTTGCAAATGGCCGACAACAAGTTGCGTGCGCATGCACATACTAATTCCCATCTTGACCTGTGGCCAACCACAAAGTATGAACTTAATCACACAAACCGTTTCGAAGTTATGATGGTTCAATTTCATATAGTTCAATAATTGTCACTCTGCATCTACAATACAAATCTTTCAATAACAAAATTTTCATGCTGTTTGTTTGTATCAAGTCTTATGAAAATGAAACTCAGATCAACATTCCGTCATTTTTGACGGGGGTTATATACTAGTGATCATAATATTTTCTGATGTATTTCAGATGTTTGGTCTGCTGGTTGTGTTTTAGCAGAACTTCTCTTAGGCCAGCCAATATTTCCTGGTGATAGTGGTGTAGATCAGTTAGTGGAAATTATTAAAGTCTTAGGAACTCCAACTAAAGAACAGATTAGGGAAATGAATAGAAACTACACAGAATTTCGTTTCCCTCAAATTAAGGCTCATCCATGGAGTAAGGTTTGTATCTAATTTTGTATATATAGTTAAATTAAAACTATATGCTGCTGCCAAATTATTTTACAAAAGAACCACTTCTAAATCAGATTTTGATGCTTCTACAGGCAATGTTATAGTTTATTTTTAATTTATTATTAGGATTGGGAATGTATAAATTTCTTAAATTAATTTATCATGTAATATTGCAATTTAGCGATAAATGAAATTAACATTGATTTTACCTTTAGAATATGGTACCTAGGACTGGGCAATGTAGAGATTTCTTAAATCGCGATTTAGTGCTAAATCGCGATTTAAGACCGATTTTACCTTTAAGATATGGAAGCCATTTTTTGACTTATAGTGACAAAATAAGGTCTTTATGTATGTTAAATATTTAAGTGTAACACCTTATATAGAGTTTTTAATTTTTCAAATAACTTTGAAAATAGGTATATTTTTTATACATGGAAAAAAATTAGAAAACCCAAACCTTTGGATTTTTGAATTAAAAAAATTAGTGAAATATTTTAATAAATTTAATGAATTCATTCTTTAAGAAATAATACAAAAGAAAAGGAAACAAACCTTTATTAGCAAGTTAATTAAAAACACATCCTTGAGAACAATTAATTAAACTATTAGTAGAAAACATAAGAAGGTTTAAATGTACTGACTGACTACTGCCTCATTATAAAACAAACTAATACTCATACTCCCTGCAAATATTGGAGTTTACTGCTGACCAAGCAAGTGCACACACCACTACATCTGCTTCATATCCTTTTAAACAAGTAAGGTTAGTCGCAGGTAATTGATAAACATTAGCATAATACAAGAAATAAAACAAAAGGTTATGGTTACAAGTTAACAAATATTCAAAAGTTTGCCAATCTGTTTAAGATGTTATCAATAACTTTAGCACATGACACCAACCAACCTACCATTTCTAGTGACTGTTGACGTGTCAGTTTTAGTTGCTGGAATGAAGTTACTTTCTTCATAAATAAAGCCCTCAGGATATATCATTTATAAGTAAATATATTGAAGCAGCTTTTAATTTAAAAATAAATAGTATATATGCATTTAAGCCACTTTAATTTTACTTAAAATTTCTATGACAGATGTTTGTTTATATTTAGTTTTTATTAACTATATTTAACTTTAAACCTTTTTCATAAATACAAATGAACTTTTTAAGATGAATAGTATCAATTTTAAATATATGTATTAAAAGGTGTTTAACAAAATAGAGTGGGGGTGAGTGTCTTAAGCAAATATCGAATATCAGTATGTTTTGCAGTAATCGTCTCTTCTTTTTTTGAAGAAGTCATTTTGTATGATATGGCATTTCATAATTTCTTCATCAATAAACGAACTGCTGTGCTTAGAAAACTTGATAAATGTTTTCAAGGCATCAGCTGCTTCATTCCAACTGATGTTGTTTAACTCGTCCACATCATCTTCATCAGAGTCTCGGCGTCTTTGGGGACTGTTGTGTTGATAAAACTCTGAATGATGGCCTCATCTGTAAAAGATTCCTGTGTTGGCTCATCAAAATCATCTTCAACCCACTCTTTTATTCTTTCTTGATTCAGTCGTGACATGGGATTCTCTAAAGGCATCTTCTAGTCATTGTCCACTGTATCGCTTTCAGTAACTTCAACATTTTCGTCCATTACTTCAGGCCAAAGTTTACGCCATGACTTTTTCAAAGTTTCCTGTTTTACCTCCCCCCAAGCCAAAGTAATAGCAAAGATAACATCTTTAATAGAAAACTCTTCTTAAAAATTCTTAACATTGCAATCTGATGCCAATAAATTCTGTTGAAAATAGCATCTGTAGCGAGACTTGGAAGTTCTGGATCACCCCTTGATCCATGTTTTGAAGCAAGGATGTGACATTGGGAGGAAGATAGGCTACTGAAATGTTACCAGGTACTAATTCTTCCTTATCTGGATGAGCTTTACAGTTGTCTAAAAACAAAATAGCCTTACTGTCTTCCGGCATTTTCAATTTTTCAAAATTATTTTTAACAGCTGGTACAAAGTTTTTGAAGAATCAGTTTTTAAACAACTCTTGATTCATCCATGCACTTGATTGGGCTCCATAAATCCAGAGCTGCCAACTCTCCTGTTTTTCGTGGGAGACTCTTATTTTTTTTAGCACAATCTCCCATTTTTATGTTTAAGTATAAATTTCTCCCGTTTTTCACTGGGATTTTTTAATTTGTAGAAACATACTTCTGAAAATAAGAAAATTGTTCTTTTCAATCTCAATAAATGGTGTCACAGCATTGCTCGGATCACTTTTACATTTCTCAAAAATATGAGATCTACTGATTATAAAATAAAATTTGTGTATATTGTCAATTGCTGACGGAAAAAAATCGAAAATTTCATTAATCACTAGTTAACAAGTCCCAGAGAAAAATATCCCGAATTTTGTCAATATATCCTTGAAAAATACCGCGAAATTCGTCAGTCAGCCTTTGATTAAAATCATGAATTTCGCCAATTGCTCGCGAAAACAAATGGCCAACACTGGTTAAAATAAAATAATCACGTATTTAGTCAACTGCTCACAGAAAAAAAAAAATCTCAAATTTCATCAATTGCTAACGAGAAAAGTATTGCAAATTTTATCAATTGCTAATGGTAAAATTATCGCGAATTTCATCAATCACTAACAGGGAAAGTATAAAGAGTTTAATCAAATTATCTCAGGGAAAAAAAAATTCTAATTTTATCAATCGATCCTTGAAAAATATGCTGAAATTCATCAATCGATCCTTGAAAAATATGCTGAAATTCATCAATCGATCCTTGAAAAATATGCTGAAATTCATCAATCAATCCTTGAAAAATATTGCTAAATTTGTTAATCAATCGTTGATAAAAATGACAGAATTCATCAATCAATCATTGCTAAAAATCGCGAACTTCATCAATCCCCCCTCAAATCTCATTCTGCTTCTGGAGAAACCGCTAATTCATTTGGTCATCGATGAAAACGCACCTTTTTCGGCGTTTTCATACGGAATCATTCTTTGTCTCTGCGAAGGTTTAAAAAATATATTATCTCACAGCAAGTCAGGTCATGAGACAGTTGAAGGTTCCATTGGCGGCAAGTCCATCTTGATATATCGAAATAGCCCTGCATAAACGGTGCATGCATTCTCTTAAATTTCTTTTAATACCATACTATTCATTTGCATAGTATCAGACTTAATATCATCACTGAAAACAACCTGTTTATTATTCCGACAAGAATACCGCTAAGATGGAATATTTTTTTGGTTCCTAGCTATTTTGTTTTTACAGGGTTGAGTTGGGTTGGGTTGATTATTGACGGCCAATTATCTACACTTGGGATATAGGCCCGGGGGGAGTGTCCTTCGTGGGGGTCTTTCTAAGGGAACCTAACCCGTGTTTATGCATGGATAAATCCACGGCTCGAAGAAAACCACGAAACTTGTTTTTACAGGATTTAGAGTACTTTGTTATGTAATACCTATGAAAGCTGAACCTATTTATAACAGAATCCTATCTTAAACGTAAAACTCTCTTCTTTTTTCGGCATGTCCCAGCAATTTTTTCACATCAGTAAAAAGAATACATGAATACATTTTCAATCTTTCAGCCCATTATAGTCAATGTTGTCCTCTTTTCAATAAAGTTTTTTTTTTTTCGGAATTTGTATAGTGATTTAAAAATTTTTCATGATTTTTTATGCAATTTGTAGCATTTTTTTTTTTTTCATGTTTTGTCGCAATTTTTTTCACATTAGTAAAATTAATCAGTTTTCAATAAATTTATTCTAAACGTACAGCAATTTTTGATTTTTTTTGCCAATTTTTTAATGCGTTTTTAGTTTTTGTATTACACAGTGATTTTTTGAAATTTGTAAAAGGAATTTGATTTTAAACTTTTAGTCTAATATAGTAAACTTTGCTTTCCGCGATTTTAGAATTTTCTAGCGATTTTTAATGAGTTTTTTTTACTGATGTTCCACGTTCCGCAGCGATTGTTTCACATTTGTGAAAGAATTCCAGCTACAATGTTGCTATAGTAAATATTGTTCTTTGCTAATTTTGAATTTTTAATGATTTTTTATGCGATTATTAGTGTTTCTCAGCAATTTTTTCACATTAGCAAAAGGAATCCAGTCTCAACCTTGTAGCCCATTATAGTCATATTGTTCTCTTTTCAATAGTTTTTTTCTAATTCATACAGCGATTTCTAGCACTTATTTATGTTCTGCTTTGATTTTTCCATGTTAGTAAAAGGATTCTGTTTTCAATCTTTTAACCCAAAGTAGCAGTTTTTGCCTTCTTGTCAATAAAGTTTATTAGGATTTCGTACAGCATTTTTTGAATTCTTTGCCAAATTTTTAACGCAATTTTTAGAGCGTTTTTTTGCGTTTCATGGTGATTTTTTAACATTCATAAAAAGAATTTGGTCTCGAACTTTTAGCCTAATACAGTAAATTTTGTTCTTCGCAATTTTTTTACTTTTTTAGCGATTTTTACTGCATTTTTCAGCATATTTCACGTTCCACAGTGATTTTTTTGACATAGCACACTATAGTAAATTTTGTCAGATTTAAATTTTAGCAATCTTTTTATGTGGTTTTTGACAGCTTTTTTGCATTCTGCGGCGATTTTCCCATGTAAGTATAAGGAATCACTTACTGCACGAATTCCAAATAAACCTTATTGCAAACAGAACAAGATCTACTATATTGGGCTAGAAGATTGAAACCGGATTCCTTTTACTAATGTGGAAAAATCACAGTGAATCGTGAAAAAATGCTAAAATATAAAAAAAATCAGAGCCAAAATTTACTATATTGGGCTAAAAACTTAAAACAAGATTTCTTATGTGAATGTCGAAAAATCTCTGTGAAACACGAAAAAACTCTAAAAATTACATTAAAAAAATTGCTGTATGAATTTCGAATAAACTTTATAGAAAAGAGGGTAGAATTTACTATAGGGCAGAGGTTCCCAAAGTGTGCTCTGCGGAGCCCTTGGGGCTCCACCTATACTTTTCAGGGGCTCCGCGGCGTTCCAAGAAAATAAATAAAACACGAAAGAAATTAGCATATTGCAAGGGACAAATTTTTGAAAGTATGTAGGAATTTTTATGTGTGTGTGTGTCAAAAATAAATACATCTATCACTGAGTAGAAAAATACTATAATATATATTTTGTAAATCATATAAAATTTTGCATTTTACATGTATCCATTTTCTATATAATATTTTTGGTTTGAACTAATTTATTTTATGTTTCTACATTTAATGTGTTTTAAAAATTCTATTCAAAATAAGCTACAAGAAATAGTATTCTGAATTGAATGCACAATGTGAATCGAAAGAGCAAAGGCACTGTATATGTTATTTGTATCAATTTTTAGTTATTTAAATTTTCTATACTCTTTTTCATAGTAAAACAATGTTTGTCGCTTAAAACATATTTTTTATAACATCTTGTGTCATTATAGCCCCTCATTAGATTCATTTTACATTTGTGTATATAGTTTTTTTTTTTTTTTTTTTGTAACTTTAATTCCTTTAATCTGTTTATTTTTGTTTTATTAATTCATAGTTAATTAAATGTTCTATGCTATTTACATAATTCTGCTTAAATTTTAAAGCAATGTATGTTGCTGAAAACGCGGTTTTTTTAACATCTTGTATCACTTAACAAACCCTCTTTAAAATTATGTTTTAATTGGTCTCTGCATTGCCTAAGATTCCTATGTTATGATGCCACATTTTCCTATCAGAAATAAGGCTGTAGCAATTAAAAAGTACAGTGATCTCTCACTTATACGTGGTACACAGAAATCATTTTTCAGCACCAGTTTTTTTAGGGTTATTTTTGTCTTCTTAAATCGCAGAATTTATAAATGGAATTTTGCTGTTTTAAAATAGTGGTATGAAAAAGTAATTACTGAACATCGCGTATAAGTGAGAGATCACTGTATATATTGGTTCTTTACATTTGTCATCACACTAACAATCTAAACTTTTGCTCAGCTCTATCCCTTGCTTAGACTTTCGTTAATGGAGTACCCACCCTGATATAAATTTAACCCCACCCATATATCCCGTTTTGTTAGTAAAGTTTTACTACTACGAGGGAAAGTCATTAAGATACACACGAAAGATAATTAAATAATAACTTACAATGATATTCACTTCAAAACTATTTTTATTTCTCAACATATTCTCCACCAATAATTATGCACTTATATTACCGTTTTATCAGTGCCCCAACACCAGCTACATACAATTCTGTGGGTTGCTGTCTCAGCCACATTAAGACTTCCAATTGAACCTTTTCATCATCTGTGAATATCACCTTGCTTCCAAGATGGTTTTTTAGTGGACTAAACAGATAAAAATTGCTTGGAGCTAAGTCAAAGCTGTATGGTGGATGTTGAAGAAGTTGCAAGATGATGTTCACAGATGATGAAAAGGTTCAACTTGAAGTCCTAATGTGGCTGAGACAGCAACCCAAAGAATTGTATGCAGCTGGTGTTAGAGCACTGATAAAACTGATATATAAGTGCATAAATATTGGTTGGAGATTATGTTGAGAAATAAAAATTGTTTTGAAGTGAATATCATTGTAAGTTATTATTTAATTATCTTTTGTGACTTACTTAATGACTTTCCGTCGTAGTTTCAGTTCTTTTAACAAGTGTAGATTTTAAACGTATATCTATTTTGAGGCAAAAACAATGGTGAAAGAAAGTTACTTTCAAAGCTATAATTAATAGCTAAATACTTCAAATAAAACATCCAAAAAAAGTGAACGATGGTGCACCTAACAATAGAGACTATAGCTTTTGCCCCGCCCACTTAAACATTAAAACGATAATCTGCTTCTAAATGTATTTTTAAAAAATGTTTCAAAAGAAGAAGATCAGACGCAATTCCTTTTCGTTACATGTTTAGAAGTACTAGAAACGTAAATAAGACCGATAGAATCCGTATCGCATGATTCCGTTACGGGTGGGCGGAATTAGCGAAAACATGTTATATAATTTCTCATGGACGACTGGGCCTGCTCATTGTCTTTCTTTTCGTGAGTATTCCTATTCGGATTATATAGAAGTTTCTCTTTGTAAATGAAAACTGTACAACTTACTTTTTTTTCTCTGCGTGTGTGGTTTTCTCCATAAATAATAACAGTTACACGTAAACCTCAATGCAATGCATGACCCAGACAAGATTACCATTCAGAGTTCATACCGAAAATCCCGAAAGAATATTTTTTATTTTAAAAATGGGTGTCATTAACCCCTTAACAGTATTGTTCGAACGTCACTCGGGTAAGAAGAGTTTGTTTTCTTTCATTACGAAAATCTTTCATAAACCATAAGTTTTTAACTATAATTTTGCTGTATTTGGCGGACATATCTCTATTATGCAAGGCAGATATTTTAATACAAAAAAGTGGTTTATAGTCCTTATTTTTAATTCATTGTGTCCAATAATAGTAATATTAAATAAAACTGTTAACTCTTTCAGGGTCAAGCAATTGTGTTCCTGTAAGTTGAATTCTCCCTGGTATTTACGAAAGAATTTAGTTCAAAATAAGGAAAAGCAATTTTTCAACTTTTTTCATCAAAGTTAAAATAGTAAAATTTAATTAAAAGTTTCTGGTTCGAATCGGATTAAAATTAGGTGGGATAGAATATATCCCACCGCCCCTCAAATGGTTAAGGGGTTAAATAATAGAAAATTTGATTTTCAAAATTTCTAGTATTAATTCAGCATCTCTGTATCCAGAAAAGGGCCAAGCAGAGAACCTTAGCAACATGTTGGAAACTATTGGTTCGGACTCTTATCCTTACAGATCTTTCTCTGCTCCATAGGAATAAAGATAACATTAATTTTTAAACCATAGAGTACAGTACCCAGTGTAAACCATAGAGTGCATAGTGGGCTCCGCCTTAGAAATTCTTCCCCAAAAGGGCTCCACGAGCACAAAAGTTTGGGAACCACTGCTGTAGGGGAACATGTGGCATAGTGAAATACTTAAAAAAAATTACAATTTTCAAAATGAACAAACAGAAAATTTATTTGAAATTTTACACTGCATAATTTGTAATACCCTTGCCTTATAAAATTAATTTTTTTCAAATTTTTATTCTTTAATTTCTTTTGTGTAATAAAGATGTAATAAAATAGTAGAAAATTATCACTTTACCCCAGGTATGGTATTAACTGAAAGAAAATGTCTCTTGCGAGGGAAATGAAATCACTTTACCAACAAACTGCTTCTTAGCACCTGAACATTTTTCTGAGTGCAACTCAATCAATAGAAAATCCTCATTATTTATTTCACTAAATTCCACTTTTTCTGTAACAAGCTGTCCTTACCATTATACACCTGATGTATAATGACCTTATGTCCTTGCCATATTATACACCCGAATATGTAAACAAAATGATTTTGCACATTTAAAATTATAAATACGTTGTAAGGGCAAAGTGAAATAAAATATTTCAGATTGTCCCATCACTAAAAGTCTTTTTCACTTTGCCTCGCATGTGCATAACAAATGTTTATAAAAAATTAAAACCAAAAGTATGCCTAATATTAAATAAACAAATACTTCACTAGGTAGCAGAAGAATCTAATTTATATTTACAATATTAATAATGAGAACTTTATCATTATATAATTCAGAAAATGTTATTTACTTACCGAATAATATTACAATATATTCATCTAATTTGAAAAAGTCCTTCCGGCCTGTACCGGGAGGAAAAGGTAGCTTTCCTATATCTACGTTTTAAAATTTTAGCTAATGTTACACGAAATCAGCAAGGTAAAATGCAAAGAAACGTTTACAAAAGATTCGTTAATACTGAATTTGAATAAGAAATTCGTCAAATTATTGAGCAATAGCCAAATTGGCTTCATTTATGAAGACTTATTTTGATCGCCAAATTTCGCGATATTTCGCCAAATGTCGCCAATTTTGTCGCTAACGGATATGAATATATAGTTTTATGAGTATGATTGGGAAAATTATTACAACAATGAAAGAAAATAATTTGCGAGTAATCGCGTTAATGTGGTGTTTTGTTTCAAAATGTCAGCCACCCTAGAATTTCAAACTGCTCTATCTCAGCCATTTTTTAAGATAGAGGTAAACCAAAAAAAGCTCTGGAATCCTTGTATCAAGGCCTAACACTTAAGCCAAAAATAAATTTGAATTTTTAACTTTTTTGTATAGTTATTTTAGATTTTAAGTTAATTTAAATCTTTAAGTGGCCGCCATCTTGAAACAAGATGGCGGACCAAGCTGGCCAACGAACTCGGTCGAGACATTAGTGACCTTAATACACACAATTAGTTTCATCAAAATCGATTCATAAATACGAGTGTTATCGTATGACATAGGTCAGATATATGGATATATCTATATATATAAATCAACATTTGGACGGAGGGTGTTTTTGGGGTCTGGGGGTCATGATCGGTGAAAATATATCGAAATTTTCCGGAACTGCTTTCCTCCGAACGGCTGCAATAGGTAGCTTTATACTTTTTTGTATTGAAAGCTACCTAAAATAGTCACTAACATCATATATATTGTTCTCATGAAGTGATTGTTGTCTTGACATAGTTGCCAACTCTTCTGATTTTTAATTCTTCTTAATTTCAACTTATCTTCTAATTTTCTGATCAGAAGATGAAATCTGCTTTTTTTTCTTTTTTAAATGAAAAAATGGTGTTCAGAAATATTTGAAGAAATTGCAGAAATTCATTTTTTTAGTGGCTGTCTCTTGTCATCTGTTAAATTTAGTAGCCACCAAAGCAACTTATAATATATATTTGGAACTCTGTGCCAATAGGAGAGGGGGGGGGGGATTTACAATTATAATGGTGTTGAAGTTAGGAAAACTTGATAGCTGTCTCTCAGATGATGCTTGCAGAGGATCCAGTGATAACCATTATAAAGTTTTCTCTTAATAATAAATAGCTGAACTTTGAATTGTTTAAATTTTCAAAATTAATGGATCATCCATTTGATAACAATTCAAGTTATAATCTAAATAATGAAGAACAAGTGGTACATTATCTATTAACAGGAAAATAGTTAATCAGTTGCTTAAAGAATGAAACTACCATTAGTTTTCTAAAAAAGAGAAGAATTCAGAATTATATAAAGTTTACTTTGTTTTCATTTGAAATAAGAGTAGTGAATTTAAAAAACAAACAAAATGGTTAAGCTTTAAGAATAGCCTGCTGTCTGCCATCTTGTGTTTTAAATCAAAACATTTGTTTTGTTTCTCCTTTCCAAAATAATTTTCATCCATATTTACTTATTATAAACAAGTCTGTGTTCAAAGTTTTATAAAATTTTAAAAATCTTATTTTTTTCTGATTTTTCGTCAAAATCTTCTGATTTTTTGTCTAAAATCTTCTGATTTTCAACGAAATGTAGTTGGCAGCTATGCCTTGACAATAAGCAAGTAGATGTTGAAATAACATAATTAAAATATCAGCTAATAGGTGGCACAGCATACAGACAAAATATTTAAACATTTCACTTTGCCTCTCTATTTCATTTTGCCTCAAGTTCCTCTACTTGTGTTGGTATTGGGCTAAAACATTAAAACCTGGTGTATTTTACTAATGTGGTAAAATCGTCTTGAATCCAAATTGCTCTACCAATTCTGAATAAACTTTATTGAAAACAGGACAAAACTTACTGTATTGGACTAAAACATTAGAACAAGATTAGTTTTATTAATGTAGAAAAATTGCATTGAAGATCTCATTAAAAATCACTAAAATTAAAAAATCTTGGAGGACAAAATTTACTGTATCATGCTAAAATTATATATTTTTATTTAAAAAAGAAATTCCTTTTCCGAGTGTTAATCTGCCGCGGAAAAGTAAAAAAAAAAAAATAATTAAAAATCGCTG
This sequence comes from Maratus michaelseni, assembly GCA_963931845.1. Classification (NCBI taxonomy): domain Eukaryota; kingdom Metazoa; phylum Arthropoda; class Arachnida; order Araneae; family Salticidae; genus Maratus; species Maratus michaelseni. The sequence goes on along the minus strand of OZ007587.1, from coordinate 179,960,710 downwards.
TATAATTCAAAAATTGTGGAGGACAAAATTTATTCTATTAGGCTAAAAGTTTGAAATGAAATTCATTTTCCTAATGAAAAAAAAAAAAATCACTGTGGAGCGTAAAAAATCACATTAAATTTACTAATATTAAAAAATCATAAAGAGGGCACAATTTATTATATTAGCATAAGTTTGAATTCCTTTTCCAATGTTAAAAATCACTGCAAAATGCAAAAAAAAAAAAAAAAAAAAAAAAAAAAACTGAATCGCATTAAAAAAATTCAAAGAAATTTAAAAGTTGCTGAATTCCAAATAAACTTTATTGAAAAGTGGACAAAATTTACTGTATTAAGCTAAAAGATTGAAACCGGATTAATATATAAAACCACTGCAATCATATTAAATGATTATTATGCTCTTCTCATTTCATTAGGCCTAATTTATTACATTTAAAACATACAGCTTTGTCTTACAATTATCCCCTTGTTTTTCTTTGTACATGGATTAAACATTAATCTAATTTTACTAGTACGGGCATTAAATATGTATAAAAATTATAAAACTGAAAACATTATTTAGGAGGGTGGCTGTGGATTGCTGAAAAAATTATTAAAACTTAATTTTAAAAACAATTAACAAAAAAATCCTAAAATAATAAAATCCCCCCCCCCCCCATACCCAAAAAAAATTATGAAATAAAAATACTATTAAAGAGGGATGTGGTGGGACTGCTTAAAAAAAAAGGTTTTATGCATTAAATCATTTTATTTACATCACAAAATCATAATCTACAACATAAATAATACACTCTTCCTTTTATTCACACAATGTCTCATCACACATTGCTAATTATTGTACTTGTCTTCCCATATCATCTTTATTATATTTTTAAATTTTATTTACTTCTTTTTAGTTTCCTTACATTTCAAATATTATTTGTTTTGTTAATATATATATATATTAATCTTTCTTTTGATTCTATTTTATCTTCATCCATAATAGATGGCAGCACAAGCATTATTTAATTTGTCTACAATTTCAGCTTTTACTTATAATTTTTTGGGATAGATGACAGCACTGCATAATTTATTTTATATTATTTTTTTCAGCAATGTTTGCGCATAGATATCTCAGCCATTTTTGAGTTGATGTCTGTCTGATTGTCATCTACTTACAATACTTTTCCATCTACAGTCTTTTTTTTTTTTTTTGGCGAGTCTTTAACATTATTTATGATCTAATTACTATTTAAGTTCAATAATTGTTTATTTATCTAATTTTTATTTCTGTTGCATATTTATTTTCTTATTTGAACCTCATGTCGGTTTTTTAATTTTCTTGTTTCATTTATATATGTTATTAGGGGCTTAATATTGTCGATTTTAGGCATAATGCTGACAATATTTGATGAAATAACATATATTTACTATGAATATTCTTATAAAGCCCTTCTGAAAATTCTATAAGATATTCATAATTTTCCAATTTTTGCTTTTTCATCATTTTAAGTATAATTCGTTCAGTTTCCATTCCATTGCTTTTTATAATGTCTTATCCTTCATTTATATATATATATCAGAGTTCCCCAGACTGTTTCAGAAGGGTGCTGCACCCTTTCTGCCCTTTGGTTTACAAAATAGCACCCTTCTTGCCCCTCATAAAAAGAATCAGCACCCTTCTTGCCCCCTCCAGTAAAATAATTAACCCTCTTGCCCCTCATTATAAAAAGTGTCCTTTCTTCTTTTTGCATTAAAAAATTTGCTTTCATAGTAAAACCTGACTCAATGTTATCGTAAAAAGAGTGCCTTGACTTTTAAATATCGAAAGTGGCTTTAAAAACCAAAAGAATAACCTTTAACAATTAAAAAAGTGCACTCAAGAATCTGAAAAATGCCCTTAAGAATAAAAAAAGGGCCCTTTTCTCACCAGCAGCACCCTGCCCTTTTTTAAACCTGGGGGAAACTCTGTATATATACTATTTTCTTTATCTAAATTACGTTTTTTATGGTAAAAAATGTTAAGTTCTTGCACAACTGTTAATATGGCCTTTTAAATTCATTTCTTTTTATATGCCTTAATAAGACTAATTTATAATCAAATGGGGCTTTGCTTTTATCTTTTGATAATTTGGTTAAATATAATATAGTTTCTTTTTATTGTATATGAATAAAAATATTTCAATACAGTTTATTCTGAATTCATTGTATTTATTTCAAATACCTTTGTGTATTTATTTCAAATATCTTTGTGTATTTTTACCTTTTCTGTCTCTTCTTAAAACAACCCAAATAAGAACTTTCCTTGGTATGCGTGTTTATCTGAGTCTGTTTATTTTAACCCTTTCAGGAGCAAGTAATTGTATTACTCTAATGTTGAATTCACACCAGAATTTTTCTTAAAAATTATTTGAAAATAAGGAAATTTTAATATTTTTACCAAAGTTATAAAAGTAAAATTTTGTTCAAAAATTCTTGTACAAATATTTATGGTATATTAAAAAAAGGGGGGAAGGGAGGCTTCGGAGGGGTTAAATCTAATTATTAAGCAAAAATGCATTTATAGCTCTGTATGAAATATATTCAAATTTAAAGAAATTTTCTTTTGATTTCTTAAATATCTCAATAAAAAGAGCATCTTAAAAAAAAATAAAAACACTTTTGTAACTCTTCAAAAAAATTAAAAAAATTAATTTGTTTTAGAATCTTTTTTTTTTTCATTAGCACTTGTACTTGTGGAAATACTAGTCAAAGGCCACAGGACACTTAAAAAGGGTCAGAAAAGTCACAGAGTGCTGTACCCTGCCAAATTGGTTTAGAGTCAGTATTAGATATAAATAGAACTTTTACCCATGTTGCCATATTATGTTTGCAGTAATAAATTACATGTACAAACAGTGCTAAGTTGAAATTAAACTTAGTTGTTCCAGAATAATTATTTTGGAACACAAAATCATGAGCTTGCTTAAAATAGTATTGTTTGTACTTGTAGCATGTTTGTTTATTATCTGCACTTAATGATAGTTTTTATTATTTTCTGTTGTGTCTATATGTACTTTTATGTATTTTGAAGTTAATGCATTTTTTCCAACTAACTTTGTGGAATTTTAATTGTTTTTACTTAATTATAAATACAGGTGTTTCGTGCGCGAACACCACCTGAAGCTGTGGATTTAGTGTCTAAACTTCTAGAATATACTCCTTCAGTACGATGTACACCTCTTCAAGCTTGTGCTCATCAATTTTTTGACGAGTTAAGGGAACCACATACAAGATTACCCAATTCACGAGAATTGCCTCCTCTTTTTAATTTCACTGAACATGGTAAGGTTTATTGACTATTTTAAACAAAAGCTATTTTTGGTTTAATGTGTATTTTTAAAATATGGCAGACAGGGTTTTTCTTTTTATGGAAGTGGGTGTCTACTAAAGACATCTTTTTATGCACAGTCTAAATTAGATATATTAAACAAGGAAATAATTTTGGGTGTCGTAATCTCAAAGGAATACAAAAATTATAATTGGAAAATTTTGCTTTGAAATAAGTTTACAGTAATACAGAAGCTGTTCGCACATTTCTTAGATGAGTTTGTTTTAGTGTTAAAAAAAAAAAAAAAATCTGCATAGAGAAATTACTTTTTCATAGCTAATATGTTTTTGGAAATGTAAATTCTCGTCTGGCAACTGAAATGTTTGTTTACATGCAAAATGGCACTTTTAAAGAACCGGTGGATAGAAGGCTAAATTTCTGTACTTTCCAAGTAATTCGTATTTGGTAATTGCTATGAAAGGCATGGTTTTTCTATATCTAAAGCCACAGTAGGTAATATTGTCAGTAACACAGAGAAAAAACATGAATGTCTGGCTTAAAGTGGAAAAATTGTTCAAAATATGTACTCAAGAACAAAAAGGAATTCTTCGAATATTGCAAAGGGTAAGATCTTTTATGGTAAAGAAAATCTCCCAAATCAAAGGACTGTTGGTAAATTGTTAAATTGCTCAGTGTCAACTGTTAACAAAATCATCAATACTGATGTGAAGTTTAAAATGGTCAAAAAATGCAATGTTGATTGTCTTACTCCATGACATATTGTCAAACATAGAACACAATGCAGAATTCTTTATGATAAGCATTTCTCCAGAGAAAAATGGAAAAATGTTGTTATAATAGATAAGCTTGGGTCTATTTAAATGATCCTAATAAAATGAGATCCATTTATTATCATCAAAGAGGAGAAAAATAAGTCTTAAGACATGGTTCATTGTATCTAAAGAAAATTTTAGAGAAGGATTTATGATTGTTGCTGGCTTTGCATATAATGGCAAATTGAAAATAATGGGAGTGGAAAAAAATATTAAGATCAACTCCACATACTGTCCGAAACATATTTTACTCTCAATCTTCTACACACACGAAATACCATCTCCTTGCCCCCAGTGCCATTAATCTGTTGAACTGCATCAAGAATAAAGTAAGCAGTAACACATCACAATCCACTGTTAATTTCCTGGAAAAAATGGAACGAGAAACAGGTATTATTGACCCATTACGAGTTGACACTTCGGAAGCAAGCACTTCTTTTGGAAGAGTCTATTTTATGGAAGGTATGCGCGATGAAACTGGACGAGATAAATAATGGTCTTTGATAACGCAGGCCCTCCTCCTCCTTCCCCCCCACCTTTGAGTGACAGCCATTCACTGCAAGGAATAAGGTGTTACAATGAAATAAATTTCGTGCCAAAAATTTGTAACTTGCTCCACAGAAACCTGTTTTCCTGCCCTTGATTAGCAGTGTTTTATTTTTCTCTGTATCTTTTAATTTATCTTGCAGTTTTTAAACTGTCAGTGATGGAACAGTTGCACACCAAAACGATCATTTTTCAACAAAATTGCACCCAACTGCACCAATTTGATAATTTTCTCCTAGCAACCTTTTGCCATAAGAAAAATTTTGTCATTCTTCACAGTACAAAAACCCCTCTTTAAAGTACTTGTTAAGATTCTAAATGTGCATGTGTGCGCCGATCAGTCGATCCTCTGATTGGATTGAGTTTCCTGCAAAGGAACTATGACTAGAGCTTAGCAGCTAGGAAGCTCGGCTCGCGATGCACCAATCAGAGTCTGCTACTTTTTGCCTTTTCCTCATGTTGGCGAAGCTGCTCCGCTCGTATACTGCAGGGGTCACAAACCTGCGCCAAATGAAAATATCTGCTACAATCTGCTACAAATGCATTGTTTTGACTAGGGATGCACCGAATAGTGATTCTGGCAGAATACCGAATATTCGGCCCAGAAGTAAACCAAATACCGAATATTCGGCTAGCCGAATAGTAACAATGAGGCCGAATACCAAATATTCGGCCAACCAAATAGTAACTATTCGGCCAAATACCGAATATTCAGCTGGCTGAATATTTTTATATTTCAGAGTTTAAAAGTATTAAAAGTTAAATTATAAAAGAATTTTACATAATATTTAACACAGATACTACCATTTTATGAAGTAGACCTTTTTACAAGAAACCTTTACATAAAAAAAAATCTGTGCTTTGAGTTATAACTTAAAAAAACTTTTTTAATTAATAAAGCTTTAAACTTCATAGCTTCTTCTGTGAATTAAAATAAATTTATAAAATGTTCTTATATTCTTTAACAAATACTTTAAAATCAATGAAATTTTTTGAATGAATAGAAGAAACATTTTGCAGTGTTTTTTTTGTCAGGAAGGGACTAAAGTAAAACAATACTAATACATATTAAAATGCTGGCGAATCAGCAAGAATAACTTTCCTGTTCCTTTTTATTTGGTGAGGAAGTTTTTAAATGAACCGGCGAGCAGGTGTCTGTAAGGGCGATCATATTCAGAGGTTGTAAACAAACAGTGTGTTCATAAATCTTGGAACAAACTTGTCCCCCCTCTCATTGCCTCTGTTGATATCAACAGGTAAACTCGCTTGTGGAAAAACATACTCAACAAATCACTACATATGGAAAAAAAAAACTCTAAAGAGATCCCTTTTTTTTTCTTAACACATTAAGAATTTAGAACTTACTATTTAACCCAATTTAAAACATTTGAAAAAAAAACTTATTCCGTCACCATTTAACATCAGAACAAAAAAAAAAAAAAAAAAAAAAATTCTCTTTTTTTTCTCTTTAAACCATAATCTTAAAGCTTAAAAAATATCGCACTAGCAAGGTAACTACACTTTTTGCTTCATTAAACTAACAAAAAAAAACAGTTATGTTTTAGCCATTCATTCACAATGTCTTTGCTTGCATACGATACATAAAAGTTTTACAAAAATACAATATTTCAAAAACATTTCATATTATATATATATATATATATATATATATATATATATATATATATATATACGTACCTAACAAAGATTTACGTAACAAATTTCCAATTTGGAAACGTTACTATTTGGTCGACATCCTTGACCATACCAAACGTGCAATTTGCACAAAAGCTGAAAAATCTAATTACTTAAAAAGTTCTTTATTTAAAAAAAATTGAAGGCAGAAGGGTGCATCCAGATGAAAATATAATCCTGCACAAAAAAATACATCCATTCCCGGTATATAACTTTCAAACTTCACTTCTTTCAATCAGTTAAAGCTATCTAGATGCCTAGAATAAAGAGAAAAATATTAATAAAACAGAAAAAAAACATCAATTATAAAGGATCCCACAAAATTTAGACAAAACTAAAAAAAATTGATATAGAATTTTGGAATAAAAAAAATTATCTCCCTAAAAAGTCAAAGTATGGGTACCGTATGGCCAAGGTGTCAGGATATACTTAAAACTTGAAAATGTTGGTTAAAAGGGGTATGCAAATGCATGACAAAAACTTTAAAAACATATGAAGAGTAAAAACAATGAGACTTAAAACAATGTACATCAGTTGTCTTTAAACAAAGTTCTCTTCAATAGAAAGATAGCATAAACATTTACAAAAAAAACCATACCACCAACACCACAAATAAGAAAAGGTACACAATATAATCTAATAAAGGTTACAACAACAACAATGTATATAGTTTAAGTCTGAAAGACCAACTCTACAAATTTTAACAATAGGCAGCGAGTCAGGGGTTTTGTGAAAATATCTGCCAGGTTGGCCTGGCTACGCACGTGATGTAAAATAAAATCCCCAGTATTGTACAGATCCCGGATGAAGAACAACTTGACGTCAATATGTTTGGACTTATAGTTCTCAACCGGGGACTTAACAAAATCAATTGCAGCTTGGTTATCCACTTTCATAACAGCGTTTTCACTTGTGGTAGGAAAAATTCCCCCCTCATTGCATTCGCGACGTATCCGATTGAACCAGACCAAGTTCTTAACGGCCTCAGTCATTGCGACGAATTCAGACTCCATAGTCGATAAACTAACACACTTTTCCTTAACAGTGTGCCAATCGACAGGAGCTCCGTCCATCATGACTATCTGGCCGCCGATCGAAGTCCGATCATCTCAGTTAGCAGTGAAATCTGCATCTGAATATACAATAAGACGGTCTGAATGACACAATAGTTTAAGCAGATAATGAGAAGTAGTTTTCAGATAACCTAAAAGTCTAAGTAGACTATCCCAATGCACCATTCCTGAGTTTGACTGAAATTGGCTCAAGACATTCACGACGTAGCACAGGTCAGGACAAGTACGATTTGCAATAAAAGATAAACAACCCAAAATACTTCTGTATGGTACATGTGACATTTCATCTATATCAGTTTGTGAGACGGGACAGTCTTTTCGAGATAGAATTGTTCCTTTACTAATTTGGAGAGAAGAGAAAGGAATTTTAAACCTTGAAAATCTATTGCAAACCTCATTGATATAGCCGGTTTGATGAATAGTTAAACCATTATCTGTTTCACTAAACTCAACCCCCAGCAGTTTTCGGGTTCTTCCTAATTCTTTAATATCAAATTTAGATTTTAACAGGGTTCATACGGTGCTTGAAAGTCCTTGAATTTTTAAGAGAGAAAAAAGGTCCTTGGAAGTGCTTGAATTTGTTTATATTTTAATGAAGGTGCTTAATTTTCATTATTTTTTTATAGGTGCTTAATTTTTCTTATTCAGATATTCAAAATAAAATATAATCGCAAACTTTAAAAAAAAAAAAAAGAGCGAAAATATTTGTTCCGAGATCGTTTTTTTTTTTTTTTCAGGAGTTCAAAGTGCGTGCATTTGTCGTTTCTCCCTTCCTCCTTAAGTTAACAAAAGAAAAATGAAAAGAAGGGTAACTTATTGCTACTACCAACAGCATGATCGGAAATTTTGTTCTTATCTTTCTTCCTTTATACGTTGTGTTTCTTCAATATTGCTACACCTATTGCAACACTAAAACTCGGTCAGTTGACGCATGCACACATGCATGTATGCCGGTTTTCACAACAAGTAGTTTTCATCTGTATTTGTGCATTCTGTATGTCTGTAGTAGTAATTATTCGTTGAGATCTATGCTATAACGATGCCTAGAATGTGCAATTTCTGTGACTTGTGGCTAGAACAAGAAGAATACAAGTGTTGGTTAGAAGCAGTACCAAATAGTGCATACCAGTTCCCATGCAAGTTATGCAGTGTTACCCGGCAATTGGAGAATATGGGAGAATCTGCATTAACAAGTCATATGAGAGGGAAGTGTTTTCCATAACAATAAATATATAATTCTGATACCTGTTGTAAAATGTGAGGGAGATTGGAGGTGATGTGATAGCAATGTTATTCACGTGTCATGAATCATGGGTACCAGCAAACAGGAGCAAGGAAAGGTTGTCCCCCTTGTTGTAATTCTAATTGTTTTAATTAGATAATTAAAATTATTTGGATTTACTTTAATTTTAGTTTTAAGAAAAATAATGAAATTTATTTTTGTTGCGTGATTTTGTTTTGATTAATCAAATACTTATTTGTTAATCAAAACGCAATGATTGGACTCCCGCCAAAAAGAAAGAAAAAATGTCCCATTCCTAAATTTAGTTCTGACAATATTCGCATAGTGAATTGATTTATTAATTAGTGTTGTTTTTATTGCATACTAGTTGTGGGCCCCGATCAAATTTGTATGATTTTATATTTTAAAACAAAAATCTTTCAAAATGAATCGGGACCTCTACTGACTGTTGGGGCCCTGATCAAATTTTTATTTTTATACGAAAATATTTCAAAATGAACCTGTGATTGGTGGCTCCACTACCTTCGAGAGTGTATGTCATGCGCATCGTCCGATGTTGATCAAGACCCCTATTGAATTTATATTTTTTACAAAAATCTTTAAAAACGAAACTGTGATTGTTGTCCCCAGACTGCCTTCGACAGCATATCTCGTGCATGTCACCAAACTCCAATCAAATTTGCATTATTTAAATTTTTTTTTAAAGAAAATCTTTCAAACTGAACATATGATAATTTTATTATTATTAATTTTTTTATTTTTAATAATTCCAGTTTTATGAGATTTTTATTATCTCATTTTAATTAATCTCCTCACTTCTTTCTCTTTTTTAAACATGTGAAAAAAATTACAGCAGCAACTATATTTATGTCAAAGTCTAACAGAATATGAAGTTTTTTTAAACTTCGTACATTTGTTCTTGAGATATAGCTATTGTAAAAATTATAACAAAGTGGTATAACAGCGCCATCTGTTGGGATATCTACACCAAAACGTAATCAGCGTCTATTTATGTCAAGGTCTAACTGAATCTGAAATTTCATGAAAATGAGTGCATTAGTTCTTGACATAGAACTATTGCAGAAATCGCGAAAAATGCAGCATAGCAACGCCACCTGTAGAGCGATTTTCACCAAACACTAATCAGCACCAATCTGTATCAGGAACTAACTGAATATAAAGTTTTAATAAATTTAGTGCATTAGTTCTTGAGATAGAACGACCACAAAATTTTTGTCACATACAAAGTCACAGACTCACAGACAGACACTTTTAAAAACAGTCAAATAGTGTTCAGGACCTTCTAAAACATATAAATTCATCGAAAACCAGAAGTCAAAAATTTTCATGAATCCAATACTTTCTTCTTGTAAAGATAGAAGAAAGTAAAAATTACTTAGATATAGTGTGAATTTTCTATTATGATGCATAGCGACATTGAATAATTTAAATTTTCTATGAGCTCAACAGAAAAAGTTACTGGCTACTTCAAAGATGCAAAAATCTGTTTTTGACTGTGGAAAAGTAACTATTTTATTGCAACAGCCCTCTGAGGAGTCAGAAGCGTCTGCATCTTTACCATTGTCTGCGGCTTCAAACTCAGAAATGTCTGTTCCTTCAACCTCACAAGCGTCTGTGCTATCATCATCACAAGCTCCTGCCTTATCATCTAAACCTAAATCTATAAATGATTTTATGGCTGGCAAAGAAGTTTTAACAGCTGAGGTTTTGTGGGCATTAAAATGTGGGACTTCAAATTAATCCTACAATACTTGCTCATAAGTAGTCGATGTACTGAAAATTATGTTCACAGATAGCAATATAGCTAAACAATTTACATTATCACCAGCGAAATGTGTTTACTGATGTTGTTTTGGCATTGCACCACATTTTAAAGATCTCTTAATCAAATTAGTGGACAAAAATAATTTCACTGTATTATTTGATGAAACGCTGAATAAATCGAAACAGTCCAAGCAAATAGATTTATTAGTCCGATTTTGGCATCCAAGCTTAAACCATGTATGTACTAGGTACATAAATTCAGTTTTTTAAGGTCATTCAACAGCAAATGACTTGCTTAATGGCATAAAAACTGCACTTAGCAATTTTAATTTGGGAAATATTGTGCAGTTATCCATGGATGGACCAGCTGTAAACTGGAAAGTATATGAAAATCTCCAAAAAAACCTTTAAAAAAGTATGATCATGGTATACTAAATGGTATGACATAACATGGAACATGGTATGAGATAGTTACCTGCGGCTTGCATGTGTTACATAATGCATTTGAAGCTAGTAGAGCTTCTTCAAATTGGCAAATGGATGTATTTTTGATTAATTTGCATAGGCTATTCAAGTACTGTCCAACAAGGCTTCAAAATTATTATGAAGTATCATCAACTGACAAGACTGCCTTGAAGTTCTGCTGACATAGATGGCTTGACAGCCTACCAGCTATAAAAAGAGCCATTGAAATCTTAGAAGATTTAAAGTCATTCATCTCTTGTGTCAAAAAAAAAAAAAAAAAAAAAAAAAAAAAAAAAAAAAATTCCCAATCTTAGCAATTGCACATATGACTCCATAAAATCTTTTTTAAAAGATGAATTGTTAAGTTGCATTTTCTCTCAATCAGTTGCATCTTTGGTGCAGCCTTTCATGACGAAATATCAAACTAAAAAACCTGTGCTGCCATTTTTTGCCGCTGATTTAACAAAGTTAATTCGGTCATGCTTACTGAATTACAAAATTCTTAAGGAGGGTGAAATAAAAAATGTAACAGTTTCGAAATTTTTCTCAGTTTGAATTCAAAACTGATATGTTGAATGCCATTGCTAAAATAGAAACTGAATTCACTGGGGAAAAACTGCTCAAAAATCTTAACAGAACAGAAATCTGTGAAAGAAAGTGACGTTACTGCTCTGAAGCAAGAAATAAGGGACTTTTTTAAGGAGGGATTTATGCAATAAGGGATTAATGCAATGATGAAAAAAATCATTGAAAAAAGCCCAATAAATTATAGTATTGTACGCAATTTATCTTGTTTGAATCCTGGTAAAATTGCACGGAACAAAGAAAACTGCATTTCACTAATGAAATCCATCATAAATGCCTTCCAAGAAAATGGTTGGATCCCAGAAGATGACTATAAAACCAGTCATCTGGATTATCAAGATTTCCTTGAAACAACAAACTTATCAGTTTTCATGAGCTTTAATGAATCGACAGATAGATTAGATGATTTTTTATGATCATATGTGTATTAAAGGACACGTTAAAGCCTTCCATGTGACCAAATTTGTGTTGCTTTTGTCCCATGGACAAGCTTCTGTCGAGAGAGGATTCTCTATTAACAAAAATATGGAAGTGGAAAACCTAAAAGAACATTCTTATATTTCTTTAAGAATTATAAAAGATCATATAGAGTATTGTGGTGGCGTGCTTAAAGTACAGTGTCTAGAATAATATAGTGTGGCAATCGCGTATGCCGCGTAATGCTTTAGAATTATCCAAAAAATTACAATTTCGTAGGTGGCGCTACCATCAAGCTTCCTTGCTTGTAAACAAGGCTGCGTGCATTTACTAAGGTGACAATTCTCGATCCACTAGACTTCTGTTCTAGCGTACTTCTGAGGTTCAGCAGAACTATCTGATTGGCTTGTCGTATTGTCAATCAAACTAATAAGTAACAACCCACACACATGGTCACATTTGCTGACGGACGGAGCAAGACCCCTGTTCTGTTGAAGTAGAAAAGAAAGCAGCACGTTTTTTTCTTTTGCGTTTGAACTTAACGTTTTTATTTCTTTTAGGACTTTTTTTTTTTGCACTCAGTATCAGTTTGGTTTTATCATTTAATATCAATAAATCATTAATAAGTATACTTCTTATTATTTTCTAGTAATTGATGCGCTGTATTTATCAAATAATTCAATTTTATCATATTGCACATTGAAAAAATGTGATATTTGAGGTATTAATACGATAAAATGAGAAAACTATATTTCAATCTGTGGCTAAAATCACATTTCAATAAATAATAGATAACAATATTTTATTTTTATTCCTGGAACTGTTTTTCAGTTTTCTGGAAAACGTAATTTTTTGAGTTGACACTCTTCAAATAAGCCTGCAATATGTAAAAAAAAAAAAAAATCTTATCAGTAAATCAACCAATCTAAGGGGGCACGAAAAATTGAAAGTGCTCTGGGCACAAAAACTTGCTAGTCGGGCCCTGATCCCAATGTAATGCTAAATGACCTCAAACTGATTTTGCCTTTGAATTACACTGTTTTGCTTTAATTTTTATAAATTTACTTGGGTCAAGGTAAAATTTTTATGCTACGGAGATGTATTATACTGCAATCCATGTTTACTATCTGGATGGGGAAAAAAAAGATAGTTTCAGCCCTGTATGAAAGGAAAGGCAGAAACTATACATGATAGAATCCTTAATTAGCAATAAGGAAGTATTATGTAATCATAAGCATAAAATTATAGAAGCAAGTTTTGGGGTTTTTATGTTAGCCTGCAAACATTTCACCAACAGCAGCTTTTATTTTTTGCATATGAAAATATTAAATTTGAAATAATGCTTTGATGTAGAGATAAAATCGTTTTGTTTGTGATATTATCCTTTTTTTTGCGTGTATTTTAAATGAAATGAATGAAAAGTTTGTTTTAAATGAAATGAATAGAATACTAATGATGGTGATGGGAACAATATTTAGCAATTTATTATCTGTGCCTGGCTAACATAAAAGTACCCAAGTTTCTTTTAAAAAGAGGTAACATTCAACATACAAAACATATATTTCAAAAGAATTTTATTTGTTATCTAAATAGAATTATTTATCAGTCATTTTCAAATTAACTACCATTTTAGGATTACTATCACACATATAATTTGGTTTAAATTCCAAAAATGGTTAGGTGTTATTGATTTCTGATAAGTTAACACTCAGTAGGAAAGTGATATTTTATAAATTTCTCAAAGTTACATTTTAAAAAAAGGTTAATAACTGGTGATTTTAATTGATATTATTTAAAAAAAATTATGTTTAATGATTTTTCAAAATAATTTTGACCAAGAAAAATGTTGTTCTAAGGAAGATAGTGTAAGGCCTAATGATCATATAGTAAAAAATATCTAATTGACAAAAAGTTATTATAACTGAATTCATAATTAAAAATATAGCTAATACCCCCTGAGAGGTAATAAAAATACTTACCATTTTAATAAGAGCTTTTCAATAAATAAAAATTAAAGTAGTAATTTAGTTTACATTAATATTACTATTTTGCCACACTTTGTTTACACTAAATAAGGAACAATAAAGTTTTCTCTACCTTTATTTTCAACTACAGATATAAAAGTTTTGTAAAATAATTATAATAATACTCATGAGATGTATAAAGACTAAAGAGCAGACATTAATATTAAATTTTAAACTATTATATAAATATATATTAGAAGAAATTTTTGTATTCTTATATATTTAAACTAGTCTAGTTAAAAATATTTATAACTTTGTTAAATCAGGATGTTAAATTTCTGTAATTTTGTAACTACAATAATCTAACACTCAATCACTTAAGTACATATAAACACGTAAATTAATACATTTTATAATACATATATATGTTATGTTATATCCATGTCAAAAGGGTTTTTTTTTTTTTTTTTTTTTTTTTTTTTTTTAATGTAATTATGTGTTTTAAGGTTAAAGTATTAAACAGGCAGTTATTTTGGAAATCTCCCATTACTAAAATAGATTGAAATTACTTTTATTCTTTGAAATTTTACATGAAAACAGGCATGTTAAATCACTGTTTAATGTTATTAAATAATATGCAAATAATACACAGGTGCTTAGAATTATTCATTAGAAATAAATATAATGGACATAAAACTCAATGCTTATTAAACCTGAAATTGTTTTATTCAGCTCTCTGCCCTTTCTTTAAATGTGGTAATCAATTCATAAAGTTTCACAATCAATTTATTAAATCGAGTTCGGCAAGCAGATGTACACTTTCAAAGCAGAAGAAGAAATTACACTTCTGTTTTCAAAACAGACACCAGCTGGCCAATTAATTCAGAAATTTAATTAAAAGAAAAGTCCGTATTTCCTTTTATACTGAATACGTCTTAGAAAAGAATCACTTCAATTCGCGAAACACATGGCAGCTATGTAACTGAAAAATAACTGCAAATGATGACTCTTCTTTTAATCAACTGATAATAGTAAATGATGATTCTTCTTTTATTCAGCTTATAATATTAAATATTCCTCTTTAATAGCGCAACGAAATAATTGAAAACAGAGCTTAAATCTACTTTTTTAAATATCCATATCGTCACAAAACAAACTTGTCATTCCCCTCAGAGCGAGACTTGTAAACAAGTAGGAGGTTCTATTTCCATCCAGCGATAGCCATGATTGGCTCAGAAGTACGCTAGAACAGAAGTCTAGTGGATCGAGAATAGTAGCTTTACTAAGCGTTAGTTGCAGTGCCGAGAGATTACTAAGAATTATGTAAAAACTTGTAAAATATTTCGAAGATGGGTAAAAAACGAGACTCCTATTGTTTTGTTCCTGGTTGTGCTACGCAGTACAAAAACTCTGTATCAAATATTTATTAAATAAAACTCTGTGACGGGTTCATTCATTGTCAAATGAACTTGTTACTGAATAAGTATAAAAGTAAAACTATATATTTTTAAAACACTCTTTTATAAGTGTTCAATGTTTATCATATAAATCATGCTTAATTTCAGGACTGCAATTCATATTGTTCCAAAATAAATTTGTATTATGAAAGAAACATTGCTTTTATTTACCCTTGGTAGTAAGTGCAAATTAGTGATTTTATTTAAAAAATTATAATTTTTGTTCTCTCTTTTTTAAGATATGGCAATAAAAAAGGAGAAAAAAGTATTTAATCTGTGTATTCAGGATTCCTAAATTATTTTCTCAATTAATAATCATAATTTAAAATTAAACTGTTAATTGATAAAAGCTATAACTTAAAAGCTTTAAAATTAAACTATTAATTGATAAAATATATATATCACTTTATTTTTTATTTATATTTTATACTTTTCAGTGTTTAAAATATTTTACTGCTGCAGTTTCAATGCCAGTTGGCATATTTTATGACGAACATCAACTGATTTTTTTATATATAAAAGCAAATTTATAATTTAAAAAAAATTGATAAATTAATGTTTTTTTTTATTTCAACATTTAAAAAAAAAAAAAAAAAAAAAAAACCTGATATATTAATTTTTATTGTCATTTAGTTGGTTCAGCAAATTCTATTTTTCTTTAATTAATTTTAAGTATCAAATACTAGACATATTTCCATTTTGAAATTAATAAGGTAATTAAAAAAGATAGTTACTGATTTTCTTTGTTTCTAACAAGAAAAATTAAATTGTCAAACAATCAACATAAGATAATTATAAAACCTTTTATTTATTTACTGTAATACTTTTTCTATGTACTTACACTCGTTACACAAAAATTAGTTACTACATGTATATGACAGTTTCAATTAACAAAAACTTATTAAAAAAAAAAAAAAAACTAAATAAAAGATTGTGTGGGAGGATCATCTTGCAGGGTTTATTAGTGCTTAAATCTGTAATAATATGAAAATTTATGAAATAGTTTCTTATTGCTGTTATAAATAAAGCTCAATGTTAAAAAAAAAAAAAAAAAAAAAAAGTGTGTACGGAGATCGCATTGTTTATAATAACTGAGCAATCTGAAAATAAAGTGTTCTGAAATTTATTCCTAATGTATCGCGTATTACAACATAAATCTTTTTAATTCTATTTTTCGAAAAATTTATCTTTCAAAAATAAATTTCCCGTAGCTTTAAATTGCATCATAAATATCTGAAAACACATTGGATTTCTATTCATTCGTAGCAACAATAAACTGGATCATAGCGCCCTCTGGTGGATTTGTAATTATTTGGATACGTTTTCACCCGTTGATTTCCACACTATATTATTCTAGACACTGTACTTAAAGTATCTATAACAAAAGAGCTACTTTCGTTTGCATCCAGTGGTTGACAAAGGTACATGATGTACCTGAAAGATCAGCAAAAAGAGAAGGAAAAATGTCTCACTGTGAACAAGAAAAGAAAGCTTGAAGATGATTTAGTTTAGATGACTTAAAGAAAAAGAAAAAAATGTCTGGAAGTTGACCTTCTGGATTCAGCGGCTGAGTTTTCTTTGAAGGCAGAGTCTACAAAGAAAATAACTTTCTGCATACAGTCAAACAGCCTGAGAAAAACCATAAAAGAAAAACAGACTGGAGTTAAAATTTTAGATTAAAAAATAGAAGAGGCAGTTAAAAAGCTTGAAGGCTGAAAAAAGTCTTGTATTTAAAATGCAGTAAATTATTCATGTTGAAACATGCAAATTTTTCTTTGTGTGTGTGTGTTTTAATATACCTTTTTGTAAAATGATTTAGTGGATGTTTTCAAATTAAGGTAAAGTATGAAAAATTGTTTAGTTATTTTATTTAAAATTGTGTGTACCATAGCAGTGCAGAATTATCAAGTGTCTACTTTTGTCTAGTGTTAGCACAGATAACTTTCAAAGTATACTGCAAAAGTATTTTCTGTATTTTTCAGAGACTTTCTCATAACATTTCACATTTAAGACTTTGCTGCTATATGTTATGTATGGCATTCACCTGAAAACATATCAAAATGAATTTTTTTTTTCTTTATATATTTGCATTATACAGACATAGTATTTTGTAACGTTAAAATTTTCATTTCTGAAAAGGTGCTTGAATTTTGGGTAAGGTGCTTGAATTTTATCATGTAAAGAGAGTATGAACCCTGTTTTAATAAGGATAAAACATTATTTTTGGGAAATTTTAGAAGAGAATCAATTATGATATTGTCTACATAAAGTAGAAGTATGATATCGGAACTAAAAATATATACGCAGTTACATGAAGTCAGTTTCCTAAACCCTAACTTCAACAGTACTTCATGAATTTCGTAGAACCATTCCCGCCCACTTTGGTGAAGCCCATACAACGCCCTATCTAACTTGCAATATAGGTGTTCTTTACCCGGGACTACAAAACCTGGCGGTTGAAGCATATACACGTCCTCCCTCCGTGATGCGTACAGATAGGCGCAGGTTACGTTGCATTGAGTATGCGACCACCCGCTACACGACACTAAAATGGAGAAAAAGAATCGGATAACGCCAAAATTAACAACGGGGCTAAAAGTCTCATCATAAGACTCCCCTTTGATTTTTTTATAACCTTGGGCAACAAGGCGAGCCTTGTGCCTGGCGATCCATCCAAATTCATCCTTTTTAGTTGTGTAAACCCACCGGCAACCTACTGGGGTGGCGTGGACTGGCAACTCGGTCAAATGCCAAACCCTCCGGTCTCTCATCACCTGGATTTCGAGCTCCATTGCATTTTGCCAGATATGGCTTTGTTGGGATTTACAGGCCTGCTTATATGTCCTTGGGATATCCATTTGGCCGTCTAGTCATGCAGATGTTTTAATTAAATTAGAGCTTAGTGAGTCAGAATCAGATTCTGATTCTGATACATTCGTATTTTGTGGAATACAGCCAGCGTATAGGTTGGTACCTGAAAAGTCAAATAATTCTGGTTTATAAACTATATTATGTTCTAAGCAATATTTTTCAATTTCATTATGGGATCTTAACCTCTGGTTGTTCCCTTCTTCAAAGTAATAGATGTCCGTTTTTTTTCCAATCCGTCAGGCAACAGGTCTTCTGATCCACCTCACTTCTTTTAATGAAGGATGATTTGACGACTGTGATTCGTCACTGGACTCCGACTCAATGTCCTCATTGACACCGTCCTGGGTATTGCGACTTACATCGGAGGGACCTGGGATTGCCACAGGTACAATCTCTACGACCTTGTCGCAATCTCTGTCAGGTACAGGTGTGAAGAGGGCATAGTCGTCGGTGCCCAGCGCAGCTCCACTGTGCCCCCAAACCACACACGGACTCATCAAAGGTTACGCTGACTGATTCAGTTATGATATTGGTTTCAGGAAACCAGATTCGGTATCCTCCCGTCCTAAAAGCGTAGCCTACTAAATATCCGCGCCTAGCTTTAGCTTCCAATTTGGAATGCTTTTGGCTAAGCACGCTAACATATGCAACGGAACCAAAAGGACGGAGGTGACGAACTGATGGTTTCCTTCCACCATATAGTTCAAACAGAGTTTTAGTCAAAAGTTGTGGACAGACACGATTCCAAGTGTATGCAAAATACTTCTGGCCAAAAACTGGGGTCTAGCTTACTTTCAATGAGAAGAGTTCTCATGGCATTCGCTGCTGTTGACATAAAACGTTCCGCAACCCCATTTTGTTGGGGAGTAAAGACGTTGGTGTGCTCATGTCGTATACCCTTGGCCTAAAAATTATCAAATTCCCTGCCGTTGTCCAATCTGAAGCTTTTAACTTTCCTGTTTAGGTAAGTTTCTGCCAGGGGTGATTCTGGTCCGAATTTTCCGAAAATTAGAAAAATATCGGTCATAAATCCGAAAAATCGGACATAAAATGTATCGGTATTTCAGCAAATGATTGCCGAAAAAAATCAATCTCGTCATTCGTTCGAAGAAAAGTCGCTAATTTTTTCAAATGATCGCGGGAAAAACGTGACTTTCGTTAGAAAATCGCGAAAAAACGGCACATTTCGTGAAAAAATCGCGAAAAACGGCAAATTTTGTTAAAAACATTGCGAAAACCGGCAAATTTCGTCAAAAACATTACGAAAAACTGCAAATTTTGTCAAAAAAATCGCAAAAAAACTTCAAATTTTGTTAAAAACTGCGAAAAATGGCAAATTTCTTCAAAAAACATTGCGAAAAACTGTAAATTTCGTCAAAAAATCGCGAAAAAACGGCAAATTTCGTAGAACACATTGCGAAAAACTGCAAATTTCGTCAAATGATCGCGAAAAAAGGCAGATTTTGTCAAAAACACTGCGAAAAATGGCAAATTTCGTCAATAAATTGTGAAAAAACGGCAAATTTCATCAAAAATCGTAAAAACAGCAAATTTCGTCAAAAAAATGCGAAAAAACGGCAAATTTCGTCAAAAAACATTGTGAAAAACGGCAAATTTCGTCAAAAGATCGCGAAAAAACTGCAAATTTCGTCAAAAACATTGCAAAAAACGGCAAATTTCATTAAAAAATCGCGAAAAAAAAACCAAATTTTATCAAAAGATCGCGAAAAAACACAAATTTCGTCAAAGGGACGAAAAATAAAGTTACGGGAGTGGAACCCCCCCCCCCTCTGTTGTAACTTTTCAGAAGATTTGCTGTGAATTTCAGAAATTTTTTTTTCCCTCAGAATCACCCCTGGTTTCTGCTCTAGCAATATGCTTTTTGACCACGTCAAAGATTTCGGATTTTAACCGAAGTGGATACACGGCCACACGGCGAGAGAAGTCATCAATTATAGAGAGAAAAAATCTTTCTCCATTCCTGCCAGTTGTCCTACATGGACCCCAAACGTCAGCATAAATTAACTCAAGTGGGTGATTGGAATGTATATTTTTGTTATACTTATGTGAAATATGTCTAGATTTCCCCCGCTTACATGGCTCACATACAGTGTCAGTTGGCTTTAGCCCAGGTAATCCCTTAACCCCATTACGACGACTAGTGTTGGGCAGAACGGATTGGCTTATATGACCAAAATGCCTATGCCATTGCATCATTTTATTGTGCCTATCAATTAATGAGACATCAAATTTAACAGTCTTATTTTTGGAGCAAGGAATTTTAGGATATAATTTATAAATTCTGCCTTTAAGATGTGCACTAAAACAGTAATTGTCCCCCTGACCGCCATGGAAAGACAGACCATTTAGGTCGAGCTGAGGCCCAGATAATATATTTCTACACAATTGTTCAGAATACATTACGTTAGTTAAAGTAAAGGTACGTTGGCCAAACTTTAATCTAACATCCCCTTTGCCCGTAATAGGGAAGGATACATTCTTAACAGCCACAGACATTTTATCAGTAAGAGGTCTAAAATTAATAAAAAGATCTTTACAATTACAAAAATGGTGACTCGCACCGCTATCAAAAATCCACTCCTCATTCCTTACAACAGTACTAAAACTAGAGTGGGATAGGAATAAACTAGACTTACGTGACGAGTCACAGTCCTCAACATCTGAGTTTTCAGGAGAAATATGTCTGCGACTTCTATTCCGTCTGGAGCCTCTGGATCTAAAGTTTGCTCTATGTTCAGGAGATGGCTTTCGAGAGCCTATATCAGCAGCATTATGACGATACTCAGGAGACGGATCATTGGATTCAGGACGGGCCCACTGGTGACTGGAACGATTGACAGCAAGAGATCCATTTAAGTTACGACGTTGTCGATGGGAGATAGGTCGTGCTGTTGGTCGGAATCACTGAGGTGAGGGTGGCCGGAACTGTCCATATGAATTCACATTCCTCAGGAAACAGCTTGCTTGCAAATGCCCAATTCTGCCACAATTCCAGCATTTTCTTCCTCTAAAGCCTCTTGTGTTTGATACACTTGGTGTTTCCTTGATAGGCATCGATTCATTCTTGTTACAGTAACTGGCTTGTTTAAAACTATCCACCTCTCTCAGCTTAATTCGTGACTCCTCGGCCACCAGTTCCTCTACTATCTGCTCGAATTTAAATGAAGTACTAGATCTTCTTAATGCAACCTGCACTGCTCCATCAAAGCACGATGGTAAAAAACGCAACAAATGATAACAGAGGTAATCTTCGGAGAAACCCTTATCTATCCTCTGTACATTCAAAAAGAATTTCTTTGGACGTGTTGCAAACAAGTTAAGTGACTCACCATTTTGTATTCGGCTTTCAATTAATTCTGTAAACACCATCATATGATGGGCTCTCGTATCAGGATGAAAATTAATTCTTAATTTCTGCCATGCTTCAACTGGGCTGGTGCATTCCTCTATGATTCTTTTTAATTCAGGGTCGACAGGTGCATCCCTAGTTTTGACTATGCTTGCAGCAAAACAAGCATTTTGTTTTTTCTTTTTTGCACCGAAATCTGATTTCTTTGCACCATTTTCTTCCCAGGAATGCCACTTTTCCGTGAACAACAGATTTAACCTTTTTTTAAATCAAAACCACAGTCTGAAATCACTATTTTCATCAAGTGATCCCGGAAGAAACTGCAATTTTCATTGGACGATCGTGAAATAAAACCATGAGTTTTGACAAGCGACCTTGAAGTAAATCCCTGATTTTCGGCAAGCGACCTTGAAGTAAATTCATGATTTTCGACAAGTGACTGCGAAATAAAACCATGCTTTTCGGCAAGTGACCGCGCAATAAAACGACAATTTTTGTTAGACAATCGCGAAGTAAAACCTCAATTTTCGACAAATGACCTCGAAGTAAAACAATGATTTTCGGCAAGTGACCGAGAAATAATAACGTGATTTTCGTCAAACAATCGTGAAATAAGACCGCGTTTTTTGTCAAACAATCGTGAAACAAGACTGCGATTTTCGTCAAACAATCGTGAAACAAGACTGCGATTTTCGTCAAACAATCGTGAAATAAGACCGCGATTTTCGTCAAACAATCGTGAAATAAGACCGTGATTTTCGTCAAACGATTGTGAAATAAAACCGTGATTTTTTGTAAATGACCTTGAAGTAAAACCATGATTTTTGTCAAGTGACCACAAAATAATACTGCGATTTTCTGCAAGTGACCGAGAAATAATACTGCGATTTTCATGAAACGATTGCGAAATGATAATGACATTTTTGTTAAATGATCGCGAAGTAATGCCGCGATTTTCGTAAAACGATTGTGAAATAAAACCGTGACTTTTTGTAAACGACCTTAAAGTAAAACCATGATTTTTGTCAAGTGACCACAAAATAATACTGCGATTTTCGGCAAGTGACCAAGAAATAATACTGCGATTTTCATGAAACGATTGTGAAATGATAATGACATTTTTGTTAAATGATCGCGAAGTAATGCCGCGATTTTCGTAAAACGATTGCAAAATAAAACCGTGATTTGTGTCAAATGACCGAAAAAAAACCCCTGCAATTTTCGTCAGACGATTGCATAATAAAATCTCTATTTTCGGCAAGTGACCGCGAAATAAGACTGCAGTTTTCCTCAAATGGTCATGAAATAAAACCGTGATTTCCGTGACGCGACCACAAAATAAAACTGCAATTTCCGTCAGACGATCACGAAGTAAAATCTTGATTTTCGGAAGTATAGGTAAAAACTGGGAAATTTAGTTAGTAGCCAGTGGCCGGTAGACTCAGTTTCATTAGTGGCCACTTTTTAAAGTTAGTGGCCACTATTATGTTTCAAACTTTCTTGACTTCTAGATAAATTATAATCGTTGTATATAAACATATTTTTCTATAAGAGTTTGATACCTATTGTGTGAGTATGATTTTCGCATGTAGTATGAGTATGATTTTGGCATGTAGTATGAGTAGTATTTCGAATTATTAAACAGTATCTCTTGAAGAAACAATCCAACTGGTGAGCATGTGGCAGGAGTCGAAATATTGAAGATACTGAAATGTCCTTAAAGTCTGCTTGTATCCGGTGGGAATAAATTACTTGAAATGCATGTGGAATGAATCAAAGCTGATGACTATATTTTGCAGAATAAAACTGTATTTCTTGAAAAAATAATCCAACTAAAGAGTACTCACATGAGAAAAAGCCGAAATATTGAAAATACACCTAAGTCATTGAAATCTGTTTGCATCTGGTAGGAAAAAGAATTAACCAGTTCTCTAATTAGCTGTAATCAGTGTAGAGATGCATATTTCCATGAAAAATGGTGTATTTCACTTGGCGAACGATAACAGATTCTTTAATCGCCACTTGGCGAGTGGCGATTAGGGTGGCGATCGATGGCCGATTTTTTAATCGCCACTTTTTAAACTTTAATCGCCACGTGGCGAGTGGCGACTGCTAATTTTCACCTTTATTCGGAAGCGACCTGGAAGTAAAACAATTATTTTTGGCATGTGACTGCGATTATCGTCAAACGTTCATTTTGTTCATTTCGTCTAATTTTGTCCAGTTTCTTCCGACATCTCAGGCTTTTTACAAAAAAGTGGACAAAATAGTGACCCTGACTGTGCTGCATTGTTCACAATTTCTGCAATAGCTATATCTCAAGAACTAATGCATGGAATTTCATCGAACTTCATATGTTAAACCTTGATATAAATATATTCTTATTAGATTTGGATGTATACTTCTAAACAGGTGGCACTGCTATTCTCTGTTTTTCACGATTTCTATGACAGCTCTATCTCAAGAACGAGTGAATTATTTAATTTTGGTTGCAAACGATTTGATTGATGTAGAAAAAAGTTTTGTGATGGCCACAACATGTTTTTTTGTGTGTGTGTGTGTACATTTTTTCCAAAAAGCTTTTTCATTCTTAAAACTAGTCTGATATGCCAATCCCAAAACTTTCTTCTATCTCATACATGTTAATGCTTCAAAATTTGCTATCAAACTGCCAAAAAAAAAAAAAAAAAATTGTCTTTCTGTTGTACATCATCTGCTGGCGAATTGTTGGGTTACATGGATGCAAGCAGCCGATGTATTATACTAAACTATGAAAAGTCCTTCTGGCCTGTACCGGGAGGAAAAGATAGCCTCATTATCGCTTGGTTTTGAGATTTTAGCTAATTCTACTAAAAATGCACGGAACCCAATTACAGAAGAGTCATTTCTATTTCTCGTCAATATTGAATTTGAATGAGAATATCGCCAAATTAGACAGACAGACAGGCAGTTGGCTTTACACATGGCAACATATTTTTGTCACCAAATTTGGTGATATTTCATCAATTGTCACCAAGCCTGGCAAGAATTTGATGTTTCAAATATAAATATATAGTGTTTGAAACCATGGTTACAACAATGAAAGAAAATTTGACAAAACCATGCTCACTAAAACTCATAACTTAAACCCGTTTATGGAGGAATCCTGCTGCATTGTTTCAAAATGTCATCTACCCTATAATTTCAAACTGCTATATCTCAGCCATTTTTAAAGATAGAAGCAAAACAAAAAATGCTCTGGAATCCTTGGATCAAGGCTGAACATTTGAAGAGAAAAGTTTTTAGGATTTCAATTTTTTTTGTACAACTTTTTGAAATTGAAATCTTTAAATGGCTATCACAGCGCCTCCTCCAGGCACAATATCCCCAAATTCAACTGGAACCTGCAGGCTATAGTCAGAAACATATACAAAAAATTTGGTTAGATTATCTGCATAACTTCATACACTTTTCGATGATACAATAGTGAAAATGAAACAAAAATAGCGATCACAGCTTCGTCGAAACATCCCTACATCCAAGTGGGACTTGCTGGCCATAGCCAAAAACATAGAAAAAAATTTGGTTCAATTATCTGCATAACTTCATGCGCTTTTCGATGATACGATAGTGAAAATAGAGAAAAAATTCACGATCGCAGCACCCTCTTTCATTGAAATATCCCCAAATTCAACTGGGACCTGCAGGTTCTAGTCAAAAACATATACAAAAATTTTGGTTCAATTATCTGCATAACTTCATACACTTTTCGATGATACAATAGTGAAAATGGAACAAAAATCGCAATCACAGCACCCCCTTTCATTGAAATATCCCCAAATTCAAGTAGAACCTGCTTGTCATAGCCAAAAACATAGAAAAAAAAATTGGTTCTATTTGAAGCATAACTTCATACACTTTTTAATGATACAATGAGGACACACAGATGGACAGACAGACATTTTGTAACATGTTTTTTGGATCTTTGACCCCTAAAACGTGTAAATCTGTCAAAAACCAGAGGTTGAAAAAAATTTTGATTGCAATACTTTCTTCTATTATAGATAGAAGACTGTAAAAAGAGGGATTTTGCCGCTCCCTAAGGCAGGCCGCACACTGACAAGACAGAGCGACATGAAGCTTAAGTCATGAGACATTTTCACCCTTTTAACTAAGAAAAACCGGTTTGAATATCAGAATTTGTCTCGTGGGGATAAAACTGATTATGGGTCATTCCATGTCAATTCACCCAGAGCATGGCACCCACCATCACCAATTTTGATAAAATTTGGTGTACTTGTAGAACTTTTCATGCTGATTCCAAAAATATCAACCATATTGAAATTGATCAAATGGTTTAAGAGTTATGAGCTTTTAAAAATCTTCCAAGATGGCCGATTTGCCGCCATTTTGAATAGCACATGTGACAACATAAAAAGCTATAACTACTTACAGGTTTAACATAGAACCTTCAATTTTTTTTTTTTTTTTTTTTGTTCAGAATGAAGTAAACTTTCATTGAAATAGATTTCTGTGCAGTTTATTCCATTAAAATGCTCTCAGAAAATTATTTATTTGCATTTTTTTAATTAAAAAAAGGTGTAACTTCAAGAGCTGATTTCCCCCATTGCCCCCCCCCCCCCTTCAATTTTCATCTAATTGCATGCACAGACACCTCAAAGTGTGTTTTGAAGCCTGGTATAAAAATTGTTATGGGCAGTTCACAGACATTTTGTTTAAAGAAGAATTTCAATTTTACTGACCTTCCAAACATAACGGAAAACACAAGATGTTTGATATTTCTTTTATTACCAGAAATATCATAATATTTTCATCTAAAAGTTTGATAAGGTTTTATCTTACATAAAGATATTTTTTTATAAATGTAGCTAAAAAGAAGTGGAATCCCATGGAAGTAAACAGGAATGCTTATAATGAATTCCTGCAGGACGTAGCAATGTTGTCATGTCAAATTGAAATCTGTTGCAAAGTTTCAGTAAATGATAAATAAAACAAACAATGGAAAAAAATTCTACGAATAGTCACATTTTTAACTAAATCATACTTGTATATTATACCAAATATGATAAATTTATAACTCTTAAATAAAAAATACAATAAGTAAAAATTATCGTACTTTAAAATTATGGAAAAAATGGAAGTAACTCAAAAAGTGAAAGCTTTTGCGTGGTTTCAGTTGATATGAACCATGATATAGCAATGGTTTATCAGACTCAAAAATTAATCATGCAGTATTTAAATAACAGAGTGGCTACAGATTCTAGAAATCTGAAAGGTTTATGAATCTGTGAAAGTCAGAGAATTTCGTAAAGGTAGTTGAAAATCAGGGAAATTAGTCTATATGCGAAAATTTGTTTCCTCACAAGACTGATTTGTCGACAAACAGATGATATTTAAGCCAATAATAGTATGCGATAAAGAAAATTAATTTTTTATATATTTTAAAAAAGATGCACATGATATGAGTTTTTATTATTTAACACAAATTAACGTGATCAGATGTCCTCATTTTCTGTGGATAGCATTTATATTGAAGGCAATTTACACATTTTTGAAAATTTTATGATACATTAGCATAAGTTGACTAGGTGGCTAGCTTAATCCGATTAGCTATCCCATCAGATATAAATATGTCTTAGAATTGAACATTCTTCAGAAAATGAGGAAATTTTTTGCTTGTCATATATTCATTGACAACTGTATGAAGTTGTTAGACTTAATTTTGAGTTTGGATTTATGAAACTGTGAACCAGTACTTTAAGAATATTTTGCGATTTTTATATTTTCCCTTGTTTTTTCTCCCAAATGAGGAATTGGCAAGCTGGATAAGTGTGTTATATGAGGAAGCAGCATATATTAAAAAAATCGTATGTATATAGTTAATAACGGAAATCAAGGAAATCTAAAATAAAGGTAGTCAGAAAAATCAGTGAAAAATAAGGGAACCTTTTTTTTTTCGATATTTCTGTAGCCATCCTGAAAAATAAGTATCCCTTAGTTACAAATGTAGAATATTGTACTGACGGCTGAGCTGACCAGTATAAAAATTGCAAAACATTTTCTAACCTATGTTACCATGAATATGATTTTGGTGGAATAAAAGCATAATGGAGGTTTTTTACTACAAGTCACAAAAAATCTGTTTGCGATGGGATGTAAGAGAGACTGTTAAAAGAATTGTGAGAAAAGCAAAGGCCGCTGCATGGTCAAACAAATGTGACTATGATATACGAATATTACAGACAAAACATTTAAGGTATAACATTTTTTATCATCACAAAAAATGACATCTTGAAACTGCAGCAATATGTCTCAGCGGATGCAACTTGCTACAACAATTCCTGAAACACATGGTATGCATTATTTTGAATCTACAGCAAATTTATTAATAAGTGAAAAAGAATAAGAACTGATGAAAATTTTTCTGTTTGTTCATCTTTTGATAGAAATGTTAGCGACTTTGAATATTCCATCCCTTAACAGTTATATGCACATATATATGAATCGAATTAGTATATAAGCTTAGTTTCGGAAGTCCACAAAGAAGAAGGAGATGTAACTTAAATTCATGCATCCACATGACCCATCACCTTCGTAATATCAGCCAGTAAATGACAGTTGTATTGTGCCTTTCAATCATATCCTTTGTGCAGTTGACATCAGTATCACAACATATAAACTTATTGATATATCCAGTGCTTTAATAAACACAAAGTTGGCAAAACATAAAATGAGAGGGAAATAAAATTTAAAGATAAAATAAACAAATTTTAACTAAAACAATTTTGTGATTTTTCATCATTATTGCAATAGAGTTATTTTTTTAATTAAATATTTATTTTAAATTGTTATTGATGTTATTAACCCCTTGAAGGGCGGTGGTATATAATATATACCACTTAATTTTAATTCCCAAACGCCACATTGACACCAGAATTTTTTAATCAAATTTCACTTTTATTATATACGTGAAGAAACTCGTCTACTTATTTTGGAATAAATTTTGTTTTTAAATCCCGGTGTGATTCACTGATTTCAAAATTTTAGAAACATAAGTACTTTGCCCCTGAAAGGGTTAAAAAGGTGATTTTCTATAATTTTAAAATACTACAATAATTTTTACTTGACAATATTTTTTTATTTAAGAGTTGTAACTTTATCACATTTGGTGTAGCTGTAATATACAAGATGATTTAGTTATAAAATGTGACTATTCGTAGAATTTTTTTCCATTGTTTGTTTTATTTATCATTTACTGAAACTTTGCAACAGATTTCAATTTGACATGACAACATTGCTACGTCCTGCAGGAATTCATTATAAGCATTCCTGTTTACTTCCATGGGATTCCACTTCTTTTTAGCTACATTTATAAAAAAATATCTTTATGTAAGATAAAACCTTATCAAACTTTTAGATGTAAATATTATGATATTTCTGATAATAAAAGAAATATCAAACATCTTGTGTTTTCTGATATGTTTGGAAGGTCAGTAAAATTGAAATTCTTCTTTAAACAAAATGTCTGTGAACTGCCCATTACAATTTTTATACCAGGCTTCAAAACACACTTTGAAGTGTCTGTGTATGCAATTAGATGAAAATTAAAGGGGGGGGCAATGGGGGAAATCAGCTCTTGAAGTTACACCCTTTTTTAATTAAAAAAATGCAAATAAATAATTTTCTGAGAGCATTTTAATGGAATAAACTGCACAGAAATCTATTTCAATGAAAGTTTACTTCATTCTGAACAAAACAAAAAAAAATTGAAGGTTCTATGTCAAACCTGTAAGTAGTTATAGCCTTTTATGTTGTCACATGTGCTATTCAAAATGGCGGCAAATCGGCCATCTTGGAAGATTTTTAAAAGCTCATAACTCTTAAACCATTTGATCAATTTCAATATGGTTGATATTTTTGGAATCAGCATGAAAAGTTCTACAAGTACACCAAATTTTATCAAAATTGAAGATGGTGGGTGTCATTTTTAGAAAATTCTGGGTGATTTGACATGGAATGACCCTTATATAATTATACATCAAGCCAGATATTTCCATATTTGCATTCAAATATGGATTCATTTTCATTCATTTTGGGTTGAAACTTGTCAGCTTTTTGAAAATTACTTTTTCGTGTTCGGGTTGAGTTAAATTTAAATATAATATTCTGGTTTGAGTCTGATATAATCCAATCTGAGCAGAACTCTACTGCAAACGTCGTCTGGTTTCGGATTTGCTTCAAATAGAATTTTTACGTTTTAGTCGCACATGCAGGATTTGATTGGGAACTAGTAAGTAGGAGGTGCTAGATTTGATTCTCAATTGTGCTTGACGATTTCTTTCTACGTTGTTTTGTGCAATTTAGTACAAATTTAACGTGAATACAGGTAGGCTTCCTTACAAAATCACCTGTAGTGCGCCTTTCCTAGAAGTTTGCATGTGCCAAAAGTTTTTGTCCCGGATGCAGTCTGATGTAAAAGCTAAAAGTTCAGCCCAGCCCATTTATATTTTTTCAGTTCTCAGCCCTGCCTGTGCACCAATATGGGCTACAATTAAGATTCTTTTAAAGAATACTGCATACATAAAATGCAAAAATTTTACAGTATATTTAAGGCTATCAGATGCACCTCTGGAACTACATGGTTCCCAGCGACCTGGAAAGTCAGGGAATTTCAAAGTAGTCAGGGAAAGTCATGGAAATTTTAAAATATTTATGAAAAGTCAGGGAATTTTCTAATATTTCCTAAAAAGTCACAGAAAGGTCTGAGGGGGGGGGGGGGATTTGAATTTGAAATAATTTTTTCAGAAAAGTGTTACTATATTTCTCGCTACATGGCGCCTCTGAAAAATCCCATGACTCTTGCCGGTTTCAAGATCGAGAAATTACTTCAAATGCAGTGCAGAAAAACCATAATATAGACAAAAGTTTTATACATTTTTGTGACTTTTTAATGACATTTCACATTCTAGACTGTTGTATGGTATTCATTTGAAAACTGGCAAAGATGAAGTTTTTTTGCATTATAGTATTTTATAGAATTTCATTTTGCAATTTTCTTGAAAGGTGCTTGAATTTTCTCCTTGTGGGGGAAAAGAGTATAAACCCTGTTATTACGATATAAATTTATGATTTTTATGCTGCTTGTTATTTTGTGTTATTTAAAGCAGATTTTGTGTATGCCTGTTTGGTCATGGAATTTTTTTGGATTTGGTCAGGGAAAATCATGGAAAGTCAGAGAAATTGCCAGACAAGACATGTTTTGCTAGGAACCCTGGACTAATATGTCGGTGCAGTGGATGTAACCGGCACTTGTTAGAAAATTGTCATTAGCACCTAATTAACTCAATTTTAATGCTTTTAAAGTGATCAGTGACCTTCGTTAGGACATACAAAAGGAGAATTTTTGAAATCTGATTTGAAAAATCTCATTTATTAACCTCAATGCAAGTAAAGCAAAAAGTACTGAAATTTAAGCTGAAAAATGTAGTTATCTGAAAAAAAATTTTTCCTTCATATTTATTTTTTTTCATCTCCATGAAAACATTGCATTTCCCACATGAAAACATAACTTGGAAAGTATAATCCATAAGTTAATTAACTTATGGATTGATATATATCTCATTAAAATTTAAATCATTGGAAAAATTTATCTTTACTGTTTCATGTGCAATTAGGATTTAATCTAGCGCTAGCCAAATAGCCAAAAAGCTAACTGAAAGAACCTTTTGCCCCCAAAGCTTTTAGTGGATTCGCCAAATAGCGACAGCCACAAAAAATATATATCATTTCAATTTTCTTGTTCTGCATTTGTAAACCTGCTGCTGCTGCGTGAAACAAAAAAAAAACTTGCACTGCCTTTATCCCGGCAACTTACTTCAAAATTTGTCTCATCCTCCCTATGCAAGCATCTTACAAATAGTGTGATATCATTTCCGTTAGATGTATTGAGGAAATTAAAAGAGTTTGTTTATTTTTTGTTGATGATCCCAACTTAGGAAATGAAACCAAAACAGATCATGAATAGAAGTTGTTTAGGCAGTGTCACGTCGTTTCGGATTGATGTGAAAAATTAAAGATTGAAAGTAATTTTGAAAATAGAGATGCAAAAATTAATGAAGTTAAAAGAACTAAAGAAATGCTTTAAAAAATGCCAATCCAAAACAACGTCACGGCACGCGATCGTAAAGTGGCAATTAACCCAATAATCGACATAACAGTAAAAGATATAGCAGAAGAATTTAAGAATAAGGCCGTATAAACAATTAAATAAACTTCACAAAACAATTTGGAAAAGATTATTAAATTTAAAAATCGATTATTAGATTAAGATGTAAAAGATATAAATTAATCACTCACCCAAGTCTTGAAATGAAGAGAGAAAATTGATGTTTAAACACATATAGAAATTTTATTTACGAAATACATGTAAATTATATGTAAAGGAAAATACTTAGTTGGCCAACCCTGTCACAACATATTCATAGATAAATTATACAATCAATATTAATTTCATTACTTTATAAATATTATTTCAGATCACTGAGAATCAAATATTGAATTATTTATCTAATGTAATACTGTATTCATGCTGAAAAGACATGAGTATCTGATTGCTCCGTTAATAATAAATATGGCACATCTATACTATTGTTAGGAAGAAATAATGTCTATTAAAATTGCACAAAAAAATGATTATATACGTTGAATTTTTTATATTGCTGACTGACCGCGGAACACAGTCTAAGATGTTAAAGGAGAAATTATCACGATTACTTGTCTTAAGAAGAATGTTACGGAGCAACTATATTACGATTGAATGAAAAGGAAAATGTTTATATTCGTCGAAGATTATATTGAAGACCCACAGCAGAAAACAGTTGATGGCGTTGACGAAGAAACTTAGCTGAAGATGAAGACATCAGTGTCCGGAGAAAAACGAAGGCATTTACTGGCACTATAAAGAAGTAGTATTTAAGTGTTTTCTCCTTAAAACTATGAGTTAAGTTTATTCAAAAGGAATAAAGAAATCGTGCTGTAGTTAACTTGAATTGCCGATGGAGATAGCAAAATCGGTAGAACTTTAATTGTTGGCAGCCGGAATCGTAGATGAAGATATTAACAACTGACGAATCGCTTAATATATCGCATCATCTTAGCGATGAATGGAATTTAGATTTTGAGTGAATAACTTGCATAGACGAGAGCAAGGGCCGTAGAAGAAGAAACTCGCAAGGGTGAAAAATTAGTCTTCTAAAGACGAAGATGACGCCTTAGAGAAACTGCCTAACTCAGCATTTCATAAACGAAGAAAGCGATGAAACCCCACAGTGAAAAGCAGCATACGAAAGATTTACATTTAGCAATTGAAATTCACAGCAAAAAACTCCGGCGGGACCCGAAGGTCCGCGCCATTTATAGTACGTCTAGCTCACTTAATCCCTAGTCGATAACTGATGAGAAACATAACTTTCAAAAATCAGTTTGAATTTTGAAAGCCAACTTTCAGCCAATGAGCATCGAGCATTATCGAGCGTTCGCTACGCAACGTAGAGTTGAGATGAATAAAAATCATCATTACTCCTGAATGGCAACGACACCGTAAAAGTACCCGGATGGACGCTGAGATGGGAGCGCGTCTCTGCCTGAGTGCAATGAACTGTACGCTATTTCTTCTGAGAAATCCTGTCACGTGATCGTAAACAACAAGTATTTTGGGGAAGATGCGCAATCAAAATGTCGATATTTCTGCAAAACAAAACGCGCGATCTTTGAAAAGAGAATTGAATAAATAGAGTTTCTTGCCATAACTGCTGAACTAAATAACGTATTTAAAAACCGTAAACGGATTCTTGAAGTAGAATTTTTTATCTATAGATTGAATATGGTTTTAATACAAAATATTTAATATTTAATAATTATGATTTTCGTTTTTGGACTTAGAAAT
Source organism: Maratus michaelseni (assembly GCA_963931845.1). Lineage (NCBI taxonomy): Eukaryota > Metazoa > Arthropoda > Arachnida > Araneae > Salticidae > Maratus > Maratus michaelseni. The sequence continues at coordinate 179,927,174 of OZ007587.1, read as the reverse complement.
ATTTCGTATCTGTTTGTATTGACACGCGAAAAACTTATCTTTTTACTGATATTACTTTAACTGAATATTATATTAATGATTTTAATAATTAAAACATTTGATTTATTGATTAATATTATTATTTAATAACAGAATAAAATTACTTTAACGAAATATTTGAAAATTTAGAAAGAAAAAGGACTTTACTGAAAAATGATTATAAGATTAAGTTAAGTGTATAATTAACCGAAATTAATGAATTAAATTAGCATAGATTAATACAGAAACAATGTACGGTGGCGTAACAGGCAGGTTCTGGCTACAAGGGGTAAAGAAATGAAACCAGCTGATTGTATTATTTTTTCTCATAGAAATGGCATTGCTGACATTATAGGTGAAAACTGGGAAATTTAGTTAGTAGCCAGTGGCCGGTAGACTCAGTTTGATTAGTGGCCACTTTTTAAAGTTAGTGGCCACTATTATGTTTCAAACTTTCTTGACATCTAGATAAATTATAATTGTTGTATATAAATATATTTTTCTATAAGAGTTTTATACCTATTGTATGAGTATGAGTGTATTTCGCATGATCAAACAGTATCTCTTGAAGAAAAATAATCCAACTGGTGAGCAGGAGTCTAAATATTGAAGATACTGAAATGTCCTTAAAATCTGCTTTTGTCCGGTGGGAAAAAAGGAATAAATTACTTTAAATGCATGTGGAATCAAAATTTTTAATATATTTTGCAGAATAAAACTGTATTTCTTGAAAAAATAATCCAACTGAAGAGTAATCATAACATGCACGTAAGAGCACATGAGAAAAAGCTGAAATATTGAAAATACAGCTAAGTCGTTGAAATCTGTTTGCATCTGGTAAGAAAAAGAATTAACCATTTCTCTAATTAGATGTAATCAATGTAGAGATGCATATTTCCATGAAAAATGGTGTATTTCACTTGGCAATCGATAACAGATTTTTTAATTGCCACTTGGCAAGTGGCAACTAGGGTGGCGTTCGATAACTGATTTTTTAATCGCCACTTTTTAAACTTTAATCGCCATGTGGCGAGTGGCGACTGCTAATTTTCACCTATAGCTGACATGTTTCCCAATGTGACTTCTTTGTATGAATTTATAGCAACAATAACAATTCTGTTGTCTACAGCAGATTGTGAAAGGGGATTGAGTCTCGTTAATATAACAAAAACTGACTTGAGAAATAGAGTGACAATCAAAAATTTAAGTACATTAATTATAATTAATTTGGAAGGGAAAGTTTAAAAATAATTTCCATTTAAAAAAGCATTTGATGTGTGATGTATGGCCAAATCTCGAGAGGGTAAATGTTAGAGTGGTGTACTGTTTGTTTATTGTATAATTAAAAATAATACTCATTTATATAGAAATTTTGTATAATCAGAAATTTTTTTTGTTGGCTAAAGCTTTTTTATTTGGCTAACAGGTATTGGCTGCAATTAGCCAAAAAGTTACAAATCTCTTTTTCCTAGATTAAACTCTAGCAATTTTTCTTATCGCTTCAAGCCCCAGCTATCACAATCATGATGGTCTATAGCAGGGGTAACAAACGTAAAGCTAATGTAGAAATACCTGTAAAAAGTAACCTGTCTAAAACAAAATATACTCCGGTCTTTTGTGATCCGTCTTAGCCGATTTTATTGTATTTAAAAATGAATTACTAATTGATGATAAAATTAAATGAATTACATTACTTAATTGATTCTTAGACTTACTGATTTATAACAACATTCAAGTAAAAAGTAGTATTATCATTAATTTTTAATAATGCATAGCATACAATATCAAAATACAGTGTTTTGGTATAGGAAAAAAGCTATAATACTTATTGGCGCACACTGATTCATATAGTGTTATAGTAGGCTGATTGCACTAATTTTCTTCTATCGCTAATGAAAATGCTGGGCTTGTTTTATCAATCACAGCTTCCTCAGGTCTGGCCCAATATTAGGTAGTGATGTTTGCATTATTCCTGTATTTGTTTTTCATATAAAGAAGGGGGAAAAGGCACATTCACAGAGATATGCTGTGCTAAACATAAGCAGGCTTTGACGATATCAAACAGTACTCTGATATCTTCGCCAACGAAAATTCTGTTACATTCAAACTTTTGAATGTGGATTCAAATCATTCATAACAGGGGAGCTGAATAAGTTCAGTTTTTTCCTCTCTGGTGACTCTTCTAGTACAAAAAGACCAATGTGTTATAAATTACACTTGGAATTTTATTTTGTTTAAACTCCTCCTACTTGCACAAGCTCCCCTTACTTCCAAGCATCCAGACTTTACCTTCAGATAATTCAATTTATAAAGCATGTTTAAAAACAGTTCTACCGCTAATTAAAATTACTTCATTCATTAATTTTAAAATTATGTCTATTCAATTTTTATCAGTATAAGTCTAATAATTGTTTTAATTCTGGAAAAATTATTGTATCCTAAGCGGTGTACGTGAATTTCAGCAAGTCTGCTATAACAAACGTTTCTCGTAACCAAAAAAAAAAAGAAAAACGTTTACAGATCCTAAATCACATTTGAAAAATTTCTGAAAATTTCCAAGTTAAAAAAGACAAGTCATTTTTGATTCCATAATAATATGCTGCATTCTGTATTTTATTCCACGTACCAGTATCAGGCTTCTGTGTACCGTAGTTTGGGAACACCTGGTCTATAGCATTACTTATTTTATATCTTAATATATTTGAACTATTTTAATACCCACCAGTAATGATTTTATTTAATTACTTGCTTATATTTCAGAATTGAAGATTCAACCCTCTCTCAATTCCATCCTAATTCCGCTGCACATCCGCAACAGTAGTCAAAACAATCCTCATGGATCTATAGGAACAAACAACCCGAGCTCTGTTGTTGATGCTAGTGCGGGAGGTATGTCTCATATGGCAGCCGATTCTTCTAACATTAGCAACTCAGTTTCTCTCTCAGCTTCCGGAAGCACTGTATCAGCTTCCCAGCTAGGGGCTTCAACTTCAACAGCTACTGCATGACATTCTGATTGTTTGAGGGCAGGCAGCTAAATGCTTGTTTACACAGAAATTTCACTGACATCCAACTTTGGCTGACCAAAAAACCCTGGCAGATGTTCTCTTTTTTTAATAGTTTGCTGGAGAAATTGACACTCCTTGGAGAACAGTGAAATGGTACCTGAACTAGGTTGTACATAAATTTGAACTATAAATATAATGTTTATCTTAGTACCGATCTTTAAAAAAGTTTATTTAAGTTTGTTTTATATTTGTTGTTATATTTTCTGCTCTTGGGAAATTCCTTGTAAGTAAATCATATATATATATATAAATATATATATATAAACATATTATATATACATAAATTATGTATTACATGTTTCATTGCTTTACTAAAAATTTTATTTAGCCAAAGTTTAGACTATATTTATTTTTCTTTCTATTAATTAGAAATCTTAATGTTCTATTTCATAAATAGTGTTAAAAAAAAGGTCGAACACTAGATATTTTTATCATTGACTGTTGATTCCTCCCCTTTTCCTTCCTAGTTTGATAACAAATGTGAATTTTTTATAGCTTCAGTAGTTAAAATTCAAACAAAAAAATTAAATGTTCTGAGTATTTTATTGAGGTATTCAAATTCATAAAAGTCCATTCAAGAGCTTTAAAATAACTGATTAATTCTTTGAATTTACATATGATTTTTGAAGTTCAAAGAGCTAATTGTGAGCTATGGTTCATGTGTGAATGTGCATCTTTTTCCCTTATTCTAAGATAGATATTGATGATTCTATTTAAAAGCTGTCATTGAATTGCTATGATTGCTTTTTAGAAATTTATAAGATTGCATCAAATTATTCAAAAGTTAGGAACAGATTAATAAATTTTAAAAGTTATTGAAAAATTAAGAACCCGAAGTTGTCAAATCATGAATTCTAACCTGTTCAAACTTTTATTGGTAGCTTATCTTGCTTGCTTCATATCCATTTTTATCTCTATTCAACTCTTATATAATGAGACAAAATCTCCACTTAAATTATGCCTACTTAGGCTGGTACCTGACTTGGCAATCTTATCTGAACAATACTGATATACAAATTAAAAAAATTTCACTAAATATCTGTTGTCTCATTTTGCACCTTTTCTACATTATGAATATAAGAGAAATTTTAGACCTACAAATTCAATATGCATTTACTTGTTATAGGTTTGTCAATATCGGCAAAATTTTCTTTTCTTTCAGTGTTAATTTCCATTACTGTACCATTAGTGACAATTCATTTTTGTGCACACATTCTAAGATAACATACAAGAGACATAAATTCACAATGGTAGCTATATGTTTTTAATACAAAAAAAAAAAAAAAAAAAAAAAAAAAAAAAAATTGCTCTCTAAAATTGTGGCAAATTAATTGCAAAAATATGGCTTGAATTTTTAAATAATGTTTTAATACTTCTTAAAATTTATTAAATAAGTTTTCTTGATTTTATTACGGAATTTATATGATGATAGTGTCTGTGTACTATGAGATGTTTATTGTTGATCATATATCTGTACATTGTCTTTTTATGACCCGTGTCCCAGTGTTTATGTATAAAAAATATATTAGCAGCCTGCTCTGATCATACAATTATCTGGCAATAGTATGCAAAAATGCTCTGATATCCATATTGTGCAAATATCAAACTATATTTCCAATTGTGAAAAATGTACAGATTCAAAGAAGTCTATAATGTTTTCAAATGAACATTAAATTTTAAAATTAATTATATGTTTATTAATTTTTCATGTTTTATGTTGAAAGAAACTAAGCTGTATATCTCTGTGATTGATGAACAGTTTTGTACTGTACAGTGTGTGGTTAATATATATGAATTTAGAATAGTCATACATGACTACTGCTAGCATTCTTTTTTTTTTTTTTTTTTCGTTTTTTTATAGTGACTAACAATAGTAAAAACTAAGGCAGTTATTTTGTTACAGTAAGAATTGTACAAAATAGAATATATATATATATTAGTAGTAGTAGTGTGTAAGGAAAAGAAAGCGTTTTTTTTTTCTTGCTAAGTGAAAAAAACGTTGTCATAGGGAAAAAGTATACTTTTCCCTTAAAAAACATATCTTGATTCATTTTTGTTAAGTTTATTGCATGCTGCAGTGTCTCCAAACACTTCATTTAAATATCTGTTTCATTAGAACTAAATTGCTAAAACATCTCTGTTTAGCATGTATTTGAAGGTAAAATATAGATTTCATGCAAAATTTTTATAGCAACTTTCTAAGCCTTTCTTTATTCTTTTTTTTTTTTTTTAATATTTTATAGCACTTGGACATGCATATAAATTATTGTAATTTTACATGATCTCATTGGCCACTGTATTTTTAGATACAACTGAATAGATATTTCTGAAGAAAAAAAATATATATACCTAATAACCAGTTGGTTATTAGGTATATATTTTTTCTTATTAAAATTTTAAATATACATGTAAAAGTAGCTCACTTTTATAGTTATAATTACAGCATGTCTCGCTCTAAGTCAAACCCAGACTTTTGTTCATAACTTTAATAGTAATGAATATATTTTACTGATATTTTTAAGACTTATTTTATTGCATGTAAAATGTGATGATTATCACGAGAAGTTTACTGTAATTAGGTCAGTGATTCATATGTACCATGAGTTGCATTTGCACTCAAAGTGTCTGGGCCAGTGTTGTTTGGACATTGATCAAGGCCATTTCCAGCAATTCCTAGGCATTGTTGCATTTCATTGAAAGCAAAGTATGTATGTTGAAAATATCGGTAAATTGCTTTCATTATTGTTAAAGTTTTAAACGAAAATCCGGGTTCGACTTGGGTTCTGACACCTTGTATTTATGACTGTAGTTATTATTGCAACCCCAGCACTCCTATACAAAAAGAAAAAAAGATTGTTTTAGTGAGTTATACCTCTCCTTAGTTTGTCCCATGATTTGATTATATATATACATAATTGCCAACTTTTACACTTTAGGTGTAAAATTTACACTTTTGGAGCATTTTTTACACTTTTACACTTAGGACACATATTTTTACACTTTTTTGCAAAGTTTCTTCCAAGTTTCATTTTTCATCCCTTAATTTATGAATTACTTTCTAGTTGCTTATAGTAATGGTAAATGATGAATGTTAGGGGAATATTTAGTATTGCCAAAGAATGAGTTCAGGTTTCATTGTCGAAAATCATCAGGAAGATTTTTAAAATTTGTATTGCATGTAAGAAGTCGTATTTTAAATAAATTTGCTCAGACGTAAAGCAAAAAATAGATAAGAAAAGCTGTGTATATGTCTTTGAAATCAGTTTCTTAAGGGTGTATTCAAATCCAAACTGCTTATTTTGAGACACATTTGTAAATTCATTTTTGCTCTAAAATGCATCCAATTGGCAGGTTCTCTTATTCAGAAACTTTATAATGTCCATATTGTCTTGATTTTTTGATAAAGGCAGAATATATTTTTAAAAAGGCTGTCAAATTGGACATTTTGAACCGAATTTCAAGAAGCGATAGCGCTGGAAAAAAAAAAAAAAATCATGCTGTGAAAATAATTGTCTGTAAATCAATTTCTAATTAATTGAACGAAAAATAAAAACATGGGGCCCTTATAAATGCCTTTATAAATCACGCCGCCAAGTTCCCTGTTGTTACTTTTAAAAATGAGTCTTGGAATGTCTCTCAAAATTTTGAGGAGTTGAGCGCGGAATTTTTTTTTTTTTTTTTAAATACCGCCTTAATGAGTGTTGTAATGTTTTTCATATTTTTCTCATCAAACTATCTTTATAATGGTCAGCACTGTATTATTTAATAATATTCATCTATTATGTACTTAAAATTTTTTGAAAAAGGGTATGTGTTACTTAAAAATGGGTTACATGGGTTTTATATTTAAAAAAAAATGGTGTGAAATACTCTTCACGAGTCATTTTACACTTTGCCATTTTCAAAAGTTGGCAGGTATGTATATATATTTAAATGAAATCACATGTGTGAAAAGCAAAGGAAGAGATATTATAAAATGTAATGGAAAGGTATATATATATATATATATAAATTACCCCCTTCTCCCTTCCTTCTAAAGTACTTCATGTATCAAACAATGCTTCTCTACTTAGCATCAAACTTCTTCACAAGCTTTTTTTCAACTAACATTCTAAACTTTATATATGTTTAGTCAAACTTATTAATATATATTGATAAATTATTGATAAGAGATGGCTACATAATTTACACACATATATGCTGTATATTAGATTGTTTTGAAAAGTGTTCTAAAGAAAGTTGTTAAACACTTGTGTATCCTGAAATTCATGCTGTGATGAAATCACTGCCTTACTGCCAAAACAAAAGCAATTTGCTTAATGCTGTCTTGTATTTTAACTAGTTATTTAAGTGCTTCCCTAAAAATAATTAAAAAATCCTGTTTTAAAGTTTATCGCATATAGATTTGTTTTTACTTTCAGCAGAACGTAATTATTTTGTATTCTGTATTTTAGTATTTATTGTTAGAAACATAGTCGGCTGTATAAATATTCCATTGCCTGTGGATCTCAGGTATATATAACATAGACCACTAGTGCTGTCTGTTTTCACTTATATTAACATCCTGCTGGTTATAAATATGAACTGTTTATATTTAAATGGCTTTTGGTGCCTCAGTATTTGTCTCAACTATAAATAAATGCTTTCTGTATTTTTTAAGACTGGATTTTAATATAATTATGGATGAAAAGCATAAATAAAAACTTTCTTAAGCATTCACTGAGAATTTTTCTAGAATGCCATCTGGTTCTGTTGTTATAGCAGTTATCGAACAGACAGGTATCTCTGATCTGCATTTTCTCAACTTACCAAGAATATGGTAGGGATTTTTAAAGCGCCAATGAATTCTATTGGATGATACCTGTAAACAAAGTATTTTTATTTCTTTATACACTGCTACAACTCCGTACTAGCAAATTCTGGTGAAAATTCATGGGAATGTTCTGGAAGTTCCTTTCATGTATGCATTTTATCAAATCTTCTCCAATCTTAAGAGAATAAAATGTAGAAGGCATTAATTTTTATGCATTAAAGTATGTACAGTAGACTTTTCAGTTAGTGCTTTGAATTTAAGTAGAGCATAAACATTTCCTTCTACAAGAAGCAAGTCAACCAAAATTAATTTTTTTATTGATACTCTTTTCATATCCTAAATGAAAAATTTCTACTGTACATATAATATTGTAATTTTCTTGTTTTTTAATTAGTATTTTGCATTGTTTGAAGTCAAAGTATTTTTAAATTATTTAATTATTTTTGTTATTTGAGGGGTTACAAAATTATGTTAAATCTTTTAAAGTGTATGTTTATATGAAATTGACAATCTTTTGTAAACAAAGTATATCTTTTTATAAATTTTCGGTTGTTAAAAATTCTGTAATTTTTTTTTAAATGTACAAACAGTTCTGTCATTGTTTTTAAAGTTTTGGAAAATAACATTTTGTTTAACCTTAAAAATATGATTTGAATAATCTATGGAATTAAGTAAAAAACATTTTGAATGTATGTCTGTGTGCATGTATGTATATATATATTTCTCTGAAATAGGAAGAAATGTTTTGAAACACTAGTGTAAATCAAACCTTGTAATTTTGAATTGTTTCTTTATATATATATATATATATTAGAAAGAATAATGTATACAGGATCAATTCATTATTTTTACTTTAAGCTATAAATATAGTGTTATAGTATCAAATTATTTTTAAAAGCAGTGGAGAAATAGATATCATCAAAGCATTTTAGAATTTTGTAGAGCTTTTATATGTTTGTCTGACTGATGTTTTTAATGAATATTTTTCTAAATTTAGTTTAAATCATCTTTTAAATCATTTTTCATTGATGCTTATTTTTGATTTGTTAAAACTTTGTAATTTCAACAATATCTAAAATCTAATCAATTTTCCATTTTTTTCCCTTTAAAAAAAAATAAAACTAGAAGAGCTGCAGTTAAATTTGTTATGATTTCATATGATCAAGCTGTGAAATCACTTTTTTGTTGTCTAATTTATTGAATTTATTTGCTGAACTCTTTCAATGTCATAAGGACAAAGTTTTATTTCATTAGACGTATATGTACAAGTGTATAAATAATATTCTACAATTCAGACATGAATTATGAAAAATATTTCTTGTTAATAATTTTACCCTTTGCAAAAGATGGAAACTTATTTTGGAACAAGAGTAATTGATTTCTGTATATTTGATGATCAGGTAGACTATCTTTAACAATATGCTAATCCACTGTAGTAAAGTTTTTAGGTGTTTATTTCTTCTATAGTTTCATTTTATTTCTTAAAAATTTCAATTGTAGTTGAGCCAGTAATGATAATTGTACTAAAGATTTATTTTTTATTTTTTCCTCTCTTTTGTATATGTGTCTGTGCATAAATACATGCATGGATTTATATACTTTTCAGGAAACTTAGATGTTTTGTTTTGTTGTATAGTTTATAATTTTATTTTTTTAAAGGTGTGCACAGAATCTAATCTGTGTGTTTAACTTGTGAATTTTATAAGTTCTTGATTTTTCATTAAAAAAAATATCTTCAGATAAATAATTTTCTTTCATTGATTATAAAAAAAAAACCTACATTTTAATTTTACAATTGTTGAATAACTGTTCTATTTCATGATTAAAATGATTATCTGCTCTCCATTTGTCTATGTCTCTCTTCTTTTTTACCATGTGTACGCTGTGCATCTTTAAATGTATAACCACATCTTAATTTTGTGATGTTAGTTTCTATGCAAAAACCTATTTTTAAGTCATCTCATTACAAACTAATAAAATTTTTATCCAAATATGTGGAGAAAATGTGTGTTACTTGTTGATCACTTTATTTTTAAATTTCAGTTTGAATCTACAATGTAATAAAATGTAAAAGTGTTTGTTTTTAAATTCAACCGCACTTAACGTTTGTATGTTTCTATGCTTCCTAAACTTTTTGATGATTTTAGTAATTGATCTTCATTAACATAAATTATTCAGACTATTAATTTTGATAAAACTTTTTGTATAGACTTGGTATCAACTTGTACTTTCTAAAGTTTGTAATAAGCTTAAATTTTCATTAATTATTGAAACATTGTTTCTTTCCTATTTCCAAGTTACAATTCAAAAGAAAAATGTTTAATAAATATGATATATACATAATACAGGGCTAATTTTACTAATCATCAATGTGCCAAATATGAATATATCATAAAATTTACAAAAAAAAAAAAAAAACTTATTTTGGCGAATCCTATTTTAAGCACATGATAATTTTTTTTCTAACAGAAGATATTTTCATATTGGTATGGGCAGTAAAAATAAAGTAATATTTGGTTTTCTTAAATCATTTATGAATAATTTAAAAAAAAAAGGATGACTACTACTTTGAAACAAGTCTTCTTAGCAACTTGATTCTCATCCAGCATGTCCTAGAAGGGACTTAGTGCCATTAAACCCTATACAACCAACCAACCTTGATTCTTATCTATAGTGAAGGCAAGTATGTGAGGTATTTTGATGCATTTTATTAATTTGTATGGTAAAGGGAGGGGGGGGGGGGGAGTTACTAGAATTAGATGTATTTACTGGATAGTTTTTCTCTTTAATTTACAGTGATTTTCATAAATAATTAAGAATCTATTTATGTGTGCAGTCTTTAACAAATAGTCTTAATTTTGGTTGTAGCATAATACGTCTTGTAAAATTAGAATAAAAGTAGAATGTGTTCCACACAGTAATGATAGTTTTGGCTAATACTTTTAAAATTTGGCTAATGATTTTTCAGTTTGTCTAATTTTTTTTGGTAATGTAAAATTCCTAGCATGGGCCCTGTTTGTATGAATGATGGAACGAAAGTAATAAAGTTTTGTTATCTGTTTAAAATTGTGACATAATAGTCTGAGACATATAAAGGAAAAAGTATATATATTGGATTGTTAGAAGTTTATGAAAAGTGGGAATCATGGATAACAGGAAATATTCACATTTAAAAGAGAAACAAATCATGAACACAAAAATAGTTCGATATAAAAGCATTTTTGAGATATACTGGAGATAGAAAACAGGAAAGGTCATATACATTTTTATTCAGTGATCTGTTGTGTAGGGTTATCTACTGAACATTGGAAGCTGTCAAATATCATGTTTCATTGGGTGTTCTATATACACAGCAATTTAAATTTCCTATATACACCATGCAATCTTCTCATACCATCACAGATGGGCTGTTATCCATGTGCAGTTAAGATTCTATTACACAAATAATTTTTAATATCCGAAAACAATTTGAGTTTTCTGTGGAGGGGGAAAAGGGATATTATTTGCTATTGTTTAAATTTTCTTTAAACTTCAAGAAGTTTTCGTTCCTACTAATACTTCAAGATATCAAATGGTGACTTTTTGTTCATAGTGTGTTTCTATTATTTATATTCAAGAAAAGGCACAATTGCCATGACTTATGCTCCAAATTCCATATCATATGATGATTATGAATGATTGAAGATACTGGAATCTTATTTTTAAACCATTATTTTTTAAATTTTGGAGAATTTCATATAAATAATTTTTAATATAGCATTTAGTGAAAAAAATTATTTTTTTTTTATTGTTGATCATAAATATATATCTTTTCTTATAAAAATGTACATTAGTAAAATGGACATAAGTGTTTTTAATAAATTAAAAATTATAATTTGGAATTTTATTGTGTAGCTTACATATTGCGCATTGACTGCCAAGAAATTGCACAATATTTTTTAAACACTTTGATTAGTTAACTAATTGTTGGTTGTCAATGTGATAACTTTGTATAGAAGATTTTTTCAAAAAGATAATCTCAATTTGTGTTGCTTTAATTTTAAAGAATGTAACAGTCTCAAGAAACTTTATTGTTCCAAGTTAGGGTTTCTAGATTATTGTTCTTTAACCCATTACCACTGAAGTTATTTTAAAGTTTGAATTTATGTAAGATCATTTTTAAGAATATGTTTAGAATGTCAAGAAATAAGAATTTCTGAAATTTTTTTCTTATTTCCATTAGCCCAGTTCCCAGCAGAATAGAAAAATTAATAAAAAACATTGCCTTAGAATGACAAGGTTCTAACTGACAAATTTGGCTAAAAGTAAGATGACACTTTCTGCTGAGTATCCTTCATTTTCTCTACAATTTGAGCTGACATATAATGCACTGTAACACATATTTCAAAATGTTTTAACTACTGTATTGTTTATTGAGACATAAAAAGAATAGTCAAAGTAGTTAGAACCATGTCATTTCAAAGAACATAACATAATGCTGGGATACATGTTCATGCACTAAAGAACCATTAAAATATGTGAACTGATGATATACAGAGTGATAATTTAAGCTGTTCTATATATAGGATGCTGGGTGTAAAGGCTAATATTTTTTTCCCCTTGTTCAAAGCACAAACATCTAAAATTTATTATATAATCAATTTGTTTTTATTATTCCACTGAAAATTATTTTAATTTATTATTGAAGTCAAATTTCTTTGCTTTACCTGCTCTTTTTTTTTTTTAATTTAAATTTCTCTTGTGTTCTAATTCTATGTTACAGACTAGTACAAGGATGGTGAGCCTTTTTATGCATGCATGTCAAAAAAAATTATAAACAAAATCTATCAACATTTTAATGTGCTACACTTTTACATAAAGATATATTGCAGCATATGGTGCTTATATAAAATACTAGTTAAATCCAATCAGTTGCTTTCATGCATTAAATAAACCAAGAACAAAAATCAAAATGTGATTTTTCTGTATATTGGAGCTTAACATCAATTTTATGAAACTGGATTAAGCAATATGATTCCTTTAAGTAGAACATACTGTAATAAGAGAAAAAATAAAACATCATTAATGCAACATCTAACTTAAAATAATCAAAGTTGCATAAAGTATTAATTTATTAATCAGATTTTTGCTGTTGTGTACATTCGACTGGGAGTAATCATATCTGGTGCATATTTTGTTTAGTTATATACAAGCAAAATTGGATATATATGTCATTTTATTGTAGTGACTGTCTTATGAAATTTGTATTAAGACTTAAAGGGGCCTTATATATATAACGTTATCAACTTTTTGGTAATTTTGGACCTTCCCCCCCCCCCCCCCCCTCCCCCTAAATGATGACGTTATGAATCTCTAAAAATTATTTTTATTTTACCTTATATATATATATATGTTTATACATTTATTATTCACATATTTTATTGATTCAATTGAAGAGAAGTCAATAAATATCTATACATGAAATAACTTTGTATCAAATAACACCTAAAAGAGAGTTTCTATTTGAAAGTATTTAATAATAGCTTTTTGCTACATAATGCATTAAATGGTAGTATTGTCTTCTTGCACTTTACTCTGAAGGACAAAAGGGAAAGAAGAACTTCTTATCAACAAAACAGGTGGACAAAATCTTACTCTTTTCTTTATTAATAAACACAACAGCATTTCAAACGAACTTAGCACCTGGTTTCTCCAACAGCGGATTATATGCTCATATGGCAGAACAACGAGAATGACGAATGTTGGGGTATTCCATATTTTGGAATGAAATGATTTCATAACCCTTTAATAATAACTTTGTATTTTCATTAAAAAAAAAGGACAACAGGCTATTTTGATATATATATAAAAAAAAATTGTTTGGATAAAAAATAACAGTATCAAAAGAGAAAATTTCTCCTCCGCTAGAGATATAAGATATCAAGTGCCAGAACCTCCCCCCCCCCCCTTCCTCTAAAGTGATAACGTTATATATGCACAGCCCCAAAGCTATTAAATTTACATTGAAATGTAATGCAGTTACATGGTGAAAAAAAAGCATAGCATCACAGAAGAATAAAATATTCTGATGTGTTAATTCATCCAAAAATAATTGCATTATTGTGGTAAAGGTTGTACATGTCAAGCAATATTTTGTTTTGAATTTTATCGATATGATTATCAAATTAAATCTTTCATCTGTTTAGAGAAATTATGTGCTACCTCCAGCATGCATGTGTGCCATAAGTTTACCACCCCTGGACTCATATATCTTTTAAATTGATAATCTCAAGAAAAAATTTCAACTTTTTAAAACACTTTTTATAAATTATAACTCATCCCCACATGCACTCCTTAAATCCATAACTTCCTTTCCTGAAAATTTGTAGGCACTTTTTCTTTTCTTTTTTTTAACCCAGCATCTTTCTTTTTTCTCTTCCAGGTAATGTAAATTGTCAATTTACATAATTGCATACCTTTTGTGTATTGTTATCCGTTATAAACAGATTTAGTTATAAAGAAATATTTTTTGATAGTTTATCAAATACTTTGCACATATAATTAGCAACATCTGAGTAGTGATGCAGAAAGTAAAGTTGAAAATGATATTTTTGTGATTGTATGTTGCCTATGCAATATTAAATAGTAAATTATTTGCAGTCCTTTATGTGATATAAAATAATTGTAATAAAGATGCACAATTGATATTATCAGTCTCTATTGTAATTGTTTTTAGCCATATCTTATGTTTGCTTCATTTAAACTTTTAATTTTTCTTGGATTTAATAATTTTTTACTCCTAAATTAAGTGATGTCACAGGAATATAGTACGTATATATATCTAACTTGGTAGGAAAGGGGATAAGTGACTATTTTTGACATTTGGGAGAATAAATTAAAAGGACTACATAGGTATTTCTGTTATATCTATGATTAATGTAGAATAGTTAGTGGACATATAAAAAAAAGAAAAAAAAAAGATAATTAAAGAATGGTGATTATTATGAAATGCATCAAAGAGAGAACACTGGCATTTAAAAAAAAATTATTTTACCTATGATTTTCACAAAGTAATTGGCAGACATAGGCTGAAAATAGTGGTTTTGCACAGTGGCCTTTCTCTACTAATGTATGATTATATAATGAATGTACCATTCGATATATGAGGTGATTCAAAATAAAGGATATACTGATTATCTCTTAAACAGGTGATGATAGAAACATACTTCCAATTAGAAAAAGCAGGGTTAATTAATTTATATCACTTTTTGAGAAAAAAAAATTTTGTACACACATATATATATATATATATTTGTGCATATTTTTTACATTGTAATAGATTTGTGAAAATTTGGTTTAAATTTTCTTCTTTTAGTTATGAGATTTCTGGCCAAATAACTTTCCTTTCAGAATTTTCTTTTTGAATCTGATGTTGTAATGTAAATAAGATTTCTCCATTCGACTGATGGAATAAACATTTTAATATGCAGTATCATGCACTCAACAACAAAAAGGTGAGAGAAAGCATTGTCTTAAATTTTTACAGCCATTCTTTCAAAAACTGCTTCCTCAGTTGGAAGAATATTCTCCACCTTCAAATTAGTTCAACAGGGTGGCCTGATTCTGGAAATCAGGGAGGTTTATCAATCTGGATGTCAGGAAATTTCATAAAAGTACTTGAAAATCAGGGAAAGTTGTGTATATGCAAAAATATTTGTTTTTGCACGAAACTGATTCGCCAACAAACAGGTGATATTTAAGCCAAGAATCGTACATTATAAAGAAAAGTAAAATTTTTAAAAAGACTCATATGATATGAGTTTTTGATATTTAACACAAATTAAGGTGATCAGATGTCCTCATTTTCTGTGGAAATATGCTTATATTGAAGGCAATTTACCCATGCATTAGCATAAAATGGCCAGCTTAATCCAATTAGCTATCCTGTCAGATATAACTATGTCTTAGAATTGAACATTCTACAGAAAATGGGGAAATATTCATTGGCCACTATAGGAAGTTGGACTAAATTTTGGGTTTATGAAACTGAACCAGTACTTATTAAATATTGTGCAATTTTTGTTTTTCTCTAGTTTTTTCTCCCGAATGAGGTATTAGCAAGCTGGATAAGTGTGTTATACGAGGAAGCGGCATACATTAAAAATTACTGTGCATGTATCTTTAATAATGGAAATCAGATAAAGGTAGTGAAGGAAGGAAATCAGGAAACTTTTTTTTTTGCAATTTTTGTAGCCATCATGTTCAATCAGAATTTAGAAATGGACTGAGAAATGAAAAATCTGCAATTGTAATTTTTTCATTGGTATTAATATTCATATTTTTGGTTTTTGTCTTCAGAAATTCATTTAAAAAATTTTGGAGGGATTTTTCCTGCTATTAAATCAATATTTTTATTTATGTCATACAAACAGAATCACAAGAGACCAGAAACAAATGCCATTTTAAACAGGCAGGTCTTAGCAAGTATAACTGTATGGTATTATATTATAATATGGTGGTATAAATTTTCCTGCCATGACCATGAGAATTTTTCAATTTAAGATAGGATCTGTTTTTAACAGATTTACTGTATTTGTTTTTCTGTATTTTAAGTATTAGTGCTTTGAAAACTAATTTGATAAATAAGATTGTTTATGTAAATAGCATCTGTTCTGCCAAAGAGGAACTTGGAATGCTCATTAAAGTAGTATTTTTTTTTTTTTTCAGATATGAGTTAATTTCCTATACCTTTTGACAGTAGCAGACAATATTTTATCTGTCATTACAATTGACAAGAATTTTGTTGAGGATGGATGAAAAATTCATAATTTCACTTATTTAATATATAGCTTACATGTAAATACAGCACAGTTTAATTTAAGGAAGAAATAAAATAATGAAAACTTAATTATTAATCATAATAAATTTGACCTGTGTGAGGATTTCATACTGCAGTCTAATAATTTTTAGTAATATCTAATATTTTTTAGATGCAGGTTTAAACTTATAAAGAAAAATGAGGGAGAAAAATATTAGTCAAGCCAGAATATTGTCTCATTCCATCAAAGTTACAGTAAAAACTGACTGAAGATAGCAAAAGGTACGTGCGAGAAAAAAAAATTAACTCTGCATTAGAAGATGTCATCTGCTTCTTGAAAAACATGAAATAAAGAAAAATAAATCGAATGCATTTAAAATACAATTTAATCTAAAATAATAAAGCATACCTTTTATTCTTCACGTGAAATACCACTGCTTCGATCAATCAATGGTGTCTTTTTCTTCTAAGCATTTCAGTTTCCATTTTGCTTTTTAACCAAAAATATAAAATAAATCTATATATATATATATTTCTTTTCTACTATTTATTTTTTATAATCTTTGTTGAGCACCATATAATGTGGTATTTTATTTTTGCAGCAACACTGATTTGATGAAAACCTTTAATTTAATTTATAAAAAACAATGCCAATTTATTTTTAATAATAAAAAAAAAACATGTTTTAATGAAATGTGAGTGTATTATGTCAGAAGCATCTTTAAAAACCTTTCGAATGATGCCTCATTCATTGTTGTGCGATTCGTAAATTCATAGAAAAAGGGATGTTGACAACAGAAATAATTAATATATATGATCATAACAAATAATTTCATTTGAAATTTTTTATTTATAAATATTGTAATTTAAAAAAAAAAAAAAAAAAAAAAAAAAAAAAATCTCCTTTTTTGACAACCCTAACAAAAAGTATCAAATCAAGTGCAACTTTTAGACATGGTATTTATTTTGCAAAAGGCTATACAGTAGAGCTCCAATTATCCGAATCAATTGGGACCGGACCCTATTCGGATAATCAAAAATTCGGGTAATTGGATTTTTTCCATAAAAAGGGTATATTTTAATTAATTACTGCATGTATGTTGAAAATAGGAGAAAAAAATTATTTTTCAAGAAATAGAGCTTCTAATTAATTAAATGAAAAGGCAACATTATTACATGTTAAGCGTACTTACAAGTCTGTATATTAGTACAGTATGTACGTACCATACTGTAAATGAAAGTCATTACTTGCTGCACATCTCGGTCAAAGTAAGCTGTTTGACAGTCTTCATCCGTTTTCGGGGAGCCAAGTCGCGCATCTGCTTGACTCAGAAGTTGCATGTGGTTACACTCGGGTTGACGCTCCATCCACTTCAACGCATTTTCAAGGCCGGCAAATACTTCACTAGCTGATGGTCCCGTGTATGCTTCAACTTCGACATTAATGTCATTTTCTTCCTCGACACTTTCTTCTCTCACACTTTCAATAAGTTCATCATCATTTAGAATTTGAAACCCAGTGTCTTCGCGGCGGGAAAGACAATAGCGCACGTAGACAGAATCATTATTTTGGGAATCGCAGTACGTTTCGGTCTTCATTTGTTTTTTCTGAACTTCTGAAAGCGATTCGGATAATCAGCGATTCGGATAATTGGAGTTCTACTGTACATATTAAAATATGAAATTTGTTCCTTTTATCTGGGTTTTATGAATCATATTTAGAAACATTTTCTTCATGCTTTGCCAAGTAAAGCAGTAAAAATTCTATTCTTCTATGACTAAAATTCACGAAGTTATGATATTCTTAATTTTATGAAATTTCCAAGCTTTCCGGTACTAAAAAATTGCCTGTCCATTTTTAGTGCTGGAAAGCTCTGAAATTTTGTAAAGCATCATAACTTCATTAATTTTGGTCATAGCAGAACATAATTTTTACAGGACTGTTTTTATGGAACTTTTAACAATATTTTTTTAGGTAATGTCAGAGTGTAAAAATTGGTAATATGAAGAATAAATATTACTTATACAGACATTAATAATTGAATACCTGTTTTAATTTTTACAGTTTTACTTATCAAAGCATAAAGAAAATATTTCTAAATAGAACCGAGAGGCTGTATTAAAAATTAAATGCCATATTTAAAAGCTGTACGTGATTTGTATACTTTTTCTAATTGGAAGTATCTTTCTTACATCAATGGTTTAAGAGATAATCGCCATACCCTCTATTTTGAACCACCCAGTATATTTTATGCATACACATACTTGCCAACTTTTACACTTTAGGTATAAAATTTACACTTTTTGACTATTTTTTACTCTTTTACACTAAGGATAGTTTTTTTTACACTTTTTTACAAGGTTTCTCTTTCTTAAGTTCATTTTTTTCCTGAAGTTAAAAATTACTTTCCAACTTTTTAATAGCAATAAATGCTGAATTTAAAAGATATTTAGTATTGTTGAAAGAATGTGTTTGTTTCATTGTGACAAATTATCATAGGAAATCTTTTCATTGAAAAAAACAAAACAAAAAAAAAACGCACTATTCACAGAAAAAAACAAAAACAAAAACTGTGCTGAAATACTCTTCACATGTTATTTTACACTTTGCAATTTTCAAAAGTTGGCAGGTATGCGATACATACATCACAGTAACATAGAATTAAAGTTCAGAGACTTCTAATTTCAATAAAATTAAACACTAAATTCTTAAGTAAAACGTTATTTCTTGCATGAAAATTATCATGCAATATTGATTATGTAAATTTCAACTCTAGTTTGGCTGAAAGTTGTGACATTTATACTTTGATTTAAAGAGATCTAAATGAAAAGTTTGAAGCCTATTTTTCTAAACTGATTTTTTTCTTCTTTTCCCTTACCAATGAAAATACAGTTTCAGACTTGATTACATCTATCATTAATTTAATAAATTTTAAATTATCTGATAACATTTCTGCTCTGGTTACAGTTACTTACTGTTATGTTTAAAAACTTTGTACTGAATTCTTTTGAACATTTTCATGGTTTATTTAGTAGTGTTATACTCATTTCTCTTTATTTAGAGAGATCTTTTTTTTTTTTTTTGGTTACATTATAGATTGATAAATCGCTATTGCTGAATATATTTCTAAAAATTTTCCATCTTTTGCTTAAAAAAAAACTAATTAAAAAAAAAAATTGCCATAGCTATGTACAGTTTTTACATGTGTGTAACTTCATAAAAATATCTAACTTTGGTTTATAATAATCATTGTTATACCATGGCAATATATTGAAAACTATGGTTACTACAATACAATTGCAATATGTTGCAGTTATTACCCTAATGCTAGGTACTATATCCAAAGAGGATATAGCAATTTATATAAATATCTGTACATTATTTGATAGAACTGAATTTATATTGTGTGTAATATAAATGAAATATGTGTTTTCTTTTTTTCCTTCCTTTCTGGATTTCTTAATGCTATGCCTGTGATTTTGTTAGACTGCTCAACAAAAATATATCATTTATTAAGATTACTTTTCAATTGAGTATTAATGTCGGACCTACTAAGATGCATTTAATGATTAATACTGTTGGAAATTCTGGATAATTTGTTTACACCTGCAGATATTCATAACATTCAGTATTTAATTTTGGACACTTCATTCATGCACTAGTAATCATAAAACAGGACCACATTATGGTGCAATGATGCACTCATGTTTCCCTTTTGTATATTGCTTTAATGTTAGGTAATTAGAAATAGAAAATAAAATTATTCCATATTATTACAGTGTTGTTATTTTATATTTGCTGCATTTTCTAGAGTTTAGAGTCAAATTGTTTTGAAGTAAAATTATTTTTGCATTATAAATAGGTTTGTTTTAAGTAATGTCCGATTTAAACAAGCTTTTCAGGCTGAAACCGAATTCTGGTCTTTTTTCAAGTTTCTGCTGAAAAGTAAACTCTCAAATGTGATTTTAAGCTATTAATAAATACAATACATATATACTAAAATATTAATTATTCAAAAACAGATACATATCAGCAGAGATACTTTTACTTACATATGAATGTGCATGTGTTTATTTTCAATAAAAGCAAAATTTGTTATTTTCTTAACTTTTACGCCATTTATTCATTTTTAGCTTTATAGTTATTTGTAAAAAGTAGGAATGATTGTATTCCGGTTTAGAGTCCTGCATCGGGTCAGGTCGGCTCTCTATTTTTTTCGTTCGAGTTGACTGCTACTTTTTTGCTGCGGGTCAGGTTCAGGTTGGGTTTTTACTCTTGTGGGTCGGGTTCGGGTTGACCCGCTTTTTCAAAAGAATGTCCCATATGTTTTCAGATTAAATATATATTGCGCCACTGAGACATGGAAGGGTAAAAACCATCTTATTGGTTATTTAGCTCTCTCATGATGCCTTTGTTCTTTGACGACACCAAGTTCTGCAAACATGTTTGCATCAAAACCACAAACGACTGCAAGAAGTCCTTAATCAGCAATTTCGCTTTTAAAGAGCATAGGATTTTGAAGCGCAAAAGTAATAAATGTGAGGCTAGGAAACCAAGATAACAGGGGCAATTTAGACTTAAGTACAGAGTTTAATATACCCAAAATTTCTCTCTTAATTTTTAAACTTTTACTTTTGAATTTTAAAAAGGATTAATTTTTATCCTTTGATATACACAATAAGACCTACATAATGGACACTCCCGAAAAGCGGACACCTCTATTTAGCAAACAGTTTTTCAATTCCTGACACTTATATATTTGTACGTTTATACCTTGAAATAGTGGGAACCTCTAAATCTACGCACATGTAGCAGGCGTATGGTGTATGTGTGCATAAACTATCATACATATGATACATGTGTTTTTGTGTGTATCATAAATGAAATGTTTTTCCTATTCTGAGTAAAGAAAAAATGGTTCTTGCACCGTAAAGAAAGAAAAATCTATGATTACATTTCTTATATACATTTTATTTTTTCTCATGCAGTAAATTGAATATATACTCATTCATATTCAAATACGTATTTCTTGTCATCTGAAACATTTCTGTTCAAGCCTTTTGTGAAAATCCCAACAATCCGACTTGCAAAAAATCTATATATGACCCAGAAGAATTATTTTAGGGTGAACCAGACATGCAGAAAAAAAATTAGGGTCTTCCTTACCCCCCCTCAAAAAAAAAAAGAAAAGAAACAACTTGACCCAATGCAGGAATCTGTTCAATGATCTTGAGATGTCTGTTATTCAGAGGTTTCACTATATCTGAATATTAAATAATATAGATTTGTTCATTTTTCTACATAAAATATAAAATTGGTACAGTCAAAGCACCTTATTACGAAATCGAAAGTGCTCCAAAGATTTGCTCGTTATAACGTGCTTTCGTTAAAACGTTATAACGAATTATTTCGTTATATAGTAAGAACGCCAATTACCCTGACTAATATGGTCTGAACGTAATCTGAGTATGCAGAATTCCATATAATGGAGACAATCATATAAAAGGACGTTTTATTACATAAAGATAAGTCTTAAAATAACTTTTGTTTAATAATAATAAAAAAAAAAGGCTAGGCCTTATGTATTCATATTATATTAAGCCTCCATAGTAAGGATCATTTTTACTACAAACAGAAAAGAAAAGAAAAGCGTTGATTTAAAATGGAATTTCTAGGAAATCATATTTTTACGAATAAATATGTACAATTCATAACACAGAATTTTTATTTTGTGATGATAGATCTGGATGACTGAACTTCAGATAATTGGAGCATTGTTGTGTTATTTTAACGGTATATATATATATCTTACTACGCTACACAAAAAAACGGGCAAATTTAAATGTAAAAAAAAATATATTGATTTAATTCTCTTAAAGAGCAGTTTTACATACCTATATAAGTTTGAAGAATGAAGTTAACAAGCTCTGCTTTCTTTTCTTAATAACATTGACTAATATTGTACGCCCTATTTTGACAACATACATGTTAATTTAATTCGTTAACAAGTTTTCATTGTGCATGCAACACACAATTATCTGTAAATACTCAAGTACATCAAAT
The DNA here is from genome assembly GCA_963931845.1 of Maratus michaelseni. Lineage (NCBI taxonomy): Eukaryota > Metazoa > Arthropoda > Arachnida > Araneae > Salticidae > Maratus > Maratus michaelseni. The sequence goes on along the minus strand of OZ007587.1, from coordinate 179,904,414 downwards.
GGTAAAATCTTCTCACCAGCTTCTAGAAGGATGTTTTCTTCAGGAAGAGGAATTCATTCTTCTTCCTCACTGACACTGCCAACACACGCCTCATCTTCTGTGCTTTTTTTATGATGTTCTCTTCTTCGAATTTTGCATTTGCCACTATGTTTGAATCAACATTAACATACTGATCAAATTTAAACTCGGAAATCAGATTTTAAAAAATACTTCCTTGGTCTCATGGTTGCACTTTGGATGTAATATTAGGTGGTAAAAAAAGTAATTTTATAAATTACAAACAGAACTCACATGCGAGGAGACGTTGAAACGGTGTCTGAAATAAGCAGAACTTTTCTTTTGGCTTTTTGCATCTATTCGTCAAAATCTAGAATCCATTCTTTAAAAAGGCATTTCATCATTCAAGCTTTTCAATTACGCATGTACATGGCAGGCAAAGTTTTTATTACGTTTTTATGGATACACCATGGATTATTTGCTTTTCCAATTACAAGAGGTTTTCGCCTTTCAGAGAACATAATGCTTATGAAAGTCGGTCTTCGCTCCTTCTTCGACTGTGACAAGTTTCTTTTTTTCAGGCTTTTTAAGTTTCATCAGGCATATACATATTAAGTATATCTTTTCAATCGTAATCCTAAAAAATGTTTGAGTTTTCGTTCGTCCATTCTTCAATTGTTTCTTCTGAAGCAGAGGCTGTTTCTCCACGTAATTTTTTACACACAATTTCATATCTTTTTTTTTTTAATTTACTCAACCAACCATCATTTACATGAAAGTCTTTATATAGAAGTGTTTCGGAAAACGCATATGCTTTTTATTGCAAAATACTTCCACTAATATGGAAGTTTTTAGATCTCGCTTCGTTAAACCATGAAAAGAATACTTCCTCCACATCTTCATATTTCGCTGTGCATATAACGTTTAAACGATGAGGAAACTGCACTCTTTTTGAATATTTTAATAATTTTTTCTCAATTTTTCAATTGCTGACAGTGCTACTTAGAATCCCAAATTTTTTCGCTACATCGCTTATTTTAACATCATTTTTGACGCATTTTATAATTTCAACTTTCTTTTCTAAACTCAAACTTTTTATTTATTTATTTATTTTTTGACAGACATAGCCAGTTTACAAAAAGTTTTAAAAATTAGCACGCGATAAATCTACTCGAAAAGCAAATGTCAATGAAATCAGTCATCTAATAAAAAATAACATAAATCCAGTTCAGCTAAGCTGTCGCCCCTCTGTCTGTCTTAAAATACTGCCCCTCCCCCAAAATCTCTCTTAGAAGTATTGAAAATATGTGATTGAAAAGATTGAAGAAGAGAAAAAGATTGAAGGTTATCTCCTGAAAAAAAAAATCTGGTATTTAAAAAATAAAATTCTATTTCCCGGCCATTTTTTAAGTAAAAAAAGTAAAAAATTCGCTATATCGTACTTTTTATCAATTTTCATGCTCGAATTATTTTCGTTATATCGCGCTTTTCGTTATAAATATTTCGTTATATCGTTTCGAATTCAGTATTCTTTAACATACAGACCAACTAAATGGTTATGAGCATTTCGTTATATCGTGCTTTTCGTTATATCGTAGTTCGTTATAAAGTGCTTCAACTGTATTAGAGATATAATTGTACATTACATTTCATAATAGTATTAAAACATGATTTATTGTCCTTTCATTGCGGGTTGAAATATTTTGGGTGCGGATTGAAATACGTTAGGTTCGGGTCGCCGAATATTATTTTTGCGGGTCGAGGAATTTTCTTTTTGTCGGGTTGACTTCAAATAAAATTTGTGGGCTTGGGTCAGGTAAAATGCGACTCTATTTCAGTTATACACCGGAACTCCAGTATTTTGTTCTTTTTCAAAACCGCAATTCAGATATTCTGAGAGAACATGCATTGTTAGGTAGCTCGCAATCTTCAATGTTTACATCAATTTTATACATGTTTCTTTGAAAAAAATTTAATTGTAAATTGCGGGTTTTTTTTAAAACAATAATTCTTATTGCATTAAGAATTTATAGCACTTTAAAAGTGTAAACCTGGACTAATTATTCATATTCATCGTATATTTTAATGCTAAAAAGTAGATTAAAAGATGAAAAAAAAAAAAAAAAAATTTTGAAAATAGTATATTTAAATATTTTATGCAGTTTGTTCAATGCATTTCAATTGCACTTTTATTTAGTGAATATATAAAATGTAAAATATTTTTATTTGAATATAGTATATATTTTATATTAAAATTTACATTATATGATATACTTTTATCATAAATAATATAGTGCAACATCAGTTTAACCTTTTTTTTCATGTAACACAATTATTAATTATAACTTAAGTTGTCCGTGTTCATTGCACCCTTTTTATGGCCTCATGTTTATACAGGTTCCTACAAAGATAAGACTTTTATTAGCCCTTTGTTAAAAAATAAAAAGTAAGACTAAAAGTATTAATGTATAGTTAGTAAAATGAATTGCTGTTGGTTTTACATTCTATATATCTGCATGGGTGCAAAAAACAGGATTTGTATGGTTTTGTTTTTACTTTAAAACCACTAATTTAAAATAACAATCTTATAATTTAATAATAAATTTCTGAATTTAAATTCTGAAATTAAATACAGTAGAACTCCAATTATCCGAACTCCAACTATCCGAATCGCTGATTATCCGAATCACTTTCAGAATTTCGGGAAAAAAAACAAATGAGGACGGAAACGTACTGCGATTCCCAAAATAATGATTCTGTCTACGCCCGCTACTGTCTTTCCCGCCGCGAAGACCGTGGGTTTCAAATTCTTAATAATGATAAACTCATTGAAAGTGTGAGAGAAGAAAGTGTCTAGGAAGAAGATGACCTTAATGCCGAAGTTGAAGCATACACGGGACCATCAGGTAGTGAAGAATTTGCCGGCCTTGAAACTGCGTTGAAGTGGATGGAGCGTGAGCCCGAGTGTGACCACATCATTGACTAGAAATATACATTTAATTTACTATAATTTAATAATTTAATAATTTACTAGAAATATACTACAGATTATTCCTCTGAGGACCACATGCAACTTCGGACTGTCAAGCGGATGCGCGACTTGGTTCCCCGAAAACGGATGAAGACTGTCAAACAGCTTACTTTGACCGAGATGTTCAGCAAGTAATGACTTTCATTTACAGTACGGTACGTACATACTGTACTAATGTACAGCACTTGTAAATACGCTTAACATGTAATAGTGTTGCCTTTTCATTTAATTAATTAAAAGCTCTTTTTCTTTAAAAATAATTTTTTCTCCCATTTTCAACATACATACAGTAATGATGATGAACTCAATAATAAGCTGGGGGGTATATTAAAATATACCCCTTTTTTTTTTGGAAAAAATCCAATTATCCGAATTTTTGATTATCCGAATAGGGTCCAGTCCCAATTGATTCGGATAATTGGAGTTCTACTGTAATACAAATATTCCTTTTTGAAATAGTAGCATGATACCGGATCTTAGCAGTAAATGCATCCAACCAGAACAAACGGGTTAAAGAAAAAGTTAGTCCTGTGTGTAATGCAATTTTTCTTATTGGAAGAAAATCCTCCCACTTTTCCTGTTTCAAATGTTTCAGGTATTTTTGCATGAATTTACTCACAGAGTAAGGAGATTTAAACAGAGACCCAACTTCGCCTGAAAAGAGTGACTGCAGCGGATGACTTAAAAACTAAATCATCGCTTTGGCGATTTTTATCTTCGTGATTTCCGTTTAATTGCAACCCTATTCTGCTTGGCGCCTTTTGCTGTTGTCATTTGCACAAGTGCAAATTTTTAGCGTTCGCTATTTGATTTTTGAATCTTGATTAATATTTATTATTAAAATTACTCTTTGAAGATCAAATAGGTCATTATAATTCTTCAAAATGTAAGTTATGATTTATTTTCCTGTGTTATTTTTGTTCTTGTTTTTAAAGTTCCGTAATGTTTGAAATATTTTACATATATTCAGTGTTGACAGATTTTTGCCGAAACGCAATGTTAAGGCTCACTGTGGAGACGCGAAAAGTTTTTGGTTTCCGTCTGTCTGTTTTCCGTAAAAATGGTCTGATTAGGTTGATTTTTAGTAGGTATGTTGGCGAGGTATCCGGAATTAGCTGTATAGTTTTTGGTTAAATTTGGTTCATTCGTTCAGAAAATATAGAAAATTTTTTTTAGGTCATAATGCTTTCCTATGGGGATGCAGACGATTTTCCAAATTTCATTTTCATCTGAAATGAAAATTGAACATTTGCATAATGGATTTAGACATAAAATTAAGAATGCTAAATTTTCGATATGGATTACCAATAGTTTTAAAATTTTGCCGATAAATTTAATAAAATTTAGAAATTAATTGCTTAAAATACTTGAAAATGTTTTTGCATCTGTTCAGGAAATATAAACATCTTTTCATATTTTTTACAATTTTTAAAAGCGTTTATTTTTATTTTCCACTTTAATTTATTCGTTGCTGATGAATACCTGTTTATTTAAAAAATTAAAAGAATAAGCAATTCATCAGAATTTTACACTATCATTGTATAAAACCGTGTTTAATTTAATGATTCTAATTTCTGGAACATTCAAAGAATTTTATATGCTTATAAATATGCATGCAATTGAAAAAATAATTGCAGATTGTACGATGTTAAATGATATCAAAAATGAGATTTAAAAAACAAGCAGTTGCCATTTTTTTCCCCTTCCCTCATTTGTCGCCAAGAAAGCGATATATAGCCGTTATTAGAAACCTCGCTTCTGTTATGGCCGTAGTTTCTGCGTCATCCGCAGCTATCGCCACTGTCTATGTGTAATTCCACGTTAAAGAAGTTACCATTGCAGTGTATGAGAGTTGATTCTCTGTTTAAATCTCCTTACTCTGTGGAATTTACTATCACCCCAGAAAAAGCATATAGTAAACCATTGGCACAGAGAACTGACAGTTTTAATTTGCTTTTCTTAATCAATATTTATCCAACAACATTTTTTAATTCACTAAAATGCATGATTGAATTTGATTATATAAAAGTATTTCAGTATAGCTTTATTCATTCGTTTCAGTATTTGCATGAAAACTCTAGATAGTTACAAGAACCATGTGCATAAATTTTTTCTTTTGCAATCTTTTTTTAAGGATAAAATCCTGAAAAGTAATCCATTGTTTTTTAGAAAAAAAACCCTGTATAAATTGTGAAATAGTAGTGTCCAAATATGTATGTGTATAGTGCAGAAAGAGCAGCACTTATGCCAGAAATATTAAAGTGCTAATTTCCCGTTCCTCATGCCTGGACACTGAAAGAGGCACATATGACTGAGATATGTATGTAAATGAGAAGTCATTGCACAACATCACAAGTTCTTTATATTTATTTACATTAATATAGAAAATTTTATAAAAATAAATATTAAACATAAAAAATTAACTCACTGAGTTTATTATTAAAAAGACGTGAAGTTGTATTTAAGATGTTTTGTTGAATACAAATATAATGTATAGAGCCAATTATTCAGAATAGTTAGGGCCAGATGTATTCCGGATAAGTGGGTTTACTGGATAGCTGGTTGGACATTGAAGCAACACCAATTTGATCAAATTTATAGAATATATGGGTCTGTGACATTGTTTCTGATTTGAAATTAATTATTAGATTACTCAGAATAAAAATCGAATCCGATCAAGATCAATCAGAATTTGGAAACAACAATCCTGCGTAAAAATCAAAACATCCAATATCCAACTAAATATGCTTCCATTTCAAATCTTAGATGTTAGCATCAAATTATATCATGTATGAGGTAATCTATCAAGCAATGCCCATGTCAAAAGAATGCATTGCCCTTTTTCTCAAAAGATTCTGAAATCAGTCAATTGAAAATATTCTGGATAACTGGTTTCCAGATAAATGAATCCATACTGTAGTGTAAACAGTGATTGTAATAAGTGGTTGATTAAAAGCAGTAATCAAGTAAATTACTAAATAGAAAAAAGGGTGTTCTTTAGTGAAAACTGTATAATGAATATCTATAGCTCAATCGCAATACAAAAGTGTCATAAGGTTATATACACGAGCGTACAAAACTCTTTGGTCAAACACGATAAACTGATTTTGATTACACAATATAAAAATATTGATTTCAGTTATTTCTCAAATTTTATTTTTGTTTATCAATAGGTTCACAAAGCAGAAGTTCTAATTTAGTACATTCAAATTCTTATATCAATTGGAAACATCACAGATCTTATAGCAAACACATATTGAAACATTATTTATGCATAGAAATTTGCATTTTTTATTTATTCATATCAAGTTTGGTATATATATATTGATAGATTTAGTTAAGTATACTTATTTTATAATGATTACTTCATATTTGTTTTGCATTTCTAATATTTAATCTATTTAGAGATTAATTAATATTACTCTCTATTGAGTTAATATTGATTGCTTGTAAATAACTTTAAAACAAGTTGGCAATTGTAGGTTAAACGAGACAAATGACGTGTATTCGCGCTATAATTAGTTTTATAAATATTCAGATCTTGGTGCAATAGCTGTTGCACTCTTATGCAAAAATGCATGAATACAAAATTTATTTTATGAGCAGATTTTCATATTATAGATATTAATTTTATTTTATGAAATTAAGTTTCAATACACTTTAACAAACAATTGCAATTCTGTTACATTAAAATTTTACTTTCTGCAAATATCCAATACAAGACAATGTAAAAAAAATCATAATTCCTTTTTCAGTGAAATAATAACAATCATCTGTTATTGTGATATGATTAATTTCTTTAATAAGATAAGTACATTTTAAGTTGGCAACATTTTATCTTTTGTTGATATTTACTGAAAATTCCAATGGGAAACTTAAGCCTAGCTTTGAAAATTTCAGAACTTTAAATCCATATTTAGACTCTTTTTTTCCATTTAATATGTATTTCTCCGGAAACATCTATCCAAAAAACTGTCAGTAAATTAAACAATTTTAGTTTACAAATTCAGTTTTTAAATTCAGTAATATGGAAATAATATGACTCCATCTTAAATATGATGAATTCACCATGGCAACCTAGAATTATTACTTATCATAGTACATCATTGAATTAATTATGTATGATAGGATTTAATAGAATGAAGAAAACTTTTATTAATATATTTTTTAAGTTTTCATTTGATTTTCATAAAATTTGAAATGACTTGACAAAATTCTGCTACAATTAAATATATTAAATTTAAACCATTCAGTTGGGTAGTTTTTGTGCTGTTATATGCAGACAGATGACGACTATAGGTGCTATGTATTTATATAATTACGAACACACCTAAAAATGAAGTAAAAATGTGAACAGTTAATTGAATTGTGTGGTAAAATTAGAATTTTGTCTTAAAAAGGTCATACCCATGAGAAATTTACAAAAAAAATTAAGAATCCCAAAATCAAACATAAAATTAGCTTGATTGAAAGAAACCGGAATAAATTCAAATAGAAAACTTTGTGGACAGCCAAAATGCACATCAAATAGGGAAGACAAACTTATTGTGATCGTGAGTATATGAAATAAGACTTCTAGCAACTGCAGTTAAAGAAGAGTTGAATAAAAATAGAGAATCTCCAATATCTATTGATACAATTAAGAAACATCTACTTACTGTAGGTTTGAATGGTCACATAGCTTGTCAAAATCTTTGCTACAACATATAAATAAAACAAAACGTCTTCAATGGGCTAAAGAACATCAATCTTGGACACTGAGTGAACAGGAAAAGAAATGTTTTGAACTAATGAATCAAAGTTTGAATTGTTCAGAACCGAAAGACGTCATTTTGTTCGAAGAATGGTCGGAAAGTGTGTATACAAAAATTGTTTAAATCTCAACGGTGAAGCAGTAATGTCATGATTTGGGGTACTTTTGGAGGAGGAAAAGTTGGAAATTTAGTACAAGTTTAATCAACAAAAAATAAGAAAATGTATCACAGTATCTTAGTACATCATGCAGTTTCATCTGGTACTCGAAATATTGGCAGAGGATTCACTTTTCAGCAAGACGAAGACCCAAAACACGCTCTCAAAATTATATGATCCCTGCAATCGCCTGATCTCAATCCTATTGAGAAATTGTGGGATGAAATGGACACAAAAGTTCGTATGATGACTTCAACAAATCTTTGAAGTCTTTGGTAATGTTTGCATGACACCTGGAGAAACACTGGAAAAATTTGTGTCTTGAATGCCAAAATTTTGCAAAGTTGTAAGATGCAAATCACATCCAAAGAAAGCAAAATATAACTTCAATTATATTTTTTCTGTTAAATATTTAAATTATTTACCTATCTATATATTTAAAATGCTCAGCGTTTTCTTTCGACAGTTCGTGAGAAAAAAACTATTTCATCAAATTACATGATTCTTATTTTAAAATGAAAGCTATTTGGCCACAGATTTGTTATCGTGTATTTGTTTGTTCAATACTTTTATTAATTAGCAAAATTTTAATTTTAAAATTTTTTCAAAATGGTGGCAACCTGATTACTTCCACTGTTGTGAGAATAAAAGAGAAATAATGAAAAATATTCAAACACGTGGCTTTTTAGCTTAATTTTTTAATTTGCAAGTTAAAGTTTGGTAAAAATATTTATGCCCATGCATTTTATTTTTATAAGCGAATGAAAATTCATATTTATTGTGACGTTATGGGTATATTGTCCATTGGGTTTATTTTATCTTTATGCATTATAACTTTATTGATACCATTTTTTTCATTACAATTAAATACAAAATATATTTTTATTTGTATACATGGTGGTTAAGCATAAAAGTAATGTATATAAAGTATGTGTGAAAAGTCTGTGAAAATGATATTATGCTTATCTTCAAATGCATTTTTACATTAATAAAACTAAAGCAAAAAAATTATGAGATTGTGTTATGGTGATGTATCTATCCTCCCCGGTGCATTTCAACAAATGGCGCTACAAGCGCACATAAGAAAATTCATTTCAACTTCCACTCCTTGTTTATGTCATGAAAGGTGTGGCGCTGCAACAAAGGATTGCATGTTGCAAATCACGTGAGCGGCGGAGATTGGCGCCGACTGTCTGTCTACCGGGGAGTCCCCTCTGTGACACAATAGAATTAATTTCAGTATCATGAGGTGCTCGGATCTAAAGGAAGCAAAATGCGGCTTCCAGAATTAGATTTTAAAATTTTCTCGAATATGTTTATTTACTGTTTAATATCTTTTTAGTGTTTGATGTGTCTGTCTGCGTGTTATGTGTTCGTATATTAAACCAAGAAAAAGACAAATCGTTAGTATTATTTTACCTTAAATACACCAGAATCTCGTAACAAGAAAAGGATATTTACTGCATTTCTCCAATTCCTTCAAAAATCATGAATTACCAGATTTCATTCAAGAATGTTGATTTCTATATATTATTATGCTCTCCCAACCAGCACGCTTGAGTGATTATTATGATTAATTATTTTTATGGTGACAACAAACCCGGGAGCTTTAATATTAAAGTTCATGATAATGAACGTATTGCTCCAAGTGATTAGTGATTATCATCAAGATTAAGTTCAACATTTTCGAAGACGACTTACTGGATTAAGATTATATACCGGCAAAATCAGGTACTGTACCTTTTATTTGTTTTTAAAAATGAATGTCGAAAAATTAAAATCAAAGCGCAAGGTAATTAAAACTGCCTGTACGAAATTTATTACAAAAATTGAAACATTTATGGAAAGTGTAGATTTAGAAAGTGAAAATGATTTTGAGACACTCTCGGAATATTTGAACAATTTAATTGAAAAACAAGATGAATTAAAGTTAATAAATCCTAAAATTGAAGAGTTAATATCTGATACTACTCTTTTTGAAGCAGAAATTCAAAACAGTATTGAGTATGACGATACCATTAATGAAGCAAAATTTAAAATTAAAGGAAAATTAAAAAAGTTTAAAGCTAACGCTGAACTGAGCAATACAAGTACTGCATCAAATGCCAGTACAAATGCCAGTACAATTCCGTATCCTAATACACGATCACCTACAATTAATTTACCCAAGATAACTATACCAATATTTAAAGGTGATCCTAACACATTTCTTGAATTTATAAATAGTTTTAAAAGTACTATAGATTCTAATGAAAACTTGAGTAGCATTGAAAAATTCATATATTTGAAATCGTTTCTGTCAGGAGAAGCTTATAAAATGATTTCAGGATTTGCTCTAAATGAACAAAATTATAAATCGTCTCTAGATTTACTAGAAAACAGATATGGAAAAACAGAATATTTGATTAGTGGGTTTATAAATAAACTATTAGAAATTGAGCCTGTAAAGTCTGCTTCAAATACCAGATCGTTACGAGAATTGTACGATGAATGTGAAGTTAGCATTAGAAATTTACAAGCGATGGGGGTGGCTTCAGATAATTTCGGATATTTACTTATTCCAATAATTTTAAGGCAATTACCCCATAATTTGGTTGTAGAATTTCAAAGAAAAAAAAATGTTGATAAATCTGGTGACGTCAATGAATTAATGAATTTTATAAAGTTTGAAATAGAATCACGAGAAGCGGCTAACGCGGTGTCAGGAATTTCCTTAAAAAATAATGAAACATCTCGATGGGAAAGAAAAAATCCGACTAGATTAAAAACTAATGTTCCCACTTCAGTCGCGCTTAACACAGTTGTAAAAAATGTTTGCATATTTTGCAATTCAAATCATTATAGTCTAAAATGTAAGGAAATCTCGGACGAACAAAAACGTTATAAGTTAAAAAAAAGTGGGAGGTGTTATCGATGTTTGAATAAAAATCATCTATTATCTTCTTGTAAAGTAAAAATTCAACCTTGCGAATTATGCCAAAGTTATCAGCATAATTATTTATTTTGCCCCACTAAGAAAGATAAAAATCGTTCCGTTGAGAAAGCGGAAACACCCGAATCTTCCCGAATTCTCGAAAACCAAACTGTATTATCGTCAGTTATTAAGACTCAAAATTGCTCCGAAAAATATTCAACATTATTACAAACTGCTTGTGTACAGGTGCTAGGTATCTCTAAAACCTTATATACGAGGCTTTTATATGACTCGGCCTCTTCTAGAACGTTCCTTACAAAAAGTCTAGCGACAGCTTTGAAATTAAAACCTATGAAAAAGGAAAGGCTTCTAGTTTATACGTTCGGAAACCGCAAAGCCATAGAACAAGAGTTCGATGTTGTGAATATTACAGTACGCAGTCGCGTTCCCCCATACGCTGACATACAAATTGAAGCGCTTGTGTCAGAGGTCATCAGCGGAGCGAAAATTATCGCCTCAGTTGATTCTCAGTTAATAAATAAACTCGGTCTTAATGAAAATGAATTTGCTGACACATTTATTCATGCAAAACCCATCCAAATTCTTTTAGGTGCTGATTATATGTTTTCAACGATAATTGGAGAAGTTAAAAAAATAAATCAATCGTTGTTTATTCAACCAACGATATTTGGAAAAACTTTAGTAGGTAGAATTTATGGCGCTAAATTACAGAGTACTTCCTGTTTAAAAATAATATGCTCGTCAATAGATAATGACTTAAGAAACTTATGGGAAATGGAATCGTTTCTATTTAATCAAAAAGATAAACAAGATGATGAACATTTTGAGGTCATAAATAAATTCGAGAAGGAAATATGTTTCGAAAATGGTAGGTATGTAGCACCACTTTTGTGGCGATGCGATACGGATAGACAAAATTTATGTAACAATTACCAAGTCGCGGAAAAAAGATTTGCAGTTTTGGAAAGACGGTTAAAAGATGATCAATCTTTATTTTTAAGATATAATGAAATTATGAAGGAACAATTGAATGAGGGAATTATTCAAAAGTGTAATGATAATTGTTCTGTAAATTATGTAATGCCTCATAGAGCGGTTTTTAGGGAAAAATCTTCTAGCTCTAAAACTAGAATTGTTTATGATGCGAGCAGTCGACAGGGTAGTAACAAAAGTTTAAATGAATGTCTTTTCTCAGGGGAAAATTTAAATCCTAATCTCGTAGATGTTATACTAAATTTCAGGCGGCATAAAATTGCTTTTTGTGGGGATTTGGCACGAGCCTTCCTGCAAATAGAGGTATCGAGGAGTGACAGAGATTATTTATGTTTTTTATATTTTGATGACTGCGACATAAATAAACCACCAACCTTATATCATTTTAATCGACATTGTTTTGGCCTCACCAGTTCCCCCTACGTGTTAGCTTCAACTCTAAAAAAACACATTAAAAATTATAAGGAGGCCAATCCCATCGCATACCACATGTTAGATAATTATTTATACGTAGATGACTTGATTCACGGAGCATCTACGGTACCAGAAGCTTTTAAGCTGTCATCTTGTGCAGTTTCAATTTTTAAAGACGCGAATATGAAGTTACGGAAATTTAACTCCAATTCTGTAGAATTAAAGGAACAGTGGAAGAATGCCGACCCTGTAATTGAAATAGAAGAAAAACAATCAAACCTTAAAATACTAGGAATAAATTGGAACAATAAGGAGGACTTTCTGTCCATAAATTTGACATCTTTAGAGTCAAACGGTGATTTAAAATTCACCAAAAGACACGTTCTCCACACTGCTGCTAAAATATTTGATCCTATCGGATTCCTCAATCCCTTTATGATTAGAATTAAGCTCCTCTTGCAGGAATTGTGGGAATCTGGTCTTGACTGGGATGACACATTTTCCGAAGAAATTGTAAATAAATATCAAACGTGGTATAAAGAAACAAAACTACTAGAAAATATGAAAATACCTAGATATTATTTTGATTCAGATGTAACAGTAAACAAAGTTCAAGTTCATGTGTTTTCTGATGCCTCGTTAAAATCCTACGGAGCTGTAGCCTACTTTAGATACAGGACATCAGAAGGCTATTTTAATACTTGCTATATAATTTCAAAATCGCGAGTTGCTCCTTTAAAAAAAGTTAGTTTACCGCGATTGGAGCTCTTAGGAGCTTTAACAGCTGCCAGAATTGCCAACCATATTAAACATCTTTTCAGTTATATTGAAAATATAATTTTGTGGTCCGATTCTACTATAGTTTTGCACTGGATTAAGGGATCGGCTGCCAAGTGGAAACCGTATGTCGCAAACCGCGTAGCTGAAATTCAGGAAATGACCGATCCTAGTTCTTGGCGGCATGTTAATAGCAAGGATAACCCGGCAGACATGCTTACTAGGGGGCTCTCTTCCAAAGAGCTAATAAATTCACGACGCTGGTGGTATGGTCCTGAGTGGCTTATTAATCCCGAAATTGATTGGCCGAAAGAAAATAAGCTAAAAATCAAATCATTCATTCCAGAAATTAAAAATGAATGCAAAGGCGAAATAATAGTTAATTCAATCATTGTTAATGAAAAAATAATTGATATAGAAAAATTTAGTAGCCTAAAAAAATTGTTAAGAGTCACTGCTTACGTGATATATTTTATAAAATTGCTAAAGGGCAATCACGAGAAAGTCTGTGCACTTACACCAGAAAATCTTCGAGAAGCAGAGCTGTATTGGATAAGGCTAGTTCAAAGTGATTTTTTTTCTAATGATATACAGTGTTTAAAAAATGCCAAACCTCTTCCAAAAGACTCGCACTTGCTTTGTTTGAACCCCTTCCTTGATTCCGAAGGCGTCCTGCGTGTCTCTGGTCGACTTGGGAAGGCTGATTTTTCAACAGATGAAAAACACCCGATAATTCTTCCGCCCAAAACGAAGTTTTCCGAATTGATAATTTGGGATGCTCATGCTAGAGTGTTTCATTCAGCGGTTTCTCACACACTCGTACAAGTGAGAGAAAAATTCTGGTTACTAAAGGCTAGACAAACAATAAAAAATCAACTGAAAAAATGCATTATTTGCAAAAGGTTTTCATCAATTCCAGGAGACCAGACGATAGCTCCATTGCCACCTGATCGTGTCGAACAGTCAGCTCCATATAGCGTAATAGGAGTCGATTTTGCAGGACCTTTATTTGTCAAAGATTCTGACAGCAAACAGTATATATTGCTAATAACGTGTGCTGTAACAAGAAATATCCACCTGGAACTTGTTGACAATTTGTCAACACAAACATTCTTACTTGCCTTTAGACGGTTCATCGCTCGTCGTGGATTATGCTCCGTTATTTATTCCGATAACGCACGAACATTTAAACGCGCTGAAATAGAACTTAAGAGACTATGGACTATAGTGACTCATCCAGAGGTGAAAGAATTTTTTGCTTCCAATAACATAAAATGGAAGTATATAGTGGAAAGGGCCGCCTGGTGGGGCGGATTTTATGAAAGAATGGTAAGGTCTGTAAAAACTGCGCTGCGAAAGACATTGGGCAGATCTTCTCTGACCCTTAATGAGTTGCATACAGTACTTATTGAGGTTGAAGGAATGGTGAACTCCAGACCCATGACATACATAAGTGATGAAAGGCAGGACCCCCTACCATTAACTCCTGCCCATTTTTTAATAGGGAGAAGAATATCTTCTCTCCCCCCCCGTACGGCTTCACCTTGACTCTAATTTCTCTTCTAGGAAAGAATTGCTTAAAGCCTTTAACTATCGGGAAAAATTGATGCGGCTGTTTTGGTCTAGATGGAAGAATGAATACTTATTAAATTTGAGGTCAGCCCACCAAAGTTTAAATAAAACCAATCTTCCCCAATTTAAAATAAATGATGTTGTTTTAATTAAAGATGATAAATTACCCAGAAATTTCTGGAGTTTAGGTAAAATTATAGAAATATTTCCTGGAAGAGATGGCAAGGTGAGAGCCTGTAAAATTAAGACTGAAAAGTCCATATTGAACAGACCTGTACAACTGCTTTTCAATCTTGAACTATAATGGACTGAGATAAAATTTGAACTTTAATATAAATTTTCTTCTTCCTTTATTTAGTTGAATCAGTGTTGAACTCTCTCTTTTTTTAAATTAGCCTTGAAGTATGTATAATTTTATTATTATTCTATGTTTGTATTTGATTTAATTTGTATAACTTGTATTATTATTTAATGATTGTATTTCATTTAATTTGTATTGTTATATATATATGTTTAGTGATGAACACCCCCTATGTTCATGGTGGGGCAGTGTGTTGCAAATCACGTGAGCGGCGGAGATTGGCGCCGACTGTCTGTCTACCGGAGAGTCCCCTCTGTGACACAATAGAATTAATTTCAGTATCATGAGGTGCTCGGATCTAAAGGAAGCAAAATGCGGCTTCCAGAATTAGATTTTAAAATTTTCTCGAATATGTTTATTTACTGTTTAATATCTTTTTAGTGTTTGATGTGTCTGTCTGCGTGTTATGTGTTCGTATATTAAACCAAGAAAAAGACAAATCGTTAGTATTATTTTACCTTAAATACACCAGAATCTCGTAACAAGAAAAGGATATTTACTGCATTTCTCCAATTCCTTCAAAAATCATGAATTACCAGATTTCATTCAAGAATGTTGATTTCTATATATTATTATGCTCTCCCAACCAGCACGCTTGAGTGATTATTATGATTAATTATTTTTATTGCATTCTACGTTAAGTTTTATTAAATTAAATGCTTATGTTTGTTTAAATTGGAGTCTTTACTTGAATATTGAACATTATTACAACATACCAAAATGCAACCCACTTCAGTATCAACATGACGTAATTTTAACCGATTTTTCAATTTTTAACTATAAAGATTAGAATTAAAGCCTTTATTGATTGTTTCATCATGATTGCATATTTTTATTACATGTTACAAATTACTTTTTTTTTTAAATTGTAGGTTAGAGAATTTCCTTTTTTAATAAAAATTGATAAAAGTAAAGGATTTCAGGTAAATTAAATAATCATAAGATCAGATTATCCATAAGATAGAGCATTTTGGTGCTAAACTGAAATCTGTCGACCAAAAAAAAAAGAAAAAAAAAATTTTTTTTAGTTTATGTTTAACATATAATTGATATGTTGAATTCGTTGATGTATGTGTTGCATAAGAATATGCTAGGAATTGTACTTTATTATTTTTTTAAAGATCCATTGTGTATTTCACTGTATAAGAGGGAAAAGATCCCGATTGTCAAAAAGGTATAATCATCCTGACTATGGAAAAGGAAAGAAGAAACCATACAAATAAATTACACTTTAAAACATAAAAAATCTGCCTCATCTGCAGACTGTATTATTATTGTAAAAATATTTCTCCATTTTTACTTAAAAATCTATTAGCTTAAAACAATGAATGTATTTTAAAAGACATGGATTTGAAAGGAACAATGATTAAACAAGATATTTTAAAACTTTTGTTTAATGTTGAATTTCGACGGTGCCTTTGGGCAGATGCAATGGACATGTGCCTAAGAGGTCGCTTGGTTGCTTATCACAGGGAGATGTGTGCTTTACTTACTATGTTCTTTTATTTACTGAATATGATATGGACGTAGGAATATACTATTTGTACTTCATAGGTCTATGAAATTTTCTTTCTTGCAGTAGTGAATATGGCTGTAATGATGAACTGATTTGCATTTCACAGTTGTTTACAGATTGTTTGTTTGAAGTTTACATTGAAAATAGTACTGTATTTCACTGGAGGAAAAACTTTTTAAATAAAATATTTGAAACACAGTTAGTTTCATACTCTTTCCCTCTTAAATAATAAAGAAGTGTATTTTACTGATATTGTTATAGTAATTTTTTTCTGTCAAGTTTTGACGGGTTCATTTAGTATTTTATTATTACATCATTCTGTATTAAATTCATTACTATTTTACTATACTTTGTTCTTTAATGTTAATTTATATGTTTGACCATACTTTTGCATACTAGTGTAGACATTCTTTGAAAAAAAAAAAATCTTGGAAAAACAAATTTAAGTATTAAAAGGATTACAAATAAAAGAAATAATGATTTCTTAACACACTATACGCGGGAAGGGTATTAATACCTTTTCCACAGACTGGCGCTTATCGGCAGGTCGGATATTAATACCTTTTATGTGTAATTTTAATATAATGGTTATTGAAGTAATTGAAGTAAGCAGAGCATATTACGCAGATAGGAGCTTAGCTGGTTTAAGGAATAGTCTCATTAAGCTAGAGTAATGAATATGTATAATATATAATGATAAAGTTCTTTAATTGAAGACAACAATTATTCAGGCACTAATAGTTTATTATAGCACAGGAAGAATACTCACAAGATTTGACAAATAGCATCGTAATAAACATAGTCCAATCAGTTCCAGATAGCACATCATCTTTAAGTATAATGTAGCAGTATAACAGATAAACATATAGACAATACGACTTATAAACTCACTAGACATATCACATTATATTTCACCTCATTGCACCAAGCTGCACATATTAAATAACTATTGAATATAGAAGAACGCCATCGACTATCTAATACTCCTAGAACAGTTTAGACATTATATAGCCACAACGACATAACTAAAAAAATATCGTCGCTGTCTTGACTCACGATTGAATCCAAACATAAGATGCCGATACAAAGACTTAACACCTATATATACTAGCAAAGAATCGATTAAACTCCAGAAACACCCACTTCCAGAACAATCTACCGTAATTAGCATACACGTGTCTTTGTTGATTCGATGTCCGATCTTCCAATCGGATCGAACAACGTGTGCCGCCATCTGGTGAGTAGCCAAGGCACTATTCAGATGAACCTACGATGTATGCCGTGTGTCGCTGTTCCTTGCAAAGTGAGAAAACATGTCTGTGTCTCTGTATTTACGTTTCTAAGACTGGATTCACTAAAACGTATTTATTCATAAAGGATGGCTAAAAACATTGAAATATTAAAGTGCCAAAAGGTGAGTAAAAACGATATATTTATAAAAGTAAGATATATTTATGAGATGTGTTTTATATTTTAATAAAGATGGAACTTTAATGTTTATTGTCAAATGTGAGGAGTGTTAAGAGTGCATGAATGTTAATGACTGACAGTATTATGAAATACTTTATAATAAGTATTTAATTTAATGAGTTGCTTGAGTCAATAAGACTAACAAGCATTATGGAGGCATGTGATTTTCCTAACATTATGCAGAACGTATGCTAAGTGTTAATAAAATACTTACCAATGCTTGTTTTTTTTCATTGTCACTAATTTTTGGGCAGGAATGATGTTTTTGGTTGTTTTTTGTAAAGCCTGACCAGTGTTTAGTCCTAAATTTATTAATATGTTTTTGTTACATCTGTACTCCGCCCTCACTGTTTTTTACATTTAAACTCTGCCCATCGTCATTATGATATGTATTCGCTCAGTATAAATCATCAGTGCAGATAATCTAGCTTTATAAAGTAGGCGGAGCATCATCTACGTGGTACAATTTGAATACAGATGTAAATTGTATTAATTTTTAAGAAAAACTAATAATTTTATATCATGCGCAAAATGAATTTCGTGTTAAAGACAGGGTTAAGTCTAAAGTGGAAGGACGTGACAGTGAAAGAGCTAAAAAAATTTGTAGGACTGATTCTGCTCATGGGGAAAGTTCGTAAAGATAATAAAGATGAATATTGGTCAACGGATCCGACAATACAAATGCCAATATTTTCTCAAGTGCTGAGTTGCGATAGTTTCAAACAAATTTGGGAATTCTGGCATTTTTCAAACAATTCAAATATTGTTGATAATAGTGATAGTCTTCAAAAAGTTCGACCAATTCTTACATACCTTACATCGAAGTTTACATCAGTATATACACCTCAGAGAGAACTCTCGCTTGATGAAAGCATAATACCGTGGAGAGGTAGGTTAGTGTTCAAGGTGTACAACGCGTTAAAAATGACAAAATATGGTGTTCTCGTACGAATGGTGTGTGAATCCACTATGGGTTATATCTGTAATTTGGATATATATTGCGGACAAGGAAAACCCTTTATTGCAAACAATCACAACATTTCTAGAACCATACGTAAATTTGTGGCACCACTTGTACATGGATAATTATTATAATAGTGCACACACATGTGAAATACGTCTCCAAAAAAAAAATAAGGTGTTGTGGGACGATTAGAATAAATAGAGGACTTCTTGAGAGCTTAAAGAATGTTAGACTTACATGAGGTGATTCTACTTTCCGCCATCATGAGGATATTTTACTGCAATGCTGGCAATCCAAAAGACAGGTGCGAATGATTTCTACGATACATTCAGCCAAGATAATTGAAAGCTATAACATCGATTGGAAGACCAAACAAAAGATCAAGAAACCACAGTGTGTTATTTCTTACAACAAGTACATGAAGGGGGTCGATCGAGCAGATCAATATCTTGCTTATTATTCGATTACCTGAAGAACAATAAAAATGTACAAAGCGGGTTATCAGGTATTTGCTAAACTGTGCACTTTTTAATGCGTTCTAAGTATTTAGAAAATTAAACTCAACAAGAACAATTACTTATAAACAATTTCTTCATGAAATTAGCAAAGAGTGGATAAGTGATCGGCTTCCTGAAAAACACCACTTCCGAAGATCCTCAACCATCTACATCTGGCGTTAACAGGACTACAGTAAGTAGAGATCCTCCTGGGTGATTGTCATTAGACTTGCGGAAACATGAAACTACAAAAATTATTACTGGCAGCAAAAAAAAAAAATTATAATAAATAAAAAATCCACAAAGACAATGTCGTGTTTGTGCAGTGCATAAAAAAAAAGTTTAACTTCTTATATGTGAATTACTATATAAGAAACTGAATAATAAAATATTCCTAAACATTATTATGCTTTTCTCTTACTACATGAACTTTTAAAACTTTCAAAAATTAACAATTATTGTTTGGTCCATGTTATACATTAAATGAAGTAATAAAAAACTAAATAAAAAATTGAATTTTTTTTTTTTAAATTTCATCTACATCTTCGAAATACTATGCGATACATATTTTACAAATTTCATTGAAATCCTACTGTTAGATGTGAAGATATTATCGTAATTTCTGGCGTATAATCCGCGGATCAAACAATTCGGTTTCAACCCAGAAATTTTATTCAATAATTGAAGCCAAATATTTACAGCGATCTGGGAAGTAACACTTTATAAAATAAAATTTCTGGGGCTAAACATCATTGTTTCATCTGCGGATTATACGCCGGAAATTACGGTACATGTTTTCTAAAAAGTGCACTTTTTTCATACTTCACTAATTTTCGCCCGTTATACGTGTGAGTCAAGCTCCATGATGTTACCCGCCGATAGTGTGTTAAGATTGCTTGGCATTCAGAAACAGTGTAACTTCAATTTCCATCAGTGTATTTTAGTCATACTCATCTTGTTATATTATTAAGGACAATAAATCTTTATTGTCATTACTAAGTGTTATTGTCATTAGTACTGTTTAAATCATCATGATAGCATGAATGAAAAATATTCAAACACTATTGGTTGTTTATGGGTTTTTCCAGAAGATACAAATATTGTGTCTGACAAATACATGAAAACATTATCAGGAAGGATTACAATATTTAAATTTTTTAATATTTCATTTATATTAATAAAAGAAAGATGTTTGTACGTGTATCTGCGATGGCTAGGGAAGTCTCTAAAAATTATGTAGATCTCTAAAAATTTGGATGAAGATAGATGAAATGCTAAAAATTTTTATTTTAAAATTGTGATCACCGGGTACCCCAAACAGTTATGACGAGAGAAACAAGAAAATTTTTTGCCTTATCTTCCATATTACAATGGTATCTTTCATTTTTAAAAATATTTTTACTGTATCTTGATTTGTGTTATTTTTCTATTTTTCTGTAATTTGAAATTGTTGCATCAATTTCCAGTACAAATTCTTTTTTTTTTCTTTTCTAACGATGTATATGTTTTTAAATATTTATTATTTAAAAAAGAAAAAAATATTTTCAGAAGTTCGATTCCATGTTGGTTTTTGTACTTTCCTATATCTTCAAGTTTTCTGTTTTTCTACATTTTAAAATTGCTGTATCTTTTGCCGTGATGGAAATATAAAAAAAGGCAAAAGATACCCACAAATGCAGTATACTTTCTGGTTCTAGTTGTATCAGAGGTAGATTTGCATTTCATTTTCATCTTTTCCATTTTTTTCTCCTGTTTAAAATGCCATCTTCTTTTTGCTGATGAAAGTACAAAAAAACAAATACCCGCTTATCCCCAGTACTTTTACAGTTCTAACGATATCTTTGGTTTAAAAAAAAACATTATTTACTATTTTAAAAATTTTCTTCAAGTCATTTCACCAATTCTTCAGAGATCTTTTTTTTTCTTCTCTCAATGACTTTGAAGCTATCTTTTATAAGAGAATTGCATTTTGGATATCATAATGCTTTTTAAAAGACTGGGGGAATGGTGCACATTTTATATTATTTAGGTTTTCTCAGGAACTTTTCATCAGAATTAAAAGTTTAATATATCTAAATGTCAGAAATTAAATTAGCATTCATTATAGTGGAGGCACCTTATTTCCCTTTAATAAATCTATATAATAAAAACGTAAGTCATGTGACTGAAGACAACAGTTACGGGCTGACCACTTCACTTTTCATATGCCAGGTGGCCATTTTTACATAAAATTATTTTTTCGAATAAAACTGCATAAGAGTCTCATTTTTAGAAAGATCAATCAAAATAAATTAATGTTTGGGAGGTGTGTTACATTCAAATATGTATATATTCTCAGACAACTTCAGTTGAAATTATGTTGGCAGCCTGATATCTCAAACCATCAAAGTAAACAAACACAAGAGATTCGTTCACTGTGAACGAAAAAAATATTAAACCATGAAGGTAATCATTCGCAAAGAGAGTTCATTAAGGAGGAATTTTGCAGCATTGTCTGGTGTAAAAAAAAATAATTCACGTCTATAAGCCAATCAAAGTTTAGCATAATTTTGTTTGATGAAGTAATATACAACTAAACTTCCTTCATGATCTTTCCTTGACGAAGTTAAATGCAAACAAACCAAAATGAATCGTCATTTAATTTGACACTTACATATTATTCATGCCCAGAGGATAGCTCACCAAAAATTATTGTTAATTTCCAATCATGTTAAATAATATAGAAGCAAAGGTACTTGCGTATTATCCGTGCCAGGTGAAAAAACTGTGCCAACAATGGCACCTATAATATTAATTACAGTAACCTTTTTTTTTTGTTTCTTCTTTCTATACTGTAATTCAATAGTTAATATTATGCAGTATCAATATTATATGCAATTCCATAAACATTTGTATATAACTGTATAATATAATATAGATAATGGAAATACAGATCTCACAGATGCATCAGGTTTTATTTTTTTGAGTTAAAATGGCAACTTTTTGCCTGCCGTGATAATCTGCTGTTTTATAATATGAGGGCCAATACTTAAGTTTTTAGAATCTGGCAAAAAAAAAACAGCTGCTTCCAGCGCACATGATTTTTATCAAAATTCGGACCGAATGTCTTCATTTACAGAAAACATCAAAAGCTGTGAAATTCTATGTACTGTCATTTTTCAAAAATAAGAAGTGCTAAATAATTACGGAGTTGTATCAAAGGGACTTCAGAGCCATGATTTTTTATGACTTAAACAAGGTTTGACACAGAAACAGTGTAACAATAGAATGAAATTGATGTTTGGTGACAAAGCACCATCTAAGGCGGCAATTTACAACTGGTTTAAAGAATTCTCCTGCAGTCGTAAGAATCTCAAAACAATGCTGAGAGAAAGTTAATCGCTACTGATCGTCATGTGACATATGATGAAATAGAAGCATCTTTGAACATTTCAAGGACTCACGTGCATTCAATTTTACATGATCATTTAAAAGTGAAAAAGGTGTGTTCCTGATGGATCCTGCACAATTTATCACAAGCTGAAAAGGACACTTGTGTGAAATGGTGCCAGGAAAATCTAAAAAAATTCAACTCTGATGCCTCAAAACATGTGTACAACATTGTACAGGCATGAGATTCTTCCGCGGATCCGCGGTTTTCCGCTTTTTTGTTATTTTCCATTTTTCGCTTTTTCGTCATTTTCAGATTTTCCGAAAAAACGCAAAATTTGCCCAAAGATCGCGAAAAAACCTCCAAAAATTTCGTCAGTGGATCGCTGAATTCTGTCAAAAAATCGTGTGAAAAACGCAAAAGATCGCGAATTTCGTCAAAGGATCGCTGAAAAAACGCGAATTTCTTCAAAGAATCGTGTGAAAATCGCCAAAAAATTGCTAAAGAAACGTAAATTTCGCCAAACGTTCGCTGAAAAAACGCAATTTTCGACAAAGGATCGCTGAAAAAACGTGAATTTAGCCAAAAAGTCGCTGAAAATAATGCGAATTTAGCCAAAAAGATCGCCGTAAAAAACGCGAATTTAGCCAAAAAGATTGGTGTAAAAAACGCGAATTTAGCCAAAAGATTGCCGTAAAAGCACGAATTTAGCCAAAAGATTGCCGTAAAAATGTGAATTTAACCAAAAGATCGCCGTAAAAACGCGAATTTAACCAAAGGATCGCCGTAAAACACGAATTTAGCTAAAAGATAGCCGTAAAAGCGCGAATGTAGCCAAAAACTTGCTGAAAAAACTTTAATTTAGCCAAAAGATTGCCGTAAAAATGCAAATTTAGCCAAAAGATTGCCGTACAAGCGCGAATTTAGACAAAAGATCGCTGAAAAAACTAGAATTTAGCCCAAAGATCGATGTAAAAATGCGAATTTACCCAAAAGATTGCCGTAAAAACACGAAATTAGCCAAAAGATTGCCATAAAAACGCAAATTTCGCTAAAAGATCGCCGTAAAAACGCAAATTTCATCAGAATTTACTGCATTGGGTTAAAAAGATTGCAACCAAATTTCTTTTAGTAATGTAGAAAATTCGCTATGGAATGCAGAAACAAATTAAATTTTAAAAATATTCAAAAAATCCAAAAACTAGATTCCAGCTGACTGGTAAAAATGACCTGGAATCTGGAATAACCATGGCACTGACTAGTTGGTGCCACTGATAATGTCCTTAAAAAATCTCTTTAATTCCTTAAAAGCTTATTTTTATTTTTAAAAAGTGTGGGAACTCTGTTCTATCATTTATTAAAGGTGGTTGCAATTATTAGCATATGCCTGATTTGCTCTTTCAAGAAAAATGTTTTACAATTTTTCAAAATTTCAATTAAAAAAATGTTTATGCTATTGAAGGGTTTTATTAATGTGCCGTATCTTGGTAAAATAGACTTTTATTAGAGTAAGTAAATAATTTCTTTTTAATTTATTCAAAGCTAAATTGATGTAATATATATATATATATATATATATATATATATATATATTTAGCCAAAAACTTAATATATATATATATTTAAATATATTTTTTAATAGCAATTATAATATTTGTTGCGCTTGAAATTCATAACTTATTGCTCAAACGTCGTTCGCGCAGTTTTCAGCTTTTTTGCTTTTTTGTCAATCTCATCCCTGCGTTGTAACGAGTGATGAAACCTGGATTTATTCCTATGAACCCGAAACAAAACACCAATCAACTGTTTGGGTGTAAAAAAAAAAAAAAGAGTAAACTTCTGAATTCATAAGAAATGTGCAATTAATTTTGGGAACAAATCTGTAAATAAAACTTCATAATTCAATTATGTGCTTATACTCAATCTTCAAAATTTGTAACTAAGATGTATAAAATGTAACATAACGAAGACGCTACACTAAAATAGCCATCAGATGGCACTCCTTGCCATCCTCAATTTTAAATCTATATCTTAATTAGTTATCTTGCTTTTTGTTCATTAGTAAAAACTGGCAGTTATTTCCTTTCATTTTCACAAACTAAATGGAGGGATCGGCCAGAGAAACAGATCTCTTTGTAGTTAAGTTTTTAATAAAAGCAGATCCCTGTCTGAAACTTTCTAGGATTTTTATGACAAGTGTCGCCAGATTTTTGGCAGTTTTTTTGCTAAAGTTAAGAAAAATTACTGGCCGAATTTTACAAAAATTGCATTGTCATATGCAGAAAATTGTCCTACAATATGCTCAGAAAATTTCAAATTGATATTTTAATTAGTTTTCTTAAAATTTGATAATTAGTAAATGAATTTCAAATTTGTTCATTTCTGCTTGCAAATCGAGAACAGTGTTCTTTTCTTTAGCCATTTTGATAAAAAAAGATGGCATTTTCCATGCAATGTTTAATGAAATTCTAATTAATATCTTGAATTACTCACAATATTAAAATTTTGAGTCTCAGGTGTATCAGATCAGGCTTTGGACTACCTAAATATAAATTTTTTGACTTCTAGGTGCACTAGATTTCGCTGGCCATCGCAGACAGACACACACACACAAAGCGAAACTTTCTTTTATTAGTATAGATTACATTTTTCATTGATGCTGAGATGAATTTAACCATTTGGCAGTTACATGATGATGAGAAAGCTGCAATAAAATTGTTTCAAGGCTATGGAATTATACATAAATAAAGTGTTTTTGAGAGATGCCAGCTATGACATTAACAATTTCATGCCTGCAATTTAA
Source organism: Maratus michaelseni (assembly GCA_963931845.1). Lineage (NCBI taxonomy): Eukaryota > Metazoa > Arthropoda > Arachnida > Araneae > Salticidae > Maratus > Maratus michaelseni. The sequence continues at coordinate 179,878,803 of OZ007587.1, read as the reverse complement.
ATTGAGTTTCATTATTTTATTTCATAATATTTATTTCTTCTTTCATTTTATATATATTTGAATTGATTTAATAAAATAGTTTGTGAAAGCCTGTAATTTTCAAATGAAATTTTTTTTAAATGAACACTATTGCACCAACGTTTTTTTTTTTTCTTTTCAAATGCTTCATTTGGTGCTAACTATTATGCTTGGCGACAATGATGTCAGTATAACAAAAAATGCCGAAATGTTTTTACTGATTGATGTAAGGGGAAAATGTAGAGAATATTTCGAACTGTTCACTGCAGTTTGGAAACTGCTGCTGTAACCCCTTAAAGTACCTTTTTTTTTTTTTTTTTCTAAAATCTGTTCAAAATGACCCAATTTTTTTATAACAGTTTTGAGATCTATTTAAAAAGATAACTCATACTCAGGCAAGTACTAATTTCAGTTTAAAAATAAAATAGATAATTGGGATACAAAAAGGTCTGTATTATTATCTAGAATTAACTTGAGCACAACAGAAAATACAGGAATTTAATATTATATGAACAATTTTTATTTAACATATTATGAATTCTTATAAAAATCAATAAATTGAGCTTTTTTGCAAATATTTATACATACAGCAATATGAAATTTTTAGAAATGCTTCTGTGAGTGATAAATTTTGAAGCATGGAGTCACGCACAGTAGATGTTACACTGGTTACAATAACATTGTGTTCTCTCTTCATACACGCTTTCTTTGCTTGTCTTATTTCTCGGAACATACTCCACATCCTCTTGTAGAATTGTTTTTCTTTTCAGTCTGTGAAATGGCTTCAAGAAAATGTCTTTCTGTCAATCAGAGGGAATGCGATGTTTTTCCTAGGCAACCTAGTTTTGGATAAATAAATCTGTCTTTGAGTTTTAAAATAAGTCCTTTTATTAAATTCAAAATAATTCGAGGGAATCCTTCTTGCCACCAACTTTGCCATAGAGAATAAAAGAATTCAACAGTGAAATTTCCAGTTAATGAAAAAAGAGCTCTTTACAATAAGAGAAGATCTTTTCCTTGCTTTCTGGGGGATTAGATGCATTACCACATGCTGATCTGCATGGCCCACCCCTCCCATTGTGTCGTTATAATCAAGGATAATCTTAGCCTTCATGACTTTTTCCTCGAATTTCATCTTCCATATTTGTAGTGTGTACTGTTGAGAGAAGCCCACATCTTTTTTATCCTTCCATCGTAAAGCAAAGACTATTAATTTCCTTGATGCATTTTAGTTGAGAACTGCAGAAATATCTTTTCATGAGTGGAATAACTAGCTACATTATATTTCTAATACTTTAAAAATACAATAGACAGTAAAACTCTGAAGGAGCCTTCCTGTCTATCATACAATATTTTATAATTCCCATATCAATGTTAAGAATTATAAAAATACTTTTATAACCATTCAGCAAAAATGTTTCTGTAAAAGCTAAACACACTAGTCATCAACATCCTTATCATACCAGTAGTTGAAAAAGGATGTTTATATTAAAAAACAAATTTAAAGACTAGACTAAAAAAAAAAAATTCAGACATCTATTTTCCTGTTGGGAATTGTTGATCTACAGTTTAAACATAACAGTCTGAAATCTGAGGCAATATATTTTGCACATTTTAAAAATACAAAATATTTTAGTTTATCAGTTTAAAATACAAATGTATTTATTTCAAATACATGTATTTTCAATACTGACCAACTATGATGGCAAGTGTAAGAATTTATACAGAAGTATTACTATACTTAATACCACAATGAAATATTTAGTTTTAAGAGATTTGCTTGATTTCCTAATCATGACATCACACCCAAAGTGTGGTAATGCTTCTGGTTTCTTAGCCTTTTATTATAATCAGAGTAGCCAGTCAACCTGGAAAAGTCAAGTAATTTTGATTGAAACAGGAAAATGTCAGGAAATTTTGATTGAAACTTGGAAATTTCTAAGTAATTCGAAATTCACTGCTCATAAAACGATTTCATGGAAGAGAAAAATCTCATAATTTTTACAAAATTTGTAAAAGTACTTAAAAAAAAAAAAAAAAAACTGCTTCATCTTCAATAACATTGCTATTTTTCAGAGGATATAAAATTAATTTTGTTAAAATTTTATTTTGTTTTTATGCTAATCAAGCAAAATGTAAAATTTAATTGTATAATGGGTAAATTCAGTTTTCTGAAAATCATCTTGTTTGTATATTTAAAAAAAAAATTAATTTATAAGTGGAAAGGGAGTTACATGAGCGGAGAAAAGTAAAAAGTTCATATAACAATAATAGATAGTGACAGCCTCTTAAATTTATTTTATTCATAAAGAATCTCCGAAAACACAATTTTCAGCCAAGTAGCAATTTTTGTGTTTCTCTGCAATAATTTGGTCATCAGGTAGCATAATAGTTTTTGTTTTTGGCTGATTGTACATAATTTAAAAAATGAGTAAAGTGTTTTGAATGTACACATTCAACATATTTCACTAAAACCTGATTTTTATTTATTTTACCAATTTTTAAATTTTTTTCTAATGACAAAACATACATATAAATATATATTTGAATTTTTTAACAGATAAAAATAATAAATTACAGTCAATTATCTTCGTATTTTAGATCTGTCCACTATCTTTTTAGATTTGTTCTTGGATAAGTTGGAAATAGATTTGATTAAAAACTGCTTGTCAGCACTTTCTACTATAATATCATTTTTCAATCTTTTTTCTAGTTCTTTTTGGGCCTGAAGAACTCTGTAGTAATAATGAGCGATGCAGCTAGGAGAAAAAAAATATATACATACAAGAATCAAATTAAATAAATAGTTAAACAAATTATATTTCAAATAACTGTATACCTTAGGGATGCACAACCTGTGGCCCGCAGTGGGTTAACTGGTGGTGGGCAAAAATCGTAAATTTCACCAATTGTTTAAAAATCGCAAATTTCACCAGTTGGACACGTAAAAATCACCGATCGGGAGCAAAAAAATTATGAATTTCGCCGATCGGGTGCACAAAAGTCGTGAATTTAGTCGATCGGACACATAAAAATCGCAAATTTCGTCGAACGGGTCGGATGGTGGCCCTCAACAAGCCAGTCATTTTTGTGAGTGGTACTCCTCTTATAAAGGTTGTGCACCCCTAGTATGCCTGCTTATCAAAAAATTTTTCTAATGAAATTTTTTATTAAAAAAATAATAAAAAAAACCCTTTAATTTCTCAAACATTTAGGAATGTTTTAGTTTTGTATCTTATAATAACGGTTTAAATGACATTGTTAAATTGATAACACAGCGCAATGTACCTGGGAAATTTTTATTATTAGTGACTTAAATTCATATATGTCATATGATATTGGAGTTTAGTTTATTTTACAGAATATCAATAATAGTAAAATTAATTGAAGTTGATCATTAATACTGTTATTCTGTGAGATATTTAATTAAGATTGAATTCTATTCCACTTATTACCACAAGTTTTTCGAAGGTTGCATTATTTATTTATAAATTATCTTGCTAATACTTAATCACATAAATATAATTGGTACTTATGTATTAACGACACCGCAGCTACAGATTTGGCGGTTTTTAAGTGCTGCCAATCTACATCTAAAATTTTTGAGACAAATCCTAATTAATTAAGTTTACTAAACTTCATTTACTAAACTTCGTTTACTAAACTTGACTACTTTGTTTTTAAATAAAGTGTTTTGATTTTAAATAAAGTGTTTTATTTTATGATTTGTCTCAAAAATTTTAGGTGTAGATCGGCAGCACTTAAAAACAGCCAAATCTGTAGCTGCGGTGGCGTTAATACGTAAGTATCAAACAATTATTAATTGAGAGATAAGTTTTTTTACACCAGAATAATAATTGACGACTAATTTTATACATAATTGAACTAAGTATAGAATTAACATTGAAGTACAATGGTGGTTAAGAATTAATTATAATTAATAATTCCTTTTCTAATTTTGATTGGTACATGTTGAGACACAACATGAGGAACAAGCAAGCACTCGTGCCACCACAGGGATTCTGGTAGGAAATGGGGTGCAAGGACACAAACAAGCAAATGCTTTCTAAGAACAAATTCCCCCACCCACCCCCCCCCCCCCAAAAAAAAATTTTAAAAGGCCTAAATAAGCGAAAATCGTTCTAAAAACATTCTAAATTACAATTTCTGTTCAATTTCTGGAACTACAGAACCGATTTCAAACGTAATGGTGGCAAATTGATGGTGACAGTCCCTGCTCTAAAATAGGCTATATTTTATGTCGGTGTTGCTATCCCAGAGGGGTGTGGTAGTGAAAAGCGTTCTAAAATTGAAATTTTTGTAATAATGAAGGGGCTAGAAATTTTAAATTTGACATAGTAGTTACTTATAAGATGTAAATGCTCTCTAAGAACAGTTTTTAAAAGGTTGAAATGAGCTAAACACGTTCTAAGAACATTCTAAATTACAATTTTTACTGAATCTCTGAAACTACCAAACTGATTTTATACGTAATGGTCACAAATTTAATGGTGGCAGTCTCTGCTCTAACATAGGCTATATTTTATGTCTGTGCCATTACCCTCAAGGTGTTGCAGGAGAGAAAAACGTTCTAAAATTGCAATTTTTGTGATATTGAAGGGATTAGAAACTTGAAATTGGGCAAGGTACTTACTTATAAGATATATATGCTCTCTAGAAACAGTTTCTAAAAAATTCGAAATTTAAAAGGTTGATATGAGGGAAAAGTGTTCTCTAAAAAAGTTCTATATTACGATTTCTATGGAATTATCGAGGACAGGAACTTGAAATTTGACATGGCTGATACTTTTTAAGACACAAGTGTACACACAGGACAGTTTAAAAAAAAATCAAAATTTAAAAGGGTGAAGGAGGAAAAAGTGTTCTAAATTATGATTTTTTTTTTTTAAATACTGACAGGATTAGAAACTTCAAATTTGAAATGGCGGTTACATTTAAGATACAAAAGCTCGCTAACAAGGATTTGTAAAGAAATTCAAAATTTCAAAGGATGAAATGAGTGAAAAGTGTTTTAAAAGCGTTCTAAATTACGATTCCTATGGAATTGTTATGGATAGAAACTTGAAATTTGACATGGCTGTTGCTTTTAAAATGTAACTTCCCACACAGTAGAGTGTTTTACAAAATTTTAATTTAAAAGTGTGAAAGCGTGAAAAGCGTTCTAAAAATGTTTAAATTACGATTTATTTGGAACTGTTAAGGCTAGAAACTTGAAATTTTGCATGGCTGTTACTCACGCTGTTACTCACGTAAATGATCACGCAGAATGTTTCCTAAAAATGCAAAATTTAAAAGGGCAGGAGCAAAAAAAAAAAAAAAAAAAAAAAAAAAAAAAACTTTCTAAAATTGCAATTTGTGTGGTACAGCTGGTATAGAAGCTTCATATTTGGCATGGTGGTTATTCTTAAAACTAGCCGCCACTGGCGACCAGTTTGGTCTCCCTTAAATGTATGTTAAACATTGCAACACGTTACATTTATTCATAATTTAATTTTCCCTTAATTATTCGCCAAATCGGAAGATTCTAATAGACAAGTCATGAACTTTTACGATCATGGTAGCATTTCGCATATTTTTTGGGCACAGGTGTCACATACGCACGTTGGCGCGATTCCCCCCCCCCCCCCCCCCCGCGAATTTGGCGAAATTTTTTTTATGGAAATTGTTGTTTATTTACTTTTATTTTTTTTAGTTCTATAAATTATTTTTGATATGTATATCAATATTTATTTACATCATTACATCAAACTATCATTTATTTATTTTTATTTCCTTTTTTAATTATGAGTATTTTTGTTAGCCGGGAGCAGATGATAAATCGCCAAATATTGTTCCCATCACCATCATTCATACTATATTAATTTAATTTTAAATTATAAACCTGTCACTCATTTCATTTAAAATACTTAACTTTAATCCGAAATGCTTATATTACATAAATTTAAAATACTTCACACTTTTCATTTAAATAGAAAAAAAAAAAAAGAAATAATATCATAAATCAAAACATTTGATTTCAAAGTCGAAGTATTGTTTCTAATTTGTACACGCGATAAATAAAAGCTGTATTAGCGATTTTAAAAATGCTAAAAATTTAATTCATTAAATATTATTACATGAGTTCAATTCTTCATGAGTTTCATTTTATTTCCTTTTTTAATTATGAGTATTTTTGTTAGCCGGGAGCAGATGATAAATCGCCAAATATTGTTCCCATCACCATCATTCATACTATATTAATTTAATTTTAAATTATAAACCTGTCACTCATTTCATTTAAAATACTTAACTTTAATCCGAAATGCTTATATTACATAAATTTAAAATACTTCACACTTTTCATTTAAATAGAAAAAAAAAAAAGAAATAATATCATAAATCAAAACATTTGATTTCAAAGTCGAAGTATTGTTTCTAATTTGTACACGCGATAAATAAAAGCTGTATTAGCGATTTTAAAAATGCTAAAAATTTAATTCATTAAATATTATTACATGAGTTCAATTCTTCATGAGTTTCATTTTATTTCCTTTTTTAATTATGAGTATTTTTGTTAGCCGGGAGCAGATGATAAATCGCCAAATATTGTTCCCATCACCATCATTCATACTATATTAATTTAATTTTAAATTATAAACCTGTCACTCATTTCATTTAAAATACTTAACTTTAATCCGAAATGCTTATATTACATAAATTTAAAATACTTCACACTTTTCATTTAAATAGAAAAAAAAAAAAGAAATAATATCATAAATCAAAACATTTGATTTCAAAGTCGAAGTATTGTTTCTAATTTGTACACGCGATAAATAAAAGCTGTATTAGCGATTTTAAAAATGCTAAAAATTTAATTCATTAAATATTATTACATGAGTTCAATTCTTCATGAGTTTCATTTTATTTCCTTTTTTAATTATGAGTATTTTTGTTAGCCGGGAGCAGATGATAAATCGCCAAATATTGTTCCCATCACCATCATTCATACTATATTAATTTAATTTTAAATTATAAACCTGTCACTCATTTCATTTAAAATACTTAACTTTAATCCGAAATGCTTATATTACATAAATTTAAAATACTTCACACTTTTCATTTAAATAGAAAAAAAAAAAAGAAATAATATCATAAATCAAAACATTTGATTTCAAAGTCGAAGTATTGTTTCTAATTTGTACACGCGATAAATAAAAGCTGTATTAGCGATTTTAAAAATGCTAAAAATTTAATTCATTAAATATTATTACATGAGTTCAATTTACGTCAAGAAAAGGTCCAGAAGGAAGTTGAGTTGTATAGCACATAATTATGGTAAACTTTGATTGTCTCACTGGTGCGAATTATTTTTTTGACGCGAGGCAGCGGTCCAAAAATTCATTCGCGGAGAACTTGCTTTGCGAATGATTACCTCCATGATTTAATATTTTAAATGTTGACGACGAATCAATCTTTTTTTTTTTTTTTTTTTTGTTTACTTTCATGAATAGAGAATTTGAACTGTGAACCTAATTTTGACTGAAGTTATTGCAGAATATATACATAATTGAACGTAAGTCACCTCTCAAATATTAATTTATTTTGAACGAACTTTCTTAAAATGTAACTTTTATGCAGTTTTATTCGAAAAAATAATTTTGAATAAAAATGGCCGCCTGGCATATGAAAAAGTGAAACGGCCATCCCGGAACTGTTGATGACAGTCACATGACTTACGCTTTTATTTTAGAGGATGTAAATGCTCGCTAAGACTGGTTTAAAAAAAAATTTGAAATTTAACAGGCAGAAATGAGCAAAAAATGTTCAACATTATGATTTAATTGGATTTATTCGGGTTTGAAGTTTGAAATTTAGTAAAGTGGCAACTTTTAAGATACAGACACTCCATATAAACAGTTTATTAAAAATTAGAAATTTAAAGGTGTAAAATGAGCAGGAAAACTTTATAAATTATGGTTTATTCTAAATTGTTAGGGAAAGAAATGTAAAATTTGACATGCTTGCTATTTTTCATACGTAAATGATCCCACAGAACAGTTTTTACAATATTAAAAATTAAAAAAGGTGCAGAAGCAAAAAAACTTTTTAAAATTGCGATTTTAGTGATGCTGCTAGTATAATAATAAATGAACTATAACTTGAATATAATATAATATGTAGTATACTTGGTATACTACAAAACTATTGTACGCAAGTCGAAATCATTCATTGCGAAGGAGAAGAAATTATGTCCTGAGCAGATAAAAAAATTTTGAAATAATATAAACTGAATTATATAAGTATCATTGCTAAAAAGATTCATGATACAGCCAGAAATGTCAATAATAAAAAGTCCTTCCAGCCTGTACCGGGAGGAAAAGGTAGCTTTCCTATATCTTCGTTTTAAAACTTTAGCTAATGTTACACGAAAACAGCAAGTTAAAATGCAAAGAAACGTTTACAAAAGATTCCTTAATACTGAATTTGAATAAGAAATTCGCCAAATTATTGAGCAATAGCCAAATTGGCTTCATTTATGAAGACTTATTTTGGTCACCAAATTTGGCGATATTTCGCCAAATGTCACCAATTTTGGCAAGAATTTGGTGCTAATGGATATGAATATATAGTTTTATGCATATGATTGGGAAAATTATTACAACAATGAAAGAAAATAATTTGCGATCTATCTCAGCCATTTTTTAAGATAGAGGTAAACCAAAAAATGTTCTGGATTCCTCGTATCAAGGCCTAACACTAAATTAAAAAATAAATTTGAATTTTTAACTTTTTTGTATATTTATTTTAGTTTTAAATTTTTAAGTGGCCGCCATCTTGAAACAAAATGGTGGACCAAGCTGGCCAACGAACTCGGTCGAGACATTGGTGAGCTTAATACACACAATTAGTTTCATCAAAATTGATTTATAAATACGAGCATTATTGTATGACATAGGTCAGATGGATATATATATATATATATATATATCCATCTGACCTATGTCATACAATAACGCTCGTATTTATAAATCAATATATATATATATATATGTAGTTTTTTTTTAATTTTTTTTTTTAAGTTTAATTTTAATAAGTCTTTTAAATACTGCACTGCATTATAAAGATTGCAACACAGTAGTAATACTATTAATTTAATTTTTTTTTAATAAATTTTGAGATATTTTAAATTGTTTATGATATATTTAATTTGATATTTAAATCAATCTCTAAATTCTATAATATATTTAAGAAGTAAAATAAAAAATAAAACATTAATATATTTATGTAGAAGTAAAATAAAATATTAATTATTTTATATAAATTCTATAATATATATATATATAAGTGGATTAACACAGATGGCAGCACCAGCACTTTGTATTAAAAATAATATCTCTTTTACATAATACAAACTCTTGTTAAGAATTTTTGAAATGCTGTATAAGATGGATTTAATTATGGGTTAAATTTATTCATATAGTGGGATTTTGTACGATTTTTATGTAAAACTACAAGGTAGTATTGTTTTTTTACTGTTTATATATATAATTAAATCTAATATAGTGGATATGTAACTCAATCTTAATTTTGAATAATTATCATACCAATAGATGGAGGCACCTTACTTGTCAGTAGATGTTGATAATATTGTTAATATTATATTTAATTTACCTATAGAGGGCGCTATCGCTTGTATATTAATTTTACTTTTAGGGATTAAAATTGAATGGAGTATTTGTATATTCATGGATATAATTTTGTTATTAGTGTATTATCACAGGAATAAATTTGTGTGTTTTTGAATCAATTTGTGTTGGGGTATCATAGTTAGGGTAATATTTCAAAAGATGTGCTCTCAACTTGACTTTCAAATAATTTCTCTCAACTCGACTATGTCAAAAAGTATAAAATATTTCATGATGTGTGCCATGTGGACGTGTGGTATCATTAAGAACTTGTGATGTTTAAGGATTCTCGATAATTATTGTGAGTAAAATATTTTATCTACTCTTTATGGGTTTTTATTTCCAATTTTATTATTTCAAACTGATATCAGGTAGTAATTCAGTGAGGTGTTGTATACAGATTTTAGGATAATTGATGTGAGTGAAATATTTTGTCTATTCTTTACGGGTTTTTTATTTCCAATTTTATTATTTCAAATTTTAATATTTCCAATTGTTTTCTGGTAATAATTCAGTATACCTGGGTGATTCTACTGATCTTAGCATATATGCCAGTAGAATTATGAAATACTGAATTATTTTTTAAAACATATGTGGGTACATCCAGGCTGATGATTATATCTACATGTGTTTTTTCATATCCAATTCTGATTTAATTCTCTTGTTGTCCAATTTTCCATTGTATATGGTTCATATTTCATTTCTTAATCCATTTGTATTCACTTGATATCAACTCCAAATTATTATTATTTTTTTTTCTCTCTCTCTTTTTAAATTTTCTTCATGTTTTCAGTATTTTTGGCCAATTACCATGGTAATACCATAGCTATGGTAATATTATGATTGCACTTGTTAATCTATTAGCTATGTGGTATTCTGTCTACACATTATCATTAATTATCTCTTTGGAGATTTAAGTAGAATGATACAAGAACTTGATATGTTTTTTGAAATTCATAGATATTATAATTATATATATATATATATATATATATAAATCAACATTTGAACGGAGGATGGTTTTGGGGTCTGGGGGTCATGATCGGTGAAAATATATCGAAATTTTCCAAAACTGCTTTCCTCCGAACGGCTGCAATAGGTAGCTTTATACTTTTTGTATTGAAAGCTACCTAAAACAAATCTATAATTTCAATATTTATTGCCTATTACATTGTATAATAGATCATGAAAATACAGATACATGAAATTCCACTCAGTTGGCAATTTTTATTCACAGGCATGATGTGTACTTGAAGATCTTCCGTGTATTATTACTATTTTCGGTGCAACTTGCCATAGTTATGATGCTTGACTCAATAATGAAAAATTTGACTTTAATAATGTTTGTTGCAAAAAAAGTAAGCTTATGTTGAAAATATAGTGCTCCTGCAAATAATTGCTATAAAGAGCTGCAATTTCAACAGACAAATAATAAGATTAGGGTAATGCACTTAATAATACATTTTTTTAACATTTTTATTATGATTTAAACTTAAATGCCAGATATGTGTTTAAAAATCTTTTAACTTTTAGCACACTTTGGTACGACAGCCTTGTTATTAATTTTACAGACAAATAAAAGTTTCTAAAGATTAAAATTGAATAAATATTACTTTTAAAATTTTCCAGTGAGTCATTTTATTTTTTCCCTGGTAGGCAGCTTTGTATTTTTTCATGTTTTCTTTCTTTAACAAAATTGTATTTTGTACGTAAAAATTTCATTCTATGCGATGGTAATATAATAAATTTGCTTTTTTAAAATTTTGTTTTTTGTAATGTTGCTTGTGGCTTTGTAAACAATGGTTAATTTGGCCCTTGAAGGTAAACGAGTTTGACATGCCTGATATAATGAACAAAATTTCTTTACTTTTAAGATAGTCAGAAGATTTTATGCATACTAACTTTAAATGAAATTATTTTATAAATAATATAAAAATAAAATAAAACCATAACCTACTGCCAATATCTATTCCTCAGTAAAAATTATGTAGAAAAAATTTTAAAAGCTACTTCAAAACTAGCTATGTATTTTTAATATATTTAAATTACTTTCATGCTACACAGTTAAGGTATCTGATAAAAGAATATGCCAAAAATGTAATATGTTTACCCTAAAAGTACAACAGCAAATGCAATAAACCATTGTGACATCAAGAAAGAAAATGAATTTCTAAAGCCCTGTGGAACAGCTTCTGCCATCGATTGCAAATGGCGAAATGGTCCACATCCTCTTGATGGAGGAATACTGAAAGAAAAACAGTAATTTAGTTTATGTAAAATTATTTAATTGGCAAACTAACTTCAAATATATATCTCTTTATTTACACATGCAAACAAAGCATACTTTACTATTAATAACAGATTTTTAAGAACATTCTGGTATTTTAAAAATACTCCAGTTTCATAATTTTGCATTTTTTAACACTTTCAGGTATGAACTATTTCAACCGCATATCTGAACTGAGGGTATTTGACACTTTTCATGATTTTTAAAAAAATACTTGGAAGATATATATTTTAATATATTTTTTTTTTATAAACTTCAAACTGTTCATATTCATAATGAAGGAACTATTTAAATGTACTAAAAATTAATACATTTAATGAGAAATTATTGAAAAAAGCATGTTTTTTATAGTTTTAAAAAGTTCTGCATAACAAAACATAATTTTTTAATATAAAAGTTTACACAGACTTGAATAAAAACTTACCCAAATGTTGTACAAATATCTGAAAATAGGTTTTTATTTGTATATAAACATTATTTAGTAAAATTTGCTACCAAACGCTCAAAGTGACACTGATTTTAAGCTCTGATTCTAGATATTTCCATATACTTACTTCTGTTTAGTGCTGCCATTTATATATATTTTTTCAATAATAAAAAGTTCGTAGATAATATCTGAAAAGACCATGAATGTATATAGTCAGTACTTTTATAGCTCAGAGACCCCAAGAGACTCTCAGATTTAGTTCGCTTCACTGAAAACGGTAACCTGAGTGACACTCGGGCTTAGACCTCAATGTGTTAAAAAATTATTATCCAAAATATGATTGTAATAACATGTTAGTCCATTTATGTCGACCATATTGTGGTCCACAGCGCCGCTGTGCTACTATGGATAAACTGAATCGTTCGAAAGGCGCCGTGAAGGCCGCTATTACTAAACTAGAACAATTTATTCAAGAGAATGTAGATCCTAAGGCCACTCATGTGAGCCAACTCCAAGTAAAGTTAACAAAAATAGAAAGCCTGCAAAATAAATTAGAAGATATTCGGGAACAGTATTATGAATTACCTGAAATAACTCAACCTCAATTAAAAGAAATTGAGCAGGATATAGATGATGCAAGTGACCGATTAGAACATTTGGAGGTGAGTGTAAAAGTTTTATTAACCTCCTTTGATGATAAATCTAATAATATTCATATTAATGAAAGCAAAACAAAAGTACGCTTACCAGAAATTCCATTGCCTTCATTTGGAGGTGCGATTTCGCAAATTTCAAAAATCAATTTACGAATTTGATCATTAATAATGATCATTTAGATGATAATCAAAGGCTATTTTATTTAAAAGACTCTTTAAAAAATGATGCTAAACAATTAGAATCTCCCGATGATGACTTCAATTCGTTATTTCAAGCCCTCATTCATAGATATGAAAATAAACGACTTTTAATCGACTCTCATATTTCTTCAATTTTAAATTATGAAAAAAATCCAGTATGAATCTCCCAAAGAATTACGAAATTTCTTAGATTGTATTAATAAGAACATCAGGAAGTAATGGAATATGATCAAAATAGCTTATCAGAAAGTGTATTCATGAATATAATTTTACAAAAAATAGATAAAGAAAGTCAAAAACAATTTGAACTTTCTCTTGAAAATACACAGGTTCCAACTTTCGATTATTTAATGTCATTTCTGGAGAAAAGATGTATTATGTTAGAGAATATTTCTCGGTCTCATGGCACCAGCCAAGTAAATTCAAAACATATCAAAAGTAATTATGCAGTAAATAAATCAAGGTCATTTTTTATCAGTGACAATAAAAATAAAGTAAAGCCTTGCATTTTATGTAAAAATAACCATTCGTTATTTAAATGCATCGCATTTCAAAATATGAGTGTTCCTAATAGAAAAAACTTTGTAAGCAAAAATAAATTATGTATAAATTGCTTGAGATTACATCATAGCGAATGCAATTCTAAATTCACATGTAAAAAGTGTTCCTCTCGACATAATAGCCTACTCTGCGAAAATGTGAATGATTTTTTAGAAGCGCAGATGAATAAACCCTCAGAATCGATAAAAGAAAAACAATTAATTTTGTCAGATTCCGAAAGTAAGGATAAGGTCTCTTCTTTATTAGGCAGTAATCTTTTAACTAAGGACTCAAAGAATTGTACGTTATTAAATACTGCAATTATTTTACTAAAGGATTCGCGTGGAAATAAAATTAAATTATAAAGTGTCATCGATAGCGGTTCGACGATAAACATCTTATCGGATAGTGCTTGCAGGAAATTAAATTTAAAACCAAAACCCTTTAAAGATAGCATTTCCGGTATTAACGGTTCATATCAACACGTGAAACGAATCGTAAATACGGATATATTCAATCAAAATGAAACATTTTCAAGAAATATAGACCTGGTTGTGTTGCAAAAAATAACAAATCATATTCCGATCACGGAATTAGACATTTCAAATTTATGCATCCCTAAGTACATAGAATTAGCTGACAGCAATTTTAATGTTCCAGATCAAGTTGATCTAATTGGTAGCGAATTATTTTTTGATATTTTAAAGGGGGATAAAATTTGGCTCTCAGATGGAAAGTGTATTTTACAAAATACAGAATTCGGATATTTAGTGACAGGCACACTTCCACCCGTTAGTAATCAATCCTTTTGTTGTCTCTTAACTGAAGACAGTTTGGACAATACACTTAAGAAATTCTTTGAAATTGAATCCTTACCTGGCGACAATGACGAATTTGTGAAGGGTGAAGAAGAAACATTTTGTGAGGAGCATTTTAGAAGCACATATAAACGCGATCATACCGGTAGATTCATAGTGCAGCTACCAATGAAAGAAAATGCTGAATCAGTTTTAGGGTCATCTAAAGAAATTGCAGTTAGAAGATTAAATAATTCCCTTGCATCCCCTTGGGGTAGTGTCCAACAAGAAGCCTATGCTGGAGCAGAAACTGTGACGATCATTTTGCCACAATTATTTTTGAAATTGTTTCATACTGAAAAGAGATTACTCTACAAACTAACAAATGTTTCTTCTTTATTATATTAGTATCGATTGATGTTAGTAGCCTTTAACTTAAGAGACAAAATAAAGTGATTTTTAATTTAGGTTGGGGTGGGCAGGGCCGTGCTTACGGGGGGGCGAACCGGACATTTGCCCAGGGCCGCCAAAATTTGAGGGCCGCCAAAAATTTGATGTTGCTTTATACTTTTACATTCTCATCTGTTCTTTTTAAATTATATATTCATAAATGTTTTACGAGTCACTAATTTGTAAATTTTCTAAACATGCATGTTTCTTGAGACGGTACTTTGCCGATTTAAAAAAATTAAGTATTCTGTAATTTCTCTAACTTTTGGTTATCGGATACTTTACGGTACTGCCCATTACTGAAATCTAAGTTATTGGAGTCTGCTAATTCTACTATTAGTTTCCTGAGTACTTTGTAATCTGTCGATTTCACGCAGTCCAGCTGGATACCCGAAATTATAAATTTTTTTTTTTTTTCGAATGTAGCGTAAATACGAGCCATGCCAGACTCCCCGCAATCCCCCTTACTTTTACAAGACTCCACTCATGGAATACCTCACATTAGACCTTTATCCTTCGCATAGATAATTTGAGTTAAAAAATCAACCAACCATAACCTACCCAATTCAATTTTTATTAAGTTATGAACTACCACTCTAAAGAACTTGGAATTACCGAATAGAAATTTTTCTTAATGCTCCCGATAAAGAATATACCGAATGCATCAATTTTGCAAATCTAAAATTTTTTGTCAACAATTTGCCAATATATATTTTTTAGATTTGTCAACTGAAGCTTAAGTTGGGTGTAGTGACACCTCCCCCCCCCCCCCACATACACACACCTTAGGACAAACCCTGATCATTCCTCGAACGAATTCCAAGTAGGGCACGAACCTAGAAGCTATCGATCGCGTGTCGTAGCTAAAATTAACATGTTGTTTTGAGTGATTTTATTTTATTTTTAAGGTACTCATCTTCTATCAATCATTTATATATGCATTAATTCTAGTCTATATATTTAAAGATTAAATTTGAAATTCTTATTCTTCAAGAACAGAACAGAATTTTTGTTCGTATGCAATGTACAAGGGATGCTGGATATGAATAGAAGAATTTATATTATTTTATTCTTAAATAACATAAAATTCTATGAAAAAAAAAAGTTTCACATAAACAACAACAAAAAAAGTTTAAATATGATTTGTACACTGTTAACCCAAGTCTTATCTTTTGGCTAACATTTATTTCCCGACATAACAGTATAAAACATGTGGCGTGTAGCGTAATTTCTCGAAAAAAGCAAATATTTTTTGTATATAAAAAAATATATTTTTTAAGTTTTTCTTGGAAAAACTGTCAGCGTTCCCAAGATGATTAAAAAGTCTTTAAGAAGGCCTGATTTTAAGATAGTCAGTGAACAAGAGTTAATATTTAAAAATTTATTTTAAAAACAAGGGGTTCAATTTGTAGGAACGAGAAAAAAAGAGATACGCAAGAGAAAAAAAGAGTTGGGAACCACTGATGTAGACGTAAGTATAAACAAATTAGCATGAGGATATGAATGCTAAATTAAATCTGTGCGAGCAGGGATTACTTAAGGCTCCTTTTCAGTAAACTTCCCGATTCCCCTCGCTAATGTTATTCCTATGGGCGTAGGATGCATTCGTATTTTTAAAATATCTCCTCGGAAAATTAATATTTTTAACTTCTGTTTTCTTTGTATTGTTCTTAAAGAATGTCTCTTTTTTTCTTAGTGATCAAAACATTTCTAAATTATGTGTTTAATTTACATTTTTTTGTTTTAAAATCTTAATAAGATTTTAACGTTTCATATAAAATTAAGTATATATTTTAGAAAAAAATTGACAACTAAGAAAAAAAGAGACATTCTTTAAGAATAGTACAAAGAAAACAGAAGTTAAAAATATTAATTTTCCGAGGAGATATTTTAAAAATACGAATGCATCCTACGCCCATAGGAATAACATTAGCGAGGGGAATCGGGAAGTTTACTGAAGAGGAGCCTTAACGTGGGCATTGTACGGATTGTAGACAATATTTTCTCATCATCACATCTACCTGAATGGGTTATTTGTTCACCCATTATTTTATCATGGACAACATTTTTAGATCCAGTTTCTCTTTCAACTTCTAATCATGCCAAAAGTAGGAAGTGGCAGTAAAAATTAATACGTTTATTGAAAACGGAAAAGAAAGCAACAGGGAGAAGAATTTATCAAATCACAGCAAAAGACTTTGTTGAAACACTTTCGTGTGAATTCTGTTACAGATAATACATAATTAGAGTTAGAAACGGGACAGACTTTACAATAAGATCCTTAAAGTTTCAGTCATGCTTTACAGTGAGATCCTTCAACTTCCAATCAAGTTTCATAGTCAGGCCCTTCAGATTTTGACGATTTCGCTAAGAAATCACCACTTTAGAAAAAATCAACAATTTCTGCTTCCGTTGAAAAAACAAAATTCGATCCAAGTAATATATATATAGGATCATGGGAGTCAGATGTTAATTATCAACAGAGAAAATTTATAATAGAATATTCTCCTGTTTGTGTGAAATCCTCATCATTTAACTTTCCATTAAATAAGGAAATGCGTCATTTTTCGGGTAATTTTTAAACGCGAAAAATTCCAAATGGTTTAGACGCCGTATACTACTATGTTTATGATGCATTAGTAAAAGTTTCTGAAACGTCAAATGACATGAAAAGTAGGACAGAAGCAACTGCATTGGTAAAAGAGATAAAAAGCTTTCTATTACTTACGATACTGTGTATCTGGGAAGACATTTTGGCGGAATTCAACCATGTTAGTAAAATAATGCAACTTTCTGTCATGAAAAACGACCCATGCCTTGCAATTAGAAGAGAATATGCTTCAATATTTAAAAGACTATAAAGAAAACGGTCTTTCTAATGCTCAAGTATCAAAGAAAGAACTAGCTGAAAAGCTAGAAATGAATCTCTGAGCAATAACTTTTTCACCTGTATCATCATTTCTCAGAAAAAAAAAGTATTCAATTTTCATATGAAGCTGAACAAATTCATGATCCAAAAAAGAAATTTCAAACAGAGTTTTTAATGACCTTTTTAATCAAGTCACATTGTCGACAAAGAAGTGCTTTATCAGATGAAAACATTTAATTTACTATTTGGTTTTTTTTTCGACCTAACGCAGATCCATAATATGCCTGATGTTGACTTATTAACTAGTCGGATGAGCCAATCCCAAAACATTCTTCTATCTGATACATGTTAATACTTCAAAGTTCGGAATCACAGTGCCAATAAAATCAATATTTTTCTTCATTCTGTTGTACGCCAGTTGCTTGCGAATTGTCCGATTACTTGGATGTGCAGCACTCTTCGCTGTACGAGCAGCCGATTAACCCTTTCCGGCACAGAAAAATTCTGTTCGTAAAATGCGAAATTACTGGCTGACACCGGAATTTACAAACGACTTTTTTAGAAAATAAGAACTCCTTATTTTAAGCTTTCATTATAGAAGCAAAATTTTATTAAAATATTCTTGGTGCCGAATGCAAGTTTGGAATTAAAATTACGTGTGCCCGGAGTGGGACCACTGTGCCGGAAAGGGTTAACAACACAACTGCGAAAAATCGAGAAAATAGCATAAAAATCGCTATCGCAGCTTCCCCTTCTGGCGGAATATTCCCAAATTCAACTAGAGCCTGTTGGCCGTAGCCAAAAACATATAAATGAATTTGGTTCAATTCTATTCATAATTTCATACACTTTTAGAAGATACAATAATGAAAATGGAACAAAAAATCCTATTTCAGAGCCCTCTTCCGGCGGAATATCCCGAAATTCATCTGGGACCTACTGGCCATACTCAAAAACATATAAATGAAATTTGGTTCATTTCTATGCGTAACTTCATACACTTTTCGATCATACAAAGAGGAGACACAGATGGACACACAGACTTCTAAAATGTGTAAATCCGTCGAAAACCGGAAGTTGAAAAAAATTTCGATTACAATACTTTCTTCTATTACAGATAGAAGAAAGTAAATAAGTGCAATGACTTACAAATTTTGATGGATGACGTAAATTCTTTAGAATTTTTCACAGAATATAAAAGTTTATGTCGCACAATTCCAAGTGATGTAAATTCTCCATTGGAAACAATATAATAATTGTTCAGCCATAGATTTCAGCCGAATATTTTAATTGCATTGAGAATTTTACTCACTTTTACTGTAACCGTTGCTTAAGAAGAACGCTCTTTTTTAAAGTTAAAACTTAAAAAGACTTATTTAAGATCAACTATGCTTGATGAACATCTCACCTGCTTTCGCTCTTATTCTGATTCAAAACGATTTGGCCAATTCTATAAATTTTTCAGAACTAATAGATAACAGTGCTGCCAAAAAGGACAAGAAAAATTGCTTTATGATGAATAAATAGCTCATTTAGTACATTCCACCTGTTTCATTAATAAAAGGTGTTTAACAAATTCTGCTTTTAAATTACTTTATTTCAATTTTGACTGTTCGAGTGGGTGCTGTTGCGGAAACGAAGTTTAGTTTATAGATTATCTTGCTATGTGTGTGGCAAAAAAATCTCATACCATCGTGCTATGGGAAATGGTTTAAAATAAATTTCAAAATAAATGTATTATATTATTTTACTTACTATTTATGATACTAAAACCTGAATATTCAGGTGAACTCATATTTATTCCGAATATTTCATGGGATATGAAAGTAAACCATTATGATTATCATGAATACTGATGTGCATGAGGAATTTGATTTTTTTATTTTAAGTATAAAATGTTTATGTTGTATTTTCTACAGCCTTTTGTATTAAAGAGTGCGTGCTAATTCACCAATTCACCCTTGTGATATGTTTTGAACAATCTGTACTGTGTTTAATATTTTATATCAGTTAAAAAAATCAGAAAAAGGGCCGCCAAAATATATTTTGCCCAGGGCCGCCAAAGTCCTAAGCACGTCCCTGGGGGTGGGGGTGTAGGGGAGGTTTTTATATATATATATATATATACAGTCAGTACCGGCTATATGGTCACCCGCTTATAATATCACCCCGTTTATATGGTCATCTTTTTAAATCTTTACAATGAAGTTTTCGGCTATTTTTTAAAAAAATAGTAACTTTTGTAACATTTCTTAAAGGGGGGAGAAACAGGGAATGACTGAAAGAAAAAAAGCTGTGTGATGCTGGAGAGGACTGGAATTCATGCCTTTATTTTTCTCTCTCCCCGTCAGGCTCATTTCTCTTTTGCGTTAAATCATCGTCGACGGTACCCCCCCACTCAATTCTCTTACTTCCCGGGGACAACAGGTGAATATCTGTCTGTTTATTGGTTGGAGTTATCTCTTTGTGAGAAAAGTGCGTTGAAATTGAGACAAAAATAATAAAAGAACATTTTGTTTCATATAGATCAAACATGTCGAATAAGAACACTCATTTTATACGTATTATGGTTTCAAAAAGAAAAATTTTATCAATTGCTGAAAAAAATAAACTGATTGAAAAGTTTAAAAATTCTAATTTTTCAAAAGCTGCATTCACCAAAGTAAATTCGATACCCCGGACGACATTAAACAACATTTTAGCAGCCAAACTTTACTCTCCGAATGTTCATATCTGTGATCAAGAAAAAAAACATCAGCGCTTGTCACCTTATGAAAATGTGGATAAGGGTCTTTTGTCATGGATTAAATATGCATGATCACAGAATGCTCCTATATCCTGGAATGTTTTGAAAGAAAATCCTAGGAATTTGGTAATGAATTTTGCGAGGCAAGTTTCGTTGTTAGCAATGGGTGGCTACAGCGATTTAATTCAAAGCATAACCTATGCTTCAAAAAATTGTGCGGAGAAGATGCTGATTTTGACAGGAGTTCGTTAAAAGAATGGAAAGATGTAGTATTGCGGGACATTCTCAAAAGATATGAACCTGCCAACATTTTCAACGCTGATGAATGTGAACT
This sequence comes from Maratus michaelseni, assembly GCA_963931845.1. Taxonomy (NCBI): domain Eukaryota; kingdom Metazoa; phylum Arthropoda; class Arachnida; order Araneae; family Salticidae; genus Maratus; species Maratus michaelseni. Next base: position 179,857,792 of record OZ007587.1, on the reverse strand, counting down.
TTTTTATAGGATCTTGCCAGACTCTTTGTTTTAAAGGTGAAAAATGTGTAGGGGGAAAGAAAAGTAAGGAACACTTAACCGTGTTGTTAGCTGCAAATATGGGTAGATCGGAGGAAATTACTCTTTTGGCGATTGGAAAATTTCTTAAGCCTCGGTGTATGAAAAATTACAAATTTTTGCCTCTATTCTACGATGCTAATTCAAAAGCATGGATGACAGTGGACATCTGGGAAAAAACGCTTAGGAGGTGGGATCGAAAATTTTCAAAACAGAACAGGAAAGTTGCATTAATTGCAGACAATTGTGCTGCGCACTCCATTCTTAATGGCTTGAAATCAATTGAACTCGTTTTCTTGCCTCAAAATAGCATGTGTGTATTGCAGCCTTTAGATCAAGGCATAACCCAGAACTTCAAGACTACCTATAGAAAGCTTCTTCTGTGAGATATGATTTCTGCTATTGACCAAAAAGAACAATTCCAAGTGTCTGTGTTACATACAATTTTTTATACTGACAAAATTTGGAATGTGGTGTTACAGAAAACTATTGAAAATTGCTTCCGACATGCTGGATTTCACAGTTCACCAAAGTTGGAAGAATTATCGGAAGATGTGGATGAAGATCTCCCCTCAACTGAACTAGAAGAAAAACTGCGGAATCGAGAGGTTATTCAATTCTAGACGAAAATCTGTATACAAAGATTGATGAAGATCTCACTACTAACAGTGAAGCTTCAATAAAAAATATTGTTTCTTATGTGTTCAATTTGAATGATGAAGGAAGCGATGATGAGGATGACAGTGAATGTGAAAAAAGATCAGTATCAACATCAGATGCACTTAAAGCCATAGATGACCTCAGATGTTTTTTTATTAATTCCGAAGCAGCAGATGAACATTTAAAAGCTATTAGGAACTTAGAAAGTTTTGTATTTACAACCAAGAAAAGAAGGCAATCTTGCATACCTGAATATTTTAAATAAGTGCATTGAATATGGGTGCAGTGTACATATGTATGCATATTGTACTTACATTGGTAAGCTAAGCTAATAAATTTCACTAAAAATATTGCATATTTGTTACTGTAGTTTTTTCTTCGCAAATTAATTTTTAAAATGTTCTTAAAAGTTTAGTTATTTGTTTGTGAGCACTATATTCTAATAGTTGAATATAATCCTGCCATAATTCAGGGTTCGTACACTTCAAGGACTTTCAAGCACTTTTTACCAGAATTTTCGTAAAATAATATTTGGCATATTTAATGAAAAAAAATTCAGATATAGCGACCAGTACGCTACGAAATGTTTGGTACTAAAACACTTAAAATCTCCTGAATCCCCTGATGCATACGAACCCTGTAATTAAATAGTGTAATAATTGTAGTATTGTTCTGCATATATGGTCACCCCGCTTATATGGTTTAATTTTTCTGGACTGCTAAGCTGACCATATAACCAATACTGACTGTATTTAAGTCTCCTATGGACACTATATCTGAATTAGAATTATAGACAATACTCAAATCATTTTACCCAGATAACTGTAACCATCAAATGCACAAGCAAATGTTTCATGCCATAGCTGCCAACTTATCAAAATGAAAATTAGGGAGATTTTTCATAAGGGAAATTCATGACATATTCAACAAAATGGAATGAAGTGAGTACCACACTAATAAAGGAGAAAAATGGAATTTTCTCAAATGCATGAAATAACTGTTTATAAATAAAATAAAACATAAAAGACAATTTTGAACACTTATCTTGCTTTCATTTTAAAAGTCTAACATGAAAAAGATTAGATTAAACCAAGAAAAATTTCAAATTCAGAAAGAAAGAGAAGATTTCAAGAATTTATTTCATACAAATTGTATAAGGCAGTAACACATTCCACACATAACTGGATACAGGAAAGTCCAAGTTTAACTCCCAACCACCACTACCAAATACTTTTGTCATCTGTAATTGAATGGTGCCAACACCACTAGAGAAATCATTTTGTGTCCTGCAATTTGTTGTGAGTCCCTTATTCAAGTGGAACAAGCTTTTCATTGATAGGCAAAAAACAGCTGCCTTCTCATAAGCACGTGAGCTTCAGAATTTTAGCAGACCTAGAAACAAAAGCTTTGGCAGCCTTAGGCATTAAAATTTTGGTGAGCCTTGATGGAATTAATGTTAAAGTTTAAGCATTTATAATGATATATTAAATATAAGCAGAGGTAAATTTAACAGTTAGAAGCTTAGAATGCTGAATACCTTAAACCGATAATATAAAAAGTAAAGTTACTGTAAAGTAAAGAGTGTAAAACTATAATGATATATATTTATTGAAATAAAGACAAAAGTTTAAAACCAAACATATATTTATTAACAATGTAAAACATAAGTTAAATAAATCAAAAAAAGAATAACTGAAAAGATATTTATAAAATAGTTACTTACAGTTATAAACATAATGATGTAGAAGTTACTTGATCACATACAGATCTATTGTAGCACAAGTAAATTTATATTTTGATGGCCCAAAGCATAACTGTAAATTAATGGAGATGCTTTTATAATTATAGAGAGGCATTCTGTAAAAAATGAGAACTGCAACATCAAATAAAACTACCGAACTTCGATGGGAAAAGGAGATTTATTTAGATTAAAGTTCATTGTTTAAGTTATAGAACAGATTAAGCTCGTCCGCCATGCCCAGAAATCTCATTAACTCCTGTTTATTGGCAGGTGTCGGAAAATCAATAATTGCCTGAACCTTCTTGGGATTTGGCAAAAGTCCATCAGATGAGACAATATGGCCCAAATATTTTAGTTGAGGAGCAGCAATTTGCATTTTGTCCCTGTTAAATTAAAAACCATTTAGTCTGGCCACATCAAGCACTGTTTTCAATTTTAGGCAGTGTTTGTCAATGGATTTGCTATGTATTATGATATCATAAAAATATGGGTGAATATCACAGAAATTTTCAAATAAATTATCCATAGCCATTTGAAATACCTCAGGTGCGCAATTTAAGCCGAAAGGCATGACAAGGAAGCGGTACCTATCAAAGGGAGTTAGTTATAAATGTGCAAAAAGTTAGGAAGTGATGTCTGCACTTTCATTATCTAGTTGTATATTGTGCTGTCCTCTAAAAAAAACCCAGTGTGAAATGTTTCCTAAAAAAAAAACCCACCCTAGTATTTTATCAAATATTTTCACTGAAGTCAATTTTTGGTTTTGCCCTGTTTCTATACACCATTTGCAACAGTAAAAACATTTGATTATGCCTAAGGAGTGTTTATTTAGTTTTAAAAGAATTTATTCTAATAATGCAGAATTTTGACAAAACATGAGCTTCATTTTCATATATTTGCTTGTTATAATACGTTATGTTAGAATGATGTACATCAATTTTGAAATGTTTTTATGTTAAACCATTAAAATGTGAATAAAATGTTACATTTGCAGCTGATTATGTCATGTAGGGCTGGGCTGGCGACCTTTGAAAATGGAGCTAAAAAAAACCCATGGTGGAATTTAAAAAATCTTCAATAAATAAATGATAAAATATACATTTTTTTTTTAAAAAAAAGACATTTATTTTTATGGAACATAATTAAATTATGCAAATTTAATGCATATTGAAGGCACTTCTAAGGTTTTCTTTTTTTTTTTAGTATGTCATAAAAAGAAATCCATGTTTGCAAAATTAAAACCCATCAATCTTTTTTACACACAGATACCCTTTACTTGTATTTTACACATTATTTTGATGTTTTCAAACTTTTAATTATTTTATTTTATTCACTCTTTTAACTTTTTAATGCAAAATATTTTACTTAAGGTAGGAATAACTAATATAGATGCATAGCTGCTAATTTGTACTATTTATCTTCTAAGCATACAGATGAACTGTAAGTTTGTGCAGTTTTGTGAAAAACACAGTAAGTGAATTGCAAAATATCATTTTGTCTTTCGCAGAAAAGGTAAAACTTGAAATCTGATGCATTCCCCCTTATGTAATTTAAAATATACCACAGAAGAAAATCGTAATACAATTCAGGAAGGAAGTGGCAGCAATTTAATCAGCAAATTTTCTTTCAAGAATACCCTTTCTGTGTCATCGATGAACTTCATTATCTTTGCTTTATCATCTGAGAAGGTAAAGCCAAGGTTGTAATTTTGATCAGTCAAAACTCATTTTAACCAGGATTGTGGTCAAAACTGGTTTTAACCATTTAAAAGTGGTCAAATTTGCTTCAACCACTCAAAAGTAATTGAAACTCTATTAAAAAGACATTTGACATTTTTGGATTTCATAATGCACCTGGTGAATTGCTGTGCAAACTCTTCAGCAATAAAGATAATTTTCAAAGTTTGATCTGAGTTAGCCTTAATACAGAAAAAGTCGTTACTTGATAAGTTACACATGTTGCATTAAATTTATTTTAATAAAATAAATTTTAATCTCTTTTTCCAAATCAAAATGAGTCTTAATTACTGATGATCAAAACATATTTTGACCAGGAAAGTTAAATCTGTTATTTTCCATGTTTAATACTGGTACTAATAATATTAGGTAGACCAACAAGGACTAATAATATTAGGTAAAAGGCAAAATTGGGAAATTTCATTAGTGGCCAGTGGTAGCAGTTTTATAAGTGGCCACTAACTTTAAACTAGTAGCCACTTTTTTATTTAAAAGTGTTAAACAGTAAACTTTTGATAAAATTTGTATTAGTATTAATCTAAAATTAATTAGCCCAAATAAATATGTTAATATAAACATATTGCAACCAACAAAAGTAGAATCCTTAATAAAATGCAAGAAAATTTTACTCTCTTCTTGTGGGAAAAGTGCCATAAGGTGGCCGCTGGCAGACGTATTTAGTAAAGGAAATGGAAATTTATTTGGTGCCAAATATGGGCTAAAGGTTCAGGTATGATAGTATGACTTGATACTTGCTGCCCCTAGAGTTACTGCATCAATGGTAGGAAAAAGTAAAAGTATTAAAAATCTGCACATTCAAAAATGTTGAAGAAATGTGATTAGTAAAATAAGATTTAGTGTGGAAATGTTGGCAGATGTTCTGGAAACAGCACCAATCCATTCCTTGTATTACCTAAGTACTCAATATTTTTTAATATTAATTAGATAATTTTTTTTCTAGATTGACACTGATCAATTTAATAAAACACAAACTAGAGCTCGTACAAGATGTAAGGAAAGAATAAAGATGAGTGTTTCAGTTATTACACAAAAAGAAATAGATGAAGTGTTAAAATCACACTAATTTCCAAGCACTTAAAAGCATTGTAATCACTCTTCGCTGCATTCAAAAACACGCATTGATAATGAAAGTACTACTACTAGTGAAGATGGCAGTCAGGAAAGTAATAAATCTTTATGGAGCTCAGATTTATCAGATATGCATAATACAGAAGAAGTCGCAATTTTGAACACCGCAAGTGATATTACCGATAATGAAGACAATGATTTATTCTGTTCTGTACAAGAAGCTGAGAAGTTACAATGTGGCCAGTAGGTGATTATTAAATAAGATGATTTAAAGTTTCGTGTTATTATTATTGAAGAAGTATAAATGATGATCGCGCGTCGAATAAATTGCTTAATGCCGACAAAAATTAAGAATACTCGTTGGAATCTAATGACTATATTATTCAGAACAAAAGAAACCAAAATGTGGCTATTACTAATGCTTCTCCATTAATAAACTCTCGGAGATTTTACAAATGCTATTTAATAATTTTCTTCTTAAATTTACTGAAGATGTATGCTAAGAAATGTGAAAAGTCTGGAGCAAATTTACAAATAATTATACTTTGCATTTTGCATTTGAAATACCTTCAATTTACAAAATAATGAAATATTTAATATTTTGTTGCAGAATTGTGGTTTAAAAATAAATAATAATGAAAAAAAAATATATTTTGCTGTCAAATAATTTTATTTCCAAGTATTTTTACATGTGGGCTTTTTTTAGGTAACATGGGTTTTTTGGGGGAAAAGTGGTTTTTTTTCAATTTCTTGCTTAATTGGCTGTCATTTTGTAACATACTGATAGAATGAAAAATGCTCAGCATTAAAATCTTAGTCAGAACAAGCCGTGAAAATATAGCTATGTTTAATTTTTTTTGTATTCCTTATTAGACTTTATATAAAGATAAATTCAAAAAATGGGTTTTTTTTAGAGGACAGCACAATATGGTAAAAGGCATTTTTTGCATCCATCAATGAGAATAATTTAGATCCATTCAGTGTGGCTAGTAGCTGTTCTTGGGAAGGAATTTGATAGTGTTGCCTCTTGATAAATTTATTTAGATGACGGGGATCAAGGTAAATTCGTATTGAGTCATTCTTTTTGGGAACAATCACGATTGGATTTACCCAGTCGGTGGGTTTTGTTACCTTTTCGATGATGCCATTCTTCTCCATACGCAGAAGCTCGTCATGCACTTTGTTCTCTAGACCCAATGGTATTTTCCGACATGAAGCTATTAAAGGTGTGGCTCCTTCATCCAGAACAATTTTATGTTTGCCAGGGAGGCGACCAACGCCCTGAAACACATCACTATATTCATCAAGAATTTGCATTAATTTAGATGAATTATCATGTACACTGTTGACAGAGAACTCTACACTTTTACCTGGTCGCTTAACTCTCTGAACTAGATTTAAATTGATGTAAGATGTAGCACTTAGAACTGGTTGAAAATCTAAATTCACAATAATAAATTTCTAAAGCTGAGACTGATCATTAACAACACAGTTTTTTGATTCCAGAGACTTTTCTAATTTTGTAAGAGCTGGGATACCTTTTTTAACCCTTCAAAACCTGGTTACCCTCATTCGAATGAGCAAGTTGAGAGATGTGTACAAACTATCAAATCTAGCCTGACCAAAGCAGCACAAGATCATAGGGATGTTCATCTTGTTCTGATGGAATATAGGAATGCTCCGATGGATGGTTTGCCTTCCCCAGCTGAAGCCTTGATGGGTCGATGTATTCACACTTTAATTCTCACTCTACCTAAACATCTTGCTCCACACTATGACTGCAGTGCAATTAAAGAGCAATTAGAACGCAAACAGCAGCATCAACATAAATATGATCTGCATTCTCGTCCACTCAAGCCATTGCAACAAGGGCATGATATCCTATTTTGGAATAAAAATAAATGGCAGAGAGGAAAGATAGTTGTAGTGGGATCTCAACCAAGGTCTTATACTATTGTAACAGAGCATGGTAGGCAATATCACAGAAATCGCATCCATATAAAACCATTTAAATTTTCACAAGCAACTGTGCCAAGAACATCAGCTAAAGATTTGTTTTCGAGTTCTTTTAGCCACTCTATTGGGACTCCAGTGTTATTGGCTCAACCAGATCCACCTCAGACTTGTGTAACTCATGTATCACATTTTACTAATATTTCTGTGCCACCTTTGCAACCAGGTCCATCTCAAACTAGTGATACTCGTGTGACACGTCTTGGTCGTGGGATCAAACCATCACAACATTTTAATGACTGATATGAACATTTAACTTTGCTATTTTTATTAATAACTAATTAAGTGCTTATTATTTTAATTGACCTTACCTCTTTTATATTGTTGTTTCTATTTTAAAGAAAAGGGAGATGTTATGTATGTAATTAATACTTTAACTGTAACCAATTATTCTATAATTGTAATCGTTCTACAAAAGTTACCTGTAACCGTCCAAACCTTGTTTTAACTGTGTATTACTCTCTCGGTGTATGCGCCATGTGCATCTCAGCTAAGCTTAAATAAAATATAACTTCAATTTGATATTAATTAATTTATATCAGTCCACTTGAAAAACTCCCAAAAGATGACTCGTAAATGATGATGAACTTGTGGCTACTCCCTCCAGAGTTATAAGTACTCAAGGAAAGCCTTTCCGAGAGCAAACATGAAATTCCTTAAAGAAACGCCGAATAGCTATGGAACCCACTTCTTCGATACGTCTAGACAGTTCATATGGAGAACAGTAGAAGACAGCTTAATTAAAATGTCATTTCAGATTTAGCACGAGGAATCAGCTTGAAATACTTTTCATTATGCAGAGTAAAACTAAAAACAATTCCAGCATCCTTGATATTCCTTCAAATAACATTTTTGTTAGTTACAATAAATAAAGACAATACAATACATGAAAAACTAGACATAATCAAGACGACACATGGGAACGAAACTAAACTGTAACACAAACAAAATTGTAACATACATGAAGCGAAACAAAGCTAATGATAATGGCCAAAACATTGCCTTATATCTGATTCAGACAGACAAAAGTGTGGCTGTTACGCATGATCCTACGCAACATTTATGGACTCTTCCGGAAAGGACGCCAACGCCACGAGAAGATGCAGGAGCAATGTGCGATAGTCAAAGTTGATCAATGCCATCTAGTGGCAGATGTAAGAACTGTGTAATTCCGGAGAGATCGGTGGCTGAGAACGTATGCAGCTGGAGCACGTGCGATGTTTTAAACTTTGTAAACAGTAAAATATAATATGGCCGTGATGCAGAAATGGAAAAACGTAGTTTGGAAAATAAATAGAAGTAAAAGTATATATGGTTTAAATAAATAGTTTAAATAAAGATAATTGAAATAAAATGTATTTATGTAAACTGTAAATAAAGAAAATAACCAAATGGAAATATAGACGTACGGTGACAAGAAGAGCAAAGTATGACACCTATTTGTTGTCAAGCCTCCCTAACAGAAATTACAACCATATTTTATTGTACCTATACACAATACTACATATATACATCTACTATTGTACCTGTATATATGCACTGGTTCCAACTGTATGGTTTTTGAGTAATTTCTCTTGGTCCAGTTTTCCCAGCAATCAGCAATATTTCTTCCTAGTTTCTCTGGGACATTCTGAGTCCAGTCAGATGCAAACGATAATCTAACTTTTAGAAATTGAGAAAAAGGAACTAATTTTCTTAGAATACCGCCCCCTGTTTCCTTGTTCCTTAATTATTATTATTATTTTAAGACATTAATTTTTTTAATTTTTTACTTAAATTTAAATTTCAAAGAGTATTGCTTTTTAAAAATATTTAAAATTTAGGAAAATACTTTTTGAAAATCTAGATTTTCAAATTATATTTATACTTTCATCTACAGTGACATTGGATGCAGGGCCGTAGCGAAAGAAAATTTTTGGGAGGGCAAAAGGCAAGATTGGCCGACTCAAAAATGTTTCAAATCCGACTAATGTAAAATAGTCTTAATTAATAATTTCTTAATTAATAGTTTTTACAATTAATTTTAACTGATTGATTATAATTGATAGTTAAAAATAAAATATATGATTTTGTATTACTGAAATGTTTCTTTGATATAACTCAGTAATTATTTAAAAGATTTACCAAGAACTTTACTGGAAAAAAAAAGAATATGTATTGATAAGAAAAAATCCTACAGTTATATTTGTGAAAAACACATTTGTTTAGAATAATAGAATGAAGTGATAGTTTAGTAAATAGAACGTAGTGATTTTCAAAATAAAAGCTAAATAAAAATGTCATCTCTTAGTTCTAAAAATTATGATAATGTAATGAATGGGAAGTACTTTCAATATTTTATTAGCATGCGATAGAAAATAATTTGAACTTTATATTTCAATTAGAGATAATATCGTATGGAATTAACAACATACACTTTCAGTAATTCTAATTGTAAAACTAAAAAATGCACACTATAGGGGTACTGAAAATATTTGGAGGGGCCTCAAAATTTAATTGCGCCTGGGGCCTCTTGAGTGCTTAATCCACCACTGATTGTGTTTTATAGGAATGTCAAGGGACCGACAGAAACATTTGAATTATCCACGATTTCGAATTATTCAACTTTGACTCTACTATTTTTACATGAATTACACATCACACTGAATAAAGCAAACCATTCATACCTTTCTTATCACGATTCCCTGTCGAGTGGTTTCCACTGTCCAGCCATGCTGATAACTTCTTCGAACTTTCTGCAGCCTCAAGTTTCTTCTTTTTAGAGTCTGTCTTTTTTTATTTCCACTTGGCTGGTACCGAATTCGTTTCATAATATAAACTATTATCTCAACACAAGCAAAGTAAAATTGACCCCTTGGGGACGAACGATACGTACACGTGACGCATAAGATTCTCAGAATCCTCGATTATTCCCACCAGTTAATTTTTATTGTAAGCTTTGCCTTATTTAATGACAGCATTTCTGCGATTCAATTAGTCGAAAATTTCTGTTTTGAAAAACCGGTGGTAAAAGATTAAAAATTTTGTATATTTCTTTATTTTTCGAGGGGCATATTTCAAATTCTTTGAAATAAGAGTATAATATACAATTAGTGTGAATAGCCTGTGAGCTCAATGCCCTCAGTTTAACTGGGCAGTTTTCCTTTTTATTAGTAGATTTGTTTTCCTGATTTTCGCGCTCCTAACTAAAACTTCTGCTGTGATATGGCGAAATGACCTAAAACATTCGACCACCACCCTTAACCCCCGTCGGGGGGAATTTCTAAAATCGCTGAAATAGGTGTTTAATCATTTTTAGTAGATTTGTTTTCTTGATTTTCGCGCTCCTACCTATAACTGCTGCTGTGATATGGCGAAATGGCCTAAAACATTCGACCACCCCCCTTAACCCCCGTCGGGGGGGGGGGGGTTCTGAAATCGCTGAAATACATGTTTAATCATTTTTTAGTAGATTTGTTTTCTGGAATTTCGCGCTCCTACCTATAACTGCTGCTGAGATATGGCGAAATGACCTAAAACATTCGACCACCCCCCTCTAACCCCCTTCTGGGGGAATTTCTAAAATCGCTGAAATAGGTGTTTAATCATTTTTTTAGTAGATTTGTTTTCTTGATTTTCGCGCTCCTACCTATAACTGCTGTTGAGATATGGTGACATGACCTAAAAAATTCGACCACCCCCCTTTAACCCCCTTCTGGGGGGAATTTCTAAAATCGCTGAAATAGGTGTTTAATCATTTTTTTAGTAGATTTGTTTTCTTGATTTTCGCGCTCCTACCTATAACTGCTGCTGTGATATGGCGAAATGACCTAAAACATTCGACCACCCCCTTAACCCCCGTCGGGGGGAATTTCTGAAATCGCTGAAATACGTGTTTAATCATTTTTTTAGTAGATTTGTTTTCTTGATTTTCGCGCTCCTACCTATAACTGCTGCTGTGATATGGCGAAATGACCTAAAACATTCGACCACCGCCCTTAACCCCCGTCGGGGGGGGGGGGGGGGGGGGGATTTCTGAAATCGCTGAAATACGTGTTTAATCATTTTTTAGTAGATTTGTTTTCTGGAATTTCGCGCTCCTACCTATAACTGCTGCTGAGATATGGCGAAATGACCTAAAACATTCGACCACCCCCCTCTAACCCCCTTCTGGGGGAATTTCTAAAATCGCTGAAATAGGTGTTTAATCATTTTTTTAGTAGATTTGTTTTCTTGATTTTCGCGCTCCTACCTATAACTGCTGCTGAGATATGGCAAAATGACCTAAAACATTCGAAACCCTCTTTACCTCCCTTCGGGGAGGAATTTTCAAATATCCCTTCTTATTGGTTGCCTAGGTCATAACAGCAATCTATAGTCCAAATTTAGTGACCCTGACGATAGTAGTTTTGGCTGGGCGTTGATGAGTCAGTCAGTCAGTCAGTCAGTCACCGTTTCCTCTTTATATAACAGTACAGATAGTTTTTATCTATGTAAGTTGCGAGTGTTACTGTAGGACAAATTTCTGATATTTTCAAATCAACAGATCAGATTCAATTTTTTCCCCTATTGGCCTATGTATCGACGCGACGGTCGACTTAGCTTTTCCATCTGTGGGTAAGGTATAGTATATGTCCAACATTTCCGGCTCTGCAGACAAGATTTATACATGATAATTTTTTTTTTCAGTGGGTAGGCCGACTAGCTATTTATGTGATTCGAAAATGTGACAGAACACGTGACTTTCATACCGGCTGACCAGATAGATCTATTGAAACCATTACTTTTTTTACTCATAACCTATCTATTGACAGACCGACTAGCTTTTGCCATATGGTTGTAAGGGTGTAGTGAAATGCATTCTGAAGACTTAAAGTCCTGCCAACCAGAATTTTTCTGAATTGTTTTTTTTTAATCGGCCTACTGACATACTACAGAGACACTAATTAAATCTGCTGATAAGCCGACTGAATCCCTTAACCAAACATTGGGGGGGCAGCTGCCCCCCCTGCCCCCCCCCCCCCCCGCTCGCTACGCCCCTGATTGGATGTCAACTTTCTGATGATGAAAGCCAAATTTTGATAATTATATTAGGTAATCAGCAATTAGGTAGCTTTCAATACAAAAAAGTATAAAGCTACCTATTGCAGCTGTTCGGAGGAAAGCAGTTCCGGAAAATTTCGATATATTTTCACCGATCATGACCCCCAGACCCCAAAACCACCTCCGTTCAAATGATTTATATATATAGATATATCCATATATATATATATATATATATATATATATCTGACCTATGTCATACGATAATGCTCGTATTTATAAATCAATTTGGATGAAACTAATTGTGTGTATTAAGCTCACCAATGTCTCCACCGAGTTCGTTGGCCAGCTTGGTCCGCCATCTTGAAACAAGATGGCGGCCAATTAAAGATTTAAAACTAAAATAAATATACAAAAAAGTTAAAAATTCAAATTTATTTTTTAATTTAGTGTTAGGCCTTGATACAAGGATTCCAGAGCATTTTTTGTTTTACCTTATTGTTGAAATCTTAAAAAATGGCTGAGATAGAGCAGTTTGAAATTCTAGGGTGGCTGACATTTTGAAACAAGACAGCACATTACAAAAATTTTCATTGTTGTAATCATTTTTCCAATCATACGCATAAAACTATATATATTCATATTCGTTAGCGCCAAATTCTCGCCAAACTTGGCGACCAAAATAAGTCTTCATAAATGAAGCCAATTTGGCTATAGCTCAATAATTTGGCGAATTTCTTATTCAAAGTCAGTATTAACGAATCTTTTGTGAACGTTTTCTTTGCATTTTAGCTTGCTGTTTTCGTATAACATTGGCTAAAATTTTAAAACGAAGATATAGGAAAGCTACCTTTTCCTCCCGCTACAGGCCGGAAGGACTTTTTTTTTGTTACATCTTCCCACAGGTTTTAGCATGGAATTTCACAATCTGTGTAGGAAAGCATGTTTCATTAATCAGTCCCTATTTTTTTGAAACCCCATCCATTTTTTTTCTAGCTACTCCATTGTACATGCAAGAATTTGTTTTGGATCTGAATACTTTCGACACTTTTCAGAAAAACAGAATAAACATATTCCACATAGGTGTAAAGGCGAGTTGCTATAAGTAGATTAACTAAATTTTAATTTGAAAATTATAGTCTAAATTCAGTTTAAAGTTATTTAACTTAACTAAATATTTTCTCACATTCCACATATGAATAGGAAATAATTTTAAAAAGTTGCATACCTACCTTAGCTAATTTTTCATATTTTTTCTATCTTTCTAATTCCATTTTTAATATACAGTAGAAGATCTTTATAACGCAATTCTATATAACGCAATTCTCCATATAACGGAAAACTTCTCAGATGTAAACAAGGAATTTTCAGTAAGTAACACCTGAAATCCCATATTATAAATAGTTGTTATTCTCTAGAGGACTAAATTTGATACATTAGTTCAACTTTATCTCCTTAATTCGGAGCTAATTACTGAAAAAATTGCTATGATTTGATACAGGTATGTTTGGACCATGTTTATAAAGTAAATTTAACAATATGTGGAATGATCTATATTATGCAAAAAATTATAATCTGCACAACTCCTGGTAATAATGAATGCAATATAAAGATACTCTAATGTATTTTGGTATGTTTCACACATATTTGGCCATGTTTTACAAGCTAAATTTAATGATGTGTGAAATGTGATCTATATAACGCAAAATTCTATATAACGCACATCCTCGTGTTTTTAGGTTTGTGTTATAAAGATCTTTTACTGTAATTAATTAATGACTACTGCAGATTAGCCCTTACTTGCTTCCTGATAAATTATCTATCTGAATTTTTAAAAATTGTAAATTGTATTTCATCAATAACTACAATTTCACTTGCTTCATTATCATTTTTAAATATAAGAAAAGAAATTCAGGCTAAAAAAACTGAAACCAGCAATATTATTAATTTGTTATTTCAGCATTTATGATATAATACTATTAATAAGTAAATGAGTGATAAACATAATATCTGTTATAAATAATTTTCTGACATTAGCCAAAATAACAAAAAAAAAAATAAAAATAAAAAATAAAATAAAAAAAGAAAGAAAGAAAGAAAGAAAAGGAAAAGAAAAAAAGGAAAGAAAAGAAAAAAAGAAAGAAAAAAATGAAAAAGAAAATACTCATGTTTCAGTTAATTTCAACGTTGACTGCCCTATTACAACATCATCAATGTATTTCTTCTTCTGAAAAGAATGATAATTAACACCTAAATGATTATTTTAAAATCTGACTGTATGTTTGTATTTCTACTTCTTTGAAAATAGAATAAATTGCAGATTGGAAATAACACTAATTATTCATAATGACCCAAGAATGATTTAATTCTTAAAAATTTCAAAATTAAAATTAATTTCATAAAGTCTAATTTGACTGAATTGATAAAATAAAACAGAGACAATCAGTAAAACAGTTACAGAACATGATACAAATAATTATGGAATTTAAAAATAAATAAGGAATTAAGTAAGTAAAGATTACTTACTTTTCTAATGCATAACTGTGCACAATTATAGCAAAGAAGAAAGAGGGAAATAACATATAAGAAAAAACACAGTTGAATTTTGAAGCATGATAAGATTTTTCTGCAGGATCACAGAGATACATAATTTTTACCTACAGAGAGAAAAAAAAATAAAACCTTCAAATATTAGCTACATTATACAATAAAGTATATAATCTTGCAAACTATTATAACTTGAATGAATATTTGAATTAAAGTAAAAAATATTTTTATGGAAGAAAAAAATAAGACTAAGCAAAAATAATATGTGAGAAAGTATGTGTATGTTTTTATTTAGATGTTAGATGATAAATAAATCAAAGCTAAAACAACTGATATGAAGGGAGTGGGAACAAAATACTTTCAAACACTTAGATTACCAACTGTACATATGTGTGTCAACCAATGTGAAAAATGGCATTCTAAAGGTTAAACAAGAACGAAAAATCATGCGTCAAGCATAGATTATGTAGCACTTTCCAACGCTTCCAAAATAATTTTACAAAACATACCGTTTAATAAGCTAAACGATAACATCTAAGTAAACAATTTGGAAAACGCATAACATATTTAAAAACATAATTTCAGGAATTTCCAACAGATACAATATTCGGAAAAATATCCGAATACTTTTATTCAGCCCTGTATATGATCTATAGATTTGTATATGCTAGGATGCTAAATTTTAGTTTAGTTAGGAAACGCGTAGCACAGTTTAAAATTATCTTTCTGGAGTTTCTGTCAATAAACGGAAATGTGTTCGCGAACTTTTGTGCTGCCCTGTATAGGATCTACAGAATTTATACACACCACGTAATAGACAAAAAGCGAGTTAAAATTAAAATCGCATTCAGTAACTTAAAACGCACTTCCAGGAATTAGTGTTAACAGACAGTAGAGAATTCTTTTGTGTGTCCCTGTAAATGAACGATGACTGCTATACACACACTATTCTGTAGTAAGCCTCTTGTAATGCACCTTAGATATATATATATAAATTTCAATGCGTTTAAAATAGTGAAACATTATTTAAATAAACCGCAGACGATTTTTCTCCATAGACGTCATGTAACGGAATTCTTTTGACTGTCCCTGTAAAGTAACTATAAGTGATGCACACCCTATTACATATTAAGCTTCTTCTAATGCACCTTAGTGATATATATAAATTTCAATGCGTTTAAAATACTGAAACATTATTTAAATAAACCGCAAATGATTTTTCCCCATAGACCGCAATGTAACGGAATTCTTTTGAGTGTCCCTGTAATAAAACTATAAGTGCTACACACTTCCGTTGAAATAGGGAACATGCTATAGATAACGACAATAACATATAAAAATTGCAGAGCAATCCGAGCATATTTACGGGAGTTAGAGCACGGACAGACGGCAGACGGCCAGACGGCCATACGGCCAGACAAACCGAAGTCATAAGCACTTTTCAACTAGGTTGGAAAGTGCTAAAAAAGAACTAAAATTAATAATAATAAAAATACTATGTCCTTCATTCGTGTCTTGTTAATTAGCAAGATAAATTGTCTAAGATTAATAATCAAAAAAGCATGTTTTAAGTTTTTTGTTGTTAGAAACTACTACTATTTTTTGCATGTTAATGGTTGATTCTCAGTTAACTACAGTTATACATTAATAATTATACTATTTATTAGCTGTTTAACTAATAAATGCAGAATAAACAAAATGCTTTTATTTTTGGCCTAGAGGTAAATAATTAATGGCAAAATAACAATGATTTAAATTTAGATATTAACACAATAGATATATAATAGATAATCAAAAATCTGTCTATCTAAAGTTTGAGAAAACTTAGAATTCACTCAGTGTTTTATACATGTTGTTAAGAATATTTCCTTTTATCACATATAAAAGATTCAATTCTGTTGCTTTAAATACAATAGCCCTTCGTTACATCATGCATGTGAGGATAAAAGATAAAAGCTTAACATATCCAGACAACAGAGGACATTTAAAAAATTAAAGAAATGATAATCTACAAGTAAATAGTTTGAATTTGTTAGCTTATATGCATTTTACAATTTTCATAAGTAAATTAACTGAGAGACTGATTGTATTCAACACATTTATCAAGTTTTTCAAAAGTGTGATTATTTTTTTCTTTGGAAGACACTAAAAATGGAACAATATATCTGAATAAGCAATATAACAAGAGCTGGTGTATTATAAAAAGAAGAATAAAAGAGTTATGTGTAGCCAATCAAGTATCTGAATTCCCTTATTAGTTTTAATTTATTCTTAATTAAATAATGCCAGTTTCAATGTACTGTAAAATACCGTTAATCTGCCCTTCCCGATCAAGCGCCCCCCTCCCACTTTGTAAACAAATTGGAAAATTCAAAAAATCCTGAGAAAGCGCCCTCCCCCAAAAGAAATTTCGCCGCACACTTCAAGATCAACACCAAAAATTCTCAAATCTCAAAAGTGTTTTTTTTTTTTTTTTTTTTCTGACGGATCAGAAAGGCATGACGATTCTTTGATATATCGCAAATGTGTACAAATACAAAAATAACGTACACAGTTTCAACTATTGTCAGTCTGAAAAAGCTATATAACCAAACATTAGTTTTGCTGTAAATTTATCTCCATGGAGATATGAAGGTAATAAAAATATCAACAGTGAAAGTTTCTTATGAAATAAATTAAAAAATGTGTATTTGATTCTGTGTGTGAAATATTTTGATTAAAAAAGAATCTATTTATTTTATCAAAGAATTTATAGTCGTATTTAATGTTATTATGAAAACCAATCACAAAAAATTTATCGATTGATAGTAGATTCAGTAGATGGCGCCACAGTCGAATTTGTAGGGTACTTTGTGCAATGTTTTTCGTTTTAAAAATCTGGCAACACTGCTAATTCGTTCTGTATATTCTCAATTTTTGTGATTTGTATTATTTATTTAGCATTTATAGATACGAAATCATGATTAAAAAAATTAAAATGGTTATTTAATCTCCCTAATGTACAACAGATGGCGACACCACATAAAATGTTCCTAGTTCTAGAAAGTATTTCAGGACATTTTCAACTGCAATTTCTCAGTGTTTTTTAATTATTTTAATTTATTAAGTTCCTTTTATTTTTCTGTTGCCATATTAATGACAGATATTAGTGTTATTATTTATCTAAATGCAATGCATTCCAGTTTCAAAGCTTCTGAAATCCAGAATTTTCTATAATCTGAAATCGCCATTAATCGTGAAGTTATACTGTTTTTCTATTTTATATATAATTTTTTTTTTCAAAATGTTTTTCTTTTGTCAGTTTATTAAAATAATGCATACTTTGCGACGATCGGCCATTAGCATCTCCCAGCCCCAACCCTAAATATCATATACTACAATTTTAATACCGTGTAAGTGCCCCCCCCCCCTGATTATTTTACGATTTTTCGTCACGTTTAGGGGGGCGGATTAACGGTATTTTACGGTATAACTTTTTTCAGACTAAGACAATTCGAACTTGGAAAATCTTATTTTTGCTTTCAGGTTCTTTTTTATAATAAACATAATTGGGTCATTTTCACTAAACAGTGATATTTTTGTCTCTGCTTCAAAAGAAACAAACATGTTTAAATATGAAACAAAATCTTAGAATACATTAATCACATATTTTTATGCTTGTATAATGGGATAAAACATACTATTTATAAATTTAAGCTACTTAATTTTTTTATGCGATAAATGTCATTCCTTATGTCTCTGCCTCCACCTTAACACAAAGGTAATTCCTAAAAGTTGACCGTTGAAATATATTTGCAATATATTTGTTGTTTAAATTATTAAAAACTATCATATAATATTAAAGATTGAAAAAATAAAGACTTTTCATAGTTTGTATTTTTCTGAAAAAATAATGAAAAATATCCTTTGGTTTTGCTGTCATTCTTCTGTCATTCAATGAAAATAATGATTCTAATATCTGGCAACAGTTATATTATCCCAGAATTTCACCTGTGAACAGTGGCATCACCAGAGAAGCCACCTTTTGAATGGTTCTTTTTGCAGAAACAAGCATGGACAAGTAAAGTTTGGCAATTTCCAGTTTTATCTTAGTAAGTATTTTTATTGACTGCCATTACCCTATCTCTTTTATTTGCCTCAATTTTGTAATTAAAGCTTAATCAACAATCATATATATTACTAGGGGGGCTCGCCCCCCCCTGCTCGCTACGCTCACCAACCCCCCACGTAATCGCGCCCTAGCCAACTGGAGACGAATCGTTTCGCGTTTCCATTCTGGATCGCCTCAGGATCCCTTATTTTCTATGCATTCAATTTTTAGATTACACTTCGCAATTGTTGTTGTAATTTAAATGAAACCTAAATTTATTATAAAAATGATCTTCATCTCTCACCAAACAAATTTAGCCTACCACCTCAATTATTTGTGAAAGAAAAAGATAAAAAAATTGAAATAAAACAAATTTATTTCCAAAATAAGTTTCAAATATTTTTCTTTATGATTAGATTTCAATATCTTGAATAGTACTGGATTTGTACAATACTTTGCTGTAAACAATGTTCTCCAAGTTCTGATCATTCTTAATGAAAATCTTCATATTTTTAGCTGATACACATCTTGTAATAAAAATAGTCGGAATTTTTTTCGATTGATACCATCGAAAAGTAATGACTATGTCAAGTTTTAAACACAGAAAACGAGTTTTCTCGAATTAGTGACCTAGATAGATCGATTTTTTGTGCTCAAATTAGTATAGTCATCAATTTTTGTGAAAATCGTTAGAGCCGTTTTTGATATATAGCAGCATTCTTAGTGCTGAGTTTGTTTTAATAGATAAAAATGACCTTTCCCGAATTCGAAATCTAGCTAGATGAATTTCTCGTGCTCGAATTAGTATAGGCAACATGTTTCGTGTAAATCGTTTGAGTATTTTTCCATTTATAACAAAAAACATTTTCAGCGCTAAGTTTGTTTTACCCTGTAAAAATGAATTTTCTTGTATTCGGAACCTAGCTAGATCTTTTTCTCATGCTCGATTTAGTATAGAGGGCAAGTCTTGTGAAAATCTTCCCAATCATTTACAATATCATTCATAATCGGGAAAATCCCTTGCTCGTTTAATATATATGAACTAGCTGACATGCCCGGCATTGCCCGGACCCGTCATAATAACCTTAAAAATACCTAAAATCAATGTTGAATGATTTTACATTTTTAAATGAAAATCTATCCAAACGAACTGAAGGACAGTCGTTATAGTGATTGCCGATTTAATGTCGATTTCATTTCTGACGTTTTGATAGATTTAATTTTCAATTCTGAGCAAAAGTTCCTGAGGAAACCTAAATAATATAAAGCGCTCTCCCACCTTTCCTCTTTTAAACTCAAAATAATATACAGTATTGGTCAATTTATTAGTCCTATTCGAAAAAAAATTCCAAAATCTTATTTCTAAGATGATTATATTAAAATTAAATAAAAATTATGCACTCGTGGCATCATAATTCACTTTTGTATTTTAACAGAATAGTAAGGCTACTATAATTTGTGACTCGTGCTATAGCCAGTATACGTCAGGACACATGGCCGTTATCGTTATCTTTTTACGCGTGAAGATTTTGCTATAGTACTCCATTGTGAAATTAGGTAATTTTTGAAATTCAATATTTGAAAAATGGTATAATCATTAGATTTGAAATTAATATCAAGAAAAATACAATTTTTTACCTTTCTAACGAAGTTTGTCTAACAATTTTCTGACTAATACTTCTCGAGCTATTAATTTTTTCAGCAACTTCAAATGTTTCATTTTCCGAGATTAATCTGTGGCAATGGTTATCGAAAATCCCAGTCGTCAGCAACACATAGCTTTTTATTAAAGAGGATTTGGTGACAGTAATTTAGTCGACAGGATAACTAACAAGTACCAATTGTATATATAGTGTTACGAATATTGTAAATAGTGTTTGTGCTTAAAAATAATGTAAATAGTTCAATTAAGCTCTATTCATAAGCTAATATTAATTTTTGTTGCATTGCAATACCTCAATTTGTTGATTTTTTGCAAGCGAGTAAACACTGTTGGATTTCAATGGGAGTCTATGGAAATTTGGCCCATTATTACATACTAAGTACATACCAAATTGCAAGTTTCTATCTCAATTTTTTCGGGAGATAGAGCGTTTACAGACACACAGACGGATGACAATTTTTTTTTTCTAAAAATATGTTTTTCGGAATCTCCAGTGTCTGAAACGTGTAAATCCGTCAAAAAAAAATTTCCGATTTTCAAAACGATTACAAGACTTACCCTATACTACATCTGATGGGTAAGTAAAATGCACAAATAATAAGCAAAAAAGCAGCAAACACATGTTTCGAATCCACAAGTGAGATTCTTTTTCAGTGCGACAAAGAGCAAAGCGCAGCATGCTAGAAAAAGCAAGACTGGGCCTGTTTCGAATCCCCAGTCTTGCTTTTTCTAACATGCTGTGCTTTGCTCTCTGTTGCACTGAAGAGGAATCTCGCTTGTGGATTCGAAACAGCTGTTTGCTGCTTTTTTGTTTATTATTTGTGCATTTTTAACGTTGGTTTTCTGCCTTTTAATATATAATATATTGTTCAAATTGTTCTGTTAAGAGAAAATGACCTAATTAATGATCATGGTACTTTAATTATGTTAATTTATGTAAATCAATGAACTAATACATACTACAATTAAATAATAATAGTGAATTTATTCAAACTATAGAGGTAATACAAAGATGTTTCTATCCTCCATAAATAATGCATTAACTGATAAAATATAATATCTATATATAGTTGAAAAATAACTATCCATGGAAAATAATAGAATTCAATTGTGTAACATTGTTACAAAACAAAAATATTTTATAACAGTAAAAAGTGAACAGTTTAAAGTCTATCAAAATCCAATTTCAACTTAATGCATGCATCTTTACAAAAATTAGAATGTTAAAAATCAAATAAAAGTTATAAATGAAAACATAATATTAGTATACAAAGTTGGGAAAATAATTTTTTAACGGATAATGAATTTGGAGACAAATATAAAATGACTAAGATTTTAATAACTGAGAATAATTTACATACAGAACAAGATTTTGCATTGAATACTGTTCACATTTAAAAATATAAATTAAATGACATGCACTGTGTACATAAGTTTTAAATATTTCTCAAATTTTCAAATAATAAGATTGTCATTTAAATTTATTTTACAAAATCTTATTCATAATATACTTGGTGTATTCAAAATTAGAGGAAATGGTCCAAAAATAAGCTAGGGTCTAAAAATGTGCTACTTGCTGAAAGTGGGGGGAAAAGGTTGTGTACAGTCATGGGAATGGCACTGAGCAGTACAGCAAGAAGTGGGTTAAAAGTGGCATGTATATGGCCTTGGTCCTTAACCAACGTGGATTGGTATGAATTGTTTTCATCAGAAAACCTACTTTTGAGGAAGCCAAGAATCATAAATATCATCAGGTTTGAAATACAGATTGAAATTGTTAACAAAATAAAACAAAGAATATTTTCTGCATTAATGGACACACCACGAATGTATTAAGTTATGACCTAATGTATTAATGTATCTATTGAAAAGAAAGGTAAAATAAGAAGTCCTAGAGTTGGTATCTATCAATCTGTGATAAAATAACCTCTGTTCAACTAATTTTTTGAGTTTTTGAATACTACAAGTTTTGTATTAGAAAACTAAGTAGCAAATGAATTTGATAACGCTACAAAAAGGAGTCTCATATTCAGACTCACTAGAGAACATATTAAATTGTTAGTTCTGAATTTTGTCAAGAGTAGTGTCGTTAGAAAACTCTTATCATGATAAGGAAGAAAAATTTAGTTTCTATCCAATCTAAATCCAATATTTCATGAAATGCGTGTCCATTTCCTTCATGCCATCATGCACGTAGCAGCATGCATTTATAACTTTTAAGACAAAAAAAACCTATTTAAAACGGAATTTCCTGTACGTTTTTGTCTAAGCAGGTTTTATTTTATCAGGCTTATGATGGTGCATTGGAACTATTACCGGAGCTTGCGGTCTTTCTGTACGGCCCTGCTTCCACCAATACAACATTTGATGAAATCAATTTTTTTCCCCTTTATGTATGATGTAACATAAGAAATTGGTCTGAATATCAGATATTAGTCTGTGAGTGGTTGGATTTGGGAGGATAGTTTCTGTACATTTCTTGACTTCCATAGCAAGAGCTTTCCTACAATATCACTCTTGACGAAATACAGTAGAAAATGATTCCGAGACAGTGATATATTACCAAGCAGGGCTTAATTTATGCCAGAGCCCACCGGAGCCCAGCTTCGGTACTTCTCTGTTTTTAGTAAATATTTAAATATTGGCCAGATTTCACCGGAGCTCATAAACACTGAGCTTCGGAGCCCAGTGCAATAACGCTTCCGAAAAACGAATCCTAAATTACCCTTTTCTTTCCCTCCCATTTCTAATCTTTTGCCTTCTTTTGTATCAAAACAATAAAATAAGTGACGTAATGTATCTCTCAAGAGATGGGGATGAATCAGTCTCGTTTTTTATATCAGTCTTCGTGTTTGGGCAGGCTCGAGCTCAATCTGTCTTAAATTCAAAATTTTATTTAGTTCCATTTCAAACCATTTTAATGCTATTTTGATCAGAATAAAAAGTAAACAGAAATAGTCTTTTTCTAATCTGCATAGCTGTGAACTATTCCCTTTTTATGTTAACACTCTTTGCGAAACATAATCATGAGCTTAATTAATCTCAGAACTCTGCAATGAATTAACATTATCATTAGGCAAATGTTTCTATTTAAAAGAAGTAATAAGTAAAAAGTGGAATAATTGATAGCTAAGTATACGCAGAAAAAAAAATTATTTTGCTAAATAAAAAAAAACAATGTTATAAATTTTGAAAATAATGTATGAAATATAAATATGAAGATTGGAGTGACGGTGGAGAGGGGGTACGCTACGGGTGTTAGTACTGAAGAACATTAGGGCTCCGGTACTTTTTTTCTTAGAAATTAAGCCCTGCTACCAAGCTGCATAATACCTCTACAATGTCAGACACTACATAAGCTGGTGAAATGTGATGTGCATAATACATAGAAATAGTATTCTCATCACCTCTTAAACTCATTAGTTTCATCTTGAAACCTATATATTACTTATTCAAAGCAGTCATACATACATTTATTCTACACACATAAGTTACCTTAATAAACCGTGTTTATTTAAGTTTTACAGTATATAATTCACTTTAAATATTGTAATAAGTTTATTCACTTACCTTAAAACCTTTTTAGCTTTTTTCTGTAATTCAATTTAAAGTTCTTTTATACCACATACATCGTTTCCGCTATCAGCGTTACACCATTATTGTTTATTCTGCTGTAATATTTCCCCATCCAACACTCACCAGTACCATCTCATAACTGACGATAGTTTATGCAAATTAATCTCATTCCCGCCAGATGGCCCCACCGTAGTTCATTCGCTTAATTCGACTCATTATTCGCATCTACTTTGATGCTGTAATTTGATTGGTCCAGTCAGGAGGTGTTGCCCATAAGCACACATTGTTAAACATATAAATAGTAAGGTCTTAGCGGCCATTAGGGCCATTTAATGTTCTTGTGAATATGAGAATTCGTCTTGTAAATTTGAAAGCTGGCTGGTCCAGTCTTTCTGGATGTGTAGTTAATCTATACTTTTATATACTTCTTTTAAACTATTGTAATGCATGAGTGGTTTGGTGAAAACAGTTTTATTGATGTTAATCTTAAAGTATATTGTCATCTTTTGCCTGCTTCATCGACTCATCTGGTTTCTGTATTGAGATTGTCAATTTTGTTCAAGCTGTCTTCTTTGAATAAGATGTCAAGATTATATTGTAAGTTTATTACTTATTTGCATATACTTCATCATGAATAAACGTCAAGTTTGAAGTCACTAAAATATCTATCTTGTCACTGCTTCTCAATTACATCTGACATTTAATTGAAAACGAAAGAGTTCTATTACGATCTTGAGTTATGAACATAACCAGCATTAAGTTTCTTGACTGTGCTTTTTCACTTTTACATATTTCCAACTCTGCAAAATAAACTTAATCTTGCATAATAAAAACCCATATTAATTTATCAAAACTCATCAAAATGATTTAAGTTTGTTAAATATTTGCACACTCTGAATATCCAATGTCTGCACCTTTTTCTCTGGCCCAATCCTACCCTGGCTGAGACCATCAACTCAAATGATGATGTGCGCAACTAATACTTTGAGGGCTGAGACCAACAAAGTACTGGATGTTCTAAAAGCAGGATACCATACCACCAACAGTAACAATGACGAGTCTGGTGATGACAATGCAGCATGCATTTTCTGCAATGGACTCTTCAGATGATGTTAGAGAGGACGTTTTTATTCAGTGCCAAAAATGTGTAGGTTGGGCCAAGGCTTCACTGGATCTAACAGGCTCTAACAAAAGTATCAAATACAATAGGAGCGCGGGAATCAAAATATAGTTCTGGCTGTGGCCGCCGCAAGAAATTGGCGCTGACTGCCCACCTCATCTGTCAAGGTTTCTCTCGATATTGTTGTTATTTGTAGTTAGCTTTTAGATGTGATTTGTTGTAAAAAATTGGAAATTTTCTTTTCTTTTTAGAATCAATATGGTATATTGTTGTGTACCGTACTGCCGTTCATAATCTCGGAATAAAGAAGGTGTTTCATTTCATCAGTTTCCATTGAATTCTGATGTATTTAAACAATGGGTGCAAGTTATTTCATGAGATAATTTTAGTATAAACGATAAATCGCCCTCATCGGTAGTGTGCAGTAAACATTTTAAGCAAGAAGATTTTATTTCTGGACTGAAACTTAAAAAACTAGTCTCGAATGCTGTGCCTTCCATTTTTGAAAATTACCCTTCATATAAAATTCCTAGATCGAAAAGCAGACGGAAGTTGACTCGTACGGACACTGATTCCGAAAATAATAAACGTAAAAGACCTAACTCTGAGAAAACTAATTGCAATAATAAGCGTAAAAAATTAATGAAGGATAGCAATTTTGACACAGAAACTCAAGACATATTCATTAATGACACAGATCATGAAGCAGAAAAATCATCTGAAGATAAATCAGAAAATTTCAATTCTCCAATAGCAATCAAAGCGAATTTTTATGGTGATATATTAAATAAAAACAGGCGGGTTATCAAACATTTAAGAAGTAAATTGTGGAAAAAAGAAAATCAACTAAACAAACTAAAAAATGAGTTAAAATCTGTGCAACAAAAATTAAAGTATTATGAAAGTAATAATCATCATTCATCATTAGAAAAAATCATTATTTTACAAGATGAAGAACACAACAAAGCTAATTTTATTTTGCAGCAAATAGAAAATTTCTTTGTAAAAAGGCCAACATGGAACGAAAAAGTTATTCGAGACTGCATACTGCTGAATTCCTGCTCACCAAAAGGATATGATTTTATTCGCAGAAAAAAAATTGTTAACTTTACCATCAGATATGACATTAAAAAGATATATTGGCCCATTTACTGGAGAATATGGCATTACGTCTCTGATTAGAGATCGATTAAAAGAAGAGTCAAATAACTTAAATAATTATGAAAAATTTTGTTCACTCGTCATTGATGAGATGGCTATTAAACAAAATCTTACATTTGACATGAAATCTGATAGTTTTTTCGGGCTTAAAACAAATAATGACAGCAGTGAAAATGGAATTAAAGGACCAGCTCAACTAGCTAATCGATTACTTTGTTTTTTAATCAGTGGGTTATCCTCAAGTTATAGAATTCCATGTGGATATTATTTTCCAAAACAACTTATAGGGAAAGATTTATTTAAACTCACAAAGGAAGTGTTAACAGAAGTTGAAAAGTGTGGTTTTGTTGTTGTTCGAATAGTGACTGGTAATCACAAAGTTAATGTTGCTATATTTCGAATGTTTGGAAATGGGAAACTACAACATAAAATTAGGCATCCAAATGATGACAGCAGATTTTTATTCCTTAGTTTTGACCAAAATCATATAATAAAAAATTTAAGATCTCAGTTTTTAGAAAAAGAGATGTCAGATGGTCATGAAATAATATCCGGAAAATATGTCAAGTTGCTTTATGATATCCAGCAAGAAGCAAATCTTAATATTAAAGCAGTGCGAAATTTAACAAGAAGACATGTTGAACCCTCTAACATAGACAAAATGAATGTTGGTCGTGCTGTAGCAATTTTTTCACCACCTGTAACGGCTGCAGTTGAGTTTTTGTGCGAAAATTCTCTTCGTCATCCAAAAGCATTCCAGTTTAAAGATGCTCATGCCACTATTACATTTATGAAAAATATTTATAAATGGTTTTCTATTCATGATGTCTCTAATCGCGAGCAACATATCACATCAATAAATGAAAACAAGAAGCACTTTTTCTCTTTAAATGATGAAAGATCGAGTTGGCTGGCGAATGATTTTCTTCAATACATTTCATCTTTAAAGCAAGCTTCAACTGAAAACAAAATGCAGTTTCTTAGCAAAGAAACTTATGAAGCACTGGAGTTAACAACAAAGTCTACTGTGGATTGCATCAAATACCTTTTAGAGAGTGGTTATCATTATGTTCTAACACGAACATTTAATAGTGATAACATAGAATCATTATTCTCTGCCTTAAGACAAATGAATGGTGGAAATGATGTTATGGATGTCAGAAGTACTCTTCTGAGTATGGAAAAAATTTTGAAGACTGGAACTATGATAACTTCAAAATATTCCAATGTTGGTTGCTCTGATGGCATAATTTTGTCCAAAAAGCCTGAATTTAGTAAAAGAAAGATTATACGAATGGAAACAAATTTATCAATTCCTAAAGAAACTTTAGAAATTCTGGACCGGTTAATAATTGAACAAGGTAAGTTAATTCAGTCTATACTTTTTGAAGTTGTATAACACATTAGTTAGTGAATTTCTTAATTATGACATATTAGTAATTTCTACAAACATCTGTATAAATATTTTTCTCCCTTTTCTCCTAGATTTACCTACAACAAATTTGAAATTTGCTAGCATTGCCATTGTCTCAGGCTATATTGTGAAAATTATCCAAGAAACTGTAGACTGTGAAACTTGTCTGTCAGACGTACTAACAATGGATTGCAATGCTCCAATCTTCAGTTTGATTAAAAATCAAGACAGGGGTGGTCTTACATATCCAAAACAACAATTTATTTCTGTAATTTCAATTATTCTGGACTTTATAGAAAAAGCTATTCCATTTATGGAAACAACAGGCATTGTAAAAATTCTGTATGATTTTATTTATCCCAAACTTCTAAATTGCCCATTATGGAAATGCCATTTGAATGATCACCATCAAAATTTGTGCTCATGTATTTGCAACAAAATAATACCCATAATTTTGAAAAATATGGCAAAAAATATAACCGATAACGCAAATACAAAATTCTTTATCTAGAAAATGTTTAAAGTTTACATAATTTTTTTTTTTTTTTTTTTTTTACATTTGAAATCTTCACAGAAATGTAAATATGTATATAAATATGTAACTATGTCTATAAATATGTAAATATGTATGTAAATATGTATATAAATATGTAAATTTGTATATAACTGTATTGTTTTTTGTTTTTTTTAATGAGTTTGAATTTAGCGAATCTAATATAAGTATCTAATTAATAATTAACGAATCTAATTACAAGTATTTAAATGATAAATATTATTGTAAATTTTATATAAAATATATGTGTATTCAATATAACACTATTATTAATTAGCATTATTTTTGTATTTCTGCTTCATCTATAATAAATTTTAGAGATTTGCATATTAGCAATGAGTTGTATACACAGCTGCACATTAAAAAATATTTTTTTAAAATAATCTATACTCGTGTGATGAATAAAATGCTTTATTTATCTGTATTTGAATGCAAAAACAGTTGTTTTTCTTCTGTTATTGATATATTGTAATATATATATTATTATTTTTATTGTTGTTGAGCTTCTTTTCTGAAAGGTGGACGTTATTAACAATGCTAAATATGTAAATATTTAAATGTTCTGAGTATACAACGGTACATTATTGTTCAAAACAAAATTTTATGCTTAGATTAGTTAATTGTACTTAATTCTGTCAGTTAATCAGACAAAAATAAGCAGAATATGATGTATTATGGCTCTTTAAATCGTACGGATGAGGTGGGCAACCAGCGCCATCTGTCGACTTTTCTGGCCCTTTAAAGATTCCATCGAAAACTGGTGTTTGTTAGGGCCGTATACAGCACGTTCAGAAGAAACGGAGCTGATCGAGTTTGGCCGTGGTTGGGCACATTCTGAATGTGCTGCAATGGAAAAAGAGTTACTTATACATCTGTGGCTTCTGCAAGTAAAAAATGAAGATGATGCTCTTTTTTTACACAAATTTTCAAGACATTAATTTAACAAGTTTTTGACAAAATTTGATGTTTTTTTATTTATTACAAGGTAAATTACTAAGTAGCCCATATTTGGACCACCCCTTAAAAACAGTCATTTTCACTTTTTTTTTTTTTTTTTTTTTTTTAAATAAAATGGTTTTGCAAAACTAAGACTGGTTATTAGCATTTTGAACCCTCATATCACCTTCAGGACTGCTTTTAAAAGTAAGTGACACCAAAATTATCCATTTTGAGTGAGCAGGTAAATCGGTAGGTACCAAAATGAAAATAGTAGCCTGTATTTGGACTATTTCCTCTACTTTTATTCTATTTATTATTTTCAAACTGCTAATAATTTAGCTCTAATTAAATATAAATACCTTTTTGATATAAAATATAATGATAAGCTTAATAATCATCACAAATGATAACAATGGAGCATAAGGTACACTTAACCTATAAAATAAAAATATTAGATTAGAAATATACATATACACAGGGCTTTACAAATTCAATAAAATCTAGTAGCCAGTAAAAAATATTTACCCCCTTCCCCTCCTTTCATTAATTTTCAAAAAGCACAAAAGATTTCTAGGAATTAATTGAGAAAAAAATTAATAACACACAAGTATAATTGAGAATTCTTAGTTACAGGGCCGTGCTTACGGAGGGGCGAACCATACATTTGCCCAGGGCCAGGGGCGCGCCAGGAGGATCCGGCGCCTGTGTGCAGAACTTCAGTTGGCGCCCTGTATTCCTACCTCCTCCCGAAAAAAAAATACTTTATAAAAAATCTTTCAACGAGTATAAATGTATAAATGCATAGCTGCCAATTTTCCGGGTTTTCTTTTTCCAGGTCAAAAAAACTTATTTTGAACCATAAAAATTTATTTAATAAAATGTGTCTTGTTTCTATAGGGTTCTTATTCGATTTCAGATATTAAATAAAATTTCTGGTTCAAAATATGCTTATTTGACTTGAAAAATAAGGAAGTTGGCAGCTTTTTAAATAAAGTCCGAAATACAGTAAAATTTGTGAAAATGGAACCTGTCAAAATCGGACTCCGGCATTAAATGGAAAAATATATTCCGGAGAAAATAATACAATAGAATTACAATAGAATATATTTGAATAAAGCATGGAAATCTGTTGGGTTGTCTCTAATCTCTTGTACTTCCATTTTAGCAGATTTTACTATAGATTAATTTTAATTAATTTTTAAGTTTTTTTTTTTAAAACAAAAATCATAAATTACAAAAAGAATGTGCAATGAAACAATACATATAAATCGTTAAAAAAAACGTTACTATTCCAAAAAATACTTTTACTAGACCTCTATTAGCGTTAGTTTTCAAGTTTTTCAAAATTTCAAACTGTCGCATTCGCTTGCACGGAAAAAGTGCAAAAAACCTCTTATTCGGAGTTTTTTTTCTTTTTCTAACGGTGTATTTATTTTATTTTTTTATTTATTTTTTACAAAAATACATTTTTATTTACTATTTCAAAAATTATTTTCCAAAGTTCGATTCGTGTTTTCTCATTCTTTTTCAAGTTTTGTGTTTTTTCTACATTTTAAAGCTGCCACATCTACAATGAACAAAAAGAAATAATACTAAATATAAATACATCCCCGGCATTTTCCCGGTTCTAACGATATCTCTGGTTTAAAAAATATGAATATTTACTGTTTCAAACATAATATTTTCTGAAAATCATTTTCAAGGATTCGTCAGAGATTTTTAGGTAGATTTCGTAAGAAATACTACCTATTACATTTTCCCCTAAGTTGGAATTTTTGCAGATCTACACCGATCATGACTCTCAGAACCCAAAACCACCCCCAGTTCAAAACTTTATCTATCTATGTCACTTTTTTATGGACACAATAACTGCAATAATTCTACACAAATTTCTTCCAAACTGATACATAAAATCAAAGGGCATAAAATCTCGGTCAAGTTCGTGAATGGGCAAAATCAAACATTAGGGGGGGGGGGGCTCTTTGTGAAAACAGAAATAAAACCATAATTTCTTACTTATGATACGTATCGAATCCGTTTAAGGTTATTATTACTTCTAGGAAAAGGGCCGAAAATTTATGTATGACAGATTTTTGGTATCATTAAAAATGGCCTCAAGGGGGGGGGGGGGGGTTACACGAAAAAAATTCATAACTTCGTCCATTCACAAGATACCAAATCCGGTTAAATTTATTATAAATCCTCTTAATATTATCTAAAACTTTTATATTAACAAGTTTTTTATAAAACCAACCCGTATAGCAAAAAAAAAAAAAAAAAAAAAAAAAAAAAAAAATCCCTGCCGGCTCCGTCTGCAAACAAGTTAGGTTTCAAAGTGGGCGGTACCAACTGCTGCATCATGGCAAAAAGGTCATTTCTTCCGCAATTCCCAACAAACAGGTGCCCCACGGTCTGCGTCTTCGAAATCTACCTGTGCCTGTAGGCTGGGCCATCAGGGATTTTTTTAAATCTCAATGCCTTTGAAGATATCGTTTCCCCGCTTAATGGAATTGTGCTTCGTGTGTCATTTTGCATTTTAAAAAAGTGAGGTCATGATGCGCCTCCTATATTATTTAGGTTTCACCAGGACCTTTTTGTCAGAACTAAAAGTTTACATTTTTATGAATTAAATGTCAGTAATTAAATACAAATTCGAAATTCATTTGAAAAATTAGCCCAGAGCGTGCGTAGCACATCCGGTGTACTCTCCCTAAGGTTCTCTCCTCCTAATTATCATTTAAAAATATAAAATCATACAAATTTGAGGTTGTATGCTGCTGAAGACAGTGGGACTAACAATATTAGGTTCGTTTGCAAATATTTTCGTTTAAAAATATAAAATCTAAAGAAAACGCAGCGTGTGTAGCTTGCCCTGTATATGCTGCCGAAGGCAGTAAGGCCTGTAATTTTAATATAATGGCTATTGAAGTAATTGAAGTAAGCAAAGCATATTACGCAGATAGGAGCTTAGCTGGTTTAAGGAATAGTCTCATTAAGTTAGAGTAATGAATATGTATAATGTATAATGATAAAGTTCTTTAATTGAAGACAACAATTATTGAGGCACTAATAGTTTATTATAGCACAGGAAGAATACTCATAAGACTTGACAAATAGCATCGTAATAAACATAGTCCAATCAGTTCCAAATAGCACATCATCTTTAAGTATAATGTAGCAGTATCACAGATAAACATGTAGACAATACGTTTTGTAAATTTACTAGACATATCACATTATATTTCACCTCGTTGCACCAAACTGCACATATTAATTAACTATTGACTATAGAAGAACGCCATCGACTATCTAATAATCCTAGAACAGTTTAGACATTATATAGCCACAACGACATAACTAAAAATATCGTCGCTGTCTTGACTCATGATAGAATCCAAACACAATGCCGGTACAAACACCTAACACCTATATATACTAGCAAAGAATCGATTAACTTCCAGAAACACCACTTCCAGAACAACCTACCGTAATTAGCATACACGTGTCTTTGTTGATTCGATGTCCGATCTTCCAATCGGATCGAACAACGTGTGCCGCCATCTGGTGAGTAGCCAAGGCACTATTCAGATGAACCTACGATGTATGCCGTGTGTCGCTGTTCCTTGCAAAGTGAGAAAACATGTCTGTGTCTCTGTATTTACGTTTCTAAGACTGGATTCACTAAAACGTATTTATTCATAAAGGATGGCTAAAAACATTGAAATATTAAAGTGCAAAAGGTGAGTAAAAACGATATATCTATAAAAGTAAGATATATTTATGAGATGTGTTTTATATTTAATAAAGATGGTACTTTAATGTCTATTGTCAAATGTGAGGAGTGTTAAGAGTGCATGAATATTAATGACTGACAGTATTATGAAATACTTTATAATAAGTATTTAATTTAATGAGTTGCTTGAGTCAATAAGACTAACAAGCATTATGGAGGCATGTGATTTTCCTAACAAGGCCCCCATCTCTAGGTCCGTTTGGATGGATTTTCGTTTAAAAGTATAAAATCATACAAATTCTACCGAAATCAAAGGGTCCCCAACATTAAGTTCGTTTGGAAGGATTTTTGTTTAAAAATATGAAATCATTCAACATTGGATTTTAGGTATATTTAAGGTTATTATCACGGGCAAGTGCAAAGCTGGGCTGGTCAGATAATAGGACATAAAATGCGCGAGAATTTAAAACTTTTTTGAATATAATTTTATATTTTTACGTGCATATTACAGCCATCATAATAGCTCCTAAGTTATTTATGTCTAAATTATAAACTTTTTTGTCAATCCAGTCTCCGAACTCTGAAGCGCCTAAGGTTCTGTATAATGCTAATAAGTGCTCATGTATTTCAATACTTTTTGTTCAGAAAATGGTATTTAATAAAGCCAATTTTCTTATAACACTTGATTCACACAAGCAAATAACGCTAATGGAATTTAGCTGGAATTGATTAGCTCATACAGCGAGGTGAAAATGTAGTTGAATGTTTGTTAAATAAGAAAATAGAAAATCAAAGATGTGTATAGATGTTGCTTCATTAAAATAGGCAAGTATTCTAATCCAGTTCAATTTATTGAAAGTAAAAGTTCAACAGAAGATGATATTAACAAAGTCCAGTTCGATAATTTTAGTATAATGAACAGCTGGATGATCTTGAATACTATTATGATACAGACAACTCTTATATTAAATATGAATCACGACACATAACTAAAATATAAATCATACTTATTCATTATGAGTAAAGAGCTGCAAGGGTAAAAAGCGACACTTAAATCTTTAAGACACAGCACCATTCCATCACAACGGCCGGAGCCAAACTCAGGCTCGACCGATTACGTGAAGATCAAAAACAATAAACCGAAGTGGGAGTAGAAGTGCCGATGAACGCGAAGTACAGAGTATAAATACCTGACCAACGGCTCATCTACCAATGATAACGAGGTTCTAGAACTGTCACGGAAGTGACGCGTGGCCTACGGCATGAATAATTAATGAAACGGCGAATCAGAGAGTAACTCCTCTGTCGCCATCTATCGTAGAACCAGCGAACCCACTAATCGAATATTCGATTCTAGGATTAATCGAATATCGCCATGTGTGTTGACTGTAGCGTGACGTTCAAATGTTTGTAAAGTAAATTGAAAATAAAAACTATTGTAAAGTGAAATTTACTGTTTCTAATGAATAAAATAAAAGTACTAAACGAAGAATTAACGAAGTATGGGTAAGTTAAGCACATATTAATTACTGAAATTACGTTTTTCATGATGAATGTATACAAATGAAATGCAATGTTTATAAACTTTATACTGTGATTAGTGAATGTAAATAATGATAAAATATGGATGAAATTTAATAAATGCATGTGTGTAAAAGTGTATATGAGGCAGTAAGACTGAAACTATTAACTGGAGGTTTGTTTTTACAACACTTTTCAATTGAAATGAACAAATCTTACAATCATCACACTTATATATCCAGTATGCGATAGACATGGGTGTACACAGAAGCTTCAGGGGAGGGCCGCAACTCTAATTTTTTTTAAATTAAGAATTTTTAGACATTTGACCAAATTTAGTCTATTTTCGCCATCCTCCTCCTCCTCCCCCTCAGCAAAAATCTTGCGTGCGCCATGATGATAGGTCCAGGGTACACGATAGAATACATAAAAAATATTTGTTTTGCTTGAAGTATACTTAAACACTAATGGTTGGAAAAAACACACTTTTTTTTTCAATGCATAATAGTTTCTGCAGAAGAGATCATTTTTAGGGGTTCTGAAAAAAATCTTGCTTCTGCCGCCTAAAGTAGACTTTATTCAACGAGTGAGAAAATCACAGCTTTAAACCTACGGCATGGAATTCCAAAACCTTCGCAATGCACATTTTTACCACTTAGAAGTTGTCCAATAATTGACGTCAGTCCCTTTAATCTAAAATCTCTACACACTCATACAAGTTCTAGTTTTACATTGTTTCTCTAAATTATACTTATTAAAAGACTCAGAAATAGAAGAAAAAAAAAGGGGGTTAAAAAAAAGAATTCAATGATTATTAGTAAATTTGTCTCGGGTAAATCTACAAAACATTATTAAGATGTCAAGAAAATTGTAATATATTTTAGTAAATTAAATTAAGGATTTTTTTTCTTTTTTGAAGTATTTTCTTCTCAATTGAAATCTTTGGCGCCTTTACTACTTCGGCGCCTGTGTGCGCCGCACACTTTGCACACTGGGTCGGCGCGCCCCTGCCCAAAGCCGTCAAAACTTGGGGGCTGCCAAAATTTTGATCTTGCTTTTACATTTCCATGTATTCTTTCTAAATTATATATTAATAAACGTTTTACGAGTTGCTAATTTGTAAATTTTCAAAAAATGCGTGTTTCTTGGGTCAGTACTTGGCCTATTTTAATTTTTTAAATCATATATATCATTTCTCCTGTCAACATCCCTTTTTCTAAGAAAATACAAAACGCAGAACGATGAATGAGACAGCATATGAAAGGATTTTGAACAGGCTTCTGACACAGCCCACTTAACAATTCGTTAAAACATGTTTTGGATTAAAAATTGCTGAAAATTAAAAAATTAAATCAGCATTGTTTTCATAAAAGAAATGAAAGGTTTTCCTCAAATTATTGTTGCCACAAAATAAAATTCCACATTATATGATGCTCAGTAATTATTCTAAAAAACACTGCACTGCTTTATTTTATATTTATGATTAAAAAGCGGAATTGAAATGTTCAGATTTATATTTCTATGTCCTATGTTTTTCTGGAAGCGGATGACGTCATCCTCTAATGCAGTCAAAGTTGTTAATTTGATGATTTCAATGATTGTTAATTTTTTTTCTCGCACGTGCCTTTTGCAATCTTGGATCAGTTTTTACTCTAACTTTGATGGAATAAATTGGATGATATTCTGGCTTGACTAAAAACTAAATGTTGTTTGCAGATATTTTTATCCTTACTTTTTCTTTAGAAGTTTAAACCTGCATCTAATAAATATTACATATTGATAAAAAATGATACTTCTCTATTATTCTGTCGACCACTTTTCATAACAAAAAACTATCGCCAAATAAACGGGAGAACATTGCCATTGGAATATCAAAATAAATAAAATATAAGAATTTAAGGACACAATTGTTATTTTAATTAATAAAATAACTAATAAATCAGTAAAACATAATGAAAAATACACGGAAATGTCGAATTAAAAACCACTTGATGACGTAACAAACATGTATAATGCTTGTTAATGGTAACTGGGACAGCATTTTTGGCGTTTAATCTTACAGTTTTGCGGTAGTTTTTTGCTATGAAAAGTGGTCGACGGGATAATAGAGAAGTACCTAAAAATATTAGATTTCAGTGCGAAATCTTTGCACGGGCCCTCTGGTATTTTTTAATCTTCTGCAATTTCTGTAACTTTTACTTATCATAATACTTTACGGTATTGCTCATAACTGAAATTTAAGTTATTGGAGTCTGATAGCTTAATTAGTTTCTCAAGTGTTTTCTAAATCTGTAACCTGTCCATTTCACACAGTCCAGTTGGATATCTGAAGTTATGAATGTTTTTTTTGTTTTTTTTTCGGATGTAACGTAAATATGAGCCATGGCCAACTCCCACCCTTGCTTTTAGGTAGACTTCCACCCAAGGAATACCTCCCATTAGGCCTTTATCCTTCGTGTAGATAATTTGAGTTAAAAAATCAACCAACCATAATCTACCAAGTTCAATTTTTATTAAGTTATGAACTACTTACTTTAAAAGAACTTGGAATTACCGAATAGAAATCTTCTTAGTGCTCCTGATAAAGAATATACCGAATACATTAGTTTCGAAAATCTAAAATTTTTCGACTCGATAATCTGCAAATTTTCTGTCAACAATTTTCAAAATATTCCGATCACCGATGTTCACGTTTCATTATCGCAACCTGACAAAATTAACTTTTTTTTTTTTTTTTTTGCGTTTGTTTGACGAAATTTGTGATTTTTTTTCTGCGACTAACTGACGAAATTCACGATTTTTTTTTTCCGCAACCAATTGACGAAATTCACAATATCTTATATGATCGATTGGTGAAATTGGCATTTTTTACTTGATGAGATTCGCAGTTTCAATTCATGAGCAACTGATGAAATTCGTGGTTATTTTGTGATCGTTTGACGAAAATCATAATTTTACTTACCCATCATACGTAGTATAGGGTAAGTCTTGTAATCGTTTTGAAAATCGAAATTTTTTTTTTGACGGATTTGCACGTTTCAGACACTGGAGATTCCGAAAAACATATTTTTAGAAAAAAAAAAAAAAATTTACGTCCGTCTGTGTGTCTGTAAACGCTCTATCTCCCGAAACAATTGAGATAGAGAGTTGCAATTTGGTATGTACTTAGCATGTAATAATGGGAAGAAGCCTATTTCATTTCAATAACCTTGATTAACCGGAACTATTTTTTTCGGACTCTCGAAATATTCGTTCTGATAAAAGGTATTAAAAATTTTTGAAATTGTTTATTTTAAGAAATGAATATAAAAGACAGTAAAAAAACATAAATTTTGCATAAAGCATGAAGTCGATCGGATAATTAGTTGCCGAGATATTTGTAATCCTATTTCCCACACTCTTCGACTTTTCATGACCCTGTATTTCCTCCAAATTTCACTTCAAAGATATATTTTAATTGGAAATTTGACGCTTAATCAGATGCAATAAACCGCTAGTTAATAGGATTATTATTTTTGGAGTTATAAGGAGGTTTCTTTCAAGCAATTCAGTAATCGAGCCCTTAAAGTTTATGACGTCATCAAGCCACAATTTTATTTGAATTGCAATGCATTTTATAAGTAGTTTACAAATTTTTATTTTAATATTTTACCTAATGCATATCAATGATGGGTAAGTATTACGGTGGCCCCCAACAACTAGTTTTTTCCGTGAACAATAGACGAAATTCCCGATTTTTTTTTCACAACCAATTGACAAAATTCACTATTGTTTTCTGCAATCAATTAATAAAATTTGCGTTTTTTTCATGATTGATTAATGAAATTTACGTTTTTACTCCCCTCAACTGATTAATGCAATTTGTGTTTGTTTAAGACCGATTGAGGAAATTCGCAGTTTTATTCCGCGACCGATTGACTAAATTTGCAGTGTTATTTTGTGAGCGATTGATGAAACTCGTAGTTTATTTGGAGACTGATCGATGAAATTGGCAGGATTTTTTCATGATCGTTTTCACGAAATTCCGACCGAATGACAAATTGATTATGTGGAAATGTGCTAAAAGTAAATAAATAAATAATAATTCGAGGAACTCCACTAATTCGAAGGAAGAATCACGTGCTGATATGTAGTGTCTACCTGTAAGAATATATCTGAATAATCACAGAGCTACAAATGTAATGAATGAGACCCAATATTATTCTCTTCTCAACACGAATTTTTTTAGTGTCAAAGGTTAATTGCAGTATGCTGTAGCCATTGAGTTCATTCATGGTGCATATCAACATGGTTTTTGATATTTCAAACTTATATGTCACACCTTCTTATTAAAAATGTAATTTTTCTCATGGTTTGAAAAAGACCTAAAGTGGAAAAAGGTTTCAGAAATTGATGAAATATTGAATTCTTGACTATTCTTTAGTTTCTTTGTCCTCTGATATACGAAAGTTTTTCCATACTAACTATAGATTGGTCACAATGAAAGTTTGAGTGAAGGAATTTCTCTTTTGAAAGTGATTATTACATTATTCATTTGACTGTATTGACAGTGACATAAACCATAAACCGGGTTTCTGAAATCCCCTATTTTTGGGTCAAAGAAGTGACAATCCATACTTCACAACCCGACTTAAATAATTGAAACTCTGTTTGCAGTTGCTCTGTAGAATTCTATGAAAGAAGAGTTGAAAACAGCAAGCTTATCTTTAGAAACAAAACAAAAGATTTTAAACGAAGTCAGTGATAAGGGGCTGAAAAAATCAGAAAATGCAGCTAAGTATGGGATACCCAATAGCACGTGTTATGTTGCTAAATTGCCAAATTTTCAGCCTCAATATTATTTAATTAATTAATTATGCATTCTTATTTATTAGTTTAATAAATTAGCAATGTGAGAATTGTTTTGAGTAAATTAAATTGGCATGGAATTTTAGTAAACAAAAACAATTCACACTGTCGGTCCTGAATCCACCATAATCAATAGTTACAAAATAAATAATGAATTATTTTTATATTTGTAGTAATTGTGTAGAATAATTGTTTACTGACATAATATTTTTGTAAATTGGCCTTTGATAGGTTGACTTATGTGCACTTCAATCTGTCTGACGTTAATTTTTGGAATGTTGTGATACATGGAACGATCTTACTGCACTATTATTTTGCAAATATATTTTTAAATAAAAGGTTATGTTATTAAAATGATATGAAAGGAGTTACTGGTATTTTTAAAGGTGTATGGATGCTGTTGGTTGAATTAAACATAAATTTTTATTCATTTTACTTTCCTTCATGTATTTGAATTTCTCTTCTATGCATTCTGTTTTCCTCTATTCCTTGTTTACAAAATCACCGGACGCTGCCTTGTATGGAAAAGCAATCAAAATGTGAACGAACCTTTAGTGTCCCCACGTGATCTGCTGATGTCACATTCCTTTTCGGAGAGCGCTAGTGAAGAGAAAAATGCTCAAAGGCATTGATTAATTTAAATAAATACAATATCTTGCCATCAAACACGTTTTTCATCAAGATCTTATAATAACTATTTACCCTGTGCACAGACTCAAAAAGAGAAGCAAACAAGACAAGTCACCGTGTTTCTGGGGGAGCTAAAAGTATGAAAAACATTCTGTTCCTGACTTTGAAAACCTGATGGTGTCTGTATTAGCTTCTCAATACTTCGTTGCTGCCATTGACCGATGCCCCAAGATGATGCAAAGCACTAAATCCATCTTTCCTTTTTATTCTTGTAACTTTATGCATGCATACTAACTTCTTTTATTTTTTTATGGGTGAATTTTCATTTAATTCATTTTAAGCATTATGCTTAAGTTTAATTTAACTAAAATCAAATTACCAGTAACTCCATAAAATGGAATAAATAATTAATTTCAAATTAAAGGGTTATAAATAATGAATAAAGAGAACTATGTTTGTTTGTTTAAATTGTAATAAGACTGCATTGATGGTGAAATTATACAAATTATAATCTTTATGATTATGAAAAGGTTGAAGAATCTTTAACCATTAATTTATAATTTTGTAACCAAAAATATATTATTCTAACAACAATAGCACTAATAATAAACAAAGTTAATTTACAATATGAGTTTTTACTTAAAACCTGCTGTGCATCGCCTTTATTTTTAGACTTGGATATATTTTTTCTAGGTGAAAGCTGGCACTATTTAGGAAGGTCTTTGATACATCAATTTTCTATCATCACGAGGATTATTTTTATTCATCAGTACTTTAATCTTATTAATTAAACATTTATGTAAATTATTGTTATATTAAAATTTTATGAAATCTTTAATAATTCTGACCTTATGTTTGCTGATTTTCAATGACTACAGTAAGGAAGACAAAATTTAGGAATGACAGAACCAATTATAATTCACATTAAACTAATTTATGAATAATGGAAGTAAGTTTTTTTAAGGCAAAGTATTGATATTAATATTAAATTGAGCAAATTGTTAAATTCTAAATGACCTATTTGTCCTTAGAGATAATTGTTTCTGTCATGGAATTTAAACCTGTTTCAGGAAGGAATTATAATAAACAATTAATTGGCTCACTCATTTTTAAATCTAAATAAATTGAATTCACCTCTAATTATTCCCTAGGCCTGGTTTCACCTGGTTTATTATAAGTTTAAAAAAAAAGGAATATATTGGATTTTGATAACACAACGTATAGGATTTATTCTTAATTTTTGTAAATTGAATTGACTTAATTAATTTGATTTTAAGATGAGAAGAAAAGGATCTAATTAAATAAATAAAATATTTTACTTATGGGAAGTTAATTATTATTAGATTGTACAAGAATTAAAGTGAAGTCAAAAATTAAATTAATTAATTTAATTATGAAAATTATACAACTAAGAATTTTAGCATAATAACTAGATG
Organism: Maratus michaelseni; assembly: GCA_963931845.1. Classification (NCBI taxonomy): domain Eukaryota; kingdom Metazoa; phylum Arthropoda; class Arachnida; order Araneae; family Salticidae; genus Maratus; species Maratus michaelseni. The sequence continues at coordinate 179,816,243 of OZ007587.1, read as the reverse complement.
GAACCCGTCAAAACTTAACGGAAAAAAATTACTATAACAATATCAGTAAAATAAGCTTCTTTATTACTTAAGAAGGGGGGTGCATATGAAACAGTCTTTCAAATATTTTATTTTAAAAGTTTTTCCCCCCTGTAAAATACATTACTATTTTTGATGCAAACTCCAAACAAACAATCCGTAACTAACTGTGTAGTGCAAATCAGTTTGACATTACTGTCACATTCCCCATGGCAAGAAAGAAAATTTCATGAACCTATGAAGTATCATACAAATAGTATATCCCTAGTTTCATCTCATATTCAGTAAATATAAAAGAACATAGTAAATAAACCACACATCTCCCCTGCCCCCCCTCCCTGTGATAATGCAACCAAATGAGCTCCAATATGCATGGATTGCATCTGCCCAAAGGCACCGTCGAAATTCGATGTTAAAAAAGAAGTTTTAAAAATGTTTAAATTAAAAGTTTTAAAATGTCCTCTTTAATCATTGTTTGTTTCAAATCCATATGTTCTAAAATGCATCCACTGTTTCAAGCTAATCAATTTTTATGTAAAGATGAAGAATTTTTTTTTTACAATAATAAACAATTTGCAGATGAGGGAGATTTTTAATGTTTTCAAGTGTAATTTATTTGTATGGTTTTTTCGGTCCCTTTACATAATCAGGATGATTATTCCTTTTCCATCACAGTTGGGGATCTTTTCCCTCTTATACAGTAATAAAATACAGTTCCTAGCATATTCTGATGCAACATATACATTAACGAATTCAACATATCAATTTTATGTTAATCATAAACTGAAAATAGTTTTTTTTTTTTTGGACAGATTTTAGTTTAGCGCCAAATCGCTCTATCTTATGGACAATCTGATCTTATGTTTTATCAGGTTTTATTATCTATATATATATTATGCTATCATACGTGGCACAGAAATCATGATTATTTCTTTTTTGCTGGTGGCAACGAGTGTTTTGTTTTCACTAATTTGCAAATATTAAGAAAAGTACTTGAGGTATCGATTTAAAACTCATCACACATTATGTAGAAAATTTTTCTGCATTGAAAATACGATTTTTGTAAAAATGGGGCTGTATTTTTTCTTATTTTTTGCAAAAAACTCGCTACTTTCTAAAAAGGAAAAAAAATAAAGTGCGAAGACAAACCAAAAAACGTGCCATTTTGTTACCAATTTTTTAAACATTAGCTCTGTTGTTTACCTTATGCAATTTAACCTTATTGTTGACCGCATCTTTATGACGTGAATGTTACTGATGCACATATTTGTGATTTATAATATAGAGTCAATAATAATAAATGAATAAAATAATCTTATAGAGTGGAGATTTCCGTCATGTCCTACTTCTCAGTTTTAGAGATTCAAAATCGCTAACAGTTTAGAGTTGCATAAAGATACATAGACTTTGTTCTAAATTTTAAATTTTGAAACTTACAGAAAATATACATACCCTTAAAACAGAAAAAGAGTTAGCAAGGTGGCTGTTACAGTTTGGCGAATGTCAAAGAGGGTGGGGAAACTATTAAGTTGTCCCCAATTTGCTATCCAGATATACATGATTCAGTGCATCAACTTTTCCGTGACATCGGTTTTAGGACAGTGACACCTCAAAAGCTTAAAGGAAGAGCCATACTAACAGTGACAAACAATGGTACTTTTCGGTTAGCCGGGCGCCAGTGATATGTGTACATATATAAATACATATGTATATACATATATATGTATATATATACATACATATATGTATATATATGTGTGTGTATATATATGTATACGTAGATATGTGTATATGTATATACATATGTATTTATATATGTACATATATCACTGGCGCCCGGCTAACCGAAAAGTACCCAAACAATTTGTCACTTGAAATTAAAAATCGTGTTTTACTATGTATGCTAGGAACGGAAAGGGTTTATGAAAGGGTCATTGACATGATCATAAATTATGATCCACAAGATCAACTTGCATATACTGGAGTATTTTTAAACAGTTTAACACCAATTGGAATGCCACCTCATAAACTGAAATGAAGGCCAGGGGCCATCATAATGTTATCAAGAAATTGAGTACCTTCTAAAGGTCTGTGCAAGACGTATAGTTAGTAACTTACAGAATAATGATATTGAAGCAAAATAAATTGATTTCAATATTAATGAAACTTTTCTTACCCCTCGAATACCACTTATTCCATCAGAGAATAATATGCCTTTTACATTTAAGCGTATACAATTTAGTATCCGATTAGCTTTTTCAATTATTATAAATAAATCCCAGGGTCCAACTTTTAAAAGAAATTTCTTAGATTTGTCAAATCCTGTTTTTAGCTAATGGTCAGTTGTATGTTGGTCTTTCAAGAGTTAGATCTTTTGATTCAGTTACTGTAGTATATGTGCGAGCTTTGAAATTTACAATTGTGCACATAAAGAAGTTTTCGATGCTGAAAGATAAAAATATTTTGATAATTGTGAATGGTGTAGATACTTTCAATATAATATGTATACATTTTTTTAATTTTAAAGAGTATCCAGTAACTATTGTGATCATACAAAAGTTTTTATATGCATGATGCGAAAAAAGTACCTCTGTTTTCATATTTCTAAATGACGTCCGTATCTTATGATGTGTATATATTTTTTTAATTTCAAAGTACCCAGTCCTAAGTGAAGAAGTTTTTATGCGTAGTATTTATACATATAATGCTGAAATTCGTATTCTAATATGCTTATATTTAAAAGAATAGCTACTAGAGCGCAGATGCTCTGCGCGGGATCATCTAGTTATTATTATTATTATTATTTTTCACTTTTCATGATGGTTAGGGAAATCTATTTTCAATTGTGGCAACTTTCCCAGGGGCTATTTTACAATATTGAAGCAAACTGATGGTCATTGTTGAAATAGAATTAAAAAATATTTCAGGCTTGAAAATTATTTAAAAAGTCGTTGAATTAAGCGTCAGTTTTCAAATAAATTTCAATCAAAAGCTAATTTTTTTTCTAATTGATGATGTAAGAATTGAAATTGTAAAATGTAGTAAAAATTTTTAATTTGTAGTATTTAGAAGTGATGTAAGTGCAATGAAAGCTAAAGCGATAGCGCCATTTGTTGTCACAACCGTTCTACATTTCTAAAAATTGCTACTGTGGTTTGGCTGATGTTCAAAAGTAGACTACCATTTTTTGACATCGAAAGAGAAATTCACAGTGAAAAAAATAGGACTTTGCCGCTAATAAGGAACTGTTAAGTGAACTTATAACAAATCTACCAAAATAATTCCTATAAAATATTAGCCTTACATTGTTTATTCTAGCTAAAAATACAATCATTATTTAGATTTTTTTTTTTTTTACCATAACACTATTTTTAATAATTTTAATTTTCCTGAAATCCTTCACTTTTGTGAATTTTTTTATTAAAAAATGAAATCTTCTAACCTATAATTAAAAAAAAAAGTAATTGGTAACATGTAATCAAGGTATGCAATCAAGATGAAGCAACCAATAAATGCTCCAATTCTAATCTTTATAATTAAATTAAAATCAGTTAAAATTGCATCATGTTGACACAATCATATAATTTTTCCTTTTTAGTTTTATCAATGTTAAAATGCATTTCAAGCTAAGCATAACGTCATTTTCACCGGCGCACAGTGGGGTGTTTTGAGGATCTAGGTGGACAAAATTATTGCATTGAAGTTTAATTAGGTTTTGCTGGGTTTTTGAATGTATCAGTAATAAAATAACCAAACAGTGATAAATATTTGACTTATTTAATTATTTATATTATTATTATTATTATTATTATTATTATTATATTATTACTTATATTATTATTATTATTTAAATTATAATATTGTATTGTACACATGTATTCAAAGTTTCAGCTCAATTGGATAATTAAAAGTGGTGAAAATTTACTTGCAAGATTTGAATTAAACACTCAGACACACAATTCAAGTTAATATAACTTAATGATTCACAAACTTTCGCAGGAGCTGTCTTAAGTTTTCAATACTTTAGGAATGGCACTTTGATTTTAAAAAATGCTTATTGCTTAATAATGCTTAATACTGTATTAAAAGTCAAGATGAAGTTTGAAAACAAGATGGCGCTTATTTTCAAACAACAATAGGTTAAATCGTGTGACAAACATGTGACATATGTCCAGTAAACTCCTGCTTTCAAATAAAACAGAAAAGTCACGACTTGCTTTCGAACTTACAGAAAAATAATGCAACTGTTGAAAGTCTCTCAAATCAATGCCTTCTTTACGGTCGTAGTTAATCAACACATCGGGTTTTTTCGACAAAACTCGTACGGATCTCGACAAAACAGACATTCAGCTACCAGTATACGCGGTCTTGTTAAATTCCGAGATAATCGGAAAAATGAATTTTGTCCACCTAGATCATCAAAACGCCCCACTGTGTGGCGCAAACTTTTCACACGTACTTTATATACGTTACTTTTATGCTTAAACACCATGTATACAAATAAAAATATATTTTGTATTTAATTGTAATGAAAAAATGGCATCAACAAAGTTATAATGCATAATGATAAAATAAACACAATGGACAATATTCCCAATACGTCACAATAAATATGAATTTTTATTCGCTTATAAAACATGCAGATAAATATTTTTACTGAAATTTAACTTGCAAATTAAAAAAATTGGGTCTAAAAGCCACATGCTTTTAATATTTATTATTTCTCTTTTATCCTCGCAACCACAGAGTTTATCGTTACTCTGTGCCTCGCAACAGTGGGCGTTATCCGATTGCCGACTTTATGACGTCATATGCAGAAGTAAAAGTTTAATTTAAAATTATGGCTAATCAATTAAATTTTCGAACAAACGAATGTATGATAACAAATCTGTGTCCAAATATCTTTCATTTAAAAAAAGAATGATGTAATTTGATGCAGTAGTTTGTTCTCATGGACTGTCGAAATAAAACGTTTAGCATTTTAAATATATACATGTTTGATTAATTAGTTTTAAGTAATTAATGCTTGTTAAGAATTTAAAATAATTATTATACATTGAGGAAGAAGTTGTATTTTAATCTGTTGATGAAATTAAATAGTTTTTTTAGAGAAAGTGAATTAAATGTGTTGTGATAAGGACACAACAGTACACTCTCTATGATTTTAAAGAATCGTGAAAAGAATAAAGCATGTTATGCTGTGAGTCAATTCGAACCAGTAAGAAAACGAATATGTACAGGAAAGAATGAAGAAATTGAAATTGTTCTCTTGCTGTGGATAAAAAAGGCAAGGAGTCAAAACATTGTTTTAACTTATGCCGTTTTGCAAGAGAAAGCAACAGCTTTTGCTGATGCTCTTGGTGAGAGCTATTTCACATGTTCTAATGAATGACTGATAAGATTCGAAGCTTTCAAGTCTTATCAGTTGCTTTGTCCAGCAGTATTCTGAATGCTGATTGGAAAGTTACTTACCAATGGATGCCTAGCCACTGTGGAATAACAGGAAATGAACGAGCTGATCATCTTGCTAAATAGGCTTGCAGATTGCAACAACCCACATATAGTTATCCATACCAACGAGCTTGTGCAGTAATAAAAAACAGAATCAAGGAGAGAGTGGACAATCTACACAAATTGCAAGCCACGGAAAAGAAATGGAATGACTTGTTGACTCATCCTATTCCTCAAGATCTTCCAAGACGCATTGTTGTTGTAAATTTTAGAATCATGACATCTCATGACTTTTTATATGGAAACCTGCACCGCATTGGTGTTGTTTCATCTTCAGACTGTCCCAGGGGACTTTATGGATTTTAACAACCTTCTGACCTGTTCTCATTTGAATGACATGTACTTCTTAGTTGCTGATTTTTTTAATAAAGCTGAACTCTACTGGGCCGCTCGAGGGGAACTATAGTCCTTGGACTCCTCCCCGACGGAGAAAAAAAAAAAAGATTCAAAGAGTGTCATAGAATTGTCTGCTAAAAGATACGTGGCTGAAAAATGGGGAATTCTTTCGCAGACATTGTTTTTCTGAGTACATTTGCATAAATGAAAATGTACTGACTTCGGATGTGGCTATAGACGAAGAAATAATTGCTGCATTAGCTGAAAAAAAGATGACAACTTTGGAGTGTCAGATGAGGATGAAAAAATCAATACAGAATGGAAACCTTTAGTGTCATTAAATGAATCTACTGCAGCATTGAAAACTATACAACGTTTTGTTATGGAACAAGAGAATGCTTTCCGAGATTTGGACAAATTAGATGAGGTCCATATGTTCCTAAACGAAATACTCAACAAAAATTGAAGCAAAAGTCAATAACGGACTTTTAAAAAAAATGATCAGCAAGTAAATAAATTTATCATTGCCCAAAAAATGATGATCAATTTGTTTTATTTTTTAATTAAATTTTCTATTTTTTATTAATTTATAATTTTAAAAAACATGGATATATTTGTAGGTTAATTTATTTAGTTTTTATATATCTCCTGCTGGTGCAATAAAAGTCCCTCAGGACTTGGGTTCGGTGGTTGCCTACTTTTATATGCATAAATGGTGCAACTATTTTGACGGTTAATACGAAATTTCGAATAATACGAAAAAATTTGCAGTCCCTTCAATTTTGTATTAACGAGGTTCAACTGTAAATGAAAATGGAATTCAAATTTAATATTTTAACTTATATCAAAATTTTATATTAGTAAGGAGAGTTTCTCTGAAATCATGACTTTGCAGCCAAAATTTGTGGGAGGGGGGAAAAGAGACAAGAAATATTAATTATACAGTATGATATGTTAATTATACAGAATACAAAACATAAAATTACATACCACTGAATAGTCTGGGAATAAATAGGTGCAAGAACTTCAGTGGGTAAAAAAAAGGTAGGATGACCCCAACATCTTGTTAAGACATTATCAAATTTTGAAGTAATGAAACTAATAAAGAGAATGTGAGAAAAAATATACAATTAATTATTAAAAAAAAAAATGCTGATAATAGTAAAAATTTAGATTTCTAGATATAAACCCAATATATATTCTAATAAAAGTAAGATGATTGTCCATGTATGTGTGTGTATGTGCATGCAATGGCTAGGGAAATCTACTGCATGTAGAGGTCTGAAAATTTGTATGAGAATAGTCCAAGGTATGTCCAAATGCATCCCAAGCTTTGATTTTTTAGTTTTTGTTAATTAACTGAGATATTAATTAAAAACCATAATGAACATCAGAAAATGGAACCCTACTGCTGACCGCGGCGAATTACAAAGCTTCCCAGAGATTTAAAAGAAGTGAAAAACAGGAAGAAGAAATGGCTCCTTTTTTTAAAAAATATTTCTTGAAAACCACATTGATTTTTCTTAACAGAATATGAAAAAACTTAAAAATATTCACTTGATTATCATATTAGTTCCTTTAGTGTTTGCTCCTAGTGTAATGCATTATAGGGTGTATATATATACACCCACTTAATCAGGGTACATTTTACTTCAAAATGATGTCTTCAGTTTTAAAAATATTAATATTAAGAAAAAATCCTTATAAAAATCCAAGGACTTTTAAGCCCTTTCAAGGACCAAAACCCAAAAAATTTAAGGAACTATAAACTATTGAATTATAATATGCATTTTTTCAATATATGGTTTTATTTTTATAAATACAAGTATAAAACTTTCAAATGGTGGGCAGGGGAAATTTTAGCATGTGGCAGTGCAGAAATTTAGAAGACTATTGCTTATAATGTTATAGTTATTTTAAAATAACAAATATAACATTGCAAACTTAGTGCATAGAGGAGGAAAAGGAAAGGAGCAGGGGATCCAAAATTTTGGAAGGGGGGAATTAGGATGATTATTTAACAATATATTGTTACTGCAAAGTGTAAGGGTAGAGGGGGTAATGATGGAGAAGCAAAGAAAAAAAAATGGGGGACAGAGATACAATATAGAGATTACTATAGAGATACAAATATGGCAGGAAAATAATCTATATATATATATATTTCTCTCATGTGGCATGAAAATAAGGCTGAATTTGTAGCTTGCCTTTTGGCAACAACTGTAGTAACATTAAATTAATTTGCCTTATTAGATTCATGCCCGTACAGAGGGTGCTAGAACCAGTAAAAATTACCAGGGCCTGGATCTCCTAGGGGGGGGACTGGCTTCGGTACTGGTTTTTAAATAAATACCAGAAAAGGTAGACTGGTATTTTTTACATAAAAAATTTAATTAAAATAACGAACATATAATAAAATTCAAAAGTCAGAAATTGCTTGAACGTCTTTACAGACTGGCTAGGAGGGGTAGAGGGGTGCTCAGGAGGCATTTCACATTCAAAACAAAATCCAGCTTTTATTAAAAATTAGCAGAACGTGCATAGCAAAGATGCAGACATTTACTTATTTATGTTTCATAGAACAAATATTTTCTAAATTGTAAAACACAATAACAAAAGTTGCAATAGCGTCAGGCAATCGGCGCCTTAACTGATGAATTGAATTAAAATTTAATTATATTTTAAATATTTTTAATTTCTATTTAAAATCCTTATATGAAAAGGTGTTACCAATGCATCATAAACTGTAATACTACTGTAAAAGAAAAATAATAAAATTGTAAGAAAATACTATATAGATTTTCTAAAAAAAGTACTATCCAACATATTTATTTTCTAGTACAGTAAAGGCTGTTTATAACGGTATTCTGCTGTAAACGAAGAAAAAATCATGGTCCAGCCAAAAAATCCATGCATTTATACCTTTTAAGACGAAAAAAGCCTATATAAAACGGAATTTCCTGTACGCTTTCGTCTAAGCAGGTTTTATTTTATCAGCCTTATGGTGGGGGAGAGCCACACTGTAACTATTACCGGGCCCAGCAGTCTTTCTGTACGGCCCTGATTACATTCCATCAATCTGAAGCGTGATTTCACCACTGAACATCACATTTAAAAGAAATTTTTCAATACTTTTATGTAAATATATTAAAATGATTTTGTTTAATTATGTACTAATCTTGGAATAGCAGAACAGAGATTAATTATTGAGATATTGAAATATAATATTAAGTAATCTGAGTAAATAAAATAGCAATAAATAATCTATCATAGTAAGTACTAATATGTAAAGCGAAATGTTTCCAATGAAGAAAAGGAAGTCATTCGGAAAACAAATGATGCATTTTCATCCATGAATATAAAATATTTTACTATAACTGTGTCAGTGATGACGTCATATTCACTGACCCATATTCCTCCATTTAAATAGATTGAACTTGTGCTATTTATTTAAAGATCCTTCGTGTGCACAAAATAAAATATTTCTGAAAATGATATAATTTCCAATTAATTAATACATATTTAATGAAACTCAAGAATTTTAAAACAATTGCTAAAATGAGCTCTAACCTCGGAAGGGATAAATGGTTCTTATGGTGAAAATTATGTCATATTTGAAAGAAAAGATGCATTCTCATATAGACTCCAAAAGTGTGATGGTACATGGTAGAATTGTTACAAACATACAACTGATTTCTGGGTAGGTTTTCCATTGCATGAAGGAATTACCCCCAGAAAATGCATAGAAACGGTTTGTAAGGAACTTCCAATGAAGTCATGACCTTTATTTCTAATTCAGCAAATCAAAATTCAGATCAGAAGCTCTTTTTAAATGCAGCATGATCTTTCGGCCGATGCATGACTAACAATGGTCATTGGTTCATTTTACAGTCATGTGATGCAATCAACAAATCAGCTTTTTGATTAAGAGTTTCTTTTAGACATAGCAGAAAACATGTTGTTTTTGTTTTGTTAACTTGCGAAGAATCTATTTCAAATCAATTTTAAATAATAAAATAGTAAATTTCCAGAATGCCCACAGTTTGTTTCACTATAAATTAAAACAGAAAATAGTTTGCAATCAAGTGGTAATAGATTACACAGGAAATGGTGAAGATCTTTTTACCTGCGCACAGGCATGGAAAGTTCGGAAGTGAGCTGAGTCGGCAGGAAGCAGGTATTCGGTCGTTTATATTAACATATTTATTTGGGCTGTTTAATTTTAGATTAATACTAATTGAAATTTTAACAAAAGTTTACAGTTTAGAACTTTTAAATAAAAAAGGATACTTCTCTATTATCCCATCAACCACTTTTCATAACAAAAAACTATCAAACTGTACCGCCAAATAAATGGGAGAACATTGCCATTAGAATATGAAAATAAATAAAATATAAGAATTTAAGGACACAATTGTTATTTTAATTAATGAAATAACTAATAAATCAGTAAAACATAATAAAAAATACATGCAAATGTTGAATTAAAAACCACTTGATAACATAACAAACACGTATAATGCTTCTGACATCAAGTAAATGGGACTGCATTTTTGGCCTTTAATCTTACAGTTTGGCGATAGTTTTTTGTTATGAAAAGTGGTCAACGGGATAGTTGAGAAGTACCTACCCAATTTTTTAATAGCCATTTTTTTTCATTTAGTGGCTCTATGGTCGGTGGCTAGTGTTAATTTTGCCCTATATTAAATTCTCAATCCCTGAAGTGTTTTATAAATTATGTATTTTGTAAACTTTATTTACTGATTTTGACTTGTTGGGTGTTCATTAAGAACTGACTTTTCTTTTCATTTAGTATTGTCAATAGAAACGTTGAAGTCTTTTTTTTAAAGTAAATAATTATTTTTTAGAATAATTTTTTGTAAAAACTAAATCCTCAGATGTAATTTAAATAAATAAAAAAAAATCATTTATTTTTTTAATTTACATTGTGCATAATGTGTGGAATTTTAAAAGTTGACTGTAAATCTGAAAAGTGTGGATAAAATTAAATTTGGGTAAAATATGTGGAGAACAATTATTTTGGTGCTTAATGTTTTAGATGTAGGCAAAATTGGGGTCACTTATGAAATTAGCACTTGAGATAGCATAATAATATTATGAAAGTGTCTGCTGAAATAGTGGAATTCACCGATTGGCTGCGGAAAATATCACGAAATTTGTTAATATTTTAAGTTTTCTTATTTAAAATACTGTGATTAAACATCCAAAGATTTCACTTTTAAAATTTTAATTTTCAGTCTCGGTGTTTCCACATAAGTTTTTCATGCTTAATTTAACACGATTTTTTGTAATATGATTCAATCGCAATCATTACTCGGGGGTTAATACCCACCATTATATCACATCAATACCAACACCAAAATAATTGTTCTCCACATATTTCACACAAATTTAATTTGATCTCCCTTTTTCAGATTTACAGTCAACATTTCAAATGTATTAAGCGATAAAAAACTAAATGAAAAGAACAATTAACAAGTCAAAATAAATAAAGAATAAATAAATAACAAAATACGTATGGATAATCCTTTGAAATTAGCACTTTCAATATGTCCTCAGTAATAAAGTGATCAATAAGCCAAATACATAATCACACCAGAGATTGATTGGGAGATTGATTGGTTGCAGACTTCAACTGCGCAAACAATGCAAAATATTTTATCCTTAAAATATCGAAAACTTATCATAAATAACAGTAAAATTGAACACATGTAATTAAAAAATATTTCCTCATTTTGAAAAAGGAATCGAAATAATTTTTCGACCATACGCATGTTTAAAATCTGAAATTATTTTTTTGGAACAAAAAGAGAAAACATATAAACAATTGAATTTAATACATATGTTTTACATGTGTAGAATATATAATTGTTTTTGCATTAGAAAAAAATCTGAATAATTAGCCCACAAACATATCAGAAGTTTTAACGGCAAACCGTAGATCCATTTTTAACCTTATCGTGCCGCGGAGGAAAGGGGTAAAAAGTGCTATGCATTTCTACAGCAATAGGCTTAAGAAAATAGTCCCATTTTTAAACCGGATTATATAAAAAACTAGAGATTTCTTATTTAAGTGGATCGGGAGATTTGCTTTAGTGACAACAGATTAATATCGTATATTAATTTTTAAAAAATCGTCCGAGCAGATTTCAAGAAAAGCATTTTATGACATAACATTACGGCCAGAGAGAAAAACTTCCCATTTTACTTAAAAATAGGTTTTCAGATCTTAAAATCTACTGCATGAAGAAATGTATAAATTTCAGAATATAGTTACACCGGAGCTATAAGACAGCTGTGAAAAAATTAGAATGATATGCCTCATATTTGCTGAGATATTAAATGTCGGCGTTTAGCTTTCCCTTTGATCTAAAACTACATGTATATATAGAGTGATGGAAATCTTCGGTTTTGGGTTTTGGGTTTTTGCTGTGTCACTCGAGAAACTACTGTCTCTCATGATTTATTGTACTGTATTTTATATTTTGTAAATGTCAAAATCTTATTTAAACATTCCAGATTTCATTTATAAGAAATTTAATTGCATTTACTTAGTATCAAAACTAAATAAATGAAAAATATTTTTTTTCTTATTACTTATTCTCAATTATTCTAATATTTTGAATATGAGCTGTACTCATTATATGATGAAATTATCTTCGGTTGAGGTAAATCAATTATCTTTTTTTCTTTAGAGCACCATCTTTTTACCTGACCTAAGGAAGTCTCTTCTTCAAAATTAGATGCCAAACACACAATCTTGTTGTCTCTTCATTTTACTACACACAGATTTTCTGTGACAATAGATTCAAAAGTTCTTCTTTCATTTTTTTTCCAATTGTTTACATTTACTTAGAGGGCAATCTTTCAACCTATTTTCTCTGATTGTGCACATCATATGAAAATTGTGCTTTCGCATTTCTTCTAATAATTCCAGATATGTAAAAAAATGTCCATATAAACCGTATGTTTTGGGGGATCATCAATTCATTTAATTAAGTCCAAAACCACCCTTGTTCCAAAGGGCTTAGTTTCTATTTAATTTTTTTTTTTTTTCATCAAATGTATTTTTATTTTTTCCGACATAAACTTGTAAATTTAGTAGATAACCTTCAGAATCAGAATCCAGTGTATCGAAATATTCCAAGGCTTGTTTTACTGTTAAAAATTTAACAGGCATTTTCACATAAATTGAATCTTTTTTTAATTTATCTAAACACTATTACTTATCGACTGCCAAATGATTCAAATACACTATGCTTTTCAAAATAACAAACTAAAACACAGTAAAATACAACTATATTTCACCTTATTGTTGTTTCTCTGAACCCAGGAACTAAACATTTTCTTTTATCACTTTAAGTGGTTACTTTGCATTTTTCTTCCTAGGGGCACATTCTTTTCTTTGTGAAAGGCGACAAAAAGGAAGAGTGTTATATGAGACTACTCATATAACTAGTGCAAAAACTAAAGCTCCTATAATATTTATATTATTGCACTATATTAATACATCCTATTACTAAGTAGAGAATAATTTGCATCTGAAAGCGTATGCTGAAATAAAGACCATGTAAAAATGTAGTTAAAAATGCAGTTGTTTCTATTCTTAATTTCCATGAGCAGTGAGTGTAAAAGAAACTAAAATGATGACCAAATAAGTTAAAATAAAACATCAGCTTTTATTAAATCGTTTAAAGAAAAAAACAAACAGCATTTGTAAAACAGAAATATTCTTGAAACTAAAACATAATTTAGATGATGAAACAAAGAATGATGATGTCAAAAGTTAAAAACAATTACGAATTTTATCACTAAACATATCGCTTCGATGCTCATTTTAAAAGTTTTAAAAGCTCTATAAACATTAAGTATCTCATTAAACTGCAACAATATTCAGATTAAAAACGTGCTGATAAATAAGCTCAAAAAGAAATACTTCATCAACTATCAATTCATTCATCATTGTCTTCCAGTATAATCCAGAACTCTTCCAAAGACAAACACCGTTCAAAACAACCACAGACATTTCATATTTCCAAAACAACATATCAGCCACACTCAACTACCGTAACTGATACTATATATACACATCGTCTCAGCCGGCACACGCCGTGAATCAAAAACATAAACAGGAACCGCCTCCAGCTCCAACCAATCACGGTACAAGGTCATCGCCAATGCACGTGTCGAAACCAAAAGTACGTTTGTGGATTAACAGCGCCATCTCTCAGCAAACACCGCTACTGTCCATTTGATCACAGATCGTCGACGTGTTCGGCAGGAAAACATCGCGACCCGATTTCAAAGCACGTGAAAAACACAACGTTAATGTCATATGGATAAATGAAACAATATGAAAAGCTGCAAAGCATAAAGGTAAGTTCAAAATATAAAATAACTAAATAAATATAATGTAATATATAAACCAATTATTTATAAGTGATATGAAAAGAAACTGAGGGAATTGCTAACAAAGAGAAATGCTACCAGAAAGCGCCAACGCTCCCACCATGGGAACATTCCAAAGAAATCTTTCTATTGTTCCTTTAAATAAATCTATTTACTGCAGGTTTTGAATATGTTGTGACTTGAAATGTTGGTTTTAAAACCTGACTGTAGTTGAACAATACTGAAGATTTTCTTTTTTCTTTTTAACTAATTTTACAAATGGTAAATGGAGAACAAAAAGTAAATGGAGTTGAAAATCTGGAGATGCTTTCACAGGAAGTGAGTCATTTGGGAAAGGGTGGTAACCAATCTAATTTGGATATTTCGGCTCCAGTATTCCAGCCTTTCCAAGGTAATTTATTTTCAAAGACATGCAACCTGACTAATGAGATGAAGGCGGTATTACTTAGCACATTTGTTTGTTTAATTAGGGATGAACTGGGTGATTTTTATAAAGTATGTGGGTTATTGGATGTGTGTGCAAATTCAAATTTTATGAGTAAAAGGTTAGTAGATAAACTTAATTTGAAAAAAAGAAAAACTAATATTTCTATTTCAGGAATAAATAATTTGTCTTTTAATATTAGATCTCGAATTAGGGCAGATGTTTCAAATAGAGACAGGCAGTGATAGAAATTGGGAAATGAAAGGTAGGTGTGAAGTGACGCATACTGTAAATATCTTAGGCATCAAATAAAAATTTCTAGTTGAAATTTCTAAAATTCACATAACTGTATCATTATATGCTACTTTATAGAAAATCATGAATATTTTGTTTTTATTTAAATTATTGAAGTTCATAATCTACAATATTATAATAATTGAAGCAACTGTAAAGCTGATGAAGCCTTTTTAATTAATACTACATTTTCAAATTAATTTAAAAATGCACTTAACCATGTTAAACAAAATTAAGCCTAACAAAATTTTATTCATTGTTGCTAATTAAATTTAGTAAAAAAAAAAAACTATCTATACTATTAAAAACCATTCATGTATATATCTATGTAACCTCAAAAACTCGAAAACCGCAGGGCGCAGGGCTACGAAATTTTGCACACGGGTAGCTGGTAGGGCGGTCATGAACGATTGGGGCAAAAAATTCGAAAATTTTAAATAGATTTTTGATAGATTAAATATTAATTAAAATCCATCCACAAATAGATCTCAACAAAAATACGCTTTTTAATCTTTGGTTGGTTGGTTGTATAAAATCTCCGCAGAAGTCATTAAATAAATCAAGGTAGGGATTCATTGCAATTTGCGAGTCCAGTTTTTAAAATCGATGGTTCAGAGACTATATGACATGTAGACAGTCAACTTAATTATTAACCGTTGCCAAATGCTAAAAACTTAATTTTAAAGGATTTTATTGACTTAATGAATGATAATTAGCTAGGTTTAAGAAGCTTTTTACATGGCATATATTAGTACGATCAAGATTATTATTACAGAAAACTATATTTAACAGATTATTTGTTAAATTTGCGGGGATAAGGAGAAGTGGGGGGTAAACGACTTTTTATTAAATATCACATTTATTTTTGTGGTGTATGAGACTACTCATACAACAAGAATGCTGTGAAAAAGTATAACTCCAATCTGATATATATATAAATTTTACTGCACCCTTTTCTTTTACTTCCTATTACTAAAGAGTATGCACTGTGAAAGCCTTTGCTGAAAAATGATCCTTGTTTATTTGCAGAAAGTAATTTATCTATTGCAGTAAGTGTTTAAAAAGACTAAATGATGACAAAGATATTAAAATAAAAATACCAGCTTTATTAAGATAAAAATATAGAAGTATCGTTATATGAGGAAAAACTAATGCATTAAAAATGTTTAATATAAACAAAAAAAAGATTGGCCAGCAATATATTTCATAATAGAAATTAAGTATCACTCAGGAGCTGTACTGGGAGTTCATTTATTTAAAGGCTATATAAAAAAATACGCTAATCATATGTAATTTTATTTATCATCTTGTAACTATTTTAAACTCCATCGATGCATCTTTCAAAAGGCATGATTCAGATTACATTATGTTAAAACAAATAAACTTCATGAATGTAGGTCTTCAAAAACGATGTATCCAAGTTAAAAATGGTCTTACTTAATTCTGTGATATTAAAAACAGAGTACATTACCACGAGAATCATCTTACACTTTATCGGCGAAAACAAAACAAAAACAAAACTAAACGGGAGCAAGATAGACTCAGCACATCACATCAGCAGCAGTTGAATATCGTGGCGTTCTATAAATAGCTCGGCCAAAGTCGAGCACGCGTCGTGGAAACCGGAAGTGGGAAACTCCCCCTGTTCTAAACAACGTGACTGGATGAATGAGCATCCCATACGCAGATGCGGAAAACGTCAGCACGTGAGACGGTAGCGCCATCTCGTGGCAAAGTGAGCTACCTCTCATTCAAAACATCGTTTATGGTGAAACGTGGTGTGAAAAAGGCCTGTAAGCAAAGATGAGAAAGTCAACAGCGAAGATGACAAAGTTCGCGAGAGTGAACTGTGGTATAATTAAAAACTGCTAAATAAAACAGCTGAAATAAAAAAAAGGTAAGAAAAGTATATAGTAATAAATGAAACTGATAAAAAATAAAGAATTAAGATATTATAAGTGATAGGAAAATTGGGATATGGCTAACAATTTTGCTTGACCGCGTGCTACCTGGCGGCAGATTTTTCATTAATTGATCCTCCTTATTAATAAATCCAAATCTACTGCTCTGATTTCAACAGAACTAATTACATTTAACAAATTTAACATTTTTAAGCTTCACCCGTAACAATTAATAGCTGTTTTATATAGATAATACCGCTATTTTAGAATAACAATTTTCATAAAAATTAAATTTATGTTCAAACAACAAACTATGCTCAATTTATGTTTCATAACAAATTTTTATATTCATAAACTTCAGTTTGGTTGTACTGATTTTTACTTTTAATTTTGGTTTTAGAATTAAATTCATGAACTCCGGTGCGTAGAATGGTTTAAACAGCAAGCTTTTTATAGATAATACAGCTATTTTAGAATCAGTGATAGAAATTGGGAAATGAAAGGTAGGCATCAAATGACGCCTACTGTAAATATCTTAGGTGTCAAATGAAAATTTCTAGTTGCAATTTCTAAAATTCACATAACTATATCATTATATGCTACTTTATAGAAAAGCATGAATATTTTGTTTTTATTTAAATTATTGAATCTACAATATTATAATAATTTAAGCAACTGTAAAATCGATAAAGTATTTCTAATTAATACTACATTTAGAAATTAATAGAAAAATGCACTTAGCCATGTTAAACAAAATTAAACCTAACAAAATCTTATCCTTTATTGATAATTACATTTAAATTTAGTTAAAAAAAAACTATACGTATAATATAATTACAGGCAAATATTGTTAACATGAAATCTAAAGGACCTTTTCTTGTGTGTATGTGTGTGTTAACCGTTAAAATAATAGTACCATCTTATCTGTTGGGACGAGGGGTTGACAAATGCGGTCGCCGCTGGCGACTAAGTTCTTTTTATCTGGTGATCAAGTTATTTAATGTGGTGTTTTTCCCCACCTGAAAACAACCTAAGCACAAATGGTATTTTTTCTCTTTCCCACCCCTGCTCATTGCGCTTCAAGCAGTGATCTTCCTCTTCTTTTGTACTTTTAATAGAAGAAACCAAGTTTAAAAGGCATTTTCCATCTCAAGCATAGAAAACGCCATTCATTTCTGCTCTAGCCATCTAACAAGTTTTGTGATTAGACTGTGTGTGTGTGTGGGGGGGGGGGGGGGGATGTTTCAACAAAACAATAATGAATAGTGTCAATCTAGTCTCTGTGGCATGTAAAATTGGATAAATGCTAAAATATATGCTGACTTTGACAGGAAAATCGGCAAAAAATTGTAGCACTCGACTATTCTAACATTTGAAGTATTCAGCAATGAGAATTTCTGGAATATGCCAGTTAATTCAGCCTTTTACTTTTTTTTAAAGGGATACATAATTATGTTAAGTTTTATTAGAAAACTTAGTTACCAAAATTATGTACTATTCTAAACTATGCTTGTTATTATTATTTTTTCAATTAAAACAAAGGTTTTTTTTTTTAGAAATTAATTGATGATGGGGGGGCGAGAGGTTATTTTTTACTAGCGACTACAATTTTTTGCTGGCTATACCAGATTTTATCAGATTTGTAAAGCCGTGGTTCGGACTGCATTAGTAATTCATGTTAAACAAAAATTTACATTAAGCGATAGCGATTTAATGCTAACAATGCTTGACAGCATATAGATTGCAAAGATGAAACTCAAACAATACCCACCAATTTTAATAAAGTTAGATACAAAAATCAGGATGTCTAACTGTCCTTCAGCTACATCATTTCACAGGGATTTATAGCTTTATCTGGATAAAAATCTGCTAAATTGTGTATATACAGTTTTATCATTAATAAATCATTAACAGTATCAGTGGATAAACAGTTACATGTCTAATTTTTTATTAAACTGACTAAATCCCTTTTCACATATTAAGCAGTGCTAAATGGCAGGTTCAATATAAAGTTTAGAAGTTTGCATAAATTAATGTATTAATTTGAATTCGTACACTCTGCTAAAAATCTCTGTCAAACTGTCTCACATTAGAGTTCATGCTTGGTGTTAGACCAAATTTTTAAAATCGATTGATTGGCAAAGTTAAACAAAAAATAAGTGTTAAAAAACTAGGCGTCAAATTTGACGCCCGGGAATATTTTTGTAGTCGTCAAATGCTATAATGTAGTTGCATTTGACGACTAACGACTGTTAATTTCGAACACTGTTTAGAATAACAGTTTTTGTAAAAATTAAGTTTATGTTCTTAATAAAATGGTACAGAGCCCGTATTCAGTTTATACATACCAACAGTCCAAGTTAGTGATTTGTTGTTGAGCACTTGTGATCTGTGCACGTATCTACCCTATTAAAATACATGCGCGTATCTATGTAACCTCAAAAACTCGAAAACCGCAGGGCACAGAGTTACGAAATTTGACACACGGGTTGCTGATAGGGGGCCCATGAGTGACTGGGGCAAAAAATTTGAAAATTTTAAATAGATTTTTTTGATGTGTTTGACGAATTGTTGTCTTTTTTATGTTTAACCCGTAATCGCGTGAGTTCTAACCAGTTCTAAATGTTTACTGCAATGTGAGATATGCATATTACGTACGCCACGCTGCAATACTAAGAAGCTGTAGCGGGTATTACAATAATTATTTTACCTCGCATGCAAATTAGAGATTATTTAACTGCGCTTAATTATTACCCTTTTTAAAAAATAAAGAAAAACATTTTATCACAAACATTAACAAAAGTTTTTATTCTATTTATTCCCTTATTCCAAAGATATCGTTTTATCGTCTACTGCTATGGCAACATGATAAATTAAATTTCATTAAAAAAATGCACAGTAGCAGAAAAATATTTTTCTAAATTGAATAGTTGAACAACTCAACATCTTAACAGGGGAATTCATATTTCTTATTTAGATATTTTAAAGTTGTTGTTATTTTTATTTTTATTTTGGTTTTAGAATTAAATTCATGAACTCCCGTGTGTAGAACGGGTTAAACAGCTAGTACATATAATATAATTACAGACGAATATTGTTAAAATAAAATCTAAAGGACCACTTTTTTTTTTTTTTTTTTTTTTTTTTTTTTTTTTTTGTGTGTGTGTGTGTGTGTGTGTTAACCGTTAAAATAATAGTACCATCTTATCTATTGAGACTGCATTATCAATTCATGTTTAGAAAAAATTCACATTAAGTGATTTAATGCTAACAATGCTTAACTGCATATAGATTGCAAAGATGAAAGTCAAACAATACCCAATAATTTTAATAAAGTTAGATAATAAAATCAGGATGACTGACCGTCCTTCAACTACATCATTTCACAGGGATTTATAGCTTTATCTGGACAAAAATCTGCTAAATTGGGCCTATACAGTTTTACCATTAATAAATCATTAACAATATCAGAGGATAAACAGTTATGTGTATAATTTTTTTATTAAACTGAACTGACTAAATCCCTTTTCCCATTCAGCAGTGCTAAATGGCAGGTTCAATATAAAGTTTAGAAGTTTGCATAAATTAATATATTCATTTGGATTTGTATACTCTGCTAAAAATCACTGTCAAACTGTCTCGCATTAGAATTTATGTTTGGTGGGAGACCAAATTTTCAAAAGTGGGTGATTGGCTAAGTTAAACAAAAAATAAGTGATTAAAAAAAGTAGGTGTCAAATTTGACACCCGGGAATAATTTTGCAGTCGTCAAATGCTATAATGTAGTTGCATTTGACGACTGCTAATTTCGAACACTGGAGAACGGGATTTTCTTTTAAAGTTAGATTTTTTAGCAGTTCTGAAAATTACAGAATTTACACCCTCTAGACTACTTGAGACTTGCATTTCATCTTTAAATAACATCAAATTAGCGGATGAAAAATTTAATGTTCCAGGTCCAATTGACTTGCTTTTGGGTGCAGAAAATTTCTATGAAATTTTAAAACCAGGTCAATAGTATTACAAAATAGTGTTTTCAGTTATATTGTTAGTGGAAGCCTTCTGGCAAGGGGTGAAAGTAATATATATTGTGGGCTTATAAAAGATAATTTGGAGTTAGAAAGGGTAATTAAAGAGTTTTGGGAAATAGAAAACATAGGGAGAGAGTCTGAGATTTCTAAAACTAAGGAAGTCGGCATTTGTGAAGAGCATTTTCTAAAAAAATATTCTAGAACTAAAACAGGACAATATATGGTAAAAATGCCATTGAAGGAAGACCTGTCTTGCCTTGGTGAATCAAAGAAAAAGGCTATGAAATGTTTATATTCATTGTGGAATTGTTTTGTCAGAGAACCCATCATGTGTATCCTTTATAAAATTTTTATGCAAGAATACTTAAATATTGGTCACATGCAAGAAGTGTCAGAATCTGAAGAACCAGATATAAATTATTATATTCCGCACCATTGCATATACTGTCCAGAAACAAGTAGTACACCATTGCGTGTCGTATTTAACACTAGCTCATTAACTTCTACCAGAAAATTATTAAACTGTTTGCAGTTTAACGAAGGTACAATCCAAGATGAGTTATTTTGTATAATGTTGCTATTTCGAAAACACCAATTTGTTTTTGTAGTAGACATTACAAAATGTATCGTATATATCCTAGCCAATGAGATTTATTGAAAATTTTGTTTAAAACCGATGTGAATGAACCAGCAAAAGTGTATACGTCATGTACTGTGACTTACGGTACAACTAGTGCATCCTTTTTAGCAACAAGAACATTGCAACAACTAGCCAAGGACAAAGGGAATGAATTTCCTCTAGCTGTGTGTGTATTATTGCAGGATGTGTGCATGGATGACATCTTAACAGGAGTCGATGATCTTGAAACAGCTAAAGAGATTCAACAACTTATACTTTTGCTAGATAGAGGAGGCATGGAGCTCCATAAATGGTCAGTAAATAATTATTTTCTTTTGCGCAATGATTCTAAATCAGAGTATTCATTTACAAATGAAACAAAAACATTGGGGATATTGTGTAAACCTCAACCAGATTGTTTTGGGCTTAACTTAATTATAGGGCTTGTGAAAAATATACCAAGCAATCTGTGTTATCTCAAATTGCAAGAAACTTTTACCTTTGGATTTGATATGTCCAATAACAACAAGAGCCAAGGTGTTTTTGCAAAAATTATGATTGCTAAAATTAGATTGGTATGATTCTCTCTCTATGAAGGAAAATGCCGAGTGGGATTACTTTCTAACTTCATTAAAGATTGTAAATATGATAAGTATTCCTAGGTGCATTCTCGTTGAACAGTCTATATGTGTAGAATTATACGGCTTTGCAGATGCATTTGAACGTGCCTATGGAGCGGTCATTTAGGTGAAATCTACTAATTTTGATGGTGATTATGCTGTTAAGCTGCTCACTAGTAAACTCAAAGTGGCTCCTCTAAAGCATGTCAATATACCTCAGTTTTGTGGTGCAGTACTACTGACTAAGTTGATGAAAAAGGTATTAAGTGCTTTTATACAAGAAGTCTCTAAAACCTACTTCTGAGCAGATAGCACCATTGTATTTTCATGGTTAAAAAAAGAAAAAAAAAGTACAAAGATCTTAAAACATTTGTGGCAAATAAGGTATCAATTATACAAACTTTAATTTTGGTTGAACAGTGGCATTATGTACCTTCCAAACAAAATCCGACAGACCTAGTTTCTAGAAGTATAGATCCTACTAAAATCCAACAATGTGAATTGTGGTAGTTCGGTCCTCCATTCCTACAGCATTCTGAGGTAGCTAAGTCCTGCAATAATATTCCTGCTGAAACCAATGAGTTGTTTCTTCATCTTAGAAAATTGAAAACAACACCACTAAGTCCAGTATGTGCTTTAGTTAACACTTTTGAGCCTTTAGACATCATTAATAATGTTTCTTCATTTACAAAGTTGCAAAGAGTAGAGGCATGGTGCAAGAGATTTATACATAATAGTAGTAGAAATCCATTGTATCCTACAACTGGAAATTTAACAAGACGTGAATCTTTCAGTTCTTATTATGTATAGTAAAGAACATTCAAAGGACTTCATTCGTGAAAGAAATTCAGTATTTAGAAAGGGGTATTGCTATTCTGAAACTCATAAACTTGTGTCCTTTTTAAATAATAGTGGAATAGTTGGTGAAAGACTGAGAAACAGTAATTTATTTGAAGCCCAAAAAAATCCTATGATTATTCCTTAAACATAATTTTACTTTTAGTGTTATTAATTATTTCCATATTTTGTATTTTCATGCAGGTGCTGAAACAACCAAGCACAGATCCACGGGGGAGGTCATGCAGGTCATGATCCCCCTCTAAACGAAGAACATTTCTGCAAAATAATACTTTTTTTTAAATATAAATATATATAAAAGGTGTTTTGATTTTTTTTTTCTCGTTTAAAAATGCTAATCTTATTCATACATTCACAGAGTCATTTTTATACAGAAATTCTTGAAAATTACTGTTATTGTTTAAGCATCAAAGAATCAAAGAACCTTTTTAAAATTTTTCTTTAAATGCCGTACATCTTGAATTGTATCCAAATGCAACCCCAAGATGACAATTCCAAGACTGTTGAACCGTGAAAGTTGGCTTAAAATGTGAAGTTTGAGAACTTTTTCTGTAAGATAAAAAAAAAGCATCTGGCTAGAATAGAACCTAAAAATTTTATACATTTATCAGGGTTGTTACAGCTCAGTGAATTTTTCAGAGAAAATAGCGGTATTTTCTTATAGAAATATTCACCTAACTTAATCGCACGATCAAATAAGGTGTGTTTTTTTAAAGAAAATATTGGTATTTCCACTGAAAAATTCCCTGACACGTAGCAACCATGATTTACGAATATGGGGCTGTATATATATAAGGTTATCACTTTAGGGGGGCACTTTTTGTCGGTCACTTGATATCATAAGATATCTCTAGGGGGAGGGGGTTTTGTCTTTTGATATTGTTATCATTTTTGATCCAACCCATTTTTTTTTTTTTACATGAAAATAGTCTGTTATTTTATTTATTTACTAGCTAATCTGCCCGGGCCGAAATATTAATAATCTGTTCTATACGAATATGACTGAAATCTGCAAGGCTATCGAAATCAAGTCGAATGAGGCAAACTTCGTCGTACTCGGGCTCATAAAACCTAAGATCGGAAAGCGCATCCTGGCGGTCGAAAGTGCAGCTAAATTATTTAAGGCTATAGATATCAAGTCGAATGAGCCTGACCCCGTCGTAATCGGGTCCATAGAACCAGATATACTCCTATAGTTCCACTTTCCAGCGCCAGGGGGCGCAGTCTGTTCTGGAAGAGGCCTTTTCAGAACACTTGACCCAACCAAATTTCCTAGTAGAATTAAAATTTAACTACGGGTAAACATTGCCAAAATAGCGAAAATCGTAAAAGTGGGTTACGTAATCGATCGGTTTCTAAAGGGTTAGTGTAGATATTTTTAAAAAAACCAACGGTGCATTTTGAAGAAAATGAACGTGTCTATAATCTGGAGTCTACTGTTTGTCCGTACTTGCATTTCCCAAGTCGATGCCAATTTTTAAATCTGGACCAAGAAAAGGAAATTCGCGTGAGTGAGTTTTGGAAAGGATTTTTTTCGGAGGGTTAAAATTAAATTTTTTCAAAACGGATACCAGATTTTAAAAAACAAAGGGATATAGATTAGGCACGGTATTTTTAGTTTTTCGTATCTTGTTTATAAATGCCAATTCGGATTTTTAAAGATAGGAGAAATAGTTAAAAAAGTGAAATTGACTTAGGGTTAAAAACGTTTTCGAAAGGGTTAACGTGATTTATTTTTTAAACTGAAGGTTTCTGCCTAAACCCGATAGAATGTAGATGTCTTTAGGTGTGTTTGCTTTTTGTTTGGTTATTTTAGAAAGCCGATGTCAGATTTAATATATAGCAGAAAATCAGAATTCGCAAAAGAGAGGCCTGCGCACGAATTTTTTTTTGAAGGGTTAATATTCGTATTTTTCAAAAACAAATACAGATGTCGAAAAAAGAATAAATGTAGATATTGTCTGGTATTTTTAGTTTTTCGTACCTGTCTCTGAATCGCCGACGCGAAATTTTAAAAATTGCCAAAATCGCAAAACAGCATACAGAAAATATACTTTTTCGAAGGGTTAATTTTTGCATTTTTTAAAAGCAAAGGTGGCTTTAAAAAGGACAAAGACAGTTCTTTAATTTGGTGACCTTTGTTTTTCCGTATCTTTTGTATTCCGGTAGATGCAAGGCTAAGAAAACGAGAGAAAATAAAAAACATGAATTCGATGCTTTTTGATTATTTTTTTGAAAGGGTTAAATGTAAAATTTTTTCAAACCAACCAGATCGGATCGTTTGAGACGTAAAAGTATGTTCTTTTAGAATATGTAAACGGTTTTTCCGTATTTTTAGCCGTTTGTCCATGGCGAATTTAGAAATACTTTTTAAAAAAACGGAATGTCTTCTGCTTTCTTTCTTCTGTTCCGGAAGATACGAAAATTGGTTTCTGCACATGCGCCAGCTCGCTTCAGAATAATGACTTTTTTATTTGTGATCTTTGATCAGTTTTTAATTGATAACTACTTTAATTTTCAAAATTTTAAAATTCTGAGGTTCAGGTATACCAGGAGAGGGTTTGGACTACCTAAATCTAAATTTACAGACTTCTAGGTGCACTAAATTTTCCTAGCCATCGCCAACAGACACACACACACACACACACACACACACACAGACACAGACACACAGAGCGAAACTTTCTTTTATTAGTATAGATTTATTTTTGTCTTATCTATTTTTATGAAAATACAAAGTTATTAATATAATCATTTCATTCCAAAATATGGACTATCCCACCGTTCGGTTTTCTTGTTATTCTGCTATATGCGCATATAATTCGCTGTTACAGAAAACAGGTGTGAAATATGTTTGAAATGATGCTTGTTGTGTTTACTAGTAAAGAAAAAGAAAGAATGTTGTCCACTTGTTTTTCCCACTTTCATCTTCCCCATGCAGAGGATAAGTGCAAGAAGACAATATTACTATGGAATGCATTATGTAACAGTAAACTATTATTAAATACATTTAAATAGTAACTATCTCTTTTATAATCTTTTTTATATAAAGTTATTTCATGTATAATAGTGATATTTTATTGACTTCTTCTCTTCATTTGAATCAGTAAAGTATGCTAATAATAAATGTATAACAATATCTTTATATCACTGCAAACTGGGAGGAGGGGGTCCAAAATTACCAAAATTTCGATAACGTTATATATGTACTGCCCCTATACTGGAATTTTCATACATTTACGAATAAAAATGAATTCATGTATGAGTCAGAAAAAAAGCCAATTTGGACTTAAGATATAAAAATTTGTCATAAAGAAAAGTGACACCCTCCCATCCCCCTTCCACAAAAAAAAAAAAAAAAAAAAAAAAAAAAAAAAAAAAAAAATTAAAGAAATACTATAGGTAATTACTGCAAATGTGTTTCTTTTTCACAATGCTAAATAGTTGAAAACATATGAAGAGATCCAAGTTCCTGAAAGCATTTTAACTCCTTAATAAATAAATAAACTTCCTTTTTTCTTTCTTTATATATATATACATAAATGTATTGACTTTATATAGTATCTCACATTTTTAAATACCATAAATGGGTATTTTTCTTATATTTTACAAAAGTTTAAAACAACATATTTTTAAAACATCCAATTTATATCAGTGGCTAATTTACCGATAATGGTAGAAGTAAAAAAAAAATGCTTTCTTTTTAAGTGTGTAATTCCCATGTTTTTAAAAATTACCTAAAAATGTTTTTTAAAAAAAAGAAAAAAAATTAATATTACTAATAAAAATATTATTTTATATATATAATGTAAAATGTCAGAGTTCAATTAGTATAATTAACAATTATGACTTACTACTGCACTGAATCATAGCATAGAACTGCAACATAAACAGCCAGATCAACAATGGTTAATTTATATAGTTCTTGACCAACATATGTTTCCCAGCACTGAAAGCAAGAATTAATAATTAATAATTATTAAATTTATTATGTTGCTATTAAATTTATATTTTAAATTTAATTACAATTTATATTTAACATTTATGTTGCTATTACCATAAAATCCCGATTGTAAGACCCCCTTTTACAAAATCAAAAAGGGTTAAATTTGGGAAAGGGGCTTATAATTGAGATTTGTTTTTAAAATCATTTAATAACCTGTTTTTATCATTAATTTAGAAGCAAAAAAGTGGCGAGACTCTTCCTATTTCGGCAGATAAAAAAAAAAAAAAAAAAAAAAAAAAAGAATAAAAATACCCCTTTTCCCCTAAAATCCAGGGCTCCCCTCTCTCCCTCCCAAAAAAAATTAAAATCATTAAAAATCTTTTTTTAAATATTTTCTTTATTTCTTATTTTATTGTAACAATATATAATCAATCATCTAAATCTACCCTTAAAATTACTGCTTTCCCCTTTGCTCACCCCCTGTGGTACCAAAAATGCATAGTTTAACCTTTATTAACTTTTTATTTTTAAATTTCTTTTCAGAAATAATATATTCAGAATTAAATGCTCTATATTAAAAATAAATAACTCAAATCTACCACCTAAATTAACCCCTCCTCCTAAAATCTCTGCTTCTCTCCCCTTGTCCCTCCCCCCAACCTCATCTCATGAAAACCCTCCCCTACAAATGCATATTGTAAAATTTAAAATTCTTAATTTTTTTTTTGCTCTATTTGTGATTTTTTCCCAACAATATTTAAATAATGATCTAAATTATTGTCCCCTTCCTAAAATTTATAACTTTTTGCAACAATTAAATAATTATCTAACTTACTTCTCCCCCTCCCACCCCAAAAAATTCTGCTTATCCCTTTCCCTCCCTCCAGCACACAAACTTTAAAATCTTTAAAACTATTTTTTAAAGATTTTTATGCTGTGTTGCTGAATTGCTACTTTGTAGCAACAATAAATAAATGATCATCTAACTCTCCCCTTAAAGTTCCATTCCCCATCCCCAGAAAAAGGGTGAATTTCTAGACATGGAGGGGGGGGGGGGAAGGGCAGAGAGAAGATTTTAGTCTGTTTTTGAAGTTTGGCTGTTCTCACAGCTGATATTTTGTTAATGGAGTTATTTTAGAGAACATATTTCTTTCAAAACATAAAATATACATGTGATTCAGGGGAGAACAGCTAAACTGCAAAAAAAAGAAAAAAAACAGATGAAAATTTTTGCTTTCCTTTCACATATTTAGAAATCTACCCCTCTCCCTTAGGAGAAAAGGACAGAGCAAAAATTTCATAAGGGATGATGATTTTAGATGAGTGACAATTATATGAGATGATGAGATGAGATGAGATGAGATGAGATGAGTTACCTTACTACAAAATAAGAAACAGAGCAGCATTTAAAACAAAAATAATAATGTTAAAGATTTTTAACTATTTGCTGTGTGAGGGTACAGGGGAGGGGGGGGTGGTGGAACTTTTGGGAGAAAGGAGGGTATACGAGTTGTAATTTTTCAACTGGACAAAAAATGTCCGGGCCAGGATATTTGAACCTGGGATCTCTTGGCTGAAGCTGCCACGCTCTTCCAACTGAGCTATCCCGGTCGAATCTGGAGGGCATAATTCATCCAGTTAACCTTATTGATCATAGCATCTGGTCTGATATTTTAATCAGCTCAACAGAATAGATCGCAGGTAATGGAACTCTAGTAAACGCTGGATACGTGATTACACTAGATTAATTTTAAAAATTATATATTTTTGTAATAATGTAATTAATGTAATAATGTTTATATTTTTAGTTAGCACAGTTTCATTTTTGTCTAATGTATTTAATCAAGCCCTACAGTATCAGTACTTTCTAAAAAAGCTAACTATTGACTGTTAAGAAATAAACACCTATGTGTATGCTAGAGAGGGTGAGGGAGGCACCAGTGCAAGTTATTACTGGATAGGGAGGAACAATGTAGAAAGGTTGGGAAACATGGGTCTAAACAACAACCATATAAAATCTTATACTATTAGATACAAGAGACAGAATATATTAAGATTAGAAAAAGATAATCTAATGATTTGGGTGTACAAAATGTAACATGTGGCCTAAGCTAAAAGTTAATTGTCTGAGTGAAAACGAAGACTCATACACAGCGCAGTATTACTTTACCCCATATATAGCTACGATGGATATTTAAACCTTTCG
Source organism: Maratus michaelseni (assembly GCA_963931845.1). Taxonomy (NCBI): domain Eukaryota; kingdom Metazoa; phylum Arthropoda; class Arachnida; order Araneae; family Salticidae; genus Maratus; species Maratus michaelseni. The sequence goes on along the minus strand of OZ007587.1, from coordinate 179,787,049 downwards.
TCAAGAATAACTCAAAAAATATTTAACGGATTTCGTTCCAATTTTCACAGCAGGTGAATAAATAGAACAGATAAAGGTGACAACGACATCTATTTATTACCAAGAAAAAATTTTAAACCGTTTGGGAATTATATTAAGAAATAAACTAGATGGAACCCGTCAAAATTTGACGGCAAACAACTTGATAGTACCATAAAAATAAAATTTATAGTTGCTTTAACTTGACAAATTTCATAGTGGGGAGCATAATATGATTAAGCGGTCACTGACCTTTCCATTGATATATCACATGAGGGGTGTGTGCAAAGTTCAGAAAAGTACCCCCTTGGGGGGTCAATTGTGTGCAAAATTTAGAAAGTACCCCTTGGGGGGGGGCAAAGTGAGGAGATGGGCATCGGAGATGCATAATATGATATAAGTGGACACAGGCCTTTCCAATGATATATAACATGAGGGCTGTGTGCAAAATTTAGAAAGTACCCCTTGGGAAGGGGGGGGAGCAAAGTGGGGAGATGGACATCGGAGATGCATAATATGTTTAAGCAGTCACAGACCTTTCCAACAATATATGACATGAGGGGTGTCAACAAAATTTAGAAAAGTATCCCTTGGGGGGGTGGGGGGGCAAAGTGGGGAGATGGACATTGGAGATGCATAATATGATTAAGTGGTCACAGACCTTTCCAATGATATATAACATGAGGATTGTGTGCAAAATTTATAAAGTACCCATTGGGGGGGGGGGGGGAGTGGGGAGATGGACATCAGAGATGCATAATATGATTATGCAGTCACAGACCTTTCCAATGATATATAACATGAGGGTTGTGTGCAAAATTTATAAAGTACTCTTTGGGGGGGGGGGGCAAAATGGGGAGATGGGCATCGGAGATGCATAATATGATTAAGCAGTCACAGACCTTTCCAACAATATATGACATGAGGGGTGTCAACAAAATTTAGAAAAGTATCCCTTGGGGGGGTGGGGGGGGGGCAAAGTGGGGAGATGGAAATTGGAGATGCATAATATGATTAAGTGGTCACAGACCTTTCCAATGATATATAACATGAGGGTTGTGTGCAAAATTTATAAAGTACCCTTTGGGGAGGGGGGGGGGGCAAAGTGAGGAGATGGACATCGGAGATGCATAATATGATTAAGCAGTCACAGACCTTTCCAACAATATATGACATGAGGGGTGTCAACAAAATTTATAAAAGTGCCTCCCTTAGGGGGGGGGAGGGGAGGGGGTGGCGGGATGGACCCCGGAGATGCATAACATGAATAAGCGGTCAAAGACTTTTCCAGCGATATATCACAGGAGAGGTGTCTGCAAAATTTAGAAAAGTGTCCACTTGGGGGGGGGGGGGGGGGAAGTGGGGGGATAGACCCGAGATGCATAACATGAAAGAGAGGTCACAGGCGTTTCAACTTGCAACTTTTTTCTCGAAGGCATTTGATAATATTAAATTTTTTTTTACCCAAGACAACTTAACGATATTCTTAATTTTTTTGCATAATTCGTCAAATGTTCATGGAAAAAAATCATGAAATTCGCTAATCAATAGTTGATAAATTATAAAATTCAACAATCGATAGCGGTAAAATTGGTCAATCGATAATGGAAAAATCACAAAATTCATCAAATGGTCTGTAAAAAAATTGTCCTGCACACTGATGATATGTTCAAAAGGATTTTGAAGTATAGGACAAAATTAACACTTGCCAAACAGCGAGTAATGCTGAAAATTTGGCAATGGACTTTATTGCCACCACTGGTCAAACATAATAGTCACACTCACCAATTGCGATGATTGAATGGAAAAAGATTTTTTTCTCTGCTGTCGCTCGACAAATTTCGAAACCATTTGGCGAATTTCACGATTTTTTCCCCGAAATTGACGGATTGTGATTTTTTTTCTCGAAGCCATTCGACGATATTCGAAAACTTTTCCCCCCGAAACCAGTTGATGAATTTTGCGATTTTTCCACTGTTGATTAATGAATTTTGTGATTTTTCCGCTATCGATTGGCGAATTTCGCAATTTATCAACTATCGATTAATGAATTTCATGATTTTATCCATGAACGAACAAATTGCGCACTTTCTTTCTGCTAATGTTTGACACATTTCGCCCTTTACAATTCAGCCAATGAGTTGAACGTTGTTTCTTTCCAGAAATGTCAAGAATGAAACAATGATTCTTTAGGATGAATTTCCTTCGTTCGATGCCACATGGAAGAATGTGTGCAATGCAGCAACGGGCGTCACAGACTTTTTAGGGCATCTGCAGACTAAAAACATCTAACCAATCTTCGCAGGGGGGAAAAATCACAGATTTCGTCAAATGATTGAGGAAAAAACACTAAATTCATCAAAGGATCATGGGGAAACATGACTTTCGTTAAAAGACAACAGAAAAAACATTAATTATGCAAAAGGATCGTGAAAGATAAGCAAATTTTGTCAAAGAATCGCAAAAAATCAAAGTTCACCAAAAGATCATGCTTTTTTACTAAATTTAGTCTAAAAATTGCAGAATAAAATGTATTTTATCAAAGAATCGCTGGAAAATACGAATTTCGTCAAAGAATTGCTGAAAAAACATGAATCTCGCCCAATAGAAAAATCATGGTTCATAATCATTATATCTAGTAGTATATGTAAATACAGTTTGTGATATTGACAAAATTAACACTCACCAATCGGCGAGTAATACTGAAAATTGGTAATTGATGTTATTGCCAGTACTGGCTAAACTTAATAGTCACACTCGCCAATTGCGATGATTGAATGTAAAATGAAATTTTTTTCCCGCTGTCAATCAAAGAATTTTGAAACCATTTGGTGAAGTTTTTCCCGAAACCATTTTGTGAATTTCCCGATTATTTCTTCAAAATCATTTTTCAACAATATTCGACCCAATACGCATGCGTAAAAAAAATCACCAGCCAATGAGGTGAGGGACTATTACTGTCTCTAGAAACGTGTTTGGGATCATCTCCTGTTTTTTTTTTCTTGCACATTGCATTAAACCTAGGAAGGTATTTATATAGAACTCACTGTGGAGTGTTTAGAAGGTATTTATTTTATTTATTATAATTTGTATGAATACTTAGGTGTCCATTTCGGATTTACTGTTTAAAAATGAATTTAGGCTCATTTAACATTCGCGAAATCAATCCGATGGAAATTGTGTTTTTAGATCTCTATCATTTTGTATATATAGTACAGAAAATAATTATTCAAACGTACGTAAAAATATCGTAGAACACGTAATACAAAATTGGACCACTTATAGTCCGTTTATTATCAGGGATGAATCTTATGGTGTTCCGATTGCTAATGAAAACGATTATGTAAATATATGGTTCTTCATAGAAGTATGTGCTTCTTCACACTTCAATAGAAGCATTGTTTAAATTAATATAATTCTACAAATATGATGCAGTTTTAAAATATTGAGTAATGATTAATACTGTCAAGGAATCTACTCATATACATAATTAAGTTTTGGTACTTCTCTATTATCTCATCGACCACTTTTCATAACAAAAAACTGTCGCCAAACTGTAACGCCAAATAAACGGGAGAGCGTTGTCATTAATACGCGCAAATGTTGAATTAAAAACCACTTGACGACATAACAAACACGTATAATGCTTCCGACATCAAGTAAATGGGACTGCATTTTTGGCATTTAATCATACAGTTTGGCGATAGTATTTTGTTATGAAAAGTGGACGATGGGATAATAGAGAAATACCTAAGTTTTTTATACCAAGTTTGAAAATTTATCTTTTTTTGACATTTAAAAAAAATAACAGAAAAAACATTACAAATTTGCCCATTTGCTCAGCGGTCAAAGGATTACGTAAATATTAATGATTAAGCGGAACTGGTTCTAGCTATGAAGTAATATTATTTTGCTCAAAAACCCCCAACAAAAAAAGAATTACAAAGAATAAGTAATCGTCTTTAAATATACAAAAAACAATGTGATTAATGACCAGGATTTTTTTACATATAACATTTTTTATATACAAAATAAAATTCAAAATAACCTCATTCATTTCACCCGATGTCAAAAATAGTTTTTTTTTCCACATTCCTGGGCAAAGCACTAAATCAATAAAATCACCAATTTGTGACAAATTATGAGTTTCATATGAATCGCCCATGAACGGACATGCAAACTGGTAAAAAATAAATGTAATAAATTAAAACATTCAAGATTTGTATACATACAAACAATACAATGTAAATATTGTTACATGATACATTGTTTGTATATATACTTCTTTGTATACATATATTGTTTGTATACATACAAACAAATATAATGTAAACATTATTCAAATATTAAGAGTTTGCAAATCAAAACATTCTAAAGATTTGTATACATACAAACAATATAATGCATACATACTCTTTACAAATAAAATAGCACACTTATGTAATGACAAAACTTTTAAATCGAATAGAGATAATATATTTCTGTTAAAAAATAATGCTAAAGTTCAGACTTATATATATTATACATTCACATAAAGCTAGTCACATTCCTGCATATTTATTAAATATTTAGTTGCTAAATACAGAAATAATATTTTATAATTTATATTCAGACGCTCAGATTCGCTTTTTTTGAACACATAATAATAAAAATATTACTACCGTGCGTACTGTCTTTTGACATTATATTTACATAGTAGTTTTCATTAGCAATCGGAACACCATAAGATTCATACCCGATCATAAACGGAATATAAGTGGTCCAATTTTGTATTACATGTTCTACTATATTTTTATTTACGATTGAATAATTATTTTCTGTACTATATAAACAAAATGATTTGATTTTGCGAACGTTAAATGGACCTAAATTCATGTTACACAGTAAATCCGAAATGGATACCTAAGTATTCATACAAATTACAATAAATACAACAATAAATAAAATAAATACCTTCTAAACACTCCACAGTTTTTTATATAAATATCTTCCTAGGTTTAACGCAACGTGGAAGAAGCCATAATAACAACAGGAGTTGATTTTGATTTGATCTTGATTCCAAATACGTTTGGAGACAGGAATAGACCCTCGCCTCATTGGCCGATCCTTTTTTGACGCATGCGTACTCGGTCGAAATTCGATGGAAATTTGACAAAATTACCAAACTGCTTTAAATAGATGGATAAAAAAGCACAATTAAAGTACATACGTCACGAAAATTTAGTGCACACGTCATTTTTACCGGCGGAGATTTTCGTAAATAATAAGATTTCAAAAGTTCATAGAGTAAAATGGAGCAAAAAAATATGCACGCACAGTGCAATACAATATCAGTACAATAAGACATATTTCCATTTAATAAAAATGGAAAATTAATCTGGAATTTTTTCTGTTTGAAAGAAAAAACCCCGCAATAACTTAGTATTAGAGATTTGGTGCAAATCTCCCCATTAGCAGCTTTTTTATTTTGCGTGTGTAAATTAGAAACAATTCTTTGATATTTAAATAAAAGGTTTTGATTTGTGGCATTATTTCTTCTTATTTTCTTTTCTTTTTCAGTATTTTAAATGGAATTAGTGAAAGGCATGTATTTTAAATTAAATGAGCGAAATAAATGTATTTTTAATGTATGTATTTCAAATGAAATGAGTGAAAGTGAGAAAAATATATAATGTTTCTGGTTTTGGCAGAGTATAAAAAGTAAGTTTTAGTAAAATACGCAGATTGGAAGTCAAGGCTGATTAAACAAAGTTCTATTTCATTACTGGAAAAATGAGACATCAATTTAAATAGATTCAGTTCTTGTATGGTGAGTATGTAATCGTAAAAACAACAGTGAAGAAAACTTGTAATAGGATCTCAGTTTTTATTAGCAACTTGATAAACAGCATAACAGATGACAAGATAAACAAACTTACATAGTATCGTCAGACATCTTTAAACATGGCGTTTTTCACAACAATAATACACAGCAAGACAGCGTATTGAAGATTTACACATTATGATAAAATAACCTATCTCACACCAGAACATTCAAACTTTAATTAAAACTATCGAAGAACTAAAGACTACTAAAAAGTTTAGCTTATAAACTTCCATGGAACAGGACCAGCCTATTCCAAGTTTCATGAACATTATTACCATGAAAGGAGATGAAAAAAGACAGCCTATAAAGCACTGACATTGCATATTTAAATGAAGTCGCGGATTCCACAGTCGGTCAACGCCCACTAGTGGAGCCAATCACGAACGAGCATCAAATTGGACTTGCTAGGATTCGATGAGAGTCGGTTCAAACAAACTAAAGTTCTATGTCGCCATCTGGCGGGAAAAATATCCTGGATGTAAAATAGCGTCAGTCCGATTATTGTTTCAACGAAAGTAGGTGGTGAAAGTTTACGATATTAAAATAAAGAAAATGGCATAATACCGAGACAGCATTTTTTAGAACTTAAATACTTTCAATGAAAGGTAACAATAGATTATCAAGGTAAGTTTAATTTATATCCTAACAATAATGAATAATAAATAAAGTTATTATATCAATGAATATTATTGAGTGATTGAATTTGGAATGAATGTATGAAATAAATAAATTGTGTGGTCTGGTAATGTGTAATAAAGGGAAAAGAGGCGATGAGATATGCTAATAAACAGCAATTATTCTCATCAGAAAGGTTTATAGTTAAATGAAATTAATGTAATTTAAAGATGTTATGAGAACAATATTTGGCGATTTATCAACTGCGCCAAGTTAACATAAAAGTATCAATACATATGTGAAATGAAACAAGGCACATATGTCATATATGCACCATGTTGGCGCGATTTTTTTCCCCACCAATTTGGCAAAAACTTTGTTTTTGAATATCGGTTACAAATAGCATGCAATAATAGCACGTGATTTTTTATTTCAATATAAAATTAAAATAACGTAATAAATGAAATAGCTTCTATTATTTTAAAAAAGGAAATAAAAATAAATAAATAATAGTTAGATATAAATAAATATTGATATACATATACAAACAATCTATAGAATTAAAATAAAAAATGAAAGTAAATAAACACAACACACAGTTTTTGACAAATTGCCGAAGGAAAATAACACGCCAACATGGTGAGTATATGACATTTGTGCCGAAATTTTTACCCTTTAAGCTGAGCTTTCGGAAATATCAAAAAATTAAAAAATACTTATATCAGGCGTATAATGTTTTGCATTGTTATATGGACCACTTTGCCATTTTAAGATTTTAAATGCTATTTATATCAGATATTTCTTTCCTGAGATTCCCACAAGTTATTTTTGGTCATTTTTTAGCTCGCTTATTAATTGTTTACAATTTGCCCCCTCCTGACAATAACAATTATTTATCAAAAAAATGTCTCTTAGTTTTGTTAAATATGTTTGTTATGTATTTTCATTACTTGTTAAAATATCGAAAATGGCAATAAAATTTTATTTTAGCATCGTACTTAATTTTTTAAGATAGTGCAAAAGCATGGTTATAAAACGTATATTTGTAAATATTTGAAAAACATGTTTTTCTGCTCTCTAGAAAAATTCAGTAAGATTCTAAAACTGTCTTTTAGCACCATTTTTTATTTTTTCGCCAATCGCGTCAACCAGCCTATGGAACTTTTCCCCATTCAGATACACAGACAAGGTTGGTCTCAAACAAGAATAATGCTAGCAACAATATTGTTTTAACTCTATAAGAGTTACAAACAATAATGATATTAAATTTTCCTATTAGGTTTGTGCCCGATTACGGAAGTTTGTCCTAGAAAAAAAACTGTAGAAGTCTTTTACATTTGTTTCGAATGAAGCTCGGTCAACAAAGTATTAATTAATAATACAAACAACACTAATATTAACATGGGGGCAAAAGTTTGAATTTAAGTGTAAATATTTGGAACCCTTCCCCCCACCACCCCAGAAAAAGAAAAAGAAAATTACAGAAATGAATTTAAAATGCTGTTAAGTCACGCTTTCTGACATAAGCAAATGGCTGCGAATCCGATTACAAAACGTTCACTTAACTTAATAACATGTATGTAATAGCCCTGAGGGTACTTTCCCTTCCCAGTTATACGGACCTTGGGGCTTTTTCAAAAAGCTTGACGCAGTTCGGGTTTAAGAAGTTGAGATTTACTGCCTAATGACATAAACTGTACTATGAAATGGGAAGAGGTGGCGAGAGGTAGAGAGACGTGTAAACAAACGGGTAGACAGACGGGTAGATAGACGGATTGCAACATAGATGAGATAACGGGTAGCGAGATGGGTAGACAAGCATGTAGAGGGAAAGGTTGTGAGACGGGTAGCCTGATGGATAGAGAGACGAGTACTGAGCTGAGTACATTGACATGTTGACAGACGTGTAGAGAGAGGGATATATAGAGAGACAGACCAAACGTAAGCGTCTTGGGAGAAACGTGTGGGCATGTTACATAATGCTCTCTGTAGTTTTTCACGCCCGGAATTTTAAATGTCCGTGTGAACATTTGACAAGATCACTGCACCTCCAAGAGCAGATGTTAATTTTGCCGTTTGCTCCAGACGCTCGTGTGACATTAACCTTAACAATGAAGTTTCATTAAGTTTTCTGGATCTGTTGAAAAGTGTTTCATAATCTACGCTTGATGCATGATTTTTCATTCTCATTTATTTTTAAGTTAATTATGCATGGGTTTGATCAGCTATACATTTTCTTTTTAATCTTATTTTAAAATTTTCTATTAACAATTATTTTTATGATTATTTCAGTTTGAGTACCAATATTATAATTACAACATTTTAAAATAATAATCATATCTGCTAATTGGCTTAGTAATAGTAAATTAATTTTATAAGAAAAACTTAAAACTGAATATATTTGGAAAAGAATATTTAGTACACTTATTTTCCCTTTCTTCTTTAACATTTTTAGGTTGTACACACGCTCATTACCTCTTATTGCTTTACCACTTAAAACAAGTTTCATGTTGTGATAACTGATAATTTGCTTTTGCTAGTTTCTACTACATAACAAAATTAGTAATATAATAACAAATTAAAATATTAGTTTAGTAATAGTAAATTATTTTCATGAAAAAAAAAAAAACTAAGTACATTTGTAGAAGAATGTTTTAATCAATATATTTACATTCTCCTTTTTTCTTTAATTTCATTTCGTACATTGTTTTATCTTATAAGAACAAGTTTTGTGTTGTGAATGAGAACAGGTGACTTGTTCTTACTTGCTACTAACATATCAAAAAGAAGTTTTTCATCTTTGATGAATCATATCCACTTTTGCCTTTTTAATTGCATCTATTGCTCATATATGCAAAAACAGATTTTATGAATAATTATAGTTGTTCACATATTTGTTCTTGTATAGGTTTAGAAACATAATTTTCCATAAATATAAGTAAATTATTTTTGGTTTAATAAATTAATACATTAGGTTTTGCAAGATAAAACTGTTGGCTTGATAATCTGGAAATTTTAATAATGAGTTCAATGAACAAAAAAAACCATAGTATGGCTTTATAATTTCAGGCCTGATGTACTGCTGGATAATCATAATATCTGGTTACTGCCAATTGTCTGGCATTCTGGCAGATCTACTGGATACAGTATATTTGCCACATATCCATTACATGCCTAGTTTTTATATTTAGACTAAAACAGGGCATAACATTATGAGGAAAAAGGTGTTTACCTTTATCATGACTGTATTACTTGTTTGAACACAGTGCATTTTGAAAGAATTTATTTTTCCTCTTCAGATGCAAAAAAAAAAAAAAAAAAAAAAAAAAAAAAAAACACGCTATCAGTACAAGGATAGAAGTAAATCCGAGCGTTTCGGGCTTGTTTCTGCTATAATAGCAGTACCACAACACATCTGTTTGCATCTGAAGAAAGATAAATTCTTTCAGTTCACACTGTGTTTACTTCCTTTTTTTATGGCATGTCTAAGAATTTTGTTTCAATTTCACTGTATTTTACACTAATTTTAAACACATTAATTTAATATTTGGTCACAAAAGATAAATCACAGGTAAATAAAAAATCAATAAATAAAAATGGATATATTACTCTTGGAGAACGACAAGTTTCGTTTAATCCAACACCACATATGTCTTTAGGTTTACAGGCTACATGGCTTTGCACTGCAATCATTAACACAATAACAGAAGATAGATACAAAGATACATTTCTGGAAAATAAAATAGATATAAAAAATTTCAAATATTATGTTTATGCTGTGCTTATTATGTTTATGGATTTTACTATAGACTAAGAAAATATATTTCATTAATTTAATCATACTGATTGGTAAAGAAATCATATGAGTTGAAACTTTTTCAACTGAGCAAAAAAATTGTATGATTGAGTATGAGTTATAATTTCAGTATGACTGAGTAAAATAATGAAGTGTAATTACATATCCATTGTTTATTATAAATTTTCTTGTGGTTTATTCTATTTACATGTCTCATGACAGACAAGATGTTATTGCGAAAAGGTTATCTTGAGTAAATTGTGCCAGACAGATACTGTCCAGGGAGCTCAGTTGGTAGAGCATTTGAAATTTACGACAGAGGTCCTGGGTTTAATACCTGGGCACCTTTTCACTCAGTTGCAAAAATTGAATTCATCAGAAAGTATAAAAAAATGAAAATGATTTTAAGTAAAATGGAAGCTGATAAATGCTTATAAAATCTTAACACTAAAGCTATTAGATTAGTTTTAACACAATTATTCAAATTGGTAAAGAAATCATATGAGTTTTAATTTTCCAACTGAATGAAAAATGTCTGGGCCAGGATTCGAACCTGGGATCTCTTGACTGAAGCTGCCAATGCTTTACCAACTGAGCCATCCCAGTTGAATCTGGAGGACATAATTCATCCAGTTAACCTTATAGATCATTTCATCTGATCTGATATCTGAATCAGCTCAACAGAATAAATTGCAGGTAATTTGGAACTCCAGTAAACGCTGGCTATGTGATTACACTAGATTAATTTTAACACAATTATTCAAATGGGTAAAGAAAATATATGAATTGTAATTTTCCAACTGGACAGAAAAATGTCCATGCCAGGATTCAAACCTGGGATTGTTTGGCTGAATCTGCAATGCTCTACCAACTGAGCCATCCCGGTTGAATCTGGATGATCTAATTCCTCCAGTTACCTTATTGATCATAGTATCTCGTCTGATATCTGAATCAGCTCAGCAGAATAAATAGCAGGTAATTTGGCAGGTATGATCAATAAAGTTAACTGGATGAATTAGGTCAGCCAGATTCAACCTGGATGGCTCAGTTGGTAGAGCACTGGCAGCTTCAGCCAAGAGATCCCATGTTTGAATCCTGGCCAGGACATTTTTTGTCCAGTTGGAAAATTACAACTCATGTCATTTCTTTACTAATTTGAATAATTGTGTTAAAATTAATCTAGTGTAATCATGTATCCAGTGTTTACTGGAGTTCCAAATTACCTGCGATTTATTCTGTTGAGCTGACTCAGATATCAGACCAGATACTATGATCAATAAGGTTAACTGGATGAATTAGGTCCTCCAGATTCAACTGGAATGGCTCAGAAGGTAGAGCATTGGCAGCTTCAGCCAAGAGATCCCAGGTTCGAATCCTGGCCTGGACATTTTTCGTCCAGTTGGAAAATAACAACTCATACCTATTATTTTATAGTATCAGCATGATTTAAGGGAGAGGGGGGGGGGGATCATCTACATTGGAATATATTACATTAATAAATAGAAAATTGTATTGTTTACCATTTCAAAACAATTAATAGAATTTTCCCCCCTCTAATTTGCAAAATAAAACAATTTTTTTAACTTAAAAGCAAATGTAAACTTTACTACAGTAGAACTCCAATTATCCGAACTCCGACTATCCGAATCGCTTTCAGAATTTCAGAAAAAAAAATTAAGACTGAAACGTACAGCGATTTATGATTTTAAAATAATGATTCTGTCTATGCGCTCTATATTGTCCTTCCCTCCGCGAATCTAGTGTAGGCACAGCATGAATATTATTGGGATGATGAGTCACCGTCTCATAGTGCAGTTCGATTATTGACTGTCGTCCGTCGCCAGGTGGCTGGCCCGGCCCACCTGGGTTTAAAATTCTAAATGACGATGAACTTATTGAAAGTGTGAGAGAAGAAAGTGTCGAGGAAGAAGATGACCTTAATGTCGAAGTTGAAGCAGACATGGGACCATCAGCTAGTGAAGTATTTGCCACCCTTGAAACTGAGTTGAAGTGGATGGAGCGTCAGCCTGAGTGTGACCACATGCAACTTCTCACTGTCAAGCAGATGTGCGACTTGACTGCCCGAAAATGGATGAAGACTGTCAAACAGCTTACTTTGATTGAGATGTTCAGCAAGCAATATGACTTTCATTTACAGTACAATACGTACATACTGTACAGCACTTGTAAGTACGCTTAACATGTAAAAGTGTTGCCTTTTCATTTAATTAATTAAAAGATCTTTTTCTTTAAAAATAGTTTTTTCTCTCCCATTTTCACCATACAGTAAAAGCTTGATTATCCGGCATTCGACTAACCGGAAAGCTCAACTAACCAGAAAAATTCGAGAGTTCCTTTATTTTTCTTTTCCAATAAACAGGTAAAAATTTTTACTGCTATTTTAGGAACTTTACTATTAGCATTCTCAAATTATCACAGCGACTGATTCTGTGTAAAACAAATCTATGTATGATCATGACAATGAATGTTATAAAATATAAAAATATAACATAAATAAAAAATACAGCTCAATGGCACAGAATAGTTGTTCAGAATCATGTTGCATCATCTGCCGGTAGCTGTTTTTCCCAGCGGAAAAAGAAGGAGGAGAAGGGAAAAAAACGACGTGAGGAGAGAGAGAGACTAATTAATCTTTTTGCTCTTGGCAAAACTGGACCGAGGAGGATGGAGGCAATTAAACAGTAGAAAAACAACCTTTTTTACATCTTTCCCGAAAACGGAAAAGCCAGGTGAGGAAGCAAGGGAAGGGAGGAAAATTACATTGCATTTTCTAAGAAATGGGATGGAAATATATGGTTATTTCAGATAGTGAAGGTTTCTTTTTTTATCTTCAGATGCACAGCAGTGCCCCCCCCCCCTCACCTCCCCCATACACATTCACCCTGGAGTTACAAGAACTTTCTACTTGCCCCACCCATTTGGATCTACACATTCGGTTTGACCAATTAGAGTTTTGGCTTAAATCACACTTTTTTTTTTCTTTTCAGCCATTCACTAATTTTTGTTTGTGCTTGATCAGATAGCCTAGTAAATTGCTCTCTATCTTGGAGTAAATTGCTCTCTATCTTCTTCCATATTTTTTGTTAAAAATGGCAGATCATTCAAATTTTCATAAAAGGAAACGAGTTGTTTTAACTATAACTCAGAAGCTAGATATTATTCGATGTTTAGAAAGAGGAGAAAGTAAACAAGAATTGATGCATAAGCTCAATATTGGATCCTCTACAATTTACGATATTAAGTCGCAGAAAGAAAAGTTGATGGCATTTGCTTCCTCTACAGAGACAAGCAAAGCATCGGATGAAAGAAAAACACTTCAGCAGCCTCAGCATGAAAAACTGGACAAAAGTATAAATCAGTGATTTTTATTAAAACGAGAAGAGGGAGTTCCTATATCTGGACCTTTACTAATTGAAAAATCAAGAGATTTTTCCGAAAAATTAATTATTGGTACAGAATGCAAGTTTTCAGATGGGTGGCTTTCTTGCTTCAAAAAACGGCATGGAATTAGAAAGATCGACATATCAGGAGAGAGAAAATCAGCAGATAACGAAGGTGCAGGTGAATATTCTACGTTTTTTGAAGATTTTATTAAAAAAAAATAACATTGATCTGAATCACATTTATAATGCTGATGAAACTGGAATCTATTTCTGTTGCTTTCCTACCTCAACATTAGCAGGTCCTAATGAAACATCAGCAGTCAGCTTAAAAACAAAAACAAAGACAGACTAACAATTCTAACTTGTGCTAACGCAACTGGCTCTCATAAATTAAAACTGCTAGTCATAGGAAAATCGAAGAATCCAAGAGCACTCACAGGAATCAAACATCTCCCTGTAGTTTATACGAACCAAAAAAGTGCTTGTATGGATAAGGATATTTTTACCTACTGGTTTAAAAAAGTTTTTGTGCCATCAGTAATTAGTGAGCTTGAAGCTAAGGGAAAAAAACTGGAAGAAAATAAAGTCATTCTTTTAATTGACAACTGTCGTGCGCATCCCAGCGATGTAGAATTGCAATATGGCAATATTTCAGTGATGTTTCTTCCCCAAATGTAACTTCTCTGATTCAACCGATGGATCAGGGAATCATACAGAACCTTAAAATGATATACCAAAAGAACTTCATGCATAAGCTAATGAACACACAAACAACTCTGCCAGAATTTCAATCATCTTTCTCAATAAAAGATGCAATTTATGATCTTGCCAGTGCATGGAATGCTGTAAAACAGAAAACTCTTAGAAGGGGATGGAGAAAATTATTATTTTCAGTAAACTTTTGTTCTGATTCATCAGATGAAGAATTTGAAGGATTTAAACCTACGAAAAAGAACGAATTGAAAGAAATTATGGAAGCACTAAAAAAATGGAAATAATACCAACTTATCTGTATCGCAGCTGGAAATGTCAGAAATTGAAAATTGGATAGATATGGATAAAAATATTCCTGTCACAGAAACTTTAACAGAAATGCAATTAATCAAACATATGAGGAAAAAACAAATGATGTTTCTTCGGAATCCGAAGATGAAATAATTGAGGAGAAAATTTCGTGGAGTGAAAGCGGAGAAAAGTTTATCCCCTTTTTTAAAGTTTTGTGAAAAAAATTCGCAGTATTTGGCACAAGAAGTTATGGAATTACATCTCATAAAAGAACGCTTCATGAAAAAAAGAAAATTTTCTTTCAGACAGACAGACATTAGACATGCATTTCGTATTATTCCTGCCACATCGAAAGGAAAGCAATCAAATGCACAGTAACTGCTGAGAACTTTTTATCCCAAATTATTATTTTTTTATTATTGTTTTACTTACTCAAGAATAAGAAATGATTATTTTTAAAGAATTATTTACAAAGGTCTTTATACTAGATTATATTTTAAATACTATATTTACTCAAAAATATAATTTTTTATAACTGAATGTGTTTGGAATATATACACTTAACTGGAAATTTAAAAAAAAAGATACTGCAGGGTAAGTTAGTTTATTTTGTTTTTGTTTTATTGTTGTATTTTTATCATTTCAAACATTTTCTTTCCAGCTGTCTGCCGAGAACATATTTTTCAGCAGAATAAACAGCAAAAATAAATAACGAAATGATACCCTTTACTTTTCCTTACTTATTATTAAAAAAACAATAGATATCTCTGTTTATAATGGTTCTATTGTATTCAAATTTTCAGCAAATTCAAATAATAATAAATTAGGCCGCTTACCACATTTCTATTTAAATACAATAAGATTTCAGAAAATTAGACCTCCCCCCCCATAAAAAGCCCACTATCTGCGTGGAGCCACTCCATAAAAAAAAAAGTACTGACAACAAATTTGTTTTTATTGTGATCGGAGAGGAGAGGTGAAATCGGACATTACAGCTTGCATCTGTTAACGTTCTTAGCCATGCAGAAAGGACTCATTATGCCGGAATCAGTTTTGTTATTTTCTATGTTGATGTTTACTTTTTAAGCTCATGAAGTAAGAGAAGCATCTGTTAATCATCTTTATCCTAAATTAAAATCTTGGAGATGTCTAATTATAAATAAAGTAGCGTTATAAAAGATTAATAAATAAATTTTAAATAATATCCTAACACAAAATATTGTTTAGTATCTTTATTTTTAATTTGTCAGAATTAACTTTATCAAATGCAAATTTAATAATAATAAAATAATTATTTGATCGATTTCCCAATGACAGGAAAATAGGCCAAAAAATCATTTTCCTTTTTCACTGTTACATCGATGCATGCCCCCCCTTCATGACAGATTTTGTAGCGCTCAACTATCCGGACTTTTCAAGTATCCGGAAATCGGTGCTTCCCAAGCATGCCGGTTAGTTGAGCTTTTACTGTACATACAGTAATTAATTAAAAGACTCTTTTTTCTGAAAAAATTCAATTATCCGAATTTTTGATTATCCGAATGGGGTCCGGTCCCAATTTATTCGGATAATTGGAGTTCTACTGTATAACAAAAACAATATTTTCTGTACAAAAATAAAAAATGAAACTATTTTTTTAAACCAACCTGTTTTCAAACAAGATATCATTAGCCAATACAAAAGTGAAATAACCTAATTTTGATGAGTAGATAATTATCTACTCATCTCTTATCTCTATCTCCATCTCTTATCTCTATCTCCATCTCTTATCTCTATCATCTACATTATCACAACCCATGATATTAATTATAATTAATATCATGGATTGGTGAGATCAATTTATTTTTCTCCAATCCTTAATTACCCGCTTCAACAGCTGCCCCAAGATAAGTCAGGAGTAATAAATACTGTCGAACCTCGTTAACGCGAACACTCAAGGGGAAACTTTTTTTGTTTGTGTTAAAAGTAGTTCGTGTTATCCGAACTTAAATACATTTCATACAACTGGGTGGGGCAATCGGAAACAGTTCATGCTAAAAGTAATTCACGTTAAGAGTGTTCATGTTAACGAGGTTTGACTGTAATACTATTTCCCTATCTCTGCAGACATTGAAGTGGTTAAGAAAAATTACAGTTATTCCCTAAAAATCGAAAAAGTTCAATTAAATTAACGAAAAAAGATATTCTAAAAAAATATATTTTTTGAGTGATAAATAGTTGCAGGAAAAGAAAACAACCTTTGTTTTCCCATTTCCTTTTAAATAATAAAAGCTCAACACAAGATTCTGAGTAAATGATTGAATGAATAAGCAAAAGTGAAGAAGAATCATAAATGATTTACCTATGAAATTTTATGTAACACAAAAATATTAAAATTATAAGAGTTTGGCATTTGCACTATGACAACCATGGATGGGAGAATTTCAGAAAATCTAAGCAGCCAAGGATTTTTTTTTTTTTTTTTACCAGCCAGCAAAATGAAAAAAACATTTGAAATTGTGGTAAAATATAATTTATTAACTGTGTTTTCCTAGAAACATTTTAATAAAATTTTTATATAAAATTAACAAAGATATACAACAGAGAGAAGTTTGCCTTTTAAATCTAAGTTTGAGATTTGACTGAGAAAGATTAAATGTGCAATAATAATTATAAAAAAATGTATGTTGCATTTACTACAGGGAGATTGATAACACAAAATCTTTCAAACAAGTATTTAATTACATAATTTAACATTTTCTCTCTATTGGATTTGAAAAATTCTTTGCCATTTTCTACATTTGTAATAAAAATAATGTCTTTATAAACATAAATTAAAAAATAACCAAATCTTACTAACGTAGGCTTTACAGAGTTTAGCAGCTAAATGGCATTTATGAATGCAAAATATTTTATACAAAATAAATAAATAAATAAAATGAAATAAAATAAAATAGTAAAGAAGACAAAAAAAGAATACAAAAATAATGAGATGAATAATCTTCATCAATTAGCGAGGATATAAATAATAAAGAGCCATATAAGTTAAAAAAAATATATATATATATATATATATTGACCACATTCTAAAATAGGGTCATAAGGTGAGATATTCTCACCCTAACTAAAATTTTGTGGGTTTTTTTGAAATGGAAGTGGGAATTAAAATATTTTCTGGAGTATAGCACAAACTTTTTTTGTTTGTTTTTTTCCTCGCACACTCTGGTATTTTTCCTGTTGTATTATGTATAGTATAGTATAAGACAGTGACATGAATTTTGCAGGTTTCTAAAAGGTACTCTTTGAAAGCTTTTACAGTATTATAAAGATTTTCATTTTTTAAATTATTGCCAATTTTTTACTTTCATATTTTTTGCTATAAAAAAAATATGATGTTAAATTTTGGGATGTGCCTTATACAAAGGAATACACTGGAAATATATGTCTTATGCATTGGATTTTTTTTTTTTTTTGTGCAGATAAAATAAGTATTTTCTTAAAAATTGATAATTATTCTAATTTTATTCAATAGTAACTACATCATTATAACTACATTTAATGCTAATTTCTCCCTCCCTTTTTTTTTTTTCTTTCCCCATTAAAAAATTTTGCTGGTTTTTCCAAACAGTTCAATTTTTTTGCACACATCAGAAATATAGATGAAATTACTAAAATGCTTAGCAATTAATTCTTTTCTAAATTATGAGGCACCTGGATTTATTCATAAGGGGGCTCCTTATGAATAAATTGAGGTGGATTCATGAGAGGGCTTTACCCTCCTCCCCTTCCCCTGAATTTATTTCTATTTGTTACCACCACACTTAAACATTTGAGAAAGGTAACATCAACACTGAGGTATTCTGTTACAAAGATTACATGTCCCCAGTAGTGGTCCTTTAGGTGAAGTAGGTGAAGAGCCTCTTCACCTAACATTTTATTAAAAATCTTTTGTATAAATATATTTTGTTCTGTTTTCTTTTCTGTTCCTTTTTTTTAATATATGTAATTTAATTTAGATTTACGTACATCAAATTTTCAATAAGTAACAAACCTCCTTTTAAAGAGTAAGAGTGTGTTAAAACACTCCCATTATTTTATTTCGAGACAAAATTATGCATTGAACATTTATTTTTCATGTAAAGCTGAAGGGGAAAAAATGTAACAAGGTGTCCAGTTATACAGGGGGTTTCAATAGTAACCATGATGTCAGCTTCAGATTTTCCGATGATCCTCCCAAGGATGGGGGTGAAATTGAAGACTAATTGTCGAAACATCAGTGAAGCTTACTGTAAAGACCAGAATTTTTTTTTCAACCTGTTTGTCTTTCTGTTCCATGATAACTTCTGCAAAAAGCATCTGATTAGTCGATTAATATTTGGTAGATATGTTGGTGAGGTACCTGGATTTAGCTGTATAGTTTTTGGTTAAATTTGGTTCATTTATTCAGCAAACATGGAACATTTTCTTTTATGTCATAATGCTTTTCTATGAAAATTCAGATAACTTTCATTCATTTAAAAAAAAAAAATGGCGCAATTGAATAACATATTTAAATGTTAAAATATGAATGCTAAATTTTCCTAATGGAGTCTTAAATTATTCTGATGAATTTGAAATTTTGTTAATATACATCAAAACTTCAGTCAGATTTTTAAATTAGGTGTATAACTTTTGATGGAATTTTATACATCTGTTTGAAAAATATAAAACATTTTGTTTTAACACTTTACATATTTGACACAATTTATATTTCTTTTTTTTTTTTTTTTTCCTTTTATCAATTCTCTAGCAACTGTATTTCATTGTCCATAAAACAAATCAATAAAATAATCCTCATAATGAAAGATTAAGCAGAAAATCTGAATGAAGGAAGTAAAAGGTTAGTTAATCTTTTGTAATTGGGCTACAACTTAGGTTTGCGTCAAATATGAATGATGTTAGTAATATTACAGCTTAAATTGAATGTGAATACTATTAAAAGTCTATCACCAAAAAAAAAAAAAAAAAAAACTTTATAGCCCAAATTATGTTTGCTAAAATAGTCAATTGACAGTGAACATGATTATAGATGATTACCCAAACAATTCTTTAAAAAATGGCTGATTTCATGTACTGGCCTCTACAGGTATTACAATTAATGAAACTTCCAAATTTTTCTCACTGAAATATTCCATATTGTAGTTACTTTTGTGTGCAGCAACTATATTTAGGTTTTCTTAATGTTTTTTTTTATGAAAATTTGTTAAAATTGCATGAAAATGTAATGACTGTCACACATACTCGGCGTGAATGGTTTAAACAATCCCCATTTACAAAAAAAACAATGACATTTTAAATGTATTCAGTGGTTTACATACTGTAGTAGCTGATCAAAGTCATGTAATCAGACTTGATGTGGACAGTCACAGTGAAGAATTTTAGTTCTTTCAACCACCAATAGAGCACTCCACCCTGAAGAATGTGGAGTCTAGTGACACAGGCTCTGTCTGCAATGTTATACGAACGAGTTTGTTAAACCATCTCCCATTGTCCTGCTGACCGACGATTTATTTTTATCCTCTTTTCTTTCAAATAAGTCATAAATATTGAGATACTTTTTGTAAAGACTGTCACATGTGTTAATCTAAGAAAAACACTTTAAACTGATCTTTCAAGTTACTAACTTTTATTTAGGTGGTTGAAACAGCTTTAGGACCCCTAGATGTAGTCTGGAGTGGATGAGCATTCTTTAATCGGCATATTCAATTACTTTTGAAAAGACCGTCACCTTGCCATTTTTAATAAAGCACTTTTGGTTAATATTTTTTATTACTGAACTTTATTGAACCATGTAGAGATCATTAACTGATAAATACCTCTTCCTCAGATGGAGGCAGGTGAGGAATCTTTAGTCAAAACATTTGAAAAATAAAGACTGTCACAGGGAATGTAACGGCTATAACTAAAAATGCAAAGATCGTCACAAGAAGGTCATTTTTCAAACTGATTAGTGGCCAATAAAATCAAGATTCCATGGCATAAGGTGTCAAAAGGTTTTTGATTACACAGAAAGATTTTGGTTCTTTGAAATAAGAAATGAAATGTAGCAGTAACCATGAGTGTGCTTGATTGTTGAGGAAAACCATAAAGGGGTCTGAAGGAATTTCATAGAAATTTCCTCTAAAAACTGATTTACATTGAGCAAGAAATTATGTGAACCTCCGAATCTTTGTCTTATCAAAAAGTTGATTGTCCTTGAAGATTAAGGGGTAAAATAAATCGAATATTATATGTTCAAGGAATTGTTTCACTATGATACAGTATGGAACCATTTATCCAGAATGGTTGGGGTCACATGTATTCCGGATAACTGGTTGGGCATTAAAGCAACATTTATTTGTAGAATATATGTGACTGTAGCATTTTTTTCAAATTAATTATTAGATTACATAAATTAAGAATCGGATCCAATCAAGATTAAACATTTATTCAGAGTTTGAGAAAAGACAATTTATTAAAATCCCATGTTTCTTTCTGCATAACTCTTCCCCAACATTTCTGCATTAGAATCAAAACTCCCAATATCTAACTATACATTCTTCCATTTAAAATCCTAGATATTGGCCTTAAATCATACCATGCATTTGAGTAATATGTCAAAGAGTGAACATATCAAACTAGAACTGTGGCACTTTTTTCTGGAAAAATTCTGAAATCAGTCAATTGGAAATATCGTTCTGGATAACTGGTTTTCCAGTTAACTGGACTCCGGATAAATGGTTCCATACTGTAATGCATGTGACGGTCTACAAAATGTACTGATCAAGCTATAGAAAACTCCTAATATCCTTCTCATAACTTTTTATAGTATCGTATAACGGCTGATTCCCAAAAATAGTGATATTTTTCTATCCACAACGACCATGGGTTTCAATTTAGGTATACTTGTAGAATTTTTTTTCCTTACCCAAATGCCAAATCGGCCACTTTTTGTAGAACTGCTTACCCAACAGGTTTAACAGGGTTCGTACACATTTCATTACATAAAATTCAAGGACTTTTAAGGACTTTCAAGGACCAAAACCAAAAAAATTTAAGCACCTAAAAATTGAATAAACTAATGAATTACATGTTTGAATTGAAATTTTCATTTTTGTAAATATATAGAACTTTTTAAGTAAATATAAGTACATTAGATGTACAACAAATTGAACTTTACAAAAAACGTATAATATATTTAATTGAAAATATCAGTAATAATTTTAATAATACAAATTATGAAACGAGAAACACAATTAAATTTTCTTTAATTCTGAAATTTTTTCTAACAATTTTAGATCAAGGCTATTAATGTGAATTTCGTTTTTTCTGATAGTTTTTCACAGTTCATGATATTGCATAAACAAGTCTATGTTCTTAGATGTTTCAGCTTTATCAGCCAAATTATTAGCTTCTACATTTGTACTTTGCATGTCCTTTTCAAGAAAAATCTTTTTTTTCTTTAGGAAGGTGATCTCATCCTCTAAAGTTTTCCATTTCAGTTGTTTTGTTTCAGCCTGAGCTTCCTTTTTTTTCTTTTCCAAATGCTGCATGTGCATGTACTTTGAACGAGCAGATGAAGCAGCTATTCTGATTTCTTTTGTAATTTGCAAATTGTGAATTTCCCCAGACAGCTTGATATATTCATGAATCACACGTTGAGAAATATAAGATGCCTCTTTCAAATTTTCAACTTCAAGGGCTTTATTAACTGAGAAGCCTCATTCGACAGATGCTTGTCCATGGGAGAGTATAAGAATCATTTTAATAATCTTCCATAGGTTTTCATATTTGTTTCCAGAAAAGTAAGGTTGAAAAAATGTATCCAAGGAAAGATTGTTTGGGTCAAATGAAGCAAAATCGAATGAATTCGGCTTGACAACATTGGATAGGAAATCGGCTGGATAGGAATCTCATCACAATTTTTTTCTAAAACACGCTTATTTTGAGATAGTACTAAAGATGCTTTTCATTTTTTCTCTTGCTTTCTCGGGATGCCCAGCCATCATGCGTGGGTCAATGCTAATTGCATTTCTTACTAATGAATAATTAACTGGACATTTTTGTATTAAATGTTTTATCATTGTTGTAACGCACTTTAGACAATCTTGTCTAAGTGAAAATATATCACTTTCTGTTATTTCTGTTTTCCTTTTCTTTTCTTTTATTAGTTGCTCTGCAGCAAAACCTAAAAATATTTTACCCTTATCGTTGTGCATATTTGGATCACTAAAATTAAATTTGCATAATGCATCAACTTTCTGTATCTGATTTTTTGGTTTCAGATCCTTAAAATGCTGAATACAATCATTTACAAACATTAAAACATTATATATATTCATATAAACATTAAAATCATTTACATTTTGAAAAGTATTTTTGACAGCGATAGAAAAAAATTCAATTTTATCAAAAATGTTTTATCTTTAGTTGCTTCCTTAATGGTACAAAATGATTTAGATGTAATTTTTAGCAAAATACCCATATCAATTTTCTTTACACATGTTATGATATCATTCCCTATTTCTATGGCCCTTTCGGCTGCAGGGACATTTTCGAACCACCTGTAACTAACAGAATTTTACAGGGAATTTTTTCATTGATGAGATATTTATAAAATCATCACGTCTTGCTGGAGGATCTTTAAAAATCCAATACAAACTTGACAGAACTGAAGTTATGTTCCACCCGATGGATGAAATTTCATGTTTGAAGGAATTGTTTAGGATATGGAGACCACATGAACCTAAATTCAAAGATTGTATGCCATATTCTTTGGATAAGTCGTCCTGTAAACTGTTGTAGAATTTCCAATTAACATAAGGCCCATCCATAGATATTTGTAGAAGTTTTAATAAATCCAATTTTACAACACATTCATACAAAGCTGAGAGAATGTCTTCACTTGTTGAATGCCCAATAAATGCTGATGTTAAATACTGTGTTCTGACTCTACATTCCTCCTGGTGCCAATATCGTACATGAATATCAAGCTGCTTTTTTTGGTTAGTTTGATTTAGAGTCTCATCAAAGAGCAGAGTAAAAAACTCTGCATTGTTGCAGTTATCTACCAAAAGCGTTTGAAAATGAGGGCCAAGACCAAAATGGCATATATATTAGGGATGCACTGGATATCAGTCTCCTGCCAGATATCCTGCTTATTCGGCACTCAAACCGGATATCTGGTCCGGCCGAATACTTCAATATCCGGTTGCCGAATAGTGACTCATTTTCAAAGTCATTTTTTAACATTATCAGAAAAGGTTAGTGCAAAATTAATTTGTTTCTTACCAACATTATCCCGTTAAAACAATGTTAGTAGGAATAAATATTCATATTTTCGCAAAAATGATATTATAGGATTTATATATAAATGAAAATATAACAATTATTTATAAATAAAGGCAAGTTATGGTGCTCAGCATTTTCAGGCTCTGTTACGTTTTTATCACAAATATTTTCCTCCTTCTGAGAATAAGCGTTCACTCCTCTGGTTGTCTCGGATTCTTCTTTTCAACAATTCTAAAGTAAAAATGATTTTATTGAATCTTTTGTCACTACTTTGTCTATGGATGGAAGACCAGCTGTGGTAAAATAATACTGATCATGAAAAGAATTGTGCCACTTTCTTGAATAGTTCACTGTCCCCTTTCTACTACAAAACAAGATACTTGCAATGAGGAGCTTCTCTATTTAAATTCTGTTAGAAAACATTCGTCATAGGAAAAGTAAGTAATAATATGTATCAGTATGTAAGAAAAGAAAAAGAAGTTTCAATAGGATGTTTAGTATTTATAAATAACAAAGATTTATAAGTATGAAAAACAGAGAAATGAAAATTATTTAATGGTTTATCTTTTTATTTTCAATGACCCTGAATAAAGGGAAAAAAAACTACTAATATGTATTATTAGAATAGGCAAAAGACAAAAGATGATTAAATTTGAAAACTTAATTAGTAAAAAGCATTTGATTTTAGGCAACTTTAACTTAATAAATGAGTTAAACTATTATTAACATTTGAATGACATAAAATTATAATAATTTAAAGTTTTCCTTCTTTAAAGCAAGCATAAAATAGAAATATTACTATTGAAATTAAAAACAAAAAAGTATTCGGCCGGATACCGGATATTCGGTAAAATTTTGTACCGGATATTCGGTATCTGGTATCCGGCAAAAATTCACATCCTGTGCATCCCTAATATATATGCACATTTTTTTTCTCCACATGAAAAATTGCTAGCGATGCTACGGTCTGAGAACATTCTAGAAAGTAATTGTGCAATATCTTCACAGGGTTTATATGAATAATGACTTTTAATGCACTTTAAGGCCCACAATATTTCAGCATCTAGTACATCATTTTTAGAAACAAATGTGTCAATTCTATTTTTTTCAGAATTTTTTGAAGTCTTTATGTCTTAAAGAAAACAAAAAAAAAAAGAAAACAAAAGAAAGTCTTTAAAGAAAACAAAACCATCTTTCTCACACAGCTTAGAAAGATACATTTATGAAAACAAAAAACGTCTTTCTCACACAGCTTAGAAAGATACATTTATGAAAACATCTCCTGTTAGTAGGAATTCAATTGGATTCACGACAACTAGCATCTATTTTTTCTGATGTATTGGCATCTAAATTGTTTGAAGTAGATGCTGTTTTTGAGAAGAAATCTTTCATTTTCTTTTTCATTTTTTTAGATTCAAGGTTTTTAGAATGTTTGCCACGTGTAAGAAATATAAAAATACATCAGAAATAATCTACAAATACATCACACATGTAAGCATACAATCAATTAAGGTGTAATTATTTTTATGTCTGAAGTATAAATAAAAACCTAGAATAAATTTATTTTAAAATATAGAAAACTAGCTGACCCGCCCGGCGATACCCGGTCCCGTGTAATAACCTTAAATCTATTGCCCCGGGTGGTGAAACACGGAACTAAAATCATTAAGTTTTGTCGAAATCGAGTCAAATGAGTCAAACCGTATTGTGATCGGATATAGCTGCAAAATCTATTACTTCCACCTTCCACTGACAGGGGGCACAATCTCTTCTATACGAACATAATTGAAATCTTTAAGGCTATCGATGTCGAGGCGAATGAGCCAAACCGCGTTGTGATCGGACCCATAGAACCCGAGATAAGCTCCAAAATCCATTAGTTCCACCTTCCACCACCAGGGGGCGCATATCTTCTATATGAACATAACTGAAATCTTTAAGGCTATCGATGTCGAGGCGAATGAGTCAAACCGCGTTGTGATCGGACCCATAGAACCCGAGATAGCTCCAAAATCCATTAGTTCCACCTTCCACCACCAGGGGGCGCAATATCTTCTATACGAACATAACTGAAATCTTTAAGGCTATCGATGTCGAGGCGAATGAGCCAAACCGCGTCGTGATCAGACCCATAGAACTCGAGATAGCTCCAAAATCCATTAGTTCCACCTTCCACCACCAGGGGGCGCAATCTCTTCTATATGAACATAACTGAAATCTTTAAGGATATCGATGTCGAGGCGAATGAGCCATACCCCGTCGTGATCGGACCCATAGATCCGAAAGCGCTCCTGGCTGCGAGGGCATAGGCGCCGACTAGGAAGGGGAAGGGGGGGGTGGGGGACGTCGCCGCTTTGTCTGGTTAATTTTAGGGCGTTTGTTAAAGTATTACCGATAGTAATAAAGACAAAAAGAAGGCAGACAATTTAGAAAAATGATTATCATTGAAATTTTTCAGACAAAAATTAAGGGAAAAAAAAATCAAAGAAAAATTTAAGGACTTTCAAGCACTTTTTGCAAATTTTGAATAAAAATAAGTACTTTCAAGGACCAAAAAATCTTTAAAAAAATTTAAGGACTTTTAAGCACTTTCAAGGACCGTACGAACCCTGTTTAAAAGTCTCTGAATATGCTTTTTTGGTGTGATTTTAGCATGCTACTGCTATCGAGTAGATTAGGATGTATTTAGGTAAAATCTTACATCTAAATATTATAAAATGACTGCCAAAACTGTTTTTCAAAACAAAAATTGTAAAAACATTAGATTTCTAAATTAGATACAAGTACAGTAAATTCAGTTTACATTTTCATAAGTACCTTTCATACATGAAACTTTATTCAACTTCATCAGATGCAGATGTTTTGTGGTTGGCAAGTAAACAAGTATTGCTATTTGGATATTAGGATAACAGAAAATCTCCGTTCAAACTGATGCTTATACTAATAAAATCACAGTGTAAAATGAAATACAAGATGTACTACAATCATGATATAGCACAATCACAATCAATTGGAAATTGAGAATGTAAAATTAATAAGACTATGGGGCAGTTCAGGGGGCATATCCCCCATGAAGAAATGTACTTTTTTCTGAAAAAATTCTGAAAGGGTAATTTTTAACTAAAAAGAAACTTAAAAACAAAACATACAATTAAAAAAAATCAAACTGAATATTTAGAATGATGATGTGTAACAAAAATGCACTATGAATTCATAAGATTTACCTGATAAGAGAAATGTTAGTTTTCCACTGAGAAGAATAGTGTTCCAAATTTACAAGTATATCAAAAACTGTAGGAGATATACAATTGAGAATTGCAATAGTGGTAGTTGGTAAATACTGCATATAAAATATCCAAAGCCCAAAATTACTTGGATTGGGATCTTTTAAAACCTGCAACGACAAAACTAAAGTAAAAAACTTACCAAAAATTATAGAAATGCTAAAACTAGCATTTGGAAGATAATTTTAAAATTAACACGCAACTACTAAAACAGTAATACTTTCATACCTTAAAATGGTACTGGCCAGTCTACAAACTTTCCTAAAAACAGGTATTTCTTAGCTTCATATTGCAAAATGATAAAATAATAATAATCACATGGTAGTAAAAAGAAGTAAATGTTGTTGACAGTCTGAATTTTTATTTTTGAACAATGCATTCCAGATTTTATGCATGTAAAATAAATGAAAGAATGTTTTCAAACAAATCCATCTACACTTCATTTAAAGTAGGGATGCACAACTTGTGGCCCACGATCGGATTACTGGTGGCCCGCGGATCAATTTCACCGATCGGGCCTGTAAAAATCATGAATTTTGCTGATCAGGTGCGTATAAATCACGAAATTTGTCGATCAGGTGCGTATAAATCGTAAATTTTGCCGATCGTCTGCATAAAAATCTGAAATTTCGTCGATCGTCTGCGTAAAAATTGCAAATTTTCCCAATCGGGTGTGTAAAAATTTGCAAATTTCCTCGATCGGGTGCAAAAAATTGCAAATTTTGCCGATCAGGGTCGAAAAAAAATCACAAATTTTTCCAATTGGGTGTGAAAAATCACAAATTTTGCTGATCGGGTGCGAAAAAATCGAAAATTTTGCCAGTCAGGTACATAAAAATCACGAATTTTGCCGATCAGGTGCGTATAAATGGCAAATTTTGCCGATCAGGCACATAAAAATTGCAAATTTCGCTGAACGGGTGCATAAAAATCGTAAATTTTGCCAAACGGGCGCATAAAATTTATAAATTTTGCCGAACAGGCGCTTAAAAATCGTAAATTTTGCCAAACGGGCGCATAAAATTTATAAATTTTGCCGAACAGGCGCTTAAAAATCGTAAATTTTGCCGCACGAGCACGTAAAAATCGTGAATTTCGTCGATCACTAGGAAAAAACTGCGAATATTCTCAATCGCCATCCAATATTTGCCATCTTTGCCAACTGAACTTGGGTTATACTGACTAAGGAGGTGGTTGAGTATAGGGGATAACCCTCCTTTTAAAATTAGCCATTTTTATGAACTTTTAGGCCGATCGTCCCCCTCCTTCCCCACAACCAAATTTTGTCCACACTATGGATGTTAGCTCTCGACATTTCAGTCATTTTTGTGACTGGCCCTCCTCTTATAAAGGTTGTGCACCCCTACTTGATATCCACATTTTATGACTGAATATGTTAGGAAGTACAATTTGGAATAATATATGTTTCTCCTCCTCCTCCTCCTCACCTTCATTCATGAAAGCACAATTTTTTTTTCGGCACTGGCAACCTTTAAAGCTAAATTTACTCCTTCAAAAATAGTCAAGGAGTATTTTCACTCTTTGAAAATAATCTTATCTATATCTCTTTTATAAATACAAACATAAACAGTTGATATATCCTTGCCAACAGAACTGAATATGTTGACTGGGAAGGAAGGAACCTAGGGGGCTAAAACTACCCTTCCGAAATTGATGTTTTTTTTATCTGATTGTAGACTTAGATCCCCCCACCCACTACCACACTTCCTCGAAACAAAATTCTCTCTGTGCTACTGATGGTGGCCCTCAACAACCCAGTCATTTTTGTAAGTGGCCCTTCGCTTAAAAAGTTTGTGCACCCCTAATTTACA
Source organism: Maratus michaelseni (assembly GCA_963931845.1). Lineage (NCBI taxonomy): Eukaryota > Metazoa > Arthropoda > Arachnida > Araneae > Salticidae > Maratus > Maratus michaelseni. The sequence goes on along the minus strand of OZ007587.1, from coordinate 179,757,941 downwards.
GAAACATCTTTCAAGTTCTAAAATCCATGTTATCTATAACAATAAAACAATGAATTTGTGTGCGTGTCTGTGTAGATCCTCTTGCTGTGATGGATAAGGCCAGCACTACAACATTGAGGATGGAGGTACTCAAAGGTGTACCCAAAAACCCCTCAAAAAGAGATTTTTTAAATTTTTGATTTAGCTTTTCAAAAAAATGAAGTTTTAAGAGATTTTTTTACTAGATTTTTGCATTAAGTATTTTCTTCCACTATTCGTATCTTTGTTTTTGAGTACGGCATAATTTCAACCTTTACAGCAAAGAATAGAACAAAAATGCAATTTCAGATAAAATTTATCTCAAAACTGTAACATAGTATATAGAATTTTAATGAATTTTAAAAATTTATAAATTTTTAATTAATAATAATAAATTAAAAAAAATTAATGAAAAGAGTTTTAAAAACATGTAACTGTTTGCTTTTATTTTCAATAAATGTCAAACTGCAAATGATTATTTTGTTTATTTTATTTTATTTTTATTTTTTTTTTTGCACAAAGCAACCAATAATCTATATATATTGTTATGATTTAAAATTTTGACTCTTAATTTTTTCAGTATTTTTACATTTAACTTTAATTTATTCATCAATTTAATTAAACTCATTAAAATTCATTTAAATTAATTAAGCTAAATTTCATTTTTGCATTTTAAATCTAACATTCTTTTTAAATTGTTTACTTTTGGTGAATATAAATTAATTTCAGAATCTTTTCATTACATATGTTTTAGGATATTTATTCATTCAAGTTAATTTACATTTTATTCACTTTGCAATATTAATTAAACTTCATTTCAAATGATCTAAAATAAAAATATTTCTGACTTACTTTTTCTAACTTTTAAATAATGTCCATTTTTCTTAAATAACACACAGTCTAAATTTAATAAATTATTCCAAAATATAGTGTATTTCCTTTTTAATAATATTGATTAAAAATTGGTTAATTGTTAATTTTATTCTTTTCAGAAAGTTCAAATTCATTTATTTTAATTCAGGCAAATTCTTTCAGAATAACGAACTTTTCCATATTTCATTTCAAAATTTCTAAGTCCAATAATCATTTTTCAAAATTTCTTAATTTAAATATTTTACTTTCAAAAACATATCTGGTGGAAAGAAAATTTAATTTTATTTAGATTGCTAAAATTTCATTTGTTTTCATCCATTAGTTTGGCAGTTGTAGATCTTTAATTACTTTCGTTTTTTCTGTTTTGAATTTCGTCGAGATTTGCGATCAGACGCCATTGATGAGTATTTAGATGTTTCAAGTAGACAAGAACCTTTCTTCCCGCGGATTTTGAACAAGGTCGTTTTGACAGCACTCCAAGGTCGCGATCGAATGTTCTAAATGCTATTTAATGCTGTTGCTAGGGTTGGAAGTGTCAGTGAAACGTCTGACTGTAACTTTGACTATGGTCTGTTGGGGCTTGTTCAGTGACTTTCGGACGGTTCGGATTTTTTGATTGGTTGTTGCGTAACCGCCCGGAAAGTTTTACCTGAGTGGGAAAATCTAGAGAGTATTCAGTTCTACTCAAGATTCGAAAAGATGTAGTCGCTACGATTTTTAGTTATCCGGGCTTCTGCCATTTTCTTTGGCGAAAGTCAGGACTCTAGGATGATGTTAATGTGTGATTTTAGTAATACGATGTATCCAGATGTTGAATAATTTTTTAACGTAATGAATTGAACAATAAGTCAAATTTAAATCTACAAATGATATCTTCCTGATGGATGGAGATGCTGGATCAAATATAAGCTGCGATTGGATATTCACTTGAGATGTTTTTTTTTCATGAATTCTTGAATCTTCACTTAATATGTTTGTTCATCAATGCTGTGGCTGAATCAGCAATTTAAATGTTCTTTAAGTAATTCTACTTCAAAAATTCTACTTCTTAATCTTCTTATATGCCTGTTTCAACAGTTTGATTGTCAAGTTTTACTGACGGAAATATGACTTCTTAAGTGTTGAGACTTAGGAGTGTATTGATGAGATATACATATCCATCTGTCATCCTGTCGCCAAACGTTGCTGCTTCTCAGAAATTAATCTAGCTTCCTAATTTTTGCTGTTCATATCTTAAAAACCTTCATCTTCCTTTGATAAGTAACAACTTATTAGAACTATCAAAGATATTTAAAGAATAACTGTATACACTGGACCGAGCCTACAACACTAATTCAATATAACTTTTTATATCTACTAAGATCTGCAAATTTTATTTAAAGAAAATATAATATTATAATAATAAACTGTATCTGATATTTGAAATAATATATCCTAAAGATATTAGATTACAATTGTCAGTGACTTCATAATCCTTGTTATCATTGATGCATTCGTATTATTAGAAAAGCTCGTATCGCTACATATATGATTAAGATGTCTGTTGTGATGTTAGTTAGTGATTTATTTATTTTATTTTGGTGCACTATTTTGTGAATAAATTACAGTTTAACTTCATCTTGGTGAGTTTGTCTTTTTCTATTATTTATATTTATGTGTTTCAGCTATGTTTGTAGTAATGGAATAAGTTCTATTTCCTAATTTATATAAGTATATTATAACTTAAGATTTAACTTTATGAATTTAACGTAATTTTAAACTTAACTTTTATGGCATCGCATTTTGTGCTGCTACTTACGATCATGCCTATAATGGTGTTTGGGGAAAGTGTTGAATATATGTTTTGTCTAAATTTTTAGGTTTTCTGAATCACTCCGGTGCGAGTCGCTGGTGATTCACCCTTTATTAATTTTTCCTTTTATATTCATCACGATCCCCAGATACCGTTATATATATATTTCTCTTAAATAGTGTGAAAATAAGGCTGAATTTGTAGTTTACCATTTGGCAACAATCATAGTAACATAAAATGAATTTGCCTTATTACATTTCACCAATCAGAAGCGTGACGTCATCATTGAAACTTACGTCATATTTAACAGAAAATTTTTTAATGGTTTTCATAAAATGCGAATATATTAAAATGATTGCGTTTAGTTATGTGTTAACCGTGGAAGAGCATAACAAAGATTATTTATTGAGAAATAATATTAAGTAATCTGTGTATATAAAATAACAGTAAATAATCTATCACAGTAAGTAATATGTAAAACGAAATGTTTCTGATGAAGAAAAGATGCATTTTCTTTCATGAATATAAAATACTTGCTATAACTGTATCAGTGATGACGTCATATTAACTGACATTTATTCCTGAACCTAAATATATTGAACTCTTGCTATTTATTTAAAGATACTTGGTATGCACAAAATAATATATTTCTGAAAATTACATAATTCCCAATTAATTATAATAAATATTTAAAGAAACTCAGGGATTTTAAAACAATCGCTTAAATGACGCTCTAATCTCAGAAGAGATGAATGGATCTGATGATGTAAATGATGTCATATTTGCAAGAAAGAATGCTTTGACCCTAAAAGTGTGATGGCACACTGACTAAAAATGTGATGGTACTAAAATTGTTTCAAACAGATTTTCCATTGTGTGAAAGAGTTACCTCCAAGAAAAGCATAGCAACAGCCAAGAAATGCATAGCAATGGTTTGTTAGGAACTCCCAATGACACTATGTTCTTTAGAGTCTATATAAAACTGAAATATTTTAGTACAATTTTGTCAGTATGTCGTCATATTCTCTTGCCTTTATTTCTACACGTGAAAGGAATGAACTCCGTACAATTAATTTAAAGATCATGTTTTGATATGCACAAACAAAACGATTCAGAAATTACGTCATTTAGACTAATTGTGTTTTCAACAATGTTTTCAATTGTTTTGTTTTTTTCATTAAAAAAAAAATTTAATTTCATATGTTAAAATGATTTATGACAGTACTCTTTCTGTCTAGAGTTGCTAAAAGTGGCGAGCGAGCGAAGCAAGTTGGGAGGAGAGTCCCCCCCTAGTGATATATATTTTTTATTTTTTTTTTTTTTGGGGGGGGGGGGGGGGGTGTTGAAATTTTGTGAAAATAAAAAATGCCAAAGTATATAGGTGTCTTTTATATATTTTTTAAAGCATATTAGGAAAATTTAACTTGTTATGTATGTTGTATTCATTGATAGAAACATTGTGCCATTTTATGTTTAGGGATGATGAGTATTTTTTATTTCATTCTCTCGGTGTAGATTTACTGCTAGTCTATCTCTACATATAAAAGTCAAAGTTTATGTATCTGTTCCTTATACAAAATTTATATTTTTTGACCAATTTGCATGAAATGCAACATACATACATTTTAGAACCCTGCCAAAAATAATGGCAACTTAAAAAAATTGCTCTTATCCCACTTTTTAACTATTTGCCTTAATTTATATTTATACAAATCTTTTATTTTCAAAGGCATTTTTTTTTCTTTTCTATTGCCACACCTTAAAAAACCTTAAAAAGAAATTGCATATGGACAATAGTCAAACACATGACTTTTTGGCAGTTTTTTGTATATAAAATTTTAAAAAATTATATAAAATTTAAAAAGTGAGTTAAAATGAAATATAGTATCTTCATTTCAAACCATTTGTAATTAAAACACATAATAATACAGATATTACAATTTCAGAAAAAAACTCATGAATATATATATATACGTACATAAAAAAATAATCTCCAAAGTATGATGTCACTTTCTACAGAAGAAACATAATGCATATTCAAATTAGAATCTGCACTAACTAGATAAAGCAATAAAAAGGCGTTATTTTAATGAAATCATTGTAGGCCAAATTTTTATGATTGAAAATGTAAGTTTCCATTTAAAAATCAAATTTGTGTTAACATCAGAGGAGGCCACTTGCTCTTCTCAAATTAACGTCCTTTATAAAGTAAAGGCTTTATTTTCAAGCCATACAAAATAAAATTTAACTGAATGCTATGCCATTTAAAAAGCTTTTTCTTTTTTTTGCATTCTTTTTCGGTATTGTCAAGAAAATAATATATTTTTCTGTTACACGTGTCAAAGCTGCTTTGTGTTGTGGAATTTTTAATGGAAAACTTTAATGCAAAGAAACCAGTTGCTGTCATGTTCTTAGACATGACTAAGCCTTTGACAAAGTGTGGCATGAGGGCCTGATTTATTAAATAATTCAGCAAAATTTGCCATCTGGATTTATACATTTTATACACTCTTATCTTGACAATCATACTTTTTAGGTTCACATTAATAATGCTCATCTACACTCCAATTTATCATTTCAGGCATCTTTTAGGGTTCAGTTCTTTTACCAATGCTTTTCAACAATTTTTTAATGATATACTTCATACAGTGTTAACTTACCTTGCTTTATAAGCAGACGATACTACTATTTACACTTCAGCACACCATCCTTATATTTTATATAGAAACTTGCAAAGACACCGTGACATGTTCATATACTTTGGTGCATTAAAATTAATGAATAGAAAACTGCTGCTATTTACTTTTCTAGAACTTTCTCCTACCTCAATAGACTAACCTTTAACAAAACTAACTTCCCTTGGAAAGATGACACAACATACCTAGGGCTTATCCTTGATAAAAGATTTTCCTTCAGAAAATATATTTTTATAATAAGAGATAAGGTCGCCAAAGCTTCCAAATCTCTTGAACCTCTCCTTAAAATTCCTGCTCTCTCTATTTACAACAAAACACTAATACATAAAGCCTGTATTCTCTCTATCATGACTTATGCATCTCTGATCTAGCATTTCATATGCAAATCTAGTATAGATAACCTGTCTAAATAGAAATTTAATAACCATCAGAAATGATTGCAGATACCTCCACAATACCCAAATCAGATGTGATTTAAATATTTGCTCCTTTATTCAACCGGTCAAAAAACTTACTAAAAATATTTATAAAAATATCTATAATATTCCCAATGAGATTATTGCTGAACTACTGGAGTATGATGTCTCTGACAGCGTTATTCAACATTGATTGAAGATAATGCATGATTTTGTTTCTGTTTTTCTTTTAGGTAGCTTTCAATACAAAAAAGTATAAAGATACCTATTGCAGCCGTTCGGAGGAAAACAGTTCCGGAAAATTTTGATATATTTTCACCGATCATGACCCCCAGACCCCAAAACCACCCTCCGTTCAAATGTTGATTTATATATATATATATATATATATATATATATATATCTGACCTATGTCATACGATAACGCCCGTATTTATAAATCGATTTTGATGAAACTAATTGTGTGTATTTAGGTCACTAATGTCTCGACCGAGTTCGTTGGCCAGCTTGGTCCGCCATTTTGTTTCAAGATGGCGGCCACTTAAAGATTTAAAACTAAAATAGATATACAAAAAAAAATAATAATTCAAATTTATTTTTTAATTACGTGTTAGGCCTTGATACAAGGATTCCAGAGCATTTTTTGGTTTACCTCTATCTTAAAAAATGGCTGAGATAGAGCAGTTTGAAATTCTAGGGTGGCTGACATTTTGAAACAAAACAGCACATTAACGCGATTACTCGCAAATTATTTTCTTTCATTGTTGTAATAATTTTCCCAATCATATGCATAAAACTATATATTCATATCCGTTAGCGCCAAATTCTCGCCAAAATTGGCGATATTTGGCGAAATATCGCCAAATTTGGGGAACCAAAATAAGTCTTCATAAATGAAGCCAATTTGGGTATTGCTCAATAAATTGGCGAATTTCTTATTCAAATTCAGTATTAACGAATCTTTTGTAAACGTTTCTTTGCATTTTAACTTGCTGTTTTCGTGTAACATTAGCTAAAATTTTAAAACGAAGATATAGGAAAGCTACCTTTTCCTCCCGGTACAGGCCGGAAGGACTTTTTTCATGCATTTAACTTAAATTTCATACACACACACACACACATATATATATATATATATACTTATTGTAAAATCCCGATTGTAAGCCTCCCCCCCCCCTTTTTCAAAAGCAAAAACTGTTAAATTTGGGGGGGGGGGCTTATAATCGAGATTTTTCTAAAAAATTCATTAAAAAAACAATTATTATCATTAATTTAGATGTAAAAAGAATAAATACAAGGGTGATAATCTTCTGTATTTCCGCAGATTTTTGCTTTAAAAAAAAATCATCTAAATCTCTCCTACTCTACTCCCCCTCCAACAAGCATCTAAAATTTAAAATCTTAATTTTTTTTTTTTTAATTTGTTCTTTTATTGTAACAATAAACAATCAATTATCTAAATTTCAATGACTAAAATCAAAGACTAACCCCCACCTGAAATTACAACTGCAAAAAAGAGGAAAATTTTTGCTTTCCTTGCACATTTTTAGAAATCCCGCAAAAATTATCATGGGAAGGAGGGTGTCCCGCTCAAAAAATTTCACAATTTTCTGGAGAATTTTGCTTTTTGAAACGACGATCAAATCTCACGACTCACTGACAACTTTTGCAAAATTTTCCTGCGTCCGATTGACGAATTTCAAAATTTTTTCCCACAACTGATCGTTGAATTTCAGGATTTTATTTCTCCTGCAATTGATCGATGAATTTCGCGATTTTTTCCTGCAACCGATCAACAAATTTTGAAATTTTATTTCTCCCGCAATCGATCGATGAATTTCATGATTTTTCCCTGTCATGTTGGTGAATTTCATAGTTTCTTCTTGCGACAGATTCATACACTTCTCATTTAAGTATTTTTCCCCTGAGGACAGATTAATGAAATTCGCGTTTTTTTCCTTGCATCTGATTGAAAAATTTGGGGGGGGAGGGATTCCCGGGACAGACTGATGAATTTTGCAATCATTTTCAGCAACCAATTGGCGAATTTCATGATATTTTCCATGACCGACTGGCTAGACTTCTCATAAATATTTTTCCTCTGAGGACAGAGTGATGAAATTCACAGTTTTTCCCTGCATACAACTGAAAAATTTCATGATTTTTTCCTGGGCCCAACTGACTAATTTCGCAGTATCTTCCTGCAACGACTGACGAATTTAACAATATTTTTCCACAACTGACTGGCAAATTTCACGATATTTTCCACGATTGACTGGTGAATTTCACGTTTTCTTCTAATGGCAGATTTATAGACTTTTCATAAATATTTTTCCTCTGAGGACAGATTGGCAAAATTCCCAGTTTTTTCTCTGCGTCCAACTGAAAAATTTTGCGATTCTTTTCCGGCGACCAACTGGCGAATTTCGCAATGTCTTCCTACATCGACTGACGAATTTAACGATATTTTCCCACGACGAATTTTGCAATATTTTCCTGAAATTGTTTGGCAAATTTCGTAATGTTTTCCAGGACCGACTGGCAAATTTCACATTTTCTTCTTGTGGCAGATTCATACACTTCTCATATAAGTATTTTTCCTCTGAGGTAAGATTGACAAAATTCACAATTTTTTCCCTGCATCCAACTGAAAAATTTGTTTTCCTACTCTGTAAAAATTTAGCAATAATTTTCTGTGACTGACTGGGGAATTTCACAATATTTTCCCACGAACAACTGACAAGTTTCGTGTTATTTTTGCAATCAATCAGTGAATTTCACGATTTCTTCTTGTCGAGGATTGACAAAATTCACGATTTTTCTCCTGTCCCTGACTGAAAATTTTTGCATTTTTTTCCTACGGCTGACTGACGAATTTTGCAATTTCTTATTCCGCGAGCGACTGACAAATTTCCAGATGTTTTCCACAGCTGATTGGCAAATTTCGCAGTTTCTGCTGGTGAAAGACTGATGAAATTCACTTTTTTCTTCTCGCGTCTGATTGAAAATTTCAATTTTTCCCTGCAACTAACTGATGAATTTTGCTTTTTTTCTCACCATCGATTGACGAATTCCTCGATATTTTCCTGCAGTCAGTTGAAGAATTTCACGATTTGTTTCCTGCGACTGATCAACGAATTTTGTGATTTTTTTTCCATGACCAAAAAAGGAAAAGAACCTAAAGGGCAGTAAGGGCCACCAGACAATGCGCCCTGACAAATTGGTCTAGAGACTAAACAAAAATGAGATCAGAAAAACTGCAAAGATCTTGTCAGCGATCCCAAGCTCCCACTAACCTTCCAAAATATGTGGATTAATTTGACCCAGTTTAACAACGTTTCGAACCAGAAAATTTATTTAGTTAATTTCAGATTTTGATGTGGAATATATTTAACTAGCAAAACCCGTGGCTTTGATCACGTAATTGTTGAAAAATGCCATGTAGTATTCGTGGGCCTATTTTCATTAGTAGAAATTTTACTGCCACAGATAATTAAAAAATTACTAATTAAGCCATATTTGGAGTAAATTTCATTCTTATACTGCATTAGGCAAACATAAGACTTGAATGAATGAGAAGAGCTAAAATTAATTCCAAATAATGGTAATTTAGAATGTATTTTGAAGGTTTCCCTTTCATTTCATTTTTCATTTGAAATTTTTAGAAACAGTTCTAAGCAAGTATTTACATATTAAAAGTAAGCATCATGCCAAATTCCAATCTTCTAGTTAAGCGAATTTCTGTAATAACTATATCACAGAAATTGCAATTTTAAAACTTTTTTGTTCTTGCACACATTAAAATTTCTAAAATTTTAAAAACTATTTGGTGAATGAATTTGTGTTCTCTAATGTAATAGCTATGTAAAATTTCAAGTTTCTAAGCAAATTCAGATAAATCATAGTTTAGAAGGTTTTTAGAACTTTTCTAGCTCATTTCACTCTTTTAAATTTCGATTTTTTTTTAAACCATTCTTAGCAAGCACTAAAATATTAAAAATTGCTACCATGCCAAATTTCACCTTTCTAGACCAACAGCATCACTAAAATTGCAATTTTAGAAAGTTTTTTGCTTCTGCCCCTTTTTTAAATTCAAATTGTTCAAAATTGTAAAAATTGTTCTGTGCTTCGTCTAAAAAATAAAAGGCATGTCAAATTTTAAATTTCTATCCCTAACAATTTAGAAAAAACTACAATTTATAACATTTTCTGTTCATTTCGCACCTTTAAATTTCGAATTTTTAATAAGCTGTTTATACCGAACGTCTGCATCTTAAAAGCTGCCACTATGCTAAATTTCAAGTTTCTAACCCGGATAAATCCAATTAAATCATAATATAGAACATTTTCTGCTCATTTCAGCCTGTTAAATTTCAAATTTTTTAGAAATGGTCTTTTCATTTGCATTTTAAGAGTAACCACAATGCCAAATACGAAGCTTCTATATACCAGCTGTACCACATAAATTGCAATTTTAGAACATTTTATTTTTGCTCCTGCTATTTTAAATTTTGAATTTTTAGTAAACTGTTCCAGGTGATCATTTACATGACTAACAACTATGCAAAATTTAAAAACATTTTTAGAATGCTTTTTGCACTTTCACACTTTTAAATTTCAATTTTCCAAAAAACTTTTCTGTGCAACCAGTTAGATCTTAAAAGCAACAACCATGTCAAACTTCAAGTTTCTATGCTTAACAATTCCATAGAAATCTATCTCAATTTTAAAAGTTTTTAGAATGCTTTTTGTACATTTCACTCTTTTAAATTTCGATTTTTTTTTTTTTAATTGTTCTGTGCGACCATTTATGTTTTGAAAGCGACAGCCATGTCAAATTTCAAGTTTCTATCCCTAACAATTCCATAGAAATCATAATTTAGAACGTTTCCCGCTCATTTCGTCTTGTGGAATTTTGAATTTCTTTACAAACCATTGTTAGCGAGCATTCGTATCTTAAAAGTAACCGCCATGCCAAATTTGAAGTTTCTAATCCTGTCAGTATAAAAAAAATGTAATTTACAGCATTTTTTCCTTCTTTACCCTTTTAAATTTTTTTTTTTTTTTTTTTTAACTGTTCTGGGTGTGCACTTGCGTCTGAAAAAATATCAGCCATGCCAAATTTCAAGTTGCTGTCCTTAACAATTCCATAGAAATCGTAATTTAGAATGTTTTTAGAACGTTTTTTGTTCATTTCGCCCTTTCAAATTTTGAATTTTTTTTTATTTGTTCTTAGAGAGCACTTACATCTTATAAGTAACTACCATGCCAAATTTTAAATTTCTAGCCCCTTCAGTATTACAAAAATTTCAATTTTAGAACGTTTTTTGCTACCACACCCCTCTGGGATATTGACATTGACATGAAATATAGCTTATGTAAGAGCAGGTACTGTCACCACCAATTTGCAACATTACGTTTGAAATCAGTTTGGTAGTTCTAGAGATTCAATAGAAATTGTAATTTAGAATGTTTTTAGAACGTTTTTCGTTCATTTCAGCCTTTTAAATTTAGATTTAAAAAAAAAAAAGATTTGATCTTAGAGAGCATTTACATCGTATAAGTAGCTACCATCTCAAGTTTCTTGTTTCTAGCTCCTACAGTATAAAAAAAAAAATCGCAATTTTAGAACTTTTTCATTCCTGCACCTCCCCTGGAGGTAATGGCACCAACTTAAAATATAGCCTATGATGGAGCAGGGATTGTCACCATCAATTTGCCATCATCACTTTTGAAATGGGTTTGATAGTTCCAGAGATTACCTCCTAAACAAACAAACAAACATTATTTTTTAATAATACTAATATAGATTTAATTTCTTTAAAAAATTTCTGGTCCAAAATGTATTAAACCTGGGTCAAATTAACCAACATATTACGGAAGAATAGTGAGAGCTTGGCACCTCTGTCTTGTGATGCACATGAAGAAAATTTTTTGGATCTACAAGGAAATTATTTAGAAACAACAAATTATTTTATCATTGCAATTCACAGAAATTAGGTCTTGACAATTTGAAGTCAACCTATAGTTCTTGTGTAATAGAAGAAATGAACCAACAGTTAAACTAAAATTTAAATACATAGAACCTAGTTCAATCAAAGAAAATACCAGAGGTTCCTTGAGAAAAAGTAAAAGTGTAACTTGAAGTAGTAAAATTGTGAAGGAGCAAAGTCTGCAAGGATTTGTAAAATTGGGGTGGTAAACACTTTTCTCCTTGTGATAGAGTAAAAGTATACCTTGTGAAAGAGTCTTCAGCATCCTAAATCGAATAAAATCTAAATTCAGAAATTCATTTAACAACCCAATTGTTAGAGCCCCATAATATTTGGGGAAAGTTGAAAAATAACGTTGTATAAATAAAGCTTGACTTTCTTCCTTTTTTTAAATAAAATAAATAAACATTTTGCATAATTATTCTGAGTTGCTGATTTAATTTTTTTCAAAGGTATTTTGTCATTTCTATATTTATTGAATTCTTTAAATAGCACGTAAAATAATAGTGGGGTTTAAAGATTTTTTTTTCTCCCTCCTAAACAGTTCAACTCCTCTCCATTTAAAAATATTGGGAGGGAGACTCCTCTCTTAGGAAATTTTGAATTTCAAGCCCTGAATGAGTTTATAACAAATCTGGAATTGCCCCTCTTAAAAATCAAATTGCTCTCCTTTGGGGCCCCACATTCAGAACCACTGCTCTAAATCTTTAACTTAAATTATTTTTCAAGATCAAAATTTACAATCAAAAGTTTTCACAAAAATACATGATACTTAAAGCATACATTTATCAAATATTTTTTAATTTATAACTTACTTTCATTTGATACAAGGTAACCCAGTATATAAGGTAAAAAGAACCGATCAACCACATTATTATAAAGGCGTGAATGAACAATCTAATAGCAGTTATTTTCATTCGAGTTTCTAACGATCTTCTAGAAATTTCCTTTTTAGAACGATCTTCAAATAAACTTGTCTGGAATAAAAACAATTTTGCAGAAACAAAAAATAAGATCAAGATCTAATCATACATAGAGTGAGTGTTTAAGTAAATAATTTTTCAAACCTTTAATTCCAAGATAATTTTGTCATGCTGAATACCAGCAATTTTAAGATCTTTAATGCAATAATCCCAACAAGAAAATATTTCATTTATATAGTAGTTAGATCGAGTATTTTGAGCCAGAAAATTTTCCTGTCTTCCAATTGAAGAGCTAACAAAGAAAATGCAAAAAAGCATATTATTAAATTACAATTGAAAACTTTAATAATTTTAATTTACAAAAAAACATAAAATTTGTTAGATCATTTCATACATGATAATCAACAAAAAGGTTTTAAAGATAACTGAGACTGATACAGTTTATCATGCAATATATTTAAGTCGATAAAATTAATTTGCTGATTATTAGTATAACAGTAAATTTAAATTCCGTCAATTGAAATGTTTGTAAACTTTTTTTTTCCTTTCAAACAAATAACAGTTTATTTCATGCCTTTTAATTATTTTAATACTTTCCAATATAATTAAAAAGTGTTTATGATTTTGGCTTATTTTTCTGATTATCTATCTGCATTCTAACTTACATAAATATGTTTGGAAAAAAAACTATGAAACATTTATGTCTGTTATCGAAGTTCACTACAGTATGTACCATATTGAAAATGGTCTAGGTAGAGATTGTCATTCATCAAATTATTATCATATCATTAAAAAAATAGATATATTACGGCCTATGAGCGGTAATTATTTGAAATACATTTTAATGAGCAACAATATGGTAAACATAACAAAATTAATTATACATTATTGAAATGCACTAAAAATGCTTCCTATAAAAAGAAATGATGTGCATAGCATTTATATTTCTTTTACAGTGACAGATAAAATAACATGGATATATTACAATCTGTAGATGGTGATTGTTTCAAGTGTCTTTTAATGATTTTATACAATTTCAAACAAAGAAAAATTAGTATATTTATTTAAGTTCACTATAGCATGCTTCCATAGAAAATATGTGCCAACATTCATAGTTTTTTTTTTTTTTTTTTTTAACAATGCCACAGAAACTAATTAACATCTATATAGAGGTCAATTTTGGTGACACACACAAAAAAAAAAAAAAAAAAAGACTATATATTTGGAAAATTTCAGAAATATCTTCTATGATCCATAGCAGTCAGGTTATTGAGAATGCTCCAGATTCCTGTGATGCAATCACAACATTTTCTTACCAAAACAATGGTTTAAATAGGATTGTTTCACAGTCAATGACTTTAGCATAACTGCTATATTAGAGACTTCAGCAATCTTTGATTTTGCATTTCAGTGGTTGCTTCGCAATCACTTGCCAAACTAGAGATTATGCTTTCCCTGTTATTTCTTGTGTTCTGCTTATTGTATAATGTTTTTTTTACATGTATTTTGGTGATGCAATTAGTTTCTTCTAGTATTATTATGGATCACAGAGGACTGATTTCTCTAATCTTCTAAATAAGTGTTGCCAATTTTTGTGGCAAAAGTCACCCAGATTAATGTCTATACAAGCCCTTCCATTATATTCATTATTCCAAGTGTAGGAATTTGACTCTTGGAACTCTTGTTGTCCAGTGGTACTAGACTTCTGACTGAATGCTCATTGTTCAATCCCATTAAGCAGATTCCAATACAATGCTTGCAGAGCTGAACTTTTAAAAAGATAAACATAGTTCTTTATACATTATTTTATAGCTTAACTGGTAAGTTTTGAAAGTTTTATTATAATTTTTGCATGTTGGACCTTATAATTCTATAATTTTCTAATGGTTTACAAGGAAAAGAAATTTCACAGCACTGGATGTATTTTAATAGGAAAATTCTGTAGCAAGATTCAATGTCAGATCACTAAAATAATCAGCAAAATTCTTGCAACAAAGCAGAATTCTTCAAAAAGCTCAAAGATAAAGGTAGTACTGAAAATATTACAGTAGTACTGACTATTTTATGCACACGGCAGCCCTTTTTAAATTACTTTAGGCATGCTTTCAGTTATTTTCCCTGTGAAATATATCAATCAGTCACAGGAAAAAAAAAGTGAATTTCATCAATCGGCAGGGGGGGGGGGGGGATCTTAAAAGTCATCGAACAACTGAGGGAGGAGTGGGTAATATTAGTTAATTGGCCACAGAAAAAAAAAATTGTGAAATTTGTTGATCGTCTGCAAGGAAAACAATTACAAAATTCAGTGATCAATTGGTGTAAAAAAATGCACATTTTTTCAATTGGGCATAGAAAAAACATCATGAATTCAATCTGTTGCAAGACGAAACAGCAAAATTCGCTAATTGGTCATGAAAAATAATGCAAAATTTTATACAATCAACTCTCTGAAATCCATACACTCAGGGACCGAGGAATTTACAGATTATAGATTATGCCTTTGTTTACATTTTAATTTTTAAAGTCAGACTGTAAATTACAAACAATTACACAAAAATTACACAAAAATTGCAATAGAAAAGGAATGTATAATACAAAATTGGTTTCATGTATTCAATAACTAAGTTAATACAAAGAAAAATTAAATTATATACAATACAAATTTTACTGATTATTCACTTTCTTACACATTAACACAATGGTAGTTTAAGTTTTGGTTTGTTGTCAATATTTTTTTCTGTAGTCTATGAACACTGATTACTTCATGCTCTTAGGGTTGGCTTGATTTTGTCTAACCTGAAAAAACCCAAGCAGGATTTTTCAAAATCCTTATTAAAAATTTCACTTATTTAACTAATGATAAACATATTTATTTAAACCAAACATAATCTGTATTTTATTACATGGACATAGAGTTTTCAGAAACACCTGATGGGGCCCAATTTCTCTATGCAATAAAAGCCTGAAAAATTCTCATGGAAAAAATATTTCGCTAAAAACATATTGAAAAAAATTATGTAAAATTGTGCAATATCAAGAAACAAATAGAATGAATAATCTTCTTGTTTGATAACTTTTCAAGTTAGAAGTGACCAGGGAATGAGTAATCTAACCAGAGAAGTTTAGAAAAGGTGAATTTGTGTGAGTAAGTCAGAAAGAAAAGTGGAAAATCTTCATTTTTGGAACTAGTCAACCAGAGTTGCCAGTCTGTACATTTTACAGGCTTTTTGTACATTGTACATTTAAACTGTTTCAAAACAAACTATTTTTAATTAAATGAAATTAGTGAAAGGTTTATATTTTAAATGTAATGAATGCAATACTAATAATGGTGATGGGAACAATATTTGGCAATTTATCACCTCCACTCATCTAACATAGAACTACAAAAAACTCTTGTTTCTTATGTAATCCAGTTTAAAAATGGGAATATTTTCTAAGTTTATTAGTACGAGTATCTAAAATGGAAACTATTTTGTCACTTTAGTCATGACGTTTTTGTTTTAGTCATGTGAAGACACTACAATAATAACCACTTTATAAATACAAATCTTTTTATTTTGATCTTAAAATCTTCGAGTCCTCACCTCTCTCTTCTCAAATTTGTGAGAGAACAAAAATTTTATGCTTAAAAAAATGTACATTTTTCCATAATATAATGAGAAATACAGCTATCCATACACATACACAAATAATTGCCACTGTTTGTTTTCATGTTGCTCAATTTTCAATCAGGCTGTCATTTTCTCAGATTCACAAGCTGCGATTCTGGCGGTTGCCAACTGCTCTCAAGCCCGTTGCTTCATGTCTGTGCTGCAGTGCAGATCTTTAATAAGAAAAATGCATGAAAAACATAAGACAATTGTCTTACAATGGATCCGCTCACACTGTGGTATTCCCGGTAACGAAAAGGCGGATGAATTGGCCAAAAAAGGTTGTGCTGTTAATCAGGCTTCATGTAAATTAATTAACTATAAGTCTGCCTCTTCAATGGTTAATCAAATAATTAAGACATCACATATATCTCGACTGAAGGAATGAACAAAAGAAAAATCGTGGAGAAATACCATCTCTAATCTCCCCGATTGTCCAAGAAGCAGTGCTGTGGCTGCCTTTTGTCTCGCGACAAAGCATGATTGTTTATATGCTCATCTTTTCCGTCTCTAGATAGTGGATAGTCCTGCCTGCCCCCTCTGCTACAGTGGTGCGGCGATGACTACTGATCACCTCTCTGATTGTTCAGCACTCACGAAGAACTGCATTTACTCCCGTTAATGGGAGGCTAGAGACTCTTTACACATTTTAACTTCTTGATTTTATGTTGTTCCCATTTTAATTACCCTTTACTTTGTTCCTGTGTTTGGTGTTATCTTTTTACTTATATTTCTGTTTTTTTTTTTCATGATCTCTGTACGGCGTAAGGATAATGTCTGTTCGCCTGCTGCATTGGAAATTTAAAAAAAAGTATATTACATTTTTCAAAAAAAAAAAAAAAAAACCTCTGGCACTCAACAAGATTTAGAGTTTTGTGACTATTATTTAATAAAGCTTTTTGCTAATTACATTTGAAGCAATTTTATTTTAACTGTTTTTGTGTATTTGTTATTGTGGGTGATCATCAAATTTCAGCTATCCCAGGTACTGTGTTCAGCATCTACCTCCCCACAAAATACAAATACAGTAAGTCATTAAGTATACACTCTCAAAAATTCTCATAGCTTGGGACAAAGGATTTTTTGGATTTCTGAATGTTGCAGATTTAAATCATCACTTTATTTTCATCTTAAAACTTCATCAAAAATCTTTTGTAATAATTGCTAATAGTATATATCAGTAACAGTATATCTAATGAAAATACAAGCAATTTATTAAAATAAACAATTTATTTTATTAAAAACTAGCATGCTACGCCCGCTACGCTTGGCAATTTTTCTAAATGTATCTTAAATCAAACGAAATGGCTTTGTAATTTAAAGCAATATGGATCTTCACCTACGGATGCTACCCTAGTCAACATTTTCAAACGAACCTTGAATCAAACGAATTATATCAATGGATTTGAGCATGTATTTTAAAGCAATAGGGACGTTCACCTGGTTTTTCCTTCAATATTGCTGTAAACGATGCGAATGACATTGCGTTATATTATATCATACATTGGACAAAATTTGGGTTAGTAAAAAAGCAACTCATTTAGTTGATTATTTATAGTAGAGTTTGGTAGGGAAATGAGGCCATTATGAGATTATGGCAACAGGAACTAAAATGTTATCTAGTCAACATACTACTAAAAAAGAGAGGATTACAATGATTGCATAGATTGACCACTGAACTTAAATAATGTTCAGATGATTCATTTTCATATGTAAGTTCTTGAACACCATCCCTCTTTTTTGTCTCTATGAGAGGTTCTGGTAACGTAAGTACAATCTCACTCTATGTTACGTTATATTTCGCAATATACGTCCTCTTCTGGCAAGTCTACTATGGTTTTTCATTTTTCGATTCCAGCAGAGTAAATACAGTCAAAAATGTAATAAACTGTTTCCACATTAAAAACAGTGTTTAACTTTCATATTTAAAAACAATGGTGACACATAAAACAAGAAAGAAAAATTCTGCATCAAGCATAGATTATGTAACACTTTCCAACGCTAATTTTACAAATCATTATCACTTAATAAGCTGAAAGATAAGTAAACAATTTGGAAAACACATAACATATTTAAAAACATAATTTCAGGAATTTCCAACATATACAATATTCGGAAAAATATCAGAATACTTTTATTCAGCCCTGTATATGATCTATAGATTTGTATATATACTACATAGGATGCTAAATTTTAGTTTAGTTAGGAAACACGTAGCACAATTTAAAATTCTCCTTCTGAAGTTTCTGTCAATAAACGGAAATGTGTTTACGAACTTTTGTGCTGCCCTGTATATGAAATACAGAATTTATACACACCAAGTAATAGACAAAAAGTGAGTTAAATTTAAAATCGCGTTCAGCAACTTAAAACGCACTTCCAGAAATTATTGTTAACAGACAGTAAAGAATTCTTTTGTGTGTCCCTGTAAATGAACGATGACTGCTATACACACAATATTCTGTAGTAAGCTTCTTGTAATGCACCTTAGTGATATATATAAATTTCAATGCGTTTGAAATAGTGAAACATTATTTAATTAAACCGCAAACGATTTTTCTCCACAGACGTAATATAACGGAATTCTTTTGACTGTCCCTGTAAAGTAACTATAAGTGCTATGCACACCATATTCCATATTAAGCTTCTTGTAATGCACCTTAGTGATATATATCAATTACAATGTATTTGAAATTGTGTAACATCATTAAAGTAAACCGCAAATGATTTTTCCCCATAGACAGTAATGTAATGGAATTCTTTTGAGTGTCCCTGTAAAAAAACTATAAGCGCTATACACTTTAGTTGAAATAGGGAACATGCTATAGATAACGACAATAACATGTAAAAATTTCAGGACAATCCGAGCATATTTACGGGAGTTACACGGACAGACGGCCATACAGCAGACAAACCGAAGTCATAAACACTTTTCAACTAGGTTGGAAAGTGTTAAAAAAGTGCATTTTTAAAGCTGAATAGTTTGAATAAAATTAAAATGACGCCTTTGCCACTGTCTTTCCATTTTTTAAACCAGTTGCATTCGTGTAACCGTTAAGAGACTACTTCACTCAGACGAAAACACAGGATCGCTAATGTTAATCCTATGGAGGAAATATTTTAAGATATTTTGTTCACATTTCAATATTTTTAAATGATTTTTTTTTGCATTGGATAGCTGAGGTCAATTTCTATGCACGCTTTTTTGTACTTTTTCGATTTTTGTTGCAGTTTTTTTTATTGAGGATACTTTTACTTTCAAAACCGGTTCCGAAAGTGAAATTATTTTAATTAAAAAAAATTGTAATCAAAATCGAAAAAGTACAAAGGAGCGTGCATAGAGATTGACCTCAACTATCCAATGCAAAAAAAATCATTTAAAAATATTGAAATGCGAACCGAGGTATCTTAAAATAATTCCTCCATACGATTAACATTAGCGAGCGGGTGTTTTCGTCTGTGTGAAGTAGCCTCTTAAACAGAAAAAAACCCGGATGATTAAGTCTGGTAGAAGAATAAACCTCTAGTTTGCATCCAATAAAATCTTCCTAATCTTCCATAATCTTGTCAATATCCAAGTTTGACGTCAAACATTAGAAGTGCTTGAAACGATATGATTACTAATGTACCAGAGTTAGTTATAAAACGCCAATTTTACGCGCCAAACTGTGTTCCATTAAATAATGTCAAATTACTGTTAATTCAATTATAAATATTTCATTAACAAAATTCCATATCTTAAATAAAACTGACAATGATAAAGTTAGTTATGCAAAATGTTTAGTAATAATCTTTTTGGTGAATACTTAAACCGAAGATTTTCTTTGCATTTCTCTAAAGAGCATAATAACACGCAGAAATAAATTCATTTGTCACTATGTTTAGCTGCTAGGGTTGTGTGTAAGTCGAAAATGCTTTATAATGGTCGAAAAATTATCTAATCAGAATTTCAGGTACTCGTTTTTCTTATCCAGGCTGAAATGATAAATCGACAAATATTATTTATTCCATTCGCCACCATTGACATTACAAAGTTTTTCATACATTGGAAGCATTGCTTTTTTGGTACAACTTTGCTTCATAATGAAAAAAACCCCATAAATTTAGCAATCGCTAATTTTAAAAGTCATCTAATCTTCTGTAACCTGAATCGTCGTCCAGAGTAACCTTCAAACATAAACAAAACATCCAACAATATAGTAAAAATGCCAACTGGCAGGTGACCGGAATACGGATGAGTAGTCCAATATCTTTTAAAAACCTTCCTGAAAGAAGGGAAGATATGCAGAAAAAACTAAAAAGAAATGACAAATCAAAAAGAGCATCGAAAGTTTATTTCAGCAAGCAATTTTTATTGCAAAATGTCGCCTTTTGTGACAGTAATAAAACATAATTGCACGCATCTCTTTAAGAATATTCTTTAGTTCCTAACTTTTGATGCAGTGAATATTTATATAAGTGAAATTGTCGATATATTTAAAAAAAGAAAAAACAGAAAAGAATAGACAATATTCACTGATCTAAGTTCGAGGCTATAAAAATCATATGTTTGGTGAAAACAAACCGGCATGTTTCCGTAGTAAATTTTTAAATGTCTAAAATTTAACTATTTTACAATATGTGTTTGAGGGGCAGACATTCACTAAAATTTAAATATTTAATCCCATATTTATAACAATAACTGCTATTTATATAATTTGCATTTGAATATAAAAATTTACTCCAAAAAGAGTCACAGATGTCATATACGCACCACATTGGTGCGATCTTTTCCCCCTGCCAATTTGGTGAAAACTTTGTTTTGAATATTAGTTACAAATAGCATGCAATAATAAATAAACAGTTATAAATAATAAACATAATAATAAATATAATAATAAATATAAATATCACAATAAATAGTAAATATTAAATTTTTTAACACATAAACAAAATAACCGGGTTACCATGTTTAGCATAAAATTGACATTTTGTTGTAATTGCACCAATGTGGTGCGTATATGACATCTGTGCCCAAAACGGATCTCGTATACACAAAAAAACACTATTATTGCTAATATCGCTATAGCTGATGTCACGCTTATGCATTTTTGACTTAAAAATCACATTGTTTGGCGAAAAAAGTAAAAAATCGTAAATAAACAAATAATATGTAACTCATAAATGCAGTCATTTTTACAATTACATCTGCTAGTCCCTCTTGTAAGTGACATGATAGGGGAGTTATATATAAAAAAAATTAACAGAAAGAAAAAAAATTGTCACTCATATTTTATCTAATGAAATTATCAGATGCATTTTTGTTAACCTGACACAAACGATAAATTGCCAAAAATTGACTTAATTGCAATCTCATGCATTGCAAATATTTTTAAGCATTAGAAACATTCCTTTGGGATTTAAATTAAATATTTTCATTTTATAATATTATTCCTCATTAAAAGTTTTTTTTCTTTTTCCTTTTTGTGTGTGTGTGTGTGTGGGGGGGGGGGGGGGTAAATTAAATTAATAACATAATTTTTATTTTATTTTTCTATGTGTTTGCATTATTTTCTAATATAGCCGTTTCAATTCTTTCACCAACAGTAATGGTCGCCAAAAATATCACTTATGGTAACCTTACCGTCCAAAATAACAGAACTTTTCATCATAATTCTATAACTAAACTATGTAGAACTATATGTTATATACTAAAACCTTCCCTGAAAAATGATCTATCCAACAGTGCAAGTTCCATCAAATTCTGTTCAGCAGAACTTGAATTATAAAGGAACGGAATGAAATTTTCGTTTGTGTTTTATGTATGGATGTTAATATATATTACTATTTCATCAACAGTAGTTAAAGAGCCATAATTTTATATTTTAAAATCATTTAAGCACCCTGCACACATTCAGCAGTTCTTATTCAATCACAAAAGTCTGCATCATTAAAAAAATTTTATATTTTCCTTCATAAACAACTCCTGCATCAAAGACCCTAATGATTTAGTATCTGTGAGTGCTCTGAAGAGGGCATTATAATCTTTTCATCTGTAGCACAAATTACTCAGCTTAGAATTCACCAATCAAAACATTGACATCTTTATTTGTTTTCACTGAATTTTGACTGAAAAGTTCTCTGTTTACATTGCAAATGATGTATGGATTTTTAATAGTTGACTGTAAATCTGATTTTTTTTTTTTTTTTTTTTTTTTTACTATATTCCAGACATTTTCAGTATTTAATATTAATAAACATAATAAACAATCCAACAAAAGTGATCATAATAAACAACTTTTTTTTCTTTTTATAATATTAATACAACTTCATTACAAAATTTAAATAGATAATCATTTAAGGATAATCATTATTTAAATGACACTTCATAATTAACTTATTTTGTAAAACATTTTAAGAATAAGTTTAAGTTTTTAAAGCTTATCTTATTATTTATAGGAAAATAAATCTTAATATTTATATATGATATACATACTACTGAATCATCATGATGCAGGAAATTATAAATGTTGCTATAAGGATACATAAAAATGCAAATCCTACATTATATACATGTCCTAGTGGTGTGACATTAAAGGGATGATATGATCCAGTGAAAAGAATAGTTGGCTCTAATGAGCCCTGTAAAAAACAAAATATGTAAAGAAGGATGCAAAAAATTATATTTAAACATAAAACTAAAAAAAAAGTAATATAACATACATTTTGAACTTTAATTTCTAA
Source organism: Maratus michaelseni (assembly GCA_963931845.1). Lineage (NCBI taxonomy): Eukaryota > Metazoa > Arthropoda > Arachnida > Araneae > Salticidae > Maratus > Maratus michaelseni. The sequence continues at coordinate 179,734,854 of OZ007587.1, read as the reverse complement.
CAATTGTCAATCAATTAATAATATTGTTTAACACACTGAACAAATCATTATAATTTGGATATTTAATCATTACATCATACATACACAGTAAAAAACAACAAAAAACAGAAGAGCTTAATTTTTTCCACACAGATATTCAAGTAATATTTCAAAAATTTCATCCCGAAAATTTTCTAAGATTAAGTGAAATACAATGATAATCTGGTGGTTATAAAATAGACAAAATCGTAAAAGAGTCAAACGTGTCTGTCATTAATGCTATCCTAACTCCAAAAGTAACACTAGATATCACAACATATTCTATTAATTTTTAGTTAATCGCTTATATCTTTACTTCTAGCAGATTATAATTAACCAGTTGGATATGCCAATCCAAAAATTTTCTTCTATCTCATACATGTTAATGCTTCAAAATTCGCTATCACACTGCCAAAAAATAATCACTATTTTTTGTCATTCTGTTGTATCTCAGCTGCTTGCAAATCGTTGGGTTTCCTGGATGTGAACAGCTGATGTATTATAATAAACTACGAAAAGTCCTTCTGGCCTGTACCGGTAGGAAAAAATAGCCACCCTATTGCTTGGTTTTTGAGATTTTAGCTAATTCAACTGAAAATACACAAAGCTAAAATGCACGTAACCTGATTACAGAAGAGTGATTCCCAGTTCTCGTCTATATTGAATTTGAATGAGAATATCACCAAATTAGACAGACATAGCCAAGTTGGCTTCATATATGGCAACATATTTTTGTCACCAAATTTGTCACTATTTTGCCAATTGTCGCCAAGCTTGGTGAGAATGTGGCATTAGCGAAAATAAATATATAGTGTTAAGCATGTGTGTTGAAACGATAGTTACAACAATGAAAGAAAATTTGGTGAAACCATGTTCACTAAAACTCATAAATTAAACCTGTTTATGGAGGAATCATGCTGTATTGTTTCAAAATGTCAGCCACCTTATAATTTCAAACTGCTATATCTCAGCCATTTTTTAAGATAGAAGCAAAACAAAAAATACTCTGCAATCCTTGGATCAAGGCTGAACATTTAATGCAAAAAAATTTTTAGGATTTCTAATTTTCTTGTACAATTTTTTGAAATTGAAATCTTTAAATGGGTATCACAACGCCCCCTCAGGCGCAATGTCCCCAAATTCAGCTGGAACCTGCAGGCTATAGTCAAAAACATATACAAAAAATTTGGTTCAATTATCTGTATAACTTCATATGCTTTTTGATGATGAAATGGTGAAAATGGAACAAAAATCACAATCACCCCTTTCGTCAAAATATCCCCAAATTCAAGTGGAACTTGCTGGCCTTAGCCAAAAACATTGAAAAAAAAATTTGTTCAATTTGAAGCATAACTTCATACACTTTTCGATGATACAACGAGGACAGCAGATGGACTGACAGACAGACATTTTGTAAAAACATGTTTTTCGGAATCTCTGACCCCTAAAACATGTAAATCCGTCGAAAACTGGAAGTCGAAAAAAATTTCGATTACAATACTTTCTTCTATTATAGATAGAAGAAAGTAAAAATTTGCACTCAGTTTATTAATCCATTGGAAAAAAGATCTAGTAATCAAATCATCAATGTTTTGTATTGCATTTGCAGTTTAACTTCTTTTAACATGTAATGACCAAAAATGGTGATCTAAACAAATAGAAATGGCATCAAAAGAAAATATGTTACACAGTAGTATTGTACAACTCTATGGAATTAAAACAATAAAAAAATCACATTGAATGATACATTTTGTTGTTATTAAATGTGTGCAAAAATAAACTGTTTATACACTTATTAAACATTGAAAAACTAAAAGAAATTCAGATAGTGAGCAAACAGCAAGCATCTATATATTTAAAACAAAAAGCGCATTCTGTCAAATATACATGAAAATAGTCTCTTTGTGCATACGTCAGTGTTTTTTTAAGGCTTCTACCCTCAGAAACGGGAAACCTGATTGATTAACCCAACCCATTGAAAGCATAGATCTTCTAATATATTTTTGCTCTGAGGTTAAAAGAAAAACTTTTTTTTTTAAAGAACTCATGTTTTCACAACTAAATATGCATATTTTTTCACAAAATTTTAAAGATACAGTTATATTTATAACCGACTGATATGTCAGAGAGTTTGGAAGATGAGAACTATTTTTTTATTGCTATGTTAAAGGAGCTGACACGAAAACAAACAAACAAAAAAGCAAGAAAAAAACATTTCTTTTACAACTAAATAACAATATTTTTTCGCGAAATTTTTACACGAGCTGTAAAACCATTTTATTTATCACTAATAAAGATTTCAAAGAGTTCGGACAAAAAAAACTTTTAATTTTAAAACTATGAAACGACCCTACGTAAAAAAACAAAAAAATGAGCTCCTTTATCACTTAATATCAATATTTTTTTCACGAATTTTTCATTTTAAAATATAATTTCATACAAAATTTTAAAAAGAGCTTGGATACAGTTATATTTATAACCGACTGAAATGTCTGAGTTTGGAAGATGAGAACTATTTTTTTATTGCTATGTTAAAGGAACCGACGTGAAAACAAACAAACAAACAAAAAAGCAAGAAGAAAATATTTCTTTTACAACTGGATAACAATATATTTCCATGAAATTTTTACATGGGCTGTAAAACCATTTTATTTATCACCAATAAAGATTTTAAAAAGTTCGGACAAAAAGAACTTTTTATTTTAAACTATGAAATGACCCTACGTAAAAAAACAAGAAAATGAGCGCTTTTATCACTAAATATCAATATTTTTTCGCAAATTTTTTATTTAAAAATATAATTCTATACAAAATCTGGTTAAAGATATAAAATAATAAAAACTTGATACTTCTTTTTAAATTTATTATCACAGGCCCGGGCAATGCCGGGCGGGGATCAGCTAGTTATGATTAAAATAATAAACTGAAGCTTACCAAACTCTCTCAGAACAAAACTAATATAAATCAGGATGAAGTTGTGAGTAAGTTTTATTATTAACTAAAATTAGGGGATCCAATCTAGGTTCTCCAAAATACAAAACATAACTGAAAACTTTTTTTTTTTTTTTTTGAAAACTCTAATAGATATTTTACATTTAATATATTTTTTTAGATAGCATAAAAATGCTGAACTATTTATATTGTTTTAGTACACACAGGTTAATCTTTCATAATCAGGCTGCATGCAATGCTTGAAAATTACTTTAAAAAAATCAGTAAATTGAGATACAGTTTTCAAACAAACTGCATTTGAAATAAGATTTTCTTCCTTTTTCAATTGTGTAAAAATTGAAATTGTGTGATGCTTAGAAGTTAAACAAAATTGTAGTAAAAGTGGAATCTATTGGTCAGGTATTGCCACCACCAATTTGACATCAGCATTCACAGAAGTGTTTTTGCTTTATAATATAGATATAGCGGCTTTGGCTGCTATGCTGGTTGGTTGGTTTCTCCAAATGAAATATACCCGTGAATTTGATCTTGTGTTTTAAAGCAATATGAACCTTTACCTTGATTGTCCTTCCACAATGCCGTAAAACGAAACAAATGCCATTGTGCTATTATATTTTCTAATATTTGGGCTATTAAAGACCAACTTGTTTATTCAATCATTTACTGTCAAATTTGCTAAAGAACAATATAACAATATGCAATATACTAAAACTATCCCTGGAAAATTTACGCAAGTTCCATCGAAATCCATTCTGCAAAAGTTTTCAAAAAGGATAATGTCTCATGGGTTCAACTGAATATAGAACTTTCCCCCCTAATTATATAATTCAGCAACTTAGAGCGATTATATGATAATCATTATAAAAATATACAATATCTCACGAACTATATGACTTAGAAGAATGTACTTGGTATCATTGGATTCAGCAAACAAAAATACATTAAAATATGTTATCATTTGTCACATAACTATAATACCTGATTTTTAAGGAATTTTGTAAAAGTTTGTTACCCTTTTTACCCTCCATAGGGGTGGAGTTTTAGAAAATCCCTTCTTAGTATGTCTCTACATCCTAAGAAGTATTTTCCCCTCAATTTTCATGTTTGTAGGTTCAGTAGTTTGGTTTGCACGCTGATGTTCTCCCCACTGAGGACTTTCATTTATATATATAGATAACTGTTTGCGGGAAAAGATTTTGCCACATTATATTATAACGATGAAAAGAAGTCCCTCGCATATTATCGACAGTTAGAAAAAATATGCAATATCTCATGAACTATAGGACTTAGAAGAATGTACTTGGTACCATTCGATTCAGCATACAGAAATACATTCAAATGTGTTATCATTTGTCAGATAACTGTAATACCCGACTTTTATGGAAATTTTAAAAGTTTGTTATCCTTTTTACCCAGGGGTGGAGTTTTAGAAAATCCTTTCTTAGTATGCCTCTACATCCTAAAAAGTATTTTTCTCGGAATTTTCGTGTTTGTAGGTTCAACAGTTTGGGCTGTGTGTTGATGTTCTCCCCAGTCAGGACTTTCATTTATATATTTAGATATCAAAATTTGTATACAATAATATGTGTTAATTGACATTAAAAATTATAAAAAAGAAAAGATGTCATCATATGCAAAAGCACAATCAAAATTCATTAAATAGAATGGCTGCTGGATGATAAAAAAATTTAGGCAAAAATCATTTGTGTTAGATGGTGAAACTTAGTTTATACTTTCTAAATCTCAGAAGTTTGGAAACAATATCTATTACTCTACAGTCTAACAAAATGCTTTGAATAATATGAAATTTAAGTATAAGAAGAAATTTGAAAGCAAAATGATGTTTTATTTCATTGTCTCTAACAAAGAAAATTTCGAATTTTATTTCAAACCTAGCTGCTTGTCAATTAATCAAATAACACTCTACCAGAAGCAATTATTTGAAAATATTTAATTGCATTTATGAAAAAATATTCTGACAAAATTAAGTTTTTGGTCTGATAAATTTTCATCTCATTATGCCAAAAATGACCCAAGATTATCATAATTCGTAAAAGATGCTTTTTATAGATAAAGAGACAAAAATTTAAATAATTTGCCTCGGTGTTGGCCATCCAGGAATTTTTTGGAACATTGAGTGAAATAGTCTAAAAAAATAACTGGAAAGCAAAAAATATTTATGAACAAGAAAGGACACAGAAATATTTGAAAAAAATGAATACAAAAAGTGTCCAAAGAGCTTTTGTATCAGTGACAACAAAGTGGTGAGCTGCATCTGTCAAATGACCATTTGAAAGATATCATTAATATTTTTCATATCAATTATCTATCTATGTATATTTAAATGACACCCGTTTAGTGCCTATGTGTTGTTGTTTGTTACCACTGTTCTCCATAATTCTGCACAGATTTTTAGTTGTAACCCATTAATATTGTACGATTTCAATCTTTACTCTATCACATAGAAAGAAAATGTACTTACTCCACGTACTTACTCCTCCTTTCTGTACGTACTCCACGTACTTTGAAAAAATCTGCATGAATTATAAGGTTTGAAGGCTGTCTATATATTATATATATTATTATTGCACCATCTTTTTCCAATGGTATAATATACCCACTTTTGACACCATATTTAAGTGCTTTGGTTTAAATCAACCCGAAAAGCATATCTTATTAAAAAAAAAACAAAAAAAAAACTCGTAGTTATTTTGTTTGCTGCAACTGCATGCTGTTTACATTATAACAGAAAAAATGTGTGATAAATTGAAACATGTGATTCTGAAAGTCAATGTATTGCTTAAGTAAGTAGTTCCACTACAAAAAGTAAGAAGCAGCTGCCTAGATGAAATCAATTCTGGAAAATTTTGGTATATTTTTATCAATCATGATCCTAAGACCCCAAAACCACACTCCGTCCAAATTTTGATTTATATATATATCTGATTTTTGTCATACGATAGCATCACAATTATGAACCGATTTGGATGTGACTAAGTATGTGTACTAGGGCGGAGCATACAATTTTTTTTTTTCCGAAATTCTTTTCCTGCTAGCGCAGAAAAGTTGTGGAATGGTATCAAAAATATATACACATAATTTCAAAATAATCAATAAATAGCTTCCGGTTCTACTTTAGGGTTTAAAAATACATTTTTAGCTGAAAATGTTTTTAAATTTTCACATTTCAGTAATATTTTTAATTTCAGATTTTTTTCTTCCCACTAGTGCGGAAAAGTTGAAAGAATATATAAGGAATATGAGTGCAAAATTTCACAGTAATTAATAAATATGTTCCAGTTCCACTATATTCTTCCAACTTTTCCGTGCTAGCGGGAATAGAAAATCCGAAATTTAAAAAAATCACTAAAATATGAAAATTTACATCATTTTCGACTAATTTTCCATATTTAGACCCCAAAGTGGAAACGGAAGATATTTATTAATTACTCTAAAATTTTGCACTTATGTTCCTTATATATTTTTTCAAATTTTCCACACTAGCGGTAAGAAAAAATCAGAAATTAAAAATATTACTTAAATGTTTACAACATTTTCGGCTAAAATTGCATATTTAGACCCTAAAGTGGAACCAGAAGCTATTTACTGATTATTTTGAAATTTTGTGCGTATATTTCTGAGACCATTACACAACTTTTCCGTGCCAACGGGAAAAGATTTTTAAAAAAAAATTTAAAAATTATGCTTTGCTCTAATGTGTGATTTACCAAGAACTCAACCGAGTTTGTTAGCCAACTTCATCCATCATCATCTTGTTTCAAAATGACGGCAACTGTAAAGATTTCAAATTTAAAAAGATGTACAATAAAAATTAAAAATCCAAAATATTATTTCCCTTAAGTGTTCAGGCTTGATACAAGGATTCTGCAGCAGTTTTTGTTTTGCCTCAATTAAAAGAGAAAAAAATGGCTGAGATATAAGTTTGAAATTCCACGATGACTGATGTTTTGAAACAAGACAAACAGATTAAAAATAAAAGATTCAAGGATTCCTCTAAAAATGGGCTTAATTTGTGAGTTTTAGTGAACGTGATATCTCACAAATTTTCTTTCATTGATGTAACTGTTGTTCCAAATTTCATACACTTAAAACTACATAGTCATATCTGTCAATGACAAATTCTTGCCAAGTTTGGCAATATTTTGCCAAATATTGCCATGGTCAAAAAGAATAGGTCGGCACAAATGACGACAACTTGGCGATAGCTGATTAATTTTTGGAAATTCCCATTCAAATTCAATATTGAAGAAAACTGGGAATCTGATATAGTCGGGTTCTATGCATTTTAGCTTTGTGTGTTTGAATAAAAATAGCTGAATTCTTAAAAACAAGGAATAGGGATGCTAGCTTTTCCTCTCAGGACTCACTACAGGTTGAAAGGACTTTTTTCATTAAATCTTTCCAGTTTTTTAAATACGTGCCTATTAAATAACAAGTTGGAAATTGTACGTTAAACATGACAAATGAGGTGCATTCTTTTTATAACTAGCTTCACAACGTAAAAAAATTATTCTTATTATTTCAGTGAAATGCATTATATCATCTGCTATGAGCAAAATGAGCATGCATTTTTTTTTTCTTATTACATATGCCACGTTTACAAATGCGATTTTCTTTTCTACATCAGACAGCACTGCAAAATTCACCATGGAGATCTTACTTTGCGAAGGATTACCTCCATGGTTTAATATTTTTATGACTCATAATGAACGAATCTCCTGTGTTTATTTACACTAATGGATTGAGATATTCGGCTGTTAACCTAATTTCCACTGAAGTTATCTCAGAATCTACACATTTTTTAATGTAACTCATCTCAAGCAAACAATTTTTTTGAACAACCTTTCTAAAAATGTAAGGTGTATGCAATTTTATTTAAAAAAAAAAAGTGGTTTACCGTATTTGTTTTTGTCAGTCACATGACTTGCACTTTTATTATATATATTACGTACGATAGGATTTAATAGAATAAAGAAAACTTTTATTAATATCTTTTTAAGTTTTGATTCGATTTTCATAAAATTTGAAATGACTCGACAAAATTCTGCAATGATAATATATATTAAATTTCAAACTGTTCTGATGGACCAGACAACGACTATAGGTGCTATGTACCGGGTGTCCCAAAAATGACCGACGATTTGAAAAATTAATTAAAGAAAAACGGATGGCGATAGAAATGTACAGTTTGCTGCATTCTGCTTAGGTAACCAGGGAATTTATTCTTACCAATTTTCAAAATTAGTTACAAAGTTCATCAACAGATGGCGCTGCTGACTAGGAAAAACTATCAAACAATGTTTTCAAAATAACCACCATTTGCAGCAACAACGTGGCACAGTCTCAGGACAAAATTCGCAGATACCTGTGAAAACGGTATGTTGGGACGGTCGAAATGGTCGGTGGGAATGTTCTGACAAGCAGCAGATATGTATTGTTCCAGTTCATTTACAGTTTGTGGATTGTGACAATACACCTGGTCTTTCAAGTACCCCCCCCCCCCCCCCCAAAGAAAAAAATTGCATGGCGTCAACTCTGTCTAATAAGGAGGCCAATCCATGCCACTTTGCATATGCTTTTCGCAGTCAAGTGCAATGACACGATCACCGAAATGTTTGTTAAGAAAATCGAATACTGCAGCCGTTCGATGTGGCCTGGCCCCATCTGGTATAAGCCACGAGCTATTCCTACTGTCCTCCAAAGCATTTTGAATGGCCACAAATTCATGGAGGATGTCCAGATAGTTTGCTGAAGTAAGCATTTGGTGTCCAAAAAAGGGCTCAATAAATCCTCTGGAGGAAATGGCGGCCCAAACCATGACTTTTGGTGGATGCAGAGATGAAGGTACGGCTACATGCCGATTTTTTGTTCCCCAACTGTGCTATCGAAATGTGCTAAATGAAGCCATCGAGAAAAAAATATGCTTCGTCAGAGAACCAAATGTTTTCAACATCGATTTTGCAGGCATTCAACTTCAGCAGCATAGCGTTTGCGAATATCTCGCGTGCATTAATGGCATCAACACTCAGAGGTTGTTGAGTTTGGACGTCGTAACGAAACAAGTGAAGGCTGTGATGCATGATTCGGTGTGTAGTCATTCATGATCTGCTGAATGACTGCAGCATTCGGCTCTGAAACGGCTGTGCTTGGGCGGCTGACATTTCCAGCATGGTCATCATTCACAGGTCAAGTACGCTGAAATTTTTCGAACAGTGCCTGTATTGTACTGTTTACCAGACAGTTTCTGACATTTGTGACATTGCTGTCAGATTGTTTTCTTTTTAAAGTTTTTATTTGTGCCGTTTTTGCCATAATTAATATCGAGTGTAGATTTCGGCTTCCTTTTCCCCTTTGCAAAATTGGTGTTTCATCTTGTACGGCACATCGCAATTCTCAAGGCACTTCCTCCTTTGTGTTGTTTGTTTTTCCTTTCGGCATTTCTCCATTCAACCGGTTGCCCGATGTTACAGAGCAGCTATGCATTTGCTTCTCTTTGCGAGTCCAATCATTTATTTGTTTTGCGCATGCGTCAGCTACGTATCTCAACTTTGTGGAATGGTTGGTTTTCGTTTCTATTTTGGCAACTGTTGAGGGCGTATTCTATTTTCGCCGCTCGTATCAAAATTTATTATCATTATTCCAAATTGTTTGATTTGCTTTTAAGTAATTGCATCATTAATTAAATAAACTAATCAATTCAAATTGAACGTTCTTTTACTTTTAACAGCCCCGTATTATTCATATTTATAAAAATGTTACCGTTTTTTCAACAGCAGTAGTTCAGTGAATTTGATAACTGATGTGAGGTATTGTTTTAAGCAAAGTCCAGGCCTTGGGTGCCTGCTTCAGATTTAACGACGATGCCTAAGTATTCTAGAAGGTTTTTGATTAAGATCTCACGATGGATTGCTGTGAAATTCAAGTTCGTTTCGGCACGAGTTTTTCTGTTGGGAGCTTACAAAAGAATGCAGATTTTTCTACTATTTATTTTTTTAAAGGAGTGTGCTTGATTTTAAAGTTCTTCAATATTTAAAGATTATGTTCACTAGTATTCAATCTGCCAAGTCTAAAATATGCTACGGAGCCATCACTAAGATTCCATTTATTTTTAAATAACGATAATGCAGTGACCATTGGAAAGATGAGTATGATTTAAATCCTTCCTCCTCAATGTCTATATGAATAAAGATGGATTATATGACAAGTAAATAGTCTTCATTTCAAGCCTTCCTTTTATTGTTTCCAGTCATCACTAATAAGTAAGACACTTATTATTTATTTCTCTTCTATTTTACAGAACACGACCAAAAGAAGCAAGGGGTGTTTGCTCAAAATCACAATGCAATGTCTGAATAGTTATAGTCGTTATACAAAAATATTCTTACCACATCATCCACATTAAAAATATTATTAAAAACACCAATCAAATATTTTATTTACACCACAACATTGAATTTAATTTGAAAACTGCGCCTTGTTGCAACAAAACTGTGATCCAAGCAATGAAACTCCAAAACAATAAAAATATGCTGTTCCAGCAAATAAACCATTTTCGAAGCATACGTTAGGATCTAGAAATAATATCGATCTGAAAGGAATGCGTACAGAATATCAGCACCATCTTTTGACGAGCATTTATACTAATTTTGAAAATTGGTCAGAATATATTCCCTGGTTACCTAAGCAGAATGCAGCAAACTGTACATTTCTATCACCTCCCGTTTTTCTTTAACTGATTTTTCAAATTGTCAGTAATTTTTGGAACACCCAGTATTTGTATAATTATGAACGCACCTAAAAATATAAGATCACCAAAACCTAAAATTTATTCTTAACGTAAGGACATAAATATTTTAAAAGTACCGTTCCATGCAGAAGGTTCTGGATAGGAGCAAAGAAACCACCTACAACTGTATTATTAGTAATATGTTGTTGATATAATTCCTTGCAATGATCAATTATCACATTCTTAGCTGCATTAACTGTAATATTTTCACTAGTATGATCCACATGGTTATCAGTTGAACGGAACAGAGCAAATAGTTTCAATTCATTATAATGATGAGAATAAACCTTTAAAGATAGATAAAATATCTCAGCCATAATTATATAAATTGATACAATGATACCTCAGCTAACAAAGATAACTAATTCCAGAATATTATTAGTCGAAATCTTCATTAAATGAAATGTGATTTCCAATAGATTTCTAGAGAAAACAATTTAATTTGTTCTGGATATTGTCTGCCATTTAACAATATCTATACTAACATTACAAAGAAGAAACGTTTATTTGTAGGGGTAATCTCTAGAACTACCAAATTGATATAATAATAAAAAATAATGGTGGCAAAATGATGGTGACAGTTAGTGTTGGGAAATAACGAGATGTTTTTATTGATTTTTTTTATTCTATGGACATCTCGAATTTTTTCAACTATGTCAAATGTTTCTTGATGACTTCAGTCAGCCAATTGCTATTCTTAAAAGATAGCAAATCCAATTTCATCAAGAATCATCGCAGATAATCTGGGATGAGTCACCATCAATAAGGGTTTTGAACACTGAATTATTGTAGTATAGCATGGGTTAATAATTTTTTTATATAGCCAAGTGGTGTATCTCACCCGGGAACATGCATCTCAGATATTATTATTGGTCTCATAGGGGCTACCCTCCCTTCACATGCTCAAATTGGGCATTTTCCTGCATTTCTGCAGCTTGTTTCCTCTCCCCTACTTCCTGTTTTCTTATCGGGATTTATTCTTGCCTCCCTCCACCCTCTTTTCCCCTTGGCAACTTGTCTCCTTTCAGAAAGGACTACAGCCCTATTCATTTCTCAGCTGCTGCACTCCCCTAATCCTTATATAAATTTTATAACTAAAATAACTTTCAATGGACCCCACTTGTAGGTTATCTGAATTTAGGACTACTGGGTAGTCATCCTTAAATCTGCCTTTAGTTTTTTCTGAGGGATCATAGTTTCTGAGATTTAGGGGCTTTTATTGGGTTTTTTTGAATAATTATTGGATTTGTGTAAAATTACAAAAGATTACAGTGAATCTTGTTAACCTATACATTACTAGCACACTTTAAAATTAAAACAAGAACGAAAAATCATGCGTGAAGCATAGATTATGTAACACTTTCCATCACTTCCAAAATAATTTTGCAAATCTTTACTATAAGGTGTAAGATGATATGTAACTAAACAATTTTGAAGACGCATACCATATTTAAATATCCAATTTCAGGAATTACCAACAATATTCGAAAAAATATCTGAGCTCTTTTGTGCAACCCTGTATATGATCTATACATTTGTATATATACTAAATAGAATGCTAAATTTTAGTTCAGTTAGGAAACGGGTAGCACAGTTTAAAATTTCCCTTCAGCAATTTCTGATAATAAACGGAAATGTACTCGAGAACTTTTGTGCTACCCTGTATAAAATCTATGCAATTTACACACACCAAGTAATCGACAAAAAAAACGTGTTCAGCAACTGAAAAAGCATTCCTAGCAATTATTATTAATAAGCAGTACTTTAACAGAATTCTTTTGTGTGTCCGTGTAAATGAACGATGAAAGCTAAACACACAATATTCTATAGTAAGGATCTTGTAATCCACGTTCGTGATATATATCAATTTCAATATGCTTGAAATAGTGAAACATTATTAAAATAAACTGTAAACGATATTTCTTCATAGACCGTAATGTAACGGAATTCTTTTGAGTATCCCTGTAAAGGAACTATAAGTGCTATGCACACAACATTCTATAATTAGTCTCTTGTAGTGCACCTCAGTGATATATATCAATTTCAAAATGTTTGAAATTGTGTAGTATCATTAAAATAAACCGCAAATGATTTTTCCCCATAGACCGCAATGTAACGGAATTCTTTTGAGTGTCCCTGTAAAAAAACTATAAGTGCTACCTACTTCATTTTCAATACTGAACATGCCACAGTAAGCCTCAATAACATATATCAATTGCATGACGATCCGAGCATATTTATGCGAGTTAAAGCATGGACAGACTGACAGACAGACAGACAAACCGAATTCATAAACATTTTTCAACTATGTTGGAAAGTGTTAAAAACAAAATTAATAAGGTGAAAACTAAGAAATTTAGACAAGAGGAATTAAGGAACCCAGCACAAAGCAAATTTAAATAATTAAATTTTAATAAACTAAAGAATTTATATTTTAGAAAAATGGTTAACAAAATCCTAAATCGACATAAAATCAAAGTTCTCCAATAAACGGCTTGATAAATTCAAGCACTGTGATGCTATGCAAAACAAAAAGAATTTTACAGAAATATACATTAATTTGGTAGGATGGTAATTTTATAAGGAAACCTGAAATCTTTCCACTATAGAAAGCACAAAAAAGAAGTGTCAAACAAAAGAGATTAATAAAAGAAAAGAAGTGAATTAAATTTTTTGAAAATACCATGACATTGCCTAAATACAACACAACTGTGGTGGTGAAAAGTATAGTGGATAATTTAAATAAAATAAAAAGTTTCTTCACTCATCTTTCTCAAGATTGTGTAATTTGACTCACCAGTTATTATCTTTTCATATCATTTAAATGCAATTATTTAAATTATCAGTTATATTAAATTTAGTTACTTATTAAATCAATTAAAAGAAAAATGCATCTAATAAATTCAAAATAAATAAAAATAAATAAGCTGTCGAAGGGGAAAAGAGGAGAGGGCAAGAATTAATCCTGGGAAGAAAATAATATTTAAAATAAGAATGATTCATCTGAAGCACTGAGAGATAGGTAGGAGAGCGGGGGTGGGGGCAAAAAAGAAAGGGCTGGCTATATTTTAGCTAAAATTTACTCATCTTGTTTCAAGATGGCGGCCAACTGAAAATTTAAAAACTAAAATAAATATACAAAAAAGTTAAAAATTTAAATTTATTTTTTGCTTACGTTTTAGGCCTTGATACAAGGAGGACAAAACCAGAGCATTTTTTGTTTTACCTCTATCTTAAAAAATGGCTGAGATAGAGCAGTTTGAAATTCAAGGGTGGCTGACATTTTGAAACAAGACAGCACATTACAAAAAACCAACGATTAATTTATGAGTTTTAGTGAACGCGATTTCTCGCAAATTCTTTTTTTTCATTGTTGTAATCATTTTTCCAATCATACGCATAAAACTATATATTCATATCTATTAGCGCCAAATTCTCACCAAACTTAGCAACAATTGGCAAAATATCGCCAAATTTGGTGACCAAAATAAGTCTTCATAAATGAAGCCAACTTGGCTATAGCTCAATAATTTGGCAAATTGCTTATTCAAATTCAGTATTAACGAATCTTTTGTAAACGGTTTCTTTGCATTTTAGCTTGCTGTTTTCGAGTAACATTAGCTAAAATTTTAAAACGAAGATATAGGAAAGCTACCTTTTCCTCCAGGTACAGGCCGGAAGGACTTTTTTTTTTTTTTTCCTCAGAATGTTTTAAAAGGGATTCAGACACCTGACTTCAATGAAGGCACAAGTTTGTTTATTTCAATTTTGTTAGGATGCCACTTTTTACCCAAAGACAAAATTTTCTCAGAAATGTAGCACTTTTAAATGTCCCCTGTTTCCATTCTTTTTATTTATTTATTTATCTGCCGTCTTCTCTTTTTTTCTGATGAGCACTGTTAATAATTCTTGTCCCTTTCCTGATCCAGTTGCTTTTTCCAACCATATCGGCATTTTCAACAGCAAGTTCCATAGCAGCATCTTCAACAACTTGAACAGTGTAAAAAAGTATTTTTCCTTTTGCTAGCAGTCTGGCCATAACTTTTTCCAGGCAGCATTAAGTGTCCTAGCTGGCACTTTGTATCATGTCCTGGAAATTATTTGAATAGCATGAAAAATATTATAATGATCTTTCAAACATTCCCTCAGAGTCAAACTGGTAAAGCAGAGTGCTCGCATCAAAATGTCTTTAAGAATGGAGAAAAGGTTTTTCTAAACACTCTGCATTTGCGGTGCTGTGTTAGCTTAATGTGAACATTCAATAAAACGTTCATTAATCTTATCACAAAACCAGCAAAATAATAATAATAATAAATCTTCATTAGCCAAGGTATTGCTGTGCTTTAAAATAATTTAAAAATCAATAATACAAATTTAAATCAAGCAAAACAATATTATCAGATACAATAAATAAAATTCTCTAAACCAATCTTTATATTCCAGTGTAAGAAGGTACTAAAGATAAGATTTTGTATAAGAAGGTCTATTATTTAGATTGCACTGACATGGTTACAGGGGTTTACTTATAAAAATGTTTTGATAACCTCTTTGCTCCCAAAATATCTTATTTGATATGCTAATGAATTCTCTCCTGTGCCTAGCATATCTTATTTGTAATGCATTATAACATCTCAGCTTAGAAGTGTCAAGCAACTGAAACACCTTTCAAATATTTAACAAAGAAGAATTTATTAATTAATAAAATAAAAAACAGTAAATGGATTTTGGTTAAATATATTATTTACAAGATTCAGTCATGATTATGACAAAACAATTATGAAGAGTATCTCTAATGTACAAGTATATATTCATTTTAGCAGGGCAAGTATAATAATAGTTCACTAAATTGGTGACAAGTGTGGGTTGTGTCATTAATAAATTATGAGAGTTATCAAATTAATCGCAAGTGTGGTATAGGCATACTTCTTGATCTGAACGCTCAGAATATATGATCACAAAGTTCGGCTGATTGTTCTCAGAAACCAATCTGTGACTGCGGCAGATTAAAACTAGTCGTTGGGGGCCACCGTAATACTTACCCATCATGGATATGCATAATGTAAAATATTAAAATAAAAATGTGTAAACTACTTATAAAATGTATTGTAATTCAAATAAAATCGTGGCTTAATGACGTCACAAACTTTAAAGGCTCGATTACTGAATTGCTTGAAAGAAACATCCTTATAACTCCAAAAATAATAATCCTATTAACTAGCGGTTTATTGCATCTGATTAAGCGTCAAATTTCCAATTAAAATATATCTTTGAAGTGAAATTTGGATGAAATACAGGGTCATGAAAAATCGAAGAGTGTGGAAAATAGGATTCCAAATATCTCGGCAACTAATTATCCGATCGACTTCATGCTTTATGCAAAATTTATGTTTTTTTATTGTTTTTTATATTCATTTCTTAAAATAAACAATTTTGAAAATTTTTATATACCTTTCATCAGAACGAATATTTCGAGAGTCCGAAAAAAATTGTTCCGGTTAATCGAGGTTATTGAAATGAAATAGGCTTCTTCCCATTATTACATACTAAGTACATACCAAATTGCAAGTCTCTATCTCAATTTTTTCGGGAGATAGAGCGTTTACAGACACACAGACACGCAGACGGACGGCAAAATTTTTTTTCTAAAAATATGTTTTTCGGAATCTCCAATGTCTGAAACGTGTAAATCCGTCAAAAAAATTTTTTCGATTTTCAAAACGATTACAAGACTTACCCTATACTACGTATGATGGGTAAGTAATAAGAAGAATTTTTCGGCTGCAATAAGTTGGTTTGTGAGTTATGTAATTTTAGACTAATTATTTGTTGATTATTGTGGGACAGATTAACCCATTTCCCATCCATTCCCATTTATTTTCTTTTATTTATGTTTTAAATCTTTATTTCTGGACCTTATTTTTTCATTTTAACACTTTCCAACATAGTTGAAAAGTAAATTAGTAGAATTCAGTTACTAATTCGGTATTCATAGTGGAATTTGGTTTGCCTGTCTGTGCTCTAACTCGCATAAATACATTTGCATTGTCATGTAATTGATGTATGTTATTGAGGTTTATTATGGCATGTTTGGTATTGAAAATGAAGTGTGTAGTACTTATAGTTTTTTTACAGGGACATTCAAAAGAATTTTGTTACATTACAGTCTACGGGGAAAAATCATTTGCAGTTTATTTTAATGATGTTACACAATTTCAAACATATTGAAATTGATGTTTGCCTGTCTCTTGTAGTGATCACTGAAGTGCACTCCAAGAGACTTACTGTAGAATACGATGTGCATAGCACATACAGTTCCTTTACAAGGACACTCAAAAGAATTCCATTACATTACGGTCTATGGAAAAAAACCATTTGTGGTTTATTTTAATAATGTTTTACTATTTCAAACATATTGAAATTGATATATAACACTAAGATGCATTACAAGAGGGTTACTATAGAATATTGTGTATATGGTATTCATCGTTCATTTACAGGAACACGCAAAAGAATTAGGTACTGTCTGTTAACAATAATTTCTAGAAGTGTGTTTTGAGTTGCTGAACGCGTTTTTAAATTTAACTCATTTTTTGTCCATTACTTGATGTGTATAAATTGTATATATCATACAGAGGGCAGCACACAAGTTCTCGAGTACATTTCAGTTTCTTGATGGAAATTCCAAAGGGGGATTTTTAACTGTGCTAATGTATTTCCTAACTGAACTAAAATTTAGCATTCTAATTAGTATATACAAATCTATAGATCATATACAGGGCTGCACAAAAGAATTTGGATTTTTTTTTCAGAATATTGTTGGTAATTTCTGAAATTGGGTTTTTAAATATATTATGAGTTTTCCAAACTGTTTACTTAGATATCTTCTTTTAGACCAATCACATTATTACCAATGGATTCGCGGATAGCTCAGTTAATAATAATTATCACTACGAAGAAAAAACACACAATCTCAAAATAAAATAAACTCACTTGTGGACTGTAACTCATTTAATTTATCACAACACTAAATAAAAATGGTCGAGAGCCGAGATTTACACAACTCCTCAGATCGGCATCTCGAACCCAACTCACAATCACAAGTTTTTTGTTTTTTTTAAACATTTTACATAGACGGCGCTTCTAGCGGCAACATACCACCGGGCCTTGAATGTTGCTAACATTAAATAATATAAATGCAATATAATTCAAACACAATCTCTAAGTGAAAAATACAATCTAAAAAAAAACACAATTTCTTCTCAAAAATACTACACTAAATAAAATACTAAATTTACAAATATAAACACAAGAATGCAATACACTACAGTAAAAATATATAGTTTAATAAAACAAATGTATGAATTTAAGTAGTTAATAAACCATCATTCACATATGGCAAAGCAACAATTTTTGTGACTGGCCTTTTATATGTGCCATTTTTATTTTTCAAGGTGACAACTCTTATGATATTGTCTTGGCCTGGATGAATTTTAATAATTCGGGCCAAATGTCATTTTAAAGGGCAATAATTATCAGAATTTTTTACTAATACTAAATCTCCCTCTTTTATCTTTACCTGTTTACTTCTACCTACGAAGTTTTTTACTTCAAAGGGACCACAGTAGTCCAATCCAGTACGCATAAATGCTCTGGCCAATGTTACTCTAGAAGCTGGCAAATCAGCCATCTGTTGCTCTGAATTCTTAGAATTTACCTTTTTACAAGTCATACAATTGAAAAGGATTTTACGAACTAAATTTCTAGCAGATAAGATCCAAAATTTGTTTCGGATGAGAGAAAGAGATGTCTCAGCACCTGCATGGAAATACAAATTATGAAAATATTTAATAACACAAAAAGTAAAATTATGTTTTGAAGGAATAATCATTGGATATTTTTGATGATCAGTTAAGTTGCTGTTTCTCAGTCTACCACCAACTCGGATTACACTGTTATCATCTAAAAACGGGCACAAGTTTTTCAGTTTACTACTGTTAGAGATTGTATTACCCTTTTCCAAATACTGCATTTCCTTCACGAATGAAGTCCTCTGGATGTTCTTTACAATACAGAATAAGGACTCAGAGAGTTCACTGCTGGTTAAAGTTCCACCTTTGGGATACAAGGGATTTCTACAGTTATGGATGAATCTATTACACCATGCTAATACTCTTTGCAGTTTTATGAATGAAGAACTGTTATTAATGATGTCTAAAGGCTCAACAGTGTTAACTAAGGTACATACTTGAGTTACTGATGGTGCTTTCAATTCACGGATAAACAACTCACTTGTTTCAACAGAAATAATATCAGGAGACTCCACCATCTCAGGCTGTTGTAGGAATGATGGACCGAACCACCATAAATCACATTACTGGATCTTGATGGGATCTAGGCCTCTAGAAATGAGATCTGCAGGATTTTGCTTGGAAGGTACATAATTCCACTGATCAATCGAAGTTAAACCTTGTATAATCGATACTCTATTTGCGACAAATGTCTTTAGATCATTCGACTCCTTTTTTAACCATGCAAGTACAATAGTACTATCTGTCCAAAAACAAGTTTTAGAAACTTCTTGCTTTAGACCACTTAACACTTTTTGCATCAACTTAGATAATAGGAGTGCGGCAGAAAGTTCTAGGCGAGGGATAGTAATATGCTTTAGAGGAGCCACTCTAGATTTACTAGTGAGCAGTTTGACAGCAGAATCACCATAATAATTAATAGATTTTATATAAACGACCACACCATAAGCAAGTTCAGAAGCATCTGAAAAAACATGCAATTCCACACAATTAGATTGTTCTACAAATACAAATCTTGGGATATTGATCATATTTACAGTTTTTAAGGAAGTAAGAAAATTAGTCCATTCGATATTTTCTTTCACGGGAAGATAATCACACCAATCTATTTTCAGAAACCATAATTTTTGGAGGAAAACCTTGGCCTTTGTAATTATTGGACCTATCAAACCCAACGGGTCAAATATTCTAGCAATTTGCGATAACACTGAGCGTTTGGTATACCTTTCACTTTGCTCTATAATTAAATTAAATCCAAAACAATCTGGTAGCGACTTCCACAATATTCCTAATGTTTTTGTCTCATTGGAAAATGAATATTCAGATATTGCATTATTACACAAAAGAGAAGAATTATTTACTGACCATTTGTGAAGATCCATGCTTCCCTTCTTTAACAAAGATATCTGTTGTTGTTGGATCTCTTTAGCTGTGTCTAGATCATCAGCACCTGTCAAAATATCATCCATATATACGTCTTGAAATAATACATTTGCAGCTAAAGGAAATTCCTTTCCTTCATCTCTAGCTAACTGGGTAAGGGTTCTTGTTGCTAAAAAAGGGGCACTCGTTGTACCATAAGTCACCGTACATAATTTATACACCTTAACTGGTTCATGCACCTCAGGTTTAAACAAGATTCTCAATAAATCTCTTTGACTCGGATGTATCAATATCATACGGTACATTTTTTTAATATCTGCTACAAAAACAAATTTGTGCTTTCGAAATCACAACATTATACTAAATAAGTCATCTTGGATTGTTCCTCCGTTATACTGCAAACTATTTAAAGATTTTCCGGTAGAAGTTAAGGAGCTAGCGTTAAAGACAACTCTTAATGGTGTGCTACTTGATTCAGCACGGAACACGGAATGATGAGGTATGTAATAAGTGATATCTGGTTCTTCAGATTCTATCACCTCTTCCATATGACCCATACTTAAATATTCTTGCATAAAGACTTTATAAAGATCATTAAATTTAGGTTCTCTAACTAAGCGATTCCATAATGAATTTAAAACTTTCATAGCCTTTTTCTTTGATTCACCAAGACAAGATGGGTCTTCCTTAAATGGCATTTTCACCATGTATTGCCCTGTTGCAGTTCTGGAATAATTTTTCAGAAAATGTTCTTCACAAATTTCTGATTCCTTATTTCTAGAAACTTCAGACTCTCTCTCAATGTTTTCTACTTCCCAAAAATCTTGAATTACTCTTTCTAACTCCAAATTATCTGTTATCAACCCACAATGTATATTACTTTCACCCTTAGCCGGAAGGCTTCCGCTAACAATATAACCGAAAACACTGTTTTGTAACACTATCCTAGTATTTAATGGTTGGGGGTAAATTTGACCTGGCCTTAAAAATTCATAGAAATTTTCTGCACCCAAAAGCAAATCAATAGAGCCTGGCACATTAAACTTTTCATCAGCTAATTTGATGTTATTTAACGATGGAATAAAAGTCTCAAGCGGTTTAGAGGGCGTAAATTCCGTAATTTTCGGAACGAGTAAAATATCTAATTTTAAATAAAAATCTTTATCTCTATTCGAAATAGTTGTGTTAACTCTAGATCTAACATTAAGAGACAAATCATTTATTCCTGAAATACAAATATTAGTCTTTTCTCTTTTCAAATTTAGTTTATCTACTAACCTTTTACTCATAAAATTAGAGTTCGCACCAACATCTAATAAACCACGTGCTTCATGAAAATTACCATATTCATCTTTTATTAAACAAACAAATGTGCTAAGTAACACAGCTTTTAACTCGTTAGACAAATTACATATCGTTGAAAATAAATTGCTTTGGTTATTAGCTTGGAAAGGCTGGAATACTGGAGCCGAAGCATCCAAATTAGATTTATTACCGACTTCGTTTTTAGAACTCATTTCCTGTGAAATTATCTCTGGATTTTCACCTTTATTTATTTTTTGTTCACGCAGGAAATGCAAAGTCACATGGTGCCTTTTTTTACAAATAATACAAGAGAATTTAGATTTACAATCAATCACTTTATGATTCATAAGACAGTTAAAACAAAGATTTTTGGATTTTACAAGCTCAACTCTATTACCCACTGACATGTTTTTATAAACAGGACATTTATGCAAAGGATGATTTTCACTACATGACAAAATACATTTAGAATTTTTTACGTCAGTTAGAAAAACTTTAGAAACATTTCGATAATAAGTATTTTTATTTACTCGCTCTAGAATTGTCAACCACGGGTTTTCCCTTAGACGTATAATATAAATCAATTTCCCGAGATAATTCAATGGGAGAAACCCACGATTCTGCTTGTCTAACATTTATAAAATACATGACATCTTTATCAAGCGTTTGACAAATCTTATCAGAAACTATTAACTGTTTTAAAGTTTCGAAATCTGTCACATTCCTCAATTTTAAATAATAATCCCAACTCGTTAATTGGGATGCAAATTGTACATATGTTTCATTAGGATGACGTTGTGCTTTCCTAAAATGCTCTAAACAAGTCTGGGGGGATGGCTCAAATTCTCTAAGTACTATAGCCTTTACTTTTGAATAATCTTCTAATTCCCCATCTTTAATGTATGTAATTACGTTTGTTGCCCTTTCTCCTAACAGATTTAGTAGAATTTCCGATTTATATTTTTCTGGGACATTTTTAGAAATAAAGGCTCTTTCTAACGATGAAAAAAAATAACTCCAACCTTCTGGTTTAGATGGAATTTTAATCGTTAACGTTCTTACACTTTTAATCAGAGAGTCTAAAGATTCTATATTATCTTTTTTCTCGAGATCACTTAAATTATCATTTTTAGTTTCTGCACGGGCCTTAGCCAACTCAATTTCTAACTTTGCATGTTCAATTTTTAATTTCTCAAGATCTAGTAATTATGATTCCTCATTTTTTCTTTCCTCAATAAAACTATTTGCTATGTCTTCAACCAGTTTATTATCTGCTTTATACTTCAAACTTTCCTTTATTAAATTTATTAAATCATAAATAGTTAATTTCGAATCTGATATATCTATGTCTAATTCATCAGCAATTCGCTGATAATCTTCTTTTTTTGCACCTTTAAACATTGTATTATAAATACAATTCCCAATAAAATAAATAAAACTGACGTACCTTTATCTATTAATAAATCTCCAAATCGAATAATTCCACATTGGAAAGATGTAATCCATTTTCTCTATTCTCAAATTAGTTCAATAATAAAGAATATCAGTTCTTTTCTGCGTAAAAACATTCACAGTTTATTCTTTCGTATTACGAAATTCTCCAGGTTAATCGAAATTATTTTTCTTCTAGAATCAAGAAAAACTTCATCGGAATTTTAAATCACAATATTTTGTACTTCAGTATAAACAATACGATGATTTAATTTTAGTCTTACTCATTCTAATTACTTGATAGAATTCCAAACACCATTTTATCTTCTGCAGACGATTACCGAAAACATAAACATCGAAAATTCTTTTTGTTCTTTCTCCGGCTAGAGGAGACCAATACTATGGATTCGCCGATAGCTCAGTTAATAATAATTATCACTACGAAGAAAAAACACACAATCTCAAAATAAAATAAACTCACTTGCGGACTGTAACTCATTTAATTTATCACAACACTAAATAAAAATGGTCGAGAGCCGAGATTTACACAACTCCTCAGATCGGCATCTCGAACTCAACTCACAATCACAAGTTTTTTGTTTTTTTAAACATTTTACATAGACGGCACTTCTAGCGGCAACAACCAATAACGGGAAAAATTTATGAAAAATTAATACTAAGAAGGATAAATTATACAATAACTAAAAATAATAAACACACAGGTAAACAACAAGGGTTCACTCAAACTAAATCCACAGAAACAGCTTTACAAACGGCTTTATCCTACATTGGCATCGATAAAGAAGCAAAGAATTATACCTCATTAATCTCACTAGATTTCATGGGAGTATTTGATAATCTCCCTTGGGATCTGGTACTTCTAGAGTTATAACAACTGGGACTTTCTCAGCAATTCATAAATATTATAGCTTCCTTCCTATCAAATGGATGAACTCATGTGGACTGGTTACTGCCAAACCTAATTTACTTCTTTACTAAAGGTTGCCCACAAGGCTCTTGTTTCGGGACTTTTCTTTGGTTGGCTTTGCTGGAAACTTTATTACAAACCTTTCTTTTCAAATAGTTTGAGATAGTTGCAAAAGCTGACGATCTACTTTTAATAATTTGCGGCTCCACACGTGCGCTCCTAGAACAGAGAGGTCGTGAGGTACTAGATTTAATTGAAAATTGGGCACATGCTAATCAAATATTAATATCTTTAGAAAAATCTAATACAATTACCTTTGGCAATCCAAAAATATTAAAAAGTACTCTATTTAAACTACAGCAATAACAAAAATAACCCAAAACCTATATAAATATTCATTAATCTCTAGTCGTCTTCCCACTCACTTTTTCAAAATTTGGTATTCCTCGATTCTTCAAAGACAATTAACATATGCTCGTAGTGTGTGGCTCCCGCGTATGCAGCGGTCTCACGGTATTCACCATATCCTGGCTGCACAAACAAAAGCACTATTGCTAATCTCAAGAGCATACAGGAACACCTCACAGGCAGCCCTACAGGTCCTTTCGGGTCTTCTTCCACTGAATCTACATCTAGAGGCAGAGGCTGAGTTCACTCGGGTCACACGACTTGGAATTTCGACAGAACATCATTTTGCTCCACTCTACTCAACAAGATGTTCAAATTTCACCATTAACAAAAACATTATCAATAATTCTCAAATTTTCAAAGCAATACACACATTTTTACAGACGGATCAAAAACGGATGCGGGAACAGCCTCAGCCTTCTGTGTCTTTGAAAATGTCATTCACAACCACTCTTGGCAGGCAAAATTGGACCTGGGAAACTCTGTCTCCCAGGTTGAATTGTATGCAATTAAAGAAGCGATTTGTTAGGCTGAAAAGGCAGAGGATTTAAAATTTTTAATTTCAACAGATAGCCTCTCGAGCCTCATGCTCTTTCAAAATTTGATGTAAATAACTATCTAGTATTAGAAATTATTCAACGATTACAATATTTATCAAAAGATTTTTACTTCAACTGGGTTTAACTTTCAACTGGGTTTAACCTTCTCACCGCCACAACCTGATATATCCATTCACTATGCTGTAGGTTTCACAGCAATATAAGGTTTGTTTAAATTAATATAATTCTACAAATATAATGCATTTTTAAAACATCAAGTAATGATTGATACTCTCAAGGATTATACTTATATACATAATTAAGTTTTTTATCTCAAGTTTGAAAATTTAGATTTTTTAAGCATTTTAAAAAAATTACAGAGAAAACAACATTACAAATTTGCCCTTTTGCTCGGCGGTCAGGGGGTTAAGGACACTCAGGTGTCACTGGTAATGAACTGATGAATCAGCTGGCGAGGATGGCAACAGAAGACAAAAACTTACCACAATCATTTATCCCACTTGCACTTTCAACTCTAAAAATGGAATTAAAACAACATCTGCATCGTAGTTGGCAATTGCGCTGGTCCAAAGAACAGGTGGGTTACTATACAAGAGATTTCATACCAGAAGTCTCACAACACTTCCAAATATAAAACAGATACCTTTACTTATTTTTAACCAACCACGGTCCATTTCAACAACACTTATCTCCAACTATAATAAAGAAGGAAGTTCGTGTGTTTGTGTGTGTGTGTTTCTCGGTTGTGTTCTGAAGAGACCTCTGCACACAGAGCTACAAAATTTGGTGGGAAGGTACATCTATGCATGTAGTTTTGCACCTCGAAGCCAGATTTTGGAATTTTTGAATAGATTTTTTAAAATAAAATTTTTTATGCGATCTTTAGTGTTTTTTCACGTTTAGCTGCGAATTTGTAATGTGATAGTAAATTTTATCCTCTTTTTAATAAAGTTTATGCAAAATTCGTACAGGGATTTTTGATTTTTTGGCTAATTTTTTCTTTCGACACTATGTAATTTTGCCCAGAATGCTTGATTGGTTTGGTGGTTGCTTCCATTTTTGCCGCAGATATGCTCAGAATCTTCATTTCTTTTTACTATTTTTAGCTTGGAGAAAGTTGATAATTCTTTACAGATTAAAAAAAAAATATCATAATTTTAAAAGGGAAGGGGCAGATTATTTATTATTCCAATTTTTTTTATTAGATTTTTTCTTTTAACTTCATTTTTTATGCATTTTTTAACATTTTTTTCATGTGTTGCAGCGTTTTTTGTTTCAAATGATGTCAGAAATCACCCACTACAAGTCAAACACCATTGGAGAGCAGATGTGATTGGTAGCTAATAGAATTGTAGGCACAGCTGGAAGTCAACCGGGCAATTGTGATAGGCAGATGAAAAGGTCGTCAGATGTTTGCAATTCGAACAGCGAATTGTGAATTTTTGTGATTTGTTTTATGCGATTTTTAGAGATTTTCATGTTATATATCATTTATGTATTTGATTTCAGAAATTAACAATGATAACTTACTGTTTTTGAATGTAAAAAAAGACATTTTGTTTCTGTTTCAAAAGTTAATGATAATTCCTAATGATAATTCTTATAATGATAATTCCTCCATTTTTAACATTGTTGGTTTAATTCTGTGGTGGTGGGATTAATGTTCGGTTGTAGTTTAACTATCGCGTTAATGCTTTGATCGTAACTCCCTCCTTTCCCCATGCCTCCAAAATCCTGACTATTTAATTATTTGTCTGATTCAAACGAAACCTTTTCTCAGGTCCTCAGGTACTAGATAAACTTCGGTATCATTTGTTCAGCCCTTGGTTACCACTAATTCTGAACATTAATGACCAGGGAGGGGTATTTTCTCCAGTTCTATGGGCCCAATTTCAATGAGAATTAGTTTATTCAACTTAACACAAACTAATTAAGATATAGCTAACTAATTAAGATACAGATTTGGCGTCACCTGGCAGTAGAAAATGAAGATTTTGCAGCACGTGCGCAGCATGCCTGCTGTACGGTGTCGTAGGCAGCAGGGACATGTGCCGGAGTTTCGATCGGAAAGAGTTTTATTTAGAACTGAGTGTACCCCTAGCAGTGGGAAGTGAAACTAAGCAATTTTGCATTTAAAATTTTTCCGATACAAACAAAGGGTTCGATTTCAACGACAATTGATTTATTCAACTTAACATGAACTAATTAAGATATAGCTAACTAATTAAGACATAGATTTAGCGCCCCCTGGTGGTTGAAAGCGGAACTAAAATATTTTTCAGCGCGTGCACAGAACGTTTTCTATATGTTGTCATAAGCAGCGGGAACACTTGGTGGAGTTTCGTTCAGAAAGAGGTTTGTTTAGAACAGAGTGAACTCCCTGGCTGTGGAAAATGTAACTAAAAGAATTTGCAATTAATCTTGGTCCGATTCAAATAAAATCTTTTCTTACATTCTTCCGAGGTCTCCCAGCTACTAAATAAACTTCGATATCATTTTTTCAGCCCTTGGATATCACCATTTATGAATATTAATATCCAGGAGGTCGATTTATTTTCTCGGGTTCTATGAGACCTATTTCAACAGGAATCGGTTCATTCAACTTAACATGAACTAATTAAGATATAGCTAATTATTTAAGATATAGATCTGGTACTCCCTAACGGTGGAAAGTGGAACTAACAGATTTTTCGCGAGTGCACGGCATGCCTTCTACACGGGAGCAGCGGGATCGAGTGCCGGAGTTTCGTTCAGAAATAGGTCTATTTAGAACAGAATGCTCCACCTGGTGGTAAAAACTGGAACTAAAAGATTTTGAAGTACATGCCTAGCACGCCTGCTATACACGGTATCGTAGGCAGCAGGGATACGTGTCGGAGAATTTGTTTAGAACAAAATGCATCCCCTGGCGGTGAAACTAAAAGATTTTTCTGTGCATGTGCCAAAAATGGTTATTTTTATTGAAATCGCAAAAGAAAGTTACCGATTTGATAATCCCAGACAACGAAAAAGTTTCATTTTCATTCATCCTCGAGTATTAAGAAAAGTATTGGATTATTTGAATTGAAACTCGCAGTTCATTTTTCAGATTCTGAAAATGCAAATTTTGTGACCTGTTTTGAATCAAATCATCCAGACATTTGAGGGGATGGTATTAAATTTACTTCGCTTCGGGTCCATCTCTCTATTTAATTTCCGATAAACAGAGTTACCAGAGGAAGGGTTTTGTGCAGCGATTTTTAGAATGATTTCATGTTTTGTATTATTTTTGACGGGACCGGGCAATGCCAGGTGGATCTGCTAGTATACAATAAATAAGCGTGACTCACCACTTTGTATCTGTGGATCACAATCAACATCTTTACACTACATTCTGAATTGTACACTAACTTCACATTACCACATTAAAAAACCTAACGTTATGAATTTAGGTGATTGGCTGATCTACCTGCTCGACCGGCCAGTTCTTTTGAATAGAATAATAGATTGTATGAAATTTATAGAAAACAATGCATTCCTTTTCTCAAATTCTCAGCCTTTTTAGCTTCTGGCTAGCACTCCTCTTGTCACTCCCCCAAACAGGAGTTCTTCAACTGTTTCAATTTGTATTGTTTTATCAGAGCTGGTAAATTCTAGCGTTTTCCCATTGTAAATTTTGTACATATTTATCAGTTTATATTATTAGTTTGTTATATTCATTAATCTCTGTAAAGTAATATTTGTCAACTTGTTTAGTATTATTATACCATTATATTTCTTCACAAACATTGTATATTCTTTCCCGATCATCTTTTATCTTTGCCAAATTTGTTAAGTTAAACTAATGTGCATCCTTAATACAGTTACGTATGTAAACACTTGGTTAGACAAGGGTGGTTCAGCTTTATATGTAAAAAAATAAAGTTTCATATAAATACCAGGCTACCCCTCAATTTTTTTAGACTTGTATACAGTAATATTCTGGTAAAATTTAAACTTCATATTTCAACTGCAAGAGGGTGCTCAATCCCCATGAACTTTATAAGTTAGTGTTTCTGTTTGCTTCTACGACCTGCAGTAAGAATTGTTTTTCATCTTCATCATTTGTTATGATTTTATTGAAATCTTCAATAAGCTTAACACCTCGTTCTGCACTGTCATTGACTACTTGTAATTTTTGCAGCCGTTCTTTTCCTTTACAATAGTCATCATTGTCATTCCATTTATCAGGAGAGAGGCTTAAAAATGATTTTCCTATGTTCATACGAGATAAAAGTTCTATTGTCCTTCTTGTCGCAAAGTCTGACAATCGCACACCATCTTCTTTGAAAATCTCAGATTCACCTCTCAAATTACGCTTCAAATTAAGTGCTCAAATTAAGTGCCTCTCAAATTAAATGCTTGCACAGACGTCATTCACTCTACAATTCTTTGTTTTTCCTTCATTGAAACACTGTGAGAAAAGAGAGAAAGTCCTACCAAATCATCAGATAAATACCACATGTGACGTTCCATCACTTTTTTTGCAGAAAGTCTTTGTCAACTGATTGATAAATTTCAATATCTTTCAAAAACTTGAAATCCGTTTCAGGTGCTTCAATTGCAAGATGTGATGCTGCCCATACTTTTGTATATAAAAGAGCACCAAATTGTACAAATCTTAACATCTGCCTTTTTTTCCCTCTCCGTTAGATTAAAAACATCTCGCTGATCTCGAAATAAATATATCTTTAATGCATATTGTAATTTAGCCATCCATCGAGCATGGTGAATGGGTCCTGGTGCTCGCCAGTGTACTTTTGCTAGTGGACATCCCAAGATAGTCAGTGTCAATTCAATAAGTTCCTTGTAATCATCTCTGATATAGGATTCTGCTGTTTCCATATAATGTTTAAGAAATGTAACAGCTGGTTCTGCAAATACTTTTGTTTCTGCATTTAGTTCTAGTGCTCTATAATTATCCCTCACAACACCATTCCAAACATCCTTGAATCTTTTAAAGATTGAAATATCTGGAGAACTTGAAGAACTTGAAGAACAAAAACACAATGTAAATGTTTTTGCCAAGACCAATTCGATTATATGATGGTGACAAGCTAACCAGAAGAGTTCACATTGAAGTTTTTTTTCAAGTAAAGCACAGGTTCCATTTAAATAACCAGTGTTCACGCTTGTTGTGTCAAAACACATTGCTCGAACCATTTTTGTGACATTCCACTCTTTCAGTAAAATATGTACAGCATTGGCTGCATTTTTTCCAGTTCCAGCAATCAGTTTTGGCACTCCCAGGAGCTGATTAAGACCATCTCCAGATACAAATGCTGGTAGTCGATCGACGTTTCCACATCAAAAAATTTCAGGCAGGAGTTTGCCATCCCAGTGAATCACTAGAGGGAAATCTGGTCTCAATTCACCTTTTATTGATTCTGCATACTCCTTCCGGGCTCTTTTACGTGTCCGTCGGATAGTACTTCTTGAAACTGGAAGGCAAGAAAGACGGATTATGACCAAGAGCTGCGAGTGGAACAATTAGACGAACTGCTTCACGATCAGATATTTATTTCTGTCTAAAGCACTGGTAACAAACATGAGGATTAAAAAGGTCTTTTTTAGACACTATTTGTGTGCTTCCAATTTCGAAAGCTGAGACTTCATCTTTAACACTGTGATGGAATAAATTCATCATCTGATTCAAAATCAGAAGTTCCAGAGTTTTCCGTTTCACTAATTAGACAAATATCAGATGAACAGACAGCAGTTGATGGTAAAGAGGCTCTAATGCATCGTTCTTCCTCCTCTTTTTGTCTCTGAAGAGAACGCTTACACTTTTTCTGTAACTCTTTATCTTCTAAACCCATGCACATCTTACGACTGGTTCTTTGATCCTGAAGAAATTCAGAATCTTCTTTAATTCTTATTACTTTCATAGCATCTGCTTGAGCAATATCAAAAAGAATGTCTAAATCTCCAAGAAATCTATCCACTTGTTGTTGTTGGGCTGTAGAAGAACGTCCTTTATTTTTCTTTAACAAGAGCCCATGAGAATGAATGTTTTCAAGCTTTTCAATTATATGTTTCTTTAGTTTTGTAGGAATTGCAGATTTCTGCCATAGCTGTATTAATTCTTCAACTGTCAAATGGCTAGCAGATCATACCAATTTTGATTCTTTCAAATAATGAAAGCGCTGAAGTACTTGTCTTGTCGTAGCTAATTGTTTCAATGTAGTCAATGGATCAATTGCTCTTAGACCAATCAGAAAAATTTCATTACTAAGGCGAGTTGAAACTGAAGACATCGCAAATTTTTAGCTATAAAATTTCTTTAAGCCGAAAAGAATGGCTATTTTTCATAAAATTAAAATTATTAATCAATGCACAAATTTTGTTATTATTTTATTTCACATTAGGCTTAGTGTTTGTCTTATTAATTGTAACATAAATAATGTTAGCATCACATAACACAGTAGATTAATATTCAATATAAAAATGTAACAAAAATATAAGTCTTGATACTTATTTGAAAGCAAAAATTCCTACAATAAATAATTAAATCCATTTAAATATTATTTTCCTTTGTTACCTTTCACTTAGGAATAGCCATGTGCAAAATGTAAACAACTATGGAAGAGATGTTTGTTGCTAGATGCAGAATTAGAAAATATATGATAATTATTTAAAATAAAAATTATCATGAAAATTAAATGTTTCACTTAAAAATTGTTTTCAATTAGTAGTAAAATGAGTTGGTGGAATTTTAGTTTTGGTTTTAGTGTTGACATTAAATTCATTTTATATATATTTAAGTAAATAACTAATCAGAAAAAATGTTAATAGAATAAAATATTTTTAAAATATTTAAAATATATATATAATAAAACAAAATAAATTTCTACTAAAAATTTCTGAGAAAAATTAAATATAAGTCTGAAGTGTAAAATATCTGTTGCGTTTCCTATAGTCCTGCTAATGTTAAATTGTTGGGGGTCATTGAGCACCCTCTTGAAATTTGAGTAGAAAGCTAAAAATTTACCAGCATTATATTATTGATGAGTCTAAAAAAAGTAGGGGGTGGCCCGGAATCTAGCTCAAAAAAAGTTTTTTTGGACCACCCTCATATTTAGTTAAATAATTGTGCACTTTAAACATTGTAAAAACTGTCTAACCTTCAACACATTGCATGTATGTTAAAGTAAACAGTGGGTTTGTGTCTTCGCCCCGGGATTGCACTTATACTCTAAAGTGAAAGCTGGGTTCCGGGGCGGTCATACCTTGTCATCCCTTGTTTAGTTAGATGTCATCTTTCACCTTATTACGCAATAAAGATTTGTAAAAGTATTTTGGAAGTGTTACATAATCTGTGCTTGATGCATAATTTTTCGTTCTTGTTTTAAGTTTATTATAGGCTATTTACTTCAATCATACATCACCAGAAGGATCCGGCTGTTTGTTTTAATTCATCATTATAAGTTTAGTTGTTCAACAGATGCAATTGCTATTCGGCTATTTTTCTTGCGATCACAAGTTGTTTTTTTACTAAATTTAATTTAGTTAACTTTTTATGTCATTAATATTTCATTTAAATGTATTTTATTTAGGGTTTTGGTTATTTTCAGGTGATTAGCTACTGTCTGATATTTTAACTGTAAAAGCGTTTAAGTATGCAAAAGTTCTTTTCAAACGACAATATGCAAATTGCATAGTCACCTCTGATTGGCTCGCATGCTCGTGCCGTCAGTTTAAGTAGTTGACAGTGCCAGCAATGTATGTAGTATCCTTTGATGCAGTATTATTTGTGCTTATGCTTGTATCTCAAGTTATTTAATGTTTTATTCATTCAGGTGATTAGATATATTAAAGTTTGGCTAATGTTAAGTTCATAGATGAATCATACTAAATTTAAACACTTGTGCAATGCAAAGTAATTCATTTCTCAATTTCTTCCCCAAGGAAGTTTTATGTTGAAGTATTAAGTAGACGAGTTCAAAAATAAACTTGTAATAAATGTAAAGGAAATAGATTTGTGTCCAGAGATGAAGTTGGTATTATAAGTGTAAAGCATGTTATATCAATGTTTTTTCTGATGAATCAGTAATATGTCAGCAAATATTTTGTGAAAAGTGCTGCAATGTGTAAATAATTGAATTTGAGTTTTTTCATGACGAAGTTTGTCTTGTGTTGCAAATGATCCGGTAATAAAGCATGTGTGTATCAAATTTTCTGCATGGTTTTATTTCAACTCGCCATAACTTCATAATATTGGGCAACACCAACATAAACTGTAAGTCATTTTGTTTTATCTTTTATACTTAAGATTGAATTTTTTGCTTCAATTAGATAAACTTGCACAAAATTGCTATAACTTGCATAAATCTGGTGGTAACAGCTTGTATAATTTCACACTTATTTGGTTTTATATCCAAGCATCAAATAATTAATTGGTTGATTTTTTCATATGTTTAAGCAATTGATAAGAAATGTGCTCAAGTTTCAGTAAACATATGGCTGGGGTTCACTGCAACCAATCAACCATTAACTCAGCTAAAAGCGAGAAAAGGAGAAAGTTGAACCTCTTCTCCCTCAGAGGTTAATGTGCCAGGATCGTGCATAGCTATACAGTTAAGCTGTACAGTTGTAGTAATTTACAATCTACAATTGTGGTTAGGCATGGTGGTCAACAAACCTTGGAAATGCCACAGAGGTCATGGGACCCGCCTATGCTACAGGTGTAGTTTAAGTAACAAATTTGGGATCCATTAACCTCAAATACCACAATTATGGTGGCAATCAGAGCTAGAAACTAATGGAACCTAGTTATTCATTAAAAAAAAGTTTTTCTTCAAGATCACAGGCCAAGTTATCATAGTCAAAATATACTTTTCCATTCTTTATGCTGTAAATTCTATCCTGCACTATCTAACCAGTTCTGATGAAAGTTGATAAACAAAACTCTGAGATTAAATACACAAGCCAGAATAATGATAATTAAATAAATAAGTAAATCTAAATATCAATATAATATATTTCATAACATTATAGATTAAAACATTTTTTTTTTTTTAATTTACCACTACAGTTATATTTAATAATAGCAATTAAGTGAATAGATTTTGATAGCTTTATTTCAATGATATATTTTACTTAAATAAAACGATAATATGTATTTATTAAGTTTTATATAAATGATTATATAAAAATCTAAACTTTTCTTTTGAGAATTATGTCATTTTCTTCACAGACGTAATCATTCAATACTACTAAGATTACTGCAATGATTTTAAAGTGTTTGTGTTTTACTGAATACTTATTATGGTTAAATGAAAATGACATAATTTTCAAAAACATTTTATTCTGTGCATACCAAAATTCTTTAAACAAATAGTAGAGGTTTCATCTCTTTACATACAAAAATAAGAATTAGTGAATAAGATGCTATATTGACACAATCATCAGAATATGTTTCTTAGTTTCTACACAAAATGAAATACACTTTCTTAAAAAAATTTAAATCAATAAAATTAAAAAATTAAAATTTCCTTACAACTTCAGCATTTATACTAAAGGTATCTTCAGTGATCTTTGAAATAGTATAGTTAACACCTGCATAAGTGTCTAAATGATTGAACAATAGATGAGGCAAAACAATAAATAAGATCATCAATAAAAAAGGTATCATATTCATATACAGGAACCATCGTAAAAACAAAAAATAAGCCAATTTAGCAGTTCCATGTCGTCCTATAATTAAATTTGAAACACAATGAGATTTATTTTATTGATAGCCTTAAAAACTTAAAGAAATATACTGAAGTTTATTTCAAGCATATACTATATGGAGTTAATACCTTTAATCTGGTCAAATATTTGTACATTTATTTCAACATTAAAAAAACAGAAAACAGCAGTTTTTATTTTTTGCATGTGTAAAAGAAACAGTGCCACAAATATCACCAAACCAGCTCGGAATTATCTACATTTTAGCCACAATAAGTTACTCGTCTAACTTCAGCAATTTTCATCAATGACCGGAAATATATATAAGATCTTATGAGCAGCCCTGTATATGATCGATAGAATTTATATGCACCAATTCATATGCAAAAAAAATTAGCTACATTCAAAAACGCATACCATAACTGAAAACAAGCTACCAGCAATTATTGTTCATAGACAGACTATAAACCAAATTCTTTTGAGTGCCCCTGTAAATGAACGATACATTCTATGCACACCAAATTCAACAATATACGCCTTGTAGTGAACTACAGTGATATGCATCAATTTGAATATGTTTAAAATAGTGTAACCTCATTAAAATATGCTGCTTACATTTTTTCCCCATAGATTGTAATGTAACAAAATTCTTTCGAGTGTCCCTGTAAATGAGCCATAAATGTTGCACACCTCATTTCCAATACCAAACATATCATAGTAAACCCCAGAGGTCGGAAGTAGTGGGCTACAAGCAGCGAAACTAAAGAAGTCACTACTTTTTACAGTAGTTTGTAGTGTAGCACGCTACATTTTGAACAATGTGGTGTAGCGAGTAGCACAATACAAAAAATCAGTAGTTTGTAGCGAGAACAGACACTACTTTTAATGCTACATCAAGAAAAAAAATGTGCCATTCTGCAAATCACATGGCTGAAACTGACTTCTTTTGTGTAAAATTTGTTCTGCTCAACAATTTGCGATTCTCAACCGCAATGTATAGCAACGCATCGCATGAAGTCATAGATTTTTTTCATTGACACTTGCTGCTAAAATCAAATACTAATCCACCAAAGGAATTAATTTTCTTGCTAGCAACACTTACCCATTTACTCGTTATTAGGTCTTCCTATTTTAATGCCAGATTTCTTATTATTCGGAATTGCTTTATTTACAGATTTATTTTTTTACATTTAGAGTTGATTTTCTGTAATTTTCTAGATTAAAACATATCTCTTAATTTTACTATGAAATTTGTAATCTATATATATAAAAGAAAGTCCTTTCTGGCTAGATGATCAACGCACAGCCCAAAACTACTGAACCTACAAAGACGAAACTTGCAGGAAAAATACTTCTTAGTATGTAGAGGCGCACTAAGACGGGATTTTCAAAAACTCCACCCCTAAGGGGGGTAAAAAAGGGGAACAAACTTTTTAAAAATTCCTTAAAAATCGGGTATTATAGTTACGTGACAAATGATAACATATTTTAATGTATTTTTGTATGCTGAATCGAATGATATCAATTAAATACTCATAAGTCAAATAGTTCGTGAGATATTGCACATTTTTCTAATTTAGCGAAGTCTTTGACGTCAAAATCCAACAATTCTAACAATACAAGTGATAATTTCTAAAAATACATCCGTTACTATAGCAATGGAAGAAATTCAAATTGAATCTTTTGTTTATTTTTGCAGATAGAAACATTAACTGCTCAATTGGGACTTGAATATTATTTTTACGGATATTTATGTACTTGTGTATTATTATTATTTCTACACACGCCACGATTTGAAATAAAATGTGATTGCTAAAATAAAGGGTACATCTCAATTATACCGTCGACCACTTTTCATAAAAAAATCATCGCCAAACATGAACTTCAAATAAACAAATGGAAGAATGTTGCC
Source organism: Maratus michaelseni (assembly GCA_963931845.1). Lineage (NCBI taxonomy): Eukaryota > Metazoa > Arthropoda > Arachnida > Araneae > Salticidae > Maratus > Maratus michaelseni. The sequence continues at coordinate 179,698,652 of OZ007587.1, read as the reverse complement.
ATTAGAACATCAAAATAAATAAAATAAAATAAAATAAATTCGGAAAAGCCCCACTCACCAAAGTGTCCAGTAAGTTTTAACACAAAAAAATTACAATATATTAATGAAAATAGAAAAAAAATCAAAAATCTTGGATATTTATTTATTTACATTATTTTTCTTAATTATCCTTCTCGGCTGGTGAATAAATGTTTGTGACGTCAGTTGAAATTGATCTATTGCACTTAACTATGAAACGCAACATTTTTACAATGCATTTTCTCTTTTAATGTCATGGCACAGCCGTTTAAGGACGCAATTTTTATTTTAACTAACGAAATAACTAAAATATCAGAAAAACAAAATGAAAAATACAGGTAAATGTCGAATTAAAAACCGCTTCATGACAAAACAAACACGTTTAATACTTCTGACGTCAAGTGAATGGGACTGCATTTTTGGCGTTAAGTCTTATAGTTTGGCGATAGTTTTTTTTATGAAAAGTGGTCGACAGGATAATGGAGAAGTACAAATAAAGTGTCGAAGGTCTGATTGGTATTATGTATTACTTCTTTATTTGTTTTCAGTCTTCAGCCATGTTTCTCTTTTACTTTGGGTAGTTATTCATACGATTTCGGGCTAATTTTTTGCAATTGGATACCTCACCAATTGGTGTATTAGCCACAATGTTGAAAGCATCATTTATGTTTGAAGCGAAATCTTCATGATGAATCCTGTTACAGAAAATCATATCATCATCTACTATGAGTATAAACCGCATATTCACATTTTAATCAGGTAATGTTTTTTTAAAGGTTTTAGCGTATAGCTATTCTACGTTGCTTTGTTATAGAGCTAAAGAGGAAAGCTCTAAAATTATGTGAACCCGATTATTAAAGATTACTTAAAAAAATTCTACTGAACAAATTTTAATGGAAGTGATTTTTCAGGTATGGTTAATGACCCTATAACATATCATTCTATGTTGCTTAGTGATAGAGCTAATGGTAAAGTGATTGGGAAAGATGAATGCAATTATGAAAGATATATCTACTATGTATTTAAAATGCAAATTCGTATTTCATTCCGACTGTTTATAATTTGAGTTCTGCTGTACGGACTTTTTACACTGGTTTTTACACAGTGCGATTTACACTGTTAGCAGGGATGAGAGTTCTCCGCTTTTTTGCATACCAGTATAATCTTAGAGAAAACGTTGTTCTTTTAAATCGCAGAATGTTCCGATTAAATAAAAAAGCATTTTCTGTAAGATTATAATGGTATGCAAAAAAGCGGAGAAATCTCATCCCTGACTGTTAGTTAGGCAATTTTGTGGCGATGGTTGGTACTTCTCTGGAGCAAAGTTTTCGTCTGCATTGTGTTTTCTGAAGCGAAAGCTTGACAACGAATCCGATTACAAAAGTCATATCATATTCATCTATAATATTTATAAAACGCAAATTCTTATTACATTCCGATCGGTTAAAACTCAGATTCTACCGAACAGATTTTTATATGATTGCACTGTTAGTTAGGTAATTTGTTTTAGAAAGGTTTTAAAATAAAGTAAATTGTTCTACATTGCTTATTTATAGAGCCACGGGTATATAATATACGTATAATTACATATATTATGTAATAAATACATAATATATGTATTTATTAATACATAAAATTAGGTGAACCTGATTATGAAAGATTATCTTTTTTAATGTTCTACTGAACGGATTTTGATGGGAGTTTCGCAGTGTGATAATATTTCAGGAATTGATTTTCTACATTGTTTAGTTATGGAGCTATGGGAAAAAGTTGTCAGCGGTGTAGTCGTAAAAAAAAAAAAAAAAAACAGTGCATATACTCTATAGACAGAGGATATATACTAGAGAGTATATATTATAGCTACGGACGGTGTGCAGAATTTCGTCTTAAAAATTCCAGAAGGTTGACGGTGTATACCAGCATATACTTTCTACAAAATCCCTGAGAGTCCTATCAACAGGTGAAGATGATTATGAAAGATACATTTATCTGTCTACTGTATATGTATAATGCAAAGGGAATTTCGATCCTGCCGCTTATACCTTGAATTCTGCTGAATGGATGGATTATGCTGGAACTTGCACTGTTAGTTAGCTAAATTTTGAGGGGAAGTTTTAGTGCATAACATATTGTTCTATGTTGCTTAGTTAAAGAATTAGGGGGGTGGGGGGCATTTCTATAATCAGTTGAACCCAATTATGAAACATTAGACTTTTTTAAAGATTCTGCTGAGTGGATTTCTATGGAACTTGCATTGCTAATTTTCCAGGGATAGTTTTAGTATATTGCATATCGTTATATCGCTCTTTAGAAAATCATACTGTAAATGATTAAATAAACGAGTTAGTCTTTAACAGCCTTAATTTCGTGTAACACATTAGAAAATATAACAGCGTAATGGCTTTCGTATCGTTTTACACAATGCGGAAGGACCTGAAGGTAAAAGTTCATGTTTCTTTAAAACAAACAATCAAATTCACCGATATATTTCATTTGATTCAAGTTTTTTTTTTGAGAAACCGACCAGCGTAGCGAGCAAAGCCTGCTAGGTAATAATAATGGTTAATTTTATCTGTATATAAAATTCTATATTATGTAAAAGGAAGTCCTGACTTGGGAGATCATCAACACACAGTCCAAACTACTGAAGCTACAAACACGAAATTTGCGGGGAAAATACTTCTTCGGATGTAGAGGCGCAATAAGAAAGTTTTCCTAAAATTCCATCCCTAAAGGGGTTAAAATGGGAACAAACAATAACAAAATTTCTTAAAAATCGGGTTTTATATTTATTTGTCAAATGATAACATATTTCAATGTATTTTTGCATGCTGAATCGAATGGTACCAAATAAAAATATTCTAACTCCAACAATTCGTGAGATATTGCACATTTTCGAATTTGGCGTTGCCTTTGGCGACAAAACCTTAAATTTATTGCATTGATCGCCAAGTGATATTTTCTAAAATACATTCGTCATTGTTAAAGATCAAACAATACCTGGCGATTTATAAGATACTGGATAAGAAAAAAATCACTTGATATTTTGATTAGATGAAATCTCAATAATGCCAGTTCTCGGGCTCTTTGTTTTAACTTTTTTGTTTGTTTCGGGAATTTGGAATTGAATATTATTTGGTATTTTTATGTTAGCTGGGTGCCAGTGATGCCAAATTTTTTTTTAATCTCGCCAATCCTTTTTTTTTTTTTGCTAATTTTTTAACGTTAGCAATAACAACTAGCCATTATTTTAACATTGCGATATAATATCTTAAGAAACTTATTTAAAATAACTAAAATATAATCATAATAAAATACATAAACACAAACATATCAATACAAATAAAATGTCACGCAAAATGTTTAAATTCAAATGATGCCAATTGAAACAAGATTTGGTGAGTTTTTACTGGCGCCTAGCAATATAAAAGTACCAATTATTCTTACGGATATTTATGCAATTGTGATTTTTAAATAAAATATGCTTGCTGAAGTAAAGTTTCGAGGGTCTGTACGGTTTCGATATTGCACATTTTCTATAATTTGGTGATGCCTTTAGTGCCAACTCATCAATATTTCAAACATTACAAGTTATAATTTCTAAAAATACATCCATTACTATATCTTCTTTACTACCGCCATGCCACTTCAAGGCACGGCACGAGGTACAGGGTAACTGAGATCCGAGATCAACAGCCTTATTCCTGGAATAATCAATATGAGGATCATAATTAAAGCCAGACAAATACTTAGTAGTCCAAGGCAATAAATTGATATGCGATCTCTTTTCATATTTTCCTGTAGCTGTCTGACCAAAAGCGTACATTGTTGGATGAATGCAATTCACCGGTATATTTAGTTTGATTAAAAATTCGTTTGGAGAAACCGACCAGCGTAGCGGGTGAAGCTTGCTAGTGTGTGTATAAACTAACATTTTGGAGGAGAAACACAAAATATTTCTTGTATGCTATCTTTTTAAAAATTTTTAATGCCCTCGGTTATATCATATTTATTTAAATGTATCTTGGCAGACGCAATATAATTCAACTTCTAGTGTAAATTAAACCCTTTGACAAAAGCTGAAAGCAGCGAAGTAGTGACTACTTTTGAAAAGTAGTTTGTAGTTCGCTACAATAAAAAGTAATTTTCCTGACCCCTGGTAAACCCTAATAACATATTAATTTTATGGCAATCCAAGTATATTTACACAAATTACAGCACGGACAGACAAACTGAATTCATAAACACTTTTCAACTGGAAAGTGTTAACAAAAACATGTTTTATTCCTTAATCTATACTAATAAAAGAAATATGTTTGTTTATCTGTGTGAGATGGCTAGAAAATTCTATCACCTATAGAGGTCTGAAAATTTGGATAACGATAGTCCAGGAAATCACTTTGCACCTCCCAGAGGCAATCATTTTTTTCTAGGTTACAGGGATGAGATTGACAAAAAAGTAAAAAAGCTGACAACTGCGCGAACGACATTTCAGCAATAATAGTTATGAATTTCAAACGCAACAAATATTATAACATGGCATTAACATATATATGTATATATATATATATAGTATGCCCACTAAAGTCCCTTACCACCCTCTTAACTTCGGAACGGCTGCTGCTATATTCATAAAAGTAGTGTCTAGGTATAGTAAAGTAGCCATGCGCTACTCAATGAAACCGCCTACGGCGCCACCTGGTGGAATGTTGCAGAGCTAGCATTCCTATCTCAAAAACGGAAAGAGATAGAGAAAAAAAGTGATTTACAAAGTTGTAGAGCATCATTGATTTAGTACGAAAAGACACATTGTGGACATTAATGCGAAGAATAGAACGGTTAAAACACGCATTTGTCTTTTCGTGATTTCCTACACTGTGACGTGACAAAACGATCTTAGAAAGAAAAAAGCAACTAGTTATAATAATATACCTTAATTTTAGATTTTCAAACTTCTCACCGTCAGCTGCAATGCATATTTGGATGCTTGTTTGAATTTCACGTTGCACACGTTGGAGCATAGATGGTGACACGTTGGCACAAGCGTCCATAAAACGGTGTTTAGGGTCCTGCAATGTTTGTGGAGGGTCGTACAGACCTGCTGTCTCATAATTGGTTGTTTCTTTCTTTCTAAGATCGTTTTGTCACATCACAGTGTATGAAATCACAAAAAACAAACGTGCGTTTTAACCGTTCTATTCTTCGTATTAACGTCCACAAGGTGTCTTTTCGTACTAAATCGATGATACTCTACAACTTTGTAAATCACTTTTTTTCTCTACCTCTTTCCGTTTTCGAGATAGGAATGCTAACTCTGCAGCATTCCACCAGGTGGCGCTGTAGGTGGTTTCATTGTATAGCGCATGGCTACTTTACTATACCTAGACACCACTTTTATGAATATAGCAGCAGCCGTTCCGAAGTTAAGAGGGTGGCAAGAGACTTTAGTGGGCATACTGTATATTACATACTATATATATATATATATATATATATATATATAATATATCAATGTAGCTTTGAGCAAATTAAAAAGAAATTATTTACTGACTCTAATAAAAAGTCTATTTTACCAAGATACAGCACATTAATAAAATCTTTCTGGCTTTAACATTTTGTAATTGAAATTTTGAAAATAGTAAGATGCTTTTTTTGAAACAGCAAATCAAGTATATGCTAATAATAGCAAACACCTTAAATAAATGATAGACCTGAGTTCCCACTCTTTTTTTAAATAAAAAAATTAATTTTTAAGGAATTAAATAGATTTTCTAAGGACATTTATCAGTGGCACCAACTAATCAATGCATGGTTATTCCAGATTCCAGGACATTCATTTTTACCAGTCAGATTGAAGTCAGTTTTTGGATTTTTTGCATATTTTTTTTTTATTTAATTTGTTTTGGCATTTTGTGGCGAATTTTCTAGATTAATAAAAGAAATCTGGTTCCAATCTTTTAATCCAATGCAGTAAACTTTGAAGAACTTCACGCTTTCCCAGCAATCTTTTGAGAAAATGTGAGTGTTTTCAGCAATCCTTGGACAAAATTCGATCTTTTGTCCAATTTTGCGGGGTTTTTTGCAATCTTTTAGCAAATTTCGCAATTTTTTAGCAAATTTTGCGTTTTTTCAGCAATCTTTTAGCATATTTCGCATTCTTTGAGCGATGATTTTGAAGAAATTCGCGTTTTTTTGGGATCTTTTGGCGAAATTAGCATTTTTTCGCGATTTTTTGACGCAATTAGCGGTTTTTTTTTTCAATCTTTTGACGAAATTCGAAATTTTTAGCGATCTTTTGGTGAAATTAGCGTTTGTTTCGCGATCTTTTGATGAGATTAGAGGGGGGTTTTTTGCGATCTTTTGACGAAATTAGCATTTTTTTTGCGATCTTTTGACGAAATTAGCATTTTTTTTGCGATCTTTTGACAAAATTAAGAGTTTGTTTGCGATCTTTTGATGAAATTGGCGTTTTTTTCGCGATCGCGATCTTTCGGTGAATTTTGTGTTTTATACACGATATTTTTTGGTGAAATTCACGTTTTTTCCCGCAATCTTTTGACGAAATTTGCAATCTTTAGGTGAATTTCGCGTTTTTCACACGATTCTTTTTCTATGATCCTTTGGTGAAATTCGCGTTTTTCTGAAAATAGGAAAATGACAAAAAAGCGGAAAACTGCAGATCCACGGAACAACTAAATGTGCATATTTTTGCACGAAAATTATACACCAGCTTCTGAAACATTATAGTTATAACTCATAAAAATTCCAAAGAGTTCAGATGATAAGAACTATTTTATTTTTAATATTACAGGGGGGGGGGGGAAAGTAAGAAGGAAACACAGCCCTTTTACAACTAATATCAATATTTTTACACAATTTTTTTTACACAGGCTTTAAAGCTGCTATATTTATAACTAATAACAATTTAAAAGAATTTGGTCAATAAGAACTACCTTTTTTAACTGTTAAATGACCTGATGTAAAATTATATCTTCTTACAAGTGCTTTTATTGGTAACTATCAATATTTTTCACAATTTTTTTACACAGGCTTAAGAAATGTTATAACTCATAAAAATTTCAAAGAGTTTGGATAATAAAACTATTTTTTTAATATTAAATAACCCGATGTAGAAAAAAAGAAGTAAGAAGAAACCACTTCTTAGCTGCCAAAGGCCTCCAACATTAAGTTCGCTAGGAAAATTTTTTGTTTAAATATATAAATTGATTCAACACTGACTTTAGGAACATTTAAGGTTATTATCTTGGGCCTGGCTAAACTGATCTTTCGTTTACAAATATAAAATTAAAACAGACCAGAGAGGGCATAGCAGACCTGATGTATGCTACTGAAGGTAATGGGGTCCCAACTCTAGGTTTGCTTGGATAGATTTTCATTTGAAAATATAAAATCTTACAAATTCCAAGGTGTATGTTACTGAAGGCAGCCCACAGCATTAGGATCGTTTAGAAAGATTTTCGTTTAAATGTATAAAATCATTCAACATTGATTTTAGGTATATTTAGAGATATTATCACAGGCTCGGATAACAGCAGGCAGTTCAGCTAGTTAGTAAATAAAGAAAAATTTTATAAAACAAATAATTTGCTAAATTTAAATGAAAATTTTTCAAATTACTAAAAACTAACATTGAAATCATGATGTATGAAGATATTTAAGTGAAATAAACTTATCTTTGAGATCATTTGTAAACAAATCAATGTGAAAATAAAAAATAAATAAATAATGTCTGTCTGCCTGCTGAATATGCTTTGTACTTTTTTCTCGGATGTCTTGCAAAAATATGTAAAAATATGTACATGCCAAATAAAAACAGTGCTATAAGTATTTGAAAAAAGCTAATAGCTTTAAAATATTTCCACTACGAAATTGTTGATAAAAAATCATTAACAAATAGAAAGAGCTAAAGTAAATGTTATCTTCCCAATACCAAACATCAGAAATCAGAAGTTAAACATTGTCAGTTACAGATAGTCTGTGTCATATCTTCTTTGATTGGTTAATAGGCAAATGACGCAATCTCAATGTGATCTTCAATTTGCATTTGCAAATTACAGACTGCTTTGCATGAAAAAATGAGGGTTGTTTCCCATGCTTTTAAAGAACATTAAGAATCATAATCGATTCAGTTATTTTGTATACAATTTGTTTCACATGAAGGCTTGTTATGAATGAAATTTTGAATGGCGATAACTCAAAAGATATACACAAAGGTAGGTTATTGCTTAAAATTTAGATTTTTTTTTTTCATGATCTTTCTAAAAAGATAACTTTATGCAATTTTATTCTGAAAAATAATTTGGAGAAAAAATGGCCAACTGACTTTGAAATGTAAAGTCGCTAATCCAGATTAGCTTCTTTCAATTGGTCATGTTATTTGGGCTTTTATTATAATTATTTTAAATCTCTGTTTTGAAATATAATGTGCCTGAAATTTCCCTGAGATTTGTTGTGCAAGAACATTTATCTGTTTCTGTGAATTATTGTTCTTTCTGAAATATTCCTGAAATAAATACTGTGTCATCTTAAGAACACTTTTTAATTAACTACTAGCTATACAAACCTCACAGTCAGAATAATATATATGCAGTCGAACTTCGTTAAGACGAAGTCGAAGGGCAGCAAAAATCTTTTCGTATTAACCAATGAAACAGCAAAATGCATTTATGATGATTTTAAAAATAAATCACTAAAACAAAGATATGAAAGAATGTATAAATGATATCTGCAGAGAAATATTTTATAGTCACTTTATGTTAATCAGTATTTTTGTGCAAAAAGGTACATTTCTAATATCACCATATGAACACAAAACCCATACTCACACAGATAAACACATGACGATAGTAGTACTATATGTACTGTAATATTCTTATAAAAAAATAAATGCGTAAGGAGAAATAAAATCTAGAAATAGATTTACCTCCTTAAGTTAGACTTTAAAAAAAATTAGTTATTGAGTTTTGTTTCAATTTCTGCATTCTACATTTGTTTATAAAGGCATCCACTTTTTTCCAAATTGTCCAAAGCATAATTGGCATTTTCTTGTTGAAACAGAAACCACTGAACAGTTTTAAATCCTCTGTCGATTCATTGAAGGGTACGGAAGGAATATCAACCTCTGCATCAGCCTTCATTTTATTCAGCTCTTCCTCTTCATTTTCCTGTTCAGTTAAATCAGCCAGAATATCTTCATCTGTCATGGGTTGTGAAGCCATAACATTTTCACCAATTCGAACGTAATCCTCAAATGACAGGGGAAAAATTATTCCTCTTTTTTTCAGCTTCTTCTATCACATCATCCATTTCTGTTTTATCTGTTTGTGCAACATTTTCCTCTGAAAAATCACTATGTCTGAAACTGTTTTTTATAACAGTGGGAGTAACAGAGTTCCCTGCACTTCTTAGGAAATACATAGTTTCTAAGAGATCGATAGAAAATGGTGCCTGTCAAAGCACTCAATAAGTTTTTTAATTACTTCTTTCCTGTAGTGAGTTTTTAAACACTGAATGGCTTCTAAGTCATTCTACCAGCCCTGATGGTCTTCTTCTACCAGCCTTAGTCACATGGCTGAAGATTTGCTGTAATATTTGGAGGGAGGGAAACACATTTTATTGATTTTAGCCCTTTTAGATATTTGTGGGCTGGACAATTGTCCAACAAAATGCATCTCTTTCTCTTTTGATTGGTAAGTCTTGAGTATAATTCTAATAAACATTTTGCAAAAATTTCCTTATTTATCCAAGCATTTTTAGTGAATGTGTACTGAACAGATAGTGTCTTTACACGCTTAAAGCAATGTGGTTTTGCGAATTTTCTGATAACATAGATAGGTAATGTTTCCCTACCATCCATATTACAGACTACCAGTAGTGTGGCTCTTTCTTTATTACATTTTCCACCAGAACACTTCTCTGCTTTAAAAGTTAATGTAAATGAAGGTTGTGCTTTATATAAAAGCGCAGTTTCATCTGCATTGAATATACCGCGGGGTTAATCTCTTTTAATAGCTGGCCATTCTTTAGAGAAAAACAAATCTACACTACCCTGATTAACTGCAGACTCTTCACCACATACTCTTTTGGAGACAATACCATAGCATTCTTTAAACCTTGACAGCCATCCATTTGAGCATGTAAAATCATTGACACCAAGAGCTTCTGCAAAAAACTTTGCTTTTTCTTGTAAAACAGCACAAGTTAAAATGATATCTGGTTCCCAGCTTCTCTTATCCATCTTAATAAAGCAACTTCAATTTCTTCATTCTTAGCATTTCTCATTTGTTTCTTGCAGGCTTGAACTGATTGATAGCACAAGCCATTTCAATCTGTTATCAATTCTTAATAACTGTCGAAAGAGTACTAGCAAGTATTCCATATTTTGCTGCAATCTCTGATTTTTTTAAAAATCCCATCACTGACATCACATAAAATCTTCTGCTTAGTTTCCAAACTAAGAGCGTTTTTTTCCCCACTCATTTTCACAACTAGAGCTCCAATACAACAAGAATTCAATCAAAAAAATATTTCTATCAAAGAACTTTATTCACATCAAGTGATCAACCACGTGCTAGCAACAAAATGAACTGCTCACAAAAGAATTTCAACATCAGCAGAGAAAGAATGCAACTTTTTTTTTTTTCCCCATGGCACCGCTACAACCAACTGAGTTCCAAGAATAAATGCATATCCTCCATCGTCCAGTTCAGAAAAAGCAATAAACTTGTTTCCAGGTGGAAGGTCACCACAAAGGTCGCAACGAGGAAATTCTTTATTAGGAGCAACATTTACTTTGTCTTAAACAAGATAAGTTTGTCTTGAGTTCATATTAAATGATGCAATTATTATTGTATTCTAAGATAACGTGATGAGGAAACTATTTTCCTTTGTCTTAAACAAAATTTCATACTAATCATTTTCGCTTTAACAAGGTTCAACTGCATATGACACTTTAAGGGTTGCACTAAAAAAAAAAATAATAATAAATAAAAAATTCCCTGCAAAACTTTCTCTGGCATATTTACAGACTCATTTTTAAACAAAAAAGAATGTCACTTGCAAGCATGACAATTGAAAAGATTGAGAATCAAATATTTTTTTTCTTCTTCAATAAATGAATTACATCTTGAGTTATAAGTAATTGTTGTCTCATAATGTCCTTTATAGGACTGTTGCATCTGGTAATTCAGTTCAAAATGCCAACTTTGACAGCATTTTCTGAAAGATTCTCGGACTTTATAAAAAACTGGAAAAAACAATTTTAATTCATAGTTTCTGAATAAGAACAACAGTTAATCTCAGACATTTACAAATAAAAATGAAATTAGGAATGTATCAGAAATAGCTATTTTAGCATTTTAGATTTGAGAACAATTTTAAGTTTTTTGTGGTTTCTTTCATCAGAAGTGAAATCTGCTTTATTTTGACAATCATATACAAGGTGTTCCAAAATTTGACCAACAAATTAAGAGGGATGATAGAAGGCATCAAGAGGATGAAAATTTACTATAGAAGATGGGGTCGCAAACCACGTTTAGCGGGAGAAAATTGCAAACATAGTTATGAAGGGTATGATATCGAATGGAATAAAAAGGACCAATAATAAGTAGATAAAACATTTATATGACGTCAAGCATGATTACGATGCATTACAGTTCAATGTCAGAAAGGAGACGACGACACATTTTTATAGAAATTGTTTAAAGTTGTGACCACGAAGGTCATTGTGCAGCCGACACCGATGGACAGAGGTTTACTGGATGCATTAAAATATATTCCTATAAAAATGTCTCGTCATCTCCTTTCTGACGTTGAACTGTAATGTATTGTAATCATGCTTTATTCATAGCAAAGATAGATTTCCAGTGGAAAACAAAGTCATTCTTTATTTTTCCCTAAATATCTAGATGAAAGTTATCAAAGAATGGTCATAAAATTTGAAAAAATGTAGCCTATTGATAAGATAAATCTTTCAAAATAGTTTAACATTACTATATACTTCAATTAAAGGATAAACAAAGGCCCATGTCTTAAATTGAGAAAATATTGCTACTATATGAATAATCAACGCTCTCATTTATTTATTTATAATTTACAACAGGTTGAACAAAAATTAAATTCCTTTTCCATAAACATACAGAATAACTTCAAACTATTTTTGTTGAGAATATTTTGGGGTTCAGACAATAGATTCAAATATCATTAAAAACAACTTATTGTACAGGGTTATTCTAAATGATGGCCATTTTAAAAAAAATTGCATTTATTAAAGTACAAATCCAAAATGAACAATCTTTATACCAATGAAAAGAGGAAGTTTCAAAGTTTTTTTTAAAGACATTATAAATGTTCAATGTGTCCACTGTTTGCTGCACGGCAAACATCTATGCAATAGCCAAACTCGTTCCACACATGAGAAAGCGTATCTGCTGTTACTGAGTGCACGGCAGCAGTGATACGGTTCCACTGATCGTTTAGAGTTGTTGGTAGCAGCGGGACTTACACAGCTTCCTTAACATAACCCCAGAAGAAGTAGTCACATTTGCTTTCTCGTGTGTGGGACGAGTTTGGCTATCACGTAGATGTTTGCCGTGCAGCAAACGGTGGACATATTGAACATTTATAATGTCTTAAAAAAACTTTGAAACTTTCTCTTTTCATTGGTATAAAGATTGTTCATTTTGGATTTGAACTTTAATAAATACAATTTTTTGAAAATGAGTCTATCATTTAGTCAAAATTATCATATTTCTAAATAACATTGTAAAGTAAAATGGCTTACCTTCAACAATTTTAAAAGTATCATCCATAAAGTCAAACCGGTCCTGGAAAATTTCATATTTGTAAGTCAAATAATCTCGAAGCTAGAAACAGAGAAAATAAAAGTTCATGTTTTACAAGATGTAAACTGAAGAATGTAATAAAATAAATATGCAATAAAGCAGCATGCTTAAGCATTTCATTTGACAAGAATTATTCATTATAGAAAAGCAAAAGGTCTTAAACACATATTTAGAAATATTGTGATATGGGGAAGTTTTTTACAAGAAATCTCTGGGTACAACTAAAGGTGAATATTTCACTATTTTTAAAAAAAGCAAGATGCATTTTGCAAATTTAAAAAATGGCAGGATGATGCGCCCTTTAAAAATGGTCTAGAGGGAATAGTAAATAAGTAATTACAGAATGAATAAAAACTGCAAATAAGTAATTTCACTAGTTAGTAGCACAAATAACAAAACAAATATGATTTGCAGCTCGCTTTGCATTTACACTTAGAAAAATTGCTGCTTATTGCCTAAATCTAAACTTACATGCATGTATGTGTATGCTAACAATATATATATGTAAGATACCGCTCTCTATAACGAGCGCACCTCGGTATAACGAACACACATCGGATCCCTCTGTAACGAACGGTCGATCACCGCTATAACGTATCCCAGTATTAGGTATCACGATGTTTGAAGGATCATATTTAGCGCCATTAATGTAGTTTCTCGGCACTCTTTCATCGAATCACCGTGTAATTCATAGGCTAGAAGATAAAAGTATGTAGTCGGGCGAATGTAAGAGAAATCAGCAGGCATTTTCCTGGGAACTAGCTTTTATTCATTTGTAATACAGCTCTCTTTGACTAAGCTAGGCCCAGGCCAGAGTTTGAGGAGTCTTTCACCGGGTAAACATCGTCTTATCGGCCGTAATTCGGCGAATTGAGGACTTACAACGGCAAGGATGCCGTCTCACTTCGAAGACTAACCGGCCGTAGTTTTTGGGGAGAGTGATCAAAGTCAAAGGCCACGCAAAAAACATGCGGAGCACGTTATATACGACCAGACCACCGCTAGAGACCGCTCTACAAATTATGAAATAATGTAATTTAATTGGCTAATTAGCTTTTGACTCATATCTGGTTAAGCAGCCCAGATAATTATTCATGCAAGATCTAACCACCGGGAGAAGAGAGATGTGCTACCGTCAGCACTTTTAATCTTAACTAGGATTCAAAATTGATATCTGTTCGTAATAAATGTATTTATTGTAAGGAAAGTTAAGTTACAGGGGCAACTAGAAATGAAGGCAATACTTTAAAATTTAGACACACAATTTAGGGATTTTAAACTTTGAATTTTTATATTTTAGTTTCTGATTTGGAATGGGTTAACTAACTATCCTTTCATATCAATCCACATTCGTTCACATTCAATATTCTTTCACACTTTTTCACATTCATTTCACATCCCCCCCCTTTAAAAATGAGTGCCACAGTACTTGTCAGCAAGGGCTGTGGGGCTCAACCCCATAAGTTAAACTCATTTTAAACTAGGCTATCAGATTTTTTTTTTCTACTGAATTCTAATCAGACTCTCAAACTGCTTGGGCTTACTTTTACATAAAATACTGGTACTATTTGATGATATACACTGAAGATTAAACATATGACATATACTGTAAACAAAACACAGCTGCAGCAAAAAAAAAAAAAAATTTAACATTTCTCACGAGAACATTGTGTGCTATTTTTTTTAAAAGTCTTTTAGCACATTGCGAAAGTTTTTGCTAACCAACATGTCTTGTGTGAATTGTTCTTGGGTGTTGGTTCATCAGGAAAGGTAAACATTGCACCTTTCTTTAAACATACAATACAATAAGAACTAAATAATATGATACTTGAAAACAGAAATATAATATGGCAAATACTTATATTATTTACAAAACACAAACAATTAAAATATGCACTTAAACTTATAAAAATATTTCAACATGATATAAACACTTATTCAAAACATTAAATTTCAAAAATATAACATAAAAGATATTTCAAATATATTGTAAATATAGGACAAAACAATTACTACATATGCAATAAAAACAACACAAACATGAAAATGTCATATGAGCAGTTACAAGCTCTGTTACTACTCCAACTTATCTATTTATAAGCATCTTTGGGCTTATAGGACACTCTAGTGGGAATTATTCTCAGGAGAAAAAAAAATTGAACTTGAAAACTTTGTAAAAATAGGAAATTCTAACCAAAAAAAAAAAAAAAAAAATTTAGGCTATCCTTTCCACCATGCTCAGTGAGACATGGATTTCTAAACTCTGAGGTGATTATCATCCAAAAAATGTGTCTCTTGCACAAGGAAAAAGGAAAAGTGGATGCCGATAATCACCTACAGAGGGAAAGCGAAGCAGTTTTGCCAAATTCTCCATTCTACATGGAAAGAGAAAATGGGAAAACAGTCCGACTATAGACGGGAGGCCACGGAGCGAAGGACCTCTAACGTGTTCCTAACTTTGTCATTGTATAAGTAATAAAAAAAAAATAAAAAGGTTAGCAGTACTTTAAAACTGCTCCGCCAACTACACCGCTGGGTTTTAATTTAACATCCAGCTGGGTCCTCATTCAAACACTAAAATGATAGAGGGACGATAGGAAAGCAAAAATAAAAAATTGAAAGATGAAAGGGATAGACGGGGGTTATTCCTGGTAGAGTTTTAAATTTTGAGGAGGGTTATAGAATCTCAACTTAGAGGCGTGCACTATTTCAGAATCTCTCTTAAAATGTGTACTGGGTTTATCAATTTCAAAACTTACATCAGATAGTTGTTTTAAGATAGTATATGGTCCAGAATATGGTGGAGTCAATTTACGTGTATTAGGATAGTGGAATTCTTCATACATTACAATGTCACCAACTTTAAACTTTACAGGAAGAAAACGAGCATCATAATGGATTTTGTTTTTTTTTATGGTAAGCTATTGTTCTTTCCTTAACCAATTTTCTAGCTTCTTCAACAGGAGGGTAATAATCATTATCTGGCAAAAGAGGATCATAAGGTAATTTTCCTAACAGCAAATAACTAGGTGGAAACTGAGTTACAGAATGTGGAGTAGCATTAAATTGGTACAATACTTCATCTAAAAATTTTGTCCAAGGTAATTTAGTTGGTGATGAATTTACAATACATTTTAATCTGGTGACAATAGTTTGATTCAAACGTTCAATTTTCCCATTCGTTTCCGGGTGATGACTGGAGGTTAATCTGTGTTTGACATTATAATTACGAAGAAAACGTTTAAATCTAGAAGCTGTAAATGCTCCATTTCTATCAGTAAGTATTTTTTCTGGTACTTGAGTTTGAAATAATTGTTTCAAAATGTTTGTATAAGTTTCAGTTGTTACTCTTTTTGATGCGAAACCCCACACATAGCGAGTTGCATGGTCTATGACCAAATGCAGATATTTCTTTGCCGAATTATAATGATTAAATCCGCCAACAGAGTCCAATGCCAAGTTTTCAAAAGGTATATCCGTTGGGGGCGTGAGCTGCAACAAACCAAATCTTTTTTGCCTACTTTTTTTGTTGATTTGGCAAGTATGACAATGTTTTACAAAATTTTCAATATCTTTATTAAGATTAGGCCAATAATATTGATTTGTAATTAAATTTATCATCTTATAAATTCCAGGATGTCCAAAATCTGTGTGGGCTTTTTCCAAGAGGGGTAAACGTAAAGCCATGGGGACGACAATCTTATACAAACTTTTCTTTTTAATCACAATAACATCATTAATTTCAACATATTTTTTACCATCTACCTTGACATTTTCTTTTTTCTGATTTTCTCTGATATCATTCAAGTTGAGTAAATGTGTATGATGTGGGGGGTCTTCTGAAACAGGTAATCTAGACAGCATATCAGCTTCTACATTAGTGGAGCCCTTTTTATATTTAATATCATAGTCAAACATACTCAGTTTAAGGGACCAGCGGAAAAGACGTCCTCTTAAGTTTTTAACATTTTTGAGCCAAGTAAGAGCCGCATGGTCTGTATGAATGACAAATTTTTGACCGTGTAAATAATGGTAAAATTTATCTAGAGCATCCACAATTGCCAAACATTCGAGTTCAGTAATTGCATATTTTTTTTCATAGTCGCGAAGATTTCTAGAATGATATGCTATGGGGTGCAAAATACCATTTTCATCAGCCTGTTTCACAACACATCCCACTCCAAGACTTGATGCATCTACAAATAAATTACAAGGTGTTTTGGGATCAAACAATCTTAAGATAGGTTTTTGAATTAGAGCTGCTTTTAATTTTTCAAAAGAATTTTGACAGTCCTGGTCCCATACATAGGGAACATTTTTCTTTAGCAAATTATTAAGAGGATATCTAACCTCAGCATATTTATGAATGAATTTATTATAAACATTAATAAATCCCAAAAAGCGTTGTAACTCTTTCACATTGGTTGGTGGTTTTAACCTCTTGATGGTTTCAATATTCGGGTTATCGGGTATAATACAACCATTCGACACTTCATATCCAAGAAAATTAATTGTTGTTTTAACGAAATTACATTTAGACAGTTTTAATTTAAGATTTTCCTGGACACAAATATCAAAAATGGTTTCCAAATGATGGTAATGTTCTTCTTCATTTTGTGAGAATACAATAATATCATCAAAATAACTGCATGCAAAGTCAATTTTATATTTATTTAGGATTCTTCAAAGGATACAGTTAAAATTTGCAGGCGCGTTTTTCAAGCCGAAGACGAGCCTCTTCCACTCAAATAAGCCAAACGTTGTGGCAAAAGCTAATTTTTCAGTATCTTTAGGGTGGATAGGTATATGCCAATATCCACTTGCTAAATCGAGAGTGGAAAACACTTTAGCTTGCACCAATTTGTCCAATAAAGTGTCAATTCGGGGTAAGGGTTCTGCATCTGTTTTGGTTATGGCATTTAATTTTCGGAAATCGATACAAAAGCAAGTTTTCTTTCCTTCTTCACGTTTATAAACTAAGGTTACAGGTGAGGAATAAGGGGAATGACTTTCTTTGATGATACCGGCTTTTAACAAATTTTGAACTTGTTCTCTAATTTCTTCTTCTTCCTTAGGGGAAGTACGATAAGCTCTAAGTGAAATTGGTAAGTCGGACGTTAAATGTATTCTCTGGGGTTCCATGTTGACACATCCTACATCATATTTATCTTTGGCAAAAATACCGACATATTTGGCTAAGAGAGTAGGCAGTTTGTTAGGTGCAGACTGAACTTGGATAGGTTCAGTGGCGTTGACAAACTCCGGCTCATAATTTTCGCCAAATATCCTTGCATTTTCCTTTTCTGAGACATCTTCATTAGGTTCTAACACGTGCAAGGAATTAACTGTTGGAATATTTTGTAATTGGTTCAGAAGAGGTACTCTTTGGTTATTTTGGAAAATTTGCATCTTAACACAATCAATATTTAACTGGAAACTTTGGCAATGGTTAAGTCCAATAAGGGTATAGGGTAATTTATTATCAATAACATAAAGATCAACATATTTGGATATGCGGCCAATTTTCAAATTAACATGACATTTTTCCTGCAAGGTGAGAATGCCTTGTGTTTGAGCGACCGATAGACCTTTACGAGTTTTGGAAGTGTTTAATTGGAGTTTTTGGACTAAATGTAATGGAATGACACTTAACGAGCTTCCTGAGTCGATGAAACAGGGTATTGAGTTTTCCGGTATCCCTAGAGTAGTAATTTGACGTTTCTTTGAGTTTTCTTTGGATCCTTTTCTTTTTTCTATGTACCCGGGTACTATTAGTTGTCATTGATTACTACTTGGGTTTGCAGATAAATCACTTTGTGTCTGATCTGGATTTTGGATTTGAATGTTTGGTTGTTGGGTTAGAGAGGCCTCTAAAGATTGCTTTCGAAAAGGACAATCTCGTACCCAATGGTAAGCATTTGGAATATTAAGATTAAGGCACACGCGGCATGGCGATGGTGGCAATGTAGCCTGGTAGTGTATATTTGGTTTGGGAGGAGACGGTTGAAATGGTCTCACATTTTAGAAAGTTCTTTGAGGGTTAGTCACATTCGGGCGATTCTGGGGTTTTTGATAAGGGTATCTATAATTCCAGGATCGCATTGGAAAATTCTGCTCAGTGGTGTTAGGGCGATATGGTCGCCATTGTCTGAACTGATTTTGGGGAGTTGGGTCTGGTTTATTTTCAGGACTCTTGCCTGCTACTTCAAGCTTAGTAAGTTTAAAAACTAATTCTCTCCATTCTGTGGCAGTTTTGGGGGCATTAGTCACAATAAGTCTCTGCATAGAAATTGGCAAACCTTCTGATAACCCTTCCAGAATGAATTTGTTGTCCAAACCCAGATTACGACCCATTTTCATTTTCTTGTGATAATACTCGTTGAGGTCATCACCTGACCTATACCGAATACTAGCAAAGTCGCTTAGTGATAGTGTATCTGGGGTAGAAAAATTTTCATGGAATAGTGAAACAAACTCATTCCAGTGTAAAACATTAAGACAGTTGCTAATGTACAGGGTAAGGGCACTATCTTTTAAAAATTTCTGGATGTTTCTTATATTCCAAACATCATCTTTTCTGGATTCAATACATACAGCCTCAAAATAAGCAAGCCAAGAGGCAAAAATCATCTTTGCTTCCGGTGAAAACGGGACAATTTCCGGCTCTTTCGTTGTTTTTTCCTCAATATTTGCTGCATCGCTAGCTACAGCGGCCTTTTTGATTAACTCTATTTCAGGGGTTAGGGCCTGATTTTTAAGAGGTTGTTGGCTCTCTTGACTGATAGCTCCATTCATATTTACAGGGGCACTTTCATGAATTTCCGTATTTGGAGGACTTTCAAGGGGATTTCCACTTCCCTCAACTTCTGTATTTTTTTCCTTTAGAGATTCGTTACCTTCACCCACCTGAGTGGATTTGTCCTCTGCACTCATTTTTATTACTTATTTTTACAATCTCATTAAACAAAATATTAAAAAAAATATTTTTACTAGAAAAAATCCATTTTTTTTTCCTAAAAAATTTGCCCTCTTTTTCTCAATTTTTCATTAAATCCCGCTTAAATTTCAAAAATAATAACCAAAAATAATCTGCCTCATTTAATCACTTAAGTTGTAACATAGAGATAATAATAATAATAATAATAATAATAATAATATGTTTCATGAAAATAACACTTTAAAAAAAATAAAATTTCAAATTGTTTTTGTTTAATTATTTTTCTCTCTTACTGCTTCAAAAAATAAAAATAAAAAGTTTCTTTCCGTTTTTAACTTCTTAAAAAATAACAGAGTCGAAACATACCTGGTTTTTTGCTTTTCATTAATCCATTTGATTGCACAGAATACTCACGTGAAAAAAAAAGAAAAAAAAATCACCATTAAAATGAATGAAACCAAAACAGGAAGCATCAACGAAACAACGGACTCTTGACACATGCAAAGGGGGGAAAAGAAAAGAAAAAGAACATCCATCCTTCTGCTGGAGATCGCTATTACTGCATTGAACTTCGACCTTGACACATAACATCTGGTTGTCGGTTGTCTGTGACACACTTTTTGCTCTTCTTTCTGCAGCAAACTAGGTCATCTGAGATAAAGTCTTTTGAAAGTGAAGCAGGACAAAATTGTTTATTTTTTGAATAAGCAACGAAACAGTCTTCTGTTAATTTCTTTTCTTGCTTTCTTATTGATGAATAATTATTTAAAAGAAAGGATTTTCCCATGACAGGCATTTAATCCTACCGGACTCGCTGTAAGATACCGCTCTCTATAACGAGCGCACCTCAGTATAATGACTGCACATCGGATCCCTCTGTAACGAACGGTCGATCACCGCTATAACGTATCCCAGTATTAGGTATCACGATGTTTGAAGGATCATATTTAGCGCCGTTAATGTAGCTTCTCGGCACTCTTTCGTCGAATCACCGTGTAATTCATAGGCTAGAAGATAAAAGTATGTAGTCGGGCGAATGTAAGAGAAATCAGCAGGCATTTTCCTGGGAACTAGCTTTTATTCATTTGTAATACAGCTCTCTTTGACTAAGCTAGGCCCAGGCCAGGGTTTGAGGAGTCTTTCATCGGGTAAACATCGTCTTATCGGCCGTAATTCGGTGAATTGCGGACTTACAACGGCAAGGATGCCGTCTCACTTCGAAGACTAACCGGCCGTAGTTTTTGGGGAGAGTGATCAAAGTCAAAGGCCACGCAAAAAACATGCAGAGCACGTTATATACGACCAGACCACCGCTAGAGACCGCTCTACAAATTATGAAATAATGTAATTTAATTGGCTAATTAGCTTTTGACTCATATCTGGGTAAGCAGACCAGATAATTATTCATGCAAGATCTAACCACCGGGAGAAGAGAGATGCGCTACCGTCAGCACTTTTAATCTTAACTAGGATTCAAAATTGATATCTGTTCGTAATAAATGTATTGTAAGGAAAGTTAAGTTACAGGGGCAACTAGAATTGAAGGCAATACTTTAAAATTTAGACACACAATTTAGGGATTTTAAACTTTGAATTTTTATATTTTAGTTTCTGATTTGGAATGGGTTTAACTAACTATCCTTACATATCAATCCACATTCGTTCACATTCAATATTCTTTCATACTTTTTCACATTCATTTCATATATATATATTATATATATATATATATATATATATATAAAATACAAAAAAATATATATAAAAAGAAGAAGAGTTAACCCATTCATACACGCGTACAGAGTAATTTATCTGGAATCGCCTAATATATCTGAAATCCTCAAAATATTAAATAGCAGCATTATTACCACTCAGTGGGGATTATTAGCCTTCAGTTTTCCAAATTTAAAAAAAAAAAAAGTTTTGCTGCCTTTTTAATCTCTAACTAATTTTTTATTTGATGTGTATGTGTTCGAATGTTTAAAAAAATAAAAAAAAAACTATTCAATAATTCAATTTCTACTGAGGAAGCTATTGCTGTGCTTAACATTTTTTTTTTTATATCAATTAGTTCTTTTTCTCTTATACATTCTTTCACAATAGCTGTTGAGCATATGTCATTCTTTTCTTCTTCTTTAGCTCTGATATTGCAAAAGTAGAATGATGAAATAAGATACTGGCTATTTATCTTTTTACTTGCAGAAATTTATTATACTTGCTATGCTTAGTTGATAAAAGAATGAATAATTTGATTACTAATTTACTACCTATAATACATGGTGGCATGTGGTTATTTCATGATATTTTGAAA
Organism: Maratus michaelseni; assembly: GCA_963931845.1. NCBI lineage: Eukaryota > Metazoa > Arthropoda > Arachnida > Araneae > Salticidae > Maratus > Maratus michaelseni. The sequence goes on along the minus strand of OZ007587.1, from coordinate 179,676,523 downwards.
AAAAAAAAAAAAAAAAAAAAAAACATTGTATAATCAACAGGTAAAATTTTCACCTTTAAAAATTCACAAGATCTACAAGACTAACGTTCACCCATAAGGAAAAATTATTGAATCTAGTGTAAATTATTTTAATTTTTAAATTTTGTGTTTAATATAACACTTCATAAATAAATAAATATTAAATAAAAAATTGAAAATTCAGTACAAAGATATTTGTAATTCTGTTACACATAAGTAAGAATAAATTTGGAAGTTTTACATGACTACTTAGTATAAAAATTATAATTAGATAAGTGAATTACTTAAACATATTTTTAAATAAAATATAAAATCCTTGTACTAGTTTTTTTTTTGTCTTATTTTTATTTTAATATGATTCGGTCTTGATTAGTATATGCTATTAACATCTACAGTGATGGCGCCATCTACCGAACTACAAGAGAAATATCGAAAATCAAGCAAGCATCATCCCAGAATACACTAGTATTATATTTCCTGATAAAAAAATAATAATAAATATACGAAATGAAAAGATATTTTAATTTAATCAAAGGACTTCATTTAAAAATTAACACAGACTTAATAAGTTGCACTGTTTTTTATTTAATATTTATTCAAAAATTATAATAATGAAAATAGAAACTTGCCCATTACATTACATCACAAACTTGTATGGTAAAAATATAAACAATACTTAATAATTTATTATATAGACATAAAAAATCGGATACTCTTAATAATAAAATAATTTATTTAAATTTATCAGCATCCGATTCGAACAATTTTAACAATTCTTCTGGTAAATTTGTATCATTCTCATTTACAGAGTCATTGTCACTAGAGCAGTCATATGCTTAGCAGCAGAAGACATTTTGCTCTGTTAAGACGCACGTATCTAATCAGTCTCAGTCAGGAAAGGAAATAACAGATAACAATGTGTTTATCGTTGCGAAAAATCTGTAAGAACACATGAAAATGATTTCTCACTCTTCCCTCTACAGGATCTTCCCCATTGTTTTGCTATCCAGGATAAAGATTTTGTACTCAAATAATCCGTGCATCCTTGACTGAAAGGGATTATTCTCATCACACAAAACAATTTATCCGGTGAATATGGATCAGGTAGCACCATCTGCTGCTTTTTAAGAAATTTGCTCAAAAAATTATGTTTATTGACATTTGAGTAGGATATTGAGTAGAAAAATAATTCGCAGATAATCTGTGGTGGTGTATAGTCCACATTACAAGAAAAGTAAAGTTTTTTAACATATAATCCACAGATTATAAGCAGGAAATTAGGGTAAAGGAAATTATGACACTGTAAATTATATTGGATTTAAATATAATTTTTAAATAAAATGCTTTGTATGCCAGATAAAAAACTTGCTTTTTAGAAGCTTACTGTAATTAATTTTTACAAGCCTAAAAAATTGAACTTACAAAAATTATATAAAGATTTTTTTCTGTTTGGTTTTGTTTATTCATAAGGCAAAATACCTGTAAAAACTTTCTAAATTATGCTCATACTAGATTTTAATACATTTTTATGCCAGTTTAAACATTTAAAAAATTTATAATTTTAATCGAAGTTTTTTTTTAATCAGTTGATTAAAATCATTATTTAATCACTGATTTAAATCATCTGATTAAATTATCTAAAGTCATGCCTACTTTTATGACTGCAATTCATGTTTTTCCCAAAAATTTTCATTACAATACATTAATTTGGTATGGGTACCAAACTCGATTAATGCACTGTTTTTTTTGTTTGTTTTTTACACCTGGTAGAAAGTGCAAGTAAGTGAATTTATTAACAAATATATAACTTTTGCTCTGCTTCTTTTTTTAGATGTGGCAAAAGGAAAGAAAAAAAGAAAAAAATTAAACTATCGTTTTAGGATTTCTAAATCTGGAGGCACGGCAGTGCCTCCGCTAAGTCGAGAAAGCACGGCCGTAAGCATACTTTTCTGGAAGCAACTCAGGGCACTTTTGACCCCCCATATCTCTGCGCTGGAGTATCCCAAAAATTCAAAACTTCGTTTTTCTAGAGTATTTGGCACACAGGACCAAAATTTTAAATTACAACATTCTGTCTTTTCTAGTTCAGACGATATATGAACTCAAACATTTGATTTTTTGTCACTCACTCACTCACTCGTTCCGTGTCATCAAAAAGATTAGGTAGATCCCGTAGCCTTAGAAACTTGACATTTGGAAAAAAGGTAGTGTTTAGGATACAAAGAGAGGAAAAATTATAAAATCCGGAAAATTCGAAAAAAAAAAATTCGAAAATTCAACAAATTCCACCAAAATTGAGAATTGAAAATAAGACGATCTTGTAGTCTTAGAAACTTAAGATTTGGTGTGAAGGTAGTGTTTAGCATCCAGAAAAAGAAAACATCAAAAACACCAAAAAAATCGAAAGCAAAATTGAAAAAATCGAAAAAAATTGAAAATTTTCAAATAATCTGATTTTGTTGCGCTAGAAACTTGGAATTCGGAATAAAGGTAGTTTTTAGGATGCAAAATAAGGAAAAATTAAAAAATCCGGAAAATTCGAAAAAAAAATTCAAAAATTCGAAAAAAATTGAAAAAATTAAAATAATTTGATCTTTTAGCCTTATAAACTTAAAATTCGCGGTAAAGATAGTGTTTAGGATTCAGAAAATGTTAAAATAAAAAACGCAAAAAAATTCGAAAAGAAAATCGAAAAATAGAAAAAAAATCGGAATAATCGAAAAATAAGGAAATTTAAAAATAATTCGATTTTATAGCGCTAGAAACTTGAAATTTGGAATAAAGGTAATATTTAAGATACTAAAAATGGAAAAATTAAAAAATATGGATAATTCAAAAAATACCCATAAATTAGTGCAGACGGTATATGAACTCAAACTTTCGATTTTTTGTCACTCACTCACTCACTCGTTCCGCGACATCAAAAAGATTAGGTAGATCCCGTAGCCTAAGAAACTTGACATTTGGAAAAAAGGTAGTGTTTAGGATACAAAGAGAGGAAAAATTATAAAATCCGGAAAATTCGAAAAAAAAACATTCGAAAATTCAACAAATTCCACCAAAATTGAGAATTGAAAATAAGACGATCTTGTAGTCTTAGAAACTTAAGATTTGGTGTGAAGGTAGTGTTTAGCATCCAAAAAAAGAAAACATCAAAAACACCAAAAAAATCGAAAACAAAATTGAAAAAATCGAAAAAAATGGAAAATTTTCAAATAATCCGATTTTGTTGCGCTAGAAACTTGGAATTCGGAATAAAGGTAGTATTTAGGATGCAAAATAAGGAAAATTTAAAAAATCAGGAAAATTCAAAAAAAAAAATTCAAAAATTCGAAAAATTCGAAAAAATTGAAAAAGTTAAAATAATTTGATCTTTTAGCCTTATAAACTTAAAATTCGCGGTAAAGATAGTGTTTAGGATTCAGAAAATGTTAAAATAAAAACGTAAAAAAATTCGAAAATAAAATCGAAAAAAATCGGAAAAATCGAAAAATAAGGAAAATTTGAAAATAATTCGATTTTATATAGCTAGAAACTTGAAATTTGGAATAAAGGTAATATTTAAGATACTAAATAAGGAAAAATTCAAAAATATGGATAATTCAAAAAATACCCATAAATTAGTGCAGACGGTATATGAACTCAAACTTTCGATTTTTTGTCACTCACTCACTCACTCGTTCCGCGACATCAAAAAGATTAGGTAGATCCCGTAGCCATAGAAACTTGACATTTGGAAAAAAGGTAGTGTTTAGGATACAAAGAGAGGAAAAATTATAAAATCCGGAAAATTCGAAAAAAAAACATTCGAAAATTCAACAAATTTCACCAAAATTGAGAATTGAAAATAAGACGATCTTGTAGTAAAAAAATTCGAAAATAAAATCGAAAAATCGAAAAAAATCAGAAAAATCGAAAAATAAGGAAATTTGAAAATAATTCGATTTTATAGCGCTAGAAACTTGAAATTTGGCATAAAGGTAATATTTAAGATACTAAATAAGGACAAATTAAAAAATATGGATAATTCAAAAAATACCCATAAATTAGTGCAGACGGTATATGAACTCAAACTTTCGATTTTTTGTCACTCACACACTCACTCACTCTCGCGACATCAAAAAGATTGGGTAGATCCCGCAGCCATAGAAACTTAAAATTTGGAATAAAGCTAATGTTTCGGATACAAAGAAAGGAAAAATTATAAAATCCGGAAGATTAAAATTAAAAAAAACATTCGAAAATTCAACAAATTCGAACAAAATTGAAAATTGAAAATAACAAGATCTTGTAGTCTTAAAAACTTAAAATTTGGTGTGAAGGTAGTGATTGAATTCAGAAAAAGGAAACATCAAGAACACACAAAAAAATCGAAAAAAACGAAAAAAACCCCGAAAATTTTCAAATAATCCGATTTTGTTGCGCTAGAAACTTGGAATTCAGAATAAAGGTAGTATTTAGGACTAGCTGGCTTCGCCCGCTAGCGGGCCCCTAATTTATACCGGGGCCTGAATCCTTTTAAAACCTCGAATAAGATAAACCACGAACCTCAGACCTGGTTCCACGCTGCCTTCGGCACCGAATAATCCCTTAATTTGCACATCGAATTGTATAAACCTGTAAACAAACGAACTTCCGACACGGGTCCCCGCTGCCTTCGGCACCGTATAGCAGTCGTGCTGCGCACGCTGAAGTTCTATCTTCCACCACCAGGTAGCGCAATCTGTTCTATACGAACCTCGGGCACTGAAATCGTTAAGGCCAAGGCCGTAGCCAATGGGGGGATCATCAGGGTTTGATCCCCCTCCGAAATTTCAGCCAGGATGACTATAAATATGCTATTAACTATCGGTCAAGACGGTCAAGAATCAATATTCAACTGCAGACAACATTCAAAAATCAAAATTCTATACCCTAGCATAACTTTATTTTTTGATTCCGTTAGTATGTCGAAAAAATAAATGCAATTTCTTTAAATCTTTGAAATTCATTCGAGTTTTCTGGAATGCAACTCTGTAAAAGCAGAATGTCAAAATAAAATGACTACAACAATCGGATACGACTTGTTTATCCCAAATTATTGAATAATGCAATGAAAGTTATAAAATTAACTACAAACTTAGTTGTTCCGACGAATGCTGACATTTTTGGCGACAAAATATTTAAAAACATATGTACAAAATTTCAACATTAATTTGATTGACAGTAACGTCTTTATACGTCGCCGAATAAGTATCTAAATGAGATTATAATTTTATTTTCAGTGAAAAAGTCTTAAATTTTCTTCTCTAGTTCTATTAAACTGAATTATTTGAATTCGCAATAAACCGTAATAAGGTTTTTAAAACCCGCCTCTATTCATTTAGTAAAGAACAAATCTAAAATAAGAGAAGAATAAAATGATGGGCACCAAATCCCCCTCCGAAATATTTCTCTGGCTACGGCCTTGGTTAAGGCTATAGATGTCGAGTCGAATGAGCTATACCCCGTCGTAATCTAGCCCATAGAACCAGAGATAAGAAAGTGCCCCTGGTGGTGAAAAAACGAATTAAAATCGGAAAGCTCTATAGATGTCGAGTCGAATGAGCCATACCCCGTCGTGATCCGACCCATAGAAACAGAGATAGAAAAGCGCCCACTGGTGGTGAAAGCTAATTGCGTTTGGGGGGCAAAGTGGGGGGATGAACACCGGAGATGCATAATAAGATTAGGCGGTCACATACTTTTCCAACGATGTATCACATGAGGGTATGTGCAAAATTCAGAAAATACCACCGCCTAGCCGCCACTGGCGACCAGTTTGGTCTCCCTTAAATGTATGTTAAGCACTGTAACACGTTACTTTTATTCATAATTTTTTTTTTTTTCGTAATCCTTCGCCAAACCGGAAGATTCTAATAGACAAATCAAAAACTTTTTCGATCATGGTAGCATTTCGCATATTTTTTGTTGTTATGTATTTCATCTTTCTTGACAAAAACCGCTTAACCAAGATAAGCATTTATGCTTCATATCCGTTTGCTTATCAGTTGCAATATGCTTGCTAATGAGGAGATTCTTAAACATATTAAGTAGTTTTCCGTAATTGGATCCATTGCCAAATGGCGTATTTTAGTTAATACGATTTGGTGCAATGAAGTCTATTTTGTGAAAGTCTTTAATGATATCCACCATTTACACTGAACCATATTGTTGCCAATATTTTTTTGTTTGTTTGTTTGTTTCTCGCTAACTTTGGCTGTAGACTTGATTACAGGAGAATCAAGAAGAAAATCTATCATTATTCTCATTTAAAACGTCTTGAATAATGTGACATAATCGAAGTGCATATTATAACACGTAATTTTCGAGTATGGTTTGGTGAAACATTGAACTTTTGGAAGCCAGTTTTGATAATCACGTAAATATGTCACACCAACATTACCGCCTATAATTCTAATTATACAGCAACAAGTTTTTTCTCTCTATATTGCAACTCTATAGTTAATATAGTACCCCGGTGCGTCTACGACAGCTGTTCCATCAGAACATTTGATTTAAAAATAAAAGTATCGTTTCTAATTTGCATACACGCGAAAAATAAAAGCTGGTATTGGCGATTTTAAAAATTCTATTGGCGAGATTTGCGCCCAAATAACACAAAAGTACTTAATGATGTTACGTATTTTGTAAATGTATATTAAATTACTGTTTTGAAAACGATTGGTCATTAATAATGGTAAATATGATTGGTGATTAACAATCATTTTCGGCGGTCTCTCTTCCTTTCACGTATAATACATAAATACCAAATTAACTGACAATTTGTTTCGAAATTTGATTCATTAAATATCATTACATGAGTTGTATTTGTTTACATTCAGCTTACATCAAGAAAAGATAAAGAATGAAGTTGAGTTGTATAGCACATAATTATGGTAAACTTTGATTGTGTCACTGGTACGAATTATTTTTTTGACACCAGGCAGCGCTCCAAAAAATCTTTCATGGAAAACTAACTTTACGAACGATTATCTCCATGGTTTAATGGTTTAATATTTTAAACCTTCACGACGATTGAATCTTTGTTTTTTGTTTACTTTCATGGATAGAGAATTTGAACTGCGAAGCTAATTTCAACTGAAGTTATTGGAGAATATATACATAATTGAACGTAAGTCATCTCTCAAATATTAATTTATTTTGAACAATCTTTCTAAAAATGTCACATTTATGAAGTTTTATTCGAAAAAATAATTTTTAATAAAAATGGCCGCCTGGCATATGAAAAAGTGAAACGGACATTCCGGAACTGTTGATGACAGTCACATGACTTACGGTTTTATTATAGAGATGCAAAATAAGGAAAAATTTAAAAATCCGGAAAAAAAATTCAAAAATTCGAAAAAAATGAAAAAATTAATAATTTGATCTTTTAGCCTTAGAAACCTAAAATTCGCGGTAAAGATAGTGTTTAGGATTCAGAATAAGTTAAAATAAAAACGCAATAAAATTAGAAAATAAAATAAAAAAATCGAAAAATAAAGAAAATTTGAAAATAATTCGATTTCATAGAGCTAGAAACTTGTAATTTGGAATAAAGGTAATATTTAAGATACTAAATAAGGAAACATTAAAAATTATGGATAATTCGAAAAAAAAATCGAAATTTTCAAAAATTAAAAAAAAAAAAAAAGAAAGAAAGAAAAAGAAAAAAAAGTAAGAAATTGAAAATAATATGATCTCGTAGTCTTAGAAACTGAAAATTTGGTGTAAAGGTAGTGTTTAGGATTCAGAAAATTAAAAAAATAAAAACACAACAAACATCAAAAATAAAATTTAAAAAATCGAAAAAAAATGAAAATTTGAATTAATTAATGATTTTTATACAATCTGGGTCAAGACTGGCTCTGAAAATTTCTTCCCATCCAGACCTCTAGAAATAATATCCAGGTCCGGCTCAGTCCGGTAAAAACGAAATCTGACCCGGGTCAGTCAGAGTCTGCAGGAAAAAGTAAAGCCCAAGCCAGTCCGGTTTGAAAAGAATGATGACCAGGCTCAGTTGGTTTCAACATGAAAATAGTGTTTTGGTCTTACACCAATTATCATAAAAAAATATTATTTTGAATTTTTTCGAATTTACTTATAGCTATCGCATAGCGCGAAGAAACCACATTTAATTTCCTTTCATTAGCAGTTCTCAAGTACGTATTATCCATCTTTTCATGAGTGTATGCAATACGTAACTGCATTACACCGCTAACATACATTAAAAAGGCAATACTCAGGAAAACTCTGGACGATTCTACTTGTGTATCCCATAACAAAATTTTATAGTTCACATAATAACATTAAGAATTATAAAAGCCTTTATTATAACAATTCAGAAGAAATGTTTCGGCAGAAGATAAAAAACCTTATTACACCAAATTTGAAAAATTTGTTTCTATGAATTTTCAGAAACAAATTCAAAGACAAGACAAAACATACAAGTATTTATTTTCTGGTTGTGAATCAGTAATTTGCGGTTTAGATACAAGTTGTATTTTAAACCAGCTTCAAGTCTGATAAGAACAGTTTGAAAAATTGAGAAATGTATTTTGAAAATACAAAATACATGGGAAAATCATTTCAAATTACATTACCAAAATACTTTAGTTTTATCTGTTTAAAATACAAAATACAAATTACAAATGCATTTTGAAAATGTATTTCAAATACATCTATTTTCGATACTGCCCAACTCTGTATTTATTGCTGAAATTTCAATTTTGTTATGAAATATTAGCTGGAAACAAATACTGAACTATTTATAGTGTTTTAAGTGCAAACATGTACATGTCGATCATCTGTAAGCGGCCTTCACATGATAGAGATAGATTTAAAAAACATTCAAGTTTGAAAATAATTTTATAACCAATAAATTATCAGTAAATTGAGATACAGTTTTCAAACAAACTACATCTGAAAATACAATATTTTTCCTATTTGATAGTGTAAAAATTTAAATTGTGCGATGTTTAGAAGTTAATAAATTTGCAAAATAATGAAATTTATTATTCATTTTGCAATGTCAATATGATGTCAGCATTAGTCACAGATATGTGTTTGCTATATAATATACTAGCTGTTACCCGTGACTTCGTTCACACAACATTAAAAGAAGAAGAAATACATTAATTAAGCAAAATATTTCACTCCCAATAATTAAAAACGTTAATAATTAACTATTTATCACATTACATTGGAGACAATATGGTATTTTTTGTTATAGAGACCTTGACATAACTCGATCTTAAAAAAGTGAAATTTTGTTTCAAGTACTCGCGAAAATGAAATTGCAATGCAAAAAGGAGGGCCAAATAAAATCGTGGAAATAGACGAATTGGGTAGAAACAAATGTCAATTTTACCTGATAAACAATTTTACTTTTAACGCCTTAGTGAAACGTTTTAACAGCCATCCTTCAAAAAAACATTAATTGGAAATAGTATATGCTTTTTCTTTAAATTCAATTCTGCCTCCTTGGTTTAATGTATAGCTGAAACAAATCTTGTTTTCTAAATGACAGTATGTTGACAGGTAATTTTTGTTCTCCAGAATAAATTGATTCATGAAGTTTGAATATGTGAAAATATGTTTTTATTTTTCGGATAATTTACTGAAATCAAGATTTTGTTTTCACCATCTATTCGAAGTGAAAATAAATTCTGTTTTTCACTTTTAATGAGAAAATGGTGTAAAAAAATACTGATCTGTTTTATTTCTCCTTTTTTATACACAAATATGGAGTAATTTACTTTCCATTTTTAGAGAAACTTCGTTCAAATTTACAAAAAAAATAAAATAAATCTTGGCATCTAATTTTATTTATTTTTTTTTTAATTCTGAGAGTTTGTGTGACATATTCGCATCAATGATAACCGGTATTAAGTAAATCGTGTTGTGTTCGATAGTCTAGGAGTAGTTGCGAAATACAAACACAAGGTCAGATTTTAATATAATAGATTCGGTTTCATTTTCCCTTTCTTAAAATTATGATGTGATTTTTAGCAGAAAACTCTCATCTATATATAACAGATACTCATGCTTAATAATCAGTATAGATAACAAAACATTTAAATTTTTTGTTATAAATATGGCGTGAAACTCATCTACTTTCTATACTTATTGATCCTTGTATTATTAATGTAAGGAATTGATTCACACTCAGTTTAAAACATATTGGAAAAATTCCCGTTTTATTTCAAATATGACAACTCTTTTTCCCCAGAGAAATCCCTTTTTAATGACATAATTCTTGTTAATTTTCTTTTCCAGGTAATTAATTTCAATACTGTCATAGGGGAAATTATGTTACTTTTACGAAATAATATTGAATCTTTAGGTTTTATCAACAAAAATGAAACTATTAACATTCGTTATTTTTTGTTAAGTAATCGAGTTATTTCTTTCAGTTTTAAGAATGAAAATAACTATTTCTTGCTATCCATGACATCATTTTCGACATGGATAATTTTACGGAGCATATTATTGACATTTTCTAACCATTTTCTTTTGAAACTTCTTTTTACTTTTTTTAAATTTAACTAAAAAATACGGTGTAGTTATTTTAGCCGTGAGCAGACCGTAAAACACCAAGTATTGTTAGTATACAAAAGAAAAAAAAAGAAAAAAGTTAAGAGAAAACCCAAGATAATTTTATTTTTCCAATCAAAGCATATCCGCTTTATTTTCGATGTATGCCGTCATATTTGCCTGTTTCTTATGTTTACGCATATTCAGGGCTCAGAAGTAGCGCGCTACAAGTAGCGAAACTACAGTAGCCACTACTTTTTCTAGTAGTTTGTAGAGTAGCGCGCTACATTAAAAAAATTATAGTGTAGCGAGTAGCGTGATACAAAATATCAGTAGTTTGTAGTGAGCATCGACGCTACTTTTGATGCTACTTTAGGAGGGAGGAAAAAAGTGCCAATCTTCAAGTCACGTGATCATAACTCGTTTCTTTTGCACGAAATATGTTCTCTGCAACAATTTGCGAATGTCGGCGACAAATCTCAGTTGCAGTGTCATAGATTTTTCCATAGATGACAGGCACGGTTACAAATTAACTGTTATTCTCATAGTTTGGGTGCCAGAAACTTTGTGTATTGTCATTAAGTCCATAAAAATCTTCACAATATAACGTATTTTTATACGACTATGATTGCTTTTACCAAAATATAGTCGTCTGGCTATGTTAAGGCTTTATCTAACTCTAATTTTGCCTCCCACCCCCAGCAAGCAAAGAAATGTAAAATCTTTATTAAAAAAAAAAGGAAAAGAAAAAGAACTGATTCATCAAATCATAAATCATCTAAATTATCCCTAGCCTCTCAAATTCACGCGTCCCCCTAGAAGCATACAAAGGAATTTAAAATATTTCTAAATCTTTATTTTTATACAAAAATAAAATCTTTCACTCCATTTATTGCTCTCTAATGACAATAAATAAAAATTATTTCCCTGTCCCCAAAATTTATGGCATATCCAGCATACAGTTTCAAATATTTAAACTCTTTATTTTTTAAAAAATGGCCACATTCGTTTCTACCTAATAATAATATATAAGTAAACATCTAAATTGTCCCCTAACTTCCCTTAATTACTCTCCCCCCCACCCCCCCCCACCCCCACCCCCAGCATACAAATAAATCTAAAATCTTGAAGTTATTTTTATTTATATATAAAAAAAAAAAAAAATCTTCTGCCCTAAATAGTGTTCTGTAGTAACGATAAATAATCAGTAATATAAATTATCCCCTTTTCCCTAAAATCTCCCCACCTCTCCATAAAGAAAATTGAAAACTTTTTTTTTTTTTTTTTTTTTTTTTTAAAGTATTTTTCCGTATTTTTTGCTGTCTAGTAACATTAAATAAATAATCAATCATCTAAAATATTCCCTTTGAACAAAATTTCTGCTCGCTTCCTGCCAGTTTAAAACAGTTAGAACTCTAATTAAAATATATATATATATATATTCGAAAAAGCACAGAAAAAGAACAAGTACACTACACCATTTTATTATTAGATGAAAGTGCACTAGGAGCGAATGATTTCTGCCTTCAAACAAACTAGCAGCTGAAACGTAAAGCGTCAGTATGAACCATGATCTATTATTTGCTGAATTTGCAGATAAAACCACAAAGTACTCACTCATCAAAGAAAATTAATTTTCTTGCTGGCAACCTTTTGTCTTCTTATTCATTATTATATCTTGTTTCTTTAATGAAGGGATTCTTCTTTTGAGATTGATGTAATAGAATGACAGACAAAAATAGTATAGAACTGCCCTATGGTCGGCATATAATGAATATTCTGAAGTTATAGAACAACAAGAAAGTGGTAATTATTCTGTAACATGTAAACTTTGTCCAATTAAAAAGAAGTTATCAGTATCAAAATCATCTGCTTACAACCTGAAGTTGCACATAGCGGTGAGTTAGCATTTTCTTTATTAATAATAATTACTGCATCGCATCTCGCACCAAATATATAAATCATTATTAAAATTATTATTCAATTGTAATTTGTAACCAAAAGACGTTTCCCATTATTCTTTATTTTATTTTATTTTTTGGTAAAGACAGAAGATTTTTCAGAAAGCACTGTCAAAGTCGGCGTTTTCAATCGAATTTCCGATGCCGCAGCAGGGGAAAGGGAAAAAACGTGACACGAATCGCTTATAACCCGATAAGTAATTTATTTATCAAAACACGGAAAACTCATTTCGATTCCAAATGGCTTCCATAGTCAGGCCTGCCGATTTTATGCCTTTGCGTTTATAAATGAGTCGAATAATGTGTCAGAAAGTTTCACGTTGTTGAGCAAGGAATTTGAGAACCACCTTAAGCGCTACTGTGCTATATCACTCTCATAAATATGTAAGATTATTACAATTTTTCTTTTCAAATTTCCTCTTTTTAACACTTACCAACATAATTAAAAAGTGTCTATGAATTCGCTTTGTCTGTCTGTCCATGCTCTAACTCTCGTAAATATACTTGGATTGCCGTGAAAGTTTTACCATAAGTTTTAGTATAAAGTATGTTACATTATGGTCTATGGGGGAAAAATCGTTTGTGGTGCATTTAATTAGCGATGATAACTAAAGTAGAGAAAAGTAGCGAAGTAGTGACTACTTTTGAAAAGTAGTTTGTAGTCGCTACTTTTTAAAACAAGTAGTTGTATTTGTAGTTCTAGTTAACTACATTTTTCATAAAGTAGTTGTAGTTGTAGTTCGCTACAAACAAAAAGTAGTTTTTCCGACCCCTGCGCATATTAGAACCTTGTATTATTATCAAAAACTAAAAAAAAAAGTAAGTTTTACTTCTAATAATATTATTTAATCGTCTTTTTAAATCTTTATTTTTTTTAATTTCATTTTCATTTTTCACGAGAAAATTTTTAATTGAAACTAAATTGTTGAGTAAAAATTATTATTCCGGGTTTTTAATTAGTTTTGGCAACGATAAAGTATTAACAACGGTAAATAAATTTAACCGTTTTAAATAGTATACGAAAAAATGTCCATTTATTCTCTATGAAAATAACGAAATTTTGAATTAAGAAAAATATTTGAATAAAATACACAAAAACCAGCCTATGTTCATTTGAGGGTTATAATCAATCTATATGCAAAGATACAGGATCATTAAATACTCCATTTTGACGCTGGCTTCAGCCTAACATTTGTACACAATCAGATTTATAATATTATTAGGATAGGATATATTGCTCATACGCAATTTCTTTTTGTGGCAACAAGAAAAAAAAAATATGGATTTTGGAAATTAAAAAAGGATAGTGGCTTTAAAGGTCAAGTCTATGGCACTTTTGATCTATAATTATTGCTCAATAACATGATTTTTGACATATTTTCTTTTATGAAAACCATAACAGCCGTGGAAACTATCACTGTATTGAATTAGGTGATCATCAGCCGAACAGTTTAGGAGTTTTTGAGTTACAAAAAACACAGATGACACAGAAAATATAATTAAAACATAGAAATTGAATATGACATTAGTATATAAAATAATTTGAATATTTAATATTTCATTACAATTGTGAATGATTTTATTTATCATTTAATATTAGATAAGTATACATAAAAATTAAGAGCTACAAGTTTCTTAATAGCTCTTTTATGATTGATTATTAATACTAGTAATTAATTAAAAAGATATCAGAAATAGAGAAAAATATTACTTTAATAATTGAAGTGGTCAGATCCACTACTTCTTGTGTACTATGTCTTCTGTAATGTAAACAAACATTAAATGAGAGAATAATAAAATAAAATATATGGAAAACTAGCTGTTACCCGTGACTTCGTTCACGTAACATTAAAAAAAGAATAAATGCATTAATTTAGTAAAACATTTCACTTGATAATTAACAACATATATAATTAACCAAAGCTTTATCACATTTTATAGGAGACCATACGGTATTTCTTTGCTATAAGGGCCTTGACATAACCCAGTCTTAAACAAGTTGGAAATTGTACATCAAACGTTACAAACGAGGTGCGTTCGTACGCACGTTTTAGAATTAAATTCATGATATCCCGTGCGTAGAACGGGTTAAACAGCTAGTTAAGTATATATTTTATGACACTGTTCATACAAATATCTTAACTAGTTATATAAATATTCAGATATATATGTATCAGCTAGTTATATAAATATTCAGATCTTGATGATTTTTAATTCTGTGAAATGAATTATATCGTCTGCAGATTAATTTCTGTAATAAAATAAGTATCTCGGTCGCTTGACGATTTAACATCCATCGGAAGCTCCTATAACAAAAAAGCACCGATTTAAAAAAAAAAATCAAATTTCTTAATAAATATTTTTATTAATATCTCCTAAAGTTTTGATTCGATTTTAATAAAATTTGAAATGTCTCGACAAAATTCTGCAAAGATAATATATTTTAAATTGCAAACCATTTGGTTGGGTAGTTTTTGCGTTGTTATATGCGGACAGACAGACGGACGGACAGACAGACGGACAGACAGACAGACAGACAGACGGACGGACAGACGGACGGACCAAACGACGACTATAGGTGCTACGTATTTATATAATTACGAACGCACCTAAAAAGTGAAATTTCATACCAAATAATATATTACAATCTCAAAAATGAAACTGCAACTAATGAAAAAAGGAGGACCAAGTAAAATCGTGAAAATCGAGGAATTCCTCTTTGTAAAACGAAAAACAACACTGGCAGAATTCTTCTATACAACAGTGCATTTTAGATGGTATTTGGTGTACAATTTGTATATGTGTGCATTGCTAAATAGGCATTATTATATTGTTTATTTGCATAGACATATGTTATACATTTCTTACTACATTATCTTGTTTATGTATATATTAAATTAAGTGCTTCACGCTAAGTGGTGTAAATAGTGAACAAACTGCTTGTGGATTTTATACATTGATAGATATTTCACAAAGATATAACAATCTGATGCAATTCTAAAATGTAAATAAAGGTTGCTAGAAAGTACTTTAAATTCTGCCCAATTTAACCTCGATATTTTCTCTATCGCGTCAAGAACACTATAAGCAAATAAATACCGACGACACAAATCTGATGATCTAAATTTACATATTTTTGTTAGTACATATAGGATTATTTTGATTTATTTCATGCGCTTCAAATTTTTTACCCTTTCTCTAGGGTTAGGTATCGAATAAATGTACTTTCTTGTTATTTTATTTTACCATTTCTATTTATTCTATTTTCCTTTCATTCCATTTATGGATATGGATTTAATTTACATATTCGTGTCAAAGAATATTATTTAAAGTTATTATCAGGATTAGGATAGGATACGATTAGGGTTAGGATTAGGAATTAAAATTGAACGACAATGGCATGACCGATTCAGGTTTAAAGTACGAACCAAGAAGTCTATTTACATCATGAAGCAATAAGAAAATTAGAAAATTATCGGCTAATATTTTTTAATATGTTTTACAGTCATAGTTGGCATCAAAGGTGAGCGGGGAAATGATCATCTAAAATACCATTAAGTGTTTACTACGCAAAAAACAAATCTGGTTGCAACAATGTATTTAATTTTGCGCCAAATTTCACTTGATAAAAAAAAAAAGCAAATTGACTATGGACCTAATTACAGACCCCCTAACCTTCCTATTCTCGGAAATGTTCTACCTATATGTAAAAAAAATTCTACTATATAGAACGCGCTTTCACGTTTATAATGTTAAGAATTGCCGTGTGCAGACGATAAATCGTCAACCTATCCCATCATTTGTATTGAATTCATTAAAAATATAAATCTTTCACTCATTTCATTTAAAACACAGAACTTTAATTTACAACACATACATTTAAAATACATATATTACGTACATTTAAAATAATTTCTTTCATGTGAAAAGGAAAAAGAAAAAAAATAAGAGAAATTAATCACAAATAATTTGATAACCCAAGATCATTTTATTTCAACATCAAAACAAATCTGTTTTATTTTTCTATATATGACATCATATTCGCTTGCTTTCCATACTTACTCGTATTTATGCACTTTGTATTATTATCAAATATTTGAAAACGCACGTTTTATTTCTAATATGACATCATTTCATATTCTGTTTAATTCTTAAATAATTCATTTCCTTTTCATTTTTCACATCGATATTTTTCACGTGAAAATAAATTGTTGATTAAAAGTTATTACTCAGGGGTTTTATTTCATATTGGCAACGATAAAGTATTAGCAACGGTAAAATAAATTTAACCATTTTAAAAAAAGCTGCAAAACCGGGCCCTTTGGGCCAAACCAACCAACCATTTTAAAATATACGAAAAAATGTCCATTTATTCTCTATGAAAATAATGAATTTTTGAATTATTAAGAAAAATATTGAAATAAAATAAACAAAACCCAGCCTATGTTCATATGAGGGTTATAATCAATTTATATGCAAATATACAGGATAATTAAATGCTTCATTTTGACGCTGGCTTCAGCCTAACATTTGCACACAATCAGATTTATAATATTATTAGGATTAGGATTATGCTAATAAAATAGAAATTTATATAATACTAGTAGGCTTCTCCCGCTACGCTGGTCAGTTTCTTCAAACAAATATTGAATCAAACAAAATATATCAATGAATTTGATCTTGTATTTTAAAGCAATGTGGACATTTATCCTTCCTGGAATATCCTTCTGCATATCTGAAAACAATACAAACGCCTTTGTGCTATTATATTTTCTAATTTGTGAGACGAAATTTGAGCTTATAAGGACTTTGGTTGATCATTTACAGTAGGATTCAGTATAGAACTGTTATGATTTAAAAATTTAACTCTTAATTTATTCAGTATTTTACATTTAACTTTAATTTATTCTTCAATTTAATTAAATTCATTAAATTAATTAAGCTAAATTTCATTTTTGCATTTTAAATCAAACATTCTTTCTAAATTGTTTACTTTTGGTGAGAATATAAATTAATTTCAGAATCTTTCCATTACATATGTTTTAGGATATTTATTCATTCAATTTAATTTACATTTTATTCACTTTGCAATATTAATTAAACTTCATTTCAAATGATCTAAAAAAGAAATATTTATAACTTACTTTTTCTAACTTTTAAATAATATACAGTCTAAAATAAATTATTCCAAAATATAGTGTATTTCCTTTTTAATAATATTGATTAAAAATTGGTTAATTGTTAATTTTATTCTTTTCAGAAAGTTCAAATTCATTTATTTTAATTCAGGCAAATTCTTTCGGAATAACGAACTTTTCCATATTTCATTTCAAAATTTCTAAGTCCAATAATCATTTTTCAAAATTTCTTAATTTAAATATTTTACTTTCAAAAACATATCTGGTGGAAAGAAAATTTAATTTTATTTAGATTGCTAAAATTTCATTTGTTTTCATCCATTAGTTTGGCAGTTATAGATTTTTAATTACTTTCGTTTTTTCTGTTTTGAATTTCGTCGAGATTTGCGATCAGACGCCATTGATGAGTATTTGGATGTTTCGGGTAAACAAGCAGGCATTATTTCTTAGTTCCCACGCATTTGTATCTGGGTCAGTGACTCACGAGAGGCAAGGTCATTATCAGTCCGATTCAAGGTGACAGATAGAAGCTCATAGAACATTCGCAATGACGTGTCGTCAACAGTTAATATTTGACTTTGACCGTGTGGGTGAGCTTCTTCAAAAAATCCATCAGGTGGTGTCACGAGCGCGACAGTTAGATTCGGAACCGTTAGGAGATGCTCTTTTTTGATTGGCGGAGATTTCAAATCTCAGAGAGAGATCGTACTTTGAGTATGGAAGGAGAATTACTTCGCCAAATTCGTTTGATCGACCAACAACGTTTTTTTTAGGCTGTCGGGCCTCTGGCCTGGCGGCAGTTGAGCTTGTTCCAGCACTGGATGAAGTTATTCACTTAGTGGGTGGAAATGTGTTGTGATTTTCTCTAGAGATATTAAGATTTTTAGATGATACGGAGCAGTGTTACCATCTCTTTTCGACATCTTGAGCTATTTATTAGCTATCGCTAATTTATTGAAGAGTATTTACGATGTATTAAATTGAACCAGCAGAATTAGATGCTAGCCAATCTACTTTGACATCTAGACCCACCTACATTCTTCAGCGTGTTCGGAGAGCCAGTCCGTGAATTTTCGTACATCCCTGAGTGATTTCTCATCAGATAGATGCAAGCGTGATAGAAGAAAAACGTTCATATTCTTCATTTTCCTATTCCAACAATGAACTCCATTTCTTGAATTTATCCATATATAACAATAGCATTTCACTTCAAGCATAAAAAATTATGTTCATCGACAACTGAGAGCACCTTGTAAAAGAATCTGCCATTTTTCTGAGAGACTTTTTTTTAATCTTCAAGAACATCCTTAATGACGAGCATCAAATTTTGAAACAATAAACTTATTTAAATGAATAACATTATAAATTAATCTAAAAGGACTGAACATCATACATTTTGAATGTATTCTCATGATTTAAAATTATTAAAAATTATCTGGTAAGAATTATTGTGAAAGAAGAAAGAATGTGAATTAATATAATCAAATGAAGTTCTTTGCATATTAATATTTTGTGAGTGCTCTTTCTGCTTCAAATAAATCTATGTGTGTCATCTATTTGGTGAGTTATTTATTTTCTTAATTTACTTTTCACCTATTTCAGATGGATCAACTTTGGTAAAAATGTTTATCATTCTTAAATTTTACAATTAAGCTTTCAACTTAAATTCTAATTATTCCAACATTAAATTTTAACCTTTTTAACTTCACTTATTTCACAACGCAATGTTACTGTCACTTGAGATTACGCCATATAGAGAGATTTTGGGATAGTTAACTTGTACTATTTTCAAAATTGAATTTTCAGGTTTGGATTCAATCGGAGTATTTTTCGTGAGAATCATCACTTCATTAATTTTTCCCGGTATAAGTTCTCCGATCCCTGAATCTCGCTATAAGAACGATATGCAATATGCTGAAACCATTCCTGAAAAATTTTTAACTAACAAAAGCACAAATCTGATAAAAATCCATAGAACTTTTTCAAAAGGCTAGTGTTTTATAATCAGATTCACCTGTTTTCCAGAATTCACCAGAAATTTCCCTCATAATTCTAGAACTGAGCAACGTACAGTGATATATTATTATACTAAAACCTACCCTGAAAAATAATCCATCTAACAGTGCAGGCCCCAGTAAAATCCATTTAACAGAATCATTTTAAACGAGCTAAACTTTCATAAACAGATTCATCTGACAAATAACTCAGTAAGTAAACAATGTAGAATAATTTTATATACCAAAACCTCCCCTGAAAAATTATTTAAATAACAGTTCCAATTCCCATCAAAATCCATTCAGCAGAATGTTTAAAAATGTCCCTCTTTCATAATCTGGTTTATCCAATTATAAAAATATCACCCATAATTCTAATTTAATCACATTATCTTATAACGATGAAAAAAGTCTCTCGCCTTTTATCAACAGTTTGAATGTCTTCTGTTGCTATAATAATGCATGTATTTTTAGAAATTATCATTTGTAATGTTAGAATTTTGAGGTTTTCACAACAAAAACATCCTTAAATTAGAAAAATTTGCAATATCTCACAAACTATTGGACTTAGAAGAATGTACTTGATATCATTCAATTCAGCATACAAAAATACATTAAAATATGTTATCATCTGATATTTAACTATAATATCTGATTTTAAAGGAATTTTTAAAAAGTTTGTTTCTCTTTCTTCTTTAGAGGTGGAGTTTTAGAAAATGATTTCTCAGTGCATCTCTACAACAAAGTATTTTATCCCAATTTTCATGTTTCTAGGTTCTGTAATAGAAAATACTGGTTTTAACTTCTATATTTCTTTTTGCACTTTTTGTTTTTTTCTTGTTGCACTTATATTATAAAAAGAATGAATAATTTTATTACTGAAAGAAAGTTTTTATGACAATGTGAATAATAGATTTAATTAAATATTAATTTTAAATGAAACAAATGCTTTTTATGCCTGGTAAATACTTACTGTTACAAGCTTAAGGAATTAAGTTTTTAAACAATTATTTAAAGCTTTTTTATTTATTTAATAGGCAAAATTTCTTTAAAAACAAGTTCAAATTTAGCTCATCTTAGATTTTAACAGATTTTCATGGCATTTAAAAAATAAAACATACATAACGATTTTAATCAATTTTTTTTTTAATTGTGTGATTTAAATTGCTAATTTTATCAGCTGGTTAAAATTTTTGACACCCTATTGATTATTTTCAATATAATAAATTTTGATAAGCAAATTCAAATTTGCTCATAATTCACAAAAATCACCAAAATCATCAGAAACTTTAAACTATCAATATCCGAAAATAATAACAACAACAATAATAATAAAGATTTATCATTTAACAAACTTGTACAGTCTTTTCTCTTGGATAGGAATTGCAAGCTTTCGAACAAATTCGTCAGTAAATTTATCCTTAGGATTAGATATAACATATTCCTCATAAATAATCTATCAAAAGGGAAAAAAATAGTTTATTAAGGAATCTAAATTTATGCATAGTATGCATTATAATTTATGTAAACAAGTATGATTATTTTTTTTAATTACAAAATTTACTGAAAAGCCACTAAAAACTACATTAACAATTATCAGTAATGTGACTGCACAAAATCATTTTGGAACAATTTTTGAAGCAGCAGTTTGGAACAATATTTGAAGAAATAGAAGCAGTTTGATGCAGAAAATTTTGAGAATATAAATTATTAACTTCCACATACCAAACACAAAATCACATAAGTAATAACTGATAAAGTTTAAATTATATACATAGAGAGTGTCCACTAATGTCTTGCCCACTTCCATTAACTTAACGACAACAGCTATAGTCAAGAATGTGATATCTAAGATATAGTAAAGTAGTTATGCGCTATGTGATGGGAATACTTACAGTGCCACTTAGCAGCATGCTGTGGAGTTAGCATGGTTAACTAGACAAGCATTCATGGTTAGCTTGACTAACAGGCATTCTTAACTTGAAAAAGTATGATAGGAAAAAAAAAGTCAATTACAAAGTTAGAGCCAGAGGTCTGCACGGGCCGAAATTTCCAGGCCCGGGCCCGGTCCGACCCATACTAAAAAAAATTTGGCTCGGCCCGACCCGATACAAAAATTAAAAGTTCGGCCCGAGCCCGGCCCGGCCCGAACAAAAAAAATATTGGCCCGGCCTGATTTAAAAGTTAAAAGTTTGGCCCGTCCGGCCCGGCCTGGAAATAAAATTAAAATCTCCGCCCGAGTGAATTTCTACAAAACATAATTTTTACGTCGATTTGGTTAAAAATTGGCCTCGTAGGAGGAGATCTAACCAAAAATTCCTATCTTAGCTTTTTTTTTCATGTTTATAATCTTCATTTTTATAGAGGTACCGCAAGCTGGAATGTTTATTTTTTTAATAAATCTCTATTTGTTGTATGTATGTGTTTAAGTTATCATCAATATTGTTAATCCATATTCCATTTATTGAAGTGTTAAAAATCAGAAAAATGCTGTACAGTAAAATCTTCTAAGATGGAATTGCATAGGGAAGAAAAAAAATGAGTTATAGACAATTTGCCTTCTTATCAGGTGTAAATGTATTATCTACAAAAAATAACTTTTCAAAAGTAAAAAAACAGCCAAGCTGGAAAAAAAAAAAAAAAAAAAAAAAAAAAAAAAAACGAAAGTTGTGGCTAAAAAATGGTGTGATATCAAATTTCCAAGCTTGCAATATGAAGCCGGTTATCGCTCAAATCATTAGGCCCAAGGGCTGACTTCATTGGACGGGGAGAGGTTTTCAAAGCAAGCCGTCAGTTGTTTGGGTACAGTGCCTGGGCCAACTGTAGTGTTGCATTTTCAGCATCACGCTAAACATAAACATTTCATATCTATTTATTCTCTGAACTCTGTGATTAATAATACAAGCATCAGTAAGATTATTAGGAAAAGAAAATTTAACACAAGTCTATTATTTTAAAATCTGACTGTCTGTTTGTATTTCGCAACTACTTACTCTTAATGCAATGCGATATACTTTTAACACCATCATTGATCTAAGGATCTCATGTAAACTCTGAGAATTTAAAATTTTGAATTAAATTCCGAGATATTAATATATTTTTTTTTTTGTAAATGTTAACGAAATTTCTCTAAAAACGGTAATTAAATTACTACATTTTTCTGGATAAAAAAAAGAAGAAATAAAACGGATTATTACATTTTTTACACCATTTTCTCATTAAAACTCAAAAAAGAATTTATTTTCAATTTGAATAGTTGGTGAAAAAAAATCTTGATTACAGTAGAATTTCCGAAAATTAAAAACATATTTCCACATATTCAAATTTTATGAATTAATTTATTCTGCAGAACAAAAATCGTCTTTCAGCATATTGTCAAGATATCAAGAGTTGTTTCAGCTATAGATTAAACCAAGGAGGCAAATTTGCTGTTACATGCAAACGTAACACTTGCAATTGCAAAGCTTTTTGCAACCCCAAATTACATGCAAACGTAACATTTACATGTAATTTGCACCCAAATTAATTTTAATTTTAACCCTAATAAATGTTTATTTGCACTGAAAATTACATGCAAAAGTAATGTACACATATAATTTTGGGTTGCAAAAAGCTTTGCAATTGAAGCTCCTTGCATTTAGGTGTAGAATTATTCCTCCATATTCACAAGAATTGAATTTAAAGACAAAGCATATACTATTTCCAATGAATTATTTTTAAATAATGGCTGTTAAAACGTTTTTCAAAGTCGTTAAAAGTAAAATGACTTATCAGGTAAAACTGACATTTGTTTTTTGACAAATTGTACTTTTTTTAAAACTGAGTTATGTCAAGGCCCTATAACAAAGAAATACCGTATTTTCTCCTATGAAATATGAAAAGAGTTAGTTAATTATTTACGTTTTTAATTACCGGAGGTGAAATATTTTGCTTGATTAATGCATTTATTCTTCTTTTAATGTTACGTGAACGAAGTCACGGGTAACAGCTAGTTTATCATAAACTCCTACAGCAATTTCCTTTTATTACAAAATTGTCTGATCCAAATCAACCTGTGAAACATAGTACGGTACATCATATAACAAAAGGTCCTCCTGTAGTCGCAAAACCACAAAGGTTAGCACCCAATCGCTTAAAAATTGCAAAACAAGAATTTCAAAACATGATGCAATTAGGACATCTGAGACCTTCTAGTAGCAACTATGTGTCTCCTCTCCATATGGTACCCAAAAAAGGCACGTTGGAGTGGCGACCCGTTGCACAGTGTGGTATTTAGTCCCAAAACATGGCCAAAAATGATTTTTTTTTTAAATCGGTTTCCTACCCTGTATATTATTCCTCAAAAAGCTTAAAATTTACTGCATCCAAAGGCGAAACGTGCAATGTGCTAGCACAACGCAGCGCGCCACGCGATCAGTCCGAAGTTGCCGTTCGCTTCCAGCGGTCCTGTGATTTTACGATGCGCTCAGATTTTAGTGTTTTAAAATCTCTTGTAGATTATTGTCTAAACAATTTAGTAGTTGTTGTTGTGATGGATTATTCTGAACTGGATATGTACTTTATACACACTACATTTACCTAATGAATATCCTGCAGATTTTTTGTCTATATGGTCGACAACTTAGGTATAGTTAATAGTGGCATAAATAATTATTTATAATATTTAGAAAGGATTTTGTTATATTTTTAAACGTATTTAAGTGATGAAAACTATTGTGTAATATGCAGTACTTAGTATACAAGGCAATTATAAAAAAAATCAGCCGCCCGAAACTGCCCCCCTATTTTTAATGAATTTTTTTGTTGGTTGCTACAATTTTTTATATAAATTACTGCTATTTATTTTTTTATTTATTTTGGTAACATGACCTTCTTAATTGAGATCTATGACTCGAAATGAGTTGTATACCATCATGAAATGCTCAAATGAGCCAACATTTAATGGAAATCATCAATTTATGCAGCAAGAATTATTGAGAAGTTATTCTGAAGGTGATCCAAGGATAGCTGAGATGAAGCAAAAGCTCTTCGTTATTAAAAATCAGTTCAAGCAAAAATGGGTAGGTACTCATAAAAACAAGGACAATATTTGTGGAGAAAACAATACTAATACAAAATTAAAACAGAAGAATTTGAAAAATATTGCTAAGAGACGGCTGAACTGTAAGCGTCGCTATATGGTTTTTATCTCATGCCCCCTAACAATGCACAAGGTACTTCGTCATGGAGCAGACTTTATAAAAAAAGCTATTCTGCCAATAGGCCAACTATCTGAAGAGGCTGCAGAAGCTCATAATAAACATATTAGGTCATTCAAAATTAACTACAGAAGAAAGTTTTCGTGAGTGGCCTGTACATTGATGTCCTGAATAGGCTTCTTTTAACTTCTGACCCAATAATAACTGGCATGAAATGCAACACAAACTAGAAAAGAAAGCCCTTATCTTCTGAAGTTTTACATCTGTTATCAGAAAATGATAGTACAAATATTAATATTCTTAAAGACAGTAATAGTGATGAAACTGATGAATAAATGCTTTCATTTATAAATAAGACTTTATTTTACCGTTTTCACTCTACAGTTCAAATAAAAAAGAAAACTGCTCAGTTAAACTGAGGACATTGAGATCACAGGCTTTTCACACTAATTGTATATTATACTCTTGACTCTCGAAAAATAAGGAAATCGACTATATATTAAGGGGGATCATCCCCCCTTTATATTTAACCAATGAACCCCCAAAACTAACCAGAGAAGTGCTTTATTACAATAAATATATATACAAAATTGGAAGAAAATCGGATAATTCTGCATGAAAAACTCATTTATCTAAATTAAGGGGGAGTTATCCCCCCGTTCCTCCCCTTTATACGTAACCAATGAACCCCCAAAACTAATCAGAGAAGCGACTTATCACAATGGACATATAAACAAAATTTGAAGCAAAACGGTTATTTCTATCAAGAGTTATCGCGTTACGTACATACAAACGTACATACATGCGTATGTACATATAGAACCGGCGGGTACATTAACTCTCAGGCTTTGATAGCCTGTGAGCTAAGAAAAACGTAAATGTGTAGCTTTTAGAAGTATAAAATAATTTTGGCCAGGTTTTGGGACTAAATACCACACTGTGCGTTGGCGACTACAGGGCTCTTAATTCTCAAACAATTAAAGATAAGTACCCAATCCCTTGTATAGAAGATTTTACCAGTTCATTGCATGGTTCAAAAATTTTCAGTTAGGTTGACCTTATAAAGACGTACCATCAAATCCCGGTCAACCCAGATGATATTTATAAAACTGCTATATGTACACCCTTTGTATTGTATGAAAGTACACAAATGCAAATTGGATTGTGCAATGCATCTGCGACGTTCCAACGTTTTATAGATGAAGTCACCGGCAATTTACCCAGTGTTTATGCCTTTGTTGACAATATTCTTATTGCATCTAAAAACCCTGATGAACATTTGGAACACGTAAAGCTTCTATTTACAAAATTACCAAGAATATGGACTTTGCATTAATATTTCGAAATGCATATTTGGCAAATCTACAATTGATTTTTTGGGATTTAGTCTTTCTGAAAAAGGAATTTCCCCTCTTTCTGATAAAGTCAGGTGTATAATAAAATTTCCTCAACCAACCACCTTAACCCAATTATGTCGATTTTTAGGAATGTTCAATTTTTACAGGCATTTCATTCCAAATGCTGCCAATATACTTTCCCCCTTAATACAATTATTAGAAGGACATAAAAATAAGAAAAAACATCTTTCCCATGTTCACAAAGCAACTGAACACCTTGAATGGAATGATGATGCCTTCGATGCTGCTAAAAATGCAATTGCTAATGCTACTCTTTTGAAGCATCCAATTCCCGGCGCTCAACTTAGTCTATTGGTAGATGCATCTGATGTTGCAATTGGGGATACTCTTATGCAGCTTTCTGATAATAATTGGGAACCAATAGCTTTCTTTTCAATGAAGCTCAATCCGAGCCAACGTAAATGGTCAACGTATGATGGGGCTATTTGCTATTTACTCTGCTATAAAGAAATTTTGGTACATGTTAGAGGGGAGAAATTTTCAAATTTATACTGATCAAAAACCGCTAATTTATGAATTTAAGCAAAATCCCCATAAATGATTGCCCCGGCAATTACACCATTTAAATTACATTTCCCAGTATTCCATTGACATTAGACATGTACCAGGTTCCAAAAACATTGTCGCAGATTATCTTTCAAGAATTGAAATTGATTCTATTTCAAAATCTCCAACTTTAAATTTTGATGAATTCACAGAAGCTCAGAAAAATGATTTAGAGCTACAAAACCTGCAGAATAATACATCGCTCAAATTGGAACTGAAACCTTGCCTCATTTCTGATCATACCTTGCTACTGATGCACCATGCTTGATAGAACACTGGAGAGAACTGCGCATGGGCGAAAATGACTAGTCCATGTCGAAAATGGGGAAGTCTGCACCATCTCGGAATGAGTTTGTTTATTAAATATCACAGATCTGTCACATTTTTTTTGGCGAATATCTTTGGAATATTGCCTTTATTGGAATATCTTTTTGTTTCTGTCATTGAATTATATGTTTTAAAATATTATATTGTAATCCAATCATATTAAAGTAAGTTATAAAAAGACAAATATAGTAAAAAAGCTGGTTTAAAAATATGATCATAAAACTAAACATAACTTTTTTTGCCTCACAATATGTATTAATAAATATGAAGTGCAAACTTAATCTTTTAAGAATGACAACATAAATATTTTAAGAATCAGTTAATTAAATTTTTGAAATAAATTATCTAAAAATACATTTATTAATAGCAGGGCTTGACAAATGCGGTCACCAGGTCGCCACTGCCGACCAAGTTTTTCTATCTGGCCACTAAATTATTTAATCTAGCGTTTTTATTATTATTATCATATTTTTTTCTAGAAAAATTGAGCTAAGAAATGAACGCAAACGGCTTTTTTTTTTTCTCTTTTTTGCCATTTTTAATTTGGTAAAAATAAGTTCAGCAAATGCAAATTTTAAAATAATAAAAACAGAATTATTCGACTGGTAAAGACAAGAAAATAGGCAATTTTTTTTTTCTGTTTCACTGTTTCATTGATGCCCTCCTCATCAGATATAGATTTTGTATCACTCCTATCCGGACATTCGGCAATCAGCATTCTCTCTCTCTCTTTTTCACAGATAAATAATTTTGATAAATTTCATTAGAAAACTGGGTTTATATTGTCTTTCTAAATATATAACAATTCCAAACTATGTAACTAACAATCCTAAATTATGCTTATAATTATTTTTTCTTCTCAATTAATTCATGAACTTTTATTCGTTTTGAAAATCAAGGGCTGCCACTGCCAAATGGCATAAAAAATAGTTGCTTTAGTAGTCTACAATGAAAACAATAGTAGCCAAAATAGTAGCATTTGCACAAAAATAGTAGCCAAAATAGTTGCATGTTTACTTAAGAAAAGAGGGGCAAGAATCCTTATTTCCCATAAAAATAAAAACATCATGAAAATCCACATTTTCCTCTACCATCCAAATTTTTTATTTTTTGTAATTTAATTATAAAATCACACACACACAAACGGAAAGAAAGAATGAAGAAATTTTTTAAATTATAATCTGAGATATACGATCAGAATGCAGTTTCGTTTTCCCAAACTAAATTGAATATATTCTTATCTTGTGCTTGAGCATTACTGTGAGGTAACTAAAAACAATACAATTTTTATTGCATGCATGTTATTAGCTGCAATTTTAATTCCATTTTGTAAACAAAAATTAACTGAACCAAAAAAAAGTGGTTTTATCAAAAAAGGTGAAATTTGATAAAGAAAATACAAAGCATACTAATCTATTCTTTAGAAGAAATTTTTGTAAAATAAAATAGCAAAATCGTCCGAAAAAAATAAAGTTTGATTTTATAGACATCAATGGGCCAAATAAAGCTATCTAAGTAAGAAAGGCAATTGAAAAACTGTGATAGAAAACAAGGTTTTCTTATTTCTAAGTAGCATTTATTTGCTCGTTTATTAATTTAAATTTTTGGAATGAAACATTTACAGGAGGTTAGAAACAAATACGATTCACACAGCATAGTGAACAAATCTACAGTTAATCGTTTGTGGTTCATACGACAGTTAAAGAGTTAAATACCCTTAAAAACAATCAAAAATTGGACAAATATACTGTAAAGCATAAGGGTTATGGGTGGTAGCCAAACCAAAAATCAGTAATTAGTTTTCCACAGAAATTTGGATGTTGGTATCTTTGCACTACATTTATATTGAAAAAGTAATTTATTTTTTAAATTTCAAATAGAAGTTTTTAGATATTTCAAAAATTGCATAAAAAACTTAAAAAATTTATACGGAAATATTAGATTGGAGTATTAAGTTAAAAAATTTGCAGTGCTGAGATTTTTTTTTTTTTTTTTACAAAAATAGTAGCTGAGACTGGAAAATAGTCTCCTTTTTTCTGGTTTTCCTCTAAAATAGTCGCTTTTGAAGGTTTTTGGGCTAAAATAGTAGCCATAGTTGCCTGATGCTGAAAATAGTTGCTTTTAGTAGCATTTTAGTTGCAAATGGCAGCCCTGTAAGTCAAGGGAAAGGGGGGGGGGGGGAGGGAGGGTAATGTTTTTTATTGACGACTAGGATTTTTTGCTGGCTACCAGATATTTATCAAATTTGTAAAGCCCTGATTAATAGTAATAATAATAAACAAATCATATTCATTTTTGCAAATAATTTAAAACAATCAGACACTTACTTTCATTGGATATTTTCATTCAAGTGATTTTTAGACACTTATTAATCACTGGATTCAGATAATAAATCCGAATCATCATCTGTTTCAGAAACATGTATTTAGAGAGGTTCACACATGTCTTCAATTACACCATCCCTTTCCCAATACATAGTTTCTAATGAAGCAACATGAGAACAGTATTTTTTCCAGTGTTCAATAGTGACACTTTCAATGGCTTCATGTGAATATATTAATAATTTTGACATACAAATATCTCCCGTCACATTGTGTTTCCGAATAAAATTCTTGATTTCTGCCCAAACATATTCGATTGCATTAATATCGCAATGATAAGGTGCCAGTCTCAATGCTGTAAATCCATTTTGTTGGAGCATAGAGTCAAACTTATAGGATTTTGTGCGAGGCTGATTTAGTTTAACTAATTCCAATAATTCAATTTTTCGCAAATCATTTGAATATGGAATATTATTAGAGGAAAGCCAATTCATAATGTCATCTTTTCTATTCGATGAGTTTGGCACTTTATTTAGCTGGACGGAATGGCAAAAGGAGCGTTATCAATTACGACCACAGCATTTTTAGGAAGGTTTGGAATCAGCTTTTCTACAGCCCATTTTTCAAAAATCCTGGAATTCATTTGTCCGTGATAATCTCCACTTGAAGAGCTGGCTTTATATAATAAATTGGAGTTCGGTATAAATCCCATATCCCCTCCAGCACACAAAACTATAATTCGTCTTGATGCATTTCCACTTTCAATGACATCAAATACATCATTTGTTTGCCAACATTTACCAAAAGTTAAGTTGCTATCGATCCATGTTTCATCTAAATACACAATCGGCTTGTTCTGTTCTCTGTATCGTTTTATACTTCTTAAGAATTGTGTTCGAGCCAAAACTATGTCACTCCGTTCCATTAAATGTTTTCTTTTATTCTGTGATTTCTTAAAACTGAATCCTATTTCGTGCAGAATCTTTCTCAAAGTTTCCCTTTGCCACGAAAAGTTTATTTTTTCTTTTAATACTGGAATCAGTTTAGGAATTGTAGGGACTATTTTATGAACAGCATAAAATTCATGAATTGTTCGTCGAATTACATCACAATCAAAATTGTCTAAAGCAATATTTTCAATGGTGCTCTTTTTTTGCCGTTTCTTGGGTGATATAAATTTTGGGCTTTCTTCCAGGGGTGATTCTGAGTAAAAAAAAAATTTCTGAAATTCACAGCAAATTTTCTGAAAAGTTACAACAGAGGGAAGAGGGGGGGGTGTCCACTCCCGCTACTTTTTTTTTGCATCCCTTTGACAAAATTTGAGTGTTTCCACAATGTTTTTGACCAAATTTGCCATTTTTTCGCGATCTTTTGACGAAATTTGCCGTTTTTAGCAATATTTTTGACGAAATTTGCCGTTTTTCGCAATATTTGGGACGAAATTTGCCGTTTCTTCGCAATTTTTTGACGAAATTTGCCATTTGTTTGCAATGTTTTTGACGAAATTTGCGTTTTTTCGCGATCGTTTGAAGAAATTTAGTGTTTTTTCGTGGTCTTTTGACGAAATTTACCGTGTTTTCGCGATCTTTTGACGAAATTTGCCATTTTCGCAATGTTTTTGACGAAATTTACCGTCTTTTGCAATGTTTTTGACAAAATTTGCTGTTTTTTCGCGACCCTTAGACGATATTTGCCGTTTTTCGCAATGTTTTTGACAAAATTTGCAGTTTTTTTGCGATCTTTAGACGATATTTGCCGTTTTTCGCAATGTTTTTGACAAAGTTCGCTGTTTTTTCGCGATCTTTTGATGAAATTTGCCGTTTTTTCGCGATTCTCTGACGAAAGTCACGTTTTTCCCACGATCCTTTGACTAAATTGACGACTTTTCTTCGAACGAATGACGAGATTGATTTTTTTTGGCGATCATTTACCGAAATACCAATACATTTTATGTCCGAATTTTCTGAATTATTTATTTTTTTAATTTTCGGAAATCATTGCCTTAATTTTTCGGAAAATTCGGACCAGAATCACCCCTGCTTTCTTCTCCCTTTGATTCTTTTCGAATTCTTGTTATGCTGGATTCCGATACACCAGTTATTTCACTCGCACGTTTTACGGACTGCGAAACCAGAACAATAACTTTTCCTTCTAAAGCCTCCTTATCGCAAAATTGAATTACATTATGCAAAATACGCTTGCTATCACTTTGGAAATGCCCAGTCCGAGAACTAGTACGATCCATTTAATTAAAAATTAAATTTCACTCAGAACAGAAAATAGCAAACGATATTGAACACTGTTTCCATATACTAATAGTAATCTTGGATAAAGAGCGGCGATTTCAATTTCAACTTCTTTTGCCGAGGCTATTCTCCCTGCAGTGTGAATGGAATCGACTTGGCATTCTGCCAACCGGGGTTCTTAGAAGTGTGGTTGGACAGTATGTGATATTTCCACAGGTACACTTTAACCTTTAGTTCCTAGTTTCTTTCGTCGGCTGATCTATGAACATTTGCACAACCTAGCCCATCCAGGCATAGCAGCCACCACAAAACTAATTTGTTCCAGATACGTATGGCCAGATATGAAACGAGATATCAAAAACTGGGTTCGTTGCTGTGAAGCGTGTCAAAGATAAGAAATACAGAGGCACACCAAAGCACCTCTAGGCACGTTCTCTCTTCCTGATGCACGTTTTTCTCAGATCCATATAGATATCGTGGGCCCTTTGCCTCCATCTGACGGTTACAGCTATCTTTTAACGATCATCAACCGATTTACCAGATGGCCAGAAGCCATACCCATACTTGATACACAAGCTAAAACTGTTTGTAGTGCCATATTCAAGCACTGGATTTCAATATTTGGTTGCCCTTCACTCATAACCACGGATCAAGGCCCCCAAATGCGATCAGCGATATTTGATGAATTTACGAAAATGTTGGAAATGAAAAAGATCCGCACCGCGGCATACCATCCGATATTCGATGGCATTATTGAAATATTTCATCGACATTTAATGTCATCCATCAAGGCTCACGAAACCAATAGGTGGACTGATATATTGTCGATAGTTTTACTAGGCATTCGTACAACAGTGAAGGAAGATATACAAGCTTCTTGTGCAGAACTTGTTTTCGGCACTATGTTGAGATTGCCATGTGACATGCTGGATGAATCCATAATCCAACCTTACAATTAGAACTTCGTCACACAACTACAAAACACCATACAGCAGTTAAATCCAGTTGCTACATCAGCTCACTGCCACAAGAAGTTCTATGTACACCCTTCCTTGTCATCTTGTTCACACATCTTTCTAAGAGTGGATCATATACAACTTCCACTGTGTCAACCATATACTGGTCCTCACAAAGTCCTAAGTAGAACTGAAAAAAACGTAACAATCGAACTTAATGGTCGTAAGTCTACAGTACAATAGATCGTGTGAAACCAGCTCACCTGAAACCTAGATCAGACTTGTCAACGAAAACTGTTCCAGAGAACTGCAATTTAAAACTCTCTCTTAAATCGGACAGTAACCTTGACCAAATGAAAACTGTCACACGTTCTGGCAGACATGTCCATTTTCCTAGAAATCTTATATTACTTACAGAAGTTATTGTCAAAACTTTTCATTTTGCATACTAAATATTATTTCTATATTTTATTATAAATTTCAATTGTATTTCATTGTATATATCTTTGTAATTTTTTTCTGCTAGCATGGATTCTGACACAGATACTCAAAAAAAAAAAAGAAAAAAAAGTAATATATATGTATCATTTTTTCGGTACCCTCCGTCGCTGGGGGGACACTTTTTTTAATGGCAATTGCTATGGTAACCACCAGCAGGCGAAAAAGAGATATATTTCTTCGTTCAGTGGCAGCTGATAAAAAATCGTTACCATAGCATCGCAGAAAGAAAAATTTTTTGGTTAGCTTGGAAGCACAATAAAAAAACTGAGTCAGAATCTTCGCTTGTTATTCTATTAAATAAATATAGTAGAAGTGTCTAAATGTAGATGGTTATTTAGACAAGAATCACCAATCACTCCATAGTATATCATAGCTTCTTCATAATTAAATGATTTATCAAGATCAAGATAGTGTTTGTTAAAATTGGCAATTGTCCATTTGAAATTATTATTACTTCTAGGAGAAGGGCCGAAAATTTATGTATGACAGATTTCTGATATAATTAAAAATGGCCCCAAAGAGGGGGGGGAGGGGTTAAAAGAAAAAAATTCATAACTTCGTCAATTCACAAGATATAAAATCCGCTTAAATTTATTATAAATCCTCTTAATATTATCTAAAACTTTTATATTGATAAGTTTTTTATAGGACCAACTCTTATAGCAAAAAAAAAAAAAAAAAAAAAAAATTAAAAAAAAAAATCCCTGCTGGGTCCGTTTGCAAACAAGTTAAGTTTCAAAGTAGGCGGTTCCAACTTCCGCATCATGGCAAAAAGGTCATTTCTTTCACAATTCCCAACAAACAGGCGCCCCACGGTCTGCATCTTCGAAATCTACCTGTGCCTGTAGGCCGAGCCATCAGGGATTTTTTTTTTAAGAACTCATGTTTCCACTACTAAATATGCATATTTTTTCGCAAAATTTTAAAGAGAGCTTGGATACAGTTATATATTTATAACGAATTGAAATGTCAGAGAGTTCCGAAGATGAGATAATTTTTTTATTGCTATGTTAAAGGAGCCGACTCAAAAACAAACAAACAAACAAAAACGCGAGAAGAAAACATTTATTTTATAACTGCATAACAATATTTTTTAACGAACTTTTTACACGGGATGTAAAACCATTTTATTTATCACCAATAAAGGTTTCAAAAAGTTCGGACAAAAAGAACTTTTTATTTTAAAACTATGAAACGATCCTATGTAAAAAACAAGAAAATGATCGCTTTTATCACTAAATATCAATATTTTTTGCGAATTTTTCATTTTAAAATATAATTTCATACAAAATCTGGTTAAAGATATGAAATAATAAAAACTTAATGTTTCTTTTTAAATTTATTTTCACGGGCCCGGGCAATGCCAGGTAGGGGTCAGCTAGTAAGAAATTAATCCTGTTCTCGAAAAAATTTCAATGTCTACTGCTCTTCTCATGATACCTCTCTGGAACCGTCCTTATGTGGGAGAATGTAAATTTTGGGAACATAAAAATGAAATTCAATTATTTTAATAATAAAAATTAAAAAATATGAAAGAACATAATGTTAAACATTAATGTGTTTAAATATACCATGAGTAAACATATAAAAAGATCTCATATTTACTTTATCACCGACAGAAGTAGATTTTTGAGGAATTTTAAATGTAACTTCCTTCTTTTCCTTAGATTTATCTAGTAATGATTCTTCTGATATTTCACACAGTACTGCAGGAAGAGTATTCCTTCTAATAGGATTTTGTACACCCGGTAAAGCTTTTTGTATTTGAGAAGCCAGAACAGAGTTCCTACACTGTGACATTTGAGAATTTATCATATTTTTAACTTCTATCTCTCGATCTTCTTCCTGATCATTCTTTTCTTTTCTCTCTGGTCTCTTATCTTGTTCCTACCCAAGAAGAAACAAAAGAAAATCAAGTCTGTGGAAACACTAATACAACATTTATTAAGATATTAATCACACAATTAATGGACAGCTGAAAGTTAAAATCAAGTAACAAAATTATAATACAAAAAGTTGTTAAGCATTAGCAATAACCAGAGTTTCATCCAGGTTTAAAAAGGACAGGATGTTACTGTTGGGGGAAAAGCACTTTTAATAAAGGTTACAAGTCTTTTCAAGTCAAGGAGTCAATTTTTACTATGCAAGTAATTTTTTTAAACATAAACGGCAGTAAGTATGCTATTTTTTGATTAGGGGCAAGAAGGATGCTGATTTTTGGATGAGGAGCAAGAAAAGTTTTATTTTTCAAACCAAAGGGCAGGCAGAAGGCAGCACCCTCCTGAAATTGTCTAAGGGAAACTCTGGCAATAACATAAGGGTGTATCAAAAGTATTTTCATTTTCAGCAATAAAATGTTTATTTCAGTATTTTTAAACAAAAATAAACTACCAATCAAATTATTATCAGTCATTAGTGGTGATTTTGGCTCTCTCTTTGCAAGATAAATAATTTCTAGATGGCACTATTCTTGCCATCACCAATGATTGCCTTGTCGATTGTCTGAAATCTATCTCTATAAAAGATGTTATCTACATGGCAGCTGCAGCGTAGACAGAGATCTCTGAATCAACACTAATAAAATCTTGGAGAAAACTTTTTACTCAAGAACAATCTGAAATTGAAGGAACTCTGATGGAACCTGAGCAAACTAAAGGAACTTCATATGATCCTGATCTATCTGCAAACTGTTTTGTAATAACATTTTTTAAAAACTTGAGGGATGCGAACAGATCACCGCAGAGGCAGATCAACTACCACCCGGGCCCCTAGGCTTGATATTTTTTTGCTCCCTCCGCTCCTACAAAGCAATCTATACAGGGTGATTCAAAACACATGTTTGCACATTTATCACTTAGACCACTTATGACAGAAACGAAATTCCAATTACAACAAGTACAGATTTTAGTCATGGCATTTGTTTTACAAGGGGCTTTATACATAGTAAAATAAGAAATTTAACTTTTACATGGCCCCTATAAGTTATATTTAGAAAAATGTCCTTCGTTTATGAAGGAATAATATAAAGGAATTTTATAAAAAAAAATCCTATTCTTTTATGGCCAAAACTTACTAAATTATTATACTTCATATTTTATGAAATTTCAGTGTTTCCTGACACTAAAAACGGAAAGAAGCAATGTTAGTGCAGGTAAACATTGAAATTCCATTAATTTTAAAGTGCTATAATTCAGTACAAACTGGAAACCGAAAATTTTTATGAATCCAGTACTTTCTTCTTATGAATATAGAAGAAATTAAAAGTGGAATAGCATTTGGAATACCGTCTATATGTTAATAACATGAAAGATTCAATAAATGAATGAAACAAAGAATGTTGTACATCATTTCTCTTTTGCATAAAATATCAGCCCAATATGAAGAAAAAACCCAAAAGAAAATTTTAGCACAGGGGCCCTTTTCTTCCAGGTCCCTAGGCTTCAGCCTACTCAGCCTAATGGGTAATCCGCCTTTGGATCACCGTAGAAGATGTAGAAAAGTGGTTTTGAATCTGACAAAGATCTCAAGCATGAAACATTATTTGACGAGGATATAATTGGGACTGTAACTGATGTTGTTCAACACGAAGACAATCCTGATGATGATCCAGATGAAGTTGACACTGCTAAAATTCCTCATACGGAAGGGGTAAAAGCATTAGAGTTGGCACTACGTTATGTTGAGCAGCAGCCAACAGCTTCTTCGGTTGAATTTATGATGTTAAAGAGATAGAGAGATTATGCTGCAAAATGCTGGGCATCTTGGCTTCAACAGAAGGTCACTGATTTCTTTATGGTTCATTAACTCAAATTTACATAATGTAGAATAATTTCAACTTCTTATAAAAGTATGTGACACTATTTTCAGCAATTTAATTTGTATTAAATATTTTTCAATATTTGTTATTAGTGATATTTTTTCTTGCAATTCAGTTAATTACAACTTGTATTCATTTTTAAAAATACATAGAAAATATATACTTTTTTAAACTACACAAATTAAAAACTAAATACATCCTACGCATTTAATTAAATAAATATGCAGCTACTTATTTAATGTTTTTTTACTTCTCCGGTTTAACTGGTTTTTCTCTTAACCCGCTAACCCTCGGTCCCGTTTAAGTGGGAGGCTACTGTATAGGGGAGACTGGTGTACACAGTAGACCACTTTTTCAGTTAAAATTTTTTTTCTCTTTAACAAACCAATCTGCATGAAAATATTTTTGAATATTCCTTAAACCTTTATACATTGATCATAATTTTCTCAGAACATAGTTTTTTTCAAAAAAAAAAATTTTTATATGCACCCGTAAAGTGGACTAGTGTGCCCCATTTCTGGGGCACACTGGTCCACTCACCGGGACACAGTGGACCGCTATTAGGTATTATCTGAAATACAATATAAATCTATTTTTCATTAATCTAATTCTTTTTTATTTACCTTTTACCCACAAAATAACATAGTAATATAAGTTTACAAGAAACATTTTGAAACAAAAACAAAACAAAAAAATTAATTATATTTTGAACATAATAACAGATTAATACAGGAACAATTGCAATTTAATTGAAGTTATTACTTAAGTACAGTAAAAGCTCGATTATCCGGCATTCAACTAACCGGAAAAATTCGAAAGTTCCTTTATTTTTCTCTTCCGATAAACAGGTGAAAATTTTTACTACTATTTTAGGAACTTTACTGTTAGCATTCTCAAATTATCACAACGACTGATTCGGCGTAAAACAAATCTATGTATGCTCATGACAACGAATGTTATAAAATATAAAAATATAACGTAAATAAAAAATACAGCTCGATACTCAGAATAGTTGCTCAGAATCATGTTGCGTCATCCGCCGGCAGCTGTTTTTCCCGGCGAAAAAAGGAGTAGAAGGGAAAAAATGATGCGAGGAGAGAAGAGACTATTTAATCTTTTTGCTATTGGCAAAACTGGACGGAGGTGGGGGGGGAGCAATTAAGCGGTAGAAAAACAACCTTTTTTACATGCTTTCTGAAAACGGAAAAGTTAAGTGAGGAAGCAGGGGAAGGGAGGAAAATTACACTGCGTTTTCTAAGAAATGGGATGGGGATTGGGGATATATGGTCATTTCAGATAGCGAAGGTATCTTTTTTTATCTTCAGATTCACAGTAGTGCCCCCCCCCCCCCCACCACACACACTCACCCACCCTGGAGTTACTAGAACTTTCTACTCTGCCCCACATATTTGGATCTAAACAATCGGTTTGACCAATTAGATTTTTGACTTAAATCACACTTTTTTTTTTTTTCGTTTCGGCACATTTTTTCAGCCGTTCACTAATTTTCGTTTGTGCTTAATCAGCTAGCCTAGTAAATTGCTCTCTATCTTCGTGTTCTTCCATATTTTTTGTTAAAAATGGCAGATCATTCAAATTCTCATAAAAGGAAACGAGTTGTTTTAACCATAACTCAGAAGCTAGATATTATTCGATGTTTAGAAAGAGGAGAAAATAAACAAGAATTGATGCGTAAGTTCAATATTGGATCCTCTACAATTTACGATATTAGGTCGCAGAAAGAAAAGTTGATGGCATTTGCTTCCTCTACAGAGACAAGCAAAACATCGGATGAAAGAAAAACACTTCAGCAGCCTCAGCATGAAAAACTGGATAGAAGTTTGTATCAGTGGTTTTTATTAAAACGAGAAGAGGGAGTTCCTATTTCTGGACCTATACCAATTGAAAAAGCAAGAGATTTTTCAGAAAAATTAAATATTGGTACAGAATGCAAGTTTTCAGATGGGTGGCTTTCTTGCTTCAAAAAACGCCATGGAATTAGAAATATCGACATATCTGGAGAGAGAAAATCAGCAGATAATGAAGGTGCAGATGAATATTCTACATTTTTTGAAGATTTTATTAAAAAAAATAACATTGATCTGAATCACATTTACAATGCTGATGAAACTGGAATCTATTTCCGTTGCCTTCCTACCTCAACATTAGCAGGTCCTAATGAAACATCAGCAGATGGCTTTAAAAAAAACAAAGACAGACTAACAATTCTAACTTGTACCAACGCAACTGGCTCTCATAAATTAAAACTGTTAATCATAGGAAAATCGAAGAATCCAAGAGCACTCGCAGGAATCAAACATCTCCCTGTAGTTTATACGAACCAAAAAAGTGCTTGGATGGATAAAGATATTTTCACCTACTGGTTTAAAAAAGTTTTTGTGCCATCAGTAATTAGTGAGCTTGAAGCTAAGGGAAAAAAACTGGAAGAAAATAAAGTCATTCTTTTAATTGACAACTGCCGAGCACACCCCAGCGATGTAGAATTGCAATATGGCAACATTTCAGTGATGTTTCTTCCCCCAAATGTAACTTCTCTGATTCAACCTATGGATCAGGGAATCATACAGAGAACCTTAAAATGTTATATCGAAAGAATTTCATGCGTAAGCTAATAAACGCACAAACAACTCTGCCAGAATTTCAATCATCTTTCTCAATAAAAGATGCAATTTATGATCTTGCCAGTGCATGGAAGGCCGTAAAACAGAAAACTCTTCGAAGGGGATGGAGAAAATTATTATTTTCGGTAAACTTTTGTTCTGATTCATCAGATGAAGAATTTGAAGGATTTAAACCTATGAAAAAGAACGAACTGAAAGAAATTATGGAAGCACTAAAAAATGGACATAATACCAACTTATCTGTATCGCAACTGGAAATGTCAGAAATTGAAAATTGGATAGATATGGATAAAAATATTCCTGTCACAGAAACCTTAACAGAAGAGCAATTAATCAAAAATATGACAGCTCCAAAGGAAAAAACAAATGATGTTTCTTCGGAATCCGAAGATGAAATAATTGATGAGAAAATTTCGTGGAGTGAAGCAGAGAAAAGTTTATCCACTTTTTTAAAGTTTTGTGAAAAAAATTTGCAGTATTCGGCACAAGAAGTTATGGAATTGCATCTCATAAAAGAATGCTTCATGAAAAAAAAGAGAACTTTCTTTCAGACAGACAGACATTAGACATGCATTTCGTAGTATTCCTGGCACATCGAAAGGAACGCAAGCAAATGCACAGTGCTGAGAAATTATTTATCCCAAACTATTTTTTTTTTAATTTATTATTTTACTTAATCAAGAATAAGAAATCATTATTTTTAAAGAATTACTTACAAAGGTCTTTATACTGTATTATATTTTAAATACTATATTTATTCAAGAATATTATATTTTATAACTGAATGTGTTTGCAATATATACAATTAACTGGAAATTTAAAAAAAAGTACTGCAGGGTAAGTTAGTTTCTTTTGTTTTTGTTTTATTGTTGTATTTTTATCACTTCAAACATTTTTTTTCCAGCCGTCTGCCCAGAAAAAATTTTTCAGCAAAATAAACAGCAAACAGAAGTAACGAAATGATACCCTTTTCTTTTCCTTACTTATTATTAAAAAAATAATTGATATCTCTGTTTATAATCATCCTACTGTACTCAAATTTTCAGCAAATTCAAATAATAATAAATTAGGCCCCTTACCAAATTTCTATTTAAATACAATAAGTTCTCAGAAAATTAGACATCCCCCAAAAAAAGCCCACTATCTGCGCTGAGCCACTTCCAGGGGGAAAAAAAAATGCTAACATCTAATTTGTTTTTATCTTGATCGGAGAGGAGAGGAGGCGAGGCGAAATCGGACGTTACAGCTTGCATCTGATAATATTCTTAGCCATGCAGAAAGGACTCATTATTATGGTGGCTTGTTGCACCTTTTATTGCCGGAGTCAGTTTTGTTATTTCCTATGTGGATGTTTACTTTTTAAGCGCATGAAGTAAGAGAAGCATCTGTTAATCATCTTTGTCCTAAATTAAAATCTTTGAGATGTCTAATTATAAATAAAGTAGCGCTGTAAAAGATTAATAAATAAATTTTGAAATAATATCCTAACACAAAATATTGTTTTTCTTTATTTTTAATTCGTCAAAATTAACTTTTTCAAATGCAAATTTAATAATAATAAAAGAATTATTTAGTCGACTTCCCGATGACAGGAAAATAGGCCAAAAAACCATTTTCCTTTTTCACTGTTACATCGATGCACCCCCCCCCCCCCCCCTTCTTTCATGACAGATTTTGTAGCGCTCAAGTATCCGGACTTTTCAAGTATCCGGAAATCGGCACTTCCCAAGCATGCCGGTTAGTTGAGCTTTTACTGTAAAAAATCTGCGCACACTAAAATTTACAAATGAAATTCCAAAATACTTGCGAGTAAGATTGAGCCTGGAATTTTCCTGAAATACTTTTGGGTCTGGGAGCAACATTATGAAATCATTGACATCAACAACAGATTCATCTACAGCAGCGGTTCCCAACCTGGGGTACGTGGTAAAACAGTTAGGGGTACGTGAAAATTATATTGGTAATGGTGGATAAAGAAAAAATTAAAACTTAAACTGAAAACAGGAATTTTTTTCGTGTATAAAGAGAGACTTGTGTAAAATTAAAATATGATATTATCATAAAATAAAGGAAAATACCTAATCTTAGTAATTGGTCGATCATATGTTGCCATTATCTCCACCCACACTTAATAATATCGTGCGATTTCGCATGTGTTCCTCCTTTTCCTTTGTTGTTTTCTTTCTATTAATTCTAGAAATACACAGAAAAAAATATAAATCGTATCAAGGCTTCTGGTATCTGCGATTTCATTTAAAAGTTAAAACCCATTTGAAAGCAGGCCATCATTTTAGTGTACGACTGGTCAGCATTAGCATAAACTCATTACGGGTGTAAAGCTTCATCCCTGCTTTATGCGAGCTTAATTTGAAATTTTTAACTAATATTTGGTATTTTGAGTAACTTTATGTTGATATTATGTTGTGGTTCAAAATGGATAGGTGGTTGAAAATTGGAATTCTGAAGAGAAGTGCATCTAACTTTGATAACTAGCATAAGGACATTACCAATGAACGAAAGCAAAAATATTTGGAATGGGTTTATGTGTGAAGGGGTACGCATAAATGAAAACTCTAAGTAAGGGGTACGTGAGAGTAAAAAGGTTGGGAACCGCTGATCTACAGCTTTGGGAAAAATAAACTGATTTCCATTCAATTTGCGTCTCATGAATCTTACTTGAATGGAATCATCACCGATTAGACTACAGTTATATTTATCAAAGGCAGTAAATACAAAACAAAATATTTCTTACTATGTTAAATAGTTATTTTTCTTTGTTTACTTTATTTTACAGTTAAATAACTACTTTAAAACAATAATTCTTTATAGAAAATACGCAATTATTAAATATTTTGAACATTTTGCATTACAGGAGCAGAGTGGATTGTGGACCACTGTGCCCCATGTTGAAGTTCAATAAATAATCATATTAATATTGTTTATTATACCTTTCTTTTAAACATGTTAACTTTAAAGTTAAATAAAAACAAGTATCTCAGCTTTGAAAAAAAGCTGTTTTATCTTATTTATCTACAACCTTTAATTACTAAAAAAATAAAAATATGAGGATGTAAAATTTTACTTTTAGAAGCTCAAAACAACCAGTCAGGATAAAATAGTTCAATCTGAGCTAAACATATTTTCTGAAGGCTATAAATAATCTGTGCAGTGCTGTTGTCTATTAGGATAGAAGAGAAGCTTAAAAAAAATTAAATAAATAAAATATTAGGGGGTGGTCCACTGTGCCCATAGGTCCAATATGTACTGGTCTCCCCTATATATATTTTTTTGAACGGAGGGTGGT
The DNA here is from genome assembly GCA_963931845.1 of Maratus michaelseni. NCBI lineage: Eukaryota > Metazoa > Arthropoda > Arachnida > Araneae > Salticidae > Maratus > Maratus michaelseni. The sequence continues at coordinate 179,633,579 of OZ007587.1, read as the reverse complement.
TTGGGGGTCTGGATGGTGAAAATATACCAACATTTTTTAGAATTGCTTTCCTCCGAACGACTGCAATAGGTAGCTTTTTCAAATGAAAGCTACCTAACAGCTAAAATATAATCATGTTAAAAAATGTAAACACGAACACATCAATACAAATAACTAAATCTCAAGAACGGAATTGAAATCAAAATTCAAATCATTGAATTCAAATTATTTCAATTAAAAGGGTTGCAATTCACATAATGCTAACTGAAACAACATTTGGCGAGTTATCACTGACGCCCATCTAACATAAAAGTACTAAAAAAGTTTTACTGTGAAATAATATTAAAAAATGAATATATTCAATTTAAATATGAAAGGAATGTTTGTATGGCTTAAAAGAAGTAGGGTCATTCCATGGTAACTTACGTTGCATTTAGAATAATTGACTTCAGTAATTTTAGTAATATAACACTAAAAAATATTCAAAATGTAATGTTTATATGATTTGTTAATTAAACCTAACAAAGCTAAATTTGGATAAAAATTACTTAAATTTAGCACTATTTCTTGAACGCTAAAAATTATATTTACTATGGTAACTTACGTTTCTGACAAGAAGAACGTAAGTTATCATAATAAATATAATGGCCAGTGTTCAAAAAATAGCACTAAAGGTAGGTAATTTTCATCCAAATTTCACTTTGGATAGGTTTAATTAACAAATCATATCAACATAACATTTTCAATATTTTTTGGTGTTATATTATGAAAATGACTAAAGAAAATTATTCTAAATGTTACCATGGAATGACCCAGTATTGAATGTCAATGGCAGCCATTAACATAATATTTGGCAATTTATCACTTTTGTTGCCTATATTTGGCACCTGGATAAGAAAAAAATTGTTATTTTAGGGCTATGATATATAGGATTACCATGAAAGTCACAGCAGACGATTTTTGTAAAAATATTTTTTATATGTATTTTAAATTTTATCACTCATTTACAGACTATTTTTGCATTTCCAGTTAAATTTTTATGTGTAACGTCGACAGTGTTTTCACTTGACAGAATAAAACAAATGTTTCAAATATAATCTGTATTTTTTTATTTTTGGAAATTAAAAAGGATGTTGAGTGAAAACTTTACAGATAAATATATTTAGAGGTATCTTAAAAACATCTTGGCACCCGTGCGAATCCGGAGTGAGTTGGCAGTTTTATTATAAAGGACATGTAGCAATCTCATCTCACATGAACAGTTTAAAGCGAGTTACTAGATGAAAGTAACTGGCTTGGCCTTTTGCTTGACGCTAGCGCTCTCACCTCTTGTTCATGAGATCCCTGGATCGAATCCCAGCAACAGCAATACGCAACACACTTCATTGGCGACCCGGACAGAGCACACAATCAACCTTCTCCAACAACCACAATCGTCTCTTCTCATATCCAACAGATAGCAGCACTAAAAATAATCATCCCCAGCATCAAAATCAACAAAGCCTGTAAACACTACTCACAGCATAAAGCCTGTCGCTCACGCCGCACATCGCACCTGCGCACGACAGCATCACTCACAGCACAAAGCTTGTCGCTCATGCCGCACGGCAGCATCACTCACAAGTGCATATCGCTTGTCTGACGTCAACAAAACGTCTTCCTCACTGGGGATGGAGTGTGTAGCAATCTCATCTCACATGAACAGTTTAAAGCGAATTACTAGCTGAAAGTAACTGGCTTGGCCTTTTGCTTGACGCTAGCGCTCTCGCCTCCTGTTCATGAGATCCCTGGATCGAATCCCGGCAACGCCAATACGCAACACACTTCAGACACACAATTTTTATTATAAACATACACAATTTTATATTATAAAACACACAACAACCATTACTCTATTATAAAACACACACCTTGTCGAGAAAACAACGGACTCAGCTATTAATACTATAGAGATTTGGGAACAGATGCTTTACACTCACGCACTGTTGTTTGGCGCGATTTTCAAGCCCACGCCAAACCAATAACTTAATACAATTGCTAGATTACCAAAAAGGAAAAAATCCCCTAAATTTGGGGACTTTTTTCCTTTTTATAACTGATAAAAAAAAAAAAAAATGTGCGTGAGTGTATGACATCATAGCGGAGATTTGATTAATACATACTGTCTACCGCCGGGTTGCCACGCTAAACCAAAAAATCGCCATTTTGGTGCCAAAAAGAAACCCCGGTGTGTCTGAGACATCTGTACCAGAAATAGATTAACATTCAGATAGGTCATATGTGAAACCTTATTTTGCAATCTTGTTTATGTATGTATTCTGTTTACAGTATCTGTATTCTCTTATTAATCTTATTCTCTTATTAGTCTGTAGCAAGCGGCGCTGTGTTTGACGGCGACTTTGGTTGCAAACCTTTAACTTTGAACCTTAAACCTCGAACTTTAGCTGCAGAAAACAAAAATTTTAATAGAATACCTGTTGTTGTAGATTTCTTGTAAAAATGCTACACATTTTCGTAAATTTTATTTTTTTGAACGCAGAACAATCAAAGTTGTAATCTTCTGGAACAAAAAGCATTAATAAATATAAGATACCCAATTCTAAACAAAGCGTATCTAAACTATACAGTAATATTCGTTTTGATTCTACAGACAAAATCTCCAAATGAAAAATTTCCATTCAAAACAAGATGACGCAACTCAAACACATAACTCGCGTCGCGGTCGCACAAAACAATTCGTATCACGGAGGAAGATAGATTCGTATCCTAGCAACTATGCAAGTGGAGATGTTTTGGTGTTGCATTTCTTCCTACGGATGCATTCAGGTGTTCAATAAAGATCTATATAAATCTGTGTTTTCACTGGTCGACCCAAGACCTAACCAACCCAATTTTCGACCTAAACCCAAGATTTTAGGCCGTTAGGAAGCGATTTTGAAGGTTTGATCTGTGAACAATCCTAAGCCCATCTAACCACTGCCACCTTTTAACCCAAGCCCAGCCAATTAGAAAAGATCTTTTTCATACACAATGGCGGCGGATCATGGAGAAAGAACAACACGTCACAAATATACGAGGCTAACGAAAAAGACAGGCTACCGCGGTGCATTCCACTTATCTTTTTTTACAGACCGCTAGAATGACGTAATACTCTTTTCGTATATCTGTATTGGTGAATTTGAGTATCACGTGACTCCACCGGTCTGTAAAAAATGATATGCGTAAAGCACCGCGGTAGCCTTTCTTTTTCGTTAGCCTTGACAAATAGGTTGTGTTCAGGAAAGAAGATCGCACGGCGCGCGCGCGATGGAGAGAAGGGTTATGGAGTAGGTCTTATCGGAAATTTAAATAATTTAATATATTGAAATAATTTAATTATTTCAATTATTTTAAGCTTCTGTGGCTCGGATTAGGTAAACTAGCGACTACACATCTTTATCCTCCAAAAAAAATGGATCTTATAGTAGGAATATCTATTTTTATTTCATCATAATAAACCCCCGAAACATTCATGAAAAGCATCACGTGATCAGATAGCCCGATCCGCGTTCATAACCTGCAAATTTTTAGCGCGGGCTGCGCGCGGGTGACTCACAAAAATTCTGTGGACGATTTGATCACGTGATTGGGCTTTTTTGTGTCTTACTTGGTTTGGTAGGTTGATTGATACAGCTGTAGCAACATGATCGGATATCTGAAAAATTTAAAATTTTTAACATTCTAAAATGATTTTTTAAGCCTTTGATCCAACATAAAAATAATAGAATACGAAAGTATGATGTGTATATATATATACATCATATAGTTACATAACTGCTGTCAACTTATATGTCTCTAAAACTACAGCACCTACTAAAACTGATATATTAGTTTAGTTGATAGCAGTTACATAAATATATATATTGTACAAAACAATGCATATAATATTATAAAGTTTAATTTTCTATAACCAGTGCACATTTAACTAACAAGGGAGAGGACGTTCGGATCACCGAATTCCTGAAACACGGTATTGGTGGTTTCAATAAAATTAATGTAAACTCTAAAAAAAAGGGTACTTTTTGGTTAACCGGGCACCAGTCAAACAAATATAAATATATACACAGACACATATATATATATATATATATATATACATACATATATACACAAACATATATGTAGATATATATTTATATTTTTTTTTCACTGGCGCCCGGCTAACCGAAAAGTACCAAAAATTGTTATGTACTTTACTGACGTTTGGGTTGTCCTACACAGATGAACCTGAAAAGTATGGATACAAAGTGAATGCTCGCCGTTTATTTCCGATTTTCTTCCCCTATTTTTATTAATTTAAAAATTATTTATCAGTTGCTTTATATTTTTTGGGATAAATAGAATGTTAATAAATCAAGGTCGTGATACCAACATATGTTGGTATCACGACCTTGATTTACGATAAATCTTTTAACATATGTTAAAAGATTTATTTCTTTATTTATAATAGTAAAATAAAATCTTTGTTAAAATTTGATAAAAAAGCTTTTAAACATTTTATTAAAATATATTTTTCGATAACAACCTTGTTGAAACATAATTATTAATTTCTATAAATTTATTTTTCTTGAAATTCATTTTTCGATGTAAATTGCATTATTTATTACATTGCAATAAACATCATAAAACACGAGAAACAAATGCTAAAATACTTGTACATTCAGTAGAAAATTTATAAACATTCTAACTATATTTTATTTATATTCATTACGAAACTAGACGGTAAACCACATGTATTTTACCTCTTTACAAAAATAGGTACTGATATTTCTAGTTTAAATAATGTATATATTTTACATTTTATTTTTATAATATTTTTTACATTGTAAAATATGCTTTGCATTCTATTCGTACTAAAAATTCACTGTTGAAGTACTCATTATTAAAACATGGAGAAATTCGTGCAAATTGACTATATTTTCATTTCTTATTTTACATTTGCTAAAAAGAAAAAAATAATAATAATGTTTAAATATTAAAAGACACTGTAATATGTAAAATTTTAATCGTAAAATAGCTGAATTTGTCGTATTTAATTAAATAAGTAATTGTTAATAATATCAATTTTTGCTTTTATAAAATATATTCCATTAATCATGAAAAATACAAAGCAACCGATTAAACATTTTTAAATGAGAAAAAAAAAAAAAAAAAAAAAAAAACAGAAAAATCAAATAGAAATTTTAGGGGATCGAACCCGCTACCTCCAGAATCAAGAGCAGTGCTCTAACCCAAAGCTGACATTACAATGGCTTGGAAGCGAAAAAGTCACGTGATCCGGATAGACGAATACATCACGCAATGCTAGTCTAGTGCCGGTAGAGTAGTACGGTATTCAGCTTTTCTCTTTTGATGTATGAGCTTGTATTTAGTTCATTTTCTAGTTGCTCAGCTTTTTTTTAAAGTATAATATTGCAAAATTTACTCTCCGAATATAGTGCGTAAGGATCCTTTTGTTTCTGGTGGATTAATTCTGTTATTTCGACGAAAAAGCTTAACAGTTTGTTAAGCCTTGCCTCAGCATTGGAGAGTGAGTGAGTTTGTTTATCACATTTTCTCCCTCTTTGAATTTTTTATATGTATGCTTAAAATGTGTTTTTATAAACACTTATAATTGAAGTTTTGATGTATATACTTTTTATTAAAACAGTATTGTAGCTTGAAATTCATATTGTTCAAACTTAAATATAGTTCAGTATTATTGTTCCTACTATGTCAGTAAACCTAAGCTAGCTTTAACTGAAGAGTTCTTTTTGTATTACAATTATATGTATTAATCTCTAAAATGCCTCGTCATTGTTCTGTTTATGGATGTAAATCCAATTATGATAAACAGGATTCTGTCAGCACGTTTTCGCTGCCAAAATCCGAAGAATTAAAAGCCCAATGGATACGTAAAATTCCCACTGATTTGAGCAAATTAAAATGTCCTGTAATATGTATAAAACATTTTGATGAATCGCAAATTATAAGAAAGGATTGTGTTGTTTACAAAGGAGAATATAAGGAATATGATAGGAAAATACCGAAACTTAAAGAAGGTGCTGTGCCATGCATATTTCCAAACGTTCCATCTTACTTAAATGTAAACAAACCTAAAACACGTCGAATCGCAGATGTAGAAGAAGAAAATATTATGCAGGCTGGCTATTCAAGAAAGTCTTCTTGAGCAGCAAAAATATGCAGAAAAAAATTCTTTTAAATGTTTGCAGGATGTGAAAGATTATGTGCAACAGACCATTTTTAAATCAAATGAAAAAATGTTTTGTTTAGAAGGTGACTCTAACATTAGGATTTGCTTTTATGAAGCTCCTAATGTATGCCCAGTTATTTTAGGCTGTATTGTTGTAAAGAGTGACTTAAATTTTGAAGTATATATCAGTAATCAAAAATAAAATAGCATAATTTTTTCTAAGTTTTCTTTGATTAATAATGTTCAGATATTGGAGGAATTAATTGAAAATGTTCAGAAATTTGTTACTAACCCATCACTTCCTGATATTTTAGAATCGGCAATTTATCTATTAAAATCTGTTGATAGTAATTCTGATAATCATGATTTTTTTTCTTTTATTATTGAACAGTTAACACTTTCGAAAATCCCAAAAAATAACAGACGTTATAGTAATTACACATTAATTTTAGCATCTACATTATTTGTTCAGTCAACATCAGCATATAACGCCTTATTAAAATGTGGATATTTATGCTTGGTTTGTTAAAAACTGACTCATGATTTTTCACAGTTGACTCACACTTTCTTGTCGGCTGACTAAATTTTATGATTTGTGGATCAGGCTGATTCCTGAGGTGAAATGCATAGTATAATATGTTATTTTCATGCAAAAATTGAGCAACAGCGAGTCAGGTGGCACTGATGAAACCCCTGCCTTGAGCAGTTAATACTGCATATATGAAATATAATATATGCGGGGGGACTCATAGCCATTGCATGATTTAGCATCAGAAAACTGAAAATTTCTTAATTCTTGCTCATGATTTTTCTTATTAAATTTAAGTACATAATTTCTAATTTTTCCCTCTCTTTTTTAATTTTTCTAAAAATACAGCTTAATATTGAAATGTATTTTGCAATCTTTAAGATGGTTTTAAAATTCTTAATTTAACCACTAAAAATACTTCTGTATCCAAAGTCCTAGATAAACATTTCTTATTTTCAATTTGCATTATTGAATAACATAAGATCTCAAAAATATCCGCAGGAATTCGAGAAATTATTTATTAGTCCACCAAAATGAAAATTTAGACTGATTTTGTTTTGCTTACTAGACAGCTATAAATCCAAAAAGTTTCTACTAAACTGTATTCTAGTAATTTTCTTAGTCTTTTTTTTTTTGTGTGAAACGTAAATTTTTGGCTTTTTTTAGTATGTTTTCATTTAATACTGTCAACTACCTCTATTCTCACAACATCAACAGATATATATTTCATGGTACAACAAAACAAAATATACTATTTCACATTTTTTCTGAACAAACTTTGAATAAAGTTGTTTCATAAAGTTAAGTTTTTATTTTATATGTGATGAAAATTCCAGTTAAAATACCATCTTTTATTATTATTATTAGCTATTGCTAGCATAGTCAAAAATGTAGTAATCTTTCGAAATAGATATTTAATTTAAATAATATGTTATTGTTTCAACAATATTTTACTGTAGTACAAGTATTTTTTAAATATTTTTTGTTTAAATTACTGGTATTTTTTGTTTATATTAGTATATCTTTGTATATGTTAGTATAAATAACTTTGCTTCCTATGTGGACTGTTTAATTTTAATTTAGTAGTTATAGTCAACTCTTATTACTTTTGAAATTTCAAATGTATAAAACTTTTCAGATGGGTATAAATGGAATTTTTTACTGAAAATAAAACAACATTTTAATTCTGTTACAGAAAATTTACAGTTAAAATCTTTTGAATTCCCAAATAAATTTAATATCTAAATATTAATTTAATATGCATAATAAGATGTTATCACTGAAGATGCGAGTCCACTTTCGATATGGAGAACTGACTGACGAGGATATGGATATTACTGAATTTGGAAGCATGGAAGGATATTGTGTGAAATTTAAACAGCTGGGGACATTCACAGGCAGGAGTTTCCGTTGATTTTTCTGTCTGTAAATGTAACTTGCTAGTTGCTTTAGATACTAAATGGTCTTCCACACCACAACAATATGTATAGAAGTTTGTACAAAAGCCGTGCGTGATGCTGTTGCTGAGGCATCGTCCATGTTCACACCCTCATGATGCTGCTCTGTATTTGTCGTACAGGTTGTGTTTCCAGTGGATGTTTTATTCACAATAAGTTAATATTTGGAAGTATAATTCATTTGGGATTTGGAAAGTTATTTTATTTGTACATTTTTGAATAACAACTCTATTAAAATGTTCTTTATTTTTATTTTATAGCTTTATCTGAAAAGTTTTATACATATGAAAATTCTTAAATTAAGAAGAGTTATTTGTATCAACTAAATTTATTCATATGAGTTTAATATTTTCATTGTTTAATGCAGTACATTCTGTTAATATTACAAGAAAGTATTTTTGTAATTTATCTTACTGTGTCACTAAATAACAAATTTTATGTATAGAGTTAGTCTTCCTACCCTAAATCTTTAAGAGTTTCTCTGTTTTAAGTCTTCAGAGGCTTTCACTGTATATTAAAGCAAGTGAATACTTAAATTTTTGCTATACAGTATTTTATTATGATTCTTTTAAATAAGGTATTTTTTACCAGAATTTGGCAAACTCTTTTATTTTTACCAATGACGAAAATAATATACAATTACAAAGGCTCCTATTTTAAAACTACATAAATGCATATTGATTAGTTATGTAATACATATATTCAAAGTATAGTTGTACTGGTACTTCTCTATTATCCCGTCGACCACTTTTCATAACAAAAAACTATCGCCAAACTGTAAGATTAAACGTCAAAATTGCAGTCCCATTTCCTTGATGTCTGAAGCATTATACGTGTTTGTTATGTCATCAAGTGGGTTTTTATTCGACATTTGCGTGTATTTTTAATTATGTTTTACTGATTTATTAGTTATTTCATTCATTAAAATAACAATTGTGTCCTTAAATTCTTATATTTTATTTATTTGTTAATTTTGATATTCCAATGGCAGCGTTCTCCCGTTTATTTGGCGTTACAGTTCGGCGATAGTTTTTTGTTATGAAAAGTGGTCGACGGGATAATAGAGAAGTATAGTTGTATTTATTCAAGTTTTCATAATTTTAAGATAAATTGAACACATTACACTTTATTTAAAAAATATATATACTTTTTCAAAAATAAATTTTGACCGAAGCTTTTAAAATTTTTAAATAAAAAAAGAATGAATAAAGTCGTTAGATAAATTTAAGCGTGTTCTTATAAGTAATTGAATTTCTAGTAACTCGCTGTTTTAATTATTATTGTAATTAATCCGAAGGTTAAAAGTTTTCTTTCTTGATAGATAAATATTTACACAATAATAATGTTTTATTCTTGCAATATTATCTTGTAGTACGGGTTTTTTATTTGCTTATTTTATTTAAAATTACTATAATTTTATGCTGCTGTTTAAATAATTAATGAATAGCAGAAAAAGTTTCCTTTGTTGTTATTCCCTTTTTCTACTCAGAAATTCTGTTGCATAAACAGTCTATTCAAATTGAATTAAGTTTCGGTATGCCCAGAAGGTTTAAATGAGTTCCAAAAATAAAAGGAAAAACATGCCTATATTTCTGAAAGAGGGCATTTTGTTTTTATATGAAAATAAATAATAAAACTCAGAAAGTAGTTCTTTAAATAAACACTTTCATATATTATGAGGTTTAAAATAAAATTTTTGGAACTTATAATTACCTGGAAAAAAAATTAGACTAAAAAGTAGAAAGTAAAAATATAATTTAAAAAATTAATGCTTATTGTACTTAAAAGTACAAAATAACTTTCTTTGTTTAAAAGAAAAAAGAAATTGGAGGTCAGAATAAAGAGTGTGCAGCACTAATAAAAAATATGGTACTTTCGTGTTATAGCGGTCCCCAAGGAAGAATCGCCAAATTATAAAGAATATATCGCATTATAATAATATATGATGTACATAACATTTCGTGACATATACAGCCAAGTTATAGTCCTATATGACGCATATATCATGTATATATATACTAGGGGGCCTACCCCCTGCGATCTACGCTCGCCAACCCCCGTTCAGACTTCGAGGCCTCTAAAAACCTGACAGCGTGCTTTATTTTAAAAATATTGGTAAATCTGTAAACGGGTTGCCATGCTTTTAACGTGTTGATGGTGCATTTTTTTATTATCATGGCCTCACACACGGCTGTTGCGACAACTGACGACTGTTTTCGGGATTGATGAGTAAAATCAATTACAACTTGAAAACCAGCTTGTATAAAATGGTTAGGTTTAAATTGTGGCTACCTCTCAGACTTTTATAACAATGATCTGTATTCTATTCTTCCTTTGCGTTTAAGGATGAGAAAAATTGCATCTGCTTGTGAGTAACATTAAGAACCACGGTATTGAAAAGTACTATGTTATAGACATTTTCAGTAACAGGTTTTAATTTTCTCTTTATTTTAGTGCACGATCATGCATATTTTCATGTTATTTTAAATATGTAAATTATTTATTTTAATTAATATGTATATACGAATTTTCTAATAATTATTTATCATACAAAATTAATTAAATATTTTGTGCATGCATGCCTGCATTTATTCGGCATCAATTGATGAGATATTTAAACAAATTTGCTATCCGAGAGAATTTTACACCATGTTATGCCACTTGAATATTGCCCATAAGAAAATCGGGTACTTTGGCGTAATTCGAGCTTCTAAAAGGGATAGATTCGCTAATATACATAGATTTGTTGCCAAAAGATATGAAAACAAACCCAATGAACTTTTGGTGCTTTTCTATTATAGGGTCTTAACGCTTTTTTAAAAAGCTTAGCGGAATGATGATTGACGATTGAATCCTGACGATAGAAATGTGATTTTTTTTTTCAAGTTTTCCTGAAAAACATAATTTAATCACAATCTTGTCTTTATTATCGATTGAAATAAAAGATAAATTCAATTTCAATTTGAAAATGACGAATAAAAAAAAATCAATAATCCCTATCGGGATCCTTTTCAATTTTTTTCCCTTTTTTGTCACAAAAAAAAACTGAGTAATTAGTTGCCATCATTACAGAAATGTCATTAAAATTAGAAAAAAATTAATATCTCGAAAACTAATTCCAATTTCAAAATTCTATTACCAGTTTTGACATCCGCGGATTTTTATGGACAATTGGTATTAATTTCACCATCAAGCGTTTAATATTTTATTAAAAATAGCCCTGAAACATAATCAGTCGTTTCATAAAATCGTTTCATAAATTCGTTTCATAAAATCATTTCACAAATTCGTTTCATTAGGATTTTATATATATAGGGTAGATATATATATGGCATGTGTATAGGATGTATAATAGCATATAAGACGTAAATAATATTTTCTTCTATCGCAAGAACTAATGCACAGAATTTAATAAAATTTTAGATTCAGTTAGACCTTGATATAAATTGGTGCCGATTCGATTTTGGTGTATGTGAAACCTGTAAAAGTTAGAAGAAAGTTTTGGGATTGGCACATCCGCCTAGTTTTGTATTGCTGTCTGCTTCACCATGCTTTGACAGTTTTGTTTTAACCTCTGGATTGTTCACAAAAAGTTATTTTCTATTTTTAAATACACTAAGCATATTTATTAAAAGAACATTCTTCTTTATTTTCTACTTTTTAATATACTACATAATTTTAATCAGTATATAAGTGAAAGATACCCAGGAAGATGAAAAAGAAGTACTCGCCAAGTTTGGGCAATTCTGATAATGCTGTCATTTTCCCCTTAATTTTACATCTTTATTTATATTACTGTAAATATTACTTTACATTATTATAACAAACAAATGTTTACTGTTGAGTCACATGGTAAGATTTTTAAAAAATCATGCCTGAAAATTGGTTATTTCAGAAATCATAATTGTTTTTTCATATAAAAACGAAAATTTAATAAAAATTCAAGTAAAAAACATAGTTAAAATTTACCAAAGCTGTAGGATAAAAGATTAAACTTGATAAGATGAATAAAAAAAAAATGTAAAGAAAGTATTGACAGGCAAAAAAATTACCATATAATGCATCTTAATAGTAGTCTTTTCTTCTATGCAAAATAAATAAAAAAAAAAGAGTAAAACAGCAGTAAAGTATGCATGTTGCTGTTAATGTTGCTTCTCATTATGTTCTTTTTACTCTGAAGAATAAAAAAGAGGCCCCTTTCATGAAGCACTAAAACAGTTAAATGCTAAATTAATTCTGGCTGCTTACTTTGCTTTTCATTATATCACTTTTCACATGCAATGTATTTACAACGAACTATATTAAGAGCATGTCAACCGACGAATTTACTCATTTTATGAGCAATAATGATTCAAATCAAAACTTCTCTCAGATAAGGATACTGACAGTGTCTCTACTGTAAAAGAACAATTTCATTGCTTTATATGTTTATAAAGTACATTTTACTAAATTCATGACATGTAAAAACCAACACAATGCAAAGCACATGCAGCCCAAATAAATCTAGCATCCAGTTGTTTCAAGGCTTCATAAAAGGAGCAATCCTCAAATCAAAATAAAAGAGTGAGAAACACAGTCTTATCACTACATATACTTCGCTGGTTATTGTTCCTCAAACTCTATTTAATTAGTTTTCGCCTTTTATTTTGAATATTGTAAGCAATTTTTCTTGCTTTTTTTTTTTTTTTTTTTCTTTTGACAGAATTAGATTTTTATGCATCTTATCAGCTTTTTAAGAGGTGAGAAAAGTTATTCCCCCTCTACTTTTCATTGTTTTTGCAAAGCTAAGTATGTTTTGGAAAAATATTTGCTTCGTTGGTACATTTTGCTCAATAACACATTATCTAAATATATATATATATATTTTAAATGCAGCCATGCAGGTTCTTATTTAAATGCAGGCATACTTGCATGCAGGTTCTGACCAAAAGAAATGTTAGTTTAGCTTATTTAATGTTTTATTTTCCACTTGTGGTGCTTCGCTGGTCGTTTTATTCTAAACGGACCTCGAATTAAACGAACTTAGGTTTGAGGGCCCCACTGTCTTCGGCACCGTACGCCCGTGAGGGCTACGCCCGCTCGGGTTTCGGAAAATAGCTAAACTCTGAACAACGTTAAAAATCGCATAGAAAATTTAAATAAAAAAAATTCTGATAAAAAAAAATCCAATAACTGGTTCTTGCATTTTTGTTATTATAGATATTTAAAAACACAGCCAAGTCTGCAGACCCATACAACCAAAAGCATCCTCTGGACGTCCCATACAGATCCCAGTGGTCCTACAACCGTCAGATCCTGTACACGCCATAATTCAGACGTTCAGAGAACGTCAGAATCAGGACGAACTATCCATGATCGTCCGGGGGACATCCGTAGCAGCAGAATTATCAGTGCGCATGCCCCAAATCTCAAGTTGTCTCGTTTCGGAAAATCGGAAAAGAAACAACTTCAACTTTCAACTCTTCATCTTCTGTGTTTTATTATATTGTTGTTTTGATTGAATTAAAGCTTGCATTTTAGTTTCTAAGGTAAGTAAACTTTCAAATTTTAAGTTTTTAAAGTTAACTTTTGAGTTTTGTTCTGAATTGTAAGGGTATTTTCTTAATTTATATCATGAAAAAAGCAAACATTCAAACAAGCATGTACACCACACGGAAACTGTAACAGGCATTTTTAATGTAAGTAATTGTAAATTGTAAGCATAATGTGGTATAATCATAAAACATACCTTTGTTTATTTTATTTTCACCGAAGTTAACTGTAGATTTATAAAGAAAGATCGTTATGTGTCTTGCCAAAACATCGCTTACGACCCATAGTTTGGGAACCGTTTTGTAAGATATAAAAATACATTAACAATTTTATTGTTGAAGAACAAGTAAAAATATTCATAAAGCTTTAAATTCAACTAATAAAATAATTTGAGCAATAAAATTATTTAGCTTAACAAAAGTTCATAAAAATTATAATGAAGTATCTTTTTACTTCAAGAATAACATTTATATAAAAATAATTTTGTAAAATTAGGATTTTCAAATCCGAACCCTATATGTGCAGCCCAAGGGTAAAGATCCAGTTGGGGACTACCTGTATAATACTCTTGTACCTGCAATTTGTACTACTTTTTATTAAAAAAAATACTACCTGTTTTTTAGCCTTTTTTTTTAGTGGGCGGTGGGTTCAGGTGTCCAGAGTACCCCTGACAAAAAAGATAACACACTGTTTCATTTCTTAATGTTGAAAAAAAAAGTCAGAAGAAACCTACTTTTTGATTTTTATGTTACATTTCAATGTTATTTTTTATATTTAATGTGTTTAAAATCTGTCTTGCATGAGCTGTTCTTACAAAATTTTGGTTGAATCCAAGAACAAGCAAGGAAGTTGGCGGTGTTGGATTTGGCAAGGTGATAAATAAGATTTTCTTGCTATCAGTTTGTGTCTTACAGTGGTGCGCGCCAAATCGGGTAGCTCGCTTGTTCTTGGATTCTGCCAAGATTTTTAGTCTAGTTTATTTCATATTAATGTTCTCCATTTTAAATAACATAGCTTTGGCTAGTGTTCCCTCTAGGTCATTATTTAAATGTGCAGTATTCTGCCCTTTTTAAAATCAGTAAAATGTATCTTGCCTCTTTTTAAAATCAGTAAAATTTACCCAGTCTCTTTTTAACATAGTGAAATGTACTCCTATTTCTGTGCAAAGATCTTTTATAAAACGCTTATCCAAATTGCAATACTTCAAAGTCTGTGTGCTGAAGATTTTGCAATAATTATACAACTTTCTTATTTCTTTAGGAAAAACAGGTTATTCAATCCTGCTGTAATTCTATTGTATTTTTTTAATTCATGAAATAATTAAAAATTGTTTCTTTATTTATCATACATAAAAATTACATTATTTTTCTAATCGCTACTAAACTTATTAATATAATTTCTCTTGAAATAACATTCCTCTTTTCCCTATCCTTTTTCTTTCTACAGGTCTTTGTAAAAAGTCTTAGTTGCAAAGTTTTTTTTTATTCTTGCTCCCTACTCTTTATTTTGTCCAGCAAGTACCCTTGATCTTAAGACCAAAAATAAATAAAATAATGCGATATTTCAGGCATATCAGTTTTATTTTGTACTTTTTATAGTGATTATTAATTTCTATTGCAATGGGAATTGGATGATCAAACTCGTACTAATTTGCTTAGATCAAATGTAATGATAACAGAAGCATCCTAATGCTACATGTGATTGTACATATTAAATTTTATTTTTAAATATAAACTAGTAGATAAATAAGATAACAGATAAATACATAAGATAAAATGTAACTTTTATGAGAAATTTGTTTTTTGCATATTAATTTTATTTTCTTTTTTGTATGCACAAATTGTAGGATTCAAAAAGTCCCAGCATGGATAAATGAAAATTAAAAAGATACAGCAAACAACATGGAGGAGGGTCGAGTTCTACATAAAATCCTGCAAGAAATTAAATTCTAAAATTGGTAAGTTTTCTTTAACTATTTCTTAATAAGGCATAAGAAAATATCAATTTATATAAAAATCATACATATATTAAGTATGTCCTTGTTATGACCTTGTTATATATTTTTTAATATACTTTCCTGCAGTAAAATTATACTTTATGAAATATTTGATATTGGATGTTCATTATAGTGATTGTCCCGATTAAGAAAATAACCGAAATTTCCAGGCATGGTACGACTCAGGCACAGTGTAATTGTCTGCTGCTGATCTCTACATTGAACATGTTATATTTCTGTGTTGATCAGGGTTATTTATATGTGATATTTCTTTTCAAAATATCATATTTGATGTTTTCATATATTTGATATTTGCTTTCTGTATGATATTTTCAGTCAAAATAAGCGTAAATGAATTTTTCAACTTTTATTGTCTATGCCGTTTTGTAGATAAACTTTTTCCTGGCCTTTTTTTAGATACTCCCCCCCCCCCCCCCCCCCCAAAAAAAAAAAATAATAAAAATAAATATAGATATATATATATATATATATTTTTCTAAGCTTTACGTTTAAAGTTGAATTTTTATATGTAGAACCAATAATTATGCAAGATAATATCAACGTGTAACAGCCATAAAAAAATACACTGTCTAATTTAAGTAATTATTTATTTAGAGCTATATTAGAAAGAATTTTTTGGGTTTTCGTAACTGCACAGCAGGTTAGGGAATTGAAAATTACACAATGTTGCATTTATTCAAATTTAGAATTTAAAAAAAATATTTTGTCTTTATAATTTTATTGAATAAAACATAAAATTTTCACGATATTTGATACTCAATCCTATATTTTGTTTTTCGATTGAGTGTTAAAAGTAAATTGTTTCTATTTCCAATTAGTTGATCTTCAGTTTTGTTATAAATGCAGGGAAAAAAAAATAAAAACACATTTAGAATATTGTTTAATTTCATGCTAAGTGCAATATATTGTAGTTTTTTATTTTTATTAAGTCTGAAAACATTTTTAATTAGCAGTAAGCTGATTATTTTGAAAGTATTGGATATACTTCCTTAAATCTGCATAGCTTAAAACCAGAGGTTATGCAGATTTTAGAATTTTGTGGATTTCTGGTCACTGTTTTGTTTACATTTTTTAAACAATAATTTGAATTTAATAATGCATTCAAAATTATAATGAATGCTTACGATAAAGTAAAATAGCTAAGTAAAATAAAAAAAATTAAGAAAAAAAAAATTAAAATATTAAAAGTTAAGGTTAAGTAAATAATTAATAATGCATAACCAGGGGTCGATTCAGGCAAAATTTGGGGTCCTTCACAAAAATCAATTTAATAAAATGGGCCCCTTCACAAAAATCAATTTGATAAAATGGGCCCCTTCAAAAAATTCCTTTTATTAACATAGGCCCTTTCACAAAGTTCTATTCCATAAAAACTTACTATTTATTATTTATTTACTATTTTGTGATGTTTTAAAATGTATAATTTGTAAACAAACATGTTCGCCAGACAGGAAAACTTCAGCAAAAGGATTTAAAAGAAGTTTTTGTTTATAAATGCTTGGTTCGAATTTGATTAACTGGATTTCAACTTTCATTACAAAACGTGATTTTTCACAAAAATATAATTAATTTCACAAAAATAACCCTTACTTTTCACAAAATGGGCCCCAAGGAAAAAACCCTGCATCGACCCCTGATAACTAAATATGTATAATGATGAGATATTTTTTTCTTGAATTATTCAGTGAAACTCTGACTCTTATTCAGTGAATCTTGTAAATATACATTGATAATTCACTTCAAAATCTTAAAATAACAAAGTTTTCATTCATGTTTAGCCATACTTAATAACCAAAAAAGCTTGATTAATGCATAAAATAATTTGTAAAAATATTGTGATAGCCTCTGATATCAGCACTATCTAAAGAAGTTTTTCAGAAATAAATTTATTATGCCTTTATGAGAAAACATGAGTTGAATCATATCAAAAAGAATTACATATTAAAATGTGTACAGAATGATATAAAAATTTAAAAAAAAAACTTAAATTTTACACCTACATTTTAACTGTAAGTTTAATTGTTTACATCGAAAACAATGTGCGGATTTAAAAAATTTGCAGATTTTAGGGTGGCGGATCTGAGGGAGTCTACTGTATATCAAAATATCATATTTATGAACCTTGATATTGATTTGTGCAACACATTTATATTTATTATCACCACAGTCATTCATGTCCATTGAAAATTGTTTATATTTTATCAGCTTGGTTTTATGCTTTTAAATTTTTATATCAAGCCATTTATCAAACAGTTTAAAATAACTTTTTCAAGTTCATGCAGATATAGTCCTATAATCTGGTTTATTTTCACAATATCATGAAGTTTGATATTTTCACATATTTGATACTTACTTTCAAAATATTGTTATTTATGATATTTATAATATTTTCAGCCAGAACAAATGTAAATAAATTTTTCAAATGTGTGATTTTGTCATTCTGTTGATAAAGAACTTTTGCTTTGGCTGTTCTAAGCTTTGCATTTGAAACTAAGTTTTAAAATATAGAACCAATAACTACTTGGGATAAAATTTATTTAGAACAGCCATTGAAAGATAAACTGTCTAATTTAGATAAATTATTTATAGCTTGATTAGAATAAATCTTTTCTTTTTTCTTTTTTTTTTTTTTTTCAGTTTTAAACTGCACAATAGGTTGGGGAATGACATAGCAGACAGCGTACATTTATGTTAAAAATTTTCAACAAAAACAAAAAGAAATTAATATTTTGTTGTATAAAACATAAAATTTTCTGTAGTTTTGTTTTTTTGATACGTAAAAAGCAAATTATTTAAATTTCCATGAAATTGTTTCTATTTTCAGTTGTTCTTCAGTTTTGTTACAAGGGGAAATTTATTCAGAAAATAAAAATGATGTGTATAATTAAATGTAGGAGAGGCACATTAAGAGTCTACACTGGAGACACAGAGAAACTGACACGCTAATGTTAAACCTATGGGAGCATTTTTTTCAAATTTCTCTCTTGCATTTTAACATTCTTATTTTATTTTTATTTATTTTTTCCACAGGATAGCTGAGATAGATTTCTAACCAGGGTATTTTTTACTTTTTCAATTTTGATTGCAGTTTTTTTTTTTTTTATGAACCGGTTTTGAAAGTGTAAGTAACTTCCAAAATAAAAAAGTAAAAAAAAATAGCCAAGTTAGAGTCGATTTCAGCTATCTGATGAAAAAAAAATCATTTAAAAATATTAAAATGTTAGCGAGAAATATTTTAATTTATGTGAAAATATTTTTAAAATTTTTTCTTATTTTCTTACTTCTGTATTCATAATGATATTTTACTCTGAATTTTAATCAGTTTTTACAAATTATTTGTTCCAGATGCTGTTGAGAAAGAAAATAATATATCAAGTGCACACATTGAAGAAGTTTTAAAGACAATTAATGTCATGCAAAACTAAATGTTTTGTAATAAAGTTTAAAAATGTAAATTAAAGTGCATTAAATGTTAAATATATTTGTTGGTGTTGTTATTTTACAGTAATGTATGTTTTATTTTTCTAACAATTTTTCAAAACGTATACACTGCAGAAGCTGAATTTTATTGTTTAAAACTTAAAATTATTGCATTCTAAAGTAGTGAATAATATAATTGTGTAGTTATTTAAAAATATTACATCCATATTTGAATAGAAGTAAATAGATTCAATTTAAGACGTTCATTAAGTATTTTATGAAAAATAATTCATAAAAAAATGTTGCAAAAGTATTTTAATACTGTTTTTATACATTTACTATAAAAAATTATTAAAGAAATCAGTAGAATTTCATAAATAGAATAACTAGATTTGAAGGTATATATTTATTATTTTATTGAAACAATAACTTTTAGTGATTCAAAATACCATCATCAAGAACAGAACAAGTTATCAGGTAAGAGATGTTGAATACGATGGAATTTGGGTACTTTATAAATCTGATATGTAACTTTTTTCTTTAACATATAGTTCAAGTCTTAATATATATTTTTCTATCATGTAAAGCATCATAAACTAAATACGCAACACAAATTTTGTGTTTTTTTTTTCCTTCTCCTGTCGTGACGTCACATTTTCTGAAACTAGTAATTTGGAGCTAATTTTATGCAAAAATTTATATATGATCTATAAGTTATTGGTATAAATATTGTTAAATTCTTATGATCTTGCGTGTTTTTACTTCAAGCTATCAAAATTTAAAGATAAGAGAAAATATACTCAACTCTACCTGATTAAAAAACAAGTTTTTTTTAATGAACTATATTATAGTACTTGAAAATAATGTCTACCTAATTGCTTTCATATTTCACATGTGGCGTCATAACATGTTACCATTATTTTCCTTTGATTTATGGTAAAAATTATATGCTAAAATTCATGTATCATGGTAATTAATCAGCATGAGGATTTTCAACCAAGTTTTTTCACCAAAGAATCTGAAACGAATAAAATTAAAAATTATGGTTTATTTAAATTGAATGTAATATGTATATAATTGATTATTAATAGAAGTTATTAATGTATTATCAATAGTAATGATAATTATTAAAGTAAATATTGAGCTAAATGTTTACATACTTAAAAAAAGTATTTTTTGTGATTTTTTACCCCTTCACTGAAATGTAATTAGTTCAGAAACAAAGACATTTATAAGAAATACAAAAATTATTTGAGAAAGAAGTATTTTCTTTCTGAGTTATGCTTATTTCTTTGCCACTTAGTAGGTATAGGTAATATTCTTTATCACTTTTTGTTTTTATAGAATATTATCTTTAAAAAAGACTGAGAAAATTGGTATTGATAACAACTGTAAAATAACCTAATAAAAACTTTGTTATGAGAGGACATATTTTGTTGATATTACATTTAGGGCATACTCAAATATTTAATTTTAAATGAAACCTTGCACATTGACAAACTCATTTTTGAACCTAAATACCTAAAATTTTCAGGCACAACTATATAAATGCCTAAGAATTATACTACATTTTTCTTTTTCCTCAAATAAGACATGTATTAAATTATGGTCGTTTAAATGCTCGTAAAAAATTTGCAGATGTTATTATTTGAATACCTACAAATTTGTAGCATTTTTCTTTTATCTATTAAATGAGACCATTACTGAATTGTAACTAGTATTTTTGATGACTGCTTTTTCAAGCTGTTGTATCCCAAAAATAAGATTAAAATTTAAATTTTAACAGTGTAGAAAAAAGAAAGACCCTAGCTTTTTTCATAGATAAATAGAAAGTGCTATTTGACCTTATTTTTTATCAAAATTAAGTTTAAAACTGCAAATTTTATGTATTTATAGGTGAAAATGACTTTAAAAATATATCAAAAGTAGCCGGTTTAGATTTGAAAACAGTATTAAATAAAAATTCATGAGGAATATGAAAGAAAATAAATTGAATTTATTTCATATACAAATTACCTACAGTATTTAATTAAGTTATTTTTTAAATCGTTATCATCACAAATTTGATACAGATTTGCTTGGAAAGGGTAAAATTCACCTGATAGAAAAATATAATGTTAAATCTAGATTTTTCACTCAAACTAGTATTTTTCTACATAATTTTTTATGTGTATTTACAAATGAATATTTTTATTATAATTTAATAAAGAATTATTACTATATTTGCAAAAACAAAGTCAAATTCAAACCGGGCAAGGAGGCCTACCTTTCGTCTTTAGCTCAACTAGCCCAGCTCAGTATTTGCAAAAACATTAAACTAATAAAAAGAAAAACAACAGATGATATTTAAAAATCAGAAGGGGTGGGGGTTGTGCAATTACCCCAGGCTGTCCTTCCCAAATAATGCTTTTGATTTCTATTAATTTTATCTTAACTTGTGCAGTGGTGCATACTAAAACATTTCAATTAAAACCAGTGGTAGCTTGGACAGGTTACCACTATTTTTTTAATAAATTTTTTACTGTGCACTTCTGCACAAGTTAAAATAAAATTAATAGAAATTCGAGACATCATTTGGGAAGGGCAGGGTGGGGCAACTTAAAAAAAGAAAATTATTTTTTTTAAATCAGTGGGGGGGGGGGGGGATTGCCCTACCCTGCCCTTTTCAAATGATGTATCGAATTTCTATTAATTTTATCTTAACTTGTGCAGTGGTGCATACTAAAACATTTAAATTAAAAATAGTGGTACAGGTTACCACTATTTTTTAATAAAAATGTTTTACTGCGCACCTCTGCACAAGTTAAGATAAAATTAATAGAAATTCAAGGCATTATTTGGTAAAGCAGGGTGGGGCAATTCCCCCCACCCCCCCCCCACCCGATTTTTAAAAATAATTTTCCTTTTTATATAAAGCGTCCACTACTGATCCTATGAGCATCCTATAAACGTCTAAAAATGACGCTTGTCGGACAAGCAGAGGATGCGCAATTGTGTTATTTATCTCGTCCTGTGAGCGTCCTATTGTCATCCTATAGATGGCTGAAAATGACGTCCGCAGGACGAGCATAGGAGTCTCTTTTTGCTCCCCACTGGACGTCCTCAGGACATGGATGGGATATTGTAGGACGTCCAACGGACGAAGCGTTATTCTACATATGACGTTCATCGTATGTCCTCAGGACGTTATTGTGCTGTATGGGTAGGTACATCTGATGTTCGAAAATCTTACTCCTTACTGTATTTCGTACCGCCGGCGATCATTTAATTTTACACATATGTAAATTCAATAAATGTAATTGTATATCGTAATTTTATTAAAAATTGCAGTTTAAGTATAAATTAATGTTTTGGAGATAAACATAAAACTTTTACTTTGTTAGTCATATTTCTTAAATTTTTAATGCTCTCAGCTATTGTGCAATTTTCTTGTTTTAACGATATAATCAGGAAATATTGTAATATTTTAAAATGCTACGTTATATTAAAATGCTAATGAAAAAAAAAAAAAAATTGCTCTGTAGTTCGAAAAATGGAGTAAATTCAATCTTGATTAAAGAAAAGAAAAAAACAAGACGGGAAAATTCTGCTATAAGGCAGAATATAGATTGCCACACACGGCTTTTATTTAAAAAATAAATAAACTAGCTGTAACTCAGAATAAAAACGC
This sequence comes from Maratus michaelseni, assembly GCA_963931845.1. Lineage (NCBI taxonomy): Eukaryota > Metazoa > Arthropoda > Arachnida > Araneae > Salticidae > Maratus > Maratus michaelseni. Next base: position 179,610,743 of record OZ007587.1, on the reverse strand, counting down.
AATGACAAATAACAATTTTAAAATATCTATATAACAAATAAAAATTCCCCTGTTAAAGTGTTGAGTTGTTGAATAACCATTCGATTTAGAAAAATATTTTTCTACCACTGAGCAATTTTTCTTAATGAAATTTAATTCATGTTGCTATGGCAGCAGACGATAAAACGATATCTTTGGAATAAGGGAATAAATAGAAGAAATTTTTTTTTATGTTTGTGATAAAATGTTTTTCTTTATTTTTTTAAAAATGTATATACATAATTCACTTTTATATTTTAACAGAATAATAAGTTTACTATAATTCGGCCAGTATACACGATACACGTCGAGCCACAATGCCTTTATCATTATCTTTTTACGCGTAAAAGTTTCGCTACGGTACTCCATTGTGAAGTTTTGTAATTTTTGAAATCTAATACTTGAAAAACGACATAATTATTAGATTTGAAATTTATATCAAGAAAAATACAATTTTTTACCATTGTAACGCAGTTTGTAAAACAATTTTGTGACAAATACTTTTCGAGTTATTAATTTTTTAAGTAACTTCAAATGTTTCATTTTCCGAGATTAATCTGTGGCAACGATGGATTGCTGTGACTTTTCATAAACATGAAAAATGATAGAGATTGAAAGAATAAGCCACCCTGTGTGTGGCTAAAAAGCAATTAAATTGTGCGTTTCACGTGGAGAAAAAGCATTTGTATGGAAATAAAACTCGTATCTATTCTGCGCTAAGTTAGCTTTCAACGCAATGCTCCAAATTCGCCCCGTCTATCTGGGTCACGTGACCTCCTAGTTTCGATATCGCTTCCAAGCCATTGTAATGTCAGCTTTGCTCTAACCATTCGGCCACCAAGTTCACTTCTTAATTTAACAAAATATCATTAAAATACGCTAATTAGTCAAATGAAGGACTGTGTTCATTATCATTGATTTGGATGTCCAAATCAATGATAACGAACGCAGGCCTTTCAATTTCATTCACAGTATAGACTCACTCGATATTTTAATCTCCATCGCCCGCGCGCCGCCTGATCTTCTGTTCTGAACAGCCCCCTATACTGATGACGATTGGTTCTTCTTGCAGTTACCCAATCCCTGATCGCCACATTAACCGGCAACGTGCGAAACGCGTTTGTTGTGGATTCTTGCTTGATCCTTTTAATAATCACACAGCTGTTATGTTTTACAGGTGCACAACATGTTAACTATCTATGTAAGTTATCCCTATATATTTCTTTTGTGAACTTATAATATTTTTTATTTCTGTTATATATGTGTACAGAGTTTCTCAAATTGCTTTCTTTATTGATTACTTTCTATAATAAGCAGTTCAATTAAATCCTCATAACTGTGTTTGATATGCCATATTAAAAAGTAACTTCTGATATTTAAATGTTTTAAAATATCATTTAATATGAAAGTTAAATTAGACTGAATTTCTGTTGTTAACTTTTTAAATGACGTGTATTTCTTATTAATATATTCTACAAAATATTAAAATGTACACTGTCAGAATAAGTGGAAATGTTTACTTCTTATTTAGTCTTTTCTGCTTTGATATTCCAATGCCAGTACAATTTTACATGAAAACTGCTACATTTTATTTGACAGAGAAAATGAGTAATTGGTTATTTAAGAAGTAGCATAATATTTCATGTGAAACTTTCAATTGTGTCATATCTCTCAAATGAATCTCTTAACAGAAAATAATTTTATTAGCTGTAACTGAATTATCAATATGCATTGTAATAATTTATTTCAATTTTATAATAAAAATATAAAAACGAAAAATGTGTTATATGAAATTCTTAATAGCACTTCAACTTAATGAAATATATAGGATTAAATTAGATTTTAATAGTTTCCTAGATTTTAATAGTTTTAATCGAGTTTAAATGTTAAAGTAGAAAACAAAAGTTAAATATTCATCCTTTTTGGCTAGATGTGTAAATTGAAGTTTTAAAGTTAAGCATCAGTATTCAGATATTTTCATTTTGCATAATTATTGTTTTTTTAATGTTAAATTATCTATTTTCTTTTTATTAGAAAAATTCTGCTTAGAAAACAATGTATTTGTGTTAAATAGATACAGTTGCATAGTTCATTTCAATTATATATATATTAAAATCTTCTATTATCTGTCACTCTTTCAACCATCAGTTTTTTCAGTACTTAGTAATGATATTTTTATTCTGGCCAGAAGATAAATTGCCAAAAATGGTTGCCAATTGGGTCATTCCATATCAAATCAACCAAGCTTACAACCTGACCCCCACAGATTTCCATGAAAATTGGTGCACTAATAGAACATATGAAAAATGTGATAATTTTTTTTTTTTTTTTAGATTGTTTGGACCACCAATTTTTGATTTATAGCTCTTCAAAAATATGAAAATTTTTGATTTTTGTAACTCGGTTCCTAATTAAGGTACAGCCCTAAATTTAGGGTCATTTAAAAGCTTTTGAGTTGCACTTTAATCTGACATATAAAAGATTGAAATGATGATTTTAACTAAAAGTTTGTGCAAAATTAGAGATTCAATTATCGAATGATTATTCTGATTGTAACAGTCCACTTTAAAAGAATGAAATGGCGTAGGTAACATATTGTCCATTAAATTTATGTTGTAAAAAATGTATTTTTCCCTTATGTTAATTGTTATGTAAAAATACGCTTTCTGTGTTTTCTAATACGTTGTTCTTTATTAATGTTGTGTTTGTCATGAAATTAGAATTTAAAAAATCAAATGTTTACTCTGATGTAGTAGTGCACTTTAAAAGATTGAAATGACGCAGTGATTTAATCTAAAAATTTATGTTAAATTAGAATTTGAATTATCGAATGATTAGTCTGATGGGTCATTCCATGTAAAATCAACCAGTGACTCAACCTGACCATTTTAGATTTTGATGAAACTTACAGGAATCATTCTCCTTGATGATATAAATGAGAATATACTTTTATTATTTTTTTATCTCTGTAAATTTTCATACAATTGATTTTTTAAATTTCGAGAATTCATCATTTTTTGGCTTGTATAAATGTTTTCAATTTTGAATTTTTCAAGTTCTATCATGTGTAGAGAGTTGTTTGACCCCTTATTTTAAAGAGAATTTCATAAGGTTTAATTTGATATGCAAGTTGACTATTCTAGATTAAAAAAAGTAAATTTAAGAACTTTAAATTAAAAAAAAAATAGTTAAAATAGTTTAAAATAGTGTTTTTCAAAAATTTTGAAAAAAATGTAGGGGAGACCGGTACATTTTGTACCTATGAGCACAGTGGACCCCCCCCCCCCCCCCCTAATATTTTATTTATTTAAATTTTTTTTAAGCTTCTCTTCTATTCTAATAGACAACAGTACTGCAATGATTATTTATACCCTTCAGAAAATATGTTTAGCTCAGATTGAACTATTTTATCCTGATTGGTTGTTTTGAGCTTCTAAAAGTAAAATTTTTCATTATCATATTTTTATTTTTTTAGTAATTAAAGGTTGTAGATAAATAAAATAAAACAGCTTTTTTGCAAAGCTAAGATACTTGTTTTTATTTTACTTTAAAGTTAATATGTTTAAAAGAAAGCTATAAACAATATTAATGATTATTTATTGAACTTCAACATGGGGTACAGTGGACCACCCACTCCTGGGGCAGAGTGGTCCACAATCCACTCTGCTCCTATAATGCAAAATGTACAAAATATTTAATAATTGCTTAATTTCTATAAAGAAAGATTGTTTTAAAGCAGATTTAACTGTAAAATAAAGTAAACAAATAAAAATAACTTATTTAACATAGTAAGAAATATTTTGTTTTGTATTTACTGCCTTTGATAAATATAACTGTAGTCTAATTGTTCATGATTCTATTCAAGTAAGATTAATGAGACTCAAATTGAATGGAAATCGATTTATTTCTCACGAAACTGTAGGTGAATCTGCTGTTGATGTCAATGATTTCATAATGTTGCTGTCAGACCCAAAATTATTTCTTGAAAATTCCAGGCTCAATCTTACTCATAAGTACTTTTAGAATTTCATTTGCAAATTTTAATGTGCGCTGATTTTTTTGTACTTAAGTAATAACTTCAACTAAATTGCAATTGTTCCTGTATTAATCTATTATTATTTTCAAAATATAATTAATTTTGGAACAGATGTGTTACACTGACGCTAAAATGTAAACAAAAGATTGCCGACTGTTTGGATGGCGCGATTTCCAAGACTGCGCCAAGCTACTATTATCCGTTGCCATTTTGGAAACATAAAAAAAAAAATTTATAAATAACGTATTCGAAAACACAGAAAATCTTATTTCTACACAACATTTAAAATAAACCAAAAATCCTTTTTTTACAACATAAATTTAATGGAAAATGTTAATTACGTCATTTCAATCTTTTAAAGTGCACTACTATATTACAGTAATCCTTCGCTGATGCTAATTTTAATTTCACACAAACTCTTAGTTAAAATCATTACGTCATTTCAATCTTTTAAAGTGCCCTACTATATCAGTGTAAACATTCGATTATTTAGTTTCTAATTTCATGACGAACACAACATTTATAAATAATGACGTATTAGTTATATCAGAAAGTAAATATCAAAATAAACGAAAAATAAATTTTTTTAACAAATTTAATAGAAAATACATTACCTACGTCATTCCTCTAAAGTGGACTGCTACAATCAAAATAATCATTCGATAACTGATTTTGTAATTTCGCACAAACCTTTAGATAAAATTACCTCATTTCAATCTTTTAAAGAGCACTACTATATCAGGGTAACCATTCGGTAATTCAAATTCTAATTTAACACAAACTATTAGATAAAATCATCGCGTTATTTCAGTTTTGAAGTGCTGAACTTGCCTTTCTGCTTCCTCATAAAAACTTACCTTGTACTCTCGAAAAATGGTATCCATAGCCACAGACATTTTCCAACTTCTACCAGCAACTACAAACGTCAAAACAATTTCAATAAACAAAATAGAATGATAAATTCAATTCTACCGCTCTAACTGCCACTGTAATAACCGCCACTGTAACTGCCAATACGTAATAATTCACATGACAATTAAAAACCAATCATTAACTCAACAGTTATGCAAATTTATTTCCCTTCCATACATGGTTCTATAATACGCGACTCTGCAACCAATAACGTGCAATAGAACGTTCTTCTACAACCAATCACGTTTTCTCTACTTTTCATCATCAATGACGTAATACAGACATGCGCAAACATTTCCCTTAACATCCACGCAAATACGGATTACAATAACAAATTTCAACACCAGTAACTAAATACAAGCTTAATAGCCGGGTTGCCATAAAAGAAAAAACAGTTCCCAAAGTTTGGCGACTTTTTTCTTTTTTTTAACAGATTAAATTTTTTTTTTTTTTAGCGTCAGTGTAAAGCATCTAAGCCTTAATTTTTTGTTTTTGTTTCAAAATTTATATTACTATGTTATTTTGCAGGTGAAGGGGCAACAAAAAAGAATTAGATTAATGGAAAATAGATTTATATTGTATTTTAGATAATACCTAATAGTGGTCCGGGGTACACTGGTCCACTTTACACGTGTATTATAATTTTTTTTTTTTTTTTTTTTAATGTATTGAAAACTATGTTGTGAGAAAATTATGATGGATGTAAGAAGGTTTAAGGAATATTAAAAAAATTTTCAAACAGATTGGTCAGTCTGTTAAAGAGAAAAAAAAATGTTAACTGAAAAAGTGGTCCACTGTGTACTGGTCTCCCCCTATGTTTTTTTTAATATTATAAACTTTAAATTCTGTAAGTTTTAGAGTGGAATCTCAATGAGATCAGCAGTCATGTTAAAAAAACTAATGTTAAGCATGTATGCAAAATGTCAGGTGAAAGCGGATATTGGTAGGCAGGTAATGATGGATGTAAAAAACTGACTTTAATTTCCTGTAAGTTTTCAAAAGAATTTAAAACTCACACTAGCCACCGATGGTCATCATATCTACATGTCACAAAGCCTTCCATATCTGAAAATTCAATGTCATTATTATTATTATTACATGTAGTGTTTTCTCATTGCGAATTTATCAGAAAATGAATATGCCTTTACTTGGACAGTTGACTTATTCAGAGGGATAAAAGCATGGAGTTTTTAGGTTCTAGGATAGTTCTGGCAGCTTTAATTCTGTCTTTCAAGAGTAATTCTTCTTTGTATTGTTGGGATGAACCATAAATAAAATGCTTGTTGTCAATGTTACCTTTAGCCCAATCATACAGCTGCCGTAGTGTCATGATTTGCTCATTATAAATCATATGTAGACTTACCTTGCTGCAATTACAGTTCCACCAATGCTATCATCCTCGTGACAGCAGAGGTTTAGGAAGTTAAGTTCATTTTTGTACTGTGATGCAACACCATCCGAGAAATAATACAGGGTTATTCTAAATAATGGGCCCATTTTCAAAAAATTGTATTTATTAAAGTACAAATCCAAAATGAACAGTCTTTATACCAGTGAAAAGAGGAAGTTTCTAAGGTTTTTTTAAGACATTATCAGAAGCCGCGCTAAGATTTTCAAAATGCTAGCCAGTAAATTAGCCAAATTAAAATATTTTTAGCCAAATTTATCTATAATTAGCCGAAAGTATGTAATACATTTTTTATCATTAACTCTTTCAGCCCTGACTTTATTGAATGGGTAAAAAAGCATTTTCTCACTGCATTACATTTGCTGTGTGTCTAAAAATTGTGCCCATTTTTTTTCTTTTTAAATTTTTTTTTTTAGTTATACTCCATCCAAAAATAAAAGTATTACCTTAAAGCATGGCTGCCAACTGTTCCAATTTTTGCATACCACTGAAATTTAATAGAAATTTTTGCCTTATTTAATCGTCGAAATGCTGTGGTTTTAATTGATTTACAAAAAAATTTCTATTAAATTTTTGTAGTATCCAAAAATTGGAAGAGTTGATAGCTCTGCCTTAAAGTAAAGATTAAAATTAAACTGTTGCCAACTAAAAAAACCCCCAAAAACTGCTGATTATCTTTGAACTCAGTAGGTACCATTTTATTGTTACTTTTGTGGGCATAGCATACATATTTTTCACTACAAACTTCTTTTTAAAATCATCCGCGTTTCAAAACATGATTACAAGAACGAAAAGCTCCCGATAAATTATTCGCCAGTCCTTTCGCCATAATAATTTTTTATCCGCCAATTTCATAATGTATTCGTATTTGGTGCATAGGCGAATGACAAGCGCAGCCCCTGATTATAAATGTTCAATGTGTCTACCGTTTGCTGCATTGCATGGCAATGAACTCAAGAACGCAGAAAACCTTGTACTCCACAGTAGCCATCTCACTCACAGCTGACAGTGAAACGAAATCGCGGCCTATTGCCACACACGACCTCAACTGGCCGCCTCTGGAACCATCACCGCTTTGAAAGCCATGCACTCAGTAACAGCAGATAAACCTTCACGTGTGTGGAACGAGTTTGGCTATCACATAGATGTTTGTCATGCAGCAAATGGCGGACACATTGAACATTTATAATGTCTTTAAAAAACTTTGAAACTTCCTCTTTTCATTGCGAAGCCAGAGCTGTGCTCCAACAATTATATATTTGGTATCAAAAGTACATGGTTACTTTTAACATTTGTGTGCTCATATTATTAAAAATGATTATGTATTTTCTTTTTCCAGAATCCCATAAAAATGCTTTCAACAGGAATATTTTTAATATTTTGTCTATGTCCAGCAGGTAATTTAATTTTTATACTTTTCTTATGCAATTCTCGTTATAAAATTTGTTTCACATGAATCTCAATTTATACAGAATTACTTTTTATAGCACTCACTTTCTTTTTATAATAGCTTCCTTAAATATCCTTTGTGAGAGAAGATTTTTCACACTTTCTAGCAACCCACTGCTCTATACACGCAAGCAATTTCTTTAGTATTTACACATTTAATGTATACATTCCATTCCAATCAATTTATCTAATACAGTCAAAGACCATTAATCTGCACGGCCTTGTGTTCTGCAGATTACAGGTCATGTCTGTTTAATTTTTGTTTACATTTATTTTTTTTATTATTGATGCTTCAGACAAATTTAGATTCTTATTGCTTAAAAATAAATAATACTTAAGCATTTAAATAAAGTAAGAATTATTGAAAATATAATTTATTGGGCATTTCCCCATTAAGTGAACAGCAATTTGCAGGTATAAATGTTGGTGCAAAAGTTAACAACTATAATATTGCAAAAAGTATATGCAGAGGCTAACTTAGGTAATGCCAAGCTACACTGCCGAAGGTGGACATACTCCACCGTCGAGTCCAGGTTCTTGTGAACCCATACTACATACTAGTAATCTGCCGTTGGAGGGCCGGTTTACCCGGGCACTTCTTCAGGAAAGGTAAGTATGGTTATCTTAGTGACAAATAGTTTTAATGAAAAATATAACTCTTATAAGAAATACAAAATATTGAGGAAATTAACAAACAATAAAAATATTTATTTCATATCATTACAAAGCCAGTATAAATGGCTGATTTTGTTTATCATTGATCCCCCAGGAGGATACCTTCTTTAGGTATTCATGTGCTTTGCAACCCCAGTCACCTGAGCGATTTTTCTGTTTCTCCTTTTCTTTTTTCCACTATTTTCTCTTGTCTTTCACTTTCATAGTGGTTTCCTTTTCAGAGGTGAGGGCATTTCTGCATAAGCCAATATCATCCTGTCTTTATCCACTTATGGATAATTGTAAACTACCCTCATGTTTGCTGTGCGTATGCGTAGCAACCCGTGTCCCTGGAAAGTGGATCCAACACACTGCTTTAGCCTGAGCTTCAGGTAGATGGGAGGTGCATATTGTATAGGTCAAAATTAACATTTTTACCCAATGGCCATTGGCCAGTACACTGATTTTTTTCACTGGCCAGTTTTTTTTTTTAACTACTGGCCCGTAACAAAGTTACGATCAAATTGGCGAATTAAATATACATATTAAAATATAATTGAAATGTAGTACACAATAGATAATAATACCTAAAAAAAAAAATTTCATAAAAAATATTAAAATAAAATAAAGAATTTTCCAAAATCTCAACTAATGAGGAATTTTTTTTTTTTTTTTTTTTGAGTTTAAAAATATTTCAGATTAAATTATTTAACCATTTCTTTTATTGCCCATCATAAGAAAGAAAAAATCCACAAATCCAACTAGCGTTTAAAAAAAAAAAAAAAAAAAAAAAAAACTCTCATCTTGTTATTTTTTTTTTTCTCTTGAAAGAAACAAAAACAAAACTGACAGAAACATCGGACAATGTGCGCATCAAGGTCATAGGGCAATGTGTTACTAGGTAGATGTCGATCATTTAGTGAGAGAGGAAGAACCAAAACTGTATTTATCTTTCAGTTGAGTCAGGAGATAACGAAACTGTGTGTTTGTATTTTTACTTATAAGTAGTAACCACATGTGGTCAAAAGATTTTCATTTTAGAATCCGTAATTTTTTTTATCTAATTCGGTGTATAGAAATAATAAATACGCTAAAAAGTTGCATAAAATACGCAAGAGAATATGGTACTTTAAAATTCTTTGAAAAAATGTTAATTATTTATAAACATCAGCAATGTATATTATTAGAAATAGTATATTATTATATTTGGTCTGTCATTATATATTAGTGTGACAGAGTTAATTTTTCCACATACTTTTTTTAGAGACTTTTTCTTGAAGAACATCTAAATTCTGCAGAGTAAAAAAATGATACAAAGTCTAATTTCTAAGATGCAAGAAAAATTAAAAATATGACACTCAACTTTTTGTGAAAAACGATGTTATTTGGACTGGACTGTCTTCTTGTTTATTTCTTTTTCCGCCACGTGATCGCTCATCTATTATTTTAAACATACTTTCAAAAGTGCATGCAAAACATGTGCTGGATCAACAAAGAGACGAAATGCAAACAGCTTTTGTACAGACTTCTCATATATCTCACTGAAGAAAGGGTGACTGTTGAATAGAAAGAAACACCCACCTCCTTCAGGAGAGATAGGTTCACGACCTTTGAATCAATAAGCCCAGCGGCAGAACTATCTTCAAGTGTCTGCAACACTAATAATGTTTTCAAAAATAGTCTGCAATACGCAATATATCATATAAATCTATTCTTGTTGTAGTTGTAGTGCTAATTAATTAACATTTTATCTGCCTTTCTGGGTAAAAAAAAATCTGAAATTCACAGCAAATATTCTGAAAGGTTACAGCAGAGGGTGAGAGGGGAGAAAATCCCCTCTCGGCAATAATTTTTCTTGTTGCAGGTCGGATTAACTCTGCTTTTGATTAGAGTTGATTTCAGGCTGAGTGTAGATTCTTGGAAATTGGGTTCGGGTTAACCCGATTTTTCAAAAGTTAGTTCTTCAGATTAAAAACTATGCCTATATTAATAAGCATAGAACTTTGTCTCCTGTTTTCTAAAGGAATGCTGCATCTTTTCCGGGACTATTTCGTAAAATTCATGTTTTTCTCGTGAACCTTTGACGAAATTAGCGTTTCTTTTTGCTCCCGCGATCGTTTGGCGAAATTCCCCCTTTTTTTTCCGTGGCCCTTCGACGAAATTCGCACTTTTTCTTTTTCTCTGTGGCCCTTTGATGAAATTTGCATTTTTTTACGATCCTTCAACGAAACTCATGGTTTTTTTAGTCTTTTGACGAAAATCAAGTTTTTCAGCGGCCCTTTGACGAAATTTGCATTTTTATCACAATCTGTCGACAAAATTAGCCATTTTCCCAGATCCTTTGATGAATTTCACGATTTTTCTTTGGCCTTTGGACAAAATTCGCGTTTTTTCCGTGATCCTTTGACGAAATTTGCCGTTTTTTCGAGATACTTCGACGAAATTTTCAGGTTTTTCGAGATCATTCGACGAGATTTGCCATTTTTTCACGATCTGTCGGCAGAATTTTCCGTTTTTTCGCGATCCGACAACGAAATTTTCCGTTTTTTCGAGATCCTTCGACGAAATTTACAGTTTTTTGGCGATCCTCTGACGAAATTTGCCGTTTTTTCGCGATCTGTCGGCAGAATTCTCCGTTTTTTTCGCGACCCCGACGACGAAACTTGCCATTTCTTCGAAGAAATTGGCCATTTTTTCGTGATCCTTTGACGAAATTAACAACAATCTTTCGACGAAGTTGGCGTTTTCTCCGTAGCGCTTCAGCAAAATTCGCATTTTTCCGCGATCCTTCAAAGAAACTTGTTTTTTTGACGGCCTTTTGACGAAATTCCCGTGTTTTCACGGCCTTTAGACTAAATTTGCGTTTTTTTCGCAATCTGTCAACGAAATTAGCCATTTTTCGTGAACTTTAAATGAATTTCGTGTTTTTTCTGCGATTCTTCGACGAAATTCGCCATTTTATTCGCGATCCTTCGACAAAGTTCGCCGTTTTTTCGCGTCATTTACGCGCTATAGTGCATCTGCGACATCGCTGTATGTTTTTAGTCTGCAGGTGCCCTAAAAAGTCTGCGACGCCCGTCGCATACATTCTGCCATGGGGCCAATAAGAATTAGTTATCTACTTTCTTTTTTTGCATTCATGATCGTGAGAATCGCCGATCTGGACGCCGTAAATTCGAATGAATCTCACCTCTTTGATCGTGTTTTGCGAATGGTGCTCATTAAGTTTGGCGAGTGAGGACAATAAAGTTAATCGCCACGTTTTAAGTGTTACTCGATGAGTGGCGAGTGCTAATTTTGTGCTATAGCATATTGGTCTTGTGTGCATCAATCAGCTAGTCAGCTGACTTGTCTCTGGTTAGGGATCAAGCGAGCGGGCATTTACTAGTCATCTCATTAAGGATGGAGACTGACCTAGGAGTGTCTTGTGAAAATATGGACCTGGTTAGCACTGATGCATGAGCATACCTGTCAACTTTCAACTAAACTTCTGTACAATGTGCGTTAATTTGATCCGGGTTAAAGACGTTTTTAACCAAAAAATATATATCTGAAAAAATAAAATATACTTAGTTTCGTGTTCTTAAATGGAACCTATTTGAATGTCTTTCTTTAAAAAAATTCTTGTTTGTAACGTGTTTAACCTCGGTTAAATTAACCTACATTGTACGGAAGTTTAGTGTGATGTTGGCAGGTATGCATGTGTGTGCATCGTTTTGTTGGGCTCGGTAGTGGGTGGTGCGGCCAGTGACTGAATTGAATTTATTTTCTTTTGACTATGGATGGAAGTACTTCACTTTCTTCTATTTCTCTCCCATGTGGAGAGCAACAAATTGTACAGAAAACACCTCATTCACTTAATTATTTGTAATTAAGTGCACTGATAGTCTTTCAGATAGCTCTTTTAAGATAAGTTCATCATTTCTTATAGCAAAAACATTTCAATATGTTTTTGGCAATGGCTATTCACTTTAAAAACTGCAGTCTGGTGATTTGCTTGTTGAGGTTTCTTCAGCCAGCCACTCCCGATTTCTCTCAAATTGCACAACAGTAGGTTCTTTTTCTGTTTCTGTTCAGGTGCATCAAACTTTAAATACAAGTCATGTTGTAATATTTGAATCAGAATTTTTATTCTCTACAAAGGAAGAACATCTACAAAATCTAAAAGACCAAAATGTCAAATGCATGCTTCATTACTATCCTTCGGAATGGACAAGTGTTTCCTACAAAGCACATTATTCTGACTTTCGATAGCCCTACTTTACCAACTAGAATTAAAGCTACCTACCTGAGCTGTCCTGTCTGACCTTACATTTCTAACCCTCTTTGTTGTTTTAAATGTCAGCATTATGGCCATACTACTACTACCTGTCGTGGTTCCATTACCTGTGCACAGTATGAAGAAGTCGGCCATGATGGTAAATCTCAGGGCTGCAAAAAAGCCGGCTTTTTTTCAGTGCATATCTTACTATTTATTTTTAACAACTATATGTCTCCTAGGTACAACTCTTAGATTTAAATCATTAGTAAAGTTAATTTACTTTACTAATGGCAATTTTGCATAACTTAGAACTAAAATCTTATGAAATATATTTAAAATCATGTTTCAGATGTCCTTTTTTATAGCCAATTATATACCAGAAAAGCCTCATAAATAGCCAATATGATTAAAAGAAATGTATACTATAGGTCCAGTGGCACTTCCTCTGCTTAGATATTTTCATGTTATGGGTAAGAATGATATTCAAATAAATACTATACAAAATGAAACTGTCTATAAAGTACTGCATTTGGATGCTCAGCACATATTTTGAATCTTTGTGCTAAGCAACCTGATTTTGTAGAAATACAAAAATATTTCAGGAACAAGCACAATGCCCATGGTTGGCTAAGAGAAAAAGGTGGTTTAATGCCTCAAGTTCCTAACGACACTAGGTGGAACTCACAAAAAGAATGCTTACAAACTTTCATAACAAATTTTCACAAATATAATGAAATGAGACTAGAATATTTGGATGAGTTTGATCAACAGATTAGAATCATATTGAATAATGTTGGTATTTATACTGAAGTTGTTTATCTTAATAAACAACTGAATGTTATAGCTAAAGCAGTTAATGATCCTCAGAGTAATACAGCTACATTGTCAAAAGCAGTGGTAACATGGTTAGATATGTTGGAAGACTCATCTTTAGAAACTCACTTAGAAAAACTAAAAAAAAAAAAATTCATTAATACATGACACCTTTCCATTTCTTAGTGTGCATGACAGATCCCAAATACTTTGGTGAAAAATTGGCAAATGCACAAGAAAATACAGCAGAAATGTGGCTTGAAGAAAATTATGCTGAATTTTTACCTGGTGTACTAAAATTTAAGATAAAAGATCCCAAAACATTCTCCCCTTAAGTTTTCTCCAAAAAAGTTATGGAGCAATTTCCAGCAGAAAATGGTGGAATCTTGCTAAAGTGAAGACAAAAAAAGGATAGTTTATTACCTAATGGTTTCTGTGATTTTTAATTAAATTACACGGCTGTCCTCCAAGTTCTGCATCTATTGAGAGAATTATTTCAATATGTATATGGTTTTATTAGGAACAAGATCAGAAACAGCTTAGATACCGAAATATTGGTAACAGTGTTCAGTTATTAAAAAACAGCCAAATGATTGGTAACTTATTCCACAGACCAGTAGTGTATTACTTTTCAAATAAATATCTCATTTGGTAAAAGTCATTTGAACTATTTAAAAAAGTTTTTATTGCAAAAATTTTCTAATAAACATTCCTACTATCTGTTGACCACAAGAACATTTCTATTATCAATTCACTTATATTTTAATTGTCAATTTATTATACAGTTCTACTTTAATTTAATGTACATTTTTATGGCAACAGTAATTAAAAAGTTACTAATTAATAATTCATTTTGTTTTAAAAACAGTTTTTGTAAAAGAAAAAATTGTTATAGTAAAGGCCGGCTTTTTTAAAATAAAAGCCGGCAGCCCTGGTAAATCTTGGGAAAACTCTGACTGCTGCGCAAACTGTAAGGGCTACCATACAGCATATTCCCGCTCTTGTCCAAACTGGATCCATGAAAAAGAATTGCTGATTTGTATTATTTTAAGCAAGATAATGATCCCAAACACACAGCAAACGTTATGAGATTATGGTTGCTGTATAATATAAAAAATTGATTGCAAATGCCATCAGAATCACCAGATTCCAATCCTATTGAAAATTTGTGGCATATTTTGGATATGCAAGTGCGGAAGAAGAAAATTTCTAACAAAGCTGATCTTAAGCAAGCTCTTAAGGAAGAATGGCTAAAAATCAGCAGCGAAACATGTCACAAATTGGTTGAATTAATACCCAGACAATTACACTCTGTAATTAAAGCAAAGGCCATGCATACTAAATACTAGTACTAGGAATTTTTTTTTTTTTTTTTTTTTTTATAATTTCTATATTTTTATTGTCATTGCTAGTGTGCAAATACTTTTTCATCATCACAAATGTTGCTTTTTTATATTTTCATATTTTTTTAATATAAAGTTAAATATGTTTTGTTTTGTAAATATTTTTTATATTTTTCATTCGTAGTTCATTTTGTGTTTGTTTATGTGTGATACAACAAATTCACCTGGTGTGCAAATATTTTTTTTGCTCATTGTCTGCAATATCGACCTTGGCAAATCAGACATTAAATCGAATGGTCATTAAATCAAAATTTGCTAATGTTGATTATTTTCAATGCAGTTCAAAATTATCCAACATTGTAATGCATTAAAAACTATTGATTTATACAATTTTTAGAAATATATTTTTAGTAATTTGTCTTAATATTTAAAATTAAAAAATGCATAAAAATTATGGAACAATTTTAGAAGAATTAATTTAAACATTTTATGAAATTAAAAAATGACTTTAATTTTGAAAAATGATGTTATTTTTTGCTTCAAATGGCAGCTGGAGACTTGCAGAATGCCACTTTTGAGGCCATTGATCATCTGAAATTGGTTGTTAGAATTTCCTCCCCTTCCAAAAAAAGTTATGTAAAGTCTTAATGGCATCCTTTGCTTCTTTTGATGTAGGAGGTATTTCTGTAACATTGTTAATTTCCTCGTCAGAAGAATTATTTGGAATATTTAGAAAGCTGCAGATTAAGTCATTTTCTGAAAATTCCTCCTTCGTTTCTCACTTATCGTCAACGGTAACATAATCCTTAAATGTTAGATTTTCCAGCAAAACAACACGATTCCACAACTCTGGCAGAGAGCTGACCAACATCTGAAAGGGTCAGAAGAAAGAAATGTTTGGTTAGTTACTTTTTCTTTAGATTTCACAGAAAAGTTTAATACAATGCACAATTTTTTGTTCATGTTCTTGGAAGAGACACTAAATCAAGATTTAAATTATTTAAGAGTCATTAAAACAAGCAAGGAAAAGCATTTTGAATAATGGAAAATGGTCAGAACCTAATCCAATGGCTGCTAAATCAGTGTTCGTAAAATTGCGTGTCTACTGTATAAAACAAATTTCATTATTTAAAATGTTGCTATTCTATTCAGCTGAATATTTGATATTCAGATTAAAATTTTGTCCGGCTATTTGGCGAAATAACTATCTTTACATCCTTAGTAGAAAGTATTACTGCATGATGTTGTTATTTGTATTATCGTAGCTGCCAATTTGTACGATTTGACCTTACTAAAATGTTATACAGTTAATGTTATACAATTTCGGTTATAAATGTATAGGTGAACACAACAGTAAGATTTTGCACAAAAATTAGTAATGAATCCTAAAATATTATTTTATCCATCGCATACAAAATAAAACTTCAAATCTGATGCATACATTATGTTCTTTTTTGTTTTCTTTTGTGGAAAAGAGCATAATTAAAAATATATGCCATGGCAGAAAAGCATAATTCAATGCGGTAAGCAAGCAGCAGCAATTTAATCAGCTATTCTTCTTTCAAGAATAAGCATTATTGTTATAAAATGAAAAAAGCAAAACTGAAGCTGAATAATATCAGTCGAATTTAACTTTAATTGGATATTAGTACTTTTGACCCAAAATAGCTGAGTAAAAGAAACAGCGAAACAAAAGTGAAAACTTTACTATACAATCTGAGAGTTTCAAAACAAGGCTATTCCAAATATGAAAAAATATATATATATAATTCTTTATTAATTATCTGCACTTAATTCCACCCTAAAAGGTGAAACTACAAAAATTTCAGCGCTAATGAAATTGGAAGAATTTTTGCTAAATGGAATTTCAGAGAAAAAGACACTTGAAATGGACTTGTAACTGAGGCAGTATCTGACTGATAGTTTTTTGCAGTTTCTTGAAGACCTAATAGAGTTCTGGACAAAAGAGGTAGAATTTAAGAAAATAAATACTCAGAAATATCCCGTCTTTTCAAAAAAGGTCAAAGTGATTTTAACTTTCTTTCACAGACCATCAGTTGTGAGTACATGTAAGTTGATGGATAATATAATGTTTGACAATAGAACATCTTTAAATATTGAAAGAGTTGACTCAATCCAAACTGTAAAATAGTTTCTGAATTTTCTTAATGAATGCAAATGCACATGTAAAATATTTGACTCAAAAAATCTTACTCATAGGCCAATAAACAAAGAATCAGCCTGTAATTTACTTAATAGTTGGCCTACTTATCAGCAGGCACTTACAAAGAATAATACTTAAAATACTTTTTTTACTCTTGTTTTGTTGTTGACTCAGTTTCATAAATGGAAACCCTATAATAGGCAATTATTAAATAGAGATTAATTTTTCTTATCTGTTTACATACATAACAAATATAATGCTACGTAGAGCTGTTAAACCAGTTAGCCATGAAGACAACCTTTTTCTTTTTGCAATAGCAGATATAACATCTCTCAGATGCTTTAGTCTCCAGTGTGCTCTTGCATATTATAGACTTGTGCTGTTTCATATTATATATTTTTTCAGATGTTGAAATACATTCTCTTGGCAAAAACTAATAGCATCTTTTTCCTTTGCTGGCAAATTGCAATTAACATATTTGAAATTTTAAAAACAAACAGAGGCAAATTTCAGGAGCTGAAAAAAATGCAAGTTAACTATTTACAAAATAGAAATTTTATCATTGATTACCATTTCATTTTTTTTTTATGTTTACTAATATTTGGCAAGAAATTGCATTTCTTCAAACCTTAGATGTCAAGATCGCTATAAAAAGGAAGTGTCCTTATCTCCTTATAATATTTAACATTTGATATTGGAAAGTCAGATATTCTTATGTGGTGATTCCAAAGGTTTCTTTGTGACTCTACTCCTCCTAAACTATTCGATCTATGACCATTGAATTGAGCAAGATGATAGACGCCCATGGCCATCATGGTTTTTGGGAAAAGAAAAAAAAACTGACAAAAATAGTGTACTTGAGGAATAACTATAAATAAGTATCATACGCTTAATGTTAAGTGACTATCTTTTTTTAATTTCCAAATCCATTTTTTTTTTCTTGTTGCATCAAGAAAAGAAAAGAATATGGACAATACCTATATTATAAAGCAAAAACATGTCTGTGAGTAACGCTGACATCATATTGTTTGATGCAACAACCTGATTAATATATTTCGCTCTTTTGCAAATTTATTAACTTCTAAACATCGCACAATTTAAATTTTTATACTGTTGAATAAAGGGATAAAAAATGTGCTTTCAAATGTAGTTTGTTTGAAAACTTTATCTCAATTTTATTGGTTATAAAATTTTCAAACATGAATTCTTTTTTAATTTATCTGTATCATGTGCAGCCTGCTTATGGAAGATTGACACATTTGCACTTAATATAAATAGTTCAGTGTTTGTTCTAAGAAAACTTTAATTTCATTATCAAATATATTAGAGGCAGCCAAACTGAAATATATCTAGATGATAGAAACGTTAAAGGTACTTACATGAATTATTCCATAATAAAATTAAAACTGCATCAATCAATAAATAAAAAAATAATATAAATAAAGCACAAATTTAACAGACATGTAATTGAACTACATGCTTAAACACTGAAATAATCCGAATCAAGAAGGTTTCTTTAAATAGTGAAATCTTTGGCAGTATGTCTCTTTATAAACAAAACTTCATGACTAATGTCATGACTTTAAGTGCCTAGAAAATTACATCATTTTCATTTAATCATCGTATATTGAGTTTTTATGAGTTACCATTTAAAAATAATGCTATATGAAATAAAATTTCACTAAATGCTTTGATATTTGATTGAATTTTTTGCATTTATTTTTCTATATTGTTAAAGAAATTGTATACTTTTCTTTTACACGTGCCAAAGAAAATAATTCTCAATTATAAAGTTGAAGGATTTTACTATGATTATGTCAAAGTAATGTCATTTCTGATTGTTGTTTCAACGAATTTTGGGTACAAATGCACAAAACTCCATTATTGTGATCGCCATGGTTTTAGAATAATGCATTTTTGTTTATTTTACTCGGAAGACCTTGTTATCACAGTTTATGAAAATCGCTCGTTATTAAACAAGACAGTATCTTAACAAAAAAAATTATAAAACAGATTACAGCAATACTTTTAAAGGAACAATACAAATTTTAATACCAATGAAAGATTAGGGTCATTCCATGATAACTTACGTTACATTTAGAATAATTTTATTTAGTAATTTTCATAATATAACACCAAAAAATATTGAAAATGTAATGTTGATATGATTTGTTAATTAAACCTATCCAAAGCGAAATTTGGATGAAAATTACCTACCTTTAGTGCTATTTTTTTTAACACTAGCCATTATATTTATTATCGTAACTTACGTTCTTTTTGTCAGAAACGTAAGTTACCATAGTAAATATAGTTTTTAGCATTCAAGAAATAGTACTAAATTTAAGTAATTTTTATCCAAATTTAGTTTTGTATAAGTTTAATTAACAAATCATATAAACATTACATTTTGAATATATTTTAATGTTACTAAAATTACTGAAGTCAATTATTCTAAATGTAACGTAAGTTACCATGGAATGACCCATTACAGTTTGCCTGCTGTTGGTCGTAGTTTTTGACAGCCAAGAAATTTACCAGAACTATTTCAGGTATATTGTTGCTGTCAATTTGTTAATGTTCATTTCTAAATTGGAAATTATCAATGTCTGCTTAACGACATCCAATGAGTGTTTTCTCGCTAATCTCAATTTTGTGCAGGTCCTGCATGTGCTTTCCTGGTACAAATTTTGTAGTAATCCTATGAGAGTTTTAAAAATATTTTTATAGTTAGTGCTTCTACTCTGAAGAAAAGTGAATTAAATGTCACACGTTTTAAAAATTTGAGTGTAATATTTTTATTAAAAGAAAAAAGAAATTGAGTTATAAAAATGTATTAAGTTAAAAATAAATTCAAACTTTTTTTTTATTATTTAAATTTGAGCAATTCCAATGCCTGGAAACACTGCCTATAACTGGAAACATCTGAAGCCTGAATGGGAACCACTGTACCTAAGTCTTGCACCCCCCCCCCTTCTTTTCATTTATATAAATTATAGTGAAACATTTTGTCTTTTATCCAGTAAGATGGCCAATTCCATAATGACAAATTTAACCAGTTTCAAAAGTGGGGCAGAATTAAACTAAATTTTGTCAGGTTTTGATTATTGTGATATTTAGCTATCAACTTTTAAAAAAAAATGGAAAAATACTGGGATAAATATTATCACAGTATAAAACCTTATTACGCTGAATCTTACTTAATAAGAGTATCCTGACAGCATTTTCCACAATAGCCAAAAAAATTGAGAAATCTAAGAAAACTTTAATTTCATTATCAAATATATTAGAGGCAGCCAAACTGAAATATATCTGGATGATAGAAATGTTAAAGGTACCTGCATGAATTATTTGTTTAAGAAACTATCTCTAAAAATAGACAACATAGTTGTTACTTCAAACCATTGAAATGAGCTACATAGTGTGAATGTGTGTGAACCTGTTGTTTTAAGTATGTAGAACCCGCAGATCATATAAGTTATGTACAGATTTTTTTTGGCAAATTAATTTATCTTTTGTATCACTTAAAGTGTAAGATAAGGATTTCTTATTGTATAGGGTGTTTTAACTATACATTGGCTCATTTTTAAAGGTTTTTTTTTTTATTTTTTTAATCTGGACTTCCATTAGTCTGGCTGACTTAGAGCCTCAATTAGTCTGGATTGATGAGGGTTTACTGTATTATGTAAGTGCCTTTATTATGAGGGTTGGAACTTTAATAGTGGCAACTACTGATACAAAACTGATTTACAACTGATACAAAAGAGATGCATGTTACAAAGTTTTCCTGTCCTTCAATGTAGTCACCAGCATTGTGTACAACCAGTTACCAGGAATCTAGAAGTTGTAGGATACCTTTAGCAGTTCCTGTTGTGTTGATCGTTTGAATAGAGCGGTCTACTGCTTGACGAATCTCTGGAACAGTTCTGAAGCGAATACATCATGAGACATCGATCACTGTCCAGTAATGCAGCAAGAACATGCACTTTTTCCTCCTCGTTGAAGGCTTTTACCCACTGTGCCACTACAGGCATGCCCCGACTTACATACACTGCAACTTACGTAAATTCGCAGTTACACAATTTTTTTTTTTAATTACATTTATTAACTAACTAGCGCATTTGATACGCGTTTGCATACTTTTGATAATTATTTTATAAATAAAATATGTAGATAAAAATTATAACTCTTATAATATAGTTTTATGTATTAGAGTTATATTTTTGTTGGGAATATACAGTATTATCATAACAACGAATCTTTATTGTTCATTATTCATTGTTGCCATCTAATTCTTAATAAATACAATTTGTACTTATCAAGAATTATTTTATTTTGGGAGTACTATTCATTTGTCTTGTCATCGAAAATTCGTGGAGAAGAGGTAAGTCAGTCCGCTTTAATTATTTCTTATTTTTATAATCATTTGAAGTAATCTCAAAATTATTATAAATCACTCCATCAATGTTACATTTATAAATCCCAAATTCCACAAGATATTTTTTATTTGAAAAGTGGTTTTTCAGTTTACCTTTATATTTTTTCATACTTGTATAATTTATATCCGAGTAAATACTGCTGCATGATGCTTCATTTAAAAATTAATACTATGTAAATAATCCATATATATATATATATATATAATAAATATTGCAGTTTCTTACGAAATTTTACTTAAGCAAATTACACATTTGACTTACGTAAAATTAGAGTTACGTAACAGTCTGCGGAATGCATTAATTACGTAAGTCAGGGAATGCTTGTATTCTGTAAGGCAATGCAGATTCCCCGCAAGCATCTTGAAGACTTTGACACTGTTGGGCTGTATAATTTATTGCACATTCAATCTTTATCCAACTCTGTTGTTCTTGTTTCGAAAACATTATGACAACACTACATTAGACTGCCAGCTAACACGAGGCTCTATTCTTCTTGCCAGTTCGCATATACGTGTGATGTGGGAAGTGAGAGTCCATATGTTCTGAGGTAAGGTAGGTGTATAACTGATGTGTCAGCGACATCATTCAGTTCTGTCGCATCTGGCATGGTGTCTCTACAGCAGTGTTGCCACTATTAAAGTTCCAACCCTCATATCGTCATTCACATTATTTTAAGTTTACCCTATTTATAAAGTGATATTCGTGCTATATTTTCTTGTCCTGTAAAGAACATGAAGTTTTCGTTTCTAAGCATAAATTATATACATATTTATTTTTTTAGCGAGGGGTTTAGCTGTGATGTCAATAGATTTTGGTAGTGAATGGATGAAAGTTGCTATTGTTTCAGTAAGTATTTGATTTTGTATGAGAATTTTTAGTGCAGCAACAGTTGTATTTCAGAATTCTTATGCGATAGTTTAAATTTGTTTAAAAAAGATTAGTCTATTTATGTTAATGCTAGATTTATGTTATAGTTAGATTTATGTTAATGCTTTTTTTCATTTTTACATATATAGCCTGGTGTACCAATGGAGATTGTCTTAAACAGGTATGTATTTTATTTTTATTAGATGCAATTTGCATGTAAACTTAAATTTATATAAAGCTTAAATTATATATATGTGTTTTTATTATTAAAGAGAATCTCAGAGAAAGACACCTGTTGCAGTATCTTTCCGTGATGGTGAAAGAGTGTTCGGTGATCCAGCTCTAACAATTGTATGTATTTTCATATTTGTTTTATATTGAAGTGATATTTTCAATGGAAATAAAGTATTAAAATTAGTTATTTATTAAAGCTTGTATATTTTCAGTACACTTACTTAAAATTGTATTCTAATTTAATTTAGAAAATGACTCAATGAATTTGTATTCAGATTTAACATATAGAAATTCATAATTTAAACACTTCTTTATTTAAATTTTTATTTTCTATTTTTATAAGAGTTCTAGATTTTTTTAACCATTTTTACTTAAAGAAAAGTAATTATGCTAAATTGTAACATAAATTAGACTTTGTAATTTTGTTTACTGTGTTGGCCTTTTATGTTTTTTGTTTTTCCAATCTCAACTAAACATTGCTGTTCATAGTTTCCTGTCATTATTAATAAAAATTTAAGAGATAAATAAATCGTGCTAGAAAACCCCTTTTCGCTATTTTGATTATTAATAGCTAGGATCTTTGGGCTTATCCGTTAATTATATCATACAAATTTCGTTGTTTTTTTACCCGTTTCTTCTACTGTGTCACAGGTTGTCACACCAGGTGATACCCAACCCAACCCAACCCCTGTTGTGATGACACAATTTTTTTTAGAATAATTTAGTGCTAATTTTGTGCAAAAAATGTTATATAGGATTTCTTACTGATATAAACACTATAAGAAAGCTATCTTTTGTGTTTTTACTTCAAGCTGTTACAATTAAAAGGAAAAATTGCCTAAAAGTACTAGATTAAAAAAATACAAATTGTTTTAATGAACTTTATTATGCTGCATGCAAATAAAGCCTACCTAATTATTTACATATTTTAGATGTGACAACATATTGACCCACCCCCATGCCCTGTCACTCTTTATGGACTCTTTCCTCCCCTCTTGAAGTGTGATGTAATTAATAGATGACTTCTTTCTGTAAATTCAACACTATTTTTATAAAATTATCATCAAGATCAAATTTCTTGTTTCTGTTTATTCAGATGAATCAGCAAGAAAAATGTTTCAAATATTTATCTTTTGAACAGTGTTGCTTGTTTGAATTGTATTGTTCATTAAAATGAGGTAGATTTGTATTATAAGGCAAAAACAGTAATGCTGCTGTCATATTGATGGTAGCAACAACCTGAGCAATCAATTTTGCTTTTATCACAAATTTTTCAACTTTTAAGCATCACACAATTTTAATATTTATACCATTTGAATAAGGAGGAAAAGTTCTTTCAAATGCAATTTGTTTGAAACCTCAAAATCTCAATTTACTGATTTTTTATGGTTTTAAAATTTTCAAGCATACATTTTTTTTAAATTTATCTCAAATTAACGTTTGTTTGTTGCAATAATATAAATGAATATACAAAACTAAGAAGAAATTAGCAGAGTTACCACAATTGGCGATTGCGTACTTAGCATGAGATTTTTCTTCCCCTTCCTGACATAACCCAAAAACATTTTCTTTCATAAAATCAAAAATTGGCTAAATGGCTTGAGAATATTGAAAATTTAAATTTATTTACATACATTTTTTCAAACTCTACAGTATAAAAAAAAAATAAAAGTAATCCAGGCAGAATAATGGACAACTTACAATGATAAAAATACAGTTACATCAAATGCAGTAGAATAATAATAAAAATACAGTGACTGTGGTTTTTAAACAGATTTTGCTATTGTTTTTAATAAGCATGTGTATGCTAATCTAAAACTATACCTTGCCATCCATTTCATGTATCTTTTATGTTTAAACTGAGTTTTGTGGATGCATCACTATATATTCATGCATAATCACGTACATAGGATATACCTGAATTCCGTTTGAGCGAAATCAAATAGGATGAAAATACTTTGTAAAGAACTTTTTAGTATTCTCCTACAATAAAGTTGGGGCAAACTTATCCTGGCAATGGATAGAAAGGCTAGCCAGCCTCTTCAGTCTGACCTTAGTAGGATTCCCATATTGGGGGATCAGCATTGATTTGGTGTGTAAGAAATCACTTTTGGGATTTAACTTCAACATATACTACAAAAAAAAATTCGTATTCTTTTAACATTTTAAATATATTACTTAATTGGTTATATACAGCCTAATATGAACATATGCTATTTCAACTAGAATAATATGTACACAATTTTTATTTTTTGGGTGAGGGGAGATGAATATTTAAATATTTTGTAGGAGCATTTTATTTTTTTAATGTTGTAATTCAAGGCTGTTCTCAAATCCAAACTGGCTACTTTATGACAAATTTTTCAATTCATTTTTGTTTGCAAATAAATGTATTGAATTAGCAAGTGCTGGGATTAAGAAACTTCGTAATCGAAAGACATTTTTCTGGTAGAGGCCCAAGATCTTTCAGAAAATACTGTCTAAGTCGGCATTTTGAACCGAATTCTTGATGTGTTAGCACGATAAAAGAGAAACTGGTCGTCACATGACACTATATATTAGGTACCGAATAGTCAGCGCACAGGTAAACAGAATACTGAATATTCAGCCAACCGAATAGTAACTATTCGTCCGAATACCGAATATTCAGTTGGCCAAATACTTTTATATTTCAGAGTTTAAAAGTATTAAAAGTTAAGTTATAAAACAATTTAATATAATATTTAACACAGATACTACCATTTTATGGACTAGACCTTTTTACAAGAAACCTTTACACAAAAAAAATCTGTGCTTTGTGTTATAACTTAAGAAGAGGATAGTCTTAAAACTTTAATTAATAAAGCTTTAAACTTTGTTGCTTCTTCCATGAATTAAATTTATAAAATTTTCTTGTATTCTAAAACAAATACTTTAAAATCAAAGAAAAAATTTTGAATTAATTAGAAGAAACATTTTACAGTGATATAGTGTTTGTCAGGAAAGGACTAAAGTAAAACAATACCATATATTAAAATGGTGACAAACCAGCAAGAATAACTTTCTGCTCCTTTTGCTTTTGGCAATGAAGTTTTTAAATGAATCAGTTTGTGTTTCGAATTGGCAATCATATTGAGAGGTTGTAAGCATACAAGTGTTCATACATCTTGGAACAAACTTTCTGCATAGATAATGTGGTCAAGGCAAAAAAATTTTTTGAGCAAGAAACATTATCTCAATCCACTTATTCCATTAGAAATAAAATACATTCAATTAAAAACACAGGATGTGTTACCGCAAGCCGAAACTGAATTTTTTTTCACAATTTTAACAACAATGAAGATATTTTAGTGAGATATGCATCATACTAATTTTGCTTGTGGCAAAAATGATTATATTATTGGAAGTGGCTGAATTTTGGCCAGTGACATAGTTATAAGTAGTACTGTCAGTTGCACTCTGAATAAAAGAATATCTAGCTCAGTGTTTAGATATGAATGGTGGCAATTTCCAGTGATTCATAGAAATCAAAGTAACTGTTGAAAATATAGTTACGATATCTTCAATAAAGTAACAAACGAAAATTCAAATTTGACCTGGAGTGAGATGCACTATATTTTTGATTGAATAAGTGTATTGCGATCCTGATTTCCTGGACAAAATTGTCTGTTTTGATGTCTGTTATCACGTGTGAAAGTTTTTTTCCATTTTGTTTAGAATCATGATGTTTGCGAAAAAATAAACAGCTTATTTACTAGACAATATTCAGGAACTTGCTTTTACTTGTACATCATTCATTCCTATGAAGGTCATCATTAATGGTTAATTTTTGTAAGTGAAACTTTCAAGCAGCAAATAAATGTAAAAGCATTCTCTTTTATTTAAATATGATTCTATTTCTAATTATTTTGAATATCTTTCTTAATTGACAGTTAAAAGTAGAAATTGCAGATTTTAAAAAACATTTTTTTTAAGTATTCAGTTTGGCTGAATATTGAAATATTCAGCAGGCTGAATATTTTTATATTCGCCCAAGCCGAATATTCAGCTGGCTGAATATTGAAATATTCAGCAGGCTGAATATTTTTATATTCGCCCAAGCCGAATATTCAGCAGACCTAATAGTTTGATATTCGGCCTAACCGAATATTCAGTAATATGGCTGAATACCGAATAGATATGGTCATTTATATCTCAATAAGTAATTTATCAAAAACTGGAAATTCATTTAGATTCCAAATCACTTGCATAGTCAGGCATGCCAATTGTATGCCTTTGCGTTTAAAAATGAATCAGAAAGTTTCCCGTTGTTGAGCTGGTCATTTGAGAACCAGCTTAATAGTACCGATACCGTTTTAAAATGCATTTATTTTATGTTCAAGAATGCATTTTTTAAATTACGTCAAATCCATTGTGACGACATAAAATAGCAGTATTTAATAAGTTTTAAATATTTTAGGCAGCAATACCTTTTCTGTGGCATGCAGAATCATTATTCTGCATCATATCATTGTAGTAATTCTTATTTAAAAATCCTACAGTTCCTTAAGCATTTACTTAGCTTATAACTACTAATGAATACATCTCACTAGTTTTCAATTTTATGTTATTTATTACTTACTTGGACAAATAATATGATGAGTAGATAATGACAATTCATACAAATCAATAATATATCGCAGTTAAAACAAATATTTGAATTCACCTAGAATTCTTACTCAAATCCTTTATTTGGCATATAACGTATTTCTAGCCTTCATGTTAAGATTAAAAACTATGGAACAACTATTTCTTCTTTTTGCTCTCTCTTTATTTATCATGAGTCTTGTATTATTCTTGTGATTTCACGTGTTTATTAATTAAATCATTGAGTTCGTATTTTGGGGCTATTGATGCATAAATGGTTATTATTTAATTTTTTATCCCACATCATTATTCACATAATCATATTTCATGTTTTG
Source organism: Maratus michaelseni (assembly GCA_963931845.1). Lineage (NCBI taxonomy): Eukaryota > Metazoa > Arthropoda > Arachnida > Araneae > Salticidae > Maratus > Maratus michaelseni. The sequence continues at coordinate 179,583,208 of OZ007587.1, read as the reverse complement.
AATTGCGAGAAAAGTTCTAAAAATATCTTAAACTATTCTTCTTAACTTTAAAAAACTGATATTACAAAAGCAATATTATTGATTCTTATATATTTTTTACAGTAAACAATCTGTGATGTTTTTATCAGGCAGCTACAAACTTATTACTCCTAAGACGAGTTTAGTTCTAAACATCTGCTAAACAATTCTAGTCCAGGCGTTGAGCCGTTTTCAGAGTTATCCTGCTGTTTTTCGAGTGCGCCTTTGTACCCTTTTATTTTGGAAAAATCCCTATGTGCTTTAATTTATAAAATTATTGATTATTTAATGTAGAAAATATTTAGAAATAACTAATTTAAGGAAAATAGTTTGGTATTAGTTTAAGAAATAGGGGGAGAAAGGGAAGGAAAAAAGTTAATATATGCTTTACGCTCATTGTAAAATATTGATTAACAACAACAAAATCTAATCAAGAGGTGAACAGACAAAATATGACAAATCGTTTTAAACTGTTCACTAATATAGCAATTTTATATGTTTTCTCTAAATTATTTACAACTCTAAATAGGCCCATTTACAGGTTTTTCGTTGTTCCTTATTTTTGAAATTAAAAAAATTGTGTTGAGTGCTTGTGTAGATTTTAATGTAGCCCAAATTCTTATTAAAGTATCTCAACTTAACAGAACTCAAATATGCCCATGTTTAAAGTAAAAGCAAATTTTTAAAATAATCTAATTAAATCATTACAAATTTCATCCCAATTTCAGTTTCAGAACAAATTTCATTTCAAAAATTATAATATCAGTTTTTAAAAAGTCTATCAAAATAGAATGGAAAACATTTTTTCCTTACTCTATTCAAAAATAAGTACAATCATATTCACATTTCGGAACACACTGAAGAAATTATTTTAATCCATCTTTATAATCCAATATGTTCTTAATACAGAACTTTTTCAATCTGTTTTACTTTACAGAAATGAAAATTCTTGTTGTTTTATATATTTTATCCATATGCTTGGTATGTACTTGAGGTGAAATTTTCTAAAAAATTCAAATCCACCGAAACTTTTATTCTTTCTTTAATAATTTTAAAAAATGAAACATTTGATTGGACATAAAAAAATCTAAAATCTCCAAAAATTACTAGAGAAATTTTCTGTAGGAGATCAATCATTCTTAGCATATAGAGGGTGTGTCATTAATAAAATATAATGTGCTGTTAATAAATATAAATATATATTGGTGGAAGAGCGAGAAAACATTGCTGTTGTGAGAAATCTTTATTGAAAGCAACAAATTTGCAAATTCTTTAGGTCGACGTTACGTTGCAATGAGACAAGAAATAATATATATTAATAAAAATATGCATCTTACTTTAAACATGACAGACAAGAAAAGGAGGCCGTAAAATTGAAGACAAAATTATAGTGGTTTTAATCCAATTCTTTATTCAGGTATCAGCATGGAATCGGAAGGGAAATGGAGAACATTTTCTTGGTCACTGTACTGCATTAAAATACATGGATCTATTTAAGACTCCATAGAACATCATTGAATTTTTAGACCGTTGACATACGGTAAAACAAAATGCTGTAAAATACTGAAGAATTCCAACTGGCAGGGAAAACCCGCTATAAAATTAAATAAAATAATTCACTGGATAAAGACTTTTAATTTAAAATCATACTGCTAGATTATTAAGATGTTAAAAATGAATTAGAATTCGGCATATTTGAGAAGTTCCGATAAACGGAAGCTAGCACCAAAAAACAAACAGTAATTAAACTACATCATCACTTGAAATTTTTATCTCTTCCTCTGAAATGAAATGCTGTTACATTTTTTATATGAACGACGTGGGGTTTCTTAAACTGAAGGCGCAAGAAAAATTAAATTCATTAGTTAATTAAGAAATGACGATTAATGTTAATGAACAAATAAATTAAACTGAAACTAAAAAATAACTTATAATACAACAAGGTAAACACATCCCTACCATCAGTGCTAACGTGGAGGGAATATGAACTAATAAGCCATGCCTCCGGGCACACTCAGAACGAAAGCGATGTCACAGAAGGAGGAACACTGGCTAAACGCTCCTACAAAGCGGCGAAGTAGGCTCAGAACAGAGCGATGCCATGGGCCAAAAAAGATCACCAATGTTAGTCCTAAGCACATTGTGCGCTGATATAAGACCAAATTATGCGATAAAAACAGAAATGTGATAGCAATATCGCAAGGAGTCATAGGGTTACATGCTGATTTGTTTCAACTGCCAAATCTCGCCAGATTTTTTGCATGAAGAAATACATGTTCCTAGAATATTACAGGTATTTATCATAAAAATTACTATATATTAAGTTAAATAAATTTTGTTTAATCAGTCAATCGATTTTCAATGAAAAAAATCTAAAAAAAGAAATCAGATTTTAGGTGTTTTTTCTTTCAAATTCGATAAACTATTTCTTCTCGAGGACGTACACTTCTTTTTAGTATAATGTCCATTGACAAGTTAACTCTTCCCATACTTTAGAGTCCTGCATAAGTTAGGATATTCATGATATGAACCTGACAAAAGTTTTTTTGCTTACTCGAAGCTGACAAAATAGTTTCTGTTAACCTAAAAACCAACCCATATCCAACACACTTCACCACAAGAATGACCTAACCCATAAATGAAAGAAGATTAATCCATATTTTATTGCAATTATATAAAAGTAGTCTACAATTATATTTCTAATGTAAATTTTATCTTTGTTATCAAGTTTTTTTTTAATATACTCTTATAAGCAAAAGGTTCTAACCAGTTTCAACTTTTTGACTCATAAATATAATATGTAAATTCCTATATCATGATCAATTTGTAAGCTGAAAGTTTCCAGTTTTCACTTCAGTGTTTCACAAGTATTTATTTTCCCATATTATATGAAAATTAGTAAATTACACTTAACATGTTGATTATCAAGCCTAAAAGTGAATTTCGTCTGAAATACAACATATTTTATTCAATTTATTGTATCTTAAATGTATATTAGTATTGTATATTAAACAAAAAATGTAAATTTTTATATTTTGAAATTATTAATAATAAATGTTTGTGCCTGTGTGTGATCGGCAGGAAAATCTTTTGCACGTAGAAGGTCTGGTTCCGGGTGGGCAAAGACATGTTTACTAATGTCCTGATATCCCAATGACTATCTGACAGATCAGACATTATAATCGGACTGCCTGATGTCCCAATGCACCTGAGACTTAAATATTTTATTAGTTTCTTATTTTATATTGAGAATGTAGTTTTGTGTATTTTTTTATTTTCCAGGTTTGCTGACAATTTTGAGTCAGTAAACAATCCAAATTCAATCTTTTACCCCAAAATAGCAAATTTTGTCTTTTCAATTAAGTTTATTCTGAATTCATACATTGATTTTTTAATTTTTCATTATTTTTTAGAAAAAGTCTCTTTTCAGGAGAAAATGAAGATTTTGTTTCTTATTAGCAAATTTCTATTTGGAATATTTGCCACCCAATCTTATATTTTATATTCCTGTATGTAGGAAACCTTCGGGAATCGTTAGAATAAAATTTTAAAAAAAATGAAATAGATTTTTTTTTTCTTTTTTTGCCCAATTTTTAAAGAAAGTAAAATATTTTTCTGTTAGAAGAACAGCAGTTGAATTTAAGCTTCAAATTTGATAAACTGCTTATTTCTCGTCAACAAATGTAGCAACCCAATTATAAATAGTCACATATAAGTTTTTTTTAGGTAGATTTCGTAAGAAATACTACCTATTACATTCTCACCTAAGTTGGAAATTTTGAAAAATTTTTGCAGATCTACGCCGATCATGACTCCCAGAACCCAAAACCACCCCCAGTTCAAAACTTTATATATCTATCTATCTATCTATCTATCTATCTATCTATGTCACTTTTTTCTGACCACGATAACTGGAAAAATTCTGCATTAATCTTTTACAAACTGATACATAAAATCAAGGGGCATAAAATCTCGGTCAAGTTCGTTAATGGGCAAAATCGAACCAGGGGGGGGAGGGTGGGGGGGCTTTTTGTGAAAACAGAAAAAACCCCATAATTTCTTAAATTATTATACGTATCGAATCCATTTAAAGTTATTTATACTTCTAGGAGAAGGGCCGAAAATTTATGTATGACAGATTTTTGATATAATTAAAAATGGCTCCAAGGGGGGGAAAAAGGGGGGTTTTAGAAGAAAAAAATCATAGCTTCGTCAATTCACAAGATATCAAATCCGCGTAAATTTATTATTAATCCTCTTAATATTATCTAAAACTTTTATATTGACAAGTTTTTTATAAGACCAACCGTTATAGCAAAAAAAAAAAAAATTAAAAACAAAAAAAAATCCCTGCCGGCTCCGCCTGCAAACAAGTTATTTTTCGAAGTAGGCGGTTCCAACTCCCGCATCTTTTCGAAACTGATACATAAAATCAAAGGGCATAAAATCTCGGTCAAGTTCGTTAATGGGCAAAATCGAACCAGGGGGGGGGGGGGGGGGGGGCGTTTTGTGAAAACAGCAAAAAAACATAATTTCTTAATTATGATACGTATTGAATCCCTTTGACGTTATTACTTCTAGGAGAAGGGCCGAAAATTTATGTATGACAGATTTTTGATATAATTAAAAATTGCCTTAAGCGGGGGAAGGGGGGGTTTAGAAGAAAAAAAATTCATAACTTCATCAATTCCCAAGATTTCAAATCCGCTTAAATTTATTATAAATCCTCTTAATATTATCTAAAACTTTTATATTGACAAGTTTTTTATAGGACCAATCGTTATAGCAAAAAAAATTAAAAACAAAAAAACCCCTGCCGGCTCCGCCTGCAAACAAGTTATTTTTCGAAGTAAGCGGTTCCAACTCCCGCATCTGTTCGAAACTCATACATAAAATCAAGAGGCATAAAATCTCGGTCAAGTTCGTTAATGGGCAAAATGGAACCAGGGGGGGGGGGGGGGGGGCTTTTTGTGAAAACAGAAAAAAAAAACATAATTTCTTAATTGTGATACGTATCGAATCCGTTTGAAGTTATTATTACTTCTAGGAGAAGAGCCGAAAATTTATGTATGACAGATTTTTGATATAATTAAAAATTGCCTTAAGAGGGGGGAGGGGGGGGGGGTTAGAAGAAAAAAAATGCATAACTTCGTCAATTCCCAAGATTTCAAATCCGCTTAAATTTATTATAAATCCTCTTAATATTATCTAAAACTTTTATATTGACAAGTTTTTTATAGGACCAACCGTTATACCAAAACAAAAATTAAAAACAAAAAAATCCCTGCCGAATCCGCCTGCAAACAAGTTAGGTTTCGAAGTAGGCGGTTCAAACTGCCGCATCATCGTAAAAAAGGTAATTTCTTCCGCAATTCCCGACAAACAGGCGCCCCACGGTCTGAGTCTTCGAAATCTACCTGTGCCTGTAGGCCGAGCCGTCAGGGATTTTTTTTTTCTTTCAAGAATTTCTTTTTTGATGAAAAGGCAAATAAAAAAAATTATGGCTTAATAATTTGGAAATTACCAAATGAAGAATGCTCTGAATTTTTACAAGGCAAAGGTATAAATTATATTGTGATATTTGTTCATAAAAATAAGTGTATTCTGTATTTGTGTATTTGCCTTTTGTGACACTATGGAATACCAGTGGTTGGTGGGTTGTTTTTAGGTTATTGGCACTAAGTAATTTCATATTAATTATTGATAATACTAGATTAAGATCCTGGGCCATTTTTCACAGAAAAAAAATTACAATTTACAATGAAACACATGCAATTTGATACTCAAAGCCTTGTATAAAATGTACTTTGCCTCTTGTGCAGATAGCCGCCTCAAGCAGTGTATAGTGCAAGCTTTCTGAAAGAAGCCGTTAGCCAATAACATAAGATATCGTTTCTGTGGTACTTATAAATAATAATTTTCTTAGCTAAAGAAAAATGAAGAAAACTTGTACTTACAATAGCTGCATGTGACCATAGAAGGATGTGGAATATGTTCTGCAAAATAATTCTGATATCCATGGAATGTGATTTATTAACAGTAGAAAAAATACAAAAACAGGCTTTCTTGGGAGATAATAAGTGAACATTACTTTATCAGCAGGAATCTGTTTAGGAAGGAATTGGGTCCTTTAAAGAACACTTCATTATTTTTTCGCTTCAAAACAGAACCCTTCACAAATATTTTCATCTTAAAACAAGGCGCTTCACAAATATTTTCATCTCAAAACAGGACTCTTCACAAAATTTTTCCCTTAAAACAGGACTCTAAAAATAGAGCTTTCACAAAACCTTTCCCTATCTAAACTTAACCTTTCACAAATTTAATCATTTAAAGGTAAAATCTGACTGACACTTCTACATATATAAAGAAAATATGTGTATTTTACATACATATATCTTTTTTTTAAATGTATAAACAAGAACCTGAATATAGCGATCATTTCAAATTCACAAAATTATGACTGGATTTTTCACGAATGTAAAAAGCTGTTCACAATTTCACATAAAAAGGACCCTGGGAAAAAGTCTGGACAGATCCTTGATCACAAAATAAAAGAAATTTTTAACGACAGGCAGGTCTGCTAGTACAAAAAATAAATCCATGACATCAAAGCAATCATTTAATTTATAGCATGTTTTCATAATTAGTCTGGACTTTCTCAAAGTCATTGCAAAATATTACTACAGTCAAACCTCGTTAACACGAACACTCTTAACGCAAATTACTTTTAACACGAACTGTTTCCGATTGCCCCGTCCAGTTGTATGTAATGTATTTAAGTTCAAATAACACAAACTACTTTTAACACTAACAAAAAAAGTTTCCCCTTGAGTGTTCGCGTTAACGAGGTTCGACTGTATTGAAATATCAATATGATAATTCAGCAATGTAAAATGGAACAGTCAACGTTATGTTGGCTGTATTATGAAACATTTTAATTGTTTGTGGATTTCATTTATAATTTGTATTTAATAAAAGTTATACTTTTCATTAAAATGTACTTTATTAGGATTAATAATGTTATAAATATATCACATACCATAGGATAGGACTTTTCTTTAATAATGTAGTAATGCTGCGTTGTAATTATTAGCTTTAACTAGAATCTGGGTCATTCCATGGTAACTTACGTTACGTTTAGAATAATTGACTTCAGTTATTTTAGTAATATAAATCTAAAAAATATTGAAAATGTAATGTTTATATGATTTATTAATTAAACCTAACAAAGCTAAATTTGGAAAAAAATTACTTAAATTTAGTACTATTTCTTGAACACTAAAAATTATATTTACTATGGTAACTTACGTTTCTGACAAAAAGAACGTAAGTTACCATAATAAATATAATGGCCAGTGTTCAAAATATATCACTAAAGGTAGGTAATTTTCATTCAAATTTCGCTTTGGATAGGTTTACATTACATTACATTTTCCATATTTTTTGGTGTTATATTATGAAAATTACTAAAAAAATTATTCTAAATGTAACGTAAGTTACCATGGAATGACCCATCTTCTAATAACATTTTTTAAAAGGACGCTATTTATTTTTTAAATAAAGTATCACAATTTATATTGACAGAATAATTTTAAATTGAATAAGCTAAGTTGCATTTATATATTTGAATGTTCTTTGCAAAATTAGTTATGGAATTGTCATAAAAAAAATTAGTTTATGTTGAGACAAAAAATAAAAACCTGGTTTTTGGATTGAAAATTTAATATTTCTTCTAAAGATAAATGTATGTTTTTTACATATGGAGTTTTTTTTTTCTGATTTTTTATAATAGTTAAAAAAAAAAAGGGAAAAAGCTGTGTTAAATTTATTTTTAATGAAAAACATTCGTTTTAGGGTGTTCGTTTTCCAGAGAAAGCTTTCATGTACATGCTTGATGTTATTGGGAAGAAAATTGATAATCCCCTAGTAGATTTATATAAAAAGAGATTTCCCTATTATGACATCAGACCAACTGAGGATAGGCAGTCTTTACTTTTCAAACATCCCGAAGGCTTAGAATTTTCTGTGGAAGAGCTGGTAGCCATGCTGTTTAAACAAGCCCAGGATATAGCTGTAAAGGCTGCTGGTAAGATTTTTTTTCAGAGCTATATTTATGTGGTATCATTTTATAAAGTTTTATTTTAAATCTTTAAACTCTTTTTTTTTTTTGGAGGGGGGGGGGGGGGGGGTTGAGACCATATATTCAGTCCCAAATCTTTTTTTACATTTTCATTCTAATTTAGAGGGATTTTTATAACAAATGTATTTAGATACCATATAGTTTTAACTTAGATGATCAAAATAATCATCTACATTTGTAGCAGTTGTGGAATTAAAATATTAAATTCTAATCCTTTTGTAAACTAATTTGCTGTGGTCATCACAAAACTTTCTTCTATATCATTCTACTTTATTAATAAGTTACATACCAAAAATTATGAATATCAGCTAGAGTGCATTTCTTTGAATTTAACATACCACAACAGCTTCCTTGTTGGGTAATCAAAACCAAAATTGTACCAAAATAAAAATTTTAATTAATAATTCAAATATAAAATTTTATATTTCTATCCAATATAAAGTGAGGTACAGCTATAATTAGTGATGAGCAAAATGAAACTCATTTTTCATTTTTATCTGGCGTCTAATCTAATTCTAATTAAAATCAAAAACTTTTTTTTTCTCAATTTCTGGTAGTAATTGAATAATAATAAAAAATTGAAGTTTGACAGATATGCTTCTGCGTATGCCCGAATGATTAATTCGAATAATAAAAATAATCGTTATGCCCACCACTAACTATAATGGTCATTGCAAAAAGTATAACATAGTAGCACCTGCTATTGGATGATCAAAACCAGAATTCAATCAGCATAGTTTTTCATAATAAGACTCTTACATATTAAGTTTACAACAATTTCATCTCATAGTTGCCAAGATGTAGATATCACATATAGTCTGAAAAGTATAATATAGCAGCACATGTTCGGCATCAATTGAGATGGGTATTCCAACATCAGCAAGTCCTAAAGCTAACATTAGAATATTTTCAAAATAAATAAATAGAATTATACAATTTCTACAATTTTAAAAGATTAAATTTACTTAAATTTTATGTACCAAGTATATAAAATAAAATGTACAGCAAAATCTACTAAGACTGAAAGGACCCGAGTTCTGTAGCCTTAGAAAGTTTGGATTTAGACATGTTTCTGTCTCAGCTCTCAGCAGATCTAATTATATATATCCCTTCCATCAGACCCATAGAATTTTTGGTACTTTTTGGTTAGCCGGGCACCAGTGATATATGTACATATATAAATAATATGTATATACATATATAAATAATATGTATATATACATATATATGTATATATATATTGTATATACATATATGTATATACATATATAATATACATATATATGTATATATATATTGTATATACATATATGTATATACATATATAATATACATATATATGTATATATATACATACATATATGTATATATATGGGTATGTATATATGTGTATGTGTGTGTATATATATCACTGGCTCCTGGCTAACTGAAAAGTACCGAATTTTTTTTATTAAAAGTAGGATTCCATCATAACCAGATTCCATTCTCACAAATTTTACTGTAATTAAATTTCTTTAATTATCAACATAATCTTACTAATCAAAGCTGTTTTTCAGCAAGATTTTTTATGAGGTAAATGAGTGATAAAAAATTAGATTATTAAATTCCATCTAAATATGAGTTATTTCAAAAGTATTAAATTAGATTTGTTATTTTGCATTTTGTTGCTTAACCGAATAGCTTGATCATATGAACACGGTAAAAAAAGTGCTAAAGAGAGTCTGTAAATGGCACTAAAACAGTATTTTTAAAAGTATCATAGTTCAAAGAGACATCTTATCTAATATAGTTATATCTCATTTAATCATATTTATATAGTTATATCTCATTTAATCATATTTAATAAATGAGTTTTATTGGCATTAAATGATTTTTCCTCCATTGGTATTAATGGGTTAGGACTCATAATGAGTGCAGTCTCTTAAATATATAAATGTACTCAAGAGATTAAGAACAGTTATTATTATATAGTATGCTAGAAAATATTTGAAATTTATTATGTAATTGTTTCTTTATTCATTGGATCTTGTTATGCATTCCTGAACTTCTGAAAGTTTATCGTATTTGTAACAGTTATTCCTTTTAAGGTTGCTTCTCATTTGTATATTATATCTGCCCCTGTGTTTATATTTTCCTAGGTCAGCCTATTAAAGATGCTGTCATTACTGTACCACCATATTTTACACAAGCAGAGAGAAGATCAATGTTACAAGCTGCAAAGTTATCTGGCTTAAATGTCTTACAGTTAATAAACAGCAATACAGCAGGTAAAAATTCTAAATTATCTGCAATGTACATCTCTCATTAGGACTGGGCGATATTAGGATTTCTACATCGTGATACATCATCGAGGTGTTATATTGCGATGCATCACGACAGTAGACTTTGGTGTTACAAACATGGTCGTAATTTTAATATAAAAATTAAGAGTTATACATAAGTATTAAACTTATATTATGTTTTAAAAAACCTTTTTCTTTAAGAATGTTTAAACACAAAAATGCAAAATATATTAAAACTTGCTGTACAAAGTAAATAGTTTTTTTTTTTTTTAATGAGCTTTAATTCTTAAAGTAATATCCAGAACCCGAATTTCTGATATTTAGATATATTACACTTACTACCCTCAAAATTTTAAGCAATTATATGTAACATTAATGATTTTTTGTAGGCATAGCCCGCATGTCTGTACTGGCCAAAATTTTTAATTTCTCATATTTGGATATATTAGACTATCAATTCCAGGGTTGTAGTGGGTAGCTGTCCGGGCACCTGCCTGGGCTGGGCTTTTTTTTTTTTTAAACCAGTTTTTTTTTTATAACCTTGATTAATTCTGATTAACAGTTCCTGTATAAAACCTAAAGAACTGAGACTATATACCCCGTTGTCAGTGGGTGAAGCCCACTATAAAATTTTATGTATGATAATTAGATATATTACACTTAACTATTCATACTCAAAATTTTAAGCACTTATCTTTAATATTAACGTTTTTTATTAATTTATGGCTGTAGCCCTCTTGCCTGTACTGGCCAAAATTTAATTTCTGATATTTACATATATTACACTATTCTGACCAATAGTTACTGAAGAAAACCTAAAGACCCGTAATTATAAACCCTGCTGTCAGTGGGTCAAATGATGTTTTTTTCAAAATATCATGAAATTGATACCTGTGGATTATATGCCACCGCAGATTATAGGCAGGAAATTAGGGTACATCTAAAATAATTATATTCTTGATGGTTCATTTAATTGAATCAGCCACTCAACAATTGAGTCATCATTATCCTACACAAAAAGTCACATGACACCCTGACTTTCTCCCCCCTAAAACATACAGCCAAAAACAACTCAACGTTTTACCCCTTGTTCTCTTATATGATCCAGTCACGTTAACTCTATGGTCCTTTTTGATTGACAAATGGCCATGCCCCATTTTGTAGCTTATAGTGGGACATCCAGCAAAAAAACAATTCAACATTTACCCGTAATTCTCTTATACAATCCAGTCACGTGACACCCCTGAGAAAAAACAAACAAAAATTTTAAAAAAATCCCTGACAGCTCGGCCTACAGGCACAGGTAGATTTCGAAGACGCAGACCGTGGGGCACCTGTTTGTTGGGAATTGCGGAAGAAATGACCTTTATGCCATGTTGCGACATTTGGATTGGCCCACTTTGAAACCTAACTTGTTTCCAGGCAGAGTCGGTAGGGATTTTTAAAAAAAAAAATTTTACTATAAGGGGCTGGTTCTATAAAAAAACTTGTCAATATAAAAGTTTTAGATAATATTAAGAGGATTTATAATAAATTTAAGTGGATTTGATATCTTGTGAATTGACGAAGTTATGAATTTTTTCTTCTAAAAACCCTCCCTTCCCCCCCCCCCCCCCTTGGAGCCATTTTTAATATCAAAAATTTGTCACAAATTTTCGGCCCTTTTCCTAGAAGTAATAATAACTTTAAATGGATTCAATACGTATCATAATTGAGAAATTATGGGGTTTTTTTCACAAAAAGTCCCCCCCCCCCCCTCTCTGGTTCGAATTTGCCCATTAACGAACTTAACAGAGATTTTATGCCCCTTGATTTTATGTATCAGTTTGGAAGACATTTGTGCAGAATTATGGGAGTTAGGGACATAGATAGATAAAGTTTTGAACTGGGGGTGGTTTTGGGTTCTGGGAGTCATAATCGGCGTAGATCTGCAAAAATTCCAACTTAGGGGAGAATTTATTAGGGGAACTTAGGAGAATATTTCTTACAAAATCTACCTAAAATCCTACCCCCCCTCCTGCCATTCCTGAAAAAGCACCCTGACCTCCAACAGCTGAAAAAATCATCCCCATCTTGAACACGAAAAAAGTCATCCCCCACTCCTCCCCAAAACAAGCCCCCTATCGAAAAAAAATCATGCGACATCCCTTTCCCCTTCCCTTAGAAAAAAATGAAACTAAAAAATCTTGCCCCTCTCTCCCACTCTTGAAAAAGCACCCCGTCCTCCAACAGCTGAAAAAAATCACCCTGTCCTCCATCTTGTAACACAAAAAAATGGCATCTTCCACTTCAACCCTCCTCAAAACAAGCCCCCTATCAAAAAAAATTCACTTAATACCCTCCTTTCCTTAGAAAAAAACAAACTAAAAAATCCTGACCCCTTTCCCTCACTCCTGAAAAAGCACTCCAACCTCCAACAGCCGAAAAAAATCACCCTCATCTTGTAACATGAAAAAATGTCATCTCCCACTTCCATTTCCGAAAACCAGCCCTATAGAAAAAGTCATGTGACATCCCCCTTTTACTCTCCCTTAGAAAAACCAAAACTAAAATTACCTCCCTTCATTTATAGGCCATTACATAGAAATACACCACGATTAAAATATGTGCCAAGCTAGTCATAAAAATGAAGCTTGATAGTGCAAGCAGAATATCTTTTGTGTTCAAAAGAATGCCTATAGATCAATCATAGATGTCTTACTATCGTGAAAATATCAACGAGAACAGTTGTTTATGATTGTTTCTTTGAATGAAGCTTATAAAGTCACTCAAAAACAACTTAATGCAAAAGCCCCTTTTAGGAAACAAAAAATAAACAATTTCATTTCAAACTGTATTCGCATTGTAAATGCGAAAAAGGTTACCATATAATGAAATTCGGAAAGTGTATTTTCGTGGGAAAAAAACTTCTTAAGTGGGAAGACTTTCAAAATTAAAACTTCTTAATGAGTGGATTTTAGCTTTAAAGAAATAGAAAACCAATTGGCACCAGTGATATAAAACTTCTTAAATGAGTTCCACTGTATATGTAAATATATAATATACAGGGTGTTTATAAAGTCCCGGACCCATTTTGATGTTTAATAACTCATAAAATAATAAAGATAGATTAAAATTAATAACATAAATGGTTTGATAGACTCAAAAAGTTTCATGACCCTTGTCAATGAACTTCCACGTACGCCCCCTTCGTCACACGGAGAATATCAAGTCGATAGTCAATTTCACGCCAGGTAGCGGCAAGCATCCACAGAGGCTATTGTGGTTCTAATTCTGGCTTTTAAGTCATCAATGTTCGACACTCTCCTCCTGTAAACATTGTCCTTTACAAATCTCCAAAGGAAAAAGTCCAGCGGCGTTATATCAGGTGATCTGGGTGGCCAAAGAATTGGACCTCTTCGCCCAATCCATCTTCCTGGAAAATGGTCATTCAAAGAAGTACGAACGATGGTAACCCAATGAGGTGGTGCACCATCTTGTTGCAAAAAGACATGTGGCTGAAGCTCTTCTAGTTGTGGAAATATGAAGTTTTCCAACATGTCTAAGTATACGACTGATGAGACCGTCTTTTCTGTAAAAAAGAATGGCCCAATGACTCGGTCGTGCATTAGTCCACACCACACATTAATCTTTGGGGAATCCCTTTCTGCCTCACGGTATTCATGGGGGTTTTCAGATCCCCATATGCGCACATTATAGCGATTAACAATGCCAGAAACATGAAAGGATGCTTCGTCGGAGAACATTATGCGCTTCAGAAAATCAGCATCATCTTCTATTCTCCTTAGCATATCTGTTGCAAAGACTATCCTCCTAGGCCTATCGTCCGGTTTCAAAACTTGAACAATTTGAACTTTGTATGCATGCAGTCTTACTTTTTTCTTAATAACCTTGTACACCGTCGAAATTGGCATATCCAATTCTCTTGCCGCTGATCTCACAGATCTTCTAGGATTGTGTAAAAATGTGTCTGACACGCTCAACATCAAAATCACTTGTGCAGGGACATCCGGAACGTTTCTTATCTGTGATACTTCCAGTTTCTAGAAAATTCTTTTTCCATTGCAAGATGCTGCTTTTGGATGGAGGATCTTTTTGGTAAATTCTTCTGCAATTTCTCTGTGCTTGCACTATCGATTTTGTTTCTATGAACCACCATAAAATCTGTGCTTTCTCTTGTGGTGTATGCATTCTCCTTAATATCCGCTCGAATAAAACATCACATACAAAAGTAACATAGAACAAACACATCAAAAGTAAACATAACATTGCAATAGTTGCCAAAAACAAAAGAGAAAAATGCAATTAATAAGCAGACGATATTTAGAAAAGTACAGATATTTAGACTGGAAAATGAAATTATCTGAAATTAACTACACGCGCAGACGATATTTACAAAAGTAAAGATATTCAAACCTGAAAAGGAAAATATGAGTTATTCCATCAATAAATGCCATAAGTTTGTTTATATCTTCATTATTTTATGAGTTATTAAACATCAAAATGGGTCCGGGACTTTATAAACACACTGTATATATATATATATATATATCACAGCATAAGTCAGAGCCGTCCTTAGTAAAAGCGAGGTCCGGTGCTAGAATTTTTGCGAGGTTCTTTCCTTCCAAACTAGTTAATCTTTCCCTCCACACACACACACAAACATTAAAAGTAATCATTGAATAATAGTTACCATTTATCTAAATCAACAACTCTGGCTTTTTACCAGTTGATATTATAACTTAGAAAAAAAAAATGAATTACAAGTGAACTGGGTATACTATTGGTTATACCTAACAGTATCAGCACCATAGCTGGAGTTTAGTTTGATGCCTCAGCAGCTTATCTTAAAGGTCCTCACGGCTCCGTAACTACTACCAAAATCCAAGCCCTGGCCAAACTCGGACTTACATTCGGTTGTCCGGAAAGTTCATGCTGGTTAAGAAAATTGATTCGTACCGGAAAATTTCATGATTTAATTATTAGACATTAATTCTGATAAATATTTATAAATTTTACGAATTATGATCTGCATTAATTTTTTTCATAAAAAGAATCGATGTCGTTTGAAAACATGGCTATGGGCTTTTAAAGCTTCTTCCTATAATTAGTTTTCGATATATGGAGAAATTTTACTTTTCAAAGTTCTGAGGGAAACGTCTCCAGCATTTGTTGGCATCCACAGAAAAGAACATCAGAAAGCAACCAGAAAAAAATTCTAAAATTTTCTTTTAATGTAAGTAAGTTTATATTTAGAACTTCTAAATATATTTTTCGTAACTAATTGAATGTTCCTGGTACTTTTCCTTGAAAGATCTTACTTCATTTTTTAAAATTGATATATATAAAAAAAACATACTTTTTTTCATAACTATGAAAATTTATAGAAAGTACATAAACTAAACCTCTTTCCGAGCTGTTTTCATCCAAGGAACTTTAATAAAATATCAAAAGTGAGTGTTACATTTGAAAAATCAAAGCTGGTATATTTTTAATATGTAGATGACCCCTATAAATAAATTTCATTCATTTTCGGAAAGCGGACACAATTCCAGTCTTACAGTCTCTGCGAGAAATCGGTAATAAAAATGCATGGGGTATGCTTTATTTTAATTTCCTACAATTAGCATTATTCCATGACTTGCAAACATATAACCCGAAAAATTATGTAATTTTTTTTGTACAATATTATTAAAATACTTTAAGATAATGTTTAAGATAATATTTTGCACCTGATTTCATTGCAAATTTAATCGATTTTTTACAGGGCCTGGACCAATAAGGTTTTCTTACGATTGGACTGGCCTAGGCCTGGAAATCTCAGCCTGTGTAGACCGCTTTTATTGATTGTCTTTAGTATAGTGGCATGAACTAGTTCAACTTCATTTCTGAAAAGTATCACACTTGTAACATGTTGCATTTTAAATAAGTATATAATATGCTGAGAAAAGAGCCGAATCAAGTTTCCTTTTCAGTGTTAAATTTAGAAATTAAAACGCACTTAACTGGTAAAAGTCTTATGCGAAATAAAGTGAATTATTCAATAAATGCTAATTATTTTAAGATTTATGCAAATGCTAAATTTTTATTTATTTTTTTATTAAATTAAAAAAAAAAAAAAAAAAAAATCCGCATGCAAGGCTTTCCTAGGTGCGAGGCCCTGTGCAGCCGCACCTGTCGTACACCCCTAAGGACGGCTCTGATAGCAGTACAACATGTTGGATGATATATGTAAGTAAAACTTTACTCAGCACCAATTTATGTCAAGATCTAACTAAATATGACGTTTCATGGAATTCTGTGCATTAGTCCTTGAATTAGAGTAATCACAAATTTTGGCACTCAGACATCAGTCTAAAAATATTTAGATCATATTCAGGGCATTCCAAAATGTATAATTCCATCAAAAACTAGAACTCAGAAATTTTCATGAATTTAATACTTTCTTATAAATATAGAGCGAAGATAAAAACCTATATTATGTTCTGTATCTGATCAGATATAAATAATCTCTGTATAATATTCTGTGACATTTGTATGAATTTTTCTTTACTGCAGAATTTTGTTGCATTACAGAAAATTGTCAATGTTGTTAATTACTTTGATATCAGCTATATTTCATATTATTTTGAAATTTAGTTTTTTATTCTAAATTCGACTTTCACATTTTTAAATATCACAAAATGCAACAGTGAAGATGTAGAATGCCATTTCTATAAATTCATTTATATTTGTTTTTTATTTCAATTAGTTGCTTTGAACTATGGTGTATTTAGAAGACGAGATTTCAATGAAACAAGTACTAATATCATGTTCTATGATATGGGTGCTGGTAGTACAGTTGCAACTATTGTTACTTATCAGTTGATGAAATCAAAAGAAACTGGTGAAATTAATCCTCAGCTGTCTGTAAAAGGAGTAGGGTAAGAATATTTTTTGCATACATACTTAAAACTTTTTTGTGTTTAGAGTATTTTGTTTGAGATGAATTCTTAAAAAAATTAGAGTAAAATGGAATGCTTTATTTTTCAATCTCTATAATAAAAGCCTAAGTCATGTGACTATCATCAACAGTTCCGGGATGTCCGCTTCACTTTTTCATATACCAGGCAGCCATTTTTATTCAAAATATTTTTTTCGAATAAAACTGCATGAAAGTTACATTTTTAGAAAGATTGCTCAAAATAAATTAATATTTGACGATAACTTACGTTCAATTATGTGTATATTCTGCAATAATTTCAGTTAAAATTAGGTTCGCAGTTCAAATTCTCTATCCATGAAAGTAAACAACAACAAATAAATAAACATTCATTCGCCGTGAATGTTTAAAATATTAAACCATGGAAGTAGTCATTCGTAAAGCAAGTTCTCCGTGAATGATTTTTTGGACGGCCGCCTGGTGTCAAGAAATAATTTGCACCAGTGAGGCAGTGAAAGTTTACCATAATTATTATGCTATACAACTCAACTTTCTTCTGTATCTTTTCTTGACGTATGCTGAATGTAAACAAATAAAACTCCTGTAATAATATTTAATGAATCAAATTTCGAAACGAATTATCAGTTATTTTGGTATTTATGTATTATACTTGCCAGGAAAAGAGATCACCGAAAATGATTGTTAATCACCAATCATATTTATCATTGTTAATGACCAATCGCGTTCAAAACAGTAATTTAATATACATTTATATAAAAAAAATAACATCATTAAACACTTTTATGTTATTTGGGCACAAATCTCGCCAACAGCATTTTTAAAATCGCCAATACCAGCTTTTATTTTTCGCGTGTGCAAATTAGAAACAAAGATTTGATTTTGAAATCAAATGTTTTGATGGAACAGCTGTCGCAGACGCACCGGGGTTGGCGCGATTTTTGTTTTGCGCCATTTTGGCGAGAAAACCCCATTTTCAAGTACCGGTTAGAAATTGCTAATACAGCATGTTACTTTTATTTTATTATGAAATAGTTTATTTTATATTAAAAAACACACAATGTTATTATAAAAGACACACAATGATTAATATATTATAAAATACACAATATTTAATTTATTATAAAACATATGGAATATGCTCTACCGGGTTAACATATGAAGTAAAATCTAGCCGAAACAGCCGGGTTCCCCAGGCATAAAATCGCCATTTTGGAGCCAAAATGATACCCCGGTTTGTCTGCGACAGCTGTATACCTAAAAGCACCCATCATTATAAATGGTAAATAATATAGAATCAAAGTAAAATAATACAAAAAATAATTTAATATACATTTATTAAACACATAAAATCATATCGACGGCTTTTAGCATAAAATCATATCGATGGCTTTTTCCACATATTTACGATGGGAGTTTTATTGGCGGTATGTTATATCCATCGGAATGAATATGAGATATATATTCTAAACACATACTATATACCTATGAATATAATATATATACCTACATACATCTACTACAGAAATAAAAGCGTCTTTAATTGTCTTTAATATTTCTACTACATAATATTAACTATAGAGTTACAAAATAGAGAGAAAAAACGGGTTTCTGTAATTAGAACTATAAGCGCCAATGTTGTATTTACCTGTTACAGACCTTAATAGTCAGTAGACATTAAGCAGAAACGCCAAAGTAGGAGAATTATGCAATTATGAAAACTCCTAAACTATATCAAGAAAAGAGAGCAGAGAAAAACAGAGATCGGCATCTAGAAGGAAGTTCGTGAATTTTAATCAGATTGTACGTCACGGATCAAAATTTCTGACAGCAAATAAAGTTTAAAGAGGATGTGATTAAAACTGAGCTGCGCCGTCAGGCACATCAACCGCTTTATCCAAGTCCTGAGGGAGTTTTAGGGTGAACGACCAGGAGAGTTCCTGTATGCGCTATGACGGTGGGAACGCTGCCACCTGCTGACCACTCCCATTCTCTTCCAAAAGTTCAATGTTTCACCAAACCATACTCAAAAATAACGTGTAATAATATGCAGCCCGATTATGGCGCATTATTCAAGACCTTTTAGATGAGAATAATGTTAGATTTTTTTATCTTCCGTAATCGAGTCTACAGCCAAAGTTAGCGAGGAACAAAAAAAAATATTAGCAACAATATGATTCAGTGTAAATGTGGATATCATTAAAGACTTTCACAAAACAGACTTCATTGTATCAAATCGTATTAACTGAAATACGCCAATTGGCAATGGACCCAATTACGGAAAATTACTTAATATGTTTAAGAATCTCTGCATTAGCAAACATATAGCAACTGATAAGCATATGGGCATGAAGAATAAATGCTTAAATTGGTTAAGGGGTTTTTGTCAAGAAAGATGAAATACATAACAAAAAATATTTGAAATGCTACCATGATCGCAAAAGCTCTAGATTTGTCTATTAGAATCTTCCGGTTTGGCGAAGGATTAAGGAAAAAAATTATAGTATGAATAAAAGTAACGTGTTACAATGCTTAACATACATTTAAGGGAGACCAAACTGGTCGCCAGTTGCGGCTAGTATAAAATATCAGATATACAGTAGAACTGTTATTTAGCGAATTTATATCCGGAACTTTGAAAATAATTATGTGTAAAATAACTTTCATATAGCGAAGCAAAACGCCTATTTAACGAAGTCGCGTGATGACTATTCAGATTTTCTCAGGAATCTTATTTTTCTTTTCAACACTTCCACATTTCTAACTCTTGAGCAGCCCATTCACTATACCAATTGGCTGTTTAATTGCATACATTCTACGAAAGTCTCTTGCTACTTGGGTTCAGGTTCTTTGTTCTCTTAAATTGTTTTTGCTATTTGTCCCTGATACCAAACAGAGCACGTAACTTAATTAATAACAGGGTGGAGAGGTGAAAATGTTTATTCTAGAACAGTCAAAAGGCGATACCTTGAAATTTTAGTTACCAGCCACTTTGGCGTCAGTTCCTAAATTTAGATTTCAACATGTTTTGCAATTTTAAAAATGTCTAAGAGAAGATGTCTTAGTATTAAATAGAAAGTGGCGGTGCTTGAGGATGTTGATAGCAGAATCAAGTAAAAAGATGTTGCATTAAAATTTGGTATTCCTTCAAGCAGTTTATCAACAATTATAAAAAATTAAGAAGCAATTTTAAAACAAGGGAAAATACTAGTCGGCTGTAACACTGGTAGAAAATGGCTTAAATCATGCTTGTACAAAGATGTGGATGAAGCTGTTTTGAAGTGGATTTTATTGCTACGCAATAAAAATGTGCTACTATCTGGACCAATAATTAACCACTTCAACAACTGCATAGATAGGGAAACAGTGTTATTACCCCCAACTTAACTTGGGGCAGCCGTTGAAGTGGTTAAGGAAAAAGTTGTCGAATATGCAAAATCCTTGGGTCTTGTTGAATTCAATGCAAGTACTAACTGGCTGGATAAATTTAGAAAACATCACGGAATAAAGGAAAAGATACTGTGCGGAGAAAGTACAGATGTGAACGATGCAGATTGTGATCAATGAAAATAAGGAGTTTTGAAAAATATCTTGGAAGACTATACTCCTGATAACAGTTGCAATGCAGATGAAACTGCATTGTTTTGTAAATGCCTTCCCAATAAAACACTAAATTTTAAAAACTATAAATGTTTTGGGGGAAAACACAGTAAGATAAGAATTACAGTTATGGTGGCATCTAATATGATGTATAAAGAGAAACTGAAATTTTTAGTTATTGGAAAAAGCAAGAAACCCAGAACGTTTAAAGGTATAAAATCCTTAGAAGTTGAATATGATTTTAGTAAAAAATCTTCGATGACTGCTCACATTTTGGAAAGTGGATTCTTAACTTAGATAAACATATGGCTAAAGAACGTCATAAAATTGCCATGTTTATTGACAGTTGTCCAGTTCACCTTAAAAGCATTGAAAAATTAAAAACATAAGACTTGTTTTTTTTTTCCCCACCTAATATGACATCTAAATTGCAGCCAATGGACCAAGGTGTCATAAAGAATCTCAAATGTCACAATTGCTGAAGAATGTTGAAGATGCTAAATAATATTGATAACAATCAACCAGTAATCAACATTATAAATTTGCGAGACTATTTCTTTATTGAGCAAATCATGGCATAATGTGAATGAAAAAGCAATAAATTGTTTTTCTAATGCTGGATTCAATGGCATTCCATTGGCCTCTTTACATCAAGATTGTGAAGAGGAAGGCAAATTGCTGCTTTCCGACTTAACGGGAAAATGGAGAAAACTCAAAGAATATGGAACAATTTGGGAAGTTGCAAAATTTGAAGACTATCTAGAAATTGACGATGAGCTATGTCTGTCCAAATGACGCTAATATTTTAGAAAGTGTGCAAAAAAAATCATGAGGTAGACAAAATTGACGATGAGGAAAATGAAAAAGAGGAAAGTTAATGTCTTTTTAAACCTTCACACGACAACATCAAAAGATTTGAAACATATAGACAAAGATTTCATTTCAAGAAAATGTACCAGATGACTTTGTTAAATTCCCTGCAAAGATGAGTTATTTTTTGAAAAATACGAAAGTGCTTTGAAATAACAGCAGAAAATAATACTGTTTTTCAGCATAAAAACATTTTATTCTCTAATTTTACATGAACATAATTTCTGATGCGTTCTTGCTCCTCATTATTATGCAAGTTTTATGTTTATTTTAATAATTTAAGTATTGTTTAATATATCGTGGAAGATTAATCGGTAAATAGTAGTACATTAAATCCGTGGGTTGATTTTAATGCAATAAATCAAGTTGAAACAAATTATTTTAGCATATAGCTATTTTTAATAACTAATTTCTATTTTATGAACACATCTATTTAAAGAAGTTTTGGTCGGAATTCAGCGACTTTGTTAAATAAAGATTCTACTGTATTTCAGCATTTTGTATTCTTTTCATTAAGAAAAATGTAAATTTATACTATTTCATCAAGCATTTGTTAAGCATATAATATTTAAGGCAGTGTCTTTTATAAATGATTGGAAATAATGTTAAAAAAAAAGTTATTTGAAAAATTCTGCATTTTCTTTCATAATTTTATTTAAAATTCATTATCAAGTAGTTTTCAGTGTAGTGATAAGTAGAAAATATTGAGTACATCATAGGGTTTACATGGTCCTTGTTTTTGTTCTTTAAAAGTGCTTGAATTTGTTTAAAATTTGGTGAAGGTGCTTTTTTTTTTATAAGTGCTTTTTTTATTATTATTATTCAGACAATAAAAATAAAATAGAAAAGCTGATTGAGAGAAGAGAAGAAAAAAAAATGTTAAAACCTGACAAAAAAAAAATTGTTTCTATAACCTTGTGGGTTTTGGATCCATGCATTTGTACAATTTTGTGAATGCTATCCATTTGTAATTTGTTCCCCTTCCCCCCTCAATGATTAAGTTAACTAAAAAAGTAAATGAATAAACGTGGAAATTTGTTGTTCTTGCCACTTGCATGAAAAAAAAAATTATTCAGCAAATGCAATGAAGAAAATTGTGTTGTAACAGCAATGTAATGTTTTGCATCATCAAAAGTTTTTATTTCTGAAATTTCTAGGAATGTGATTTTTTTTTTTTTTTTTTTTTTCTGGAAAAAAGAAAAAATGTTTTTTTTTTTTGCATGTTATGCTGAATTAACATTTTTTACAATATTTCCCTATAGTATTCCTATATATTCATTATATGTTTATCACTTATTATAATAGTGTTGTGAGCTCGGGGTTCGAAAGGATTGATGTCAATATATAAGAACAATCAAAAGGCTTTATTCACTATAAACAGTGCAATACGAACACCAATATCTTCTGAAAATTACAAGATATTCAGTAATCTTCAAATCCAATAAAAGCACAGCAAAATTTCACACAGAAACAATGCGTTCAATACGACGTATCAACGACAAAATCGATCCGAGAAACACAGTTCTCAATGCAAAGCCTCTCGTATGAATTCAATCGCAGTTGACAGACAACTAACTGAACTGAACTGGTGGAGGTCCCTTATATAGGCTTTAAAGATAACTGTAGAATTTTCCAGAGCCTTCAGATGCTAGAAATTACCAGAAAGTGCTTTAACTTTCGATAGAGAACCTAAGCGAGAAAGGATCCCAATGTACAGGTATAAGGGGGGTGGTTGCACAAAAAGTCGCCAAATCTGTCACCAACTTGGCGACATTTGGTGATATATCGCCAAATTTGGCGACAAAAATAAGTTGCCAAAACCATCGCCAATTTGGTGATAAACCCATTCCTTGGCGATTTTTCCATAGACTTCCATTATAAAGATGAGGGTGTAAGGTTGTTTTCCTTGCAAACCATCTGAGGCCTTTAGCATTGAGTTACATGATGCTCAATAGGAAATACATTAATAATACTGCAATTTTCACAATAATAAAATAAAATTAATTTAAACAAATGGAATATTTACAGATATATACAAATTCATAACATTGCCCCCCTCTCAAGGACTGCACGTCCCGGACAGTTCAACCTTTGATCGGAAAGCAAACCCGTTGCCAACAAATGCTATACTATTCAAAACACTTAAAGCAAACCTGCAAAATAACCATTAAACACATTCATAATGCTGAATTATACAAAATATACACTTATTTAAAAAAATTAAAGCATAGACATCATTACATACAAGTATTTAAGTAATAATAACATTTAATAATGATAATGCTAAGCAAAATAAATAATTACATTAACTTATATACAAGACCATGGTCATACTAATTTACATTATTTACATTACACTATTTACAATCAATGAACTAAGTACTATGGCCATAGTATGGAGCCAGCCTGTCGTAATAAACGACTTTAGGCTTCGCACTTGGTGACTTTCGGATCCGAATTACGACATTGTTCAGTCTGTTTAGGACTGTATAAGGACCGTCCCAGTGCGATTGCTGTTTGGGAGAAAGTCCTTTACGTCGAGTCGGATTATAAAACCAAATCTTGTCACCTTCTTTGAATTGATGTCCCGTGGCTTTCGTGTCGTACCTGGTCTTCATCTTCTCTGTCTGTATATTGATCCGCTCTCGAGCCAAGTTGTGGACGTCTTCAAATCGTGCCTGGAGATTCTGCACGTATCCCTCTGGCGATGAAGGCGCATCTGGAGGGCGACCAAAAATCAGATCACAAGGTAGACGAAGATCACGACCGAAAAGCATCTGAGACGGGGAATAGCCGGTTGTTTCATGGACGGCGCTGCAATAGGCGAAGAAACAAGGGAAGTTTTTGGTCCCAGTCTTGTTGGTTTCTTGAGACTAGCAGTGAGAGATTGTTGAGGATGGTACGATTAAATCTCTCAACCATGCCATCCGACTGTGGATGTAAAGGCGTCGTCCTAGTTTTGTCCATTCCGAGAAGTTGACAGAGACCCTCAATCACAGCAGATATGAAATTTCTCTCTTGGTCAGAATGCATTTGAAGGGGAACTCCATACCTTGATATCCACTGGTGTACCAAGGCATCTGCAACCGTAGAAGCTTCTTGATCAGGGATGGCATAAACTTCAGGCCATTTCGTGAAATAGTCCATGACAACAAGGAGGTATTTGTTGCCATCAGCACTTCTTGGCAGAGGACCTAGGATGTCAAGGGCAATGCGTTCAAAAGGTGCTCCTACATTGTAGAGATGTAGTCTTCCTCGGCTACGTTTCTTTGGTCCTTTCCGAGCTGCACATGCATCGCAAGATTTGCATCATTGTTCGACGTCAGCTCTCGCTTTTCCCCAGAAGAAGCGCTCTCGGACTCTGTGTAATGTTTTCATGACTCCAAAATGGCCACCTGTGGGACTGCCATGTAATTCTTCAAGGAGCTCTGGGATTCGAGATTGAGGAAGTACCAACTGCCACCGAGATGTTTTCCCATCTTCCGATTCGAATTTTCGGAACAGGACACCATTCTTGACGTGGAGGGAGTTCCAAAGAGCCCAATATTGCTTCGTCGTAGGACTGTAAGTCGAGATGTCTTTCCAACTGGGCTTCGTGCTAGAAGATTCTAATAACTCCAAGATTGGTTTGATGTCAGAGTCCGCCATTTGATCTTCTCGAATCTTCTCATCACTCCAGGGATCTGGTGGCGTTGATAGTGAAGTCTTCGTCTGGCGTATGACATGTTCGGGATTATACTTGTTCTCCGCTCTGGAACAATAGCGACAACTTTCAGGACACGGTCTTCTTGATAAGGCATCAGCATTTCCATGCGATGAGCCTTTACGATGCCTGATGTCAAAGTCGTATTCCTGGAGTCGTTGTATCCATCTGGCTACTTGGCCCTCTGGGTTCTTAAAATTCATCAGCCATGTTAAGGATGTGTGATCAGTACGAAGGAGAAATTTCCTGCCATAGAGATAGTGATGGAAGTGTTTTATGGCTTTCACTATAGCTAATAACTCCTTACGAGTGACGCAATAATTCCGCTCCGGTTTCGATAAACATTTGCTCCAGTATGCTACGACTCGTTCTTGGCCATCTATTTCTTGGGAAAGTACAGCGCCGACACTTTCCTGACTGGCATCCGTGTCCACAATGAATTGTTTGTCGGGGTCTGGATAGGTAAGGACTGGAGAGGATGTGAGAGCTTCTTTCAGCCACTGGAAGGAATTGTCGCATTCTTGTGTCCATAGAAACTTCTGCTTGCTTTCAGTGAGCCTATGCAATGGTCTTGCGATGTTGGAGAACCCCTGGACAAACTTTCTGTAATAAGTGCATAGTCCCAGAAAGCTTCGCAACTGATGGTCATTTTCCGGACGCTTCCAGTTCTTTACTGCGGACACTTTTTCAGGATCTGTTCGAACACCTTCAGCTGAGATGATGTGTCCTAAATAGTTTACTTCCTGTTGGAAGAACTTGCATTTCAAAGGGTTCAGCTTTAAATTCGCCGCTCTTAGCTTCGTTAACACTTTTCGAATATTTTCTAGATGTTCTTCAAACTTGCGGCCACCAATGATGACGTCGTCTAGGTAGATGAGACAAGCTTCAAAAGTCAGGCCTTTTAACACTGTCTCCATGAGGCGCTCGAACGTTGCTGGAGCATTGCAGAGCTCGAACGGCATAACTTTGAATTGCCAAAGTCCTTGTCCAGTAGTAAATGCGGTCTTCTCTTTGTCATCAGGATGGATCTCTACTTGCCAATATCCACTCTTCAAATCCAGTGTGGAAAACCATTTATGTCCTGAAAGAGTATCTAGCGTGTTGTCTATTCTTGGTAGAGGATAGCTGTCTTTCTTCGTGATATCAAGTTTACGATAATCCACACAAAATCTAGTGGAGCCATCTTTCTTTTGGACCAACACGATGGGAGAGGCCCACGGACTTGATGACGGTTCGATGATGTCACTATCCTGCATCTCTCGTAAGAGCTTAGAAACCTCTTCTTGTTTTGCGAACGGCAAGCGTCTTGGATGCTGTTTAATTGGTGGATGGTCGGCAGTGTCAATTCTATGACGTGTCAGAGAAGTGCGACCTATATCACCCTCGTTTTGTGAAAACACATCCTTAAACTCCTGGAACAGTCTTTCTGCGGCATGTCTCTGCTCAGGAGATAAATTCTCATTTCGTCCAATTTCAGGTGCTAAACTTGTAGGCGGCTCCGACAACGACAAGCTCGGGTCTTTGCAAACACAGGTGACTGGAGCACACGTTGCAAGCACTTCACCCTTCTGGATAATGCTAGATCTTTCACTTACGTTCGCAATTCTCACAGGTATGACATCTCTCGACAGATCTACCAGCGCTGATGCTATTAGCACTCCTTTTGTGCTCTTCTCAGGATATCCAACCAAGCCACACTGAAAACTTCTTTCGTTCTCAGTTAATCCAGGTATCAACATTTCGGTCCGAGGAGGGATGATAACATCTGCCTTGGCTGTGATCTGTTGAATAGATTTAGACTCATTTCCTAGTTTGAAAATAGTGACATCTTCTTGAGCAGAGCGTAACTCATTATTCTTAAAGTCCAGTGTAAATCCATGCTCTTTTAAAAAGTCCAGTCCGAGTATGAAAGGGTCTGAAATATCGGCCACGTAGACTGTATGGCGATAAGCGGCGTTCCCAAACTTTATTTTCAGTGTCATTCTTCCATGTATATTGATCTTATCTCCGGTCACAGTTTGAAGAATAACACGCGGCGGGGTACAGAAGAGTTTTTCTTTCAGCCGCTGAGCTAGATCTTTCCGAATGATGGTCACATTGGCTCCTGTATCGATGATCATATTACAGGGCACATCATTCACACTTCCGACTAGAAAAACTCTGTTCTCGCCGCAACTTCTTGCAGAAATTTCACATACTTGAAAATGCGGCTTCTCAAAATCTGGCAACCTCCGCCCCGCAAGATGGCCATTAATCAGTTTTCCTGCTCCTCCTTTAGCGGGTGAGCTATTACCTTCGGTGCTGGGTCGTCTTGGGCAGTCGATTTGGATATGGCCTTCTCCACCGCATTTCCAGCACTTGATCTTCCTGTAAGGTTTGTTGGCCATTAAGGAGTTCATCTTTCTCATTATGTCATTCATCTGCTGCTGTAAGCGCTCCACAGCTCTATCCGACGTCTCAGGCAGGTTGGCTGCTCGCACAAAGTGTCGATCTTTCCTAGTAGCTTGCTGGGCTGCCTCGAATTTCAGAGCGTAAACCAAAGCCCCTTTTAAATCATTGAGATTTGCAATCCGGAGTGCTGTCTGGATCTCAGGGTCACACACACCATCGATAAAATGTTGCAGAGCTAAACTTTCTCTAATTTCAGTCGGACAGTCAGGATAGGCAAGATGTGAAAGTCTCTCGACATCCGTAGCAAGCTCTTGCAGGGATTCAGTGGATTTCTGCTGTCGAGATTTGAGCTGGAGTCTGCTATATTCCTTCATGCATTTCTCGCCAAAGCGCAATTCTAAGGCACTGACGAGCGTTTCAAAATCCAGCGGTTCATTTGCAGGCAAAGTCTGTAGGACGTCGGCAGCATCAGCTCGTAGAGAAGCCGCTAACTGGCAAGCCTTTGTCTGGGAATCCCATCCATTGGCATCCGCTACGATCCCAAATTGTGTCTTAAAAACTGGCCATGAGGATTTTCCGTCATAGGTCGAGAGCTTAATAAAGGCCCGAGGAAGCATATCTGGATACTTGATTTCTTCGGAATAGTTTCCGGCAGTTATCTTCTGTTTCTTGACTTTTTCCAAATCTTTTTTTACATTCTCTATGCTTTCTTCAATGGTCTTGGCGATCTTTTGAACTTTTTCTTCTACTCTTTCTTCTACGGTTTTGGCTGTCAATTGAACATTTTCTTCTATTTCTTGAAATCTTCCTTCAAATTTGTCTTCCACGCTGTCAATTCTTTCATTTAAAGATGTTATTTTATTATCTATTAATTCTTTCAACTCACCAAGGTTGGTTGACATATCCTTTTTCATTTCTTCCGATATCTCCTTCATTTCAGCCTGATTCTCAGTCATTTCCTTCTTCATTTCTTCTTTCAACTCGCCAAGGTTGGCAGTCATTTTCTCATCCATCGCTAACATATCCTTCTTCATTTCAGCCTGGTTCGCAGTCATTTTCTCATCCATCGCTGACATATCCTTCTTCATTTCTTCTTTCATCTCACCAAGGTTGGTTGACATCTCAGCCTGATTTGCAGCTAATTTCTCCAATAATTGTTTCAGTTGCTCCTCCGTTGCTCTGGTGATCGGCATTCAATCCCACTTCTGACACCAAATGTTGTGAGCTCGGGGTTCGAAAGGATTGATGCCAATATATAAGAACAATCAAAAGGCTTTATTCACTATAAACAGTGCAATATGAACACCAATATCTTCTGAAAATTACAAGATATTCAGTAATCTTCAAATCCAATAAAAGCACAGCAAAATTTCACACAGAAACAATGCGTTCAATACGACGTATCAACGACAAAATCGATTCGAGAAACACAGTTCTCAATGCAAAGCCTCTCGTATGAATTCAATCGCAGTTGACAGACAACTAACTGAACTGAACTGGTGGAGGTCCCTTATATAGGCTTTAAAGATAACTGTAGAATTTTCCAGAGCCTTCAGATGCTAGAAATTACCAGAAAGTGCTTTAACTTTCGATAGAGAACCTAAGCGAGAAAGGATCCCAATGTACAGGTATACAGGTGGTTGCACAAAAAGTCGCCAAATCCGTCACCAACTTGGTGACATTTGGCGATATATCGCCAAATTTGGCGACAAAAATAAGTCGCCAAAACCATCGCCAATTTGGCGATAAACCCATTCCTTGGCGATTTTTCCATAGACTTCCATTATAAAGATGAGGGTGTAAGGTTGTTTTCCTTGCAAACCATCTTAGGCCTTTAGCATTGAGTTACATGATGCTCAATAGGAAATACATTAATAATACTGCAATTTTCACAATAATAAAATAAAATAAATTTAAACAAATGGAATATTTACAGATATATACAAAATTCATAACATTAGAGATCTATGCAGCTTTGCATAAATCCTAAGGCTACTAAACTACACATAGAAAATTCAATGCTTTGTGCAAATTCAATCAATTTTCTGTGTGTAAACTTTTTAAATATAAGTATATTTTTCTTATTTGTGAACTAGTGTCGAGAGTTTATTAAATAACTGACTAATTTTGATTAAAGCATGCGTATACTTTTGTGTGACTGTATAACAAAATTTACAGAATTTGAAATGTTAAACACTTGTATATAACTTTAGCTTTCTCTCTTAATTTACAAATCTGTGATTTTGCTTTTTTTTAAGTTTATACTTTTTTAATGAAGTTTTACTGAATTGAGAAATTAATTGAACTTTCATTTAAAAATAGTATTTTTGTCAATGTATTTTTGTATTGTATATTTTGTGCAGATTTGTCATTATAAAGTTTATTATTTAATTTATTTTTCTGTTAAAAAAAAAAAAAAAAAAAAAAAAAAATCATTGTTATGTTAAAAATTCTGTTATCCTCTATTGTAAATGCTGCTATTTTTAGATTTGATCAAACTCTTGGAGGACTTGAAATGCAGCTTAGACTTCGGGATTATTTTGCCAAAAAATTTAATGAAGCTAAGAAGACTGATTCTGATGTATTTAAAAGCAATAGAGCAA
Source organism: Maratus michaelseni (assembly GCA_963931845.1). Classification (NCBI taxonomy): domain Eukaryota; kingdom Metazoa; phylum Arthropoda; class Arachnida; order Araneae; family Salticidae; genus Maratus; species Maratus michaelseni. Next base: position 179,552,658 of record OZ007587.1, on the reverse strand, counting down.
TGGCTAAACTTTTTAAGGAGGCTGGTAGAGTGAAAAAAGTTTTGAGTGCTAATTCTGAACATGTTGCTCAGGTATTTTTGATTTTTAGTATTGAGTGCACAATTTAAAATGTTTTGGATTACTAATATTTTAAAACTAATATTAATATTTCATTTCACCAGTTCTTTACATAACAATATATAAATTGCCTGAATTAAACATTTTAAATATTTTTCATATGTTGCTAATGTACAAGTCACTTTGTGGTGCAGGATCTTATATAATGCCTCAAACAGATTGTAGTATCTCAATTTGTAATTACAATCTAAAAATTTCAACCATTATCAGTATAATAATTTATGCCAATTCAATGTAATCTGTATAGAATCTGTATCAAAGATGTCATACATTATCATGATCTCCAAATGAAACTTCAGATATTTGCTAAGTCCAAACTCAGAATCAATACTGTAAGTGTAATTGTTTGTATGGTGCCTTGTTTCTTAAAAGTAAAAGGTTATTATTTTTTTAACAGAAACTGTAACACAATGCAATTATTATATTAAAACACAAGTTTTCTTAAAAGTATTTTAAAAGGGCTAAGTTCTTTTTAATTTAATCTTATTTTCCCTATTGAACCAGGGCTGAATTTATAATACAAGATAACATATTTTAGCTAACAATACTTATACAGATAATATTGCTGGTAGTTTTTCAACTAATAAAATTAGAAATATTGTTTAAAACCTAAGCAAAGGGAAAAAAAATTCAATGTTAGTTTTAATCTCATATTCTCATCTCTTTTTTTACTCATAAATTTAAAAGAAATAATCATAAAGGTAATTGCAATTTGTTGCTGAAAACTGATTATAATTTTGTGTAATCATTTCCAAGTTTGTCTGCCAAAATTGGTTCCCTATTCTTTTGTCCCCTATCAACTACTCAAAGAACTTTTAATATTTACATATTTTTCGCATACACATCTATGGTTTGTATGTCACAGTGCTTCAATGACAAGAGTCCTAAGTTGCCATTTTTCAACTATAAAGCTGTAACTTTAATTGTTCAGTTATTGCAGACTATAACAACTTTTATGATTGTAAATATATCTTAAAGATTAATGTAACAAAAACATAATAGAAAAGAAAATAGAAAAGTTGAATTTAGATTTTTCTGAAATAGAAATTACAGAGAATTTTGAATATAATAAACATTATTTTAAATTTTGCATTTTCCTAAAAGAGAAGAACTAAAATTTTGCCGCCGATCGAAAGTGGGATAAACAAAATACAATAGCAAATGCGTTGTGAGAAGACAGAAATTAAGAATACATTAAAATAAATTCCTCATGATAAAATATGATAAAAATTCTTACCTGAACTGAGAAGTAAACAGCATCACTGAGAACACTAAAACTGTCAACCAGTTATAGTGCCACTATTAAATTTACATTTAGAGAATCTATTTTTAATATTTACTGTATAAGTATAAATCAGCATTCGATAATAAATTTCATATTAAGTAACATTTATCCATAAGGTACTAATTTGAATTTAATATTATATAATTTATTATTTTAATTTAAAGGCACTCTGTGGGAAATACGTTATAAATATATAAACAATAAATTTTAAAAACACAATAAACAATAAATTTTAAAAACACAATAAACAAACATATGTTGAACAACACATCTTTTTATTATTATATAGACAAATACTTAAAATAGACAAACTTTATATTTTTATGGTATGTGCACAACCTCACAAAAATTTATTATATTCAGAATTACCACGTTTCTTAACTATCATAAAATTATAACAACTTTACTATACAATTTAGCTAGATACGATTCTATATTTAGATTATATTATGTGAAATTTGACTTTATTAACAATTATTTTAATAGTATGAGATGTAGAAAAGAGTTCATTGTGAAAGTCGCCAAGATATGTTCTGAAACATTAACAAAAAAACAATATGACAACATAGAATATTAAACGAAACCAGGAGGAGGATGACAAGCTGGTTTAGCTTTAAACCGTGCTGGAACTAATGGGAAGGTTATACATGTGAACTGATCTCGCTATTGGCTTGCACTGCTGTTATTGGCCTACTTAGAATTAGTTTTGGTAGCAAGTACTAAATAAAAAGATGCAGTGGCAAACAGGCAGCAGGGAAGAATCTGTGTAAAACACCCTTATCCTACTTACAGTTCTTCAGTTATTCTATTTATGACAATAGTATAAATACTAGCTGGCTTCGCCCGCCAGCGGGCCACTAATTTACATCGGTGCCTCGAATTGTAGAAAATCTCGAATCTTGTAAAACCTCGAACCGGACGAACCTCCGACCCGGGTTCCCGCTGCCTTCGGCACCGTATACCGGTCGTGCTACGCACGCACCGGATAATCCCTTAATTTGCACATTGAGTAGTATAAACCTCTAACCGAACGAACCTCCAACCCGGGTCCCCGCTGCCTTCGGCACCGGGGGGCCTTCGTTTTCATGCCCGTAGAACCGGAGATAGGAAAGCGCCCCCTGGTGGTGAGACTCGGAGCAAAATTCGATAAGCTGTAGTATCCTCTATCGACGTTGAGTCGATTGAGCCAAACTGCGTCGTGATGTGACCCATAGAACCCGAGTTGGCTGAAAAATCCTTTAATTACACCTTCCACCACCAGGGTGCGCAATGTGTTCTATACGAACATGACCGAAATCTGTAAAGCTGTCGAAATCCAGTCGAAAGAGCCAAACCCCGTCGTAATCTGGGCCATAGAAACAGAGATAATAAAACGCCCCCTGGTGGTGAAAAACGAACTAAAACCGACAAGCTTTAGTATCCTCTATCGATATCGAGTCGAATGAGCCAAACCGCGTTCCGATTGGACTCGTAGAACTCGAGATAATGTGAAATCAAAGTATAAAATCTGATATTATTATTCGAAAAGAGTGGTATAAACTCAGAAACTTTTAAAAATGTTATAGAGGGTCCTTATTACTTTAATTATGATGTTTGGAATCAGTTTGGTGGAAATCCGTAACATAGTTTCTTAGTTATAGAAACGGACCACAGTTAAAAGAAAAAGCGGGGGGTGGGGGGGTTTGGCGATGACACTGCTTTTCCTCAAACAACTTATGTAGACTACCTGAGTTCTAGTTCAAAGACAGTGAGCTGTAGAAAAACTAAAAAAAAAAAAAAAAAAATCTATAACGGGCGAAGCCTGCTTTTCCCTATCATAATATCTGGTTGCCACTCTAAAACAAAAACTTAAAATACTAAAACTTAAAATAATAATGCAGTTTTTAGATGCGGCCTACTTCTTAAAATCCTAATATCTAGCCGGCACTGTCATAGAAATCTTTGTTTTGCTTTAATTATACAAATAACGATGATTAATTATACAATAAAATAATATATCGGCTCCTAATGAAGATATGAGAATAATTTTTAGATATTCTGAAAGCAGAAAAAATTTTGCGTCGCCCTGTGAAAGTTTGGAATTACTGCGCCCCTTAGATTCAGAGATGCCCCCCCCCCTCTGAAAAAACGCAGTTGAAAGTCACGTGACTATTTTATCTCTTTCAGAAATGACTTATTCACAGGCGATTTGTCTGGGTTGAATGTTGAAATAAAAAGAATTGGAATAGAAATAAATTCATTTGCCGTGTCATTAATGAGTTTTAATTGATATCTTTAAAATTTACTGGTCGATTTTTACGAATTTTTTTTTGTTGAATTCGCGATTTTTTTATACACGTGTTAGCAAATTTTCATGAATATAGAGTCATTATTTCCACTTGTTTCAAAAAGGAATGGGGTGATTTGATCTCAGATCTGTCGACCGGGCATTCTTTACAGCAACCTTTTTCCCGTCTGGGGTCGATGTTGGATGTCTGGTCAGTTTTTGGCCGAAATAAAGAAAAGTTACGGTCCGAATTTCAAAAAATTTGACATTTTGGAACGACAAAAATCGGCCGCGTGTGTACCCCGATTTTCGGATCGATACTTCCAGTAGATTTTTTTTTATTCGATGATGCGTTAAAAAGCGACAATTTGGATGTCTGCGATTATCAAAACGGAAATTTTTTTCGATTCTTTTTCAAGTTCGGTTTCGGTCGGTAGTTAAAACAGTTTCGTCGATTAATAACTCCCCGGGTCCGGGTCGGACGCCCGACCCGCCGAAACTTGAGCTCCGCGCTTTTTTTCCGAATTTTTCGGTCCGCGTCCGCTTTCAGTGCGTCGATTCGTCCCGGAGCCTTTGCGTGTACAGACCGGGAATGCACAGACACACTCACTCACTCACAGACGTTCACGGACATTAATAATTATAGGATGTGCTGAGTGCTACTTCCTTAGGACTGCAAATGTTTGAGATTTTGCAACTTCACAATACATTTTGATTTAGACATAATTTGGTAGATTAATCAGAATGAATGATCTTATGTTACATGAACTTAAATTGGATATCAAATCTTGCTTCGGTTGAACTCTTATTTTTCAGTATATTAAAAACATCTATTATAGGGATGATTTGTCTTTTTTTTTTTTTTTTTTTTTAATTTTAAAGAAATTGTTTGGATATTTTTAAGTTTCAGCATGTTTATTGTTAATTTGTCATATCAAAGGTGGAAAGTCTTCTTGATGATAAAGATTTTAAATGCCCCATTACTCGAGCTGAATTTGAAGAATTGTGCAGTGATCTGTTCCAGCGTGTTGCCAAACCAGTTGATGAAGCATTAAAATCAGCCCAGATGGATTTGGTATGTGTTTTCAATTTTTTTTTTTTCTTTAGAAAGTGATTTAGTTATTCAAAACTAAGTTGATAAAACTGAAATGTGTGTGTGGGTGAATGAAGAAAGTTTTGGTCAATTTAAGTTTCATTCAAAATTACTATAGCATAATAAATGTTTCTTGATAAGTTTATTTGGTGATTAGTTAAATTTTGCTGATTCTAAACATTAAGATAATTAGATTAAATAAACCTGGTAGATAAGAATTAATACTAATTAGTCATAATTTTCTCTAACAATTTAGGGTAAGGATCTTCACCCTGTGACCCAACAACAGTGTTTTAATGGCCTGCTGTGTCATTTCAAATATTAAAAAGCACCAATTTTTCATGAAAATGAAAAGTCCTTTTGACGTTTCGTAGTATGGTAAATCCATTCTTCAGATTAAAAATGATATATACAGCAGAGAAAAGTCGCTCAATACAGTTTTTCATTGCATATGGAGAATGGGGAAGAAATAAATGTGAATTTTAATGCATCACTTAATTTGCAATATTAGTATACATGATGTCTACATTTCACTTTAAAAAATCTTCTCAGAAATCATAAGATATTACTGGGTTTTTAGGGTTTAGTTAATCTCACAAAACCCTATTCGTCCCGCTACATTGTCTGCCGTCACAGAGCCAGTTCTCAGAAACTATATAACTTACAGGCTTGAAATTTTGTGTACTTGTAGCTGAATACCTGCTATGAAGCTGATAATCATAAAATTTTGGAAAAATCGCATTATTTTAATATAGAGAGATAAAAAACACAATCTAACAGCTTTTTTCCATTAAATTTAAACATTTTTCGTTATAGCAGTTGCAAACTGTCAAAAATTCACATTAAAATTCTTTCTACAATAATTAATTTTCTATTGAAAGATTTCCACGTGAAAAAATGAAAATGAAATAAAAAGTTTTACCAATTGAAAAAAAGATTAATATGACATCATATTGGTAATAAAATGGAAATTTTCAAACATTTCTCAATATAAGGAGTATGAGTATGTGTAAATACAGAAAACAGGTTAGTATGACGTCATTAGAGAATTTAAAAAGAAAATTAATACGACGTCATATTGAAAGTTTAACAGATTTTTCAAATGTTTGAGAATAATACAAAGAGAGTATCAATATGAGTAATAGAGAAAACAAATAGATATGACGTCAGCAAGTGATTATAATGTCATATGAGTTTGAGGAACGTATTGAATCATGATAAAAACCAGATTATGGAAATATTGGCATATTTTAACATTTTGAAGGTTTCTATACAACATGTTTGATTTTGAAATTGATTTTTCTTTTAATATCGCATTTAGTCCACATGACAGATATTATTATAACAGAGTATAATAGCGGGCTTCGCCCACTATAGGACCAGTTCGGATTTTTTTTTTTTTTTTAACGAGAAATAAACAATTGGTAAATTTTTACTTTATAAAAAAACATGACTTTTTTGGGGAAAATGAAATTTAGTTGGATTTATTAAAGAAAGGATAGTGTTTTGAAAGGAATGTTAAACAAAACCCTTTGTGCGATCTTCAATCGCACTTACCCACTTGTTTTCTTGTTTTTTCCACTTTTGAATTAATTTTTAAATGCATTTAATATATCTTGATTGATTTGTGTTCCTCAGAAATTTTTTAATTTTAAAAGACAGGTGTTTGATATAAAATTGTGTTTTTTTTTTTGTTTTTTTTTTTTTTCTAAAAAACATTATTTTTTGGTAAATTTTAATTATACTGTTAATTTGCATTTTTTACAATTAGTTTAAAAAAAATTCTCTCATATTGTGGGTTGCACTTAGGTGGTCAGTTTTATTTCATTTGAAAGTTATATTTTTGTAAAACTACCAAATTTTCCTAAGTACAGTTATTTAATACTAACTGTTTTATAAAATAATAATTTTCTTACATATTCACACAAATGCTGTCCTTTCAACAGGCAACTCTCATGCCATAGAATGTTGGACTTTTGTGAAACATTTTTTTCTGCCCAGTGCTCCCAGTGATATATGCATTAAGGATGAGATGGACTCAGCCGGAGCACGGAGCCCAAAACTGGCTCTGGTTCGATTTTTATCCCGGTCTTCTAGCTCAGGCAGGCTAAAAAATTTTATTTTATTTTTTCATAAATTGAGAAAAAAAAGAAAGAAAAATTTGCTATATTTGAGAAACAAGAATGTAGTCTGAATTTCTTAAAGTGTTTTACAATCCTTTAAAAATCGGTTTGAAAGAGAATTGAATTCTTAATGATGGGATATAAGAAAAAATATTCTATCCGATTTTGAAGCCTGTGTGCATGATCAGTGCTACATATAAAGAATCCATGGTATATCCCTTGTCTATTCTTGCTTTCTGTTTGAAGTAGTGTTGGATGATGACAAGATGGTTTTATTGATTCTCTCAGTTGTTTCTCGATTACTCCAGTCTACCCATTGCTATTTCTATCTGATCCAATCTTAGCAAGAATCGTCTGCGGGACAAATCCACACACTCTATGCAGGTATCAGTCAGACACAATCGGTTTGTCATATTTCCCCATAGAATTTTGTTAGTTTCTCCCTTCCGCTGGAATACAGTTCATTAAGTTCTATCCAGTTTACAGATTCAGCATTCAGTTTCGGCAGTGAGGATTTCAGACTTACCGCATTTCTAGTTTGTCATAATTTCTCAATGAAATGTATTGGCTTTTTCCAATATTTTTTGTTAGTAACTGATATTGGTTAAGAGGTATAGCGGTGCATGTTATTCAGTTCTATAGGAGCTTTCATGATACAGGGGCTTTTGTCCTTTTTTTTTTCTCTCTATCTGCTTCTGGTTTTATCACCCTGGATCACTGCCAACTGTGGCTGGATTATTTATCAATATATCTGTCAAATATTGATATTTTTTAACTATCACAATAATGATATCTAAGCTCTAATTCTGATAATATATCCCAGTAATGTGTTATAAGCTCTGACTCTACTGATATATCCGAATAAAAAAAATTTCCTGCAGCGCGACTTCAAAACCCTAAAAAAAGCACTGAATATTCCGTACTTATGTCGCAATAATCCTTTCTTCCCAATTCCCATGCATTTATCCACTTCTAGTGATGGATTATCTTTCTTTTGTTAATATTCCAATATATCCCTTACTTTACTTTTTATTCTCACCAACCGCATATTCCACTGTCTGTTCGTTACTGAATAATACTGTTATTGTCTGTGTTTCAATACTGCCGCTGCTATTGATCTTTGACATATTGCAATATATCAACAGATTGATATATCATGACTAATAAAGAAGCGCTAAAATATGAGTGAGTTATTGTGGAGTCGATAGTATTAATAGAACTTAGCAGCTGAGAAGCTCGGTTCACGAGCAACCAATCGGAGTGCGCTAATGGTAAAATTTCACCTTTCGTTACATTGGTGAAGTGAAGCCTCCCTGCTCTTTCACTGTGATTGGTTACATTTGAGCTGAGCTTTCTAGCTATTAATGTCTGGTATTGCCTACGCTAAATATCGGTCAATGCTCATTCATATTATCTTCTCTGTCATATTATCGGTAGAGTGAGAGTGAATCCAAATAAATTTTATTACTATAAAACTATTTCCAAATATGATTTGAATATTTATATTTCAAAAAAGATTTCAATGTTGTATTCATGTAGTAAATAGATAGGAAAGTATAAATACAGATTTTTTTTTCTATTAAGAATGCATTCATACCTTAGAGAAAGATTAAAAAACAACATTTCCGCTGCATCTGTCATCCATTGAAAGCTATTTAATTACAAGTATATTAGCATGGCATGTGACATTAAACCAATTTCAGTTTTCATTTTTGCTTTTTACTTATTTTTAATCATATTAAAATCAGCAACATCCTAAATTTAAGAACATTTTATTTTAATTTCTATTTTATAATATTCTCAGTTATACATGAGGAAATTAAAGAGTTAAAATAGTGCATAGAATAGGAAGAACAGAGAACATACTATTTTTTTAAAGAAAAGCAATATCCAAGCAATGGTATAAGCACAAATAGCATTGATTCGTTGCTTTCTACACTTGTTAGTACTTAAATTTATGCTACCATACCATTTATCTTTCAGAATTAACAATTTTTCTATTCCCACACACTTTAAGGTAGTTATTGCAATGCATCACCAATATTAATTTGTTGATATACTGCAATATTAAATTTCTGATATCATCCAGCCCTCCTGCCCACAGTGGATTTATCCTTCAGTTGCATGCATATGAATTTTCTATAGGGTTTGTTTATTTTTTCATCTCGGCATTTGCCCGTTTAATTCCAGTTGTTTTTCAATTGCTCCCTCCTATAGATTTTCTCTTTTCCTTCTTTCACCTCTTTTTGCCCCTTCACTCTTTTCATTTATCATGGTCCTGACAACTTATGCCAACTTTATTCCTTTTTGGCCCCTCTCTACCCGTATATACAGGAATGTAGTGGAGGGTATATGAGGGATATGCTCTATACCTTCTGGGTAACTCTGCATCTGCATACCATTTATAGCTGTAGCGTATACCCTCTGTTTTTTTACACTGCTTATATATATATATATATATGTAAGATATCGATACGCCTCTGTATAACGGGCGCACCTCGATATAACGAACGCACATCGATCTGTCTGTAACGAGCGGTTGATCACCGCTATCACACATCCCATTAATAGGTATATTGTCGTTGATGTAGTCGTGCGAATGTAAGAAAAATCAGCAGGCATTTTCCTGGGAACTAGCGTTTATTCCTTTGTAATTACAAGTCTCTCTTTAAGCTAAGCCCAGGGGACAGTTTGAAGAGTCTTTTACCGAGGAAATATCGTCTTATCGTTCATATTTCGGCGAATTGACGGACTTACAACGGCAAGGATGCCGTCGCACTTCGAAGAATACTGGCCGTAGTTTTTGTGGAGAGTGATTAGAGTCAAAAGCCACGCAAAAACGTGCTCCTCACATTATATACGGCCGGACCACCGCCAGAGACCACTTTGCAACTTATGAAATAATGTAATTTAATTGGCTAATTAGCCCTTGACTCATATCTGGGTAAGCAGCCCAGATAATTAACATGCAAAATCTAGCCACCGGGAGAAGAAAGATGCGCTACCATCAGCACTTTTAATCTTAACGAGGATTCAAAATTGATATCTGTTCGTAATAAATGTATCGTAAGGAAAGTTAAGTTACAGGGGCAACTAGAAATGAAGGCAAAACTTTAAAATTTTGACACGCGATTTAGGGATTTTAAACTTTGAATTTTTATCTTTTAGCTTCTGATTTGGAATGGGTTTAACTAAACTATCCTTTCATATCAATCCACATTCGTTCACATTCAAAATTCTTTCATACTTTTTCACATTCATTTCACATCCCCCCCCCCCTTTAAAAATGAGCGCCACAGTACTTGCCAGCAAGGGCTGTGGGGCTCAACCCCATAAGTTAAACACATTTTAAACTAGGCTATCAATTTTTTTTTTTTTTTTTTTTTCTACGGAATTCTAATTAGACTCTCCAACTGCTTGGGCTTACTTTTACATAAAATACTGGTACTATTTGATGATATACACTGAAGATAAAACATATGACATATACTGTAAACAAAACACACAGCTGCAGCAAAAAAAATTTTAACATTTCTCGCGAGAACATTGTGTGCTATTTTTTTTTTTAAAGTCTGTTAGCACATTGCAAAAGTTTTTGTTAACCAATATGTCCTGTTAGAATTGTTCGTGGGTTATATTTGGTTCATCAGGAAAGGTAAACATTGCACCTTTCTTTAAACATACAATACAATAAAAACTAAATAATATGATACTTTAAAGCAGAAATATAATATGGCAATTACTTATATTATTTACAAACACAAACAATTAAAATATGCACTTAAACTTATAAAAATACTTCAACATGATATAAACACTTATTCAAAACATTAAATTTAAAAAATATATCATAAAAGATATTTCAAATATATTGTAAATATAGGACAAAACAATTACTACAAATGCAATAAAAACAACACAAACATGAAAATGTCATCTGAGCAGTTACAAGCTCTGTTACTACTCCAAATTATCTATTTATAAGCATCTTTGGGCTTATAGGACACTCTAGTGGGACTTATTCTCAGGAGAAAAAAAAAAAATTGAACTTGAAACTTTGTAAAAATAGGAAATTCTAACCAAAAAAATAAAAAAATTAGGCTATCCTTTCCACCATGCTCAGTGAGACATGGATTTCTAAACTCTGAGGTGATTATCATCCAAAAAATGTGTCTCTTGCACAAGGAAAAAGGAAAAGTGGATGTCGATAATCACCTACAGAGGGAAAGCGAAGCAGTTTTGCCAAATTCTCCATTCTACATGGAAAGAGAAAATGGGAAAACAGTCCGACTATAGACGGGAGGCCACGGAGCGGAGGACCCCTAACGTGTTCCTAGTTTTGTCATTGTATGAGTAATAAAAAAAAATAAAAAGGTTAGCAGTACTTTAAAACTGCTCCGCCAACTACACCGCTGGGTTTTAAATTAACATCCAGCTGGGTCCTCATCCAAATACTAAAATGATAGAGGGACGATAGGAAAGCAAAAATAAAAAATTGAAAGATGAAAGGGATAGACGGGGGTTATTCATGGTAGAGTTTTAAATTTTGAGGAGGGTTATAGAATCTCAACTTGGAAGCATGCACTATTTCAGAATCTCTCTTAAAATGTATACTGGGTTTATCAATTTCAAAACTTACATCAGATAGTTGTTTTAAGATAGTATATGGTCCAGAATATGGTGGAGTCAATTTACGTGTATTAGGATAGTGGAATTCTTCATACATTACAATGTCACCAACTTTAAACTTTACAGGAAGAAAACGAGCATCGTAATGGATTTTATTTTTTTCATGGTAAGCTATTGTTCTTTCCTTAGCTAATTTTCTAGCTTCTTCAACAGGAGGGTAATAATCATTATCTGGCAAAAGAGGATCATAAGGTAATTTTCCTAACAGCAAATAACTAGGTGGAAAGTGAGTTACAGAATGTGGAGTAGCATTATATTGATACAATACTTCATCTAAAAATTTTGTCCAAGGTAATTTAGTTGGTGATGAATTTACAATACATTTTAATCTGGTGACAATAGTTTGATTTAAACGCTCAATTTTCCCATTCGTTTCCGGGTGATGACTGGAGGTTAACCTGTGTTTTACATTATAATTACGAAGAAAGCGTTTAAATCTAGAAGCTGTAAATGCTCCATTCCTATCAGTAAGTATTTTTTCTGGTACTTGAGTTTGAAATAATTGTTTCAAAATGTTTGTATAAGTTTCAGTAGTTACACTTTTTGACGCGAAACCCCACACATAGCGAGTTGCATGGTCTATGACCAAATGCAGATACTTCTTTGCCGAATTATAATGATTAAATCCGCCAACAGAGTCCAATGCCAAGCATTCAAAAGGTATATCCGTTGGGGGCATGAGCTGCAACAAACCAAATCTTTTTTGCCTACTTTTTTTGTTGATTTGGCAGGTATGACAATGTTTTACAAAATTTTCAATATCTTTATTAAGATTAGGCCAATAATATTGATTTGTAATTAAATTTATCATTTTATAAATTCCAGGATGTCCAAAATCTGTGTGGGCTTTTTCCAAGAGGGGTAAACGTAAAGCCATGGGGACGACAATCTTATACAAACTTTTCTTTTTAATCACAATAACATCATTAATTTCAACATATTTTTTACCATCTACCTTGACATTTTCTTTTTTCTGATTTTCTCTGATATCATTCAAGTTGAGTAAATGTGTATGATGTGGGGGGTCTTCTGAAACAGGTAATCTAGACAGCATATCAGCCTCTACATTAGTGGAGCCCTTTTTATATTTAATATCGTAGTCAAACATACTCAGTTTAAGGGACCAGCGGAAAAGACGTCCTCTTAAGTTTTTAACATTTTTGAGCCAAGTGAGAGCCGCATGGTCTGTATGAATGACAAATTTTTGACCGTGTAAATAATGGTAAAATTTATCTAGAGCATCCACAATTGCCAAACATTCGAGTTCAGTAATTGCATAATTTTTTTCATAGTCGCGAAGATTTCTAGAATGATATGCTATGGGGTGCAAAATAACATTTTCATCAGCCTGTTTCACAACACATCCCACTCCAAGACTTGATGCATCTACAAATAAATTACAAGGTGTTTTGGGATCAAACAATCTTAAGATAGGTTTTTGAATTAGAGCTGCTTTTAATTTTTCAAAAGAATTTTGACAGTCCTGGTCCCATACATAAGGAACATTTTTCTTTAGCAAATTATTTAGAGGATATCTAACCTCAGCATATTTATGAATGAATTTATTATAAACATTAATAGATCCCAAAAAGCGTTGTAACTCTTTAACATTGGTTGGTGGTTTTAACCTCTTGATGGTTTCAATATTTGGGTTATCGGGTGTAATACAACCATTCGACACTTCATATCCAAGAAAATTAATTGTCTTCTTAACAAAATTACATTTAGACAGCTTTAATTTAAGATTTTCCTGGACACAAATATCAAAAATGATTTCCAAATGATGGTAATGTTCTTCTTCATTTTGTGAGAATACAATAATATCATCAAAATAACTGCATGCAAAGTCAATTTTATATTTATTTAGGATTCTTCGAAGGATACGGTTGAAATTTGCAGGCGCGTTTTTCAAGCCGAACGCGAGACGTTTCCACTCAAACAAGCCAAACGTTGTGGCAAAAGCTAATTTTTCAGTATCTTTAGGGTGGATAGGTATATGCCAATATCCACTTGCTAAATCGAGAGTGGAAAACACTTTAGCTTGCACCAATTTGTCCAATAAAGTGTCAATTCGGGGTAAGGGTTCTGCATCTGTTTTGGTTATAGCATTTAATTTTCGGAAATCGACACACAACCGAGTTTTCTTTCCTTCTTCACGTTTATAAACTAAGGTTACAGGTGAGGAATAAGGGGAATGACTTTCTTTAATGATACCAGCTTTTAACAAATTTTGAACTTGTTCTCTAATTTCTTCTTCTTCCTTAGGGGAAGTACGATAAGCTCTAAGTGAAATTGGTAAGTCGGACGTTAAATGTATTCTCTGTGGTTCCATGTTGACACATCCTACATCATATTTATCTTTGGCAAAAATACCGACATATTTGGCTAAGAGAGTAGGCAGTTTGTAAGGTGCAGACTGAACTTGGATAGGTTCAGTGGCGTTTACAAACTCCGGCTCATAATTTTCGCCAAATATCCCTGCATTTTCCTTTTCTGAGATATCTGCATTAGGTTCTGACACGTGCAAGGAATTAATGGTTGGAATATTTCGTAATTGGTTCAGGAGAGGCACTCTTTGGTTATTTTGGAAAATTTGCATCTTAACACAATCAATATTTAACTGGAAACTTTGGCAATGGTTAAGTCCAATAAGGGTATAGGGTAATTTATTATCAATAACATAAAGACCAACATATTTGGATATGCGGCCAATTTTCAAATTAACACGACATTTTTCCTGCAAGGTGAGAATGCCTTGTGTTTGAGCGACCGATAGACCTTTACGAATTTTAGAAGTGTTTAATTGGAATTTTTGGACTAAATGTAATGGAATGACACTTAACGAGCTTCCTGAGTCGATCAAACATGGTATTGAGTTTTCCGTTATCCCTAGAGTAGTAATTTGACGTTTCTTTGGGTTTTCTTTGGATCCTTTTCTTTTTTCTATGTACCCGGGTACTATTAGTTGTCATTGATTACTACTTGGGTTTGCAGAAAAATCACTTTGTGTCTGATTTGGATTTTGGATTTGAATGTTTGGTTGTTGGGTTAGAGAGGAGGCCTCTAAAGATTGCTTTCGAAAGGGACAATCTCGTACCCAATGGTAAGCATTTGGAATATTAAGATTAAAACATACACGGCATGGCGATGGTGCCAATGTAGCTTGGTAGTGTATATTTGGTCTGGGAGGAGACGGTTGAAATGGTCTCACATTTTGGAATGTTCTTTGAGGGTTAGGCACATTTGGGCGATTCTGGGGGTTTTGATAAGGGTATCTTCCAGGATCGCATTGGAAAATTCTGCTCAGCGGTATTAGGGCGATATGGTCGCCATTGTCTCAACTGATTTTGGGGAGTTGGGTCTGGTTTATTTTCAGGACTCTTGCCTGCTACTTCAAGCTTAGTAAGTTTAAAAACTAATTCTCTCCATTCTGTGGCAGTTTTAGGGGCATTAGTCACAATAAGTCTCTGCATCGAAATTGGCAAACCTTCGGATAACCCTTCTAGAATGAATTTGTTATCTAAACCCAGATTACGACCCATTTTCGTTTTCTTTTGGTAGTACTCGTTGAGGTCATCACCTGACTTATACCGAATACTAGCAAAGTCGCTTAGTGATAGTGTATCTGGGGTAGAAAATTTTTCATGGAATAGTGAAACAAACTCATTCCAGTGCAAAACATTAAGACAGTTGTTAATGTATAGGGTAAGGGCACTATCTTTTAAAAATTTCTGGATGTTTCTTATCTTCCAAACATCATCTTTTTTGGATTCAATACATACAGCCTCAAAATAAGCAAGCCAGGAGGCAAAAATCATCTTTGCTTCCGGCGAAAATGAGATAATCTCTGGCTCTTTCGTTGTTTTTTCCTCAATATTTGCTGCATAGCTACCTACAGCGGCCTTTTTGATTAATTCTATTTCAGGAATTAGGGCCTGATTTTTAAGAGATTGTTGGCTCTCTGGGCTAATGGCTCCATTCATATTTACAGGGGAACTTTCTTTAAAAGGGTTTCCACTTTCATCAACTTCTGTGTTTTTTTCTTTCAAAGATTCGCTACCTTCACCCACTTGAGTGGATTTGTCTTCTGCACTCATTTTTATTACTTATTTTTACAATCTCATTAAACAAAACATTAAAAAAAAATATTTTTACTAGAAAAATTCCATTTTTTTTTTTTCTAAAAAATTTGCCCTCTTTTTCTCTTAATTTTTCATCAAATCCCGTTTAAATTTAAAAAATAACCAAAAATAATCTGCTTCATTTAATCACTTAAGTTGTAACATAGAGATAATAATAAAATAATAAATAATAATAATAATAATAATAATAATAATAATATATTTTATAAAATTAACACTTAAAAAATAAAATTTCTAATTGTTTCTGTTTAATGGTTTTTCTCTTAAAAACCTTTTGTTCACTTTGTCAAAAAATAAAATAAAAAGTCCTTGACAGCTTTTAATCTCTTCTTAAAAAATAACAGAGGCGAAACATACCTGGTTTATTGCTTTTCATTACTCCATTTGATTGCACAGAATACTCACGTGAAAAAAAGAAAAAGAAATCACCATTAAAACGAAACCAAAACAGGAAACATCAACAACGGACTCTTGACACACACAAAGAAAGGGAGAAAAAAAGAACATTCCTCCTTCTGCCAGGAGATCGTTGACCTTGAATTTTCCACAAACCATCTGTGAACCATCCCTTTCGCTGGATAGTAGGTCATTTGAGATAACTATTGAAAGTGAATGAACAAAACTGTTTTTCTTTTGGAGTGAAGCGCTGAAGAAAAATTGTTTATTTTAAGTAGGCAACGAAATAAAATGTTTATCCCAGATGAAAAGGGAAAAAAAAAAATTGCTTGATAGATGATCGGAAGCACAGCCTAATATTTGATAGCTTACTGCAGTTTTAGTGATTGCATAAATAAGAAAAAAAAAGTTTTAATTTATTTCATCTTCATAACTGCTTTTGTACCGAAAATAAATCTATTTCCGATTTCGCTTTCCACAGTTCAGAAAATCGTTTATCAGAAAGTCGTTTTCTTACGGTAGAAACACTGAACTCATGAATTGGAGAGTTGAAAACACTTGTTACCCGCACAGGAGCCTTCTCATCCTTACCAGACTCTCTGTAACGAGTGGTCGATCACCGCTATCACACATCCCATTAATAGGTATATCTTCGTTGTTGATGTAGTCGTGCGAATGTAAGAAAAATCAGCAGGCATTTTCCTGGGAACTAGCGTTTATTCCTTTGTAATTACAAGTCTCTCTTTAAGCTAAGCCCAGGGGACAGTTTGAAGAGTCTTTTACCGAGGAAATATCGTCTTATCGTTCATATTTCGGCGAATTGACGGACTTACAACGGCAAGGATGCCGTCGCACTTCGAAGAATACTGGCCGTAGTTTTTGTGGAGAGTGATTAGAGTCAAAAGCCACGCAAAAACGTGCTCCTCACATTATATACGGCCGGACCACCGCCAGAGACCGCTTTGCAACTTATGAAATAATGTAATTTAATTGGCTAATTAGCCCTTGACTCATATCTGGGTAAGCAGCCCAGATAATGGGGAAATTTCACACGGGAGGAATACGTTTTCTTTTGTGTGTAACTGATAAAGTTTATCTTGAAATCCTCAAAAATTCACTCAGAATCGTTAAAATAATAGAAAATAACTTTGAATTACTGTTTTTAATAATGCAAAAACATAAACAAAACCACGTGATACAAAAACGCGACGTGATTGGTTGTGACGTCATTTGCCGCTAAACTGAAATGCTCAAGCTTTGCGCGTATACTTTTCCCCATTGCTTTTCCTATTTGCAATCTTGTTTCATCTGTTTCTTAAAATTTATTTAACGTTATCAACTTAAAATTTGTGAAAAAGTAAGATCTAACTTATCTTAATATAAAATATATAGTTTATTTTTTATTTTCATTAAAATTTTGATTAGAAAATGTCGATTTCGGCCGGATATGTGAAAGGGCAATCGGACAATCTCCCCACAATAGATGCTCTTTCCGTGTTTGCTTTTATAGGAAAGAATTCTGATTTCATGGGTGCAGAAATACGAGGAGTTAAATCTAAAAGGTATCTATTTCTGTTCTACATTTACTTTGATTTATTAAATAATAATAATGATTAAAAGCTAAAATAATAGTACGCGATTCTTGATTGTTGTTCTTGAAATGAATTATTTTCTTATTTCATCATATTTCAGTTTAAATGAAATTTTAATTACTTTACAATACTGATAAAGTATATTTGTTATAAAATAAAATATTGAGAAATAAGAAAGGCCTTTTATTTAGTTAGTACTTAAATATGTTTTCTGAGTAAACATTTTCTCTGTAAACTTTAAAATATTGCATTCATTCTTTGGCATTCCTTTTTGCTCTATCTTTCAAAAGTTTCCATGAAATTAAAGTTTTTTTGTCATGGCCTTCCTTTTTTTATCCTAAAGCATTTATATGTTTACTTATTCATATTTTTCACACCCCCCCCCCCCCCCCCCCCCCCCCCCCCCCCAAAAAAAAAAAAAAAAAAAAAAAAAAATTCAAGGTATTTTTTTTTTCTTAAGCCACCAATTTTTGCAATATATATATTTGGAAAAAAAAAAAAAAAAACTTTTTACTTTTTTCAATCTTACAAGAAGAAAGTATTAGATTCATGAAATTTTCCGGTTTTCGACGGATTTATACGTTTTAGAAGGTCCTGAACACGATTTGACTGTTTTTAAAAAGTGTCTGTCTCTGAGTCTGCGACTCTTTCTGTCTGTATGTGACAAAAATTTTGTAGGCGCTCTATCTCAAGAACTAATGCACGAAATTTAATAAAACTTTATATTTAGTTAGTACCTGATATAATTTGGTGCTGATTAGTATTTGGTGAAAATCGCCCAACAGGTGGCGCTGCTATTCTGCATTTTCCAGGATTTACATGATTTTAGGAAGTCATATCTCAAGAACTAATGCATGAAACTTAATAAAACTTTAGATTCAGTTAAACCTTGATATAAATTGGTGCTGATTCTTTTTAATGTATGCGCCAGTGTGAGATAGAAGAAAGTTTTGGGATTGGCACATCCGACTAGTTTTGTTTTATAGTCAGTAGCTGAAACAGTAGGGAATATTTCACCATCTGTTATATGTGCAGTAGTTAGTGCTTTATCATTTATGGTCAGCAAATTCATTACAAAATCTTCTGTTAAAGATTTTGAGACCTTATTCTTGCCATTTTTGGCATACTCCGCTTAAATTTCTTGTGCTGTTTGATGTAACAGAGGCAAGTTATTAGAAAGTCCTCATTTTTAATTACATATATTTTTTTTTGGTACACATTTTGATGATTCATTCTTTGCTTAAGAATTTGTTTGCCTGTTTGTTTAACAATTTAGATTTATTAAGTCCTGCAAATTTTAGAAATTTATTAGTTATTTAAAGATTATCAAACCTTCACTATATTATTTCTTAATACTTAATAATATCACACAACATAAACATAACATTGAACAATATTCTTTTTCAAAACAGTTCTATAGCCAAGGGTGCTTAGGAGAATTTTAAGGGAGGTTCTAACCCCCTAAACTATAAATTCTCCAATATATTTAAATTTCTGTATATTAATATAGAGCAAACATTTTCCTACCCCCCCCCCCCTCAATTTGTTTTTCGGGCTATGCTACTATTGTAAAAATACTTATTAAAAATTCTGAACATGCTTCGCTCAGAATGTATGATTTCAGTTAAAATTTGTTTTCATAAGTGATTGCATTTTTTTTTTTCATTAATAAAATTATACATTAAGGATGGATATCAAAATTAGAGGTTTCCAAAAAATTGCATTATGATTACATTTATGATTGTATATAATACAATACTGTAGAACGAGTATTAACTTGTACTGATACTTTATTTCTACATCGAGATCTGGAAATGAAAATTCTTAGAAACACGATGGAATAAAAACCTCACATGGAACTCACAGTATTATTTATTCATTACAGCAATTTACAATACTTTTAATTTGTTATACTAATCATTTTTAAGAAAAGAAAAAAGCGTACAGCAAGCCATCCCCCATAGAAAATAACCGGGAGAAAGACAGTTAGGGTTTGTTTACATGGCTAGTGACGTCAGAACAGCTTTTATCACGTGATGCGGCTTTTTTCCGCGACGACAAAAACAGCGTTTTAAAAGTTAATTTAATGAATTATACAAGTTTCAAATATATGTAAAAATGGTATCAAAATGTTCGTATTTTTATACTCTATCAGATGCAAGTTAAATTGAAAAACGTGAAATTTCCCCATTAACATGCAAAATCTAGCCACCGGGAGAAGAGAGATGCGCTACCATCAGCACTTTTAATCTTAACGAGGATTCAAAATTGATATCTGTTCGTAATAAATGTATCGTAAGGAAAGTTAAGTTACAGGGGCAACTAGAAATGAAGGCAAAACTTTAAAATTTTGACACGCGATTTAGGGATTTTAAACTTTGAATTTTTATCTTTTAGCTTCTGATTTGGAATGGGTTTAACTAAACTATCCTTTCATATCAATCCACATTCGTTCACATTCAAAATTCTTTCATACTTTTTCACATTCATTTCATATATATATATATATATATATATATATATATATATATATATATATATATATATATATATATATATATATATATTTTTTTTTTTAACATGTTATTTATCTCTACTGTGGTTGTGGAGTATCCCAATCTAGTACCATTAGGTTGTTTTCCTTAAATCTGCCTTTATTTTTTTATATGGGCCTTAGTTTATGAGATATTAAGAGCTTTCCCCTCTCATTTTCAATTTCCTCCCTTTTTTTCTTTATATTGGTTTTCTCTTCTGGGTTTTTAGGCTCCTGAGCCTATGCCCTATCTTTCTCTACATTTGTTTCATTTGGACAAATTTTCTAAGCTGTAGCAGTTTTTTGTCCCCACCACCATGTGGCGCTTTTATTACTAAGCACATAGTATTTCTTGCCTTTAATTGTCTAATTTTCATTAACTTTCACTTTTGTATATCTTTCACTTTGTTTTAGTTACCATCTTCACCAGTAGAAGGCACACTTCCATCCCCTTTTTATTATCTTACTAGTATCTAGCCTCCTTTTAGTAGTTCTACTAGCATCTTTTCTGGCCATGAATATTTTCTCCACACTAGAGTCCTGCATGGGTCGATTTGTACCCGACTCTAACCCGACATGTTTCAACCAGCACTTGAAATGGAAGGAAAGTAAATCAAGTTTTAATGCAATTATGAAAAATAAAATAAAATTGTATCTCTAATGACAATTATATCTTTTATATAGAAAAATGGACATATCTATATTCTTTAATATTCAAATATAGTAAAACTTCTGAATAATGTACACCTCATGATCATTGAATAGTCTTGCATCGGGTCAGGTTGTCCCTAATTTTCTTTTTTCGGGTCGGGGTGACTCTAAATCCCTTTTTGTGGGCTGGGTTTACTCTAGAATAAATCTTGCAGGTCAGACTTAGTCGGGTTGTGAAGATTTTCACAAAGAGTTTGAACAGAACTATGTTTCAGATGAAAATAAATACTTATTTGAATATGAATGAGTATATATTCAATTTGATGCATGGGAAATAAAATGTATATAAGAAATGTGATCATTGATTATTCTTTCTTTATGGCACAGTTAAGAACCATTTTTTTCTTTCTCAGAATATAAAATATATTGCGAACATTTCATTTTTGTACACTCAAAAATGCATGTTTTCACTTGAAGAATTATTGCTGATAAATTTTTGTTACGCGAGATACGAAGATTTCTTTTAGATTAATTTACAGAATATTTAATTAATGAATCATTTAATGAAACCTTCTAAAAATAATCTCATGATTAGTTATTAATAATGGAATATAAATAGTTTAAACTGAATATTTGAATTTTAGAAAGAAAATAGAATTTTATTGAAAAATGAGTACTAATTTTAGCTAAATGGGAATTAATTTGAATTTAAGGAATTAATTTAATCGTATTAATAAAGAGGCAATGTACGATGACGTAACAGTCAGCAATCAATTTTAGTTTGCTGAAGTACCATACATTGTAAATTCTTCTTCTGGGATTGAAATCATGTATATTATTTCTGTTGTCAACATCCCTTTTTCTGCAAATTTACGAAACGCACAACAACGAATGAGGTATCATTCGAAAGGTTTTTGAAGCGGCTTCTGGCATAGTACCCTCACATTTTCTTAAAACATGTTTTTGATTAAAAATTGCTGTTAATTAAAAATTAAATCTGCATTGTTTTCATAAATGTAAGGTTTTCCTCAAATTATTAGTGACAAAAAAATAAAATATCACATTATATGATGCTCAACAATGATTATAAAAAATAAAGAGTATAAAAAAATAGTCTGATTTCTCTGCATGGGTTTATTTTATTATGGTTGAAAGCAAAATAGAAATTCAAATGTTTAGAAGAAAAATACACTATCAATTGATTGAACAATGATATTTCACATGTAGAATAAAAAATGTGCTTTGTTATATTAGATTAAATTGTATTTTAAATGCATTCAATTTATTTTATTTTTTTCATGTTTTTCAAGTAACAGGTGACGTCATCTTCTGTTGCTGTTAAAATACGACTATTAATATTTTTCTGGCACGTGCCTTTTGTTTTGCTATCTTCAATCAGTTTTTACTGTAACTTTGATGGAATAAATGAGATGATATTCTGGCTTGACTAACGTTGTTTGAAGATATTTTCTCCTTAATTTTTCTTTAGAAGTTTAAACCTTCATCTAAAAAATATTTGATTTAAAAATTACTATACTGTATTGCGAAATCCTCGCACGGGTCCACTGGTCATATATTTCTGTTGTCAACATCCCTTTTTCTTTTCATGCAAGATCCACAATGATGAATGAGGTATTCAAAATGTTTTTGAACTGGCATGACGTAGTACACTCACATTTCGTTAAAACGTGTTTGATTAAAAATTAATGAAAAAAAATATCGGCATTGTTTACATAAATGAAATTAAAGGTTTTTCTCAAATTAGTGTTGCCAAAAAAATAAAATACTGCATTATGCTCAACAATATTTATGAAAATAAATAAATAATAAATCTTACAAAAAAGAAAGTTTGACAACTCTTCATGAGTTTATATTTATGATTAAAAAGCAAAATTTAAAATGTTTGGAAGAAAGATAAAGGGTGACAATTTTTGAACTATATGAAATAAAATGTAAATTATTTAAAAACTACTGAGTGCACAAACTTTATTCAACATGTAAACGTCACTACAGATATTCGGATTTAGGTTATGACATGTTCGATACGGCTGCCATCATTGGCTATGATGTGGCGCAGACGAATAGCAAAATTCTGTATGACCCACTGAAATGTCGGAACATCGATGCTGTCGATGACCTCCTGAATAGTAGTTGTCAGCTAAGCAATGGTTTTGGGGTTATTTCTGTACACATTGTCTATAATGTAGCCCCACAAAAATGTGTCACATGTGTTCAGATCCGGAGAATATGGTGACCAAGCTAGTCCCATTCCAGTGGCTTCTGGGTACCCCAGAGTCAGAATGCGGTCCCCAAAGTGATCCTCCAGGACATCAAACACTTTCTTGGTTCGAGGGGGTCGAACCGACATTGCCAACACTGTCATCACAAACACTACCAGTTCTCTCAAACTTGCGAATCAAATTCTTGATTGTTAGCACACTTGGACCGGCTGTTTTCAGCTTGTACTTGGTCGCAAACTGCCTTTCAGCCGCAATCGGGCTGTTATTGCTCGCATAGTAGTAGCCTTCACAAGCGATATATGTTCAGGCATGCTGTACTGTGACATTTTCACTTGCAAATGGCCGACAGCAACAAGTTGCGTGTGCATGCGCATACAAATTCCCATCATGCCCTGTGACCAACCACGAAGTTTGAACTTCATCACGCAAACCGTTCAGGAGTTATGACGGTTTAATTTCATATAGTTCAATAATTGTCACCCTGTACCATCGATCAATCACAGCAGTGGTATTTAATATGCTGCCTTAGTATGCTTTGTTATACTAAATTAAATTGTAATTTATATGTATTTCTATTTATTTTTCTTTGTCCAGTGTTTTTCGCTAAGTATATTGCATTATCCTCTAATGCAGTTTTTTTTTTAAATAGAATTTTTATTTTTGTTTTCCTCATATCTTTTGCTATCTTTGATCAATTTTGACTGTAACTTTGATGGAATAAATGAGATAATATTCTTGCTTGACTAATGTCATTTGCAGATATTTGTTTCCATAATTTTAACCTGCATCTAAAAAATAGTTATTGCTGAATTATATTACATTGCAGTACGAAACCTCTGTATGAGTTCACTGGTAGCATCACAATAAACCTTGATAAAATTATTACATTTTAAGATAAGGCGTTAGTTTGTTCTAAAAGGAATCCTTTTCACAAAATTAAAATAGATGGGATTGAGAAAGTGATTTTTTTTTCATTTCTCAAGTTTTCTTCTCTAGAAATTCAGTTTCATAGTTCCAAGGAAAAAAAAAAGGGGGGGGTAACTAATTGTTTTTTAAGAACAGTTGTGTAAAGTTTTCCTTGTTTTTGCTTGCATAATCTTATTGGTAAATATTAGAATATAATTAAAAGTAAAAAATAGAAATTTTAGATTTTTATTTTTATTTTTAATAGAGTAACATTGATCAAGTAATCCTATCTGGATCTGGAACTAGAGTTCCTAAAGTTCAACAACTGCTATTAGAATATCTGAAGAAAGAAGAATTGGGCAAAAGTTTAAATACAGATGAATCAGCTGCTCTTGGT
Source organism: Maratus michaelseni (assembly GCA_963931845.1). Lineage (NCBI taxonomy): Eukaryota > Metazoa > Arthropoda > Arachnida > Araneae > Salticidae > Maratus > Maratus michaelseni. The sequence goes on along the minus strand of OZ007587.1, from coordinate 179,528,228 downwards.
GCTGCTTATCAGGCTGCTTATCTTAGTAAAGGATTTAAAGTCAAGACATTCTTAATAAAAGATGCAAACATTTATCCTATTCAGGTATCAATTTTTGTATTTTAGTTCTAGTATTATTTTCAAAATTTTTTGTTCTAGTGTTAGCATTAATTTATTTCAATTGAAAGTTTATTTAAGTGTGGGAACATCAAAACAAAAATAGTGCATCAAAACTATAATTTAAGATTATTTTCTAGTTCTTTTTACTTATTTAAAAATGAAAGTTTGGTGTACATTAAACTCCATTTTTAATATCTTAAAGAAGAATGTAATACTAGTCAATATGCTAATTAAATACTGTTGTTATTACATTGTGAGATATCCAGTACTTGATATGACTTATCTGGCATTTAAGATGAAAATATAGGGAAAAGGAAGGAGATTGACAATGATTATAATTTTCATTTAGTGTTTCATTTCATGAGATATGAAAGTGTAGAGTTATAGTGTGTGCATATATATATATTTTTTTTTTCATTACGTTACAAAATGTTTGAGTTTTATTTAAACTGTTGCCTTAGCTTTTCATTCTTTAATTTCAAGTAACGTTTTATGTTAAATTTAATCTATAAATTTATTTTGCTTTGTTCAGATACTTTCTTATAGTATATTTATATATCGTTCACCCTCTCACTGACAAGCCTGTGTTAATACGTTCACTAAGCGACTAGTTTCACTGCAATACAAGTATTTTTTAAATTAATATAATTCTACAAATATAATGTAGTTTTAATACATTGAGTAATAATTTATATTCTCAAGATTTACTCATATATATATATAATTAAGATTTTTATATAATTTTGGAATAATCACCTTTTTTTTTAGCATTTAAATTAAAATATAGAGAAAACATCATTACAATTTAGACCTTTTGCTGGACAGTCAGAGGGTTAAATTTTTGACCAGCTTTAAAAATTCCCATTTAGCAGCAAGTAACAATTATAAAATAGACTCAAATATTACAGATTAGTTGTTCCTTAAGGCTGTTCTCAAATTTAAACGGCCTACTTTCTGTCACATTTCTTATTTTTAACACTTTCCAACCTAGTTGAAAACTGTTTATGACTTCGGTTTGTCTGGCCATCTGTCCGTGCTCTAACTCCTGTAAATATGCTTGGATTGCCCTGCAATTTTTATATGTTATTGTCGTTATGCATGTTCCCTATTTCAACTGAAGTGTGTAGCACTTAGTTTTTTTACAGGGACACTCAAAAGAATTCCGTTACATTACGGTCTATGGGGAAAAATCATTTGCAGTTTATTTTGATGATGTTACACAATTTCAAACACATTGTAATTGATATATATCACTAAGGTGCATTACAAGAAACTTAATATCGAATATGGTGTGCATAGCACTTATAGTTACTTTACAGGGACAGTTAAAAGAATCGTAAAAGTACAAAAAAGCGTGCATAGAAATTGACCTCAGCTATCCAATGCAAAAAAAATCATTTAAAAATATTGAAATGCAAACAAGATATCTTAAAATATTTCCTCCATAGGATTAACATTAGCGATCCTGTGTTTTCGTCTGAGTGAAGTAGCCTCTTAACGGTTACACGAATGCAACTGGTTTAAAAAATGGAAAGACAGTGGCAAGGGCGTCATTTTAATTTTATTCAAACTATTCAGCTTTAAAAATGCACTTTTTAACACTTTCCAACCTAGTTGAAAAGTGTTTATGACTTCAGTTTGTCTGCCGTATGGCCGTGTAACTCCCGTAAATATGCTCGGATGTCCTGAAATTTTTACATGTTATTGTCGTTATCTATAGCATGTTCCCTATTTCAACTGAAGTGTATAGCGCTTATAGTTTTTTTACAGGGACACTCAAAAGAATTCCATTACATTACGGTCTATGGGGAAAAATCATTTGCGGTTTACTTTAATGATGTTACACAATTTCAAACACATTGTAATTGATATATATCACTAAGGTGCATTACAAGAAACTTAATATCGAATATGGTGTGCATAGCACTTATAGTTACTTTACAGGGACAGTCAAAAGAATTCTGTTACATTATGTCTATGGAGAGAAATTGTTTGCAGTGTAATTAAATAATGTTTCACTATCTTAAACGCATTGAAATTTCTATATATCACTAAGGTGCATTACAAGAGGCTTACTACAGAATATTGTGTGTATAGCAGTCATCGTTCATTTACAGGGATACAAAAGAATTCTCTACTGTCTGTTAACAATAATTCCTGGAAGTGCGTTTTAAGTTGCTGAATGCGATTTTAAATTTAACTCACTTTTACTTACCCATCATATGTAGTATAGGGTAAGTCTTGTAATCGTTTTGAAAATCGGAAAAAAAATTTTGACGGATTTACATGTTTCAGACACTGGAGATTCCAAAAACATATTTTAAGAAAAAAATTTTTGCCGTCCGTCTGTGTGTGTGTCTGTAAACGCTCTATCTCCCGAACAAATTGAGATAGAGACTTGCCATTTGGTATGTACTTAGTATGTAATAATGGGAAGAAGCCTATTTCATTTCAATAACCTCGATTAACCGGAACATTTTTTTCCGGACTCTCGAAATATTCGTTCTGATGAAAGGTATATAAAAATTTTCGAAATTGTTTATTTTAAGGAGTAAATATAAAAGACAATAAAAAAACAAATTTTGCATAAAACATGAAGTCGATCGGATAATTAGTTGCCGAGATATTTGTAATCCTATTTGCCACACTCTTCGATTTTTCATGACCCTGTATTTCATCCAAATTTCACTTCAAATATATATTTTAATTGGAAATTTGAAGCTTAATCAGATGCAATAAACCGCTAGTTAATAGGAGTATTATTTTTGGAGTTATAAGGAAAAACCTCTTTCAAGCAATTCAGTAATCGAGCCTTTTTATGACGTCATCAAGCCACGATTTTATTTGAATATCAATGCATTTTATAAGTAGTTTACACATTTTTATTTTAATATTTTACATTATACATATACATGATGGGTAAGTATTACGGTGGCCCCCAACGACTAGTTTGTCTATTACTTGGTGTGTATAAATTCTGTAGATCCTATACAGGGCAGCACAAAAGTTCGCGAACACATTTCCGTTTATTGACAGAAACTCTAGAATTTTAAACTGTGCTACGCGTTTCCTAACTAAACTAAAATTTAGCATCCTATGTAGTATATATACAAATCTATAGATCATATACAGGGCTGAATAAAAGTATTCAGATATTTTTCCGAATATTGTGTATGTTGGAAATTCCTGAAATTACGTTTTTAAATATGTTATGTGTTTTCCAAATTGTTTACTTAGATGTTATCTTTCACCTTATTAAACGGTAATGATTTGTAAAATTATTTTGGAAGCGTTGGAAAGTGTTACATAATTTATGCTTGACGCATGATTTTTCGTTCTTGTTTGTTAATGCATGGGGTTGGCAGATGCTTCTTTCAGATGACGCTGGCATTTTGAACTGAATTGTCAGATGCGACAGCCCAATAAAGATTGTTATGAGACAATAATCATGCCTGCTGTTGTCATGCTTTAAAAATGTGTCCATAAATGTGCCAGAAAATGTCGTGGGATAAAGTATTTTTTTGAGAATAAACACCATTAAATAATTTTAAAATAAATGCAAATGTTTGATTCGGTAATAGGATACTTAACAGTTTTGGATAATATATATATATATATATTATTTATTTTTTTACCTTTATAACTTCTTTTTTTGCACATATTTTAAATTTGTTAATTTTTTTAGGTAGACTTCCAAAGGGAATATGAATTAGAAGACAAATCTACTGGAATTAAGACAGTGAAAAGAATTTTATTTGGTAGAAATAATGGAATACCTTTAAAGAAAATTATAACTTTTAACCGACATGTCAAGGATTTTGAATTCTTTGTCAACTATGGAGAACTTGGATTTTTGACTGAAGAAGAATTGAAGTATGTAAAATGAAAAACTGCCGTTTTTTTTTAACTTTATCAGTCATAAATGGATTATCTAATAAGTGTAAAGCAGTATTCTAATTCATAGCAATTAAGTAAAATATGTTTAAAATCTTAATTTTTATAAATATTTTATTACAATATTATCTCTAATGATTTTGAATTCAACTATGTTTGGTCACACACTTCCAACTTTTTCTAAAATTAAAAGAAAACTTTTTTTTTATGTCTTATTCTTTTATTTTCTAAAAGTCTTTGGTTTAAACATGAATTTTATAATTTCTCATGCATTTGAAAATTAAAAACCTCCCTTAACCCTTACATGCCACACTTCGATTCAGCATCCTATAATAAAATATCCCATATAATTTCTGTACAAAGTTGAATTAGAAGTCAAACTGTGATAATTTTTATCAAAAATTTCATTTTGTTAATGGAAATTAATCAAAGCATGTTTCTAAAAAGACAACAATTTGAAATTTTGCGCAGTGTAAATTCACATTAGTGTGGAGTTCACAGGTTAATCATAAGATTTCCCCTTTTACATTATTTTACAATGACTGACATTTCTGATCTAATTGTTATGTCATAAAATATTAGACTTAAGATTTTTATTTGTATTTTTTAAATGGAGGGTGAATGAATAAAAATATATCTTGTAGGCTTCAAACATGTTTATGCATATCTCACTTGCATAAAGTTTAATAATTTTTAATAAAATACTCTATTCTAGATAAAATTTGTTTAAAAGAAAATGTCTTAAGCTCTGAGGAAAATCTCTGAAAATTAAATCTGGGTAATTATTTTTTTAAGACCTAATATTCTAGATATGGTCAAATATGAATACCATTTGCACTATTTTGTTTTCATGATTAAAATCTCAACTAACTGAAAATATTCATTCTCTTTCTTTCCTTAATGTTATATTTAAAGGATAGAACATTAAGTCACAATAGCTCAGTTGGCAGAGCATCAGGCTTGTGATTGGAGAACTGTGAATTTAAGGCTGAACATAGCCACATATTGCCTTGTATAGTGATTGCATCTTTTTTTACATTATTAAAAAGCTAACTTTATACAGCCAAATGAAATTTAACATGTTTTAATGTTAAAATTTTTTATATTGATATATATATATATATATATATATATATATATATATATACTTTAGATGTTATGTATATTTTTTATATTTATACTTTAACCTTTACTGTGAAAAATTGTTAGAAAATTTTGTAATCTGTAACTAGTTAAATTTGTACTTAGATGGCAGAAAATTATGAGACAACTGCTTAGAATGTTAAAAATTACTAGATTTTGAAATGATCTGTTATATATTATGTAATCTGAGTTAATGTGAAAATTTAATTTTGAAGCATATTTTAAGAAAATTAATTTTTTTTAAATTTAAACTAAGCTAGCACATGATTTGATTTTTTTTTTTCTAATGTTAAAATAGAGATGCAGAAAATATCTTAAAAACAACTTGCAATAATTAGATAGAAATAATTGTGGCTATAAAACAAAAATACAAAATTAGTCTTAATACTAAATAATTGAAATCTTTGATTAAACAGTATTATTTCTTTTAATATTTTTTTATTACTTAAAAATATCTATAATTGTTTCTTTTTCAGCTATTTGGGGTCTTTAAATATTTCCAGAGTTTCACTAAAAGGTGTGGAATCTGCCATAAGTAAGCATATGGATGAAAAAACTGAATATAAAGGTGTAAAAGCTCATTTCAAAATGGATGAAAATGGAATTTTGAATCTTGAGGAAGTATGCATTGTCAATGCCTATATGAATTTTTTACATTATAAACTTTAGCTTTTTTGTTACTGGATTTATATATACACTGGATGTATGATACTAATATGTATGATTTGATTTTTAAAAAAAAGTATTACATAAACATTAAAAAATTTTATAATGTGAAAATGGCATATTTTGTAAATAAAAGTAGTAATTAATATAAAAGATTAATTTATTAATAAAAATGATTGTAAGTAAATGCATTTTTAGGATTTTATTATAAAGTTTATTTTTAAATTCCCTTTTATCATTGTCATTTATATACCCTATTTACTCATGTATGCTGCTCTCTCATTTAACATGTGCACCCAAAGTTTAATACCTTATTTAAAGAAAAGAAATGATTAATAAAATATGAGAAAAAGTTGCTTGTTCATGTTAATAGTTGTTTCTTTTCATTATACCAATCTTTTATGTGTAATTCTAGTATATTGTTTGTTCTATACCATGATTCTCCCCATTCTCTGCTTTTTGTATTAACTTTATATGCACTGCAAAAAATACTTTTTGTATCAACTCATCTTGATATTACACCCTTTAAATTGCTTAATGGATGCTACACAACTATCTAATGTCAATTAGTGTGTGCTATCTTTACATGCAAATTTTTTCTTATGTGAGGGGGGAGGGTAGAGCAGATACAAATTACTGGGCACATTACAGGTACTATTTATAAAATAAAACAGCAAAAACTAGATATGAACTTCTTTTATGTCAAACAAGTAAAAAAATTAAATGGTTAAAACTGAAATCGTATAAATTGTACAAAAGAATGATGCTATGCAGCACTAACAAAATTCCATTAAATAAAAATTTCTGTATACTAATAAACTAGCAGCAGTAGTGTAGAGTGACTAAAGTAATGAAATGTCAGCCCTCACATCCCCATATTCAGAGATCCCATTGTCAGCTAAAAATAGATATGGGACCAAAGGACTTTTTATTGCTGATGCTAATTATTTTGTGTTCTTCATGAACATAGTAATGTTTAAATGTTTAGAAAATATGTATAATTATGCAAGTTTTATTTTCCAATACTAATTTAATGGTTCACATTTTAATTGGTACCAGAGCCCATAGATCTCCGTTTATAACCGTTATAAAGCAACTCAGAAACATACACAAATGGGGGAATAAAAATCAAAAATTGAAATGTGAACACATATCTGTTTGAATAATAATATACAGTCCCTGGCCAAATTATTAGACGCAGTTGTTTTTATTATAATTTGTTAAATATCTGGAAAGATACATGAGGTTTTATCTTGAAACTTTAGGAGTGTAAACAACATGATAAACGTCTTATATTTCCAAGAAGATTTTTTCTTGAAACCCCATAAGGGGCCGTCAACAAATTGAAGAAAAACGAATACGTTTTTGATAACCCTGCAAAAACCAATATCACAAAATCATTGAAACGGTATCACACGCTTAGGAGGCTTATTGTAATAATTTGGGTTCATTTTTATGAAGATAGCATGTATACTCGAAGAGAAATTCAGGTTTTTATAAAAACAGTCCCAAATTTTACAAAGTTTTTGCTTATAATTTGCAGAGTTTTTAATATAAAAACAAGTTATTTTCAGAAAATATGACAAACAAAATTATACACAATACCCTGCAATCAGAATTAAAAAAAATAATAATTGCATGAAAAATGAGCAGGTTTACTAAATATTTTTTCACTGCACATGCGCGAATTCAATCAAAATATACTGTGCATAATATATTAGCTAAATATATAGACCAACTTTTATGAAAGTCTCAAAAACATAGCTTGAAAATTCTGATAGTGATCGTCGATAGAATAAGCTCGAAATTCGCTGTTCCCAAAAGGAAGCAAAAAAGATGAGGGGTTGTATCCAAATATACTAGCTTATGAAAGTTGACATAATAAGAATGAAGTGTTTCTCATTCTATATTTGATACAACCCCTCATCTTTTTGCTTCCTTTTGGAAACAGCGAATTTCGAGCTTATTCTATCGACGATCACTATCAGAATTTTCAAGCTATGTTTTTGAGACTTTCATAAAAGTTGGTCTATATATTTAGCTAATATATTATGCACAGTATATTTTGATTGAATTCGCGCATGCGCAGTGAAAAAATATTTAGTAAACCTGCTCATTTTTCATGCAATTTTTATTTTTTAATTCTGATTGCAGGGTATTGTGTATAATTTTGCTTGTCATACTTTCTGAAAATAACTTGTTTTTATATTACAAACTCTGCAAATTATAAGCAAAAAACTTAGTAAAATTTGGGACTGTTTTTATAAAAACCTGAATTTCTCTTCGAGTATACATGCTATCTTCATAAAAATGAACCCAAATTATTACAATAAGCCTCCTAAGGGTGTGATACCGTTTCAACGCTTTTGTGATATTGGTTTTTACAGGGTTATCAAAAACGTATTCGTTTTTCTTCAATTTGTTGACGGCCCCTTATGGGGTTTCAAGAAAAAATCTTCTCGGAAATATGACGTTGACCATGTTGTTTACACTCCTAAAGTTTCAAGATAATTCCTCATGTATCTTTCCAGATATTTAACAAATCATAATAAAAACAACTGTGTCTAATAATTTGGCCAGGGACTGTATATATATATATATATATATATATATATATATAAGAAAATTGCCTTATTGGCAGAGTTCTTCCTTTGTGTGTCTGTGGGGGTCCAGAATGGCTAAAAGATATTAATAAAAAGTACTTTTCATTCCAAAAAAAATTTTTAATCTACAGATGAAGTAGATTTTTTAATGTTTTAAGGCCTAATCTCTTTGTAAATTTTATGATATTTTTCTTTGGCAGTTTTCCATATTTAGGCTACCTGATCATTTTGTGATTGGAGTTCTTTTCTATCCTTATGGCATGCAAAACATAACTCTTAAAGTATGATACATTTTAAGTGAAAAAGACATTTTATTCAAAATGTTGTTCATTGATTATTTTGTATTAAGAAAATACTGATTAAACTGAATAAAAACATACTTTTAAATTAGTTGGTCTTCCATATATAGAGTTCTTATTATTAGTTCGTATTATATTAGTTTTCAGTAACAATGCTTTGTAAACAAATGTGAAAATGATATACTCTTTCACAAAAACATTTGCTTTTACTAAAATGCTTTCTGATCTAATACCATTTATATAAAATTAACCTGGAAATATAAGTTTTCAACTTAAGGCATATATGTAAGCAAAAAAATAATTTTTTTTAAAGCAATTATAATTATTAAATATGCAAAGCAGTTTTCATAATTTAAATTCCTAAGTCTCATTAGTTATCACCAATATTTTCATACATAAAGAACGTTAAATTGATGTATTGGTAATAATGATAGTTGTACTTAAAATTAACACAAAAGAACATATTAAACCAGATTTTCCTTTTAATTACATTTAATTTAGTAAAACATTATTTTAGATTTGAAGAATCTTTCAAATTAAGTTTGGGAAACTGTAATCTCAATTTGAAATTATATAATTAAAGGATTTTTGAATTTGTCTACCTCATACTATTAGCGCACATGTACAAAAAATATTATACTATCATAAAATCATTCAACCAACAACAGGCTTTTGCTCATTTGTTTTATTAATTACAGCCTAAGATATGTAATAGACTCATGCCTATTCTCTATGAGAAGAAAAATTATATACAAGAAAACCTTAAAAGACGGAAATGTTGGGGTTCAGGAAAATTTGTTTTAGACAGGTTTCCATCTTAGCAGGTACTCTACCCATTTAAATTGTATTGTATTTTTTTGCTTAGACCTTGAAATTTTCCTGTTTAAGGCAGGATTCCATTTCAGTAAGGTTCTGTTTTGACAGGTTTTACTCTACATAAGTAACTTAACTGTAATTATGATTTTCTAAATAAATCAATTTGTCTGGTAGATTTTCTATACATTCATTTTATATTTTGAAAAATATTTTTTCTAATAATTCTACCATTTTTAATTTTTTTTTTTACGTTAAAATTTGTTTAATACATGGTAATATGTACTTGATATATTGTAGGTAGAAGCTGTGTTCGAGAAACCAGAGGAAGTATCTGCAGAATCTAAGCTTGAATCTGCCTTCACTAAGCTTGGAAATACAATTGGTAGATTATTCTCTGGTTCTTCTGAAGAGAGTACATCTAAAGAAGGAGAGACTACAACACCACCCCCTGATGACACTACAGCTGAAGATACTAAAGTAAATGAAACTAAAAAAGAGGTTAGATTTTTTTTTATCTTAAATTGCTTAAAGTTTCTAATATTTCACTTAATTAGTGCTAGGAAATTATTTTCTGGATAGATGAATTTTGCATTTATTCATTTTTAGCTCATTAAAATGAGAATACATTTCCATGAATAACGTTCTAATTGTGAATTTATTCTAATAAACACAACTAGAAATAACTGAAATTTTAGCACTTTTGTTTTAGGATGTTGTTTGTTCAGGATGTTAGCATTTATCAATCTCAATTGTGTGTGTGAGTGTGAGGAGGGTATATATACAATTATTTCTTATGTTTTTAAAAGCTTCTTTTGTGGGAAGAAAGGGAAGCTAATATTAAGTTGTGATTATCAAATTTTTATAAAATATTTTCAGCATCGCTCAATTACAGCCAAAAAAAAAAAAAGATTCTCCTCTTTACAAAATGAATAGTTAATAACATTTCTTATAATTATTGCTGTCTATCATATATAGGTCAAGCTAAAAAGAACCTCAAGACCTATTTAACCCTGGAATGGAAGAATCCCTCTTGTCCTTTTCATTGGAAGTATTAGGAGTCATTGTGACTACTTTAAAATGAGCCTCCACTACCAGTGGCATTCGCGTGACTAGGGTGCGTACCACGTAAAGCCTAAGTTAGAGATGGTATTTCCCCACCCTTTTTAGGCGACAAGGAATCAATATGACTCATTCTTTCATTCCTGGGTTCAAAGGACACTTTCAAAATTTGCTTACTGCAGAAATGTATGTTAAAATAATGTAGGTGTTTTGATGTGAGGTAACTTATTGTACGGCTTAGCATTCAAGCAATTATAGCTGATCTAAGTTATATAAATACAATTTTTTTCATTCAGCTTAATCCCAGAGGCATTCTCAAGCATTTTGTCTCTTCCTAAGATTGTAAAGTTAACTTTCGATTTTGTGAAGAAACATTTGAAAATTAATGGTATATATTTCACTCAGGGAATTTATAAAAAAGCAACTATTGTAGATTCTGAGTAGGGTTGAGCATTATTTAATGTAATAAGATAAATAACTTTGTTATTATGTTAGAACCTGCTACTGGAAAGTCCCTCTCATTTAAGTAACAATTGGCAGAGAAGAACCTGCATAGTCTTGGTTTGTTGTGGCTAGAAATTAGGTTCAAAACTCCACCTTTGACTTAATTTTCTGAAATATTTGCTTTTATTGAAAAATCCGAAAGGTTATTCAATTTCTGAATAAGAACACCAGCAAAGTTTTTGTATTTACAGATAAAAATGACTTCAGGAATGTATCAGAAAAGAGCCAGTTTGGATTTGAGAACAAACACTCTAAAAGAAAAACATAGATGCGAGAATATAGTTTTCACAAAAATGAGCTAGTTTAGATAAAAATTTAAACTATATTGTCTATTTTTACAAGTAGGTTTGAAGCTCTGCCTTAAAAGGAAGGAAGGAGAAAACACAAGCAAAATTTTTCAAAAGCCATCCACATGCATGAAGCTATTCCCATCCAAGCATCAAGAAGAAAAAAAAATAGAATTCTCTCTGCATATTGCATATTTCCATTGTAGTGAGAAAAGTTTCAAGAAACCGAAATAACTGTTTAACCATGTATGGGTCCTCCCTAATAAATGATATTCCCTAAATAAATGCTCCCTAATAAATGATATTCCCTAAATAAATGCTCCCTAATAAATGATATGATGTTTAATAGTGTTTGGTAATATATGTGTATATATAATAAATTAGTGCCTTTTCTTTTTCTCTTCTTTTATGTCATCCTTTTATTTTATGTGGAAGTTGTAATGATTAACCATTAATATCACAAAGTTCTATTGGGTACCTAACTTTTATTATTTCTTCAGTTACATAATAATCCTTTTCTGTGTGATGCATTACCAGGAGAGGCGTGAACAGTTTTAACAACTCATGATTGCAGGACAAAGCCCCCTTTTCACTAGTTTCGGCCATTTTTATTAATGTATTTCTAATTTTTTCTAGTAGAGGGGGCTAGTGTGGAGAGTAGGCATTAAATCATTAATGATTTTTTTTATATCTGAGCCAGTCCTTGCAGATCTTCCGGGAATAGCTTTAGCACATTTGACTACAGAAAGAAGAAAATTGGGCTTGCTTCATCACTTTTCATCTTAAAGTTAGTTAGAATTTGAACTCTAATAGTAATAATTGCTGGGCTGAGGATGGGGGCGGGGGGACACATCAGGTACAAATTTAGCTTTGAACATTAGAATTTAAAGTTGGAAAAAGAATTTGGGATTGGTTTTATTATTCTTTCATATCTCATCCTCTTCACCAGGGTTGACACAGTTTTAACCATGGTTTAAACCACCATTTAAACCAACTGGGTTTTTTTTTTCCTCAAAAAACCAATTGGTTTTTTCAGAACAAATCTAATATAATATTTTCTCTTTTTTGTAATTTAAGTATTTCAAATTATTGATATAAATCATTTCTATTTTTAACACTTTATCTCATCAGTCAACATGAGACATAGTGAGTCTAGGTCATGTTTTTTCATTTAGTTTTACTTAAAGTCCCTACATCATAAGGGCCTTATAAACAGTGGTGTAGTCATTAAAAAAAACTGAGGGTATACACTAGAGCAGGGATGACGAACCTTTTTATATGCACGTGCCAAAAATTAAATAATGTCTACCAACATTGTTAATGTACCAAACTATACAAAAAAATATTGCAGCATTATGCCCGTTATATGAATTGCTGGTCAATAAAATCTGTTGCTTTCATGCATTAAATATCTAAAATGAAAAATTTAAATGTGATTTTTCTGCACTTTGAATACAGCCTTTATTTGTATGAAATTTTAATTCAGAAATAAGATTTATTTAAGTGGCCCATACTAATGTAATAATGTTAAAGTGCAATTTTTTTTTAGTGATTTTTAACATATCATTAATGCAATATCTAACTTATAATAATGCAAGTTGTATAAAAAAATATACTAATAATTTATTAATCAGATTTGTGATTCAGATAGAGAATTGCTGGTGAGTTATAGGCAGGACTGTAGTGGGTAGCTGTCCGGGTACCCGCCCAGCTGTCTGCCCGGACTGGGTTTTTTACAACCCTACAGGGTTGTAGTGGTTAGCTGCCCGGGCTGTTTTTTTTTAAATCCTTGGTTTTTTACAACCCTGGTTATAGGCCAACTAATTAAAAGTCAGTTATCAAGCCTAATTAACTTCCAACATGGGGTTAATGAGGAAAGGGTTAAGTCCTTGCCTCTAACTTCTGGGGGTCAGTTAAACAGGGCTTCCAAAAGAAAGGAATTGAGATCATGCTCCTGGGTGTGGAGGAAAATAGAGCAATTAAAATAATTAAGAAAATTAATTATTTAAGTAAAAGTACTAAAATTAGTTCTGGTTGTGAATTTTGAAGACCTACGTCTTATGAAGAGATTGGACAAAAGTACCTGAAATAAAATACTTAGATAAGAATAACCAAGCAACCTGCTATAACCAGCTAAGTCAAAAATTATGTCTACTCTATGCCAGGGGTGCAGAATATGTCCGATCCGGCGATCTAGGATTGGGGAAAATTTTAGCCATCTGGAGAAATTTTGTGGGAAAATATAAAATTGATTTCGATTTAAAAAATGAATTGCATAATTTTCTGAAATAGAAAATTGCGGTTTTATTTCGCGATCTTTTGTCGAAAATTTCAGGTTTATTTCACCCTTGCCAGAAATCGCGGTTTTATTTTGCGATCTTTTGTCGAAAATTTCAGGTTTATTTCGCCCTTGCCAGAAATCGCGGTTTTATTTCACGATCGTTTGATGAAAATCACAGTTTGATTTCGTGATCGTCTGATGAAAATCAGTTTTATTTCACGATCGCCTGATGAAAATCGTGGTTTTATTTTGCGGTCATTTGACGAAAATCCCAGTTTGATTTCACGATCATTTGTCGAAAATTGCAATTTTATTTCGCTGTCACTTGCCAAAAATCGTGGTTTTATTTCGCAATCGTTTGAAGAAAATCGTGGTTTTATTTCGCAATAGTTTGAAGAAAATCGTGGTTTTATTTCGCAATAGTTTGAAGAAAATCGTGGTTTTATTTTGCAATCGTTTGAAGAAAATCGTGGTTTTATTTCGCAATCGTCTGACGAAAATTAAAGTTTGATTTCGCGATCGTCTTACGAAAAACGTGATTTTATTTCGCTGTCATCTGACGAAATTCACGGTTTTATTTCGCAATCATTTGACTAAAATCGTGGTTCTCTTTCGCGATCACCTGACCTAAATCGTTATTTTATTTCACCATCGTTTGACGAAAATTACGGTTTTATTTCGCGATCATTTGACGAAAATCCTGTTTTTATTTCGCGATCGTTTGACGAAAATCCCGGTTTAATATCGCAGTTCCTTGTCGAAAATTGCGATTCTATTTCGCGATAGTTTGACGTAAATCGTACTTTTTTTCCCCACAATCACTTGACAAAATTTGTGATTGTTTTCTGCAGAAATCGCCGATTAGATTTTAAAATTTTTTAAGAAGCGGAAATCTGCCGTTCGGTGGGCAAGTGACATCCCTGGAAACAAAATGGCGCTAAAAAATCGGATTTACTGCTACATGAAAAATAGAAATCGCTTCTTTGGTGATCAGATGCATTGCATAAAGTCGCCAATTTTTTACATTTAGTCAACCTGTGGCTGGTGGCGATCAGGTATTTTAACATTTCACAAGAAAACATCACAAAAAGTGAGTGTTTCAAACTCTTAAGAAAAAAAATATTAAAAACCTCTGCTCAGCTTAAACAATTTAAACAAAGAATATGTGAACCAAAAATTGTAAAACATATGAAAATACTTCAGTAGTACCCCATCTTTAGAAAAATAATTAAATCAAGAAGATCCCACACCACCATCGGTGGAAAATATTAAAAACTTCTGCTCATCTTAAACAGCTTAAACAAAGAATATGTGAACTAAAAATTGTAGAACATACGAGACAATGTTTCAGTAGTAAATTCATTTTGAGCTCTACCCCATCTTTAGAAAGAGAATTAAATCAAGAAGATCTCACATCACCATTGGTGGGAAAACTCACTACAAGCTCTCACTGAATGGATGAGCAAGAATTTAAATTTAATAATGAGAAAAGTCTTCTTAATCAGTGGACAACTTTGAAGAAAAACATTCTAAAAGAAGCTGAATTTAATTTTAAAATAATCCCGAATTCTGAAAAGAAACCACCACTTCTAGATCAAGACGGCGGTATTATAAAAGAAGCTTTTACCAGTCCTGATGTGTACGCTGATGTACCAGAAATAGTTTACCTCCTTGAAAACTGCTTGAAAATTTGCAGTGAATGTGTTTGAGAATCTGTTGTCTCTATTATTGGAAATCACATTTATAAACGAACCCTAAAATCTGATTCTCTTTCATGAAATGTTTATATCATGGAATGGACCGCCAGTACATAAAGCTACGGGATTATTAAAAGCATCCTTAAACAGACATAATTTTCATGGTGGAAATTATCATTTTACTAGATTTTCTCCAAGAAACAGACTCAAGATCTACAAAACATCAAAAGTGATTGACAACATCCACAAAGACAGTGGAAGATAAGTTTCTCAATAATTGACAATTTATCAGAAAAGGTAATCAAAAACATTGTATTTGTTGGTTAAAATTGTGCATCTATTAATAAATATTAAGCATAAGAATTAGATTAAAACTTACATGCATTAACTTACCTTTCCAATAACTAGACATGTTACAAGTTCAGTCTATAGGTTTTTAAAGAGGTGATTTATATATTGAAAAATTTTCTATACCTACTGTAATACAGAATTTATCTTGGGGAAATTTTCATATGGATTGGGGGAAATGTTGGGAGTAAAAACATTTTCTGCACCCCTGCTCCATGCATGGATAGCGTGTTAACCCGTTAAAAATAAGACAAAGAAGTAATTAACATAGAACATAGATTCATTTACAGTTACACAGAAAATGTAAAAAACACTAAGAAATTAAAAATAACTTAAAAATAATTATTAAAAGTTAACATGAACCATTTTCTGGCAAGGCTTAAAGTTATGTTATAATAAACATAATTACTCGCATGCTATCTCTGTGCGTAAAATTATAAATTATTGCATAAAATTAAAATTTTTAAAAAAGTGAAAGAATGACAATTCTCATAGCATGCAGATGTGCTCCCTCCACATTTGATAAAAACACAAACATTAAATAAAGTACACATGAAAGGAGAACTATAAAAGTTTACCTTTCATCGTTTACGTAAAAGCCATCTCATTCTTTTAAAAATAGAATCCATGTTTAATTATCAATTCATACACATAGAAGAGGGGGCGGGGTCATCCTTGCTTAGTGGATTCTTAACCACAAATACATCCTTGTAAAAATACAGGGATAAAAATATTGAATCGGTAAAGCAGTCATAAAAGCTTAGTATGTAATTTTGCTATATTAAGCCAACAAAATAGTTAAATAAGTCTTAATGACTGAACTTCTTCAAATGGAGACAAGGAAAATAACTTTGAAGCTTATAATACATGTTCAATGAAATAACTCAAAATAGTAATTCTTGAAGTTACATGAAAAAAGTTTCACATTTTACTACCTGAGCAAAATTGATTCTATCTTTTCTCTACAAAAGCAAAATTCTCTCCAAAAAGGTAAGTTCTTAGCCAGTGTCTAAAAAATATTGAGCGGCTTACTCTCCTGTATAGAGATGCTCACTGAGTGGGCCTCCAGGCAAGAAAAGAAGTCACCTATACGTTCACTTTCCATTGGAGCACTGACCCTATTTGCTGGTAGCAGGCTCTACCCAAGGAGAGGGCTGCAGCTCACATGATTGGACCACCACAGTCACCCTGCATCTGGACCCCAATAAATCATATATATCTCATTAAAATGACACTATAAGGAATATTAATTGTGTGTCTAGGACCATAAAACTGGGACTGGCTGGTCTACCAGAGCAATAAAACCTAATAACTAGATGGTCTATTTTTCCATCACTGGATACACAAAAATACATTGTTGCATATATATATATATATATATATATATATATATATATATATATATATATATATATATATATACATAGAACACTTTTATATACAATATTAATAAATATATACAATTAATAGCAGTGTTGTGAAAAAACCAGAAGTTATACGCTAGAGTCATGAATGTGTATGGCTAGAGTATAACACTATAGCTTTATTTAAGAAACAAAGGATATACGAAGCTTTATTAAAAAATCCAGAGGGTATACAGCATATACCTCCATATACCCCCCACTAACCCCTGATTAATAAAAAAAAATAATTATTTATGAATTCTTGTAAAAATTTGTCTACTAATTTTGTAGAAATTAGAGAGGCCACACCAAGAATGCTTAATATACTTGGTTCATATTTTGTAAATTTTAGTAATATATGTAGCAAAACAGGGTCCACTTATGTTATTGCATTAACTGTCTTGTAAAATTAATATCAAGAATAAAGTTTTGAAATTCTTATAAAAAGGCAAAAAAAAAATACACATTGATACGTTGCATAGTATCACAAAAAAAGATAATTTTCTAATGTATTAATTCATGCAAACATGATTTCATTATTTGTAATTATGTCCACATGTTGATCAAAAATTAATTTATTATGACAAAAAGAAATGTAATTTCATATAAACAATGATTATCAAATTTTGTTTTTTTGTTTGCCACAGAAATTGTTGTACATGTTACCTCTGGCACATGTGCCATAGGTTTGCCATCCCTGCACTAGGGAGTATATGCTATAACTAAGGAGGGTATATGGAGTTTCTTTAAAAAGTCCAGAAGGTATATGGTATACCCCCGTATACCCTCCACTACCTCCCGGCTTAGGACTATCTCTGTGAAGTATGTTGTGTATTTTTTTTATATGCACATGTTTGTATTAGTACTAATACTGTTAGTGGGATAATATTGTTGCATTTTTACAATCAAGAAAATAATAGCACCTTTCATTGTTTGTCACCATCTGACAAGTATCCCTGTTTATTGAAGGGTTGGATATATCAGCTTTAAAGGTAATGCAAAAAGCATACAGAATTTAATTCAGAAATCAAAGTCTGTTTATTCCTCTTGTGCAAGAAATGATTTATTACCTGCAAGCCAATTATCAGTCGAAATTCCTTTTAAAATTCTCATACAATTATAATGAAATATCATTTAAAAGTATGCTATTTAAAAAGCATTTTTTATGAATACTGTATTTATTTGCACTTAGGAATCCAAATTGGATAATACAACTGCTAAAACATCTCCCAAAAACGAAACTGAAACAAAGAAGGAAGTAAAGTATTTAGCTGTCAAGGAGCCTCTAACTTCTGATGTTGTTTTTCTTGATCTATCAATATTAGCAAATGATGAAATAAAAAAATCAGCTCAGAAGTAAGTGAATTTTGAACATTATTTAAATGCAATTTTTGAGTTTATTGCTTAAATTGTTTTAATTTTGAATTGATAGGTACTATTTTATCACTAGCGGACCTGCCTGGCATTCTCCGGGCCCGAGATAACCTAAAATTACCTTACTGTTTTCCAAGATTACTTTAAATATATCATCCTACGCTGATTGTTTTTTCAAAACTTCTTTCCACATGCATAGTAAAATTTAAAAAATAAATTTAAACTCAGACTGCAAGATCACATGCATCATGATAGCAAGAGTTTTTGCCTGCAAAGAAGTTAGGGAATCAACGCTGAAACTTTCCCTCATTAGAATTTTTTTTTAATTTGATTAAAAATTAATGGCCTTATTTTCTTTAAAAATTAATTTTAAACAATTAACAAAAGTCTGTTCCATACAGGGGTATAAATTGGCTGGATAAAGTATAAAGTAAATAATGGTTGTTAAAAATTTCGGCAAAATGAGGCTTTAAAAAAAATTTTAAAAATCAAAATTTGCTGTATGAATTCAAAATAAACTTTATTGAAAAAAGCTCAAAATTTACTATATTGGGCTAAAAAAATTGAATTTGGTTTGCTTTTACGAGTGGATCAAAACACGGGAATTCAATCAGTTATAATGAACAATATGCTTCTTAACATAGTATAAAACAAAGTCGCTTTTTCTGTCCCTATATCCCTATGTACGCTTAAATCTTTAAAACTATGCAACGGATTTTGATGCGGTTTTTTTTAATAGATAGAGTGATTCAAGAGGAAGGTTTATATGTATAATAACATCCATTAAATAGTGGAGAAATACTGTTATTTTTGAGGTTTTTAATGTGATGTCGTAAATAATTTCATTTTTTCCGCTTATACATTGCAAACGCAGGCTGAACCCTACAAGATTTATCAAAATAATGTACTAATTATTGTACACATTAAAAAGGTCTACAGAAAACACAAAGAGATGAAGGTTTTCAAGGTTAACCTGAAGCAAAGCGAGGGAGGGCCGCTAGTCTATTTATATTTTTTATGATGAGCTAAATTCACCCGTTGTCTCAGTGTCCCACTTAACATTACAAAGATATGTAACTTGTACATATTAAAATAAAAAGTACACACAAAAACATGCGATTCCATTACCTAAATGATGATAAAAACTTTATTTAGATTTAAAACATTAACATAAATCGAGCACTTTCGGCTGTGAACCCAGCCTTCATCAGGATTTATAATTAAAATAGGTGTTAAAACACAAACGTCGAGATCACATTCTTGTAAACAGTATGTCTCTGTACTACAAGCCTACGGGAGAGTTCAAATCATTCACATTCGTCCAACGGTCTTTTGATACCATTGCATAGCAAAAAAAAAAAGAGGAAGAAAGGGGGGGGGGAATTACATTTTACTGTTCCTTGATTAAATTAAGCCATATACTCGGAATATTATAATACAGTACATCATTGCACACTTTTCCATGCTTATTTATAATTTCCACAGATTTTTGAATTATTAAATCATAGTAATTTCTCATAGCACATATTACTTTAGCATTATTAAATCATAGTAATTTCTCATAGCACATATTACTTTAGCATTATTAAAATCTATTTTAACGTTCCAGGTTTGGTGAAGTCTCGATACAGCAGTCACATTTGTAAACTATTTCAAACTTTTTAACCTAATATAGTAAATTTCGTCCTGCGGGTGTCATTCATGAAAGAATTACAGTTACAATGTTTTAGCCCAATATACTAAATTTAGTCCTGCAATTTTTTTAATGCTTAACTGATTTTGCACTTTACACGATTTTTCCACATTAGTAAAAGGAATCCGGTTTTAATCTTTTAGCCCAATATAGTAAGTGTTGACCTCTTTTCAGTAATGTTTATTCAGAATTCATACAGCAATTTTTAATTTTTCATGATTTTTTTTTTTTTTTTATATATACATTTTTTAGTTTTTTCTCATTTTACAGAAATTTTTTGTCATTCATAAAAGGAATTTGGTTTCAAACTTTTAGCCTAATATAGTAAATTTGTCCTCGGCGATTTTTTAAATTTCAGCAATTATTTATGCAATTTTTAGCGAGTTATTTTATTTTGTTGCAATTAAAAAAAAGTGAAATGTCTGAATTTGAGACTTTGTACAATAATTGTTTAATTTGAATTTTTCATACACTATTCGTCACTTCTTTTTTTTTTTTTATGAATGTTGGACAAATGTCTCAACTTGAGTAATGAGGATGCTCCTCTCCAAGGTTATAATTTCCTTTAATAACTTTTATAATAGGTTGAAAGATTTAGATGATCATGATAAAGCCAGACTTGCAAAAGCCAAAGCTAAAAATTCCCTTGAATCATTTATTGTTGACACAAGAGATAAAATGTACTCAGATGAATATGAAAAAGCCTGTACGGAAGAAGAAAAGGCTAACATAATGAAATCTTTGAGTGAGATAAGTGATTGGTTGGAATATGAATCAGATGATGCCACAACAGAGGTAATATTAAATAACTTTTCACTATTAATGCTCTTTTTAGATAAAATTGTACTTTTAAAAAAAAATACATCTTAGGAAAATTCTTGAAAATCATAATTTTTCTTATTCTGCATTGGGCTTTTTGTATTTCTCATATTCAACTCCTATTTAGTGAATATTTTAATATATATATATAATATAATATTTAAAAAAAAAAAAAGGGGGGGGGGGGGTGCTTGTGAGTATGCGTGCAATTTCCAGGAAAATCCTATCGCACATAGATCAGAGATCTGAAATGCTTTTACTAGAAGAATGTAGTCAGGTCCTTGTGCACTTTGATGGCCAGTTTTGTTTTATAATTATGTTTTATGCTTTTTGTTTTCTTATTGTTCAGTAACCAGAATTGGCAGAATACTGTGTTTACAAATTGAGAAACTAGTTTTTTTTTTTAAATGACTTTTTACTAATCAAATTGCTTTTTTGGTAGCATATTTATAATTGTCCATTCTTATGTCTTACAAGTTTATGGTGTTTAGAAGCTTTTAGTGGAGGAAGAATTGCTGTCTGAAACTATATTTTTAAAACTTTGGAATTATTTATAATACTTAATTTATTCTGAATTATTACCAATATACAGGATATTGTCAAAACATGGCCATACATAAAAGTTTAAAAAATCGAACAATTTGTATTAATGGTGGGCGTGAACTCAGCTGTTGAACATACTTTCATGCCGTTGGCCATATGAACATAGTTTCACCTGGTTGAGTAATGGTTGTGGAAATATGGACTAGAGGTCTGCACGGGCCGAAATTTCCAGGCCCGGGCCCGGCCCGACCCATACAAAAAAAATTTGGCCCGGCCCGGCCCGATAGAAAAATTAAAAGTTCGGCCCGAGCCCGGCCCGGCCTGAACAAAAAAAATATTGGCCCGGCCCGGCCCGATTCAAAAGTTAAAAGTTCGGCCCGAGCCCGGCCCGGCCCGGAAAAAAGTTAAAATCTCGGCCCGAGCCCGGCCCGAGTAAATTTCTACAAAACATAATTTTTACGTCTATTTGGTTAAAAATTTGCCTCGTAGGAGGAGATCTAACCAAACATTTCTATCTTAGCCTTCTTTTTTTTCATGTTTATAATCTACATTTTTATAGAGGTGCCGCAAGCTGGAATGTGTATTTTTTTAATAAATCTCTATTTGTTGTATGTATGTGTTTAAGTTATCATCAATATTGTTAATCCATATTCCATTTATTGAAGTGTTAAAAATCAGAAAAATGCTATACAGTAAAATCTTCTAAGATGGAATTGCATAGGGAAGAAAAAAATGAGTTATAGACAATTTGCCTTCTTATCAGGTGTAAATGTATTATTATATTCTTTTCTTACGTATTAGTATATTCATTTTTAATGGATCAACACATTTTTCAGTTTAAGACAGGATTCCGTCATAAGCAGGTTCTTTTTCACACGTTTTACTATATTTTAATTTAGCCATATTTTAATAAGTGTATAAATCTACTATTCTTTAAAAAGAATAAATTTTAATGTTTAATTATAAAATAATGGCGATTTAAAAATGTATGCATGTTTTGCAAAGATTTTTATGCCAGATCTTATTTTACTGACCTTCGAACGGACCAGGCACGCCGAGACAATGATTTCCATACGGGTCAAAACCAGGACTAAAAATTTTGAGGCGTGAAGACTAGGAAAAATGAAACCAGTCCCGGCTCTGTACGGAAAAAATAATTTAAGGCACGGCCTTATTCTTCAGGAAAAAAGTAAGGCCCGGCTCAGCCCGAGTGCCGTGAAGAAAAATAGGCCCGAGCCCGGCCCGCGGGCCGGGCCGAGTATGGGCTTCGGGCCTTGGCCCGGCCCGTGCAGATCTCTAATATGGACATCATCGGAGAAAGAGGATGTTTATTTGTTGTTTTACTTGAACTCTGATTTTAAAACTGAACATCAGCATTTTTTTTTTTAACTATGCATGATTGAATTGTATCGAGAGGTGATCATCTGTAAAAATTTTTTTAATGAATAAGTAATGATTCTATGTTTGTTGTTTTTGATATTGAAATTTTTAGATTATGATAAAAGTTTAAAGTTTATGTAACTCACTTGTCTTAAGGTTTTTTTTATAATGAGTGATAACTATTTTTTTTTAAGGCTAAATCTTATATAAGTAGGAGCTGTTAAAATATTTTAAATTTTTGATATCAATATGTTAAGTAAATCCTTTTAATATCTAAAAATTGAAATTATTGAAATTTTTTTTGTGTTAAGTATTAGTAAAAAGAAAAAGTTTTTAAGATAAGATAAAGATGTAAGATATATTATTGATCTGATAAATTTTTGAAATTTTTTTTAGGGTTAAATATTTTTTGAAAAAATTGAACCTAATTTTTTTTTTTTGCTGATTTGATAATTTTTAATTATGAAAATTTTAAATTTTCAGTGCTTTTAATTCAGCCAGTAAAGCTAAATGTTGTTATCAAGGAATTTTTTTTAATTTTTTTCCGTATTGTTAAGATAATTTTTGAAACTGTTGAATTTTTTTAAAAATTCTTTGAAGTTAATGAATTTTAATTATAAGTGTTATTGCTAATATAATTCAGCTTTTATTGAGATAGAAAGTGAAATTATTTATAATTTTTTTTTAATTAAACTTATAGAAATTGTCTGCATGTATATGTGTTTGAGGTAAATTTTTAAGAATAGTAAAAGTATTATGTATTTGAAATTTTAAGGAAGTTAAATGGAACTGTTTTTTTGAATATGGAAGGTTAACTTATGAGTATGGTTGACGGAGTTTGGAATTTTTTTTTAAGTGTTAAGATAGCTACAGCCGCAGTCTCTTAAATGTTAAAGTTTTATTTGGGTTTTTTTTTCTGAAGGTGTTTAAACTGTAAAAATGCAATAAATAGTTTTAAACAGTTTAAAGTTTGGCATTTGTAATTGTTAAAGTAAAGGTTTTTTTTGAACTAGTAATATAGTTAAACTCTTGTCTATATACAGTTTTTTTAAATTTGAATTAAATTTAAAGACATAACGTTAAAGTAGAGTTTGATCTAAAGTTTAAATTGTTAAACTCTTGACTTCAATTGGATAATTCCATGTGTTAGGAAAATGGAGTCCTGTGTATTGAATCAAGTGTATTGCTTTTAAATGGTAATGTTATTTAAACTTAGATATACAAGCATTTTTTTTTCAATGGATATATATTTTTATATACACCTTCTAAGAGTTATGTTTAATTTAATAATGGTATCTTCTATGTTTTATGAAATTTTTGTTAAATTTTATTTAAAATATATATATACATTTATTTTTATAGATATTACTTTTATTAAGTTATCAACTTAGGTATGTTTGACTTGCAGGAGGGGTGTTTTTGTGAAGATTAATTTTTCGGGATCGGACATTTCTTTTAAGGTGGTAATTAATGTCAATGTCCTGAAATGTGATAGATCTTTTTGGGAGGATACATCTCCTGCAGATATGGTGAAGACATGCATGTTGAGTTTTTATGTTGAAATTTTTTTGGTTGTTATAGAAGTTTTGTGGCTGTAGTACATCAAGTGTTAGTGTTGGAGTATATCTGATTGTGTAAGGAAATTGTTATATTAAAATGTAAGGAAATTTTTTGTGTTAGAAAGTGTAAGGAAAATGTCTCGGTGACATTGGAAAATTTTGATTTGTGTTAGGAAGTGTCAGGAAATTTTTCAAGAGTTTTAGAGATTTTTTTTTGTTAGAAAACTGTGTTAGAACCGTGTTAGAAATTTTTAGAAATATTTGAAAAATGTGTTAAGATTAATTGGAACTAATTTGTAAGGAATAATGTAGATTGTGTTAGAACTGAATATGCATGTTTTGGATGATTTTAAGGTGTCGTTATTCAAGGAAGTCAAGGATGGTGAATTTTCTGTTATCCAGTATATTGATTAGGTTAAAGGCATTTGTTTTTAGGTTGCAAATGTTAGAGGCCTTGATCAAGTTTCTGGAAGTACCCCATATAGGGAAGAAAATTTTTTTTTGGCTTCAAGTTAGTTGAATAATGTAACATCAAGTTAGTAGCTCTGGCGGATACTGGAGAATGACAGCTATATTTTTAGGTATCTTGTTGTAGTCTCTTGAGGTTTAATAAGATATAACATTGAGGAGGAAATGGCCGGGTATATATATATATATTTAAGATCATTCTGTTTTAGGAAATAAAGTTTCAGTTTAAACAAATGGGGGAGTATATTTTTTCTGTTAGGTCTTTCCCAGTTTGTTTTTATGAGGCTTAGCATAAATGGTGTTGAAAATGACTAGTTTTAGGAACTTTTAAGATTGTGTCAGATATGCTGAGTACTTAAGGTTGAAATTGCCTGGTCATGATTCTTCTTTTGGAGTGTTTTTCTTATGGAAATAAGAGTGTTAGTCTAGATCATGGTTTTGATTGAGCTCCAGGTTTAAATTTGAAAATAGTTTGAAATAGTTGTTATTGAATTTTCAAAATAGTTTGATAATTATCTGTTGGTCATATTCATCTATGTTATGTTGTAATGAGTGGTGTGTAGACTGGGGCCCCAGCAAATGAAGTTGATTGATAGGTTTTTATGAAAGGGGATGAATAAATGGAAGGTACTCATTTAAATTTGTAATGTCTTTATGTTCAGGAATTCGAGATGGAAAAGTGACCAGAAATATGTTATGGATTTAATATTTAAATGGTGCATAAAGTAGTAAGATGGTTTTGGTGGAGCAGAGATCAAATGGGTTGATTTAATTGGGAAAAGCTGTCAGGTCTTGAGTGTCTGTAGGGGAATTCTGTATAGGAATTTATCTGAATAATGTTCCAGTTGATAGTGTCATTGGTTTAGGAAAATGTCATAAATTTTGTTTAGTAAAAGTTTAAAGAAATTCGGTATAGTGAGATATAGAGAGAGTGTTGGATTTTTTTTTAGAAATATGAAGTGATAGGAGTTTTTGTTTGTAAAAAATTTAAGAAAGATTTTAATTCTCTTTGTTGGTATAGTAAAATATGAAAATAAAAATTGTTAAATTTTTTTTGGCTAGTTAAATTTAAAGGGTTACTTCTGTTATAAATTTATGAAATCATTTATGATGTGTATTTATGAATTGATCATTCTAAATTTTGATATAATGGACTTTTTTTTAGGAAAGTATTAAGATACATGGAAATGGTTTATCTATGATAAACTGAATTTTAGCTGATGTTCATGTTTTTGAGAATACATATTTTTGGTGAATTCATGTTTACAGAATATTGAATATTTTTAAATGTTAAGTGTGTTATTGTTTTATATGTGTATTTTATATGTATTTATTTTTAATAGTATAGTATATTTTTAGGTGAGGATTGGAGCCCAGTGAAGGTTGTTTTTGCAGTTTTTTTTGTTATAATGGGGAAGGTTTTTGGAGTGTTGGATTATTGTAATGTGATAATTGGCCGTGTAAGTCTTATGTGGATTTAGTTTAGTTTTTTTTGACTGGAATTAGAGGATAATTGGATTGCAGTTAATATGGTTATAATTGGATAGGTGATCAGGGAGGCTTTGCTGATTGTGCAAATTATTTTTAGGTAGCCTGTTCGGCGTGCTTCTCATGTTGCCAGTCTGATTTTTCATTCGAGTGATAAGAGGGGGGGCTTTGTTGGAAAAACTGGATAGTTTTCCCTCTGCTAATTCTGTTTAGTTCTTATCACTCATTTAAATCATAACTTAAGTGACCTAATTCATCAATTCATGACTTATTATATTTATTCTATTTATTTAACATTTAACAGTTTATTCAGTTATATTCAGTAATTAGTTCAGTCTCATTTGAGTAATTAATCCTTCAGTTCAATAACTTCAGTTGACAATATGAAAGTATATTTTTATTTAAAGTAATTTCATATAGTTTTAAAGTAAAAAATATCTTTATTTAGTTACTTACCTTTTGGCCATATTAGTTATCCCAACTCTCCAGACGCTTTCCATTTTCTTTCATTTCGTTTTTGTTTACATCACGTTTTAGCTTCCTCTATACATCGTTCACGTATGTTTACTCTGATCGTCTCCTCATTTCTCGCGGTTTTCGGCAGATCGATTACGTCACGATACAAGTGAGTACAGCAGCTGATGACAGATGGCTCTGATAATCTGTCTTTACCTGTGACCGTAATCGATCGTCACGTAACCTTCGGGAAGCCGGAAGTGACCTGTTTGCAGCAGGATGAGGAGATGATGTCATCGACTCGGACACGAGGCGGTAAGGTATTTAAGGAAAGAGGCGGTTGTGTGTAGGGTATCTTCTAGCTGGCTGGAAGCCGTCTCGGTCGTTGTTTTAGTGTTTTTGTCGTCTGGAGATGTTTAGTCTGGTGATGTTTGTTTTTAATGAGGAAGTGCTTTTAACTTGTGTAGTGATGTGTCATAGTTAATGAAAGGTGATGTTGTTTTGCAATAAGGTTGGATCTGCAAATGAAGAAACATTTTTCTTTTAAAGAACGCCACATATTTTGTTTTCGGAAGTGAACTTTTGGATTTCATCATGTATTAAAACAACCTGTTTTAAAGAAATAGTTGGATAATAGAACGACAGCTTTTCTGGTGTTATTTCGTACAACTAATTTAATATACATTGGTTTAGTTTCTTGGTGGATAAAAATGCTTTTTATTTAAAGTTAGTGGTGCTTTTCTTTTTATCCTGTTTTTCATGGTTTCTAGACTCTCATGATATTAGCTTTCGTTTTCATCAAAAGACTTCTGGTATTTTTAATAGTTCAGAACGCGATTCCATTTTTAGTATGTTGACACCGTTCTGTCTATTATTCTCGCATCGGTAATTTCGGTAGCCGAAATTACTTGTTACCGTCTAGCTATTTGAAACACCAAATACAGTTATTCGGTTTGGGCTTCAAGGGATAGTACTTTATATCGGAAGATCGTTTGCCATTGGGACTATTACTAAATGTATAGTTAGTACCCTGGAGTGGCATGTTTTGTTCGGCGGTTCAACGTATGATTGTTTCGTGGTCGAGCAGATACGGTTGGCCGTTACTAACAAGTTGATGAATGGAGGTTGTATTTGAGGGGATGAAGTCATTGGATCGGGAATTGAGGAAATATATTGTTTTATGGTTAATTAAAGATTAGTTTTACATTAATGGATTTTATTAAATGTTAATACTTATTTTTATATAATTGAGTTTATTTATTGAGAATATTATTAAAGTAAATTAAATGTTTCTTTTGATTTTTATTTAAAACATTTAATTAAAAGTAATTTTGTTTTCCATTTTAAGTTAATCTGGTAATGAACTTAATTTAATTAAAGTAAATTTGTTAAATGAATTTTTCCATCGGTGCTCCAGTTTTCACATCTTATTTATGAGATGTAAGAGTCTCAATATATATTGTGTAAGTTTTATGACTTCTGTCTTTGACAAATGAAGATAAAAAATAAATATTAATTTGACATCGTTTTTGACTTTGGAATATTGGATATATGTATTTTATTTTGAACTTGGTGATTTGAATAAATCCTGATTAAGTTTAATTCCTTTTGTCTGTTATTATTTCATTTATATTTTAGAAACTTTCAGTTATCTTTTTTTTGTTTTTGAACACTTTAGAACCTTGGTCAATTACAGCATAAATGCACCACTTGTGCCTATGCTCTGCTTACTTCATTTAATTACCTTAGGGTTTAAATATATCAATTTTAAGTTCTTTTTTGTTTTCAAAAATGCAAAATTACGTCAATTCTTCGCGATGGACGGTAGAAAATTTTGCTTTCTGCGATTTTTGAATTTTTAGCTTTTTTTGCGTACCGCAGCGATTTTTCTGATCTTCATGAAAATAATTTGTTTTTAAACTTTTAGACTAATATAGTAAAGTTTGCCCACCCCCCAAGTTTTTTGATTTTTTACTGATTTTTAATAAGATTTTCAATACGATTCTTGGCGGGGTTTCTTTCGTTCTGCTGCGATTTTTTACAATCGTTAAGAAAAAAAATCAGTTTTAAACTTTTAGCCTAATATAGTAAATTTTGTCCGCCACGATTTTGGAAGTTTTTGCAATTTTCAATGCAATTTTTAGCCCCAACCCCCCTTTTTTCTTTCCGCGATCATTTTTTGATAACCACAAAAAGAATTCTGTTTTAAACATTTAGCATAGTAAATTAAATTTGGTCTCCTGCGATTTTCAATACGATTTTTTGCGTTGTTGCGCTTTTGCGCCAAAAAAACGAATTCCTGTTAGAATGTTTTAGCTCTCACTGTAGTAAATTTCAAAGTAACTGTAGTAAATTTCCCTTAAGTAAAAAAGGTTTTTTTTTTTTTTTTTTTTTGTCCTTTTCGTTTTCTTGGTGGTTTTTTAACATTAATAATAAGGAATCCGGTTTTAATCTTTAAGTTTAATTTAAAAAAAAAAAAAAGTTCTCTTTTCAATAAAGTTTATTTGCAGTTACGTACAGTGATTTTTGGAATTTTATTAGCATGGCAGAGATCTGCACGGGCCGAACTCAGGTTGGGCCCGGCCATACTTTTCCTGAAGGATTGGGCCGGCCGGTCTAACTTTTTTCCGTACCGAGCCGGCATTGGTTTCATTCTTCCTACTCTTCACGGGCCGAAATTAAGTCCCGGTTTTGACCCGACCCGTACGCAAATCATTGTCTCGGCGTCCGTTCAAAAAAAATAAATAAATAAAAAAGTATACATTTCTAAATCGCCATTATCCTATAATAAACATTAAAATTTATTCTTTTTAAAGAATAGTGGATTTTAAGGCTTATTAAAATATAACTAAATTAAAATATAGTAAAACATGTGAAAAAAAGAACCTGCCTATGACAAAATCGTGTCTTAAACTGAAAACTGTGTTGATCCATGCATAATGAATATACTAATACGTAAGAAAAGATTATATAATATATTTACACCTGCGAAGAAGGGAACCTGTCTATAACGCATTTTTTTTCCTTCCTGTGCAATTCCGTCTTAGAAGATTTTACTGTACAGCATTTTTCAGATTTTTAAATCTCCAATACATGGAATATGGATTAACAATATTAATGATAACTGAAACATTTACATACAACAAATAGAAATTCATTAAAAAAATAAATATCGCAGGCTACGACATTTCTGTAAAAATGAAGATTATAAACATGAAAAAAAAAAAAAGCTAGATGCTTTTGGTCAGAACTCCCGTACGAGACAAATTTTTAACCAAGTCGACGTAAAAATCAACACTTATAGAAATTAGCTCAGGCTGATGAAATTTTAACTTTTTTCTAATCCGGGCAGGTCTCGGGACAAACTTTTAGCTATTACACTGGGCCGAACCAATAATTTTTTCTATGGACCAGGCCGGGCACGAACCAAACTTAACTTTTATACTGTGCCGAACTTTTAATTTTTATACCAGGAATATATATTCTTTCTATGGGTCGGGTTGACCCATGCAGACCTTTATAACATATTATATAAATTAACATATAATGGGATTTTGTTTTGTGTATACGATTTCAAAAAGTTATTTAACTTGTTACTGATATCATTATTTTGCTATTTGAAATTCATACACAAATTTTATACATAATTTGATTGATTAAATGTTTGACATATTTTGGCTCAATGCTGTTTATTAAACCTTTATCTACTGCATTATGAACTACTGAAAATTTCTTCATAAATATATATTTTTTAGCTGCCATTGTGATAATTAAAGAATATACAAGAAAAAAAATCTCCCCAGTGCGAAATTTAATTTGTTAGAACTAATTAATTAAAGTGGTACTTAAAAGTACCGTCAGTACACTATGTATAAATTTCCTCATAATAGAAAAAAATTACGAATGATATTTCTAATGAAATTTAACCTCTTAAAAATGCTAAATAACCAAAAAACACTCATAAGAAAACAAAGAAATTATCAAATTGACATAATTTTATTTTTTATATAATAAAGGTAGAAATTTATATTTGATAATAATCATAAAAACAATTTTTTTTTTCATTTACGCACAAAAATATATTATTTATATGTACTTATATATTTTCGGAATGCAAAAGCAAATTCACATTCAATACTAACATTTTCAAATGCTCTTGACAGTGTTAGTAAAAAAAATCAATTAAAAAAAAAAAAATCTATAATTGAAATCTATAAAAAAATACGAAAATATATTGCTACACTACACTTTCATAATTACATTATAACAAACAAAAAGTCCTTCCGGCCTGTACCGGGAGGAAAAGGTAGCTTTCCTATATCTTCGTTTTAAAATTTTAGCTAATGTTACACGAAAACAGCAAGTTAAAATGCAAAGAAACGTTTACAAAACATTCGTTAATACTGAATTTGAATAAGAAATTCGCCAAATTATTGAGCAATAGCCAAATTGGCTTCATTTATGAAGACTTATTTTGGTCGCCAAATTTGGCGATATTTCGCCAAATGTCACTAATTTTGGCGAGAATTTGGCGCTAACGGATATGAATATATAGTTTTATGCGTATGATTGGGAAAATTATTACAACAATGAAAAAAAATAATTTGCGAGTAATCGCGTTAATGTGCTGTTTTGTTTCAAAATGTCAGCCACCCTAGAATTTCAAACTGCTCTATCTCAGCCATTTTTTAAGATAGAGGTAAACCAAAAAAATGCTCTGGAATCCTTGTATCAAGGCCTAACACGTAATTATAAAATAAATTTGAATTTTCAACTTTTTTGTATATTTATTTTAGTTTTAAATTTTGAAATGGCCGCCATCTTGAAACAAAATGGCAGACCAAGCTGGCCAACGAACTCGGTCGAGAGATTAGTGACCTTTGTTATGATACATTCCATTTATACTTTTAAATTCAATAGTTTTCATTATTTATTTTACTTAAATTAAATATTTAATCCTTATTAATCATTAATTAAAAGTTTTCATATTAATTAACATTTAAATTAATTATTTAATCGTTATTATTTAAACAGTCAATAATTTCTATCTTTTTAAAATTAATCTTTTTAACTTTTCTTCTAAGATATTATTATTAATTAAATATAACTTCTAGAATTAAATCACTTTTAAAAATCAATAATCACTTGTAAATTAAATTATAATCATGCATTTAAATCTCTGGATAGAGAATTAAAGATTTCCGTTTGTTGACATCGATTCCGGTAAAGTACCGCGATTTTTCTTCTAAGTTAAAATATATAATTTCTACTTTTTAAATATTAATTATTTTTGTTTTAAAATTGATTCAAAAGATTAAACATAATTAATTATGCAGTCTGCCAAAATCCTAGCAAGATTCAACGTAAATCATGGCAGATATGAATTTTTAAACATTTTCTCTAATTTCAATGTTTACTTCGTTTGCTTTCACTATGATGCCTGGCCATTTTGAATCGCATCTTCGTGCGTTCAAAAAACAACAACTTAAGAGGTAATTGTCACCCATTTTGGTGTAGGGGTCGTTCGAGCGGACATTCCAAGGTTAAGGGGTGCATTTTTCAGTGGGGAAAAAGGGGAATTCAAATTTGTTCTAGAACATTCGCGTACGTAAGATCTTAATTTCCGCTACTTGTTGCTAGGGAGTAAGTGTTTTCCTTTCACCAGTATCGTTCGCGTGTAGAGTTGAGTTGTCGCACTAATGCTTTTTAGCAGTTACGGTTGAGAGTTAAGCGGTGCGAAACGAAGAAGAGGAATGTTTCGCCTTTTCTGATTGGATAGTTTGGCTGGTGTTTCAGTTAAACTTGGTAGAGTTTGAATTCAAAATTTTTTTTAGTCAGTAGCTGCTCTCCGTTGACTTGGGATGTAGGTGCAGGAGAGGAAAAAAGGCAGTGTTTGGCCGAAAGGCCAGACACTATGTAAAATATTTGAGTGAAGACAGAGGTGCTGCTGGTATCTTCAACGCCGTTAATGTTCTGCTAAGATTTCGGAGTTTTACTATATTTTTAATCCAGAATATGTCTCTCTAATTAAAAGAGACTATCTTCACCAGCTTCATTTCTTCATAATTCAGCATCAATTCTTCATAACCTAAATGCGATATTCGTATAGATTTCTACAAAATCCGTGCAGATTCCTCTTCATTTAGATATTCAGTGTTTTCCGACTTGAATGGATATTCTGCCAGCGATAAAGATGTCATCCACGTAACATATTAGATTCATCAGTCTGGTGTGTGTAAAGCTGCTATAATAATGCTACCAAGCCATGTGAGTGTTCCTACTCATGCTAATTTCTCCAGCTAGATATGAATAAAGTATTTCACCGTTTATAGTAAGTGCTTCTTTTCATCATTTCATCGCTTCAGTCCAGATTAATTCTCCAGCTAGATATGAATAAAGTATTTCACCGTTTATAGTAAGTGCTTCTTTTCATCGTTCCGTCGCTTCAGTCCAGATAACGCAGAAAAATGAGTATCTTATCAAGTGCGGTTAAAGATCAATTCTGAATATAACTATAAAATAGAACAATTTCTAATTTAACTTAAATTTTAGCATAGACGATTAATTTTAACGAAGATCCTAGTAATCTCTTTTATCTAGAACATTTAAATTACTAATATTGAATTGAACTGAGAAGATTATGATGAAGATAGCTTATTTACTTAAATAATTTGTATGTATTTTATTGAAGTGGCCACAGTTAAACTAGATAAAATGTCTTGTGTGAATAAAATCAATTATTTACTTATATTCCTGTCATCAGCTTTATTTGGGTGAGTTGTATTGTTCTTATTTTCATTTCAGATCTATATTCGTGCATATACTCCAGTTTGAGTAATTTTATCATCAGCTACTCTAAATTATATTTTACTGAATAACTTACATTATATTTGAGATTTCAGTATTATTTTTACAGTTTAATTTTATTTCATTAGTGCTAGGTACTACAATGCAATTATGCTGACTACTATACTTTTTCATCCTGTATTGAGAATTTGGAACGGAATTTAGAGTAAAAATGTATTCTATTATCGGGCTTAAATTTTGATGTATTCCGATCCTAAAGTGGTTGATATATCAATTTTTGAGCATTCATGAAGAATCTCTCTTTGCTCTATCTCCTGAACCAAAATACTCATTACAACCTTAATACACACAATTAGTTTCATCAAAATCGATTTATAAATACGGGTGTTATCGTATGACATAGGTCAGATATATAAATCAACATTTGAACGGAGGGTGGTTTTGGGGTCTGGGGGTCATGATCGGTGAAAATATATAAAAATTTTCCGGAATTGCTTTCCTCCGAACGGCTGCAATAGGTAGCTTTATACTTTTTTGTATTGAAAGCTACCTAAAATACTATAGATAATTACATGGACAAAATGAAAACAAGTTTTTCTCCAACACTACATGTACTGGCGGTACTTATAAGTACCACCGAATAATTCAACCTTAAATCACATTACATAATCTGTTATCTTATAATGATTGCGCAAATAATATTCTAAGACAATACAGAATGAATAAAAAAAATACAACACTTACCTTTGGTTTGATATTATATATTTATAGCAAAGAAAAAATAAGAGCGGCAATCCGTACAAAATGGCAGCAAAAGAACACAATGTCCGTTCGAAAATAGCTTTTTTCCTCGCAAAATTCATCAGCCTAGAACAACTACTGAAATCTATCATGAAAAAGTAGAGTTAAAAGACTGTTTCTAAAACGTACCATCAGAATATAAGTAATGGTTGTTGTGCTATAAAGTTTTAAAGTGATTGGTACTTATAAGTACCGTCAGTAGATAAAGGGTTAAACTTAGCTACAGCCCTTGCTAAGGGAGGGGGTAGCCTCAAACTATAATACACTTTCTATTTCTCATAGACTTGGCAAAAATTAGAAATATAATTGTGAACATTATTAAGCTTTTTACAAATAAAAACTGTTTATATTTTCTAATTGTGGTAACTTGGCAAAATTATAAAACTAATTGGCAAACGTCAAGAACTATCTATTTTTGTTTGTCAATGGGTTGGCAGATACTGAAATTTCACTTACTAATTTAAGGTCCCCTCCCCCTCCATTAAAATCTTGTAGCGATGGCCCTGAAAGGGCCGTAGCGACCCCATGGGGAAGAGTCGGGCAGAGTCAGGTTCGAAACTGGAAAGGGTCAGTTGGGGCTTGTGCCCCAGGTGCCAGAATTTCATTTTCACAGATAGTGAAAATGAAATTAGTCAAAAATGCTCCCACAAACATTAGCTTGCCATTAACTGTCTTCGCTTAACATTATGTGTCCTCGTTTAGATAGATAATGTTAAGCATGTAGATAATGTTTTGTAATTAAGATGAAAATGTTTTTATTTGTAATAATTAAAATTCTAGTTTCGGTTTAAGAAATAAAATGGAATTTTAGTCTTTTCTGGGACCCCCTATAAAAGGGATTTTGAAGTGTAAGTTTTACTCTTTGTATGAGGCTTTTTTGTAAATACTAGTAGAATATGATTTATTTATTTAATGCCAAGTTAGCAGTATTAGTAGTATTTTTTAAAAAAAATGCAAAATATCTTACGTAGTTTGATTATTTTAAATTTCTTAAATGTAAACAAATTTTATACATATTTGTTTTCTTTAAAAAAAATTATAGTTATCATATTATTTACTTATTTTTAAAAAAAGTTTGAGTAATGGTGGAAAAACGATTGCGTCATAAGGGCGGCAAAATAATGCTCGCCTCAAGCAGAAAATTGTCTAGCGGTGGTCTTGGCTTTGGTGTTACAAAGATGTCAATCAAAGTTTGCATTAACAAAAAGCGGTCAGACATTTTAATTCTCAATAAAGCAAAAGAACGAAGATTATTACACGCGAAAAGGACTGTGGGCGGTTTCTGTTTATGTTTACAAGGGAAGTTTGTACCGCAGTTCCCTAATCAGCCAATCATAATTCAGAAGGAAAAATTACGCAGCTTCCGTTTTTTTGCAGGGGAGGGGTTTTATGCTTGCGTTTGTAAATGGGTGCAAAATGAAAGCAGGAACGATAGCGGCATATTAACACGTCCTGTAAATCCAGTTTGATACCAAGTGATATTGTAAACGCTGCTTTATTGGTGAAAGCTCCAATAAGGTCCATAACATAATATGCATTATGCCTAATGAGAATGAGACATGTGGGATTGCTTTTTTTAGTTTTTGTACAATTGATAATTACAATTGAATATTGATTCTTCTTTTAAACAGTTTCTGTAATTTCTTATATTCATTATCTGTCTCTTTCTCGTGTTACAACAATTTTGAAACTAGTAGCTTCAGAAGACAAGTTTTATCCTCTAGAGGAAGCAAGAAATTCCACTTGGCAGTTTTCCATTCAGAATGTTATTTGTAGTTTTTCTTATTTTGGTTAAACTTCATTTTTTTATCTTTAATTCCATTTATTTATTTTTATTTATTTGTTTTTTTGTTTGTTTGTTTTTTGAGCAGCCACAGATCCTCTGGGGATTGCATAGAGAAAGGCCTTAGCGCTCCACAGAGCACAGCTTAAGAACAACCCTTGCAAATGTCAGTTGGAGTAAAAATGTTCTACTAGTTGATAAAACATTAGGATCATTCATAACAATAATGCTTAATTCCTTGATTCAGGCTCAGTTATAAAAATTCTCAACCATTCTAGATGTACATAAAATTGAAATAGCTTTCCTATTTTACCATTCCTAATCTCACATAGAAAAAAATTAACTTTCAATTACTCCTCTTGTATCTACAAATAGAAGTTCGTTGAAATTAGTGATTTGCTACTTAGATTGAGCTTTTGTCCATATCCACTTATATAAATGGAGTTGTCCAGAAAATTAAATGAAATGGCATTGTGGAAATTAGCCTTAAGTTATTCAGTCATGCATATTATCAAGCTATGTATAATCTGTCAAGTATTAAACCATAGGATATTATATTTAATATTTTCCTTGCCTTTAAAATATAGAAAATTGGAATTTACCTGTTGTACACTTATTTTAATGTCTTCAGCTAAATGTTGCTTTCTTTTGTAAAGTTAAAAATGCTTGTAAACATTTTTTCCCCTACAAAACATTTGAAATCTGCAATAAAACATTTTTTCCAGACTTTCAAAAGCAAGTTATCTGAGCTTAAGAAGTTGACTAATGATCTTTTTGAAAGAATTAAGGAACATAGAAATAGGCCTGAAGCTCTGAAAGCTTTAAAAGATATGTTGAATATAAGCAGAGTATTCTTAGCTTCTGCTAGCAACATGAGTGAAGATGAACAAATTTTTACTGAAGTTGAATTAAAGACACTAGAGAATTTAATTTCTGATACACAGGTAAGATATATGCTTAATTCATAAATATTTGTTGACTAAAGAACTGCTATATTCAGTAAGTTCATTAAGTAAATGTTAACTTGTTTCATTTAACTTGCTTGTAAATCACTCAGCTTTTGCTGATTGTTTCATGTATTGAACACTTTGAATTAGCTTGAACCTTTAACATCATTGAAACTTTACCTCTAATTTGTATTGTGTGTTTTTTATAAATGCACATTTTTCTAATTAAGCCGTTTTTTATAGACTGGGATTTCTTGTTTTAGTCTATTTATACATCTTGCTAAAGTTTCAACTTATAAATTACAATAAAAAATTGTTAGTTGCAGTAGAAAACTTGCACGAATTGAAAAAGCTAGAGAGGTTTTTATATTCAATTGGATTCAATTTCACACTGGCAAATGTGAAAGTTGGTTAGTCCATTATCTTAATAAAATGTTAGTAATTATAATGAGAATTTTTTTTTTTTTTCTGTGCACGACATTTTCATTCATGTTTTTAGCAAGATTATTTTACTCTTTATTTGATAAAACAATCGAACTTTCAGAAGAATTAAAATAAGTTTATCATGTGAAGTTTTTATATTTACACGTTAGACATTACCAGAAATTTTCTTATTCTGCCGGTTCCATGTGGTTACACTGTTAGTCATGAAAAGAATTTATAGTAATGTTTTATTGATTAAAGGCTCATCCATTAATTATGTCACACTGCAACAGGATAGAGGGGTGTCCAAAAAAGTGATACATTGTGTCAGGAATAGGGGGTGTCCAAAAAAGTGATACATTGTGTCAGGAATAGGGGGTGAGTTGTGATGCTACATCTAAAATATGAAATGAATTATATAGACATTAATTGGAACAGCATAATAAAGTTTAATATGTTTTTTAAATCCTAAAATTTGAAAGGGAACATCACCTTTTCATAAACATGTAAACTCATAAAAACTTTATTTAAGTAAGGTGTTGCACAAAGTACATATATAAGCAAATAAACAACTTGACATGTTTCTGTTTCATTAGAAATAAAAACCATTATCTTAAAAATACATCATCGATCCAGACGAATGACACTGGACAGTGTCATTCGTCCATTCCATATGTAACATACAACACATGTAAACACTCTGTATTATCAATCCTGAAAAGAAATAAAGACACTGATTTAAGATTGTTTACTCATGTGGCTCCCTCTAAAGCTGTGTTGAATTCAGGCACTTTTCTCCGGGGGGGATTTCTGTGGCTCCGGGGGGAACATTGCACTTTTTAACCATTAAAAGCATAAAATCTCAAATCTTCCAGGGGAGGATGTCCCCCCTCCCCCGGCCATCCCCTGAATTCAACACTGCTCTAAAGAAAAAACCCCTTTTAAAAAACTTGAATAGTGGGAGCCATGTGAATAAACAACCTTAAATCAGTGTCTTTATTTTATTTTTTTATTTTTTCAGGATTCACAATGGAGGGCGTTTGTGTGTTTTGTATGTTGTATATGTTTTGTTGTCCGGTGTCGGTGTCATTTGTCTTGATCGTTAATGTATTTTTATTATTATGGTTTTTATCTCTAATGAAATTGAAGCATGTCAAGTGGTTTATTTGTTTATATATGCATTTTGTGTGACATCTTACTTAAGTAAAGAAAATTTTTATGAGTTTATCTGAAAGTTCATTAAAAATGTGTGTTTCTATTCAAATGGTATTAGGTATATTTTTCCTTAAGACTTTCACTACAATATCTCCTGCACCATCAGTATCTGTGAACTCGTAAAAGTTCTTTCTCGCAAACAATTCTGTATTCCTCTGACTAGAACAACTTTTATGACATTTAATTGTACATAAAGTTTAAAACTTTCACAACACTTGTGTATATAACTTTTATTTTCATAAAATTAACTTTAAAATAATAATTTCTGAAAATATGACATTTGAACAAGGGGAAGGGTATTGCTCAAGGGTGACAACTTGTGACATAATGGGAGGAACAGGCAAAAAAACCACAATATTTGCATGGCATAATTAATGGGTGATTTCTAATGTGTCATTAACTTTTTTGTTTTTGTTTACTTTATTCAGGGTTTGTTTTCCTGTCCAAAACTAATACAGTAAATGTTCAGTTATCTGGCATTCAAGTAACCAGAAAAATCAATTAACAGAAAAATTCTGGAAGCTTCCATTTTTTACCTTCTCATATATCATCCAAAAACATTAATTGCTATTTTAGGAAATTTATTATTTTCATTCTCTAAGTATCACTGCAACTGATTCAGTAAAAGAGATATCAATGTATATATTCATATACATACATGATACTTTGCTATAATATAATATCAAAGAAATGTGTAGTATAAACAACTGCCAGAGCAGGACCAAGATGTTCACAGCTCTCATCTGACATTGAACGGCTGCATCATAGTCTGCAATATTCTTCTGATTTTTTTCATAAAAGGAAAAAGAGAGAAGGAGGGGTAAGGAAGAACAGATAATTGTTTTGTTTATTAGAGAATGAAAAATTATATGAAAACTATTTAACCCAGATTATTTTTAAAATTTTATACTTAAATGAAAATATTTTATGAATGAATTATCACTTCAGGAGGGAAGTTTCTTTTTGTTTTTTATTTATCTCAAATTCTTATAGTAAATTGTCTATTAAAAATGCTACATTCATGTCCTTTGAGGTTCTTTTATATTTTCTTTACAGTTTTATGATAAATAATACAGTAAAATGAAATAAGTAATTAATAAATTAAACATATAATTTTGAAGCTCTTTCATGTTGTTATAAGCCATTCCATTATCTCTTATTTTTTTCTACCATACATTTTTATTTGATTTCATTTTTTTATCCAATTTTTTTCCTGTAAGTTGGAAAATAAGAAACTGCTTAGGATCAGAATGTATTTCTATACTATTATTTTGTTATATGATGTTGAAATCAAAAGCAGAACTATTAGATTGGTGTAAAGATTATTTTTTTATTTTATTTATTAACATATCTTTTTTTAAGTTGAAATCAAATGTAAAAACAGAACTATTAGATTAGTGTAAAGGTAATATTTTATTTATTTTTTATTAACATGTCTTTTTCGAAGTTGAAATCAAATGTAAAAGCAGAACTGTTAGATTGGTAAAAGTGATAAAATTTTTACTTTTAATAAACTTGTCTTTTCATATGGTTGTGTTTTTAAGTTTACCTTAGTGTTTTTAAATATCTTTTAGTGTAATATATAAGTAAACTTTCTTTTCCTAAATGTTTACAACATGACAGTGAAAAATTTACCTCTTAGCATACTGTATTACATATTAGTTGCATACTAAGTAATTAACAAAATAAATGTGTAACTACTTGTTGCAGTAGCTTCCAAAAGTACTATTCAACACAGAGTTTAATTTGTTTTCTCAGCCATTTTCAATAAGTTTTCCTAGTTTTTTTCTCCGGTGGTAAAATTTGAATATTTTTCAGAACAGTAAAAACCAGTATTGACCATGGTATTTATCATGGATGAGAAATACTCTGCCAATGCTGCTTTATATGTAATAACATCTTTAATAATATGGAGATTTTTTCTTGCTTCAAAAACAAGCTGAAAGTTTACACGTTTCTTATAAAATTGTTTTCAGAAATGGTTTGATGATATCCTGAAAGAACAAAATGCTTTACCTTTAACAAGCTCGCCTAAAATGACCATAAAACTGATTGGAGAGAAGGTTGCAAACTTAGATAGAGAAGTGAAATATTTATTGAACAAAGCTCGCTTTGCACAACCCTTGAAGAAAAAAGCTGAAAAGGAAAAGGCTAAAGTGGATGAAACACCTCAGAATAACACTGAACAGAGTAAGTATTTTAGATAAATGTTGAAGCATTTGTGTTATGGTTTAGTGCATAATAATTAAAAACCAACATAAGGAAAAGCATGTACACACTAAAGATACATGAAAAGATGTTTTTAAAATTCAGTTAATTATAGATAGAATATCATGTAGTATGTGTGTTGTTTTATTATATTAGTGGTATCTTATAATATTTTTAAAGCAAAGTATAAAGTGGGGGTGAAAAATATAGATTGTGAAAACATTAATTTTTTGGTATTTTAATAAGGAGGTGTAATGTAAGTGAATAATATAACTTAGAGTAGATATTTTTTCTACTTTTTTTTTTCCTTAAGGATTTATGTATTTAAATTTTCATATTAATCTCTTGTATTTTCTGCAGTTAAACTAGTATACTGCATCTTAAAACAAGATATAACTTTTTAAAAATGTTCCACTATCAAAAACAAGCTGTGCATTACACACACATAAATATGAAATCTGCACATTTTATTAATTATTCCAAATATTATTCAACTTGTTTCTTAAATGTCACATAGTAATTTTATCTGTATTAATAAAACAAAGAGTTTGTGAGACTGTCTGTCTAGACACTCACGCTGTGACTAAATAAGACCAGCGACATTCGGCATGGAGATACTCAAAGGTATAACAGAGAACCCTTCAAAGAAATTTTTTAAAAATTCGATTAATTTTCTTTTTTACTGGGTTTTTGCATTAGGTATAGTCTTTCACTATTTTCATCTTTGTTTCTAAATATCTCATAATTTTAGTCTTTACAGCACAGAATAAAACAAAAAATGCACTTTCAGATAAAGTTTATCTCAAAACTGTAACATAATTTACAGATTTTTAATGTTTAATTTAAAGAGAGAAACTTTTAATTAAACATTGTAAACATGTAATTGTTTGCTTTTAATTTCAATTAATGTCATGCTGCAAATAACTATTTTCTTTCTTCACTTTGTTTCTTTGCATATTGCTGAGACACTAATAATGATACTCCTTTTTTCTTTCTTACTTTTTTTTTTCTGGAAGGGGGAGGAAATTCCAAACCAGCAAGAATTCTGAGACTTAAGGAAAAAGAACTAATTTTTGCAGTCATAAGTAAAATGCTTAAAATTAATTTATGTAAATGTACTTTTCATTTTAAAAATAACTCTGTTTGAATGATTGATTTTTGCCATTCAGTCCCTTAATAGTTTCACTGCTTTGTGTATCCATGAAAATTTAGAAAGCAATTACCTTTGTGATGAGAGACTTTAATCTTAGTCTAGGCTGAAAAGAGGGGCGTAGCTACAATGGAGCAGTTGGAGCAAACGGCTCCTTATTTTTTGAAAATTTTTACCCTTGACGACAGCAACAACAGTAGGGAGTTTTTCAAAACTTATTTAGGAAGCAGCATGTCGAAACATTGTTTTAGCTCTTTGATACCTATATTAACTGAAAAAACAGTTGCTTGTTTACTCAATTTGGAGAAAGTTATTGAACTTTTTATAAACAAGAAAATAAAAACTTAAGTTTTTTTTTTTAAATGTGGAAATTAAACATGCATTATTTTGTTAATAAAGTTTATAATATATGTAGTCAGGGTTAGATATATGCATGCCACATTGGACACAAATACAGAGCAATAAAAATGGGTGGATGCATTTTCAATTTTAAGAGTATTGTTTTTGATTTTGAAAATATCGTAAATTTTTAATGTAGAATTCATAAGAATTTTCTGTCATAAATAGAGAAAATGTTTTACTTAGAAAATACCGATTTTAATTAATTATCGTCACAAGATTACACAAAATTGAAATATTAAACTTCTCAAATGTAGGGGACTTCATGGTATGTCTAGATCAGAGTGCAGAATTTGGCCCCTTTTTTATCAAAATGGAAATTATAGCTAAGTTAAAATGGATAAGTCCCTTCATATGACTACGAAGAACAAAATTCTTTAATATCTGTGCATTCACTTTAAAACTTCACTGCAAAGCTCCGCTTACATTATGATTTAATTTCATAAGATCTTGTGCACCTGTGATATTCCAATTTTTTTTAAATAAGTAAAATAAAGTACTTAAGCATATTTGAAAATTAGGATATAAAAGAATGTCTACATCCAATATTAATAAGCATAATAAAGAAGTATCCAGTAGTAAAAATAATGATTTTCTCAAAATATTCCTTGTATGCTGCTTTATATATAGTTATTAAAAATATCTTTAATAAATCAGAAGAAATACTTTGAGCAATGTATCATTTTTCATGTGAATTCAATGTATTTTTTTTTTTTTTTTTTTTTATTCACAATTGAAAATTTTGTCTACTGTTCAGTGCCTGATTATGAAAATCAGGGACCTGGGCCAAATATAGGTTTAGTGGTGCCTTTTCCATCATAATTTACGTTAATGTTTTTACCTTATTGTTTGAGGACCTTCTAATCTAAGGTGTACTGAACAAATATGCTGTTTGCTCCGATTTGTAGTTGTTTAAAAAAATTGAAATTTGATTCAAATATTTAAAAAAAAAGAGCTTGGAGTTTGCACTATTTGTGCAAACTTTACCTTTGGTAGACAAGGGGGAGACAACAAAAAAAGATGCTGAGGTTTAACGGTTTCTGAAAAAATACTATGTGTAGTGCCTCAAAGTGCAATCGAGTTTTGACAGGGTGAGACAATCTTTCTTTTCTTCTTTTAATCATAGTTACAATCACTGCATTATAATAATGTATAGGTATGTCTTTTTTTCGTTTGTTTTTTCATTTTTACTTTTCATTTAATTATTTAAAGTCTCATATGTTGTCAAAATTTGAAAATTTTTGATAACATATATGCTTATTAACATTTTGCCATCTGGACAATAGAGATTGATGGTTGGCAGGTGGCATTGGATCCATGGATGCATATAAAACAGAAATATATCCCTGTATGTAGTAAATATAAGTTGGTAAACAGTATACTTAAACAGTTATACTTTATTTATTTTCATTAGCTATGTTGAATACATTGT
Source organism: Maratus michaelseni (assembly GCA_963931845.1). NCBI lineage: Eukaryota > Metazoa > Arthropoda > Arachnida > Araneae > Salticidae > Maratus > Maratus michaelseni. Next base: position 179,484,184 of record OZ007587.1, on the reverse strand, counting down.
TGTTAAAATGCCTTTAATGTCAAATAAATTAAGATTTTAAATCAAAATAATTAGAGTTACTCATAGGTTAAAAGTCCCAAAAGCTATAAAAATGCAATAATTTGTAAAATATAAACAGTAGCACAATATGATTTTCATGCAGAAATGGAGTTTTTATATAGAAAACAAAATTATATAAGAGTAGTTATAATTTTTTTCTGTAGTTAGCATTGTAGTTATCGGAAAGCTGTTGCCTTCCATCATTTAAGCCATCATGGGACAGGAATTGCAGCAAAAATCTATTATGATGCTCTATAGAGTATCTAACCAAATCTAACAGCTATCCTTACAAATGACATCTATTCAACTGGACATTTGTAATCCTAGTTGCATTGCGAACTGTGCTACATCATTGCACAGATTTCTTGGTCAACTGAAACGCTTCTTATCTGTGGAAAATATAATTATTTTGGCAATAAAATTGTTTTATTTAAAAAATTCTATACATTTCTGTGAACTTCATCGTGCTACTATCTATACTTTTCGAATGAGTTTGTATTGCTTTTTGACTTTAGGATCACCCAGTACTTGTTTCGTTTAAAGGTTGCTTTACAAATAAAGATAAGGTTACTTTAAGATTACTTTTAAGGTTACTTTTAAGATTTAAGGTTACTTTAACAAATTTCGAAAAAATTTTCCTCGGAGACAGGTGAGCACACTCATTTTTCTTGCTCCAGGGCATTGAATATGCAGCTACTCCACTGGCTGAAAGTAAAAGTGAAAAGTGCATCTCCTTTAAACAATCATTGTAATATGTTTCATTTTTATGAATGAAATTGCCAAAATATTTTTTGTTTAGAATTGGTGTTTTTTTTTTTCTTTGTATCTGTGCAAAGAATGGGTTTACTGCTAGTATTGAAATAATAATAAAGTGTAAAAATAATTGCAAATAAAACAGTTAGCAGTGTCTTTATATTGTAAGTGCATTACAGTCCTCCTCCCAAATGGTCCCCTTTTCATCCTAAAGCACCCTTTTTAGAAAAAGGTCGTCTTTAGTCTCCTTTTATATGTTTTGGTCCCTGTAATCCCCTTTTAGTGACTGGAAAAAAAATTGCTAAAGTGGAAAAATTGCAGCATAATGCATAAAAGTTCAAAAATCACAGTGGGCAAAATGTATTAAAACATTGTAACTGGAATGAATTCTTTCATGAATGTCAAGAAATTGCCACGTTAAAATTGTAAAAATGTTAAATTCATTGAAAATCTCATTAAAAATTGACCAAAAATTTCAGAAAAAATCAAATTTATTGCCAAAAATCACCGCAAAACACACACAAAAAAAAACCTCCCAATTGCACAAAAAAATTAGCCGAAAATTCAAAAATCGTTGTATGAATTCTGAAAGGGCTAAAAGATTGAAAAAGGATTCCTTTTCAAAATGGCCACAGAATGCATAAAAAAAAAAAAAAAAAAAAAAAACTTAAAGATCTCATAAAAAAGATTGTGCAAAACTCCAAAATTGCTGCACGAATTCCAAATATACTTTATTAAAAAGAGGACAACATTTACTATATATGGCTAAAACAGTTGAAACCTGATTCTTTTTACTACTGTGCAAAATGTATAAAAATCGCTGAAGAAAAAATTTACTGTAGTTAACATTGTAACCGGAATTCTTTCACAAATGTCAGAAAATTGCCACCAAAAAAAAAAAAAAAAAAACTAAAAATTTGTAAAAATTCAAATCAATGGACACAATCACAGAAGGACGACAAAATATATTACATTAAGGTTAAAAGTTTGAAACTGAATTCTTTCTATGGATGTCAAAAAATCACCACAAGTTGTAAAAAAAAAAAAAGCTGAAATTTGCATAAAAAGTTTGAAAAATTTAAAAATCACTATACAAATTCCGAATGAACTTTATTGAAAAAAAGATAAAATTACTACTGGCTTAACAAATTATAACTGAATTCCTTTTATTAATGTGAAAAAATCTCCATGAAATATGAAAAACTAGTCGTTGGGGGCCACCGTAATACTTACCCATCATGGATATGCATAATGTAAAATATTAAAATAAAAATGTGTAAACTACTTATAAAATGCATTGCAATTCAAATAAAAGCGTGGCTTGATGACATCATAAACTTTAAAGGCTCGATTACTGAATTGCTTGAAAGAGGTTTTTCCTTATAACTCCAAAAATAATAATCCTATTAACTAGCGGTTTATTGCATCTGATTAAGCGTCAAATTTCCAATTAAAATATATCTTTAAAGTGAAATTTGGATGAAATACAGGGTCATGAAAAATCGAAGAGTGTGGCAAATAGGATTCCAAATATCTCGGCAACTCATTATCCGATCGACTTCATGCTTTATGTAAAATTTGTTTTTTTATTGTCTTTTATATTCATTTCTTAAAATAAACAATTTCGAAAATTTTTATATACCTTTTATCAGAACGAATATTTCGAGAGTCCGAAAAAAATAGTTCCGGTTAATCGAGGTTATTGAAATGAAATAGGCTTCTTCCCATTATTACATACTAAGTACATACCAAATTGCAAGTCTCTATCTCAATTTTTTCGGGATATAGAGCGTTTACAGACACACAGACGGACGGTAAAAAATTTTTTTTTTAAATGTTTTTCGGAATCTCCAGTGTTTGAAACGTGTAAATCCGTCAAAAAAAATTTCCGATTTTCAAAACGATTACAAGACTTACCCTATACTACGTATGATGGGTAAGTAAAAAGGGTAAAAATCACATAAAATTTTTTTTTTAAAAATCTAATTAGAAAATTCAAATTAACTTTAGACAAGCAGGTACCTTCCTGCCAAATCTTGTAACTCTACATGCAAGTCTTTTCAGCACACAGACAAACTTCTATATTATTATAGATGTAGTTCTGATTTCAGTTTTGATGGAGAAGTATATCCCAGATATTAAAGGAAATCTTAATATAATTTCTTCTTCTTTTTTTAAAAATATATTCTTTAATATATATATTTATCAGAAGAAAGTATTGGAATCATGAAAATAATTTTCATTTTTTGATGGATTTATGTTTTAAGTTAACCTGAATACGATTTGATAATATTTTTACAAATTTTGTAGCCATTCTATTATATAAAAAACTGAAGCATGGAATTTCATCAAATGCCATATTTAATTAGACTTCAGCACATAGAGATACTGATTATGTTTTGGCATATATGGCTCAACAGGTAGCACTGCTATGCTGCATTTTTTACATTTTACATGAGGTATTTTAATAAGGCTATCTCAGCACCTCTGGGATGAAATTTCATCAATCTTCACATTCCCTTACCATACAACCCACACAACCCTTACCATAAATTAATGCTGATTAGATTTTGTTGTATTTCACCCAACAGGTGGCATTACTAGGTCGAATTTTTAATGATTTCTGTGATAGCCAGATCTTGGCATGTTTGGGATAGAATTTCACCAAATAAATTTAAATATGCAAGATGATTACGAATAACAGTTGGTTCAATATTGGTTTTGATCACTCCCCAGGGGGTGTTGCCATACTATGCTTTTTCGGATGAACATTATAGCTTATTTCATCTTCTATTGTGTAGAAAAGAACTGAATTTTATGTTTGAGGTTAATAATTAACAATATATATGTTAATCTAATTTTAAATGTTATTACTCAGCAGAAGGTGCTGTTATGCTGTGCTTTTTTTTTATTCACCGATTACTGTTACCCGTGTAAATTCCAAGAATACACTATACTTTTATAATTGTTAATGTGTAACTCCACTAACAATTGGTTGATTTAATATTTTCTTAGATGCGTTAATTACTGTTTTATATTTTATTCTAAATTATTTTTTGCTTTTCTAAGTATTATCCATCTTGCAATGGGATATTTAAGTGTATTTAAATAAAGCTGTGTATATTGTTTAATGACATCTTTGTAAAGATAACCAATTAGCATATTTTCTGAGGTAATTTAAAAAAAAAATTGCATATTTAACAAAACTTGGTGCAATATTTTTAGACATGCAGTCCCTTTTAAATAGAAATGGTCCCCCAAAGTCCCCCTTTTAAATAAAAATGGTCCCCTTTCCTCTTTTTTGAAGACTAAAATGTGTTTGAAGACCTGTATTACTATTGTTACAATACCTTGTAAAACTTTTTACTTATTATCAGTGCATCTTATTTCTCTTAGTAACTATGATGTAATGTAAAACAAGAACATTATTCTGCAGAGTTACATGTTATAAAATGAATATCTTGTTTTTACAGTAGCCTACTGCTAATTTGGAAAATTTCTGATTATTACTTTATCTATTATAATGAATAATATTTATCAATTTTGTGTTACTAAAAGCGTTATTTTTTACATTAAATTTTAATTCATTATTTAATTGATTGTTTAAGAAACAAAAACATATATGTCAAAGACATAATAATAGTATTGATGATATTGTGATAGATTGTAAAACTTTTTTGACTTTGCTCATATAAAGCTTATTCATATATTGTTATTGTGGGAAAAGTATGATGTTTTTTACTATATAACTCGCACAGTTTCGAAATTCAGTATAAAATTGAAAAGATTTATGTACTAAAAAAAACTCTTATAATGAAAAAAATACTGTATTAAGACTTTAAAAATTTTTGAAACTCTTCTATGCTTTTTGTAGCAAAAGAGGCTGATAACAAAACTAGTGAACCTGAAAAAGAAACTACAGACAATGAGAAAATAACTCCCATAGACATTCCAGTAGTTGAATCATCTAATGAGAAAGAAACAAGTATGTAATTTACTGTATAGCTTCCTTGAATTAATACTAAGCTTATTCATGATAATATTTGCTCAGTTTTTTTAAAATTTGTAAATGATTACTAAAAATTAGAAAACAGTCAAATTCAAAATTGATAATTTTTTTAATAACTGTATGGTATGAAAGACTTATGTATCATTTTTAATCACATTCTCGACCATTTATGTTGAACATATCTGTTTACTAGCAACTTGATTTTTTTCTCTTTTTAATTTTGTGATTGCCTGCAGTACTAAGTTACATACATTTAACCAGTATATTTTTTCTATTAAATATATATATTTATATGGTTATGCTCATTTTGACTCTTTATAGTTTAAATTGAAAAAAATAATTTACATTACCAGGGTTCCTACGTGACTGGGAAATATGAAAAACAGGGTGTCAGGGAAAATGACAAGTGCTTAAAAAGTCATGGTAAAGTCAGGGAAATTTGTATTTTTTCCCTAAAACCTGGAAAAGTCAGGGATTTAAAATATATATATTCAGGGTGTCTAGCTTCCTGGAAAAGTCAGGGAAATTTACCATTTCTGAGGAAAAAGTCAGGGAAATTTGAAAATTCTGAGAAAAAGTTAAAAAATTTGAACTTCTACAAAAAAAAAAAAAAAAAAAAAAAATTCCTTATAAAACTAAGGATTTGAAGTTACAACACCATTAAAATCAAACTTTGCTCTCCATAAGTACTGTAAAGAGTATTTCAACCTCTCCTGCAAACCAGGTCTACCCCCTTTCAGTCCTTCTTTGTAACTCAGAAAATTTCCAGTTTCACTGAAACTTTCTACTGAATGTTGTAGGATTGATTAGGTGTTTCATTCTGCTTACTTATTTTTGTTTGGGAATTTAATATTTGTTAGCTTAATTTATTGAATATTTATTGTCAAAGCAATATATATATTTGAGTGTAACTGATGTGATAAAGAATTTCATCCTGATTTGACAAAATGGATAGAACCTGGTGTTAAAAGTGTGTATCTGCAAAATGTTTAACATGTAAAAAGTTCAACAATTTGTAAATTTTGCAAAATATTATGTAACAAATCTGTAATTTTGGGTCTCAGAATCAGTTGTGAAAGTTTCACTCTCAAATTGACAGCTTTTAAGATTTTTTGTATAACATCACAAAATCTCAATACCTGGAATTTTTCTTTTATTGGTATGGAAAACCTGGTGGAAATGTCAGGGAAATGCATTGCTGATCTGAAATAGACACCCTGATATATATTATGTGTCAAGATTCTTCCCGAGTTCCAAATTCAGTCTGCAAAAAATTCAGATTTTTTTTACTAGCAAGTAGTATTTTTGCTACATTCATATTTTTAACATAATGATGTTTTAGCTATACAAATTTGTTGCTAAATAGGTGATACTTCTGCGAAAGAAGTATTGAGCCATGTTAAGGTGGTTAGGATGAGATATCATGAACATTTAAATAAGAAAAACAGAAAATTATAAAGCAAGCAAAAAAGAAAAGCTGTAGCTAAAATTAAATTGTTTAAAGAAAAAAAAAATTGAAAGTTACATAACAAACTGTTTCTGAAACAACACAAACAAATGACATGGTAGTAGAAATGTCAAAAAATATTTGAATGGTTGATATGTGAAATCTAATTATATCAATAAAATGTTACTTTGAATCCACCCAAATTATGTATTTTTAATTGGTTTTTATTTCTTATATTTTAAATATAAAAAAATAGATTTTTAGTTTCAATTTTATAGATTACTTTTATTTTCAGAGGTATATTTAATCATTAAGATCTAGAATTGCTAATCGTATTTCTAAAAATGTCGGGAATTGAGGGCATGGAATTTTAGGAAAAATGGTCTGGAAAAGTCAGGGAATTTTGTTATTCAAATAAAGTATGAACCCTGATTACATACAGTACTAGACAAAAAGCTATCATGCCATTGTTTTCTGTGAAATATGTCCTGTTATAATTTTAAGAAAAACAATTTTATTTAAAAAAAGTTGAAATTTATATAAATGTTTTATAGTTACCATGTATTTCTTCATTATAATTACAATATTATCTGTGGAAGTTGATTAAATAAGTACCAAGCTTGCTCAAACAAATCTATGCCTGAAAAGCTGAAGAGGTCTATTTTTCTGAATTTGACATCTTATGGAAGAAATACTCATATCTGTGTCAAGTTTTATGTATAGAAATTATTCCTTTCGAGGGAAGAAAAGCTGTGGATGCAGGTAAAAATTATCAAGAAGAAAAATACATTCAATTTTTAGGCTTGCTGGGAATGAAAATTTGCCCGCAGAGAAAATAAAGTAAGATTAGGAGCAAATGTATGTAGAAAATCAATATCCGGTGTAATTTCAGGCAAGGAATATATAAAATATGCAAAATACAAGAATATACCCAAGTTAACTAAATTTCATGTAACACAGTCAAAGAAAGGCAAAAAAAAAACTTAGTTAATTTTTGTCGAAGAACATAATTCTGTATCGACCAATCGTAATCTAGCATTACGAGGGTGGGCTGATACATTCTCGGCCTGACAGTGAAAGCACAAGATTTTTGACAAAATTTCATATTTTTCAATCTAGTCCCCTTGCAACTTAATATATTTAAGACACACTCTTGTGTACAAATTCTTTAGTGCAGCCCTGTACGAGGATGATTCGAAAAGTTCTCATCCTGGCGACTAAGAAAATACAAGATTTTTTACAATATTTCATTTTATTTTTCAGCTTGCAACACAATAAATTTCAGAAGACTCTTGAGAAATGTTCATTTTTTGGCGTTTTTGGTCCATGTTCAACAAACGCAACACACATCAAGTGGAAAGCTTTCTTCATACCCAACATCATTTAAAATGTAGTGGACATGGTCTATCGAGAAGTTTGCAATGTCAGCAAGTTCGCTTATCTCGATCAGCGATCATTCAATATGACATTGTGAATTTTTGAGACTATTTCAATGTTCGTAGCGGTTTTTGGACATTCATCATCAAGAATTGATTTCCTACCATATTTAAATTCAGCAGCCCACTTTTTTATCGTCAAATGTGAAGGACAAGAATCCTTTAAGGTGGAATGTAACGCTTTTTGTATGTCCGTGGGAATTAAACCTTTTTTAACAAAGTATTTTATGACAGCTCGAATTTCAATTTTTTCCATTTTCAGAAAATGTCAAAATTTGTGTACTTTATCAACCAGCAATAACCAATAAACTCGTGCGTCTGAAACACAGCAGCTTGTCATCTAACGGATCATGCTTTACAAACATCATTGTCATGTCATCATACTTGTTCCATCTCTGTGTCAGGCTGAGAAACTTATCAGCCCACCCTCATACTTGTATAATTTTCAGAAAGAATTGAAGCACTTTTGGTCATTCCATGTCAAATCTATCAGTGACTCAACCTAGCGATTTCAGATTTTGATGAAACTTACAGGAATCATTCTCTTTGATGATATAAATGATAATATATTTTTATTATTTTTCTTATCTCATTAAATTTTTATACAATTAATTTTTTTTAATTTTGAAAAATCATCATTTTTTGGCTTGTATAAATGTTTTTAATTTTAAATTTCTCAAGTTTTATCAGGTGTAGAGAGTTGTTTGACCCCTCGTTTTAAAGAGAATTTCATAAGGTTTAATTTAATATGAAAGTTGACCATGCTTGGTTAAAAAAAGTTAATTTAATTAAAAAAAAAATTTTAAATAGTTTTAGAAAAAATGTTTTTGTAATATTACAAACTTTAATTCTGAAAGTTTTAGAATGGGATGATCTCAGTGGGATCAGCAGTTATGTTAAAAAAACAATATTAAATAGAAGTTGGGGCTTGTATTTAAAGTTGGCACCTCGCCAACTTTATGATTGTGCTAAAGATATTATTGTCTTATTAATTTTAAACACTATTTTCTTTAACTGCTGATCCCATTGAGATCCTACTCTAAAACTTTCAGAATTTAAAGTTTATAATATTACAAAAAACATGTTTTTTTCAAAATTTTTAAAAAACACTTTTAAACAAATTTTAATTTAAAATTTTATTTTATTATTATTTTTTTTAATTAAGCATAGTCAACTTGCATATTAAGCCTTATGAAATGGCCTTATGAAATTCTCTTTAAAATGAGGGGTCAAACAACTCTCTACGCCAGATAGAACTTGAGAAATTAAAAATTGAAAATACCTATGTAAACCAAAAAATGATGATTTTTTTGAAATTTAAAAAATTAGTTGTATGAAAATTTACTGAGATAAAAAAATTTATAAATTATATTCTCATTTGTATCATCATTAAGAATGATTCCTGAAGGTTTCATTAAAATCTTAAATGGTCAGGTTGGATATTGAAATTTTTTTTTTTTTTCGATTTGACATGGAATGACCCTTAATGTCCTTGTATAGGAGGATCCCTGATATTCGGGAAGAATTAGTTTGCTTTTACTTGCAAGTTTAGGATTTATTTTAAGTGCTATGGACTACAAAAATGAATATTTAATATATGGACTGTATAAAAAATAAGGAGGATATTAAATAAAAATCCCATTTGGAATTATTTATTGCAACAGATGTAGTTTTTCAACAGCACAATGCTTCTATACATATGTTTGTATTAGAGATGAGACGGGCTCGGGCTCAATTTTTATACCAGCCTTCGGGCCCGGGCAGGCTCGGGCTCTTTCCTTCTGAAACTGACAATTTTATTTATTCTCATATAGAAAAAATAAAAATAACTTTTTCCTCTAAAAAATTACAAATTCCATTTCAAGTAATTTTAATGTTATTTTGAGCAGAATGAATAGAAGGGGAAACAGAAATCTTTTTTCTTTTTTAGTATTAGAATGTTACTTTAAAAGAAAATTTACGATATTTGCAACATGTCTGACGACTGGGTAATATGGCGCCAATAATATTTGTTGCTAGATTTTCGTTTGTGAAGTAAAATATTTTTTAATTGGAATGTTTATGTTATTTTATTTTTTTAGAGATCTAATGCGAGATGAATATTTTTTTTTTCGTTTTTAGTCAATCAGCATTAGCTTAGGTTTGCAAATTTTCGGTATTTTATTGTGTGCGAGTTATACTAGCTCTTCATATGAAAACAACGTTAGTGATTCTATTTTTATTTATGAAGTCTGCTCATGCTAAAGCTCTGCTCTGCACATTTATGAAGTCACTTTCATTCGTAAGTACATATAATCGTCATGTATTGTTATTCCGATAGAAAGCAATCAAAGAGAGTTTCAATTTTTTCTATAAAAGTACAGGATCTTTCAGATAACGGTGTCAAATTAATTTAAGCTGTTTCTTAGGAACACAAAATATTGTTTTAATTCAAGAATCAGTTATAAGTTACGAAATACGCCTTTTATAGGAAATAGAAAATGTTGTTCGATTCTTCGGCATAGAAATAGTCATTTCTACAAATTTCATTTATTTATAAAATGCACTTCATTAAAGTGTCCATCAGATTTACTTATTGGGAGAGAAAAATATTTACATCCTTTTAAGGAAATATATTTTATTTGATACCAAACTTCTCTTTTGATAAGATAGAATGTAAATTTCCATAAAATTATGTGTACAGGATGAACAGTTATTTTCGTATACGACGTTTTAAAAAATGTGATATTACTTTTAAAACAATTTTTAAATATTATGCAATTTTTTTCGGTATCGGGCTCAGGCAGGCTCGGGCTCTAATTATACAAAATGTTTCGGGCTCGGATTTAAAATCATCGGGCTCGGGCGGGCCAGGGCTCCGAAAACAGAGCCCGAACTCATCTCTAGTTTGTATCACCCAAAGCTTGGTTCTACAAAGAAGATATAATTACTTTAGACAAGAAGAGTCGGAGTAACTGCAAAGAGACCAGATTTAGATCAGATTGAGAGGGTTTAGGGCTTGTTTGTGCACCTGGTTTACACCTACAGCAAGCAATATAATACATAAGATCAACTGAAAAATGCCATCTCTGATGTTTGGTTTAATTTAGATATAAGCTACGTATATGTGTCATTCTCTGAAAAAGGAGATATTTCACTATTTAATGTTACAATTTTTTAAAATATGAAAAATTTTTCTTTACATCTTTAAAAGATGATTTTTTACAGATATCATCAATGGCAATTCATAATTTCTAAAAATATAGACTTCAAACACTCCTTTTACAGGAATGGATCATTTAATACAGTCGAACCTCGTTAACATGAACCTCAAAGGTAATCAAAATTTTGTTCATGTTAACAGTAATTCATGTTATCAGTATCAAATCTTTGTACTTGTTTTTATAGGGGACTATGAAAACAATTCATGTTAAAAGTAGTTCACGTTAAGCGTGTTCATGTTAACGAGGTTCAACTGTATTATAGTTTTTGTCAGGAGAAGAAGATAAATTGGAGGAATGAATGATGATGAATAAAAATATTTTCCAAAAACACAACTCTGACACACTGTATATTGACAAACAAAATAACTACAACTTCTACAACAAGTTCTACTCAGCCTGTATCTCATTAGTTAGAAGTGAGATATCATTTGAAGTTGGCTTTAGAGCCATTTATCACTATTATTTATATCTATCTAAAAAAAAACCAAGGGAAAGATACATGCCAGATTTTGTAATAGTATTTAAAAAATGTGTTAAGGCTGTATTCAAATCCAAACTGCTTATTTTGAGACACATTATTAAATTCATTTTTGCTCTAAAATGCATAAACTTTATAATGTCCGTATTGTCTCAATATTTTGATAGAGGCAGAATATATTTCAAAAAATGCTGTCAAAGTGGACATTTTGAACCGAATTTTCCGAAGCGATAGCACTGGAAACAAACAAAAAAAAGTATCTTTGTGAAAATAATTAATACCACCTTAAAGTAAAGCTTTTCTGCACTTTACCACTTATAAAGAAGCTAATTGTAATTACAGCATATTTAATTTTAAATATATAGGTTCTGTCTGAAATCATTCACGAAAAAAGACAAATAATATTTTTAGTACATTTTCTGTTTTTAGCTCACAGGCTATCAAAGCCTGAGAGCTAATGTGCCCGCAGGTTCTGTATGTATGTATGTATGTATGTACGTATGTAACACGATAGCTCGTGATAGAAATATCCGATTTACTTCAAATTTTGTATATATGTTCATTCTGATAAGGTGCTTCTCTTATTAGATTTGGAGGTTTATTGGTTAAGTATAAATGGGGGGGGGGCTAATCCCCCCCCCCCCCCCCCCTCAATTTAGATAAGTGGATTTCTCATGCAGAAATATCGGATTTGCTTCAAATTTTGTATGTAGGTTCATTCTGATAAGGTGCTTCTCTTATTAGATTTGGAGGTTTATTCGTTAAGTACAAAGGGAGGGGGGGGCTAATCCTCCCCTCCTTAATTTAGAGAAATGTATTTTTCATGCAGAATTATCAGATTTGCTTCAAACTTTGTATAGAGGTTCATTGTGATAAGGCCCTTCCCTGATTAGATTTGGAAGTTCATTGGTTAAGTATAAAGGGGGGGAATGGAGGGTTAATCCTCCCACCCCCTCCCCCTCCCTTAATTTAGATAAATGGGTTTTTCATGCAGAATTATCCGATGTGCTTCAAATTTTGTATATAGGTACATTGTGATAAGGTGCTTCCCTGATTAGTTTTGGGGGTTCATTGGTTAAGTATTGGTTAACCCTGTGAGCTCAATGTCATCAGTTTAACTGGGCACTTTTATTTTTAATTTTTCTTAAATTTATTGATATTTTAATGAAATGGTATAGTTAAAAGATAGAACACAAATATAGCTTAAAATTATTGTAAATTGTTACAGACAATGTTTTCAAAATAATTATAGAATGAACTGGGGCATCATTGTTTCTTTTTTTCTAAGAATGACCTCTTTGTTCTTTCCATGAAGGATTGAGTATTAAAGTTCATTCAAAGTAAGGTTTCATATATAAACTATTAATCTATATATTTAAAACGAAAAGCGCATTCTGTCAAATCCACATGAAAATAGTCTCTTTGTGCATGTATCAATGTTTTTTTTGAAGGCTTCTACTCTCGGAAACGGGAAACCTGATTGATTAACCCAACCCTCACCTGTTCAGCCTGGGGGGATTGAAAAGGATTGATTGAAAACGGAAGTAGTCACCATTGCATTGAAAACATAGACCCCTCTAATTTATTTTTGCACTAAGGTTGAAAGCTAAAGCTTTTTTTTTTTTTTTTAAGAACTCATGTTTTCACTACTAAATATGCATATTTTTTTTGCAAAATTTTAAGAGAAGCTTGGATACAGTTATATATTTATAACCGTTTGAAAGATGAGAACTATTTTTTTTATTGCTACATTAAAGGAGCTGACTTGAAAACAAAAAAGCGAGAAGAAAATATTTCGTTTACAACTAGGTAACAATATTTTTTCACAATTTGTACATGGGCTGTAAAACAGTTTTATTTATCCCCAATAAAGCTTTCAAAGAGTTCGGACAAGAACTTTTTGTTTTAAAACTATGAAATGACCCTGCGTAAAATAATAAGAAAATGAGTGCCTTTATCACTAAATATCAATATCTTTTCGCAATTTTTTCATTAAAAAATATAATTTCATACAAAATCGGGTTAAAGATATAAAATAATAAAAACTTGATGTTTTATTTATTTATTTATTATCATGGGCCCGGACAACGCCGGGCAGGAGTCAGCTAGTTGATATTTAAACAAAATTATAACATTATGATAATTTTTTGTGTCAGTTTAATTTAGCATAAGGTGTACTAAAAGTAAAACTTGTGTATTTAATGTTTTTGTTTTTTGTTATAATTTGTATATTATTTCTCATTAAAGATAAGACTTTAATTTTTTTGTCATTCTACTTGCTTTTGTTCTTATTTTATTTAAGATAAACATGACTGATAATGTTTTGTCCAGCACTGTACCTAAAATAATTCAGATTGACATAAGGCTTTGTTCACTAACATCTTCCTGATTCTTCTGATTTCTGTTAGTGCCCTTTACAAGATGGCATCCTAACTAACTAGACGTGAGCAAAACAGCTCATATTATGGTTCAAATCTGGATAGCTCATTCACCAAAATAATTTTTTTTTACTAACCCATTTACTCTTGCAATTAAAAAAATTGTCTACACATTGCGTATAGTAGGAACTTATTTTATAGCTTTTTTTAATTAAGTTATTTCTCTGGTATTGATTCTGTCCAATACAGAGTATGATATGTAAAAAACAAAGTATTTTTATTTAAAAGAAAATGAAAAATTAGAACAAGAAATTACACACCCTAGAAACAATGTGATTTTTATACAAAAAATTAAAAATATTTTTAGAAATGAAATCAAAATTCTGGTTTAAATATAACTAGAGATCGACCGAAACAGGTTTTTAGACCTAAACCGAATTTCGGTGATCTTCCCACTTTCGGCCGAAACCGAAAGTGTCAAAAATTTAAAAACTGATTAATGCATACATAACTGCATATAATTATTAATTAATAACAAATAATTAATATTTACATAATAATAACTAATTACGTTACTAATTAATTTATTAATTATAGGTGTATTGAACCACATTTCTAACAAACAAATGTACATATATGTGTGCGTATACGTTTCCAACAAAAATGAAACATGAATAATACAACTTTTATATTTTATTATTTTATAACAACCAATAATTATAGGCATTTATCAATAATTAATTGACAATGTAGTTAAATAATGTAAAACAAATTTAATAATGAATATTTAATTTTTAAATATTCTCATATTTTCAGTTTGTTAATATTTTGCATTTAAATTGTATAAGTAAAGGATTAAGTATTGGTTAAGTAAAAGTTTAAGTAAATGGCACAAAAGCTAAAATAATTTGTACAATTTGACTAAAAAAGGAAAATTAGCACTAAGACAACATTTTAAGCCTAGAAATTATTAATTATAAACTTTATTTTCCATTTCAATATTCTCAAAATGAGACATGTTTAACATTATTTTGTACTTTAGCTAATTTTAAATATATATATATATATATATATATATATATATATATATATATATATATATATATATATATATATATATATATATATACAGGGTCCGACAAATCCCGGCCGACTAAAAAATTCCTCTTGGCGACTAACTTTTTTACCTACTGTTAGAATATTTTAAGTTTAGTTTTCCCCCTTTAAAAACTTATTATTTCGTCCACTCTGCCAGCAAACGCACGTACGTTTATCAGTGCCATTGCTGTTTTTTCTCAGACACCTTTTCTCTAAGTTGAGTTGTCTCGCAGCTGCTTCAACGTGAGGCAAGTCATTTTTGCAAGGTCTATAGGCGCTGGCTGTCTGCGCGTGTCTTACTGCTTTGTGACGTATACTGCACCGTGATTCGTCCAGGCTAGTAACTGTTCGTTTTAGCTCTCTGGTTTTTGGCCTTTCCCGCTCATTGTACTATTAGTTCTTACTTCGTGATTCATTCATTCCCGAGACGACAGACTGGTTTGTTTTTCGAGGTGGCGCCCGCGTATTTTGTTCTTTTCCATGTGATCTACTTTTTTTGGCCCAATATTTATTTTTCTTTTAATGAAGATATGATTAAAAAATGAAGAGAAGTGTGAAAGAAGATTCACTTCCAAAGAAACAACTGAAAATTGATCGCTTATTCTTTGCTAATAAATCTGAAAAACTTCCCATTACAAATAATGAAAATCAGAATAGTGCGGAAGAACATAAAAGTGGGTGTTCATCGGATTTCTGCGAAAATCAAGTTCATGAAAATTTTTATTCTGAGACCAAAAAGTGTGTTGAACATGAACCTATTAAGTTAGGAAATGGAAAAAGAAAATTTCAACAAGCATGGTTGAAAGATTTGGACTGGCTGGAATACAAAGAAGGGATTGCAACTTGTCACGTCTGTAATTTATTTTCAAATCTCAGTGATAGTAACTCTAAAGTTGTTCAAGGTTTTTCTTCAAATTTTAAATTGGAAACATTTAAAAAACATGCAAAATCCCAACAACATATTCAGTGTGAGAAGGCAAAACGAGCCAAAGAAAAACCTTATGACACGCCAATAGCGAAGTGCATTAAAACTATAGATCAAAAATCATTTGAACACTTATCTGCATTATTCAATGCATCTTATTATTTGGCAAAAAATAACAAGCCATTTAGTGATTTTAAAGAGTTAGTGATGTTACTATCAAAATTGGATGTGACTGACTCAGACAAGTACACTAATGAAAAAAGGTTTCAAGAGTTCATTTCTGTAATTTCTGAACATCTGAGAGAAACATTTATTACTGAATTAAAATGTGCTAAATATATTAGCATTTTAATTGATGGATCTACTGACAAATCTGATGAAGAGCAACTCATAATATATGTGCGTTACATTGTAGAAACAAAAGTAAATGAGTCTTTCTTAACTATGGTTCCACTCAAAAATTGTTCAGCAGATGGTTACCTCCAAGCTATTACTGAGGAATTTTCAAGATTAGGTTTGGAATACCTTTTGAATTCTACTACTTTAGTAGGTCTTGGTACTGATGGAGCTCGAACAATGACAGGGGGTCACAAAGGTGTAGCAACAAAGTTAGCTAAACAAATGAATCATTTAGTAGCAGTTCATTGTGCAGCCCATAAACTTCAGTTGAGTGTTTTACAATCAAATAAAGATTGTAAAATAATTAATGATATAGATTCTACACTGATAACTCTTTATAAATTTTATATGAATTCTCCTAAACATTTAAGAGAGTTAAAGCTGATTTCTGAAGCCCTAGAAGAAAAATTTGTGAAGCTAATGTATTTGCACAAGGTAAGGTGGGTTGCAAGCAAAGTTGGAACACTCAGAGCTGTAATCAGGGATTGGAAATCCATTGTTGTCCATTTGGAAAGTACTACTCAAGCAAAGGGTGCAGATAGTAACATGGCCATAGGACTGCTTAAAAAGTTAAAAGATTTCAAACTTTTAATAACAATGCACTTTTTATGTGACTATTTGAGCATTTTTAAACAACTCTCCCTAATATTTCAGAAATCTGAGTTTTTGCTAAGCCAAACTAAAGTGCATGTTGAAAGAGCACTGCTTAGATTAGAAAACCTTAAAAACACTCCAGCAGAAAATGAAAAAAAATTTTTAAATGATGTTTCATTAAGTGGAATGTACCTTAATGTGCAGTTGTCAGATATATCTCACAAAAAATTTTCCAATGATAAAAGTATTCTCATTGAAGCAGGGATAAGGCATTTGAAAGAAAGATTTATAGAAACTGAAACAGAAATAACAGCTACTGGTATATTTGATACTTTCAGTTGGCCTGAAGGCAAAGAACTATGCAAGTTTGGAGAAAAAGAAATAACATTGCTTTCGCAACATTTTGCTAGTTGTCTTGCTATCAAAGAAGATGACATTACTCATATTTTAGATGAATGGTATGAGCTTAAAGTTCTCGGCAGAAATTTAACAATTAATTCTCTTTTTGAAAGGTGTTTTTCTATGAAGGATAGATTCCCACATTTGGTAAATCTCCTTGCCATTGTGCTGACACTTCCTGTGTCAACAGCTTCTTGTGAAAGAGGTTTCAGCAAAATGAACCTTATCAAAAGTAAACTCCGTTCAAACTTAAAAGAGGACAGTATGAACAGTTTATTGTTTATAAATTTAAATGGACCATCTTTAAAGGATTTCAATCCTGAAAAATCAATTGATAAATGGTATTTTAAATCAAAATCTCAAAGGCATTGTTAATTTATGTATATAATTTCTTATTGGGAATTAAAGGTAAGGATATTTATCTACTGTTTTAATGTTTATTTTCATACTTTGCTTAAATTTAATTTTTACAATGTAAAAGTGGTATTATCTTTAAAAAAAATTTCAGTTTGATTTTTTTTATTGAATAGTTAACTTGTTCACTGCGAAATGTCACATATCACTCAAAAATAGCCGAATACGATTATGAGTAGCCAGTGTTCCATTTTGCCGTGAATTTGCGTGTCAGAGAAATGATTCTTCAATCTGGCTCCTGAGAATTTTTTCTGGTGCCTAAGAATTTTCAACTTTTGTCAGTCCCTGTATATATATATATATATATAAGGATAAAAATGTAACAGTTGTCAATTTTCTTTTAGAATGTGCACAATAAGATCAAAATAAATCTTTGCTCAATCATCGCTTCCCTGCCCCCCCCCCCCCCCTCCCAAAAAAAAAAAAGCTTTTCCACTCCCTGCCTCCCTAAGAAAGTATTGAAATGGTACCCCTGTTTGAAAATTTTATCTCCTGTGCCAAGTTGACTCTCTGTGCCTCTATCCAAAACTATTTATTTTCATATAAAATAAAACGTAATTAATTTATCAATAAGACAGAAATAGTTTCCAATTATATGAATTTCATCTAATAAAAAAATATTTTGAGTATGCATACCTCGATATATCTTTTGTAATAAATTTCGTAAATCTTCATGTTTAATAACAACACCTTTTAATATTCAGGAAAGTATTCAAAACAATCTGAAGTTTCAAAGTAAAAATTTTCTATTACTGTTAAGTTTGCAGCTTCTAAAGATCACATGATAAGCGTCTTTTAAGTTTAGTCATATATGCATTGTTTGCTTTATAATTTACGATCGCATCATGTATCAGTCATGGCCGATAATGATAAACAGTGGCGTTCAAAGCAATAAACAGCGTCTCATTTGAGCCGATACAACTCATATCAATGAGCAAAGTTGAAAATTTTCGAAAGAAGGAACGAGATTTTGAAATACAGATAGTTTTGGTCAGGCCGAAATTTTGGCAGCAGTTTCGCCGAAAACGAATATTTGGCGAAACTCTGATTTCACGCCGAAACAGAAATTTCGGTCGATCTCTAAATATAACACAGTTTTTGATTTGTTAGATTGCTTCTCTTTTTGTAGCAAATTTGTCCTGTCTTAGAAAATAAGATGAGCTAGCTACATTGGTTGATACTAATGTAGCATTCTTTGTGGTATCCATGATTATTATATAAAAGAACTGCTGTGATGATAACTTGCTCTTTAACTCTTTTATTTTATCAGTTTTTAATTCCGTGTTTATCGAGCACTGTTCATCAAACATTGAATGATTTAATCAGAAATGCGCTCCATATTATATATGTTTTATTTTTTGGATTTCATTTATTGGACAGTACTTCTCTTCCCAGTCCCTCTGAAAAGAGCACACATTGCTTATTATTAATCACACACAGAGTGGAGCACTCTGAAATTTACACTGTTCTAAACAAAATAAGAACTCATTATTACATAAAAATAATGGAGAGGGCCTGTGTATTTGCAATCACTACAATTTGACTTCAAAATGTTTCACATTAGTTTCCCAAAAAATTTCATCACATTCATTTTTAATAATATGGAAAGAACTACTACAGACTTTGCCAAAACAATCTTTTTATTCATTTCAATGCACATACGAACTTTGGCAACTGTATGGAACAGATAAAAATTATAAAGGATTTGTGAAAATCTCTCCCCCTTGTATTTTCTTTCAAGACTGCCACTTCTAAAATAATTAAAGTACTATTACATAAATGCAAAATGTATCTTTTTACATATAAACATAAAATGATGATGTAGGTGCAAGAAAAGGATGTCTGTGGACGCAAGTGTACCTTCAGGTGTGTGGTTGGTGATCCCTGCACATCATTCTAATGGCTTCTAATTTTCCTCTCATCTAATAAATATTTATCTTTTATATCTGCAAATTCATTGAACTAATGTAAAACCTAATAGCAACAGGTAAGTTCTTCAGAATTGAATTATTTCAGTATAACAAATTTCGGTGCCAGTAGGGTGGAGTTCAGAGACAACATTTTGTTATTCTGGTATTTTACTTTATTAATCTCAACTCATCTTTGGTTCCTTTTTGACATGGATTCATATGCCAATCTTGTGAGAGTTCAAAAAATCTATAGTTAATCTACTTTGGATGTCCCCAAAAAAACTTTATATGGCAACCGCAGTTAAATCAATGACACAAGACATACTTCATCACATGTGAAGAGTAAAATCAAATGCAATTTATATTATTAACATACAGTATATTGTCCAAGAATAACAATACAATATTGAGTCCATTTTGGGGTTTTTTAGAAGTTTTTGTTTTTTGATACAAATATTTAATTAAAACCCTGTAAACTAGATAAAATAAATAAAACACAAAACTAGAAGAATTTGTGTTAATCTGCAAAACTTGATACAATATTATTTTTTAAGGGAAAAATACAGATATGCATATAAATACAATTATTTACATTTTCTTGATTGCTGTAAATTTCTATTTTATAAAGAATTAATTAAATTTCGTTTAATTTCAATTAAGTGTAATTTGAAATTTGTTTATAATTTATTTTATTATTAGTAAAGTAAAATATTTGCTTTGAATGAATGTCAGATGTGTTATTTATTGATTTTGAATTTTATTTATCCCTTATTTAGTTCTTCAAAATCGATGTGTTCTGTATAATAGATTTATTTGATAAACAAGTTGTGTAGCTCCCAACTTCCTAATTTTTTTTCTAAATCAAATAAACATATTTTGAACCAGAAAAATAATTTAATAAAAAATGTCCTGTTTTTAAGTGGTGTTTGATTTCCTCAATGCTCAGATTTTTATTATTATTATTCAGTGCTCCAAATTTTTTTATGTTGAGATTAGCAGATGTGATATCCTGAAAGTAAAATATTTGTGTATTTACTTATCTCTTAATTATTTATTTTAGGTACAGAAAACACGGAAACAATAACACCATCCCCATCATCTCCTTCTCCAGATAAAGTGAAAGATGAAAAACATACAGAATTATGAAAATAGTTTTAACTAATAAATTTAAGAATTTAAAAAAGCTCGTAAAAATGTGGGTGAGGCATATTTTTCTAGATAAGTTTGATAAAGTGAGGGATTTAAAATTTCTAATATTTTATTTATATTTTAAGTTAACATTTTATATGCAAAATTTGCTCTGTGAAATTTAGACTTTCTTTTTTGTAAATATTTGTATACCAAAGCTCATGCACATATTCACACTGTGAATTTACAGAAGGGAAAAAAACTGTTATAATGGTTAAGTTATTTATTATTAAATCTAGTTATGTCCTTTGTTTGGAATGTTTCATGTCTGCGAATACTGCATATATAAAGTATTTATTAGATATAATATTTGAAAATTATTTATTATAGTAATTTAAGTCTATTGTAAATACGACCTGTTACCTTCTGAATAGGTTTGCCTGATTACAGTGTATTTTAATAATCGATGTAAAAAAATAAAATAATAAAAAATTGCTAAAAATGAATTACTAATTGATATTCATGAAAGAGTAAAGTACATTATAATTTAGCAATAGTTATATTTCAGTGTAACAGGACATACATTCTGTATTGCTTATGTAAATGCTTAATTTTTTTAA
Source organism: Maratus michaelseni (assembly GCA_963931845.1). Classification (NCBI taxonomy): domain Eukaryota; kingdom Metazoa; phylum Arthropoda; class Arachnida; order Araneae; family Salticidae; genus Maratus; species Maratus michaelseni. The sequence goes on along the minus strand of OZ007587.1, from coordinate 179,462,954 downwards.
AGCTTCAGGTTTTATTAATTTTATATTTTCATTTTATATATATGGCTGGGTTTTTTTTATATATTTAAAATCAAACATTAATGTAATATAAGGAATTAATTCTGTTCTTATTGACTTTTTTCAGTTCTGTGCTCAAAAAGTTGTAATACTAGAAATATAATATACAATATTTCAAAAGTGCATCTGCATGGTGAATTTATTTGCATAAATTACCTGATACATTATATTTTTTTGTATTATTAAATTTAGGTATTGCTATCAAAGTTAAATTATATATGACATGAAAATTAATAAATATCAAAGTTCATTATTATTATGATTTACAATACTGGTGATTAGTTATGATATATTTTGTATCTTTACAATTTTAAAAATACTTTTTTTTAAATGTCTTTTCCATCTTGTCATTTGTTATGTTTTATGTAACTTATAATGTATGCATTTAAATGCAGTTGATGGCCCTTCAGCTATGCACTTGAGAACTGTAGAGTTGATTACTGCAATGGATAGCAATGTTAAAGATGAATTTTTAGTTATTTTATGGTTTACACCTTTTTTTAATGACATTTGGGAATTGTTTAAAAAATTTTATAAATGTTTTAAGTACGATCAAAATGACTTGTTCAGTCAAATTTATGTAAATATATAGAATGGATTGACTGCAACTTTCCGAATGGTTAAAGTATTTAAGAAATATATTTATTAATATTTACAGTTTATTAAAATATTTTTTATTTGGGATTCTTAGTGAAATTAGTTTCTCTGTTATCTTTTTATTCATAATTGAATTAAAGATGCAGTTGAATTTCAGTGTGCATTTATTTTCAGATATACATAACGGGTATTTACCAGTGAAAAAAATTTATATAAATCAAATATGACAAATTGTGGATTTTAAATACTACAGGCTTTCAAGGACTGAAATTAAAAAATATTTAAAATATTAATTAAATGGAAAGATAATACAAATTTTGGCAAAGAGAATTGTTAAACTTTTTTTTTTTTACTTTTGTATACTTACTGTGTTATTTATTCTTTTGAGAAACTTAATGTGTTTTAAACTTATTTATTAGGATTTTTTTAATTTGTCAAGTTTTCCTTCCTCCTTTTATTATTATTAAAATTTTCTATGACTCTTGCTTTGTCAATATTCTGTTTTTGCTTATTTAAATTAAATATTAAAATTTTCTAAAAAAGTTATATGATAACTGCCTTAATAAAAGTAGTTGTTGACCAACTTATCACTTTAGTGGAATTTTTTTTTTTACATTAACTATCTCAACAAAAATCTCATGGATTATTTATAAATTTAAGGTTTCAACTTTTTTTGAGGTTATAGTATTACTGCATTGGCTAAAAAATATTTTCTGAACTATTGCATTCAGAGATTATATCATATTGATACAGATGTTTAATAAATTTGACATTTCCCACATTTCAGTAATTCCAAATGTTTAAGTGCATTATTTGTATTCAGTCATTCATTTTTGTTTATTACTCTTGCTTCAGTGTAAGATTGAAATGTTTAACTTCCTGGTTCATTTTTAACCCCCTTTTTTCCCCCTGTCCCTTTATTTTATTAAGTCAAAACACTGTTTTTATAAATTATAAGAACAAGCTGTGAGTTTTAACTATTTGTATAGTATTCCTATCACAAAGATTTTTTTTAAACGTTCATTTTATAGCAATTCTTTTTTCTTCAGAGCTTGAGCTATGAAGATTTTTTTTCTTTCATTGGGGATTTCATCATTACCGGTTATATATTTCACTTGTATTTAAAATATACTGTTTTTAGATTAATAATAATAAATAAATAAAGCAAAATATTTATTGATCTAGTATGTCCTGCTCATGCCTCATTAAGTAAGCTTAAAATAAATTTGTGCTTTATTTTTATTTTTTTAATAAATGTAAAAAGCATCAATTAAGAAAATTGACATTATTTGTTAGCCAATTCAGTGAACTTGTAATATTGCATTGTATAATGTCATCTGTTTCATTGAATCTTTGTTTGTGCACTGTGTACTTTTATTTTTTGACTCTCATAGTGACCATCTTAGACACAGTATGACTATTATTTTAGTTTCAAGAATTAGCACTTAACCATTAGTTTAATTGTACAAAATTCAGCAAGGTATAAATAAAAAATAACTTACAAATGTTAAAAAAAAAAAAAAATGTATTTCATAAAAAAAAAATCATAACAATCAATATACAAAACTATAGTATGTTAATTTTGCACTCATTTAAATAAGATTTCAGCATCTTTAATAGTATATATGTGTGATTATTATAGTTACACTTTTATTATTGCATTATTTGTTTACCAATAACGATTTAGCAGTTGAAATCAAACATTAAGAATTTTTAATCTGTTATTTTGTAAATAAGTTATATAATAATAGTCATGCTCCAATTTCCATCTGTTTAGTGATTTTTTTTTCTTTCTTTTTTCCCTCCTTCCAAAAATATTATTTCTTAAAATTATAATTTAAAATTATTTGCCTTGTGATTGGTTTGCTGTAAATATATTTTCAATTTATTTATATATATAGTTGCAAAATAAAAATTTTAAGATATTTTGCGAGTTTATTTTTAAGCAAAGGAAAGAATGCATTAACATACATTTAAAAGATGGTTTAGTTAATTAAAATAATTTTAAAATACTTTTTGTTTTTTTCTTGTCAAAAAAATAACTTTAAATACTTTTTTTATTATTTTTTTTTCAGCAAAATTTTCTGATTAAAAAGAAAATGTATGTAACATTATTTAAAAAAAAATAAATTAAATTGAAGCTTATCTCTTATATTTAACTGATAATTCTTTATTATTTTTCTCAAGTAAGTAAGATGGTCACATATAATCATATTTTTTATGGTGTTTAAATTTCTTGGTGCTTTTTTGTTTTTTGCAATAACTGTAAAAATGTTAGTTGAAAATTAATAATGAATTAAAACCAGATGTTTTGAAAAATAAATGTGTGTGATGTTTTAAGTTATTTTTGAATAAAGGAAGAAACAAATCACTTGTGCACATTAGCATATGTATGTGGCCACACAAAAATATTTATTGTTCCATTCCACTTGTTGCATGTTACTCATTCAAAAATATGTAAATAAAGTTTCAAAAGAAAGCTTTTTGTTTTTACTGTTAATTTTGTTGTTATATCATGTCACATTGCTATTTAATAAGCCTTTTGTTGTATGCTTAACACGTTGAGTACTATCCAGATATTGATTTCTTGTAATTCTAGAGGCTATGACATGACCTACAAATTCTATATCTAACGAACGGGTCATCAATGAAATAGTGAAGCAGGATAAAAAATTGTTTGCTTATTTTCCTGTTGAAGTTAGTCAAATAATTCTGATTTTATTATTTTAAAATTTGCAAATTAAATAACTTGATCGCCAGTGGCAACCGCACTTGTCGAGGGCCATATCTCTTGCCAACTGATGAGAGTAACAATTTTTTATGTGAATCAGACGAAAAAATAATTTTCAAGAGAAACTTAGTCCCCCACTTCAGTATCAAATACAATAAATAATGTTCTCTAAAACTATATAAATGTCAACTAACTTTATAAAAATTCAATTATTTTTATTTAAAACTGTGTTAATTGATGAATAAATAAATGAACATCTTTTCAAAGAATAGTTAAAAAGGCTAGAAAAACTTTAACAAAATAAACTTCATTGCCTCCAAATGGCAGTATAAACTAATACTTCATTAACAAAAAAAAAAAATGGCAGCTACTGCCTGGCTAAGCATTAGGGTGTCCCAAAAAAATTAATTTTTAAATATTTGGACTCTCACCCCTTAAAAAGTTTTCTTTTAGGATACTTACGATCTCTTGTAAAATTTCAGCTGGAAAAAAAAATATTTAGAAGTCCCTCAAGGTTGCCAAAAAGTTTAAAAAATAGTTTTAATTCCATAATTTTTTACAGTTACTTACCAAACTATTATCTTTTAAATAAATGTATATATATATTAAGTTATATGCATTTAATATGTTGTTTCTGAAAGAATGCGCTCCATCAGTAATATTTAGTATAGAAAATATAAGAAAAAATACAAAAAAAAAATGACTAAAAACGAACGTTATTCAAAATTGCAAAATGCGATGTAAAAAGAGCGTTTTACAGCAAAATTCACCTGTTAAGTTTAACAAGATAATAAAGAGGAAAATATTGCATAATGTTATATAAATAACATAATTAATCACTTTTACATATCTTAAAGATCTTACGGTTGCACTAATCGAAGTTCTTTCTATGCATGTCAACTACCTGCAATAAATGCTGTTTTTGTTCTTCTTTCGTTGCATCATTAAAACTTTCGATTAATGCTACGTCTCGCTTAGCACAATCATTAACACATGGCAAATGTTTAACAATTTCTTCAGCTTCTTTAAAAGCTTGTGTTTCTGTCCATTTCTTAACAGGCAGGCTTAGGAAGCTGTCGTCTATTTGTGCGGTATGAAAGAAGCTGCGAGAGATATTTAAGTCATCAAATTTTAAAGGAAGTTTCTTAATTAAGTATAAATTCTTTTTTTCACTGATTTTATTAACATATATTTCTCCTTGGCACTCCGAAAATTTGAAAACAAAAAAAGAGTGGCAATTTCTTCACTTAAATACTACGAGTGACGTAGAATCATCTTTAGCTCTCTTTTTCGTAGTTGTATATCATATTAATGCAATCTTTTGTATCAGTAAAATGTCGTTCACTGGTGCATCTACAATAGACCATGATTGAATGTATACGCATACAACAAACTGATTGAACCTTTGAAGGCCTTGAAATTGTTGAGATGTAAATTGCATTATAGATTCATTTCCATCAAACAGTAGTTAAATTTTTAATGAATAAATGGCTTTTGTCTCCCATCGAGCTCTGTGGAGAGCACATGGTTTCCAAATAATATTGTTCACATCTATTCCAATCATAAGAATGGAAAGATTTAATAGTTCTCTGTAATCATTTCTAGGAGAGTATTTAGTAACTGTCCGAAGTTGATTCATAATAAAAGTTTTCAAAGTGTCGGATGCTGCTTTTAATTGTATTTTTTGACATTTTGGATTGTGGTGGTTAAGTTCAATCCATTTTTCTCTAAATCTTTTAAACATAATAATTTCAGGTTCACTTGACGGTCAAACACATACATTAAATATATCTGAAGGTAACACTTCAAATATGGTGTTTATAGGCTAAGCGCAAAAGGTTTCTTCCAGTTTTATATTCAAAAAGAACATATGTTCCTTTGAAGTTACCTGTATGTGAGGAAGTTGTGTCAAAACATATACCAATAACCTGAGAATCACATTTTCATGTCTTTAAAAGTTCAAAAACTGCATTAGCTGCTGCTGCTCCTGTACCAGATAACAGCTTTGGAATTCCAAGAATTTTTGTACTACTAACACTCATAAACGGTCTACCTTTCTTGTTTCATTTAATAATAAATCAGGTAATAACTTTCCATCCCAATGAACTACTGATTTGGAAGCATTAAACTACATTTTTATCTGTTGCACAGTTTCATTATGTAAGTGTTGACGTTCACGATGAACAGTACTTTTTGAACAGTCTGCTTCACTATCACCACTAGCAGCCATGTTCAAGACAGATGCAAGTAACAATGTTGACTTTCTTGTACTTATATTATTTCTGTCAAAAGGAGCATTAACTTTTGGTGTTATGACAGACCATCTTCGTTCATCTTTACCTATGTGCTTCTAATGTATTTTTTTTCTGGTGTAATTTCGGCAGCATATCCATCATCAAAGTCTTCTTTAGAGTTTTTACTTTCAGTCTTAATCTCATCCATTATTGATGTAAAAGATGCAGTTGATTAAAGCAAAGGAATTTTGAGATGAAGCAGCTTCTTTCAATCACTTTGCAAATTTTTTCTGTCGTTCACCTGATCTTTTCTCACATGTAGAAAGCCTTCTGTCCAGAGATCCAATACCACCTTTCTTAGTTTCTTTTTGTAATCTGAGAAACGACCGATCCACTTCATTTTTAATAAGCTGTTTGTTCCATATTAGCGTATGACTTATGTCAAATAAGATATGCAGATTTTTGCTCTTTGATTCTGTTGGTCTTTTGCATTATTCCTTCTTCGATTTCTCATTAAGCCTACTTGTTTGTCATATAAATATTTAATCTTTTTTTAAGATATGCTGCTTATGTCTTATTGGCAAACTTGATTTCTCTCAAACGGGTACAATGTTATTGTATAAAAGAACAGCACTATCACTGATTGAAAGCTTCTTAGTAGGTACGGTGAAAATATATAACACTAGCGGGTGTGCAGCTTTTAATTAGATTTTTGCTATACATTCTTTGATTCTCTTGGTCTTTTGCATTATTCCTTCTTCGATTTCTCATTAAGCCTACTTGTTTGCTATATATATTTTATAAGATATGTTGCTTATGTCTTATTGACTATCTTGATTTTTCCCAGAATGGTACAATGTTATTGTATACAAGAACAGCACTGTCACTGATGTAAGGTGAAAGTGTGTAAAATTAGGTGTGCAGATTTTAATTATGCTTTTGTATTTAATCATGCTTTTTATTATTATTTTTTTTTTTGTTAAAATAGATACTAAAAATTTATTAATGGAAATAAATTATATAATTGATCAACACTTATACTTTTGATTAAAATTCCATATTTTTACAAAAATAAGTGAACTTGTGTGACCTTGAGGGACCTCTTAATTTTTTCCAATTGAGCTCTAACTTCATATATTTTGATAATAGGAGTAGAAGAAACTTTTTAGAGGGTGAGACCCACCTTAAAAAAAAAAAAAAAAAATTAACATTGAATTTTGAGACACCCTACTAAGCATGTGTACTAGAAATGAGACTGGTTCAGCCTGGTCCCGAAACTTGCTCTGGCTCTATTTTTATATGTCTTTGGGCTCGAATTCAAAGTAAAAGTTTTATTTATTCACAAATTAAAAAAACAAAAACTTATTATTTGAAAAACAAGTATGTATTAGTTTCTTAATGTGTTTTACAATCCTTTAAAAATCAGTTTAAAAGAAAACTGAATTGTTGGCGGTGGGATATAAGAAGAAATATTCTGTCTGATTCTGAAGTTTTTCCATGGTCATGGTTAGTAACATACAAGAACCTTGGGATATCCCTTGTCTATCCGCGCTTTCTGCTTGAAGCTCTTTTTCAGAATTACTGGAACCGAACTTGTATCTTTCTGCCATAGTTGTCAGTGATATTTTAAAAGAATAAAAATTGTGACTTGCACATTTCTGCCAGTGGTTGAGTATAAATTAACAGACTTTAAGGCAGATAAAAATAAAAATGTTATGAGGGAATATTTGGGATTAATACTTATTTCTATGCAAGATATTTTTAATTGAGAAAATTAATCTTGAAGCAATTTTTAAATGTTATTCTGCTATGTACTTTTGAGCTTGGACTGGCTAGTATTTCAAATCATCTGGCTCGGGCTCTAATAAAAGAGCCCAAACTCATCTCTAATATGTACACACAAACTATAGTTGCTTCATCTATATTTAAATTGGAAAAATACAGGTTACAATTAATTACATCAGTTTTACATATTTTAAAAAGTTATGGTTACAGATTAATAAGTGGTTCAACAGATTGATAAGATTCAACATTCAGTTACTAACTTCAGCATATGACACCACCAAATTTGTTGTGACTGTTGACATCACGATATAATGTTCAAAATTATTAAGTGGAGTTACTTTCCTCACAACAAAAACTTTCTGGAGGAGAAACATTACAAGTAATTAAACTAAATTCAGTCCTTAATATGTAAAACAAAGGTAATATAGAACTGTTTGAACTTTTCATCTCTACCAACAGATGTTTTGTTTACATTTTGAAAGTAGCATTTAAATTATTTCCAGCTGTATTTTAATCAACTTTTAAACTTTAAATTATTTTTATTAAATACAATTAAATTTTAACATAAATTACACTTTAACAACACATTGTGAGGATGAGTGACAGAAAAGGGAAAGAGGGTGGGGATTTATTGGAGTAACTAAACTTAAAACTCATTTTAATATAAATTCCAACATTAACGCTTAACGGGTTAAGCCAACAGAAAAGCTTTTGAAGTTTTATTTGTCTATATGTAGAAAAGTTTTGTATGATCTACTATAGTTCTTGAACTATGAATCGGATTGTGGCAAAAAAAGTATTGTTGGATTTGTTTAAACAGTATAGGTGTCTTAATGTCACAAAAAACCCAAAATCTGGAAGGCAGGATGAATTCTTCGAATTTGCTTGAAATAGAAGATTTTATAGAGTTGATTAAAAGCGTATCTCACTTGTATCTTTAGGTATACATCAAATCTAGAAAGGCTGACTGCAGATTCACCATTCTGCATTGTCCAATATGGAGTTCATATATTTTTATTAAAGTGACCAGATATCAAATAACTAAACTTGGACAGAAAATGTAAATGTTGACTTCCCTCCCACATATATGGAATTCCAGATTTAGGATTACATTATCCTTCATATCTTTTCTCATCTCTCCCCAAAAATTTTTTTTTTCCGTCAACAATTTTGAATGTTGAAACAAATTTGGTTTTTACATTGATTCTCCCAAACGTTGTCTAAATTGGCTGCTTTTAAATTTTTAAGATAGTCGAACCTAGATTTAAAGGTATCAGGGTTATCGTTATCAAGGAACACAAAACTGCATAAAGTTTGATTATAAAATTTTCAAAATTTACTTATTAGCAGTACTGAGTGACCAGAATTTAAAAAACCCTACTCTGACCTCCCTGTATATATTGGAAAATTAAGACCTCTTGGCTAATTCTAATTTTGAATGTCCTGGGACACATACTTTCTTCGCCAGCATTTGCAAGTCTTCCACAAAACTTCTGTAGTTCAGCCTGTGCTGTTTCACACACAGTTGCTTGGCAAGTGAGTGCATAGACAATGTATTGGTGTGTTGTATTTCGTATCTTGATTGGTGAGTGCAAAGATGTGCTGGTTTGTTAGTCTTTCACTAAAGCATCTGTTGGAAGGTGCGAAGACCTCATTGATCACTGGCATCACTGAAGGATATCCATTTGTTGTTTTAATGTTATAGAATTTTATCACATTCATGACAACAATGAGAAAAGCAGATTCTAAGAAAGTTTAGAAGAAAAAAAAAAAATCACATCTCCGCTAATCCATCACTAGGACGAAAAAAAAAAAAGAATCATTGGCGTGATGAAAAATTTTGTCTCACAATCAGATGCTGTATATAGGGTTGCATTATTAAATACACACAAACTGGAGTATAATAGGAAGAAAAAAAAAGTCATCAAAAATGCCAGATAAAATTGTTAAACTGGGTTTATCTCTAATCTTGATTTAGTTTTTGCTGGTGAAATTAGTACTTAACTTCGGAATCTACCTGTGCCTGGTAGACAGAGTCAGCAGGAATTTTTTTATTTTTATATATTTGCTTTGATATACAGATATGCTATTACATTTATTATTCAAATACTCTTTACTGATCCAAATGAAGAAGTCAATAAAATATCTCTATTATATATAAAATAACTTTATATCATTTAATACTTAAAAAAATTAGTTACAATTTAAAAGTATTTGTTAATAGCTTTTTGTTGCATAATGCATTCAGCAGTAATATTGTCATCTTGAAGTTGTTCCCTGCACAGGGAGGGGGTAAGCAGAATTTCTTATAAACAAAACAGGTGGACAACATTCTTTCTCTTTTCTTTCTAGTAAACACAAGTATCATTTCAAACATAACTGCAAATGGTTTCTCAGACAGCTGATTATATTCGGATATGGCAGATAGGAATGTCAAAAGTTAGGGTATTCCATATTTTGGAATGAAATATTTTATTATCATTTAACAGTTTTAATGATAACTTTGCATTTTCAAGAAAATACAAAAAATAAAAAATATATAAGCTAAAAAAAAACCAAACTACTTTAATGTAAAAAAAAGTTACCAAAAAAAAAAAAATTGGTTGGATTAAAAATAACAATATCAAAAGACAGTCTCCTCCCCCCTCATATCTTAAGATATCAAGTGCCAGATCCCCTTCCTTTCCCCTAAAGTGATAACCTTATATGTGCACAACCTCTATGTTGGAAAAGTAAGATCTCTTGGCTAATACTAATTTTAGATGTCTATGGATGCATACTTTATTCGCCAGCATTTGCACGTCTTCCATAGACCTTCTGCAGTTCAGCAGTATGTGTTTGGTGATTATTTTATACTGTTTTATTGCATAAAGATTCAGAATTGTTTAATATATTTATTTATTTACTAGGGGGCTCAGCCACCTACTCGATAATGCTCGCCAACCCCCCACCCCCCCACCCCCCCCGTGAATTGCGAAGCAATTCATATTGAGACCGCTTCGCTCGCTCTCCCCTTTTTTTCAGCAATTCTAGCTGGAATGAGTTCGACCATAAAACATTTGAACATATGAAATTGACAATTTTTTTTTTAATGTAAAAAAGTAATTCTGCATTGAAAACACAACTGAAAATGTATTTAGTTGGCGCTACCAATGAGCATATAAATCTTTTAAATACTATGAAAAAAGGATCTTGTACAGCATGACTTAAATTCATTAGAAAAAAAAAAGTACGTAGAAATTATTTTTTACTTCCTCAATACATCAACAGATGGCGCCAGGTGCAATCTACAAAGTTGATTTTTTTCTTCTCCGACTTTTGAGTGAGTGAAATTCGTAAATGAATTCTAAATAAGAGTTGAGAATTCATTTGAAGTTAACGATATTGCTCATAATTAAAATGAGGAATCATTTAAATGAGGAATCATGACGCTTTGGATTACGTGCATGTTATTTTATTTTTAATAATTGCTAGTTTGAGCTTCATTCTATGGTTTCAATCTATCTTCCTCCGTAGTTTCAATGCTCTCACACTGACGGCCATATTGTAGGTGGAGCTAATCTAACACAATCTAGTCTGTTCATTGGTCTGAACTCTGGAAACTACGGTTGTTGCCAAACCATAAGTTACAAATTCAGCCCTATTTTCGCGCCACGTAAGACAAATATATATATAGATTGTAATAAGTATCAAGTATAAGAATGAACATAACAATGCATCAAAGAACTTTCTAACAAAGTTTTTTTTTCGCAATCACCAGTAAAAGAGGGAACACCCATATAAATCTGTAGGTAAAAAAACTCTGGGGGCTTTAATTTTTGCAAAGTACGTCGTGAAGTGGGACATGTATTTTCCATGCCAAAACCTTTTTCTATTCTGTGGTAAGTGTTCGGTGATTATTTCTCAGTTTTCTACTGTGTAAATTGCAGAATTTTAAATTCTATATTGAACCTTTATATTGCACAAGATAACAAGAGATTGAAGAAATTTGTTCTGGAAAACATTGGCAAAAGTCTCTTTTTTATATTGTAAATTATTCCTTGATGCTTCTTAAATACTTTCTGCATAAACCTTAAGCTTATATCTCAGAAAAGAAAAATGATGCAAGAATGAATAATTGTTTGCAACATTTATAAATTGTAACAAATATAATAATGTAAAATATCAATCTAATTCAGTTCAATAACTGGACAACAATGAGAAAAGCCGTTTCTAAGAATGAAATTGTCTCGCATTCATCAGTTGCAGAGTGCCAAGTGTATATGTTGGAAAAGTAAGACCTCTTGGTTAGTACTACTTTTAGATGACCTGGGATGCATACTTTCTTCACCAGTATTTGCAAATCTTCCTCAAAACTTCTGCAATTCAGTGGGTATCCCTGTGATGTGCTTCACAAAGAGTCGCTCTGTGGGTGAATGCGTAAATGATGTAATGGTGTGTTGTGTTTCGTAACTATCTTAGTTGGTGAGTGCGAAGACGAACTTTAACTCGCTGTTCAACTCCCAGTTGAGTAACCCCAGGTTAGCAAATGTAACCGTAGGTTAATATTTCGAATTCATGAATAACTTCAAATACACGGTTATTCAACCTAAGGTTGAAATATGTATATCTGATTGGCCAAAGAGATCACATGACGTAGCAATCGTGTCAATGAGTTCTGTCCTCACTAAAACACCAGTTTTCAATAACGAAACAAAACAGAGTATTGAAAATGCATGCTTGTGGTGTTAAATTTTTAGATAAACATCACAAATTTCGATTTACCATTTTGATTTTATGGTTTTGTTCGTTGACAAAATTAGGCCCAATGATTATAAATATTGTTAGTCATAAGACATTCATTTTTACAATATTTTACATTACAGTAAAATTCTTTAAAAAAAGTTACTTGATTAACGAAAACAATGCATATATATTTTTTTATCTATATAAGTTTAATAAACAAGTTTATGATCAGGCAAACAGTAATAAGTAGAATAAAAGCAAATAACGAGCTAGGTTTATTTATTTTGCAAATTTTTTAATATTTAGAATATTATATAAAGCGACTTTCACATATTTATTTCTAATATATATTTCCTTGTTTAATTAAAGTAATTGATTACAGATTCAATTAAATTATCTTTGATAAAATTGCATGCCTGGTAGCCTTTTTCCCTTATATGAGATGTAAGAAGGTTTTTTGTTTTTAATTTCATGTATAGATTATTATAATAATTTTTTTTTTAATTCCTTGTGTAACAATTTTAGAGGATGTTCGAAAAATTTCTAGTGAAATGCGAAATATTTCAAGAAATCTTCTGAAAAACATTTCTTTTAAACAAGAATAAATATTTTAAACTAACAAGTATGCATATTTGTTCAAATTATTTAGTATGGTATCAACAGATTATCTATACTAATATTATAAAGGAGTAACGATTGTTTTTTTGTTTGTTTGTTTGTTTGTAGGGGGTAATCTCTGGAACTACCGAAGCAATTTCAAAAGGGATGGTGACAACCCGTGCTCCAACATAGGCAATATTTTATGTCGGTGCCGCTACCCCCAGGGGGTGCAGGAGCGAAAAACATTCTAAAATTTTGATTTTTTTTTAAACTGAAGAAGCTAGAAACATGAAATTCGGCATTGTAGTTACTTATAAGATGTAAATGCTCTCTAAGAACAAATTCTAAAAAAATTTGAAATTTATGAGGATGAGATGAGTGAAAAGCGTTCTAAAAACATTCTAAATTACAATTTCTATGGAATCTCTGGAACTACAGAACCATTTTCAAAAGTGATGGTGGGAAATTGATGGTGACATTCCTTACCCCAACATAGGCTACATTTTATGTTGGTGCACTACCCCAGAGGGGTGCAGGAGCGAAAAACGTTCTAAAATTTTGATTTATTTTTTACTGAAGGAGCTAGAAAGATGAAATTTGGCATGGTAGTTACTTATAAGATGTAAATGCTCTCTAAGAACAAATTCTCAAAAAAATTGATATTTAAAAGGGTGAGATGAGCGAAAAGCGTTCTAAAAACATTCTAAATTACAATTTCTTTGGAATCTCTGAAATTACAGAACCACTTTCAAAAGTGATGGTGCAAATTGATGGTAACAGTCCCTGCTGTAACATAGGCTACATTTTATGTCGGTGCCACTACCACAGGGGTTTCAAGAGCGAAGAACGTTCTAAAATTGCAATTTTTATTATACTGAAGAGGTTAGAATCTTGAAATTAGGCAAGATAGTAAATTATAAAATATACATGCTCTCTAAGGACAGTTTTTAAAAAATTCGAAATTTAAAAGAGTGATATGAGTGAAAACTGTTCTAAAATCATTCTAAATTACGATTTCTATGGAGTTGTTAAGGACAGAAACTTGAAATTTAACATGGCTGATACTTTTTAAGACACAAGTGCACACACAGAACAGTTTTTTAAAATAAATCGAAATTTAAAAGGGTGAAAGAGGAAAAAAAAAGTTCTAAATTACAATTATTTTTTTTTTTACTAATAGGATTAGAAACTTCAAATTTGGCATGGCAGTTACTTTTAAGATACAAATGCTCGCTAACAATGGTTTGTAAAGAAATTCAAAATTTCAAACGGTGAAATCAGCAGAAAGCGTTTAAAAAGCATTCTAAATTGCAATTACTTTGGAATTGTTAGGGGTAGAAACCTAAAATTTTACATGGCTGCTGATTTGGTCGCACATAATTAAAATTTAAAACAGTGAAACGTGCGAGAAGCGTTCTAAAAACGTTCTAAATTACGATTTATTTGGAACTATTAAGGCTAGAAACTTTAAATTTCGCCTTGCTGTTACTCACGTAAATGATTACCCAGAACAGTTTACTAAAAAGGCGAAATGTAAAAGGACAGGAGAAAAAAAAAGTACTAAAATTTCAATTTATGTGATACAGCTGGTATATAGAAACTTCGTATTTGGTATGGTGGTTACTCTTAAAATGCAAACCAGTTTCTAAAAAAAAAATCGAAATTTAACAGGCTGAAATGAGCGGAAAACGGTCTAAAGTCGTTCTACATTATAATTTAATTGGATTTATTCGGGTTAGAAACTGGAAATTTAGTACAGTTGTAACTTTTAAGATGCAGACGCTCAGTATAAACAGTCTATTAAAAATTCGAAGTTTAAAGGTGTAAACTGAGCGGAAAACGTTATAAATTTTGTTTTTTTCCAAATTGTTAGTGATATAAACTTAGAATTTAACATGCCTGTTATTTTGTATACGTAAATGCTTCCACAGAACAGTTTTTAGAAAATTCGAAATTTAAAAAAGTGAAATAAACTGAAAAAGTTCTAAAAACCTTCTAAACAATGATTTATCTGAAATTGTTAGGGATAAAAACTTAAAATTGTACATGGCTGTTACGTTAGAGACACAAGTGCGTCTATAGAACAGTTTTTAAATTTTTTTAAAATTTAATGTGAGCAGGAACAGAAAAGTTTTAAAATTGCAATTTCTGTAATATAGTCATTACAGAAATTTGCTTAATTAGTAATTTCTGAATTATCTGTGGAAGTAAATTTTCCTCTAATGAAAATAGGTCAGCGAATACCACTTGGCATTTTTCAAGAATTACGCCAGCAAAGCCGCAGGTTTTGCTAGTTATTTATACAAAGGGAAGAACATACACGATACTTAACAGAAAATTCCTGTTTTTTCTATTGTATGCTCTAAACGTCTAAACAAATATGAAATGTGGAGGTAAAACTAAAAAATGTAAGAAAAACGGCTTTTCTTTTTAACTATTATTCTAAAAAAAAAAAAAAAAACAGTTTGGAATCATATACCCAAAATTTTTGGTGTAAGAACCAAATTGCCAATCGTCTTTTTCTTCGCCAAATTTGTTTCTTCACTTCGTATTTCTAATGTATATTTCTTTCTCGAAATACATATTAGAAATAAATATATGAAAATGTATTTTTATATAATATTCATTGCAAAATAAATAAACCTACTCATTAAATAAACCTATTTGGTAAATGGCGCTACCAAATATACTCAGTAAATATCTCCGCCCTGAATACTGAAAGCTTCGTCACTTTAATATAATCTTCAATTCACAGAGCTGAAATATCCAAATTGGACTAAAAATTAAAAGTAATACATTCTTTCATATTAATTTCTTTTTAAATTAACTTTTTGCTTTCTTATTGTATCACAAACATAGCGTTGGCTACAAGGAAAGGTTATCGCGCGATTTCTCGCTCGCATTTTAATATTTTTAAATGATTTTTTTTGCAAAGGATAGCTGACGTCGATCTCTAACGTTGTTAGTTTTTACTTTTTCGATTTTGGTTCTAGTTTTTTTATATAAGGGTAATTTCACTTTCAGAACCGGTTCCAACCAGTTCCAAAATTTAAAATGTCCACTCATAAAAAAAACGTAACCAAAATCGAAAAAGTAAAAACTAACAACGTTAGAGATCGACCTCAGCTATCCTTTGCAAAAAAATCATTTAAAAATATTAAAATGCGAGCGAGAAATCGCGCGATAACCTTCCCATAGACCAGTGGTTCCCAACCTTTTTTTAGCCAGCCCCACCAAAACATCTCTAAAATGATGATGCCCCCCCCCCCCAATAACATATAATTCTTATAAAATTTAAAAAGAATTTACTCCTGATAGAGTAAAAAGAATTTAACATTGATCCTGGAACGTGCCGAAGGTAATGGATGAATCAAATATTTTTTATAATCATCTGATACTCCTCGTAGTTTACTGGCACACGGTCGCCACGTATGCGTGATGCATAGAGTGCTCAGAATCCTTGATTAGAAAAATCAATAATTTTGAATAAAACAATTTTTTTCTTATTTAATCACAGAATTTCTGCGATTAAATTACGCAACAATTTCTAATCAGAATAAAACGTGATAAAAGATTCTGTAAATGAAGGTCGTCAAGTAATTGTTAAATATATACTTGAATAGTGTCATGTGTAAAATTGATTTTTATGTGACATATTTCAGTGCGACTCATTCAATAAATAATCGAAAAAGTTGTTTAAAATGGTAAAATACTTTTAAATTAGAAAAATTATAAAGAATTTTTAAATATATAAAAGTATCTAAATATCTTTAAAATGTTTTATCTATAATTATTCTGGTAGAATTGTATTTAAAATTTTTGAATGGATACTTTTTAAAAACTGAATAAAAAACTTATTTTTTTAAAATTTTGTTTTTGAAATTTGAATGTGTAACTTTTATTTTCAGTCTACAACATTACTATTAGAAAAACAATTCAGAAGGTATGGGTTCACAGAAATTCCGAATTGTCCCCTTGAAAAGTTAAATTGCCCCCCTGAAAAGTCAAATTGCCCCCCTGTGGGGCGTACGCCCCCCTTTGGGAAACACTGACTTAACATTAGCTGAAGACGTAGGCTCTTAAGGCATAAAATTTAATCGCATTCATTTCAACATGTGGAGAATAATGCGAAAAGCAGTTTCTAAGCCTCAAACCTTTTTAAAGAGAAAATCGGCCCTGTTGGGGGTATAGATATTGCAATCGGATAATGAGACGAAATATTGAAGTTGTTTCAGTTATCATAGAATTTAAATGCTTTCATTACTAAAGATTAGAATGTCAAAAGACATGAGCAATATTATTCATTCTTCAATGAAAGAAAGTAAGAGAAATTTGTCCAATAAATACAAATTTTTAAGCTTGTTTTTGATGTGTTCTTGTTAAAAGAAAAAAAAAGTATTTCAACCTGAAAAAAAAAAAAATCTATAAAATAGTCTAGTAAATAAAGCCCCCAAAAAGAAACCTTATCTTGCAAAAGGTCGGGTAAGTTTTCCCTTTATTCATAAGTAAATTAGTTAAAGGTGTTGCACGTGATACGCAAGTAAGCCTCCTAATTACGATAAGTGTTCAACCAAATATAAAGAAAAAAAGTTACATTTCATAGAACTTGCATCTGGACCGGATAACTGACAGTAGTGATGCAAATTTATTGCCTATTAGGAAAGACTGTTTATTTCGTTCGCCATCTGCAGAACATTTGTGCTGAGCAGCGATGGACACTTATAAAGACTGTTTAGCTTGACTTTTTTAATGAGACTTTCTGTATTTTATGAACACTTGATTTGACTTTAATGATGCAAAATTGGCCATTTAGATATTGATGTTTATAACGTATTTAACCTTTAAATGTAACCTACTTTTTGAGCAAAGGACGTGTATAATTCGTATATATGTTTTTTGCCTCACTCCTTGCTCAAACACCCGTCTAAGAGGGTGTAAAATGTCCTTCTCATTTTATCTTATATTAAATCTCTTTCTTATTCTTTATATGTGTGAAGATGAATACCTCTACATAGTGCACCACTACGCCACTACGGAATATATATTTTTACAGCAGTGGTCATCTATATAGTAAAAGCATATAATTTCTTTTCTCATTGGATACACGAGAAAAATGATATTCACACAATGACAAACAACTTTGTTTCATAATGGATTACACTGATATTGAGGTGACGAAGCTACCAAACGGTAAGGTCATTCTTATTTATTTCTATGCGATGTTTTGAAGAAATATGATTAAGTTAGAAACCAAACATAGGAAATAAACAGTTCTCACGCCTAATTCATGTTAGCTAAAATATTTCTAACATATTTGATAATGAGAACTCAGTCTCATTAAGTAGATAAAATAAAACACAGATCCTCAAATAATAAAGAAAAATCCGGAAACCCGATAAAAGAAAAAATATATATTCAATTAACTTGAAGAACTTAAAAGAAAAGAAAAGAAAGATAATGGCATACGCAAAGGACAGTGCGGCTATTGAAAAATTAAATGTGAACAATTACTCAAATTGGCGATTTAAAGTTGAGATGCTATTGATACGTGAAAAGCTTTTTGAAGTCGTCACTGACGGAGCTCCGAATCCAATAGCCGCTGATTGGACGTAAAAGGACCGCAAGGCCTTGATAAATCTTGGCATCGAAGATAGCCAAATAATAAATATAAAGCATCTTAATAGACCGGGAGGCGGTACCACAGACAATCACATCATCGAGTTCACGGCTGAAATTCCAGCATTAGTTAAAACTCAATTCGCATATTAAAACGCAATCGGTCTGCCAAGTCATATCTTGTGTTTTCCTGCACCCAAAAGTACGAAAACATGGAGAACTGGGTGCAGGAAAACACAATGGTAAACCTACGAGTCAACCACTAAAATCGGGTTTTAATGTGTTTTCCACCAAGATATGACTTAGCAGACCGATTGCGTTTTAATATGCGAATCGAGTTTTAACTAATTCTGGAATTTCAGCCGTGAACTCGATGAGGTGGTTGTCTGTGCTGCCGCCTCCCGGTCTATAACACAGCTAAAGAAACCTGGACTACTTTAAAAAGTATGCATGAGCGTTCTAATCTTTCAAGCAAATTACATCTCCTTCGAAAACTTTATAGCACAAAACTAAATGAAGGAGAGAATTTAATAACATATATTATTACCAAATTATTGGAACTTGTAGATAAATTGGCCGGAATAGGAGAAGATATCTCAAATTCACACATATCTGCCATTTTATTATATTCGTTACCCCCGTCATACGATACATTGATCACAGCGATTGAAGCGAGAAATGAAATGGATTTAACGCCTGATTTTATTAAAGGAAAGCAAATAGATGAGTATACTCGCAGAGTCGAGAATTCGAAAAATTCAGCCAATGGGTTTAAAGCCTATAAAACACAGGATAAATTAGGCTACACAGATCAAAGAAGAAACAATAAATTTTGTTCGTATTGTAAAATGAAAAATCATTCATACAGTTAATGTTGGTTTCAAAAAAGGAAAAATAATCATACAGTACAGCATAACAAACCGTTCAAAATTAAAAATCATTCTACTTCTGTGTGTTTTGAAGAAAATGTACCCGACAAAATCGCAGAACCGCGTGATACAAAACAAACTGAAAATAAAAACGTAGCGTTATTGACTGAACAATCGGAAAACAAACAAACATTTATTATTGACAGTGGAAGTTCAAGTCATATTGCTAATTCTAAAGAAATGTTCTTGAAAATAACCAGCAACGATGAGACAAATGTGACTGTTGCCAATGGTAATAAATTAATTTCATACGGGTCAGGTGAAATAGTGATAAACACTGGAAAATAAAATGGCAAATTACACTTCGTGACGTACTGTATGTACCCGATATCGAAACAAACTTGCTATCAGTTAGCAGGGCTACTAAAAACGGATGTCAAGTAAAGTTTGATAAAGATACGTGTAACATCATACACAATGGGGAAATAATTCTACAAGGTAGATTGAAGAATAACTAATATGAAGTGCATGTAAATAATAATAAACCAGGGGATAATAATTACGCGAACATTACGCACAATTGTACAAATACAAGATGGCATAGACTTATGGCATAGGCGACTTGGACATAGAAGTTACGATGCAATTAAAACCATTGTACAAAAACAACTTGTAAATGGCATAACCCTAAATTTCTGCAAACACAACACCTATTGTGAGGTATGCATTAAATCCAAAACAAACGATACCCCATTTCCAAAATCGGTCGCATATAGAGCCACAAAAAGGTTAGAGTTAGTGCACAGTGATGTGTGTGGTCCGATAAATACTCCTACCATAGGGGGAAAACGCTATTTCATCACATTCATAAATGATTACTCCAGATTCTGTGTCATCTATCTAATGACGAAAAAAAGTGAAGTGTATGAAAAGTTAAGGGAATACATTTCGACCGTGAAAAACAAATTCGGAAAATTTCCAACCGCCATCAGATCCGATAATGGCGAAGAATATGTTAACGATGAATTAGAAGAATACCTCAAGCATAACGGTATTGAGCATCAGCACACAGTACCGTACTGCCCGAGCCAGAACGGGATTGCTGAGCGTAAAAATAGGTCACTTTTAGACATGACTAGAAGCATGTTAGGTGAGGCTAACCTCCCACATAGACTCTGCGGGGAAGTCATATGTACCGCCAATCATTTGCAGAATCGTTTACCATCGAAATCCATTAGCTCTACCTCCTACGAACTATGGTTAAACAGAAAACCAAATATAAAATATTTGAAAGTATTTGGGTATACCGCCTACGCATATATTCATAAATCTAAACGCGGCAAATTAGACGACAGGACTGAGAAAGGCACGTTCGTTGGATATGACAACAGGTGTAAAGCGTACAGAATATTTACAGGAGACGGAAGAGTAATTTTAGCCAGAACCGTCAAATTCGCTGAAAATAACATGTGTAATTCAAATATTGAGAAAAATCTTAACACGAGCTGATGTCAGAAACAAACAAACAGGCGCAACAAAATGACACAAGTATAGTAGAATTTGATCTAACACCAAACCAAACTGCTCCAGATACACCATCCGCGTCTCAACAAACACAACAAACGAGAAGATCTGAAAGACACAATAGAGGTGTGCCACCGGACAGGTTTGCATATGCAGTCCGGCACGATCTATATATGAACCAAAAGGTTGACAAGATATGCTAAACATCGAGAATCCGCAAGAAAAAAATAATTGGATTGACGCGACACGAGACGAAATAAATTCACTTATAGAAAATGAAACCGGGTTTTTGGTGAAACCACCACAGGGAGCCAAAGTAATTGGATCCAGATGGACCTGCAAGGCTAAATATGATGAATATGGAAAAATAAAGCGTTATAAAGCCAGATTGGTGGCTCAAGGCTTCAAGCAAAAATACGGGATAGACTACGATGAGACATATGCTCCCGTAGTATCACACACCACCTTAAGATGTTTCTTAACTGTCGCAGCTTACAAAAATCTTAATGTTAGGCAAATAGATATAAAAACTGCTTTCTTGCATGTAAAAATTGATGAAGAAGTGTACATGGCACAACCCGAGGGGTATGTGAACGCAAACGAACCAGAAAAGGTCTGTAAACTTCGTAAGGCCATATACGGGCTGAAGCAAGCAGCCCGGGCCTGGTATACAAAAATTACTGAATCGCTTAAAGAGTTAAATTTTATACAGAGTAAAGCAGACACCTGTCTATTTTCTAGAGGACAAGGGGAAGATACAGTGTATTTAGTTGTATATGTTGATGACATTCTTGTTGCAGGAAGCATCCATTTAATTGAAGATGTCATAAATAAATTAAAAACACAATACGCACTCGAAGATTTAGGGGAAATGAGCAATTACCTTGGGATAAAAATTCAGAAAACACACAATGGCTTTAAATTAAATCAAACAGCGAAAATAATGGAAATTGTTAAGAAATTTAATCTCGAAGAATCAAAGTCATACGGGACACCAATGGAAACGGGTTTCCTAAGATCAGAAAAGGAAGAAAATCCAATGCCCAATAATACAAAATTTAGACAAGCGATCGGTGCGTTATTATATATCGTGACAATTACAAGGCCAGACATATTACTGGCATTGAACATTTTGAGTCGAAAATGTGAAAATCCATTCGAAGAAGATTGGAAAGGTGTTAAACGGCTTATTCGTTACCTAAATCACAGTAAAGATCTAAATTTGGTAATCAGTAACAAACATCCACCAGTGTTAGAAATGTACACCGATGCTGATTGGGCCGTGATACACAAACCAGAAGATCTACTACTGGAAATTTATACCTATTAGGAAAAAATCCAATACAATGGATAACAAAGCGCCAGTCGTGTGTATTGCTGAATCATCAGCAGAAGCTGAGTTTGTAGCAGCTGCAACAGCCGTTCAAGAACTTACATGCTTACTAAGATTGTTAGTGCATTAAGAGTGTTAGAAGACTTAAATTTAACCCAGTCTCTTCCCATTACTGTCTACGAAGACAACATTTCATGCATTAAGATGATTGAATCGGACAAATATACAACTAAAACCAAGCATATAGATGTGAAATTCTATTCAATCAAACATATGAAGGAAAATGGAACAATAGCAATGTGTTACTGCCCAAGCAAATCTATGATTGCCGATGTGTTTACGAAACCGGAACCCAAACCTGTATTTCAAGAAAACAGGGACAAACTGAAATTGCTAAGTAATCTTCATTAGGGGCTTAAGGGGGGCTTTGTTGCACGTGATACGCAAGTAAGCCTCCTAATTACGATAAGTGTTCAACCAAAAAAAAAGTTACATTTCATAGAACTTACATCTGGACCGGATTACTGACAGTAGTGATGCAAATTTATTGCCTATTAGGAAAGACTGTTTATTTCGTTCGCCATCTGCAGAACATTTGTGCTGAGCAGCGATGGACACTTATAAAGAATGTTTACCTTGACTTTTTTAATGAGACTTTCTGTATTTTATGAACACTTGATTTGACTTTAATGATGCAAAATTGACCATTTAGATAATGATGTTTATAACGTATTTAACCTTTAAATGTAACCTACTTTTTGAGCAAAGGACGTGTATAATTCGTATATATGTTTTTTGCCTCACTCCTTGCTCAAACACCCGTCTAAGAGGGTGTAAAATGTCCTTCTCATTTTATCATATTAACCCTTAATTGCATAGTGATGTAAATTTCCATCACTGTTTATTTAACTTTTAATAAATAAATCAACTTCTTCGCCACCACTATATTTATATAGAAATATTAATCCAGTAAATTTCCCGTGAACTATGTTGCTGAATAAAGTTAAAAATCTAACTTAAAATTTATGGTGTCTAAAATTTAATATATGTATAAAAAAACACAATTGTAAAAGAAAAACTCATGCAAAAAAGGGTTAAATCTCTTTCTTATTCTTTAATGTGTGAAGATGAATATATCTACATAGTGCACCACTACGCCACTACGGAATATATATTTTTACAGCAGTGGTCATCTATATAGTAAAAGCATATAATTTCTTTTCTCATTGGATACACGAGAAAAATGATATTCACACAATGACAAACAACGTTGTTTCATAATGGATTACACTGATATTGGGGTGACGAAGCTACCAAACGGTATGGTCATTCTTATTTATTTCTATGAGATGTTTTGAAGAAATATGATTAAGTTAGAAACCAAACATAGGAAATAAACAGTTCTCACGCCTAATTCATGTTAGCTAAAATATTTCTAACAAAAGGGACATATCATAATAGTGTGGTTTATGAATGAAAAATACGAAATTAAATATAAGATACAAAATATAATTAATTAAGATATTCATTAAGATTTAATAATTAATCATTTAGTTTAAAAATTCCCCAGGCGCATCCATTTTTGCCTCCTTTTTTCCCCTTAAAGTAATTTTATACACTCATAACAAAACTCGGTAAATATATATATATATATATATATATATATATATATATATATATATATATATGCATAATCCTAATAAAAAATAATTTTTCAATAATTATAAGTGATTTTCAGAAAAATTTGATCGAAATTTGCAAAGTTTAAGTTTTAAAAACGATAATATAAAATTAGTGAACCCGTGCAAAGATTTCACACTGCAGTCCAATATTTTTTAGATATATGTTTAAACTTCTAAAGAAAAATTAAGGATAAAAATGTATGCAAAGACAGAATATCATCTCATTTATTCCATCAAAATTACGGTAAAAACTGATCGAAAATAGCAAAAAACACACGCTAGAGAAAAAATAACAATCGTATTTTAATTTCATTAGAGGATGACGTCATCCGCTTCGGGAAAACATGGAACAAAGGAAAATAAATTGAACACATATTGTGGTGTTTAGTTATTAATATAATTACTAGATGGCAGCACCAGAGCGAATTACTACGTCACCTACCGGTAAAAGTTTGTTTACTGTAAAATGTATATGTTGCTTGTGTTGTGTTAGATGTACGTGATTGTTATGTAATGTCAATTAAAAGTGTTTAAAGTCCACCTCGAGTAATTAATAATGCTGCTGATTAAATTCATTTAATTTACGTACTTAACACATGGGCTGATAAGTTCCCTGTCTAATAAAGAAAACACAACTTTTTAACAAAGCTTTATAACTTTATGACTTTATAACTTTATAACTTTAATAAATAACATAACTTTAATAATATATAATAATAATTTAATAATAATAATAATAATTTTATAATAATAATTTAATAATAATAATAATAATTTAAAAATAATAATTTTATAATAATAATTTAATAATAATAATTTTAAAAATAATTTTATAATAATAATTTTATAATAATAATAAATGATTAATAATAATAATTTAATAATAAATAACATAATTTTATAACGAAAAAGCTCCAAACAGTGCTCAGAACTCGTTGTTGTTTTTGGTCAAAAGTCAACACGCGCGGCAGCCACTTTGACAACAGCTTTTTCATAGACAAATGTTCATTCAAAATAAAACCTACACGTTCCTTGGATATCTTCAGAGTCTGAGCTATCTCCTGCAACTTCACTTTACTGTTCCCCAAAACGATTTTGTGGACTTTTTTTTATGTTTTCCGGAGTAACCACCTCTTTTGCGTGGTGCATCACTGGTGTCCGTACGACCACGTTTAAATTCAGCAAACCAGTCAATAATGGTTTATTTACCTGGTGTAGTGTCCAGATAACGCTTATCTAGCCAAGCTTTTGTTTGAACGGTATTTTTTCCCCATCAAATAACAATTCTTGAAATTTTTGTTATCCATTTTTTTGTTTATCAAGAAAGTCGTTCAACTAAAACCACTCTAACGTTTTATCCACACGGCGAATCGTCATGGCATTTTACTACTACCTTTTAAAGGTTAGTATTTACTAAAAAAACATCAGTTTGGCGATTGCAACGCCATCTGTGTGCCAGACCGGGAACTTATCAGCCCATGTGTTAATATATTATATAATGGTGACGAGACGAAGACCAAGTTTCTTACCGGAATTAAAATAAGAAGAAATTCCAACTGATTAGCAAAATGGCTAAGATTTCGGTTTTGCATCTACAAGCATATCCTGTAGTAATATTCTAAATACGTCAGTCATTTCGAGGGTGGTAAGTGCTGAAATTTTTTTTCTTCTCTGCAATAAATAAAAAGTAATAATGTTTGCCAATTTTAAGGAATATAATGATTCCATTGAATCGTTTCAATCATATGTTAAGAGATTGGAACAGAGTTTTTTATTGCATGATGTTGAAGAAAAAAAAAGGTACCTGCAATTATTTCATGTATGGGTCCGAAATTGTATAATTTGCTGTCAGATTTAACATTTCCTAAAAATCCGGAAGCATTAAAATACGAGGAAATAGTTGAAATTCTGTTAAAGCACTTAAGCCCCGCCCCTAATAAATTTTGTTCTAGAATTAAATTCCGTAATTCTTATCAAAATGAAAATGAATCTATACAAGATTTTGTTTCAAAATTAAAGAAGTTAACAACTTTTTGTGCTTTTGCTGGTGAAACATTAAATGAAAATTCGTTGGAACAATTTTTGAGAGGTTTAAAAAATGAAAGTATTCAAAGTAAATTACTTTCACAAATAGAAGATTTAACTTTTGAGAAAGGTATTGATAAAGCAATTATTTTGCAAAATAATGAACATGACATGACATTTCTGAATTGAAACACAAAAATTTAAATGTCAATAAATTAGCATGTTCTAAAAATTTCCAACCGAATAATATTCCAAATAATTTTCCTAAACAGAAAATTAAGAATAATGTAAATAAGGGGAATTCTGATATAAATAAAAATAAACTGAAATGTTATAGATGCGGAAATCCATGGGGTTAAACATAGGTTTAGTGCTCCATACCATCCAGCTACAAATGGTCAGGCCGAGAGATATGTGCAAATTCTTAAAAGAGGGTTAAAAGCCTTATCTTCAGAATCCGGTACTTTACAGATGAAAATAAATAACTTTCTTTTACAGTATAGAAAGATGCCTCATGTTACTACGGGGGAAAGTCCTGCATCTCTATTTCTAAAGCGAAATATTAGAACGAAAATAGATTTGATACTTCCAAATGTTACAAATTTTGTGCATGATAAACAAAATGCGAGAAAGGTCAATTCTAAAGAAAAAGAATTTCAAATTAAACAGAAAGTGGTTGTAAGAAATTATACTCCTGAAACCAAGTGGAAAATTGGTCGCATTATTGCAAGAGAGGGCAAGTTGCATTATAGAATTCAAGTTGGTTCGAATATTTGGAAAAGGCATGTTGATCAGATAACTAATGTCGGTTCGAAGATACATTTAACTAATGATTTAAATTCTGAAGAGAGTGATACAGAAAGTCACAAAAGTGATAATGCAGTTGTTAATCAACGTGATTCTCAGCTAATGCCTCCTAGTGTCCCAGATCTTTGACCAGCTGACTCTGTTGTCCCATCTACTCCAAATCCTCAACCAGATGATTCTGTTGTCCCATCCACTCCAAATCCTCAACCAGATGATTCTGCTGTCCCATCTGCTCCAAATCCTAAACCAGATGACTTTGTCCTCCCAAATACTCCAAGTCCTGCTCCAGTAGACTCTAAAGTGATACCTTCAGTTCCAAAACCCATGGTGCCCAATACTTCTATTGATGATACTACAGATACTTTAAATAATAACTTTTCTTCTTCCCTACAGGTATCTAGAAGATCCACCAGGAAAAGAAAATATCCCAGTAGGTTCCCAAATTAACCAGGGGAGAATTGTGGTGTTTAGTTATTAATATAGTTACTAGATGGCAGCACCACAGCGAATTACTACGTCACCTGCCGGTAAAAGTTTGTTTACTGTAAAATGTATATGTTGCTTGTGTTGTGTTAGATGTACGTGATTGTTATGTAATGTCAATTAAAAGTGTTTAAAGTCCACCTCGAGTAATTAATAATGCTGCTGATTAAATTCATTTAATTTACGTACTTAATATATTATACATATAAAATACAATTTCATCTGATACAACCATGACATACGTTACACGGCCGCTTCAAGACTTTTATGAGGTCACAGGTACTGGATCATCTTTACACGGCGAGATGAAACACGAATAACGAAATACATGCTTTTGGGATGGACACAACTACAGCGCCTAGAATACATAGTGTGGAAACCGGCTATCCTTGTAATGCTTTAAAAAGTGCTAAAAAGTTGTAGCCTATAAATGTGCAACCAGGGACAAAACAATGCGTATCACGTTTTTTAGCCACGCTTCCATAATTTTAAAACAGCTTATAAAAATCACAATAAGTCAGGGAGAAAAGGTATAATTTAAGTATTTAAAATACTTACCACCAGCCGAAACATTCTAATGCAACGTTTATGTTGAGAAGAGTTAGCAGATGACGCTGCGATCCCATCGTTATCTTTTCAGCAACGTTGTACATTTATTGGATTCAATTTTTTAGTACTATTGTTACAGTGCCTAGAATACATAGTGTGGAAACCGGCTACAAAATAGTACTAAAAAATTGTATCCAATAGATGTACAACGTTGCTGAAAGTTTTAGGATGGGTTCGCAGCGCCATCTGCTAGCTCTTGACATTGTATTAGAATGTTTCGGCTGGTGGTAAGTATTTTAAATACTTAAATTATATATCCTTTTCTCCTCTGACTTAGTGATTTTTATAAGCTTTTTTAAAATTATGAAAACATGGCTAAAAAACGTGATACGCATTTTTTTGTCTATTGTTGCAACATTATCGTAGGAGCACCGTTGCACATTTATAGGCTACAACTTTTTAGCACTTTTTAAAGCATTACACCATTTGCCGGTTTCCACACTATGTATTCTAGGCGCTGTACTATTGTGTAGCAGATTTCCACACTATGTATTCTAAGCGCTGTAACACAACTAAAAAGTTCACAAATATACAGCAGGTTTTTTATTTTAAATATATTAAATTTACTAATAGCGACCTACAAGCAATCCCATGTATTGGTTGCTAGATAGCAGATTAAACAAATTATATATATTTGTTTAAAATTTTTTAATATCAATTTACCAGCATCTGATAATAATGCTTAATTTACCTGCAGCTTAATTTACCGGGGCTTCTCGTGAAAGAAAGGATGTGTTCTTTTTGCTCTATTATCTCTAATTCTTTGATTTGTTGATCTAATTCTTTGATAACCGACAAGCAGTTTAATAATCTCAGCTTCACCTTTGATTAACGGCCATCTGGAAAATGTTCTCGCATTTCAATTTTAGCGTGCTTTTTGATCTGGTTAGCAGGTTAGCCAACCAAGATATATCTCACAAAGAAGGTCTCCTTAAAGCGCATACTCAGAATATTTTGAAAAAAATGCTAATGGGACTACTCATGTACGTAATAAAGGATCAGCCAAATTTAGCTGCGGAATCCCAGTAAAAAATCTGTAAAAAAATAAAATACTTTGGAGTATTTGGCGCAAAAAGACGTGATTTGGCGAGCAAAACTTTTTCTTCGCCAAATGCAAGCGACTTTAATGGATTTGAAAATGCCTGGTTAGATGAGTGTTAAAATGCATGCATTTTATGAATTTAAATTTCAACGATTAAATAGTTTATTATTTTTTCTATAAGCTTATATAATGTAAATAGAAATTAAGTATTGATGAAGTTATTTAATTTTACACGGTTTCGCTGGATGAATAAGGTTTAAGTGTATTTTAACAGTAAATGTTGGATTAAGAAGCCTCTCATTATACATTTCGATATTGAATTAATCATTGTTTCCATGGCAACATGACTTTTTCTCTTGTCTCCGGCACTAATAATAATATCGAAGTCAAATTGATAGTGCTCAGAATCAGACAATTAATTTTTAGTTAGAAGCATTTTTAATCAATTTAAATTTTGTTCTAAACCGTAGAATACGATCGTTAATTTTCTTTAAATGTACATATAAATGTACATGAAAAACCGTAGTTATAAAAGTGTATTTATTTAAGTTAAACTTGTTGTTAATAATAATGAAATATAATGCTCTCGGTAGCTTAATGCAGAATTTAAACACAAGATTCCTTATGCTTATAACTAGGATATTTATATTCAACAATTAAAAGGAAATAATAATTCCTTACCTTGTTTTTTCTTCATCTTCATAGATAGCTAGTAGCTGCTCATTATTGACAGCTGAAATGATAGTGATGATTGATTAATATTTTTATTATTATAGTAATGGATTATCCAATAATGGTCGGCGATCTTTGAATCTTGATTAAATAATTTTATTGTTGAAACGGATGATGAAAAGGATGAAAATAAGGATATACCTTTGAAACACACAATAATTAAATCACAAATATAGAGCACATACTGCTGGACTACTGGGTTGCATTCCTTTAAATTACTTGAAGTTCTCTTCTATACTATTATTGTAATCCAAACAAATCTCTATTTTGGATAAATTATATTTAACGATAATAAATTCCGTTCACAAACCCCTTTGATTTATTTTCCATTTCCCGTGTCGTTAGTGAATATAACCCAGGCAATTCCCTGTAGTCCAAACTTTAGAAGTAAACAACAAGATTTACTCAATTAAAACTCTTAAATAAATTTAAATATATTTAATAAAGTAATAGATGAAATTACAAATATCATTTTACTTAAATACAATTTATTATATTTTAGAATTACACAACTCAGTTTGAATTTAAATGTGTATCAATTTTAAACTATTAGCTACAAAGATGCCTTTAATTATTAGCTCAAAGATTATGGTAAAGATTTGCTTACCCCATATAATAGTCATAGGACACTCCATGCTAAAAGGTTCAAGTCTTTTTTTTTCAAGCACTCTCACAATTCGCTATTTTGGCTTTCCGCACTCACTTGACTCTCCAAAGTGTTGTTACACCACCATGGCTAAAATTATCCATCTGTATCCCCTTGAACTTTTTTCGCACCGTATTTTTTTTTGCCTTACTACTTAATATTCGTAACCCCCATTTTCATTCAAAATTCTTTCTTAGCCAACGCGAGGACACCGATTCTCCTTCTTTTCATATCATAAACTTTTCTGACTGGATACCCAGTTTCCTATTATCTTCCTACCAATTTCGTTGGATGTCCAACCCTTCTATACAAATTACGTTTATTTCTCTCCCCTCTCAAGGGGGTCTTATTTTTCTCCCTTCTCAAGGAGTCTTACTTTTCCCCCTCTAACATATTATGATCCAACACTTCTATAGAAATTACCTCGACTTCACCTTCAAAGGATCTTACCGCTTGATCCCACCTGTACCTTGTTGCTGTACACATTCTTACACCACCTTTGTAAACCTTACATTCATATTTGTGAATAAAGCCGCTTTTATGAAACCCTGGACTCTCTATGCCTTTCTAAACCTATTTCTTACCCTTGTCCAGTAACTATACGTTTTATTCCCTTCAGGTGCGAACCATCTCTGAATGTATTCATATCTTAAAGTTTACGACTTTGTTTTCGTATTTTCTGTTGTAAATCTCACCCCAAAATTCCTATATTTTGAATAACAAAATTCTTGCCTCTCCCGTATCCTAACTTTGCATACAGAATCTTTTTAAAAGAAAATTCATTCTTTGATCTTTTCCCTTACCGCTTTAGTTTAGAAGAAAATTCCCTTGATATATTTTTTCTCTTTCCACCTAAGTTAAATTGCATCTCCAGTTACCTGACAATATACAAACAGGTTGAAAAGAAAAAAAAAAGGGGAAAAAAAAAGAAAATTGCTTAACTTACGCTAAAAAAAAAATGAAAAGGCATCTCTGTAGAAACAGTATCACATAATACATAAAAATCATTGAAATAAATATAAATATACATGTTGAACACAAACCTAAAATTGAATAAAGAAATACTGAATAATATATAATAAGCACGTACCATGAAAATAAATAAGTAGAATCACCAATCAGGAAATATTTAATCATAATCTTTTTTTTTTTTTTTTTTTTTTTTTTTTTTTTAGAGAGGAAAATAAAATTAAAATCATAAGGCCTTACAACCTGGAAATTCCATAAGAAGTCTAAAAGATACCGAAATCCCCTTATTTTATAAATATAGTCGGAGAATTTAATATAAAACTATACTCTTCCTTCTATCTGCACATATATTTCTAGATTGAAGAGTATATGAATAAAGAGAATATCTCCTCATTAGTGAACTAAATGGGAAAAAAAATTATTTATATAAAACAAAACAAAAACTAACGAGCTCTACAACAACATGTTATAAGAGTGGCAAAAGTTGTAATTAATAAACATACAATAAATAATGCTGACCCAATTAGTTTCAGAAAAAATAATGATGACCCCATATTAGGGAGTTGCAACCAGTCCCAAAAAGTGCTGGACGTTGTCAAACTCACACTACGTGTATAGTTAGTATTAAGAGCTAGAAGTTCCACTGATGGCTCCTCCAAGCAATACTTAAATGTATTACATTGCTTCAACGTTGCCGATTTAAGGCACAATTTTTCAGTGGCACATTTACGTAGTTAAATATATTTAATAAAGTAATAGATGAAATTACAAATATCATTTTACTTAAATACAATTTATTATATTTTAGAATTACACAACTCAGTTTGAATTTAAATGTGTATCAATTTTAAACTATTAGCTACAAAGATGCCTTTAATTATTAGCTCAAAGATTATGGTAAAGATTTGCTTACCCCATATAATAGTCATAGGACACTCCATGCTAAAAGGTTCAAGTCTTTTTTTTTCAAGCACTCTCACAATTCGCTATTTTGGCTTTCCGCACTCACTTGACTCTCCAAAGTGTTGTTACACCACCATGGCTAAAATTATCCATCTGTATCCCCTTGAACTTTTTTCGCACCGTATTTTTTTTTGCCTT
Source organism: Maratus michaelseni (assembly GCA_963931845.1). Taxonomy (NCBI): domain Eukaryota; kingdom Metazoa; phylum Arthropoda; class Arachnida; order Araneae; family Salticidae; genus Maratus; species Maratus michaelseni. Next base: position 179,430,787 of record OZ007587.1, on the reverse strand, counting down.
ACTACTTAATATTCGTAACCCCCATTTTCATTCAAAATTCTTTCTTAGCCAACGCGAGGACACCGATTCTCCTTCTTTTCATATCATAAACTTTTCTGACTGGATACCCAGTTTCCTATTATCTTCCTACCAATTTCGTTGGATGTCCAACCCTTCTATACAAATTACGTTTATTTCTCTCCCCTCTCAAGGGGGTCTTATTTTTCTCCCTTCTCAAGGAGTCTTACTTTTCCCCCTCTAACATATTATGATCCAACACTTCTATAGAAATTACCTCGACTTCACCTTCAAAGGATCTTACCGCTTGATCCCACCTGTACCTTGTTGCTGTACACATTCTTACACCACCTTTGTAAACCTTACATTCATATTTGTGAATAAAGCCGCTTTTATGAAACCCTGGACTCTCTATGCCTTTCTAAACCTATTTCTTACCCTTGTCCAGTAACTATACGTTTTATTCCCTTCAGGTGCGAACCATCTCTGAATGTATTCATATCTTAAAGTTTACGACTTTGTTTTCGTATTTTCTGTTGTAAATCTCACCCCAAAATTCCTATATTTTGAATAACAAAATTCTTGCCTCTCCCGTATCCTAACTTTGCATACAGAATCTTTTTAAAAGAAAATTCATTCTTTGATCTTTTCCCTTACCGCTTTAGTTTAGAAGAAAATTCCCTTGATATATTTTTTCTCTTTCCACCTAAGTTAAATTGCATCTCCAGTTACCTGACAATACGCTTCCAGATATTAATAAAAATTAAGTATTTCTTAACAGAGGCTTGGCCATAAAAAGCCAGCGTGATGTGAAAAAAAGCATGTACACGTATATAAGTTTTTGAGTCCGATCGAATAAAGGAAAAATGTTTATACAGCACTTTTTACGGCAGAGTCCAAAGTCTTTTTTCAGAGTTCAATGCGATTCCAGATTGATGCTTCCATGTGGTGGCGACATCTACTGTTCACCATCGCCACTGAACAATCGAACAAAATGAATGGTATTCTTTCTCAGTTTCACTAACACCCCTACTTTTGATTGGAAAGTGGTGATGGTAGTAATTGCAGTTTTGACCTTAGGAATTCAAACTGTGGCTTTGGCAATGGTTTCGTGAAGATATCTGCTATCATCTGTTTTGATGGACAGTACTGTAAAGAGATAATTCCACTTTCTTTCAAGTGTCGAATGTTATGATATTTCACGTCGATGTGTTTTATACGTGATTGATGTTTATCATTGTTTGATAACTTTATACAAGATAAGTTGTCTTCATAGACAACGATGGGTAGAGTTTGTGATAACTCAAGATCTTCTAAAAGAGTTAACAACCATTGTACTTCTTGTGTTGCTGTGGATGCGGAAATATATTCCGCTTCGGTAGATGATAATGCCACGCAGTTCTGTTTTCTAGAGAGCCATGCGATAACATTGTTCCCTAATTTGAAGAGATTTCCTGTAGTGGACTTTCTGTCTATTTTATCACCTGCCCAATCGGCATCACTATATACTGTTAGTACTGGTGGTTTTGATTTGTCAATTATGAATTTTAAGTGTCTAGTAGTCATCAGGTATCTGATGAGTTTTTCAACGGCATCCCAGTCTGCTTCTCTTGGCGACTCGTTCCTTCTACCCAGAATATTTACAATAGCTGCTATGTCAGGTCGCGTTAATGTCGCTATGTATAGAAACCCCCCTACTGCCTGCCTATATTTTTTGTTGTCCTGCATCAATTCACTATCTGGATTTAAGTTATAATAATTGGTGTTCATAGGAGTGTAAGTAGGTTTTGCGTATATTAAATTAAACTTTTCCGCAATATCCATTATTTTATTTTGTTGGTCGAGTTCTAAGTTACCGTTCTTCAATTCTTTAATATTTATTCCCAAGTATTGCGTAACATTTCCGAAGTTCTTTATTTCGCATTGTTTACTTAATTGTGTGTACACATCGTCTGTGTCATTTTTATCTCCCGCAATGAGGATGTCAACTACGTATACGATTATGTACGCAATTTTTCCGTTCTTATTTCTTTTATACAGACATTGGTCTGAAGTACATTCTTCAAAATTTTGATCTTTGAGGGATTTACTAATTTTGATATTCCAAGCTCTAGCGGCTTGTTTGAGCCCATATGTCGGTTTACTTAGTCTACACACCCATTCCTCATGCCCCTTCTTTACGTATCCTTCGGGTTGTCTCATAAAAACTTCTTCCTCGAGATCACCGTGAAGGAAAGCTGCTTTAACGTCTAGGTGCGTTATTTTTAAGTTCTTATATACTGCTGCATTTAAGAATGCTCTTAACGTGGTGTGTGCAACTACGGGCGCATAAGTTTCGTCAAAATCGCATCCATATTTTTGTGAGTATCCCTTCGCGACCAATCTTGCTTTATATCTCTCAACAGTTCCGTTAGCCCCTCTTTTCGCTTTGAATGTCCATCGACATCCTATGACGCGTTTGCTGGGAATTGATTTTACCAGTACCCATGTTTTATTCTGTTCTAAGGAGTTCATTTCTTCTCTAGTCGCGTCTAACCATTTGTTTTTAATTTTGTCGTCTTTGATGTTTAGTATATCTTCCCAAGATTTCGGTTCATCGACTTGGCAAATATTTGCGCTAACTCCCAATCGGTCCGGAGGGACGCCTCTGTTATGTCTTAGCGACCTTCTAGGTTCCATGGGGACCTGTTGATGGACTTTAACATCGTCTTGTTCGTCGTCGGTTAGGTCTATTTTTATGTTGTCTAGAGGGATCTCAGCATTGTTTTCGTTGGGATTGTTTTCGTTTACTCCATGTTCTAAAAATTTGACTGTTCGGGATATTATTACTCTGTTATTACCGATGTGAATGCGGTATCCCTTGCTTCTGTTGTCATTACCCAAGAAAGTACCTTCGATGGCGTTGTCGTCAAATTTTCCTCTTTTGACTTTTTCTATGTAGGCGTAAGCCTTACACCCGAAAATTTTTATGTGCGACAAATTTGGTTTCCTACCGTTCCACATTTCGAATGGTGTTATATTGTTGTTTGCCTTTGTGGGCAGACGGTTTGTGAGATAGTTCGCGGTGAGAATTGCTTCCCCCCAGAAAGATTTTGGTAGGTTTGCGTCGGAAAGCATGGTACGTGCCATTTCGACTAGTGTACGGTTTTTCCTTTCAGCAACGCCGTTCTGTGGCGAACAAAATGCTACACTGAGCTGGCGCTCAATCCCGTTAAGGGTTAAGTAATCTTCAAGGTCCTTTCCGAGGTATTCACCGGCGTTATCAGATCTGAACGCTTTAACTTGCTTTCTAAATTTTATTTTTGGTAAGTGCGACAAATTCTTTAAATTTTGTCAGGGCTTCTCCCTTATGCGAGAGTAAATAGATCATGGTGAACCTGCTGTAATCATCTATAAAAGTGATGAAGTATTTCTTTCCTGTGAAGGTTTCTGTCTTCATCGGACCACAAATGTCACTGTGTATCAACGATAAGATTTCGGTTGATCTATTTGAAGCCTTTTTAGGATAGGGCAATTTTGTAAGTTTTCCTTCAATGCACTTAGTGCATATAATGTCGTGTTTGCATTCGCTTAACTTTATCCCTTCTGCGAGGTTCTGGTTAACTAGACATTTAATGGAGTCATAGTTTCTGTGTCCAAGGCGTCTATGCCAAATTTTTATACAGTTTGAGTTGGAACACAATGTGGGGGTTTGAGTGGTATAACCGTATTCGTCCTTGGGTTCGATTTCATATAAATTATTGTTTAGTTTTGCTTCTAAGACCGTATTTTTATTTTTCACAAAGCTGCAAGTTTCTTTATCGAAAATAACTTTAAAGTTGTTTTCAGTGGCTCTTTTGACAGATAATAAATTACTTTGCAGTTCAGGGCAATATAAAACGTCTTTTAGTGTGACCTGATTTATTGAATCAGTATTTAATTTTATGTCACCTAGGCCATATGAATTAAGCCTTTTTCCATCTGCTATCATGATACTCCCAAAATTACCGGATTTGAAATTTTCAAATTTTTCTCTTGCGAAGGCAACATGTCTAGTACACCCTGAATCTACTATAAATTTATTTATGTTTAGTGCCTGAGCTTCGTTGATAAGAGGTGGTTCATTTTCCTGATGGATTTGTGCGGAGTGCTTATCTGATGCATCTCCTGAAGAAGTAGGAGGGGGTGAATCGCTCGAAACTTTGGTTGCGTTGGCTTTACTTTCAAAGCAATAATTTGATGAGTCTTTTGAATAGTTCTGACTACTTTTATGATGATTAGAATTGTTTCTAGAGGTGTTCGAATTATTGTTGAATTTATTTCTATTACCATCGTACCTTTGGAAGTTGTTAAAAGTTTTGTTTTTGAGGTAAAAACATTCTGATTTGAAATGACCGTCGCGTTTACAGTGACTGCAGAACTTTTTATTTCTTGCGTTTTTATTTACGACTTTGTATGCAGAATCACGCGAGTTGGAACCAGTATCGCGGTTTTCAATTCTATGTCTGTACTCATCGATTAATTTATTTTTTATAAATTCTAGCGTTAAATCGTTATCGGGCCGTGCCTCTAAAGCTGTGACAAGGGGATCGTATGAATGCGGCAGAGAGCACAATAGTAGGGCACAAATATGAGTTTCAGCTATTTCTTCGCCGATTGCGAAGAGCTTATCCTTTAAAGACAATATGCTATTAATGTGTGCGTTCATATCACCTCCTTCACTTAATTTTTGACCATATAGTTTTCTTAACAAGAATAATATTGACGATAAGCTTGACTTCATATGCACATTTTTTAATGCATCCCACACCACTTTAGCGGTGCATAAATGCTTGACATGAATGATCTGGTTATCTTCTATACAAAGATTTATGATCGATTTCGCCTTAATATTTTTCTTAGCCCAATCGGTGGCGGGCGGGTTAGTTGGTTCGGTCGTGACGACATCAAATAAGTCGTCTTTCAAAAGGAGCATCTCAATTTTAAAGCTCCAGTTACTGTAGTTATTATCATTTAATTTTTCTATAAGAGCTATTTCTTTACTAGCGGCCATATTTCCAAAGCTTATTGTTTTATTGTTATGATAAACAAATAATATTTACTTTTATTTTCGTTTCGCTATAAGCTGCACATTATTTCTGTGCTCTTTTAATTCTTATTATTTATTTCATATATACACACATTATCAAATTACTCATGCATTTTATTTATTAATATATATTTCAGGACTCATAATCTGTTGTTAATAATAATGAAATATAATGCTCTCGGTAGCTTAATGCAGAATTTAAACACAAGATTCGTTATGCTTATAACTAGGATATTTATATTCAACAATTAAAAGGAAATAATAATTCCTTACCTTGTTTTTCTTCATCTTCATAGATAGCTAGTAGCTGCTCATTATTGACAGCTGAAATGATAGTGATGATTGATTAATATTTTTATTATTATAGTAATGGATTATCCAATAATGGTCGGCGATCTTTGAATCTTGATTAAATAATTTTATTGTTGAAACGGATGATGAAAAGGATGAAAATAAGGATATACCTTTGAAACACACAATAATTAAATCACAAATATGGAGCACATACGCTTCCAGATATTAATAAAAATTAAGTATTTCTTAACAGAGGCTTGGCCATAAAAAGCCAGCGTGATGTGAAAAAAAGCATGTACACGTATATAAGTTTTTGAGTCCGATCGAATAAAGGAAAAATGTTTATACAGCACTTTTTACGGCAGAGTCCAAAGTCTTTTTTCAGAGTTCAATGCGATTCCAGATTGATGCTTCCATGTGGTGGCGACATCTACTGTTCACCATCGCCACTGAACAATCGAACAAAATGAATGGTATTCTTTCTCAGTTTCACTAACAAAACTTACTTAAACTAGTTCAGTATAAAGAGAAGAAAACGTTTTTCCTTAAAGCGTACTTATCGTAAATGCGCATTTTAAAAATTTCATTGTGTCGCCAACCCAGCGATAAATCGCCAAAACACGAAATTTTCATAATTTTTTTATGGACGTTATATCGAGGTTTCGCAGCAAATTTTTCTATAAACGTATATATCCTCATGAGAAGAATATTCTGTAATTTTTTCAAAATTTTCTGAGTATGCGCTTATGGAGACCTTCCTTGTCAGTTCATCTTAAGAAGACACCTCTAAATCTGCTAACCATCTCTATAATAAAACCGTATGTCATGTGACTGTCCTCAACAGTTCCGGGATGCCGCTTCACTGTTTCATATGCCAGGCAGCCATTTTTATTCAAAATTATTTTTTCTAATAAAACTGCATAAAAGTTACATTTTTAGAAAGATCGTTCAAAATAAATTAATATTTGAGAGATGACTTACGTTCAATTATGTATACATTCTGCAATAACTTCAGTTTCAATTAGGTTCGCTGTTCAAATTCTCTATCTATGAAAGTAAACAACAACAAAAAAAAAAGATTCATTCGTTGTGAACGTTTAAAATATTAAACCATGAATTTTTGGACCGCTGCCTGGTGTAAAAAAAAAAATAATCAGCACCAGTGAGGCAGTCAAAGTTTACCATAATTCTGTTCCATACAACTCAACTTCCTTCGGATCTTTTCTTGATGTAAGTTGAACTCCGTGGTTGAACTCATGTAATAATATTTAATGGATCAAATTTCGAAACAAATTGTCAGCTTTTATTTTTCGTGTGTATTAATTAGAAACGATATTTTAATTTTGAAATCAAATGTTTTGATTTATGATAATATATCTTATTTATCTATTTTCTATTTTAAAGAAAAATGTGAACGTCATGTATTTTAAATTGGAACAGCTGTCACGGACGCACCAGGGTTGGCGGAATTTTTGTTTTGCGCCATTTTGGCGAGAAAATCCCATTTTCAGGTACCTATTAGAGATTACTAAAACAGCATATACTTTTATTTTATTATGAAATAGTTTATTTTATATTAAAAACACACACACAATGATTAATTTATTATAAAGTGGGTTAAGCGGTTTTTGTCAAGAAAGATGAAATACATAACAACAAAAAATATGCGAAATGCCACCACGATCGCAAAAGATCTTGATTTGTCTATTAGATTTTTCCGGTTTGGCGAAGGATTAAGGAAAAAAATAAATTATGAATAAAAATAATTTGTTACAATGCTTAACATACATTTAAGGGCGACCAAACTGGTCGCCAGTGGCGGCTAGTTCGTTAAAATAATTTCTAAATTTAAATGCAAACTCTTTCCAATTTGCCATAGGTTGTTTTTGGTGGCTTACAAAATTTTGCCTAAAACTTTCAGGGTTTAATTTAAATCTCTTCAGCAGGGTTTGTTTTATATGTTCGTAGTCTTCAGCAGTCTCCTCGGGTTTACGGGCAATTATGGAAACTATATCAATTAGTAACCGGCCAATCAAATGAGATACCCAATTTTCCTTGATAATTTTCTCGCGTTTTACTTGGCGTTCAAACAAGACCAAATATAAACTAAATGTCTGTTTTATCGGGACTGAACTCTGGGATCCATTTTTAACACTTTCCAACCTAGTTGTTAATACTTTCCAACCTAGTTGAAAAGTGTTTATGACTTCGGTTTGTCTGGCCGTCTGCCGTCTGGCCGTCTGGCCGTCTGCCGTCTGTCCGTGCTCTAACTCCCGTAAATATGCTCGGATTGCTCTGCAATTTTTATATGTTATAGTCGTTATCTATAGCATGTTCCCTATTTCAATGGAAGTGTGTAGCACTTATACTTTTTTTACAGGGACACTCAAAAGAATTCCGTTACATTGCGGTCTATGGGGAAAAATCATTTGCGGTTTATTTAAATAATGTTTCACTATTTTAAACGCATTGAAATTTATATATATCACTAAGGTGCGTTAGAAGAAGCTTAATATGGAATAGGGTGTGCATAGCACTTATAGTTACTTTACAGGGATAGTCAAAAGAATTCCGTTACATTACGTCTATGGAGAAAAATCGTCTGCGGTTTATTTAAATAATGTTTCCCTATTTTAAACGCATTGAAATTTATATATATCACTAAGGTGCATTACAAGAGGCTTACTACAGTATAGTGTGTGTATAGCAGTCATCGTTCATTTACAGGGACGCACAAAAGAATTCTATACTGTCTGTTAACAATAATTCCTGGAAGTGAGTTTTAAGTTACCGAACGCGATTTTAATTTTAACTCGCTTTTTGTCTATTACGTGGTGTGTATAAATTCTGTAGATCCTATACAGGGAAGCACAAAAGTTCACGAACACATTTCCGTATTATTTAACTCCAGACGGAGAAATTTAAACTGTGCTACGCGTTTCCTAACTGAACTAAAATTTAGCATCCTATGTAGTACATATACAAATCTATAGATTTTATACAGGGCTGAATAAAAGTATTCGGATTACTCAGATGTTATCTTTTAGCTTATTAAACGGTATGATTTGTAAAATTATTTTGGAAGCGTTGGAAAGTGTTACATAATCTATGCTTGACGCATGATTTTTCGTTCTTGTTTAAATTTTAGTTCAGTTGAACGCGGAATACTATTGTTAAGACTGGATTCTGAGTGGAGAATCCCTTGTTCTATTTTTAATTTTTCTAGTTGAAAATTTAATTATGTTTCCTTTTTCTTCAACCCTGTTCGAGGCGATTTCCCTTTCACATTCACGTTCAATATTTTCCTTCCGAACCAATTCTTCCTGTTTCCTATCCAAACTTTCTTGTTTTTCCTGAAGGATAGTTTCGAATAAATTCCTAAAATAATCTTCATCATATTTGTCGTTTGATGTAATTAAGGTTTTAATTTGCAATTACCGTTTCAGGTCAGTCTGACGCAATTTCCAATGCATGTGCAAGTTTAATTATTACAGCTTTTTTGCCCTTCCCAAGATGCGCCATAACTTCGCTAAAAATAAACAAATTTTACTTTAAAATAAAGAATTAAGATGAAAGAAATAGATACTTCAATGTTTTTAAAAAATTCAACAATAAATATAAATAATAATAAAAAACCTTCTCCACAAATAGCAAAATTTTGCACTAAGATTAAATTTAAATTTTGCAATATTAAATCTCTAAGAAAATTAATTTTACTTTAAAATTACAATAACTTAAGAATTTTAAATGAAAGACTCGTTTTGATGCTTGACAAATGCGTGTAATCCACTTTCTATGTATGGCTTTTAATCCACTGCCTATACAAATTTCTTCCGCATATGCCCGCAAACACAGACAGATCACCAGGGTACATGCACAAAACCCCTTCACTAACGGTCGCACTATGGAACACCATGCAGAATAAAACTGCACATTTTTCTTTCTAAAAACACTATTTCCACAACCTCTCTCTAGAAACACGAATGTAAATACCTTTTTATCTTTTTCCTTTATCACTTTCCTTCTACCAATATAGGTCACTGCATGGAACTATAAATAGACTTTTACTATAGATTATTCTTAGTTCCATGGGTCACTGGGACACAACCCTTTAGTCCCTCTTCTTGCAGTTGATCCAACGGGTAAAAAAAGGTTTATGTATCAGAACACAAATATTTCCCCCATTCACTCTCTATTCTCTATTCCTCCGAATGATTTGAAAATGAATGATTTGATGTCCCCATTTACATCTCCCTCTTAGTTGCGTTATATACCAGTCACCGAAAAAACCTCTGCTCACTTCCGTTTTCCAGCTTTCATCGCAAAGGAGAGTCTTCACTCTCTTGCACATTTGATTCGGAGGATGAAAAATCCATCGGTCTTCCTTGCAGCAGTAGCGCGCAGTCAGAACGCGCAGACGGTAAACACACCTTTCCCGTCCAGCTGGTGAAGTCGGGGAGTGGACGCCTTCTTTTTAAACTTGGGGAATCCCCGAGGCTAACGAAAAGACAGGCTACCATGGTGCATTCCACTTATCTTTTTTTACAGACCGCTAAAGTGACGTGATGCTCTTTTCATACACCTGCATTAGTGCATTCGAGCATCACGTGACTCCCGCGGTCTGTAAAAAAAGATATGCGTAAAGCACCGCGGTAGCCTTTCTTTTTCGTTAGCCTCGGGAATCCCTTTGTTACGTCACTGCATCTCAGGATCTGCTTATCTTCTTTCAACACAGGGCAGGGGAAACACAACTCCCTTTGGCTTTTCTCAGGAAAACACTGCGAAAATTCTTTCTTTTCACTTTTTCTTTCACGTTTCTTTCTCAGTGGAAGTGGAGGATCTTGCTAGGTCAACAGACTTGTAACTGCTATCCTCACAAAAAAAAAGACAAAAAAGCGAAAAACTTTCTTTTGTGCTACATTTCTTCCTCGATAACGCAAAAATCTTCCAAGACCGCAGACATTTTTCTTAGTTCAGGCAATCTCAAATTCTTTGCTTTTCATCAACAGTTCGAATTTCTAAATCTTTTGGAATTTCCTCAATTTCCAGAGTGAATTTCTCCCAAACTTTTGCTACCAATCTTGGAATTTCTCCAGTTAGCGTGTATATTTCTCCGTGGTTAACGTATCTTCACTTCCTGACATCACTGTAACACACGTTTAAATCAAAAGGCTTTAGTAAACACTAAACATAGATTTATTCACGGTCACCACATTTTACGGAAAATACAACACGAAGGACTTAGAAGACTTGCATAAAAAGATTTTTCAATAGTTTGTGAATGTCCGAACGGTGTGAGGATCCATATTTTCAGGGATTCAAAAATGTAGAATCCTATGAACGAAGTTCTCCAGCAAAGTCTATTTCCCTTCGCATATCTGAAGGCACAGACGACCGCTGCGTTACTGGGCAGATCACAAGCATGTCCTCGAAAGACCTCCGGGCCTTCGTATATATGGGCGGTGGTTTTCAAGTGGAACTTAAGTGAGGACGGAAGTGTTCTCAAGTACTGGAAATTTATTGAGTAATTTCTGTCTCGGTAACGTCAGAGCTTAAAGTACCATGTAAAATTATGGTTGCTATAGTGTCAAAACAGTCATTAACTGAATAATGATATTCTTTTCTCTCTTCAGTAAGTTTTTATGTGAAACATCTGGATATATGCACTCATGATAACTTGAAAGAGAGTGAACATTTAGGAGCATCAGTATATATCATTTTATTCTCCAATTTAGCAATTAATGAAAATTTTCGTACATAACCATACAATTCATCACCACATGCATGGTGTTGGCGATTGATCTCAACCACGTAATTAATAAAAGCAGATGGCGCATCGAGTAGGAAAAAAAAGGCTAACGTAATAATTTTTCGCCCGCCCCTTTTGGCTGACGTAATCAGAGATAGATATGCTGCTGAGGTAGCATTGTGAGTTTTTGAGTTTAGCTTTGAACATGCGTTAGAATATTTAAAGAAGACTTAATTTTGAAGTCTTGGGCGTTGACCCACGAATTTTTGCTGCGATGAAACATATTCAAATATACATTCTGCGTGAGAGGTTTATATGATCAAAGGTATTATCAATTTATTTATTACTAGGAAAAGCTGCTCTGCTATACGGTAATAATTTCAATTGTGGAAGTATTCTAATTTAAGCCTGTTTGGTTGAGATCGCTTCTGCCAACAGAATAAGTTATAATTTAAAATGCGGGAGGTACAGTTCAACCGTGCCACATGTTTTGAAAGTGAGTTAGTTTTTTGCACTTATAGTATGATTATTTCTCTGTAAATATTGTAATATAGTTGTGTATGTGTTCTAAATTTAATCTTGTATATAGTCTAAACTTAAGCTTATTGTGTGTATTCCAAATTTAAGCAGTGTAAAATGTTTTTAAGTCATTGTGTATAAATATTCCATTAAAATTAAGATTTATTAATTTGTTTGTTTTAAATTTGAAGTCTAGTTTCGTTTTATTTAAGAATAAGAATTAGCCGCCCTGCGAGCACGTCATCGCAGTTTAGCGGCACATTTCTATGTCGGGTTTGTTTTCGTTTTTTTTTTTCTTTTGAGTTCTGACATAGAAAATGGCGAGCCAACCAGGATTGTGTTTTTTGATTATGATTTTTGATTTCGGTTTTGAGAAATAATCATACCATTTGATAGTTGTATTCAGGTTAGGAATAACTGATGCTGCATATTTAGTATTTATATTTTAAATATACTTTCGTTTTCGTAGTACGTTAGGAGTAAGGTGAATTTTTATTTATTGTATTAAATTAGAATTATAATTTTGTGTTTGTTGAGTTTAGAATTTATGAGAATATGAGTCATTGTTAGAAATATTGATAAGATTGTAAATTGAGATTTTGAGTATATTTCCATTTATATAAAAAATGAATGTTGAGACGTTAAAGAAAAAACGTGCGACGGCACGTAGCAGTTTTACTAGAACAACTAAGGTTTTAAAGGACGAATTAAAAAAGGTCGAACCGGATAAATCCGTTTTAGATGATAAATTTGTTAAATTACAAACAATAATTACTGAATTAAAATCTTATGATTCGGAAATGTTAGATTTAATGATAACAGCTAAGGCTACTGACGATGATTTAGAAACTGGAGCTATAAGTTGAGAGGAATATTCAGATGAATTTATAACGCTCAGTCGCCTAATAAAAGAAAAAATGGATAATTCGGACTTTAAAATTAGTACGAGCTCTAATGTTGATAGTTAGTGTAAATACATGTAATGAAAAACGTTACAAATTACCGAAAATTCAAATTAAAAAGTTTGATGGTCAACTGTTAAGTTATCTTTCGTTCTGGGGTCAGTTTAAAAAAATCCACGAGGATAAGAGTCTGGATGATGTTGACAAATTTCATTATTTGGCACAATCAATGTTACCGGGGACTCGAGCTTATGAGTTAATTGAGAGTTATCCCTTAACTTCGGAAAATTATCTGAAAGTCATTTCTGCGTTTGAGGAGCGTTTTGGTAACAAAGAAATTTTAACTGAGACATATGTGAGAGAATTGTTAAAATTAATTATCCAAAACGTGCGTTCACAAGGTAAAGATAAATTACCCCTGATGTCATTGTTTGACAAAATTGAGTCCCATATCAGAGCTCTTGAATCTTTAGGTGTACACCAAGACTCCAATGCTGCTTGGCTATATCCCATGGTTGAATCATGTTTATCGGCTAAAATGATTAGGATGTGGCCGAGAAGCGTTTTATTTAGTAACGATGGACCACGTCTCTCGAATCTCTTAGAATTTTTTGAGAAAAGAAGTTGAAGGGGAACAGAGAGTCAAACTTGCACGGTCAGGGTTTGAAATTTCTCCTTCCTCCCGTGAAGAACGCCCTAAAGAGGTCAAATTCAAAAATAAAAAACTTCCCGTGAGTGCTGCAAGTTTGGTAGCAACCAGGGAGCAAAAGTGTGTTTTTTGCGGAAAAATTCATGAGAGTAAAGAGTGTTTCTTGGCTCGGTCTTTGCCCCTAAAGGAGAGGTTAGATAAATTAAAAGAGTTAAAGTGCTGCCTACGCTGTCTTAAGACTGGACATTTTGCCAGGGATTGTAAACAATTGATACAATGCCATTTGTGCAAGCGATCTCACCCTATAATTTTATGTCCCGAGATTCAAGAAAAAAAAAAGAGTGAGAGTGCAAAAGGCTCGACTACGGTACAAACTACTATGTCTACACCTTCATGTATAAAAGAAGTCCTCCTTATGACATTAATGGTTGAAGTAGTGTCAGGGGGCATGAGGAAAAAAGTCAGGTGCCTTTTAGATTGCGGTTCTCAAAGGTCGTATGTTCTGAAATCTACAGTCGAAGCTTTAAAATTAGAAAGCCTTTCCTCTGCAAATTTAACTCACACGCTGTTTGGGGAACAAGAACTGAGTCTAAAAATCATAAACAATATTCTATGAGAGTAAGTCCTGTAGGAAGACGTACGGAATATCAGTTCTGCTTTCTAGATCAAGAAAAAAATTGTGGAGGGATACCACGCGTCTCTAAAGGTCCTTTATTGAAGGAATTAAAAAAGCACAGAATTTGGATTTCAGATGTGGGTGAGGGTTACCCGGAAATAGAAATTTTAATAGGTAGCGATATTTATGGACAGATTCTAACGGGTGATGTAATTCAACTTAATGGGGGTTTGACAGCCATTAATACTAAATTGGGTTGGACTTTGTGTGGAGAACCAATAGGATTAAATGTTCAGAGTTTTGAAGGTACACAATCCATGTTAGTAACTAATCTTCATGTTCAAAACATGAAAGTTTCTGATATGTGGAGTTTGGAAACAATTGGTATTGCAGATGAAGCGCAAACGTTTTCCAAAGTGGTGGAGGATCAATTAGCTCAGGAACAATTTTTGAAGGGGCTTCATAGAAACGAAGATGGGAGATATTGCGTAAGCTTGCCTTGGGTTCAAAAATTTCCACTTAACATTGCCTCTAATCGGCATATTGCAGAAAAAGGGCTTGTTGCCACTACTCGTAAATTGAAGAAATTAAATAACTTTGACGAATACGATAAGATATTTAATGAATGGCTGTCTGAAGACGTAGTAGAAAAAATCCCTGAATCTGAAAAGAATATAAAGGGACATTACTTGCCACATCATCCAGTTATCAAGTTAGATAGTTTAACTAGCAAAATTAGGCCCGTTTTCGATGCCTCGTGCAAATCCAATAATTCGTTGTCGCTAAATGATTGTTTGATAAAAGGTCCGAATCTCGTAGAAGAAATCCCAGCGATTTTAATGAGGTTTAGAGAAAAGGCGATTGGCGTAACTTCGGATATTAGACGAGCATTTTTACAGATTGGCATAAAGCAGGAAGACCAAAATTATCTAAAATTTCTTTGGTGGGAAAATAAAAATATTTGCGAATTCCGTCATAAAAGGGTTGTTTTTGGGGTTACCAGTAGCCCATACCTGTTTGCAGCGGTGATCTCATTCCACCTTAAAAATATGCCAACAGAGTTTGAAGTTGTTGCCCAAAAGCTTTTAAGTTCATTTTATGTAGATAACTGCGTAACTTCAGTTGATACGAGCGCAGAACTTGAAAAGTTTATGAACCAAGCAACTAATATTATGGCCGAAGCCAAAATGGACGTACGTATGTGGACATTTGGTCCCGAAAATGAAAGTTTATCTTCAAAGAACACTGATCATGTCTCTCCCGTTTTAGGTCTTCAGTGGGACCGTATAAATGATGATTTATTCATTCCATTCAAAACGGATCAAATATCTATCAAAAAGAAAACTGCTAGCCATAGTTCATTCGGTATTTGATCCACTAGGTTTCGTTGTGCCAATAATGGTACCTGCAAAGTTAATACTTCAAGAAGCCTGGGCAATTAAGGCAAATTGGGACTTACCTTTGCCAGATGAATTAAAAACTCGGTTCTTACGATGGTACCAGGGACTGTCTTGTATTTCACAGTTTAAGTTTCCTCGTCGTATAGGTTATGGAAAAAGAGATTCTTGGTCACTGCATGTATTTTGTGACGCCAGTAGAAGCGCTTATGCCACCGTTATATTTTTAAGAAGTGAAGAAGATGGAAAGGTTTATGTGAAGTTCGTTGCAGCAAAATCTCGTGTATCTCCATTGAAGAAGGTGACAATTCCGCGATTGGAATTGTTAGCATGTGTTTTAGGTGCACGTTTAGCCAAATACGTTGCTGACGCTTTGTTCTTAGAAGAAGTTCCCATCCAATACTGGACGGATGCAACTGTAGCTCTTTGCTGGATACAACGAGACGAAAACTGGGGTGTGTTCGTGAATAATAGAGTCAAGGAGATTCGAAGTCTGTCGAAGAAAGAATGCTTTAGACACATTCCAGGAAAAATCAATCCTGCTGATATAGCCTCTCGTGGCTGTACCTCCCAACATCTGTTGCGATGCGGTTGGTGGGAGGGTCCTGAATTTCTGAGAGCTACTCCTGAGGAGTGGCCTGAATTTAAATTTTCGCCAGATGAAGAATTAATCGCATCAGAGTTAAAGAGAACAAAAATTATTGACCTAAGCGTGAAAATAGAGAGACCTGAGTGGTACGAACGTTTTTCTAGTTTTTCCAAAATTGTGAGAGTTTTCTCCTGGATGTTGCGGTTTGTGAATAAACTGAGAAAGAAGCCTTCTTATAATACTAATACTCTAACAGTGGAAGAAAAAACTAAAGCTGAGATGATTCTGTGGGGTATAGAACAGAAAAAGTATTTTAACGAGAAAGAAAATTCCGTCCATGGTCTGCTGGTGGTGCGAGGTGATGACGATATTCTTCGTGTGAAAACTAAAATCATCGAACGTGATGATGAACTCGCCTTTTTATATCCAGTTCTTCTTCCGTCCAAACATTACTTAACTGAATGCCTGATAAGAGAATATCATATAAAGTACTGCCATGCTGGTGTGCAGATATTGGCTGCCAAATTAAGGCAGCAACACTGGATAATTTCTTCAAAAAGAAATATAAGATCTTGCGTAAGCCGTTGTGTCGTATGCAAAAGATTCACGGCAAAAGCTTTAACTACTCCACCAATACATTTACCCCTTGACAGAGTAAGGGATTCTGCGGTTTTTGAAATAACGGGAATTGATCTCTGTGGCCCTCTGCTTTTAAAACCAAAGGGTAAAGCCTGGATCGTGTTATACACTTGTGCAGTGTACAGAGAAATTCACCTTGAGCCCCTCACGGCACTCAGCACGGAGTCCTTCCTGCAAGCTTTCCGAAGATTCATCGCTAGACGAGGACGTCCGTCAACGGTGTATTCCGACAACGGAACCAATTTCAGAGGAACGGACAATGCATTGAAGCGGCTTGATTGGCAGAAAATCACTGAAAATGAATGTTATCCAATCAAGTGGAAGTTCAATCCCCCTACTGCAGCCTGGTGGGAGGGGGGGGGTGGGAGCGTCTTATTCGTTCAATTAAGACTTTGCTCGTGCGCATTTTAGGAAGATCCTCGGTGAATTTTGAAGAGCTTTTAACAATCCTTTGTGATGTTGAAGCCACAATAAACAGTCGTCCATTGACTTACGTTTCAGATGATTCTGATGAACTCATACCTTTGACACCCTCCATGTTTTTGCAAGATATAAAACAAGTGGGAGTGCCTGATCTAGATTCCATCGACTCCAATAAACTGAATGTGCGTGTGAGTTATTGCAACAATTTGCGACAAGAACTGAGAAATCGTTTCCGCAAAGAATATTTGGGCCAACTCGTTCAGAAGGCCAGTGTTAAATGCCAAGAACTGAAAGTGGGGGACGTTGTCCTCATCGAAATTGAAAATAAAAAACGTGTATTATGGCCCATGGGAAAAATTGCGAAAATCTACAATAGTAGGGATGGTGCTTCCAGAGTAGTACAGTTAAAGACTAACAACGGTTGTTTGACACGACCAATTCAAAAACTTTATCCACTAGAGGTTTCAACTGCTGGAGATCCTGTGCTCACCCTTACAACGGAAAATAGATCGAGATATGGAAGGTTGCTAAAACCCCGTAAGAAGTAATGTTTAAGAATGTACTAGAATGACTTTTATTTGACATTTAGTTTTGTAGGGACTCTAATTCATCATGTTATATCATTTATATATTGTATTTTAATTTAGTTCTTACTATTTTGTTTTTCATGTCTTTTTATTTAATCTAGTAAAGCTCAATTTAACTTTCATTTCTAATATTAAGAATTTTTTGTCAATTGTGAAATAGTTGATTTTAAGAAAATCAAGGTGGGAGGATGTTGGCGATTGATCTCAACCACGTAATTAATAAAAGCAGATGGCGCATCGAGTAGGAAAAAAAAAGGCTAACGTAATAATTTTTCGCCCGCCCCTTTTGGCTGACGTAATCAGAGATAGATATGCTGCTGAGGTAGCATTGTGAGTTTTTGAGTTTAGCTTTGAACATGCGTTAGAATATTTAAAGAAGACTTAATTTTGAAGTCTTGGGCGTTGACCCACGAATTTTTGCTGCGATGAAACATATTCAAATATACATTCTGCGTGAGAGGTTTATATGATCAAAGGTATTATCAATTTATTTATTACTAGGAAAAGCTGCTCTGCTATACGGTAATAATTTCAATTGTGGAAGTATTCTAATTTAAGTCTGTTTGGTTGAGATCGCTTCTGCCAACAGAATAAGTTATAATTTAAAATGCGGGAGGTACAGTTCAACCGTGCCACATGTTTTGAAAGTGAGTTAGTTTTTTGCACTTATAGTATGATTATTTCTCTGTAAATATTGTAATATAGTTGTGTATGTGTTCTAAATTTAATCTTGTATATAGTCTAAACTTAAGCTTATTGTGTGTATTCCAAATTTAAGCAGTGTAAAATGTTTTTAAGTCATTGTATATAAATATTCCATTAAAATTAAGATTTATTAATTTGTTTGTTTTAAATTTGAAGTATAGTTTTGTTTTATTTAAGAATAAGAATTAGCCGCCCTGCGAGCACGTCATCGCAGTTTAGCGGCACATTTCTATGTCGGTTTTGTTTTCGTTTTTTTTTTTTTTGAGTTCTGACACATGGTATAAATTGATGCTGACCTCTAGGATTTGAAATGGAAGCATATTTATTTAGATATTAAGCGTTTCGATTTTATGCAGAATTGTTGTTTAAAAGGGATTCCCATAAATTGCCTTCTTTCAAACTCGCATTAATCTTTGATCTTGATTGGAACTGATTCATAACCAGAGTAACCTAATAATTAATTTGAAATCAGAAACAATGCCAAAGCCACACATATTCTACAAATCTGATCAAATGGATGATGCTTTAATTAATACACAACCAGTTATCCGGAATACACCTGGCCCCGACCATTCTGAATAAATGGTTCTATACCAGGGGCGCCATTTCAGAACTTTCTTGGGGGGGGGGCAAAGTTTTTTTTAAGGTAGTGGCATAGCCAAGGGTGGAGTTCGGGGGCTGAACCCCCCCCCCCCCTTCCCCGCAACGTCTCCGAACGAGAAACGTTTACTGAATCATATATACAGAGACAGCAATACTTCTAACACGGAATCTCAAGTGACATTCTGAAAAATTCCGTTTTAGACAGGTTTTCGTCTTAGCAAGTAGAATTTTAAAACATTATGAAAGTTTTTATTTATAGACAGGTACCGTTTTTTTCAGGTATTCTTTAAAACTGTTAAAACCTCTTTTCTATAAAGCACTTCTGAAGAGCATAGGTGTATTACAGTGAAACATGTCTAAGCGAAACCTGTCTATAACATGAATACACAACTTTCTCAAACGGGCAAAACAAATCAAGTTTCGACGAAAAAAAGCCATACAATTATACTTGCTAAGATGGAGACCTGTCTAAAATGGAGCTTTTTTACAGTCCTTTTCAACTCCTTCTTTGCAGCTTTTACTGCAGGGGTGCCATTTCATGAGTTTCTTGGGGAGGGGGGGGGGGGGGGGGGGGCGTGGCAGAATCTACGCGACGCTGCGACGGGCGTCGCAAACTTTTTAGGGCACCTGCAAACTAAAAACATACAGCGATGCCGCGGACGCGCTACAGCGCGTAAATTACACGAAAAAACGGCAAACTTCGTCGAAGGATCTCGAATAAAACGGCGAATTTCGTCGAAGAATCGCGGAAAAAAATGTGAAATTAATTTAAAGTTCGCGAAAAATGGCTAATTTCGTTGACAGATCGCGAAAAAAACGCAAATTTAGTCAAAAGGCCGTGAAAAAAACGTGAATTTCGTCAAAAGGCCGTCAAAAAAACATGAGCTTCGTTGAAGGATCGCGGTAAAATGCGAATTTTGCCGAAGGGATACGCAGAAAACACCAACTTCGTTGGAAGATCGTAGAAAAAACTGTTAATTTCGTCGAAGGATCACGAAAAAACGGTGAATTTCGTCGAAGAAACGGCAAATTTCGTCGTCGGATCGCGAAAAAACGGAGAATTTTGCCGACAGATCGCGAAAAACGGCAAATTTCGTCGGAGGATGGCCAAAAAACGGTAAATTTTGTCGAAGGATCTCGAAAAAACGGAAAATTTCGTCGAAGGAACTCGAAAAGACGGAAAATTTCGTCGAAGGAACTCGAAAAAACGGTAAATCTCGTCGAGTGATCTCGAAAAAACGGCGAATCTCGTTGAATGATCTCGAAAAAACGGCAAATTTCGTCGAAGTATCTCGAAAAAATGGCAAATTTCGTCGAAGTATCTCGAAAAAACGGCAAATTTCGTCGAAGGATCACGGAAAAAACGCGAATTTTGTTCAAAGGCCAAAGAAAAATCGTGAAATTCATCAAAGGATCTAGGAAAATGGCTAATTTTGTCGACAGATTGCGATAAAAATGCAAATTTCGTCAAAGGGACGCGCGAAAACTTTATTTTCGTCAAAAGACTGTAAAATAAATTATGAGTTTCGTTGAAGGATCGTGGAAAAAATGCGAATTTCATCAAAGGGCCACAGAGAAAGCATAAATTTCGTCAAATGGTCGCAGAAAAAATGCTAATTTCGTCAAAGGATCACGGAAAAAGTGCGAATTTTGTCGAAGGGCTACGAAAAAAAACGTGAATTTCGCCAAAGGATCGCGGGGGAAAAAAGAAACGCCAATTTCGTCAAAGGTTCACGAAAAAAACGTGAATTTTGTGAAATAGTCCCGGAAAAGATGCAGCATTCCTTTAGAAAACAGCAGACACACAAAGTTCTATGCTTATTAATATAGGCATAGTTTTTAATCTGAAACAATATACTGAACTAACTTTTGAAAAATCGGGTTAACCCGAACCCAATTTGCAAGAATCTACACTCAGCCTGAAATCGACTCTAATCAAAAGCAGAGTTAATCCGACCTGCAACAAGAAAAATTAATGCCGAGAGGGGATTTTCTCCCCTCCCCCCTCTTCTGTAACCTTTCAGAATATTTGCTGTGAATTTCAGAATTTTTTTTTACTCAGAAAGGCAGATAAATGCTGATGCCTTAATTAATTAGCACTACAACTACAACAGCAGCAAGAATAGATTTATATGATATATATTGCGTATTGCGGACTATTTTTGAAAACATTTAGCGTTGCAGACACTTGAAGATAGTTCTGCCACTGGGGAACATTTTTTTTTTTTGTTGTTGAAATATCGTGCAGTATTGCCCAAATCGTGCACAAAATAGAAAGAGGCCTCCACAATAAAAAATGCAGCGTGAGATTTTGCCTTCTTATTTTAACTTCTTTCACAAACATGTGATTCTTCAGCGAATATATTTTTAATTTTAGTGGTAGTCCGCGAATTTTTTTCTTTTTTTTTACGCAAAAGCAATTCGATAACCGATCGCGATAAACATCGCGAATTTTACGAATTGGAATTAAGAAAAAATAGTTAATTTGGCAAAATTGGTCACGTAAAAAATCATTAATTTTTTCAAAAGACTGTGGAAAAATATTGCGAATTTCGCCAAAGATCACTGAAACAAATAGAGATTTTCGTCAATCCGTCGCGGAAAAAAATCGCGAATTTAGTATAACTATTGCGGAAAAATATCGCGAAATTCGTCAAAAGATTGAAAAAAAAATCACGAATGTAGTCAAACAATCGCGCAAAAAAGGGGAATTTCGTCAAAGATCGCGAAAAAATATCTACTTTTGTCAGTCGGTTGCGGAAAATGACTTCCGAATTTCAACAAACGATCGTAGAAAAGAGTCGCGAATTGCATCAAAAGATTGCGAAAACAAATAGCGAATTTCGTCGATCAGTTGCCAAAAAAATGTTGTGAATTTCGACAATTGGTGGAAAAAAATTCGTCTACAATCGGAATTTCGTCAAAGATTGTGCAAAAAATAGCAGTTTATGTCAGTCGGTTGCGGAAAAAGACTCCCGAATTTCAACAAACGATCGTAGAAAAGAATCGCGAATTCGTCAAAAGATGGCGAAAACAAATAGCGAATTTCATCGATCGGTTGAAAAAACAATGGCGCGAATTTAGACAAATAATCGAAAAAAATCAATTCCGTCAATAATTCACAGAAAATAGCGAATTTTGGAAAATTATCACAAAAAAGAAATGAAACAATCACGAAAAAAAGTCGTGAAATTCAATCGGTCACGCGATAATCAGCACACAAACACCATCAAGAAGTTATGAAATTTGCAAATGTTGTAATCCATAGGTATAAGAAAATTTTCATTAATGATTTTCGATCAGTAAAAATTTTTCCCCAATCATTTTCTGCTTTCTTCTGCAGACTATGATCTAAATTCCATACAATTCAGAAATCTGCAAAACCCTTAGTCTCATGTCCCTTGCTCCTGCATTGGGTGGGGGTGTCTGTCGGTTTAAAGTCAGGATTCGGGTCGGTTTCAACCAAATCTGGACAGGACTCTAGTGTCAGGCTGTGGAGATTTTTAAGAGCATACTGTATATATAATATCATTTAATAAAGCATATGATTTAAACGCATTATAACAATTGGAGTGAATATAATGTGACACTAATAAAACAAAATTAACAAATCATATAATTGGGAAATTAAATACACCTCCCCCATCCCCCCACCCCCGAAAAAATATTAAAAAATTCCCTTTAAATTTTTGGCTAAAGAGAGTATTTATCACTAAAATTCTAGCCGGGGGGGGTGACGAGTTTTCTTTTAATCATGCTGTACACAGCTCAGAAGCAATTCATAGAGTTTTTTCTCACATATATTTCTAAAACTAGCCAAAATACTCATTAATGATAAATGTCTCACTTATAAAATGTTGCTATAGCAAGGCTTTAGAAAACATTTCAATTTTTAAAGTGTTTATTAAATGTTTATTACTTTCTTCTATCTTTACAAGAAAAAGGCATTGGATTTATGAAAATTTACCAATTCTGGTTTTTGACGGATTTATACGTTTTAGAAGGTCCTGAACACAATTGGACTATTTTTAGAAATTCTCTGTCTGCGAGTCTGTCTGTGTGTCTCAGTGTCTGTATTTGACAAAAATTTTGCGGGCGCTGTATCTCAAGAACTAATGCACGGAATTTGATAAAACTTTATATTTAATTAGACATTGATATAAATGGGTGGTTACAAGTTTTTGGGTGTAAATCGCCCAACAGATGGCGCTGCTATGCTACATTTTTCATGATTTTTACTATAGCTATATCTCAAGAACTAACACACATAATTTAATAAAACTTTAGATTCAGTTAGATCTTAATATAAATTGGTGCTGATTTGTTTTGGGTGTATGTGAAATCTGTATGAGATAGAAGAAAGTTTTGGGATTGGCACGTCAGACTAGTTTTTTTATTGTAATCAAATCTGTGAAATCTGACGTTATTTTAACTTTTGATCATATATTTTTTTTTTTTTTTTTTTTTTTTGCTCTAACCTGTGATAACTGATAAATTTTCTGAAATTTCAAATTCCTTGGGGGGGGGCGGTTGCCCCCCCCCCCCCAGCCCCCCCGAAATGGCGCCCCTGTTCTATACTGAACTGTAGTGTATAAAACTAGTCGGATGAGCCAATACCAAAACTTTCTTCTACCTCATACATGTTAATTCTTGAAAATTCGCTCTCACAGCGACAATAAAATCAATATTTTTCGGCATTCTGTTGTATGTCAGCTGCTTGCGAATCGCCGGGTTACCTGGATGCGAAGCACCAACCGTTGCATGAGCGGCCGATGTACAACACAACTACAAAAAAAAATCGCACTCAGATTGCTATCACAGCGCCCCTTCCGGTGGAATAGCCCCAAATTCATCTGGGACCTGCTAGCCATAGCCAAAATATCACATATATATGAAATTTGGTTCAATTTTATGCATAACTTCATACATTTTTCGATGATGCAATAATGAAAATGGAGCAAAAATCGTTATCACAGCGCCCCCTTCCGGCGGAATATCCTCAAATTCAATTGGGACCTGCTGGCCGTAGCCAAAAACATATAAATGAAATTTAGTTCAGTTCTATGCATAACTTCATACACTTTTCAATGATACAAAGAAGACACGCGGCCAGACAGACATGTTGTATAAACAAGTTTTTCGGGATCTCAAACCCCTAAAACGTGTAAATCCGTCGAAAACCAGAAGTCGAAAATTTTTTCGATTACAATGCTTTCTTCTATTATAGATAGAAGAAAGTAAAAAGAACTTTTTCTAAACCTTACAGATGAATAACTTTTATTTGTTCAATGGAAATATCTTGATTTACAGATAATATATTAACTTTTATTACTTTATTAGAATTGAAAAAAAATATCTGTTAACTTTCTTTATAGTAAATATTTTTGAAAAAGGTCTATCATACCAACATAATTAGTTTTGATTAACGAATCCTTCATGAACTTCGATTATTATTATACAATTTTTCTGATGCATCTTCAGATATTGAGGAAAAGTTATTACTGCTTAATTTTTCTTAATTCATAATTTGGAACACAAAGAGATAGAAGCATATCGAAACTAATAGATATGCACTGAGTCCGACTTACTCCAGGTGGGGCCCTGTGGCAAAAGTTCACTTGGGAGACTTCAAGACATCTTTTAAACCTTCATTTATATTTATTTAATGAAAAAGTGCGAAAACATCTTAGGCATTAATGTTTTTTGTATTTTGGAGGCCTCAAACAGTCGAGACCGGGGCAGTTGCCCCGGTTGCCTTTCGATAATCAGCCCCTATGCATTCACATCGCATAAGAATAACCAAAGTAAATTATTCCGCTTCTACAGGAATTAATTCGATAAAGGAATAAAATGCCCTAGAAAATCCAAAAGTGGGAAGTGTCAGTAATAAAGACAAGTTTTTATATTTTTTTCATATTTAAAGACAAGTTTTCATATTTTTGTGACATATGAAAATTTTTTTCCTGCATATATATATTGTTATGAATTTTGTATATATCTGTAAATATTCCATTTGTTTAAATTTATTTTATTTTATTATTGTGAAAATCGCAGTATTATTAATGTATTTCCTATTGAGCATCATGTAATTCAATGCTAAAAGCCTCAGATGGTTTGCAAGGAAAACAACCCTACACCCTCATCTTTATAATGGAAGTCTATGGAGAAATCGCCAAGGAATGGGTTTATCGCCAAGTTGGCGATGGTTTTGGCGACTTATTTTTGTCGCCAAATTTGGCGATATATCGCCAAATGTCGACAAGTTGGCGACGGATTTGTCGACTTTTTGTGCAACCCCCCCCCCCCCTTATACCTATACATTGGGATCCTTTCTTGCTTGGGTTCTCTATCGAAAGTTAAAAGCACTTTCTGGTAATTTCTAGCATCTGAAGGCTCTGGAATAATCTGGAAAGATCTCTGAAACCTATATAAGGACCTCCATCAGTTCAGTTGAGTTAGTTGTCTGTCAACTGCGATTGAATTCATACGAGAGGCTTTGCATTGAGAACTGTGTTACTCAGATTGATTCTGTCGTTGATACGTCGTATTGAACACATTGTTTCTGTGTGAAATTTTGCTGCGCTTTTATTGGATTTGAAGATTACTGAATATCTTGTAATTTTCAGAAGATATTTGTGACCGTATTGCACTGTTTATAGTGAATAAAGCCTTTTGATTGTTCTTATATATTGGCATCAGTCCTTTCGAACCCCGAGCTCAAAACATTTGGTGTCAGAAGTGGGATTGAATGCCGGTCACCAGAGCAATGGAGGCTGAACTGAAACAATTATTGGAGAAATTAGCTGCGAATCAGGCTGAGATGTCAACCAACCTTGGCGAGATGAAAGAAGAAATGAAGAAGGATATGTCAGCGATGGATGAGAAAATGACTGCCAACCTTGGCGAGTTGAAAGAAGAAATGAAGAAGGAAATGACTGAGAATCAGGCTGAAATGAAGGAAATGTCGGAAGAAATGAAGAAGGAAATGTCAGCGATAGACGAGAAAATGACTGCCAACCTTGGCGACTTAAAAAATGAAATGAAGAAGGATATGTCAACCAACCTTGGAGAGTTGAAAGACTTAATAGAGGATAAAATAACATCTTTAAATGACAGAATTGACGGCGTGGAAAACAAAGTTGAAGGAAGATTTCAACAAATAGAAGGAAAAGTACAAGAAATTCAAAAGATCGCCGAGACCGTTGAAGAAAGAGTAGAAGAAAAAGTTCAAAAGATCGCCAAGACCGTCGAAGAAAGGATTGAGAGTGTAGAAAAGGAGTTGGAAAATGTGAAGAAACAAAAGATAACTGCCGAAAACTATCCCGAAGATGTCAAGTATCAAGCTATGCTTCCTCGGGCCTCTATTAAACTCTCGACCTATGACGGAAAATCGTCATGGCCAGTTTTTAAGACACAATTTGGGATCGTAGCGGACGCCAATGGATGGGATTCCCAGACAAAGGCTTGCCAGTTAGCTGCTTCTCTACGAGCTGATGCTGCCGATGTCCTACAGACTTTGCCTGCAAATGAACCGCTGGATTTTGAAACGCTCGTCAGTGCCTTAGAATTACGCTTTGGCGAGAAATGCATGAAGGAATATAGCAGACTCCAGCTCAAATCTCGACAGCAGAAATCCACTGAATCCCTGCAAGAGCTTGCTACGGATGTCGAGAGACTTTCATATCTTGCTTATCCTGACTGTCCGACTGAAATTAGAGAAAGCTTGGCTCTGCAGCATTTTATTGATGGTGTGCGTGACTCTGAGATCCAGAAACAACTCCGGATTGCAGATCTCAGTGACTTAAAAGGGGCTTTAGTTTATGCCCTGAAATTCGAGGCAGCCCAGCAAGCTACAAGGAAAGATCGGCATTTTGTGCGAGTAGCCATCATGCCTGAGACGTCGGATAGAGCTGTGGAGTGCTTACAGCAGCAGATGAATGACATAATGAGAAAGATGAACTCCTTAATGGCCAACAAACCTTACAGGAAGATCAAGTGCTGGAAATGCGGTGGAGAAGGCCATATCCAAATCGACTGCCCAAGACGACCCAGCACCGAAGGTAATAGCTCACCCGCTAACGGAGGAGCAAGAAAACTGATTATTGACCATCTTGCGGGGCGGAGGTTTCCAGATCTTAAGAAGCCTCATTTTCAGGTATGTGAAATTTCTGCAAGAAGTTGCGGCGAGAACGGAGTTTTTCTAGTCGGAAGTGTGAATGATTTGCCCTGTAATATGATCATCGATACAGGAGCCAATGTGACCATCATTCGGAAAGATCTAGCTCAGCGGCTGAAAGAAAAACTCTCCTGGACCCCGCCACGTGTTATCCTTCAAACTGTGACAGGTGATAAGATCGATATATTTGGAAGAATGACACTGGAAATAAAGTTTGGGAACGCCGCTTACCATCATACAGTCTACGTGGCCGATATTTCAGATCCTTTCATACTCGGACTGGACTTTTTAAAAGAGCATGGATTTGCATTGGATTTTAAGAATAATGAATTACGCTCTGCTCAGGAAGATGTCACTATTTTCAAACTTGGAAATGAGTCCGGGTCTATTCAACGGATCACAGCCAAGGCAGATGTTATCATCCCTCCTCGGACCGAAATGATGATACCTGGATTAACTGAGAACGAAAGTAGTTTTCAATGTGGCTTGGTTGGATATCCTGAGAAGAGCCCAAAAGGAGTGCTAATAGCATCAGCGCTGGTAGATCTGTCGAGGGATGTGATACCCGTGAGGATGGCGAATGTAAGTGAAAAATCTAGAATTATCCAGAAGGGTGAAGTTCTTGCAACCTGTGCTCCAGTCACCTGTGTTTGCAAAGACCCGAGCTTGACGTTATCGGAGCCGCCTACAAGTTTAACACCTGTAATTGGACGAAATGAAAATTTATCTCCTGAACAGAGACATGCTACAGAAAGACTGTTCCAGGAATTTAAGGATGTGTTTTCACAAAACGAGAGTGATATAGGGCGCACTTCACTGACACGTCATAGAATTGATACTGCCAACCATCCACCGATTAAACAGCATCCAAGACGCTTGCCGTTCGCAAAACAAGAAGAGGTTTCTAAGCTCTTACGAGAGATGCAGGATAGTGACATCATCGAACCGTCATCAAGTCCGTGGGCCTCTCCCATCGTGTTGGTCCGAAAGAAAGATGGCTCCACAAGATTTTGTGTGGATTATCGTAAACTTAACGATATCACGAAGAAGGACAGCTATCCTCTACCAAGAATAGACGACACGGTAGATACTCTTTCAGGACATAAATGGTTTTCCACGCTGGATTTGAAGAGTGGATATTGGCAAGTAGAGATCCATCCTGATGACAAAGAGAAGACCGCATTTACTACTGGACAAGGACTTTGGCAATTCAAAGTTATGCCGTTCGGGCTCTGCAATGCCCCAGCAACGTTCGAGCGCCTCATGGAGACAGTGTTAAAAGGCCCGACTTTTGAAGCTTGTCTCATCTACCTAGATGATGTCATCATTGGTGGCCGCACGTTTGAAGAACATCTAGAGAATATTCAAAAAGTGTTAACGAAGCTAAGAGCGGCGAATTTAAAGCTGAACCCTCTGAAATGCAAGTTCTTCCAACGCGAAGTAAATTATTTAGGACACATCATCTCAGCTGAAGGTGTCCGAACAGATCCTGAAAAAGTGTCTGCAGTAAAGAACTGGAAGCGTCCGGAAAATGTCTATCAGTTGCGAAGCTTTCTGGGACTATGCACTTATTACAGAAAGTTTGTACAGGGGTTCTCCAACATCGCAAGACCCTTGCATAGGCTCACTGAAAGCAAGCAGAAGTTTCTATGGACACAAGAATGCGAGAATTCCTTCCAGCGACTGAAAGAAGCTCTCACATCCTCTCCAGTTCTTACCTATCCACACCCCGACAAACAATTCATTGTGGACACGGATACCAGCTATGAAAGTGTCGGCGCTGTACTTTCTCAAGAAATAGATGGCCAAGAACGAGTCGTAGCATACTGGAGCAAATGTTTATCGAAACCAGAGCGGAATTATGGCGTCACTCGTAAGGAGTTATTAGCTATAGTGAAAGCCATAGAACACTTCCATCACTATCTCTATGGCAGGAAATTTCTCCTTCGTACTGATCACGCATCCTTAACATGGCTGATGAATTTTAAGAACCCAGAAGGCCAAGTAGCCAGATGGATACAACGACTCCAGGAATACGACTTTGACATCAGGCATCGCAAAGGTTCATCGCATGGAAACGCCGATGCCCTATCAAGGAGACCGTGTCCCGAAAGTTGTCGCTATTGTTCCAGAGCGGAGAACAAGTATAATCCCGAACATGTCATACGCCAGACGAAGACTTCACTATTGACGCCACCAGATCCCTGGAGTGATGAGAAGATTCGAGAAGATCAAATGGCAGACTCTGAGATGAAACCAATCTTGGAGTTATTAGAATCTTCTAGCACGAAGCCCAGTTGGAAAGACATCTCGACTTACAGTCCTACGACGAAGCAATATTGGGCTCTTTGGAACTCTCTCCATGTCAGGAATGGTGTCCTGTTCCGAAAATTCGAATCGGAAGATGGGAAGACATCTCGGTGGCAGATGGGACTTCTTCGATCCCGAATACCAGAGGTCCTCAAGGAATTACATGGCAGTCCCACTGGTGGCCATTTTGGAGTCATGAAAACATTACACAGAGGCGATTTTACAAAACATCACGGGTAGAGCGATTGGAGGCGGTGTCGAATAGTGATTGGCTGAAAGATGGTTACGTTGTTATTGAGGGGAGGAGTTAAAGCGTATTAAATGAAATGAACAAGTATGTTAAAAGTTAGTAAATTTTTGTGTCCGATCTAGTATAGTGGTTAAAGCATCAGGCTCGTAATTTTGATGCATCAAGTTGTGTCCTTGCTGATTTTTTTTTGCATTTTTAGAGTTTTGCTTTGATCTTTATTGGAATTAGTTAATAAAGAATATTTATTAACAATGCTTCTTAAGCATTGATATAAAGATCAGTTAATCTTTATCAATTGCTCTGCAATATTTTATTCTCAATTTGATAATTAAATTTTAATTAGAATTAAGTTAAACAATATTAAATTATAAATTATAATTAAGGTAAATAAAAATTAAATTTTTATCACATACAATAAAATTTAATATCAGATAAATTTCAAGAATTAAATTTAATTTTAATTCATATACGCTATTTTTTAATAACTATACGAACATTTATTAAAATGCAAAAACTCCTAAACTTTCATTAAAAATATTTTTTGTATTAGAACTTTAGTAACAGATGATTATCAAATTAGCAGAATTAATTAATTAAAGTTTTCATCTTTTAAAATTAAGCATTATTCTTAAAAATCTCTATTAATTTACTAAAATTCTTTTTGCCAATTACTGGTTGATCTGCAGAGATAAAGTTGTGGAAGATTACCATATTTCATTTTTTGTCTATTATTTTATTATTTAATTTTTAATTATTATTTATATTTAAATAAATATAATTAATATTAATTAATATTTTTATTTAAACACATACAATTAATATTAATAAGTATTATTATTTAAACATATAATTAATATAAATAAATATTATTTAAATATAGTAAAAATGAAGGAGATAAATCTATCTAACACTAGTAATAATAAATATAGTTATCATTATTTTAATTTTGTGGGGGAAAAAATGTTGAATGATTAATTGCTTATTTTAAAATCACAGCATGTCCTTTTAGGTAGATTTCGTAAGAAATACTACCTATTACATTCTCACCTAAGTTGGAAATTTTGAAAAATTTTTGCAAATCTACGCCGATCATGACTCCCAGAACCCAAAACCACCCCCAGTTCAAAAGTTTATATATATATATATATGTGTGTGTCACTTTTTTCTGACCACGATAACTGGAAAAATTCTGCATAAATCTCTTCCAAACTGATACATAAAATCAAGGGTCATAAAATCTGGGTCAAGTTTGTTAATGGGCAAAATCGAACCAAGGGGGGGGGGGAATGGGGGGTCTTTTTGTGAAAACAGAAAAATCCTCATAATGTCTTTATTATTATACGTATCGAATCCGTTTAAAGTTATTATTACTTCTAGGAAAAGGGCCGAAAATGTATGTATGACAGATTTTTGATATAATTAAAAATGGCCCCAAGGGGGGAAAAAAGGGGGGTTTTAGGAGAAAAAAAATCATAGCTTCGTCAATTCACAAGATATCAAATCCGCGTAAATTTATTATTAATCCTCTTAGTATTATCTAAAACTTTTATATTGACAAGTTTTTTATAGGACCAACCGTTATAGCAAAAAAAAAAAATTAAAAACAAAACAAATCCCTGCCGGCTCCGCCTGCAAACAAGTTATTTTTCGAAGTAGGCGGTTCCAACTCCCGCATCTTTTCGAAACTGATACATAAAATCAAGGGTTATAACATCTCAGTCAAGTTCGTTAATGGGCAAAATCGAACCAAGGGGGGGGGTTGAATTGGGGGGGGGGCTTTTTGTGAAAACAGAAAAATCCTCATAATTTCTTTATTATTATACGTATCGAATCCGTTTAAAGTTATTATTACTTCTAGGAAAAGGGCCGAAAATGTATGTATGACAGATTTTTGATACAATTAAAAATGGCCCCAAGGGGGGGGGGGGAAAGGGGGGGGTTTAGGAGAAAAAAAATCATAGCTTCGTCAATTCACAAGATATCAAATCCGCGTAAATTTATTATTAATCCTCTTAGTATTATCTAAAACTTTTATATTGACAAGTTTTTTATAGGACCAACCGTTATAGCAAAAAAAATTAAAAACAAAAAAATCCCTGCCGGCTCCGCCTGCAAACAAGTTATTTTTCGAAGTAGGCGGTTCCAACTCCCGCATCTTTTCGAAACTGATACATAAAATCAAGGGACATAAAATCTCGGTCAAGTTCGTTAATGGGCAAAATCAAACCAAGGGGGGGGGACTTTTGTGAAAACAGAAAAAAAACCCCATAATTTCTTAATTATGATACGTATCGAATACGTTTGAAGTTATTATTACTTCTAGGAACAGGGCCAAAAACTTATGTATGACAGATTTTTGATATAATTAAAAATTGCCTTAAGAGGGGGAGGGAAGGGAGGTTTTAGAAGAAAAAAATTCATAACTTCGTCAATTCCCAGTATTTCAAATCCGCTTAAATATATTATAAATCCTCTTAATATTATCTAAAACTTTTATATTGACATGTTTTTTATAGGACCAACTCTTATAGCAAAAAAAAAAAAATCCTTGCTGGCTCCGCCTGCAAACAAGTTTCGTTTCGAAGTAGGCGGTTCCAACTGCAGCATCATCGCAAAAAGGTCATTTCTTCCGCAATTCCCGACAAACAGGCACCTCACGTTCTGCGTCTTCGAAATCTACCTGTGCCTGTAGGCCGAGCCGTCAGGGAATTTTTTAGGTTATAATTAATTCCTGTTTAGTTCAATAACTGTGCTGGTCTAAAATTTCAAGATTATTATTCATTATGCATTAATTCAGTAATTTGGGTCTTCAGCAACCCCAGGGTTTAAAACTATATTGAGGGGGGGGGGGGGAGGTTTTACTTGAACATAACTACATAAAATCTATGAAGTTCATTATTATAGCTCTCATTTTTAATAAAAAGTATTTTAATGCAATTTAATTTCAGAATTCATATTTATTCTTAATGTTGCTTATGTATATTATAAGTATGTTTGGTAGATCTATCATATCTTAAAGGTTGTTATTTAAAAAAAAAAGGGTTAGGTATCATTTTATTAAGATGTTCAAATCGCTTTAAAAATTGGTTTTAACCAAATATTAATGATAATCTTTTAAGAGCTATGCTTAGAAAACCTTTACTTATTCTGGATTTTTAAAAAATCGCTCCGAAATTAAAATCTCATATCTTAGATTTATTTTATATTTTTGTTTTAATACTTCATTTTACAAACAGATGGCGCCACTACACAACGGCTTAGACGTTGCATGGATTTTAGGCGTTCGAGTGTAATTTGTATAGCTTTTTAAATTATTTAATTACTGAATGAGATTTTTTTTTTTCAGTTAACTTTCGCCAAATTTTGCAAACATGCAATGTTTGCAAGTTTTTAATTGTAAAAAGAAAAAATTAATAAAGTATATTTCCAAAATTAAATGAATTTGTGTGGCAAATTTTGTATTTTACGCTGTCTTGACTTAAAGATATGAAAGAAATTGTTTAATAAACCTTTAAGTTCAGTAAAAAATTTAAAACTATGTATATAAATTTGAAATCTGCATTTCTTAAGTTTGTATTGATTTTATGAAATAACAAACTATATAAAAATCTGAAAAATGCATTGCTTAAGTATATGTTGATTTTATGAAATAACACAGTTCAAAAAGTTTTTAACGACCTAGTAATTTTATTTTCGTTTATTAATTCAATTATGATGATTAAAAATATAATAATAAACATTCAGAAAAGCTAACATTTATTTGCTGTGCTTTCAGTTTATTCTTGTGAAATAATGTTTAATATGTTGTTCTTTGTTTAATTCTATCTAATTGTAGTGAGTATTTACTATAAATAAAATTTAAAATAAAAACTGTAAAAAAATGTAAACATGTAATCTTTATTTGAAAATTGGAAGTTATGGATTATAGATATTAAAGAATATAATAATTTATAAATGAAATATGTTTTACTTTATGTAAGGTTTGTTATGTATCAATAAATTAAGCTGGACGTATAGTTTTTTCACTTAAAAAATGTACACAAGCTACTACAAATTTAAATTAGTTTTCAATAACCTTTACAATTAAAATATCGGTTTTATTTTTCTTAAAAAAAAAAAAAAAAAAAAAAAAAAAAAAACAGGAGTTGAATTAGGTAATGAGCTCTGAAAATACAAGAGCTAGAAGTATTTGATTTGCTGTTTCAAATTATACTTGTACACATGGATTGTTTTCTTTTAATTGGATTAAGTTAATATTATTGTGTTAGACAAGTTTAATATGTCCTAAGCATCATTAAAAATAAAGCAAACATGAATATACAAGCTCAGACGATCTTATGAATCTTCAACGAAATGAAACATATCCTCTTCAAGCGCATTAAGCTCCTCCTACATCGTCTCAGGCAGTCGACCAATCACTATTCAACATCGCCTCCAATCGTTCTACGCATGATGGTTTGTAAAATCGCTACACAGAGTCCGAGAGCGCTTCTTCTGGGGAAAGGCGAGAGCTGACGTCGAACAATGGTGCAAATCTTGCGATGCATGTGCAGCTCGGAAAGGACCAAAGAAACGTATCCGAGGAAGACTACATCTCTACAATGTAGGAGCACCTTTTGAACGCATCGCCCTTGACATCCTAGGTCCTCTGCCAAGAAGTGCTGATGGCAACAAATACCTCCTTGTTGTCATGGACTATTTCACGAAATGGCCTGAAGTTTATGCCATCCCTGATCAAGAAGCTTCTACGGTTGCGGATGCCTTGGTACACCAGTGGATATCAAGGTAAGGAGTTCCCCTTCAAATGCATTCCGACCAAGGGAGAAATTTCATATCTGCTGTGATTGAGGGTCTTTGTCAACTTCTCGGAATGGACAAAACTAGGACGACGCCTTTACATCCACAGTCGGATGGCATGGTTGAGAGGTTTAATCGTACCATCCTCAACAACCTCTCACTGCTAGTTTCAAGAAACCAACAAGACTGGGACCAAAAACTTCCCTTGTTTCTCCTCGCCTATCGCAGCGCCGTCCATGAAACGACCAGCTATTCCCCGTCTCAGATGCTTTTTGGTCGTGATCTTCGTCTACCTTGTGATCTGCTTTTTGGTCGCCCTCCAGATGCGCCTTCATCGCCAGAGGAATACGTGCAGAATCTCCAGGCACTATTTGAAGACGTCCACAACTTGGCTCGAGAGCGGATCAATATACAGACGGAGAAGATGAAGACCAGGTACGACACAAAAGCCACGGGACATCAATTCAAAGAAGGTGACAAGGTTTGGTTTTATAATCCGACTCGACGTAAAGGACTTTCTCCCAAACTGCAATCGCACTGGGACGGTCCTTATACAGTCCTAAACAGACTGAACGATGTCGTAATTCGGATCCGAAAGTCACCAAGTTCGAAGCCTAGAGTCGTTCATTACGACAGGCTGGCTCCATACTATGGCCATAGTACTTAGTTCATTGATTGTAAATAGTGTAATGTAAATAATGTAAATTAGTATGACCATGGTCTTGTATATAAGTTAATGTAAAAATTTCTTTTGCGTAGCATTATCATTATTAATGTTATTATTATTTAAATACTTGTATGTAATGATGTCTATGCTTTAATTTAATTTAATTTATCTCTATAATAAAACTGTAAGTCATGTGACTGTCCTCAACAGTTCCGGGATGCCGCATCGCTTTTTCATATGCCAAGCGGCCATTTTTATTCAAAATTATTTTTTCGAATAAACTGCATAAAAGTTACATTTTAAGAAAGATCGTTCAAAATAAATTAATATTTGAGAGATGACTTGCGTTCAATTATGTATATATTCTGCAATAACTTCAGTCGAAAGATTCGCAGTTCAAATTCTCTATTCATAAAAGTAAACAAAAAAAAGATTGATTCGTCGTGAACATTTAAAATATTAAATCATGGAGGTAATCATTCGCAAAGCAAGTTCTCCGCGAATGAATTTTTGGACCGCTGCCTCGCGTCAAAAAATTAATTCGCACCAGTGAGACAATCAAAGTTTACCATAATTATGTGCTATACAACTCAACTTTCGGACCTTTTCTTGACGTAAATTGAACTCATGTAATAATATTTAATGAATCAGATTTTTAGCATTTTTAAAATCGCTAATACAGCTTTTATTTATCGCGTGTACAAATTAGAAATGATACTTTGATTTTGAAATCAAATGTTTTGATTTATGATATTATTTCTTATTTATTTATTTATTTTCTCTTTTAAATGAAAAGTGTGAAGTATTTTAAATTTATGTAATATAAGCATTTTAGATTAAAGTTAAGTATTTTAAATGAAATGAGTGACAGGTTTATAATTTAAAATTAAATTAATTGTAGTATGAATGACGGTGATGGGAACGATATTTGGCGAATTATCATCTGCTCCCGGCTAACAAAAATACTCATAATTAAAAAAAAAGAATAAAAATAAATAAATGATAGTTTGTTGTAAATAAATATTGATATACATATAAAAAATAATTTATAGAATTAAAATAAAAAATAAAAGTAAATAAACAACAATTTCCATAACAAAGTTTTCGCCAAATTGGCGGGGGAGGGGGGGGAATCGCGCCAACGTGCGTATGTGACATTTGTGCCCAAAAAATATGCGAAATGCTACCATGATCGCAAAAGTTCATGATTTGTCTATTAGAATCTTCCGATTTGGCGAAGGATTAAGGGAAAATTAAATTATGAATAAATGTAACGTGTTGCAATGTTTAACATACATTTAAGGGAGACCAAACTGGTCGCCAGTGGCGTCTAGTTTTTAAATAAGTGTATATTTTGTATAATTCAGCATTATGAATGTGTTTAATGGTTATTTTGCATGTTTGCTTTAAGTGTTTTGAATAGTATAGCATTTGTTGGCAACGGGTTTGCTTTCCGAACAAAGGTTGAACTGCCCGGGACGTGCAGTCCTTGAGAGGGGGGGCAATGTTATGAATTTTGTATATATCTGTAAATATTCCATTTGTTTAAATTTATTTTATTTTATTATTGTGAAAATCGCAGTATTATTAATGTATTTCCTATTGAGCATCATGTAATTCAATGCTAAAAGCCTCAGATGGTTTGCAAGGAAAACAACCTTACACCCTCATCTTTATAATGGAAGTCTATGGAGAAATCGCCAAGGAATGGGTTTATCGCCAAGTTGGCGATGGTTTTGGCGACTTATTTTTGTCGCCAAATTTGGCGATATATCGCCAAATGTCGCCAAGTTGGCGACGGATTTGGCGACTTTTTGTGCAAAACCCCCCCTTATACCTAAACATTGGGATCCTTTCTTGCTTGGGTTCTCTATCGAAAGTTAAAAGCACTTTCTGGTAATTTCTAGCATCTGAAGGCTCTGGAATAATCTGGAAAGATCTCTGAAACCTATATAAGGACCTCCATCAGTTCAGTTGAGTTAGTTGTCTGTCAACTGCGATTGAATTCATACGAGAGGCTTTGCATTGAGAACTGTGTTACTCAGATTGATTCTGTCGTTGATACGTCGTATTGAACACATTGTTTCTGTGTGAAATTTTGCTGCGCTTTTATTGGATTTGAAGATTACTGAATATCTTGTAATTTTCAGAAGATATTTGTGACCGTATTGCACTGTTTATAGTGAATAAAGCCTTTTGATTGTTCTTATATATTGGCATCAGTCCTTTCGAACCCCGAGCTCAAAACAATATATTTTTTTTCTTTTATGTGATTGTTTTACTTTGACAGACATGTTAAGTATCGAAAATGAAATCAAGAGTGTATTATAATAAGAAATAAATATTTAGATATGTATAGCATATCAATAATAAGTGTCCAGTTTTTCTAGAGGTGGGATGAAACCTGACTTCTGAATTGACAACTAGTTCCCTTTCATATTTCAAAGTATTGACAAAGGGAAAATGTGAGTTTTGTCACGTACGACACAGGTTAAGAATAGCGCTCAGTCTTTTTTTTTTCTTTCGCAATCATCCCTATCCCTGCAGTTTGAGCCGGTTTAAAGACATAAGTTTCTTGGAAATAGTTTAATTATTATCATAACATAGTCATTTCCAAGTATATTTAGATTGATCAAGCCTCCATAATTTTGTTAATATGACCAGAAAGAAATTTTGCAACAAAAAGAGCCTGGAGCTGACTGTCAATGATTTTCAACTGATGTCAGAACTAGAATAGAATATAAGTTTGTCATTACCAGAAGAGATGTTGCAAGCATTCTTGTTACACGTTACACTGCTTCTTACCGAGTTTAAAAACTTTCAATACACTTGGATTTGGTGCTAAACATATTTTATGAAATTGACGTTATATATAGTATGTTGTATTCAGACGACAGTGCGTGTAGCATCTCTGAAGTGTACCATATGCGGTACACATGGAGAAATAAACCAAAATATTTTTATTTGTTGGGTTAAATATAACTCCTAAAAAATGTATATACATATATATAACAAAATTTAAAATTTATCGCGATCCGCTAAATTATTTTCATCCCATCCTATTCTAAATTACTCTATAATATTTATTTCCTCCGTTTATTAATATATCCTAACTATATTTATTCCAAAAACCTCATATCTAAATTCAATATTTAATGGCGACTAGTTCACTAAATAAATTGCGTCTTTATCTTTAAATTATAAAAGCTTCCCAATATTCATCCCTCTAAAAACCCGTATTCTTTCCTTTTTATATTTCTAAATTCCTAAAATGTCTGTGTTTATTTTAATAATTTCCGATGTTAAATGTACCCCTCAAAATCATAAATATTTTTCTTATTTTAAAATGTAAAACATTTTCTTCTAATTCCATTATGTCTTTAATCCAAAATCAATAAACCATTATCTCTTGTTTCTATTTATTTCCTTTTCGTAAACGTAAAACTTATTCCATAGCCACCATTCAATAATTAACCATAATCAGTTATCTTAAAACACATCCGGTTCACAGCTAGTTAGTCTAGAGAACATGATGGAAAAATCACGAAATTTCGTTGGCGCGCTCTTGGACAGGAAACCGTTTCTCCCTAAAATTCTGACCTCTCCCGTTAAAGAATCCCAGTCCTTCATTCGCAAATCGGTCGTCACGTGATCTCTGTATGCATACTCTCATCGAAACCATATATCGCGTCCGTGCTCAGGGCTGTAGCTAGAAGTAAACAATAGGGGGTGCTCAAGAAAATGTAGGCGGGGGGCTCATACTATTTCTCTTTCTCTGACACATGCACGCACAAACACAGATATATATGATCAAAGTACTGTATAGAAAGGTAAATTAGTGCATATTCATAGTGTAGGCACTATGTTTTTTATTAAATTGTTTATAATAACTTTATTTGATGCTAAGAAAAGTAAAAGCTGCAGACAGGGATGTAATACCTTCTGGATTATTTTAAGGAACACCGTATACCCTCTTCTCAAAAACACTATAGCATATACTTTTTAGGGTATACCCTCTGCCTAAAGCGTATGCCCTCTGGTTTTTTTACTACATCACTGGCTGCAGAATGAAAATTTTCAAATAAAAAGCTGTTTCGCCTGTTTCAAAAGAGTTGCAACCTTTAATTTTTTTCTGAATATTCCCTGCCCTCCAGGATTCTAAAGTTATGTTATTATATGATAAAAAACATTAGAATAACCAAGGGGGTATTTTGCATTTTAAAATTATTTTGGATCTAGTCAAAAGCTAAAACCACTTGTATTTAAATTGGCTATAACTCATTAGCACAACTTTGTTTTATGCTAATAATGGAAAACGCTGCAAAATGAAAAATTTCAGTATATAACTAATGCAAAAGTCAATATTTGCATCAGCAAAAGGTTGCAAATTCTGAGTATGTGCAGATAGGATGCGCGCCTGTTGAAGCACTTATTTGCAGTTTTTAAACAAATACTACAATTTAGTATTTATGCAAAACTGTAAAGAGCCCCCAAAACTAAGTTCAATTTTTGAAGAGAGTTTCATTTGGATTTTTCAAACAATGTCATTTGGCGGCCTTGCCGACTTTCCCAGGGGGGGGGCTCAAAAATTTTCAGGGGTGCTGAGCCCCCCCCCCCCCCTAGCTACGACCCTGTCCGTGCTTCCGAACGGCAGACGAACAGAGAGACCCGAAGAGTATTGTTTGGCGTCCGAGCTCCTATAAATCATTCGAATACGTTACGTACCTGGTATCGGTGAAATGGAGATCAAATATTTTCCTGGATATTGCTTGTTAATAGATTATTAAGTCTGATCAATTCTAAGAGCTTTTAATGCCTTTATTTTGTCTTCGAGTTGATTTAAGCTAATAACATCTGCTGCTATAATGTCATAAATCATTGGAGCCTATCTTAACATCTTGAAATGACAGATAATTGTGAAAGAAGTTCTCCGCCTTATTCTTAACGGTGAAGTTTTGTTATTGTATTCTGTATTCTGTTGGAAAGTGTTTCATAATCTATGCTTGACGCATGATTTTTCGTTCTTGTTTCTTTTGCACGCGTAACTTAGAAACAATACTTTGATGTTGAACTAAAATTATTTGGCTTATGGTATTTATTATCTACTCGTATCGCTTTTATTTATTTAAATTTTAAATGAAATGAGTCAAAGGAATGTTTTCAAAATGTATTTAATATTATGTATTTTAAATGTTTGTATTTTAAATGAAAAGAATGCAATGCAAAATACGGCGTTAGGAATGTCAGTTTAATATTGATATGCATCTTTTTAAGCTTCACCAATCTACAGATTTTTATGGATGGGTCAATTTCTCAATTGCCATTAGCAGATTGTTTATATAGTAACATATTTGGGGGGGGGGGGATTCCCTAATCTGATTCATATTGCCATATTTTAACTAGCATGATTTGCAGAAAAAATATGCACGATTTGTAAATTACTCGGAATAGCATTTTGACGCCTCAAAAATATGAAGACAACATATTCAGATTTCATGTCATACCTTACCCGGCAGTTGTTGTCGATTCCCCCCTTTTAATACATAATACAGCTCGACTTCTGGAGTATATGTTTGAAAAGGAAACAATGCAGCGTATATAAGTGGCCAGCATGCTCTCCTCAGTAAAATCCGATCAAACATGTCTGGGTGAAACTCGACGAAGTATTGCAGCAAGAGCAATACCTCTGTTGACTGTTCGGGAATTTGTGATAAAACTGAGCTGCGCCCGTCAGGCATGTCAACCGCCAAACCCAAGTCCTGAGGTACTTGTAACGCACTCGACTAGGAGAGTCCTCCTATAAGCGCTGAGGCCAGTGGGAGCACCGCCACCTGCGCATCACTCCCATTAGACCCAAGTGAATGACGACATAGCCCGTTGCGATTGTGGTGATTCTCAGCCTTCTTGAGAAACCACCACGTTACACGTGGGGACGAGCCGGGATACCCGACAGCTTCGGGGCTGGATACCCAAGAGGGAGCGAGGTCCTAGGCTTTTAAGTCGGGTTTTCCCGACTCGCACTTGCTCTACCAGAACTCGAGGGACGTGAAACAGAGGTACCTACAGAGGTAGTCACAGTTCCCTCTTGTAATGGATGAGGGTTGTGAGAGAGCACTTTTTGAAGAGTGGAACAGTATTCTCCAAACTCATATCGACAACCTCATCGCATTCATGAAAAACAGGTGTGCAACAGTCTTAATTGTTCGAGAGGACCACACGCCGTATAAAAAATCCTTCATTCTCTTCAAACAGCAATTTTTTTTTTACATTTATATGTACTCAGATTGGTGCGAGGCGTCTCTTCATATTCTTGATATCACTTCAAATAGTTCAAATTCCGATCTATGAAGGGGTTAGAATGACAGTGGAGTAAGTCAGAAATTTTGAAAATCGAGGTAATCATATTTTCACTGAACGTATATTAATTTCTGTTCAATGTGCCAGTCAAAAAAGTCATAGTTCACTTAGGGGGCAAAACAAGTTGGAACACTCAATACAAGAAGTTTCATTTCTCAAATCACTAAATTTTGACTTACTCCACTCTCATTCTAACCCCTTCATATGATGTTTTAGTCTCATTTTCTTTAATGTATGGTTACTTCCAATCTGATATTCATGTCGCCCTCTGAGGGATGTCCCAGTTCTATTTTAATTTCCTTATACAGATTATAAATTGGTAATGGAACTGCCATATGACAAATACATTTATTAAACTTTATTGTAAGTAAATAGTAAAAGCTAAACTGAAATTGATTTGTTGCATAATTCATGCTTTACATTGTGTTTCCGCTAGACCATTGTTTAAGAATGCAGTACCCTGTCTTTTTAAAAAAATAGTTAAATACACCCTTTGGGGTTGTCCCCATATATGGGTTAGGTTGGGTTGATTATTGACGGCCAATTATCTACACTAGGGATATAGGCCCGGGGGGGAGTGCCCTTCGTGGGGGTCTTTCTAAGGGAACCTAACCCGTATTTACGCATGGATAAACCCACGGCTCGAAGAAAACCACGAAAACTCCGAACGATTAGGCCGACGGGCGCGATTGGGATCGAACCCAGCACCTCCCGTCTACCAGCTTCGAGAGCAGAACCTCTCAGCCACTGGTGGGGCCTGTCCCCATATATGTACTTCTTTCAAAACTTTACCCCGTTCTATAGCATATCGGGTGTTCCCTGTT
Source organism: Maratus michaelseni (assembly GCA_963931845.1). Classification (NCBI taxonomy): domain Eukaryota; kingdom Metazoa; phylum Arthropoda; class Arachnida; order Araneae; family Salticidae; genus Maratus; species Maratus michaelseni. The sequence continues at coordinate 179,388,669 of OZ007587.1, read as the reverse complement.
TTGGATGTCCATAAGTATAATGTGTGCTGGATCTCAATTTATATCAGCGTTTTTACACCAAATCGTGCAAAACACAGCACAGCAGCGCCACCTTTTGTACGATATACACCAAAATCTAACTGGCACCAATTTATGCCAAGTTCCATAGTTGCAACTAAATATAAAGTTTCATAGCATTCCATGTCTTAGTTCTTGATTTACAGCACCCATAAAATTTGTGTAACATACAGAAAGATAGACAAATCTTAAAGAATCGGTTCAAATACAATCAAAATGTATTCACGACATTCAAAAGCGTAATCTATAAAAAACCGTACGTCGATCCCCCCCCCCCCCCCCCCATGAATTCAATACTATCTTTTTACTATGGCCGTGGCGTAGCAATATAAAAATTATGAGAAAGGCTCTAAAACCCATTTTGAAATAAATCGAACAATTACGATTATCAGTTATTAAACAAATATTTATGAGAATAATTAATCATTCCAACGAAATAGTAATACCATTTCCAGAAAATCAACATTTAATTACTTTCTATAGAAGATAATTATAGGGTGTTGCATTTGTCTAATTATGAGATAAAGGGTGGGGTTGAGGGGAGCACAGCCCCCCTCATATTAAAAAAAAGTTTTCACAGACAATAAACAGTCTTCATAAGATATATGAAATTGCTTGAAACATTACCTGCTATTATACTAATATGAAAGAAATGAAAGTTTGAAATATTAAACCAAAACGAGTTCAAAATAAAAATGCGACTTGCAGAAAAAATGTAACTGTATTTATAGTGTTTCTTTATATGCAGATTTGTTTTTAGAGGTTTGTATAAAACATTGAGGACAGAAAATAATAGTATTTTGGACAGCTCATATGTGCCTTAAAAAAATTGTCTTTATTTGAACTGGGAGGGCTTGTTGAGTTCCTGAGTGTTTACCTTTTTTTCCTACACCATCTATGAATATGAAAGAATTAATAAAAAAAATCCCTTCTGTAGAATGACAGATATAATCCTGTTATTCATATTCATTTCATGCCAGCAAATGATATCAGAAGTCGCTTCGCTCATACAGTTACGCCATTGTCGATACAAACGAAAGTTCTTGAAAAATATTTCAACAAAAGCATTTATTACTTTTTGTTTGACCTTTCCAACTGATAAAGTCGTCGCCACGCAGTCTGCTTGGGACATGGTAGAGGAGAAGCATAAATAAAAAAAAATAAAAAATGAAATGTTGCGTGTTCTGAACAGCTGTCTTTGATTGCAAGGCTGTAATTACAATTATGCCTTCCAGGAAGACACATGACTGTAATTTCTTGGATTGCCAGTTATAGCTTTAAAGTCTCTTTGAATACCTTATTAGTTTTTTACGTATTAATCTAGTTTATAGTTCCAGTGGCATATTAAGGAGGATTGATCGAATGGCTGGATTTTTATGTTAAAACAAAGAAAGTGAAGGAAAAAAAACCATTGTTGAAAGATTTTATTTATGCACCAGAGCGATTAAGATTAATACTTGCTTTGAGATTTTTAAATTAAGTTAATTTTTACTAGCTGCCTATGGCGATCAGCTTGGTCCCCCTTAAGCTATATGTACAGGTACACTATGCATCACACCATGTTACTTGTATTCTCAATTCATTTTAATTGCTTAATTCTATGCCGAATCGTGAATTTCCGATAGGGATGGCAAGAATATTTCGACGTCGTCGTAGCATTTCGTATAATTTTGTTGTTGTGTTATTCAGCTTCTCAGACCAGGAACAAAACGACTTAACTCACTCACTTCTGCAGTTATAGAATTTTCAATTGCAACCTGTTCCTTTCTGCGGCGATTTTTAAACCTACTGAGCAATCTTTCGCAATCTGGTCCACTGTCAATTGGCATGTTTTAACGAATGTGATTTGGTCCCACATATATAGTTTTTTGTGACCCATGTATCGTTTTTTGTGATATGTATAGGTGACTAAACTTGCCAAATTTGTTGCTAAGATGTCATTAATGGCTAATTGTCGGAGCACAGCTCCGGCCTTTCATAAAAAATTACACTTTTGTCAACACGATAGCTCCCAAAAAATTACTCGTATTGATATCCAATCTGGACTGGAAATCAATAGTGCCAAGATCTTCCATCAAGAGGGATTGAAAATCGAAAACATTTGTCAAACGCCCCGAAAAGCATTGTCCCAAAAAGCCCAGAGAAGTTCGTATATTATATTATTTTTTATGCATTTTCACTTTGTATTCAAAGAAATAGTTTTATTGCGCTCACGTTCATGTTATGTCGATACAACAATTATGTTTCATCAGAACGTGAATTCATTTAGTAATTTTTTTTTTTTTTTAACTTTCCGACACGTATAGTGTAAAGAAAGTATTGTAATCATGATAAAGACCCGATTATGTAAATTTTGAGGTACTCTTTTGTTGGGCCTTGGAACGACAAAGCTGAATTGGTAAGAAAAACAATTTTTTTCAAAAGCACTTTCTGGCAACTATTATTTACATTTTAGACTCGCATCGGTTTATTTTAGATCTTTATGAAATAACTGTCAATATATCAAACGCACAAGCAATTTGTTCAATACATAAACTGAGGAGGAGTTTATTTAATACATACGTGTACAAGTCATGTAATAATAATAATGTGATACGAAATGTATAATACATGTCGACATAAATAGCCATATAAGATTGAAAATTATTTTCATTGGTCATTATGTATAGCATGTATAGCTGACCAGCTAGTAATGGAGATGGAGAGCACATGGCAATAGGCAACTCAGTAATTTCCCACGCGCTATCAGTGACGTAACGTAGGTATCTATGTCATAAAGAAGAAACGAGTCAGCAAACAAAAGCCTGAAAACAATGTGTATAATGTGAGTTATTCACAGGCTGTTGGAAGAGTGCAAATCTTCAAGTCACTCCAGAGTTAAGATGTAATTTTACAAATCCGACTACTAAGCTGCGTTAATAGTAATCTTGTATATAACTAAAGTGTAAACTTCTATATAACCAAGACTCGTCATATATATTAAATGCTGTTATAATTTAAAGCAGTCTCTTCGATACACCCTTAGTACTCAACATTATTACTTTTATTTTTATTTTAATTCTATAAATTATTTTTATTATGTATATCAATATTTATTTACATCAAATTATTATTTATTTATTTTTATTTCCTTTTTTAAAATAATAGAAGCTATTTCATTTATCATGTTATTTTATTTTTATATTGAAATAAAAAATCACGTGCTATTATTGCATGTTATTTGTAACTAATATTCAAAAACAAAGATTTTGCCAAATTTGGGGGGGGGGGGGGAAATCACGCCAACGTGGCGCGTATATGATATCTGTGCCTACAATTGTAGGGTCGTAACTCAAGCAGTGAAGCGCCGCTACACGTGCTTTCTGATTGTGGAGAGAACCATATTTTCTATATAATATCTTACAAATGATTGCTAATTTTATTTATGCGCTATGCGGAATAGTTGTTACTAACTAGGCTGCTAATATCTATGAAAATTAGAAGAAATAAAGAAATTGAAAAGTAAATAGCTTAAGAGAGTGAGAGGAGGGGGGGGGGGTGCATCTTAAATTGGACCAAATTTCCTTCAGAGACGTAGAGGTTGAATTAGAACTCATGGGCAAAACTTTAAGTGGTGACAGGACACATCTAAACAAGTTATTTTCGTCATACAATGCACGGGCGTATCCCAATCGGCGAACCGCGCGATGGCGCTGTCATAAAACACACAAAGCGCTGATTGTTCGCACACATCGCCATTTCTATACTGGATTGCAAAAAGGATGGCTGATTTTAATAGTCAGGAAAAGGTGGACGTGGATTTCATGCTTTGTGCTGCGGTTGTGAGTACCCTGGAAACACAAATTGTGTAGTAAACATGGTTCTTTCCACAATCAGAAAGCGTCCAGTATCGCTTCACTGCTGTAGTTAGGACCATGTATTGTATGGTATTTTGAGCTTGTCTTCTATCACCCCTTACAGTTTGGCCCACGAAGGATTTCTAACGGAATAGCCTTTCGAAGACGAAAGTCGTTCCTCGAAAAAAGTCTCAAATAGGTGGCGCTTGTGGTAAGACGAATTTTCCATACGTCACCATTTCGTCTGCTTCTTCAAAACGTCTGTCGTCCGGTGGGTATCTGATATACAGTTTCGGTTTGATGCTGTAGGTGGCGCTGCCTAGGCAGGGATTCTCGCCGGCTGCGCAGAACCAAAGAAATTAAACCTTGAATTAAACCGTATAGCACTAGAAACCTAAACCATGCGCGTAGCTGTGCAGCTGCTCTTTCGTTCCAAAGTCGCGACACGATATTTACACTATTTCGTTGGAAGTCCTTCTTTAGTTCTATGTTCATGGTTTGGCCCATGAGTTCGGGGACACCCTGTATATTATTACAATTATGTGTGATATATGTTTTAATTATTTATTGTATTAATTAAAATTAATACATAAGTTAACAACTAAATAATGTATAAATTTTCTTTTATATCTGTTTTGTTTTATACAAAAATAAAATAATCGCTAGAATATTATTATTTTTTAAAGCTAAAAACCAAATTCGATGCATTATTTTTTTTTATTACTTCTTCATCACCACTGGCCGCGGAATATCACCTGTATTGTAAAACATGGAACATTTTTTTTTAATCGCTAAAAACCATTGCTTTCAAAAATAGATAGACAGAAAATTAAATCTGATAAAAAATATGAAACACGGCCTATTACTTCAATGCCAAAAGATAACAATAAATAATAGGATATTCGAAGGAAAAGTGAACTTAATTTTAACCTAACATTTCGAAAAAACGACCACAGTTTTGTGTATCTTCAAGGCCAATACAGAAGTGAAAATTTTTCGATATTTATTGCAAGGAAAAGAGTGACTCCTTTGGCCTTTGTTCGAATAAGACAGACTGCTTGCCGCTCTTTTCTCAGTAAAAAAGAAAAGTTGTAGTTTAATAATGGTGACATTTATTTGAAAGGAGAAAATAAAGTTTATTTGTGACAGAGAGAGAGACACAGAATGGGAATGAGAGATCTAAATTGCCTCTCTTTAACTTCCTTCTTTTTCACTGACATTTAAAGAGCAGTAATTGTATTTACTATTTTAGTTTTCTTATTTATTCAAGATTTTATTCTTTAAAGGGTTACTTCACTCACGCGAAAAAACACGCTCGCTAATGTTAATCCCATGGAACAGTTCTTTTAAAATATCTCATTTGCATTTCAATATTTTTAAACGATTCCGAAAATGAAAGTGCCGGCGATTGTAGAGATTGATCTCAGCTCTCCAATGAAAAAAAAAATATATATATATATAATTTAAGAAATTACAATAACCATTGGAAAGATGTTACGAAAGCTTAAAAAAAAAGAATACCGTACTTTCGTGTTATAGCGGCCCACACAATTATGATTATGCAAAGGTTGCAGTTATGATTTCGCCAGATCATCGCAAAGCTTATATATGCATCCTATATACGCATAGATATATTCCAATAAGAACGAAATTCAATGCATTAATTTTTATCGCTTATATCATTATTACATCAGCTTATTTTATCATTATACACATATTACTTACGTCTTATATGGCGTATATATGTTACGGTCAATATGATCTCATCAAAAAGTCACCTGTAAAAAATGCAGCCAAGTCTCGTAACTCATTTACCGTAAAAAGTACTGAGATCGTATAAAGCCAAGTTTAACTATCTTATTAACTCTGAAATTTTCATTCACAAATCACTCCTAGTCTCTACATCTTTAGTTAATTATTATTTTGTGACTTGGCAATTACATAGCACGAGAATGTGACGTGTATAGTTAGTCTTAATCAAATAATACTATAACATATTAAAGTGTAATAACTTCCCTGTGCGTATATAATTTGCCTTAATTAAATTATCCCATTCCATCCCATAACATAGTAAGATGTAATAACTTCCCTGTGCTGCGTAATTGCCAAGTCACAAAATAATAATTAACTAAAGATGTAGAGACTAGGAGTGATTTGTGAATGAAAATTTCAGAGTTAATAAGATAGTTAAACTTGGCTTTATACGATCTCAGTACTTTTTACGGTAAATGAGTTACGAGACTTGGCTGCATTTTTTACAGGTGACTTTTTGATGAGATTTCACCTCTTTTTGTAAGTAATCTTCCTTTTCTTGATTTTGGGTACTTTTTGGAGATCATCCACTGATTTTCGCTAAGCCCACACTCTGTCCCTATTATTTACAGGTATAAAAAATTTGAAGCTTTAGTTTCGTCTGCAAAGTACTGTAGATAAAAAGAGATTTCAGGTTCCTAGGCAAGCACTAAGTTAGGGGGGGGGGGTGTCAAAAGTACTCTCAATTGCTTCCAGGATAGGTGCTATCCATCTGAGATATTACTCGCAGCCCTAGATACTTGATATTTAACATAAAAGAACTTTTTAGTATAAAAAGAAAGCCAAAATTAAAATTTCCGGAAATTTCCAATAAATCAAACTATATTCCTTTTTTCGATGTTTTTTTTTTTCGTTTTTTTTTTTTTTTAGTCTTTTCTTTATTATTTACGGATTTTTTAATTTTTTCTTACTTTGTGTACTAAACCCTGCCTTTCTGCCAAATGTCAAGCTTCTAGGACTACAAAATCCAATTATTTTCAAATTTTCGACTTTTTATAAATTTATTGATTTTTGGATTTTAATTCTAAGTTACCTGATTGTCAAGCCAATATAGTAATTATTTGATCCGTCTTCTTAGGATCATTTAGGTTCAATTTAGAGATAAATCAAGTGAATCTTAGAGTCACCATGATTTTATTTAGAAAGGACTATCAAGCCATAACCAGCCAGTAATGTCGGGAGGGTAGGGGGAGCTGTGAAAATTTTTGTGGGGCTAACATCATTTAACAATCCATATTTCATATGTGAAGTAAAAAGAGTACAACCTGTGAAAGAAAACAAACCTGTCTATAAAGAAATCGCCTATATCGTAGCTAGTCTATAGCGGAACTTTTCTATAACGAAATTCGTTAACGAAAGAAAAGGAAAACCATAATCCGGGGGAAATAACATAAAACAATTCGGGGCGTTGTACTAGCTCATAGGACAATTATCTTAAAACTAATGTTTCTAGCAGTACAAAATCAAATTGTTTTCGAATTTTCGATTTCTTAAAGATATTTCGATTTTTCAATTTTATTTTCGAATTTAACGAATATTTTAATTGTTCCTTTTATTGAATAGTAAATACTACGACTATACTACACCAAGTTTTAAGTTTCTAAGACTACAAGATAAAATTATTTTCAATTTTTGATTTTTTCGACTTTTTTTTATAATTTTCTGGATTTTTTAATTTTTTCTTATTTTGTATCCTTTATTACAAATTTCAAGTTTCTAGGGCTACAAAATCGAATTATTTTGAAATTTCCGATCTTTTTCGAGTTTTTTATTCTATTTTCGAATTTATTGTGTTTTAATTTTTCCTTTTTCTGTATCCTAAACAATAAGTTTACGCCGAATTTTAAGTTCTAAAGCTACAAAATCGATTTTTTTTCAAATTTTCGATTTTTTTTTTCTATTTTTACAGACTTTTTATTTATTTCTTTTTTTGTATCCTAAATACTACCTTTATTCCAAATTTTTAGTTTCTAGCTTTGCAAAATCGAATTATTTTCAAATTTTCGTTTTTTTTTCGATTTTTTGATTTTATTTTCAATTTTTGTTGTGTTTTTAATTTTTTCTTTTTCTGAATCCTAAACACTACCTTTACACCAAATTTTCAGTTTTTAAGACTACGAGATCATATTATTTTCAAATTCTCTCTTTTTCTTTCTTTCTTTCATTTTTTTTTTTTTCAATGTTTCCTTATTTAGTATCTTAAATATTACCTTTATTCCAAATTTCAAGTTTCTAGCGCTATGAAATCGAATTATTTTCAAAATTTCCTTATTTTTCGATTTCTTTCGATTTTTTTTATTTTTTTTTTCGAATTTTATTGCGTTTTTATTTTAACTTATTCTGAATCCTAAACACTATCTTTACCGCGAATTTTAAGTTTCTAAGGCAAAAAGATCATTTTTTTTTAATTTTTCGAATTTTTGATTTTTTTTTTTAATTTTCTGGATTTTTTAATTTTTCTTTGTTTTGCATCCTAAATTCCGAATTCCAAGTTTCTAGCGCAACAAAATTGGATTATTTGAAATTTTTCGATTTTATTTTCATTTTTTTTTGTGTGTTTTTGATGCTTTCTTTTTCTGAATTCTAAACACTACCTTCACACAAAATTTTAAGTTTTTAAGACTACAAGATCGTGTTATTTTCAATTTTCAATTTTGTTCGATTTTTTTTAATTTTTAATTTTCGATTTTTTTTTTTTTTTTTTTTTTTTTTTTTTTTTAATATTTCCGAATTTTATAATTTTTCCTTTCTTTGTATCCGAAACACTAGCTTTATTCCAAATTTTAAGTTTCTGTGGCTGCGGGATCTACCCAATCTTTTTGATGACGCGAGAGTGAGTGAGTGTCTGAGTGACAAAAAATCGAAACTTTGAGTTCATATATCGTCTGCACTAATTTATGGGTATTTTTTGAATTATCCATATTTTTAAATTTTTCCTTATTTAGTATCTTAAATATTGCATTTATTCCAAATTTCAAGTTTCTAGCGCTATGAAATCTAATTATTTTCAAATTTTCCTTATTTTTCGATTTTACCGATTTTTTCGATTTTTTTATTTTATTTTCGAATTTTATTGCGTTTTTTATTTTAACTTATTCTGAATCCTAAACACTATCTTTACTGCGAATTTTAAGTTTCTAAAGCTAAAAAATCAAATTATTTTTATTTTTTCAATTTTTTTCGGATTTTTCGAATTTTTGAATTTTTTTTTCGAATTTTCCGGAATTTTTAATTTTTCCTTATTTTACATCCTAAATACTACCTTTATTCCGAATTCCAAGTTTCTAGCGCAACAAAATCGGATTATGGGAAATTTTTCGATTTTTTTCGATTTTTTTAATTTTGCTTTCGATTTTTTTGGTGTTTTTGATGTTTTCTTTTTCTGGATACTAAACACTACCTTCATACCGAATCTTAAGTTTTTAAGACTACAAGATCGTATTATTTTCAATTTTCAATTTTGATGGAATTTGTTGAATTTTCGAATGATTTTTTTTTCGAATTTTCCGGATTTTATAATTTTTCCTTTCTTTGTATCCTAAACACTACCTTTTTTTTTTTTTTTCCAAATGTCAAGTTTCTAGGGCTACCGGATCTACCTAATCTTTTTGATGACGCTTGAACGAGTGAGTGAGTGAGTGACAAAAAATCGAATGTTTGAGTTCATATATCGTCTGAACTAGAAAAGACAGAAAGTTGTAATTTTAAATGTTGGTCCTGTGTGCCAAATACTCTAGAAAAACGAAGTTTCAATTTTTTGGGATACTCCAGCGCGGATATGGGGGGGGGGGGGGGGGGGGGGTCAAAAGTGCCCTGAGTTGCTTCCAGAAAAGTATGCTTACGGCTGTCCTCTCTCGACTTGGCGGAGGCACTGCCGTGCCTCCAGATTAATCCGGTCATTATTAATAATAATCGGTTATTATTAATAATGACCGAACATAATGGCCGTTTGTATTAATAATGACCGGATTAATCATATTTCCCGTAACATATACATCATATATACATGTCATATATATACATCATATATGCATCATACATGACTATAGCTTGGCCACATACGTCAAGAAATGTTATATATATATCATGTATTATTATAATGTCATACATGCTTTATAATTTGGCGATAAATCTTGGTCGCTTGGCAATTCATCCTTGTGGGCCGCTATAACACGAAAGTACCAAATTTACAATATATTAATGCAAATAGAAACAAAAATATTTTATCGGGTCTTTCCTACAATAACTTTTACTCTTGTTTAGATTGATGTCTGAGCTAAAGGTATTTTGAGGAAATTAAAGTTGATGACCACGTATTTTGCTTTATAAGACGATTTCTCATCCGACGTCAATTTTTGGATTCGGCCTTTTTTCCATATCTCATAGTTTCCATCTATCCTTTTTGTAAATTTAACATTTTTGTAACTATTTTATGCATTTCTATTGCCTATTCAAAGAAAAATCCTTCTAAAGTTACAGAATTTCGTTAAAAACGTTAAAAAAATTCTTCTAATGTTACAGAATTTCGTAAAAAAACGGTTAAAATAATAAATTGCGAGCATCAAGAGGTCCATCCTCGACCGAAAACAACAAACATTTTCCCAATAGTTAAAAAAAAATCGTTTAAAAATATCGAAATGCAAACGAGATATTTTAAAAGAACTGTCCCCATAGGATTAACATTAGCAAACAAAGGTTTTCATGTGAGTGAGGCATGCCTGCTCTTAACCAGTGGAACCGTACGAGGCTTTTGCACTGCAATCTTTGATCTTATTTGCTGATTTTTTTTTTTTTTTTTTTTTTTTTGTTCAATAATTTTCAATTAACAGCAGTTTTTAATCAAGCAACGTGTTTTAACGAATTGTGAATGTATTATGTTAAATGCCCGTTCAGACACCTCTCGTACGATACCTCATTCATCGTTCTACTTTTTTGTATGTGCATAGAAAAAAGGGACGTTGACCTCAGAAATAATATACATGGTGAGGATTAATTTAGCAGATAAAAACAGCAGTAATGATTCAAACTTATTTGTCACAAATGGTACAATTACGGCAAATCCCGTTAGATGAAAAAGAAATATTAAAAAATTCACAGATATGTTTATTTTTTCGCATCCAATGTACACATGACAGATTAATGGAATTTTTAGACAAAACAGAATTCCGGAACTTTCCGGAATTCCGGTTCTCTCTCTTGAGGGAGAGAGAGAGAGCGAGGAAACGAAAACATTTAAATTTAGACAAACAGACTAGCTAGTAAAAATTTCAATCCAATGTCAAGTTTGTTGAGATTTACTCATTTTTACCAGAGCTACGTAAAAATTGATGCTGTGGTATTTTCTCGGGAATTCTTAATTTAACATCATATCAACATTTTTTTACGAAATTACTGTCCAAAAAATTGAGTGATTGATGGATGGAATTAAAAAAAAAAAAAAGTAGAAGAATGCCTGCATTATTTTAAATCAGGTGGTAAAACATCTCAGATATGCGTCGGTTTGTTATTTAATTCAGATTGACTATAATTTCTCAGAATAAAGATTTTTTTTTTTCTGTTACTAGGGGGCTCTGCCCCCTGCTCGCTACGCTCACCAACGCCCGTTCTGATTTCACAGCATCTTAAAACCTGGTAATGTATCCTGTTTTAAAAAGATGATGATATCACGAACGGCGACTATCTTCTGTAATCAGGTTATAATGCTTTTTCATTTAACTGGTTATAATTCTTTTTCATTTAATTCATCTTTTTATTTTTAATAATCATGTGTAAACACAATTTTTATGACTTAATTTTCTTTATTTCCTGCTTTCAACACGTGATCATTTAATTATTATTTTAAACTTTCATTATTGTTTTTAATAGTCTCGCGCAAATACATTTTTTGTTTGAGATAAAACATAATCCTTTGCGCTTATTTAGAAATTGGCAACAATATAAAAAAATGACTTTTTCAATAAAAGATTTTTTACTCGATTTTTAAGGATTTTTTGAGTTTTTATTGTCCGACCGTGATAATTTTTTTAATTTCTGAAAGCTTGTTATATTTCGCGTCTGGTGATATGATTTTCGAATCCGTAGGATGGCTAGAAAAAAAGTAATAGCTCCTCAAAAAAGTCCCTAGTAAAAAAGCGATGAGAATAACCCGGAATATCTACGCAGAATTTAATTGGTCCATTTCTAAATCGTTTTTGGCTCAGTTCCAGATTACTTTTTTTTAATGTAGAAGGATTATATAACTCATTATGATATTATAAATATAAATTTTATTCTTTTGTTTTTAATGTTTGCACTAGAGGGCAGCACCACGCATTTATTAGAGAACTTTTTCTTTCGTGAAAAGGGATCTAAGCAAAAAGAACTTCTTGCTTTTTGCTTTAGTGGAAATAAAATTTCGCTTTAGACAGCTTTCCGTCTTGGCATGTATGGTATTCCTTTTGATGTGAACTCGAAAATTGTCCGGTACAGACAGGATTCCTCTATAGACAGGTAGTGGCGGGGCGAGACGATAATTGGAAATGGGCAAGAAAGATGAGTTTTGCGAAGCCCTCTTTTTCTTTGATAGGTAGCTGATAACATTATATTGAAACTATTTTTAAAGGCTTAATATAGAATCATATATATAATCATAATATAGAATCATATATATAAATATAGCATCAAAACCGTTTTGCTTTTTTGCTTTACTGCTGATCTAAATAGGTAGCTGGTAACATTTTATAAAAACTACTTTTTAAAGGCTTTTCCTTCAAAAACTTTTTGCTTTTTGCTTATAATTGTATTGTAATCTAGAAAGTGATATCTTCTTCAATAGATAAAACTTCCCAAGCAGAAAGCCTTCCCATATTCATATTATTTCTCAAATAGCTTTTTATCAACATTTTCCAACATAGTTCAAATGTTGAAAAGTGTTTAGGAGTTCGGTTTGTCTGTCTGCGGTCTGCCTGCCTGTCCCTACTCTAACTTGCGTAAATATACTCGGATTGCCGTACTGACATATGTTATTAAGGTTTATCATAGCATGTTCGGCACTGAAAATTGAGTGTGTAGCATTTATAGTTCATTTAGAGGGGCACTCAAAAATTTCTGTTAAATTATGGTCAATGGGGAAAAATCGTGTGCTTTGTATTTTAATGCTGTTACACTATTCAAACATATTCAAGCTGATATACATCACTGAGGTGCACTACAAGATGCTTACTGTAGAATATGGTGTGCATTGCATTTATCATTCATTTACAGGGTATATTCTGTTATTCTACTGTCTATAAGTGACAATTGTTACAAGCCCGTTTTGAGTTGTGGTATGCGTTTTTAAATTTAACTACTTTTTTTTGCATGTTATTTGGTGTTTATAAATTCTATGGAAGTATAGATCCTATACAGGACTTCACTAAAAAAACTGAATAGCTTTCCGACTATTGATGGTAATTGCTGAAATTGGGTTTTCAAATGCGTTACGCGTTTTATAAATTGTTCACTTAAATATCATTTCTTTCCCTTCTTAAAGGGCGAAGTTTTGTTACACTATTCGGAATATTTTGGAAAGTGTTTCATAATCTATGTTTAATGCATGATTTTTATTTTTTTCTATTTTTACAAGAAGAAAGATTATTCGTATAACGTTATAAGTATTTGGGAATACTTATTTAAAATTATTTTCTGTTATGAGTAGTTTCGCAGAATCTCGAAAAAATTTATTTATTTATTTATTTACATTTTAATGGCCTCGCCACTTTTTATTTTTTACATACTTTGTATGTGGAAACCTAAATAGAAAAATCTATTTAAATAGCTAAAATCTATTTTATAGGTTTTTATAGCTAAAATCTATTTAATTTTTTTTTTATCCTAAAAATCTTCTTGATTTAGAGAGAGTTGATGGGTGCGATTTTGCACTCACGTGTTTATACAATCTTTGCAAAATTTTTGAACTAATAGAGATAAACAAAAAGGTCAAAAAGATCCGAAATCTATACATTGTTTTTTCTATCAGATATATGGATGTTGTGGATTTCTTTCTCCCTTCTTTTTTTTTAATGAGTATTTTTAAAAACTACTGAAATATTGGTCAAAATAATATCTCTTACTTTATCTTAAGGTATGACTGTATGGATTTTTTTTATATGTGTTATTACTATTTTAAAACATATCCAGAAAAAATAAGCAGTCTGTTGACTCTTTTCTCTCCTGAAATATAACAATTTAAATTGCGAAAAATTTCAGAAATCAGCATTTTGGAGAGTTTGTAACTCACAATGAAAAATTAATATTCATAAGTGATTTGGCAAGGACAGCCTTCTCTATACTATAAAGTCTATAATCTGTAAGTGTTATTCTTGCCCTTTTCACCTGGTTTATCTCTAGAGAAATAACAGTAAGCCACGAAGAAAAAAACAGTTAGGGACAAGACACATTTTATTAAATAATAACTTTGTGGGCTTTTTTAAAAGAAATATTCCTGGTATCCACTGTACTTTTGTGTTACAACTAAAAGTTCAAGAGACAGAACGAGTTCTTAACAACAGATTTGATACCTGTATTAGAATATTGAATACGCGAAATTACCACGGTTATATCGCTATGTTCACACCATAAGAGTCCGTGGAATCAAATATTTTCTTATATATATTCATTAGTGATTTTTGTAATAATAAAGTGCTCAGAAGCGAGATTTCACGGACTCGTGGTACATGAACATAGGAATATAAATTGGGTAACTTCTCGAATTCAATTTCTAATACAGGAATTAAATATGTTGTTAAGAAATTCTTCTGTCTCTTAAACCATTAATTTTAACACAAAAGTACAATGGATATTTCTTTAAATATACACAGAAAACCAAAACATTCAACGACTTATTGTTATTTTAACTCAATCATACTGATTCAGAAAGAAATCATAGGACGATCGTTGGCATGTTAAGCCAGAGATCTAGGGCTCCACTCGTAGCCTGGACACTTTTTCACTCAGTTGGAGATTTTCTACTCTTAACAGTCAACGACATAATCAGATTATAACAAGACAGCATGTTCTGTCTCGATTTTACTTGCCTACCTAGTGTCTGGTAATCTAATAAAAACAGATTCTAGCTGCAACATCTTTGGCCCGTAAAAATGTTCTGGGTGTAATGATTAATATTCAAGTTTTAACCCCACCGGTTTTTGCCTACCATGTTTGCTTTTAACACGACAGTTCTGAACACATACAGCATTCTTTTCAAGCTTTTCGAGTTATAGTTTTGTGTTAGACAGATACATTCAGTAGTTTCAGTGACATCCAAGTATATTCACCCTATGTTTGAAAATGTATACGATCTAGGAGAGGGCTGCTCGGGCCCTGGCCGGCAAAATGAAAACAAACTTTCAAACGGGCCGGGCCAAAAGAATAAAGGCAAATTTTTAACGGGGCAAGCCGAGCAGATAAAAAGTAAACGGGCACGGACGGGTCGATCAAAAATTTTAAAAGGGCCAGTAGGGCCGATAAAAAAATTAAGCGGTCCGACAGTCCAGACATAACAAACTTAAAAGGATCAAACTAAGCCGATAGAATATGAACAATTTTCAATGGACATGACTGTAGTAAGAATAAGTATAAATGTGCTCATCACTATAGAATCATCATCAGTACAGAAATATAACATGTCCAGCGTACAGATCGGCATCGGACAGTAGTAGAGGGAGAATGCTCCCCCTACCTCCCCCCTAAATTTTTTGGACTCCCCCTACCTCCTCCCCTACCTCTCCCCATCCCCCCTACCCCATGCCCCCCCCCCCAACACCCCCCCCCCATTTTTTTTTAATTTAAAAATTTAAAAATTTAAAAAATTGTCTTATAGTACGAGGTATCGGTGATGGTAGAGTACGACCACTATCCCCCTACCGCCCCCCCTACCCCATGCACCCCCCACAATTTTTTTTTTTTTTTTTTTTTTTTTTTTTTTTAGAAAAGAGAAAGTTTAAAGTGGTGTCGCCCTCTATCGGTAAGTATGAAAATTGTGAAATTCGAAAGAGACTTTCCGAATTTTTAGCATGCACTAAATTAAATGTCTTAGCAAACTTTTCGCAAAGGAATTTGTAAAAGAATTTTGTTATAGCATAGTATAAAATAAATAATTTTAAAATGTGTTACCATAGTGCTCGCAAAGGAATATGAAATAGAAATTTAAGTTCTAGCATTGCACTTAATAAATAATTTAAAAGTAACTTACCACTGCTTACAATGGAAATATATAGTTATAGCATAGCACTTAATAAATAATTTTAAATTTTCTTACCAAACTGCTTACAATGGAAATATTTAGTTATAGCGTAGGCACTTAATAAAAATTTTAAAGTGACACATGTAAATAATTATAGTTATAAACCGACATATAGGCAGATAGGCAGGCACACAGACAAGCAGGCAGGCAGGTAGGCAGACAGACAGACACACAGTGAACTATTTGTTACGTACACACACAAGCATGCATATACGAAGTGAACTAATTGTAATAAAATACATGACGTGCATACGTTTTAAAACATTTTTTTTTCTTCACAGAAATTAAGAAAATATTAAATTTCGACTACAACTTTCACTTTGAAATAACGTAGTCCCTTTTTAAAAAATCATTAGCTTTTAGCATACATTTAAATCAGTGGTTCCCAACCTTTTTTGGCTGTGCCCCACCAAAGCATCTCTAAAATGATGATGCCCCCCCCTCCCCTTAAAAAATATAATTCTTATACAAATTTAAATGAATGAACTGATAGAGTAAAAAACATTTAACATTGATCCTGAAACATACCGAACGTAATGGATGAATAAAATATTTTTTATAATCATCTGATACTACTCGTAGTTTAAAGTATCGTTGGCACATAAAGGGTCACTTTTAATCTCTTCGTAGCGGTCGCCACGTATGCGTGATGTATAGAGTGCTCAGAATCCTTGATTAGACCAATCAATAATTTTGAATAAAACATTTTTGTCTTATTTAATCACAGAATTTCTGCGATTAAATTACACAACAATTTCTAATCAGAATAAAACGTGATAAAAAAATTTGTAAAGGAAGGTCGTCAAGTAATTGTTAAATATACACTTGAATAGTTTCATGTGTAAAATTGATTTCCATGTGACATATTGCAGTGCGACTCATTCAATAAATAATCGAAAAAGTTGTTTAAAATTCTAAAATACTCATAAATCGGAAAAATTATAGAGAATTTTTAAATATATAAAAGTATCTAAATATGTTAAATAATTTTTTCTATAATTATTCTGGTAGAGATGTATTTAAAACTTTTGAATGGAAACTTTTTAAAAAGTGAATAGAAAACTTGTTTTTTTTCATTTTGTTTTTTTAAATTTTAATGCGTAACTTTTATTTTCAGTCTACAGCATTACTATTACAAAATAATTCAGAGGGTATGAGTTCACAAAAATCTGGAAATGCCCCCCTGAAAAGTCAAATTGCCCCCCTGTGGGGCGTACGCCCCCCGTTGGGAACCACTGATTTAAATGAAGCGAGGTTCGAACCTCGAACCTGACAAAATGATCTCATGATGTGTTGATTTGTAGTAGGTTTAAACGAACACACCATGAGATCATGTTTCTTAAACGCGATTTAAGATATATAAGAAAAGGTGTCACGTGATTGAACATATTGGATTATTACTATACAGTACTAATGATATTATAAATTTTGAAAAATAATTAAAACTTACAAACGCATTGGAATGTATTTATAACATATAAAATAACCTTGTAAAAGGTTGGTTGGTTTGTTTGTTTTAGAAACTTGCAAAGCTAAGCGTATCTTACCAATTTGCATACAAGAGATTTTGTAACATAAATTATATAATATAATACAGCAAATTTTAACTTACCAAGTAGGGTTTAAGGATACTGTAATGGAATTTTTAATTGTATACTTTAAAAAAGAAAGTTTAACTTACCATTATGTTTATGATGGGATTCGAACTGTCAACCTGTTGACTTGCTTCTCAATGCGCTCCCAGTTACGCTACGAAGGCTCCGTACAATTAATATAAGTAATGAAACCTAATATTACTTATTTTAAAGATTTATAAGTTAATAAAACAGGATATGACGACATTTGTAGAATAACATCCTGTTTTACAACGATAAGAATAGCAATATAAGAAACTTGTACGCCATAATGAATTTACTGTTTAAAGTTTTGACTTAGACGATTGTTTTTCTATTTACCTAAAACCTTGCTGTATATTTGTTTGATCACCTATCTGCTTTTTGGATACTTCTAAACCTAAAAATGACTACTTCGCTTAACACATCTTACTATGAAATTTCAGAAATCAGCGAATTTAGTAGAATATTTCAATATTTTGATGTTTTTACCCCATATCATTGGGACTTAGGTGAGGATACGATTGTCGAAGTGCAAATGAATAAGGACTGTGAGTTAAACGTTCACATTCAAAAATATAATGAATTTGAGAATAGTGGTAAAATGTACCCTACAAATGAAGGAATTACAATATCGTGCGCAACCTTTGATAAATTTGAAACGAGAATGGCTAAATTTAATTTTAACTCTGCAGAAGAAGAAACATTCGTATGTAACAACGACTTACTAATGATTTATGTGGATAAGGAGTCATGCATACTGCAAAAACTATTGAAACCTGATTATTTACTACTTACAAAAGAACAATTTCTTAAACTAGAGGAAAACTGCATTCAAATTAGCGAATGTCTTATTCAAACTTTTTTAACAAAGCTTTTACCTGTTTATGTTTTAAAAAACTTAAAAATTTGTAAATGTTCTCACTTTACAGAGGAAGAGGCGATGGACTATTTTTTAGAATGCTTCGATCATGAATTAGAGAGATCAGTATATCGCACGTTTGACTGTTATTTATGTTCAATCGGACAACCAGTTGAAATGGATCATGAATGTATGAGATATAATTTAAGAAAACAGTTTAACTGGTGCGCAGACAGTGCTTTGTTAAATTTCAACATTAAGGAATTTGTGAAAAACCTGTTAGAGAAATGTACATGTAATTATACTTATTTATTTTTTGAATCTATGAATGTAGACTTTTATAATAAGCATTTGAGCAATGTATTTATAAATTAACATAATTATTTAATAAATATTTGTTTAGTTTTTCATCATGTGTCTGTTTTTATTTATGTATAAGGAATAAATAAGTTTAGTTTTCGGAAAGTTTTACAATTTTTATTCAGAAAATGTAGAAACTTGTTTATTTTTCTACAAAAATTAAAGATTTTATACT
The DNA here is from genome assembly GCA_963931845.1 of Maratus michaelseni. NCBI lineage: Eukaryota > Metazoa > Arthropoda > Arachnida > Araneae > Salticidae > Maratus > Maratus michaelseni. The sequence goes on along the minus strand of OZ007587.1, from coordinate 179,369,693 downwards.
ATTTCATTATACATGTGTACCATTATTATAATATAACTTACATATTGTATACAAAATACTACCCTTTACTTGATAAATTTTTTAAGATTTTAAACCAAAACTAAGCGAATATTATAACGATTATCGAGTTTGAAAATAGATCTGTTGTCTACTAGAGCAAAAACAGGAAACTACTTATTTGCGGATAACATCCCTGTTTTCTTACTGATAACGGTACTTCTTGTATAGTTTAAGGTATAAAAATTCTTTCACTAAATTGAATATTATGTTTTTATTTTTCGTGATATGTAACTTAATTAGCAATACCATATAATGAACGAGTATTTTTACACATTTAAATTTGCATTTTAAACTATGATGAATACATAATAAAACATTACTTGTATACTTTTACATAAAATATGGAAAATAAATTTGTACTTACTTATTAAATCACCCACTGTATAATAAAAGATACTTTACCTAATTACCTATGTTTAACATACAGACTAATTTCTGTATAAGATATATATCACGTGACGCTATTTTTAATTATTTTAAGCATGCGCGCCCTCTACAATTAAATAAATATTCATGAAAAGTTTTATTTGAAATAATATACATACTGTTTCTGTGCCGTTAAGACGTTCTAATTTTTTCTCCGTTTAAGTGATCTGTGATTTAAATTGATTTAAATTAAATAAGTACAATGCAAGACATGGTGTTAGACGAACCAACCAAGATAAGAAAAGCCTTGACATCTGAGTTTAAGGAGCAAATAGACTGTACTATTTTAATGAAACCTGTTTTGAATAAGGAACCGATGGCCTCTTCATCAGATCAAGTCGACCAAAAGTTACCTTTTACATGTGATACGTGTAAAAAAGTATTTACTAAGAAATATATGTTATTAAGACATATGAACTTACATTTAGGAAAAAAACCCTCTAAGTGTGATAATCTGTGTACTACAAAGAGTGCTTTACGGGATGATATGCTAATTCATCCCAAGACATCTGCCACATATAAGTGTGAGAAATGCAATAAGACTTTCTCGCGAAAAAATGTATTAGTTAGACACATGAAATTTCACTTAGAAAAGAAACCTTTTAATTGTAAAATGTGTTCGAAATCTTTTGTGCTGAAAAGCGACTTACAAAAGCATAACTTAGTACATTCTAAACAAGGAGTTATGCATAAATGTAATCAATGTGATAAAAAGTTTTCGCGGGAAAAAAATTTAATAAATCATACTATGAATCATAACACCCCTCAGCAAAAGCAAAGGAATATTGAACCGTTTACCAGACACTATAAATGTGTCGATTGTTCTGAAATATTTAATCACAGATTTGACTTAGTGAAGCATAGAAAAATTCATCTCTCGCCCAAAGAACATATGTCTGAACAGCGTACTGAACTTTTAAACCATCTACAGAATTTATTACAACGTATAGACACTTTACAAAATGCTATAAAAAATGAAACTATACCTTTTTGAAATATTGACTTTACCAATTTATTTGAACTATACATATTCTTGTATATACTAATGTATGTGTTTAAATAATTAAATAAATAATAGATAAGTGAAAAAGCTTTTGTGTTTTATTTTTCAATATGATTATATTATATCACTATTATGTGAATGAATGGACTTGTAAATTTATACACTATGTATAAATGTAAATTTCTTGAACTTTTACAAGAAGTAAAAATTTAATATAAGTTACTTAAATCATATATTTAATAATTTTTTTAAATATATAATTGATTCACATATAATAGTTAAATTAATATGCTATTAAACATATAATTTTGTATAATCTATATTATTAATTTTCTTTAACACATATTACTTTTTTACATTAAATCGATTTAACTAATTATACATTTGCGTAATTAAACAAACACAATAAATCGATTTAACTAATTATACATTTGCGTAATTAAACAAACTTTTTTACTAAATATACATATTGGTAATTAATTTTCATTATTTACATACGCTTTGATTATACATTTTATCGTACGCGATTAAATATTTATACATTTAATAAGTAACTTTCGTTGCCATTCCCGCTTTTATAAATAATTAGATATTATAAAGCATACGGATTTTACATAAACAAGCAATATACATTTTCGTTAAATGAACAACTTGAATCTTTAAGCGCTATAATTACTTTTAAACTTGCTTTTAGCTGTAACCATCACTCTTTTTTAACCTATGTTAGTAACTGTTTAGATATAATATAATCAGTTTACTGTTGACTTTTGTCGTGACTGAACCTTTTACTGTTTGTTATTTAAAAATGGCTTGTGAATTAGATAGGATTAAACGGTCGTGTGAAGAAATGGCTTCTTCAACAAAGTTTCAACGTTTAGATAAACGGTAAGTTATAATGTCCTGTATTCTTTATTTTACACTTTATTTTACAATTTATTAAGAAGATCTAATTTAAATAACGTTTATATTGCAAACGTAAGGTAAAAGCACTAAATTATTGTTTTAAAAGCCTTTTATTTTGTAATTCTATCGACAATAAGATGATGTAATACATTTAAAATCTTACTATTGGGTTTTATTTTAGCATAAACGATATTTATTCAACTGGCTATTGCTTTTAGAAGTAACTTAATTTTCTTACACAAGCGGAAAATAATATTTCTTCATTAATATATCATGTTTACAAAATTTTTAAGTTATATATAATATAACTTGTAAATACATAGTATATTTATATAGCAAATCCATAAGTATACATATATACTTAAATAACATGTAAGTATACATATACTTATAGATACTTATAGTATAAAAATATACTATGTATTTACAAGTTATATTATATATAACTTAAAAATTTAAATCAGATCTTCTTAATAAATTGTAAAATAAAGTGTAAAATAAAGAATACAGGTCATTATAACTTACCAAACAAGCCTCTTCTATAGCAGAAGTGAAAATGTCAAACACGTTGTGTTTAACTGTTATCTTCATGATCACGTGACTTTAAAGGAAATCACGTGGTACAACAAAAACATCCTGTTGCTAGGATAGTAATAAGCATAATGTTTGAAGTAACTAAGTAAGATGTACGTGCTATTATAAGTGGGCTATATTTGTAAGTATAAATTAATCTATTTCTTTAATTTAAAGCTAATTGTTATTAAATATCAGAATATAGGGTTTCTAATGACAAAATTTGAGAATTTCTATCACTTAGCTAAAGTTCCACATGTATATAGGTACACACACACACACACACACACACACACATATATATATATATATATATATATATATATATGTATTCATAGACACAATTTATTAAAATTAAGTATTTTAAAACATTTATAAAATAATTTTGATAACTTTTCATTTTTGTTAATTTATTTTAATTAAAAAAAATAATTATTTTGTTTACTTATAATTTTTTAATTTAATTAAGTTACTTTGTAATTTTTTTAAAAACTTTTACAATAATATAACATGTTTAAATTCTTTTTATAAGTACATGTAGTAACATAACAACTATATAGTATGTTACCATTATATAATATTAACATACAAGACGAATCAACATTGATAAAGTATGAAATACTTTTATTAAGTTTTAAATTTAAAATTGTAAATTTATAAAACTTTTTTAACTGAAAAATAATTTTGCTATCTTGTAAAATTTTAAAAACTTTTATAATAGTTCAAAAATACATTTACTAACATGTGTAGTATGTTACTAACATTTAGTATACATACTATGTTATCATGTTTCTGTTATAAACATATAAGAGAAATTATTAATCTTAAATTGCAAGTTAAACAATATTAATAATCACACACATTTTGTTTAAATAAACACACAGATTTAAAGCAAAATATTTTATTTTCAGGACTTAAATAATACATTTCGAATAAATTCCACATTAATGTTACGTAAAAAGTTTTCACTGATACATTCAACTCCGTTTAAAAACCTTGAAATAACATAATCAAAATTTACAAGCATTAAAATCATATCCCCTAAGTGATTAAATCTTTCACGTTTATTAAAGGTGAAACATGTATGTAGACTTTGGGATTGGTGTCTAAATATACATCCTACACATTCATAAATTTGATTTAATATTGTCAGTACGTTATCCTCAATAGAAGAGATAAGTTTCGTTAGTAAAACACGCTCGATTTCAGAAGGTAAATTAACGAGTGTGCATTTTTGCTTAATTAACTGCGGTAGATGAACTGTATACAAGTGTTTAATAAGATTGCTATTAAAATCAATAGCTTTTTCTTTTAAATTTTCTAACTGAAAATCGTTTAAAACACAATGTGTATAATTCTTTAAATTTTTTATTTGCATAATAGAATTATTATAATTTAACACTAATACTGTATTGTTAGCAATAAACGATGAACTTTTATATTTTAAATTAAATCCAAAAATTTTATATTGGAATTCATACCATGTTGAAATATCCATAAAAATTCTATTTGTTGATGAAATTTCTTCATTTGTAAATACATTGTGTTTGATCTCTTCAATATGTACATAATACTGTTTATAATGTCGTTTTAAAGTTAAAAATATAAAATCAGCAAGTTTAATCCGAAACATGACAAAAATGCGAGATTTACCATGTTTGGTTTTGGAAATGTTATTCACGCAAACGATGGGAGGGGATATGTCATATAATTGTTCACTATTATGTGTAATGCTAGTTGATGGTTCATTCGAAGAAATTAAATCACTCGTAGTCGGTGAGGTAAGGTATGTTTCCAAATTTTTAAAATCTAGGTCCTTAAACATTGTATCCAAAAAGCCTGTAGCAGAGGTAGACTCACAGCAGGTGTCAGGGAAAGACGTTTCGTCATTATCACAATTAGTAAATATTGGGGTTGTAGAATCCTTGGCAATCTTACGCTCTGCAGCATACAAGTCCATGGTAGGTGGTAGTGTTTCATAGTTCTCCTGCATATTAGATTTGGGTAAAAATTCATTTTTATAAAAATTAGAATTTTCCATAGGTTTATCTAAACGTTGAAACTTTGTTGAAGAAGCCATTTCTTCACACGACCGTTTAATCCTATCTAATTCACAAGCCATTTTTAAATAACAAACAGTAAAAGGTTCAGTCACGACAAAAGTCAACAGTAAACTGATTATATTATATCTAAACAGTTACTAACATAGGTTAAAAAAGAGTGATGGTTACAGCTAAAAGCAAGTTTAAAAATAATTATAACGTTATAGCTTAAAGATTCAAGTTGTTCATTTAACGAAAATGTATATTGCTTGTTTATGTAAAATCCGTATGCTTTATAATATCTAATTATTTATAAAAGCGGGAATGGCAACGAAAGTTACTTATTAAATGTATAAATATTTAATCGCGTACGATAAAAAGTATAATCAAAGCGTATGTAAATAATGAAAATTAATTACCAATATGTATATTTAGTAAAAAAAGTTTGTTTAATTACGCAAATGTATAATTAGTTAAATCGATTTATTGTGTTTGTTTAATTTCACAAATGTATAATTAGTTAAATCGATTTAATGTAAAAAAGTAATATGTGTTAAAGAAAATTAATAATATAGATTATACAAAATTATATGTTTAATAGCATATTAATTTAACTATTATATGTGAATCAATTATATATTTAAAAAATTTATTAAATATATGATTTAAGTAACTTGTATTAAATTTTTACTTCTTGTAAAAGTTCAAAAAATTTACTTTTATACATATGTATAAATTTACAAGTCCATTCATTCACATAATAGTGATATAATATAATCATATTGAAAAATAAAACACAAAAGCTTTTTCACTTATCTATTATTTATTTAATTATTTAAACACATACATTAGTATATACAAGAATATGTATAGTTCAAATAAATTGGTAAAGTCAATATTTCAAAAAGGTATAGTTTCATTTTTTATACCATTTTGTAAAGTGTCTATACGTTGTAATAAATTCTGTAGATGGTTTAAAAGTTCAGTACGCTGTTCAGACATATGTTCTTTGGGCGAGAGATGAATTTTTCTATGCTTCACTAAGTCAAATCTGTGATTAAATATTTCAGAACAATCGACACATTTATAGTGTCTGGTAAACGGTTCAATATTCCTTTGCTTTTGCTGAGGGGTGTTATGAATCATAGTATGATTTATTAAATTTTTTTCCCGCGAAAACTTTTTATCACATTGATTACATTTATGCATAACTCCTTGTTTAGAATGTACTAAGTTATGCTTTTGTAAGTCGCTTTTCTGCACAAAAGATTTCGAACACATTTTACAATTAAAAGGTTTCTTTTCTAAGTGAAATTTCATGTGTCTAACTAATACATTTTTTCGCGAGAAAGTCTTATTGCATTTCTCACACTTATATGTGGCAGATGTCTTGGGATGAATTAGCATATCATCCCGTACAGCACTCTTTGTAGTACACAGATTATCACACTTAGAGTTTTTTCCTAAATGTAAGTTCATATGTCTTAATAACATATATTTTTTAGTAAATACTTTTTTACACGTATCACATGTAAAAGGTAACTTTTGGTCGACTTGATCTGATGAAGAGGCCATCGGTTCCTTATTCAAAACAGGTTTCATTGAAATAGTACAGTCTATTTGCTAATTAAACTCAGATGTCAAGGCTTTTCTTATCTTGGTTGGTTCGTCTAACACCATGTCTTGCATTGTACTTATTTAATTTAAATCAATTTAAATCACAGATCACTTAAACGGAGAAAAAATTAGAACGTCTTAAGGGCACAGAAACAGTATGTATATTATTTCAAATAAAACTTTTCATGAATATTTATTTTATTGTAGAGGGCGCGCATGCTTAAAATAATTAAAAATAGTGTCACGTGATATATATCTTATACAGAAATTAGTCTGTATGTTAAACATAGGTAATTAGGTAAAGTATCTTTTATTATACAGTGGGTGATTTAATAAGTTAAGTACAAATTTATTTTCCATATTTTATGTAAAAGTATACAAGTAATGTTTTATTATGTATTCATCATAGTTTAAAATGCAAATTTAAATGTGTAAAAATACTCGTTCATTATATGGTATTGCTAATTAAGTTACATATCACGAAAAATAAAAACATAATATTCAATTTAGTGAAAGAATTTTTATACCTTAAACTATACAAGAAGTACCGTTATCAGTAAGAAAACAGGGATGTTATCCACAAATAAGTAGTTTCCTGTTTTTGCTCTAGTAGACAACAGATCTATTTTCAAACTCGATAATCGTTATAATATTCGCTCAGTTTTGGTTTAAAATCTTAAATAATTTATCAAGTAAAGGGTAGTATTTTGTATACAATATGTAAGTTATATTATAATAATGGTACACATGTATAATGAAATAGTATAAAATCTTTAATTTTTGTAGAAAAATAAACAAGTTTCTACATTTTCTGAATAAAAATTGTAAAACTTTCCGAAAACTAAACTTATTTATTCCTTATACATAAATAAAAACAGACACATGATGAAAAACTAAACAAATATTTATTAAATAATTATGTTAATTTATAAATACATTGCTCAAATGCTTATTATAAAAGTCTACATTCATAGATTCAAAAAATAAATAAGTATAATTACATGTACATTTCTCTAACAGGTTTTTCACAAATTCCTTAATGTTGAAATTTAACAAAGCACTGTCTGCGCACCAGTTAAACTGTTTTCTTAAATTATATCTCATACATTCATGATCCATTTCAACTGGTTGTCCGATTGAACATAAATAACAGTCAAACGTGCGATATACTGATCTCTCTAATTCATGATCGAAGCATTCTAAAAAATAGTCCATCGCCTCTTCCTCTGTAAAGTGAGAACATTTACATATTTTTAAGTTTTTTAAAACATAAACAGGTAAAAGCTTTGTTAAAAAAGTTTGAATAAGACATTCGCTAATTTGAATGCAGTTTTCCTCTAGTTTAAGAAATTGTTTTTTTGTAAGTAGTAAATAATCAGGTTTCAATAGTTTTTGCAGTATGCATGACTCCTTATCCACATATATCATTAGAAAGTCGTTGTTACATACGAATGTTTCTTCTTCTGCAGAGTTAAAATTAAATTTAGCCATTCTCGTTTCAAATTTATCAAAGGTTGCGCACGATATTGTAATTCCTTCATTTGTAGGGTACATTTTACCACTATTCTCAAATTCATTACATATTTGAATGTGAACGTTTAACACACAGTCCTTATTCATTTGCACTTCGACAATCGTATCCTCACCTAAGTCCCAATGATATGGGGTAAAAACATCAAAATATTGAAATATTCTACTAAATTCGCTGATTTCTGAAATTTCATAGTAAGATGTGTTAAGCGAAGTAGTCATTTTTAGGTTTAGAAGTATCCAAAAAGCAGATAGGTGATCAAACAAATATACAGCAAGGTTTTAGGTAAATAGAAAAACAATCGTCTAAGTCAAAACTTTAAACAGTAAATTCATTATGGCGTACAAGTTTCTTATATTGCTATTCTTATCGTTGTAAAACAGGATGTTATTCTACAAATGTCGTCTTATCCTGTTTTATTAACTTATAAATCTTTAAAAGAAGTAATATTAGGTTTCATTACTTATATTTACATTAATTATATATACTTACGTACGGAGCCTTCGTAGCGTAACTGGGAGCGCATTGGGAAGCAAGTCAACAGGTTGACAGTTCGAATCCCATCATAAACATAATGGTAAGTTAAACTTTCTTTTTTAAAGTATACAATTAAAAATTCCATTACAGTATCCTTAAACCCTACTTGGTAAGTTAAAATTTGCTGTATTATATTATATAATTTATGTTACAAAATCTCTTGTATGCAAATTGGTAAGATACGCTTAGCTTTGCAAGTTTCTAAAACAAACAAACCAACCAACCTTTTACAAGGTTATTTTATATGTTATAAATACATTCCAATGCGTTTGTAAGTTTTAATTAATTTTCAAAATTTATAATATCATTAGTACTGTATAGTAATAATCCAATATGTTCAATCACGTGACACCTTTTCTTATATATCTTAAATCGCGTTTAAGAAACATGATCTCATGGCGTGTTCGTTTAAACCTACTACAAATCAACACATCATGAGATCATTTTGTCAGGTTCGAGGTTCGAACCTCGCTTCATTTAAATGTATGTTAAAAGCTAATGATTTTTTAAAAAGGGACTACGTTATTTCAAAGTGAAAGTTGTAGTCGAAATTTAATATTTTCTTAATTTCTGTGAAGAAAAAAAAATGTTTTAAAACGTATGCACGTCATGTATTTTATTACAATTAGTTCACTTCGTATATGCATGCTTGTGTGTGTACGTAACAAATAGTTCACTGTGTGTCTGTCTGTCTGCCTACCTGCCTGCCTGCTTGTCTGTGTGCCTGCCTATCTGCCTATATGTCGGTTTATAACTATAATTATTTACATGTGTCACTTTAAAATTTTTATTAAGTGCCTACGCTATAACTAAATATTTCCATTGTAAGCAGTTTGGTAAGAAAATTTAAAATTATTTATTAAGTGCTATGCTATAACTATATATTTCCACTGTAAGCAGTGGTAAGTTACTTTAAAATTATTTATTAAGTGCAATGCTAGAACTTAAATTTCTATTTCATATTCCTTTGCGAGCACTATGGTAACACATTTTAAAATTATTTATTTTATACTATGCTATAACAAAATTATTTTACAAATTCCTTTGCGAAAAGTTTGCTAAGACATTTAATTTAGTGCATGCTAAAAATTCGGAAAGTCTCTTTCGAATTTCATAATTTTCATACTTACCGATAGAGGGCGACACCACTTTAAACTTTCTCTTTTCTAAAAAAAAAAAAAAAAAAAAAAAAAAAATTGTGGGGGGGGGGGGGGCGGTAGGGGGATAGTGGTCGTACTCTACCATCACCGATACCTCGTACTATAAGACAATTTTTAAAATTTTTAAATTTTTAAATTAAAAAAAATGGGGGGGGGGGGTGTTTCAGGGGGGGACATGGGGTAGGGGGGGAGGTAGGGGGAGGCAATTTTCCTCCGCCCCCCGCCTGCTGGACTAGAACTGTCATTCTCCCTCTACTGACAGTTACGGACAGGGTTTAATTTTTTTCAGCAGAAACCGAAAATGTACTCGAGATCTTTTATGCAGCCTTGTATAGAATGTATAGAATTTATATGCACCATTTATACACATTATCGATTGTTTCATAACACTATCGACAGTGTTCAATAATCAAGGACGCATCAACGTCGCAATTTCCATCTCCCGTCGCTGTCGGTCGCCTGATTGAACGAAATTTCCATAGAGCAACTCATTATTTTAATGCAAATCATTATTATTAATGTTCGTATCCGTCTGTCTGTCTGTCTGTCTGTGTGTGAGTGCATCTGTACCCGGATAAACTCTGCGAGCGTAGCGAGTAGCAAAGCGCTTTTTGTGTCAAAAAATTCAGAAAAATCCGGGCCTTCAGGAATTGCAGTTTCGAAAAAATCGGCCCATAATTAAGGGAGTTACTAACGAACAAAGCTGTTTTAATTGCTTCAAAAGAAACCTATGTGGAAAGTCCTCCGCGCATGCCCAGAAGAGCTCAATCCTCATCTTCTGCAAAAAGAAGAAGGAAAGATTGCTTCGGCCGGTTACGTTTTACGACTGTCTAAACTTGCCGACGGCGAACCGACAGAAATACGAAAGAACCGTCAACATATTCTCAAAGAACGTACTTTTACGTCTCTAACGATCCTGTCGGTTCGAAAAAATTTCGATATTAACCCTTTCAAAAAAAATAATCAAAAAGGGTCGAATTCGTGTTTTTGATTTTCTCACTTCGTCCGAACCTCGCATCCGTCGGACTAAGAAAGATTCGGATAAACGGATTTCACCAAATAAAAGATCGGTCTTTATCCTCTCCAATGCCAACTTCCGTTAAAAAAAATACGTCAGTTAACCCTTCGAAAATGTATATTTTCTGTACACCGTTTCGCGATTTCGGCAATTGCGACGATTTTCAAAAATTCGTAGAGGCGGTTCCAAACAAGTTAGAGAAAACTAAAAATACCAGACGAGATCTGAATTCTTCTTCCTTTCGAAATCTGCGATCGGTTTTGAAAAATACAAATATTAACCCTTCGAAAAAAATTCGCGCGCAGACTCACTTTTGCAAATTCCGATTCTCTGCGATTTTTAAAAACGCGCATCGGCTCTCTGAAAGAACATAAAAACAAACAAACACACCCAAGTACATTTCCCTCCTTTCGAGATCACTGTAAAACCTTTAGTTTTAAAAAATATTTCAGTTAACCCTTTCGAAAACGTTTTTTTCCGTAACTCTCTTTCGCTTTTTCAGCGATTTCTGCAATATTTAAAAATTCAATTCTGGGCTTCTAAACAAGATACGAAAAAATAAAAATACCGAGCCTAATCTACGTTCTTTTTCCTTTTAAAATCAGGTATCAGTTTTGAAAAATTCGTTTTTTAACCCTTCTAAAAAAAATGGTTTCCGAAACTCACTCGCGTGAATTTTCGTATTTCGGCCCCTGTTTAAAAAACCGCATCGACTCGGAAAATGTGAATAGAGACAAATAAAATACACCAGATCATAGCCACCTTCTTATTCTTAGAAACATATATTTCAGTTTAAAAAAATATGTACATTAAGCCTTTAGAAACCAGTCGTTCCCGTACCTCACTTTCACGATTTCCTCTAATTTGCCATTATAACCCCCCCCCCGCCCCCCCGCGCCGCAGGACTTTTTTATCGAAGTACACAAATTCCGAGAGAAGAAGCTAAAAGTGCATACATTCATCTATAGAAAGATGCCTTCGACTTTAAAAAATTCGATTATTATCAATTAAAAAAAAAACTCTTTTGTGAAACCCGTTTCTAGAAATGAGCGTTTTTCGGCGCAAGCACAGTTTAATCAAACTGTAATAAGTGACTTTGCTTTCGCCGTAATTATCTTATTTATTAACGATCTTAAATCAAAAATCGTTGTTCATTTTGCGTACAGAATTGAATGGGCTTTCCGAATATATGATTTATTTTGAGAAATAATTATATTTTCATAGTTAAAATTCTATTCTACTAGGATATTTGTCTTCTGAAACAGCCAATTGCACTGCAAATACTTGCTATACAATATTTCTCTTCGATGGATCAGAGATTACACGATATGTAAAGAGTCAACTTCATGTTCGATCGCAGTCAAATAAACTAGAGAGTCAACACAGGAACATTTATTTTTAAAAGTTTTAATACTTTTTAAATAATTGTCATTTTTGCATAGGGGAAAAAAAAAGCTAAGGAATTTGCTATTTCTTTTAAAAATATCTCCCTTCGTATGGGTCCCATCACGACGGGGTATAGCTCATTCGACTCGACACCGATAGAGCTAAGTAGAGATTATCGACTTTAGTTCCGCATTTCAACACTAGGGGCGCTTTCCGAACTATGTTTATATGGGACGATCACGACGGGGTATGGCTTATTCGACTCGACAAGGATAGCTTTAACGGTTTCAGTGCCCGAGGTTCGTATAGAACAGATTGCGCCCCCTGGTGGTTGAAGGTGTAATTAAAGGATTTTTCAGCCAACTCGGGTTCTATGGGTCACATCACGACGCGGTTTGGCTCAATCGACTCGACATCGAGAGAGGATACTAGAGATTATCGACTTTAGTTCCGAATTTCACCACTAGGGACGCTTTCCGAACTCTGTTTCTATGGGCCGGATCACGACGGGGTTATGGCTTATTCGACTCGACATCGATAGCTTTAACGGTTTCAGTGCCCGAGGATCGTATAGAACAGATTGCGCCACCTGGTGGTGAAAGGTGTAATTAAAGGATTTTTCAGCCAACTCGGGTTCTATGGGTCACATCACGACGGGGTATGGCTCATTCGACTCGACATCCATAGCTTTTCGAGATTTTACAATTAGGGGCCCGCTGGCGGGCGAAGCCAGCTAGTCCTTATTATTAATGTCCGTATACGTCTGTGTGTCTGTCTGTGTGTGTATCTGTACCCGGATAAACTCTGCGAGCGTAGCGAGTAGCGAAGCGCTTTTTGTGTCAAAAAATTCAGAAAAATCCGGTCCTCCAGGAATTGCAGTTTCGAAAAAATCGGCCCTTAATTAAGGGAGTTATTAACGAACAAAACTGTTTTAATTACTAAAAAGAAACCTACGTGGAAATTATTCCGCGCATGCCCAGAAGAGCTCAATCCTCATCTTCCGCAAAAAGAAGAAGGAAAGATCGCTTCGGCCGGTTTCGTTTCACGACTGTCTAAACTCGGCGACGGCGAACCGACAAAAATACGAAAAAACCGTCAACATATTCTCAAAGAACGTACTTTTACGTCTCTAGCGATCCGGTCGGTTCGAAAAAATTTCGATATTAACCCTTCCAAAAAAAATAATCAAAAAGGGTCGAATTCGTGTTTTTTATTTTCTCCCTTCGTCCGAACCTCGCATCCGCCGGACTAAGAAAGATTCGGATAAACGGATTTCACCAAATAAAAGATCGGTATTTGTCCTCTCCAATGTCACCTTCCATTAACAAAAATACGTCAGTTAACCCTTCAAAAATGTATATTTTCCGTACACAGTTTCGCGATTTCGGCAATTGCGACGAAATTCAAAAATTCGCAGAGGCCGTTCCAAACAAGTTAGAGAAAACTAAAAATACCAGACGAGATCTACATTCTTTTTCCTTTCGAAATCTGCGATCCTTTTTGAAAAATACAAATATTAACCCTTCGAAAAAAATTCGCGCGCAGACTCACTTTTGCAAATTCCGATTCTCTGCGATTTTTAAAATCGCGCATCGGCTCTCTGAAAGAACAAAAAAACAAACAAACACACCCAAGTACATTTCCTTCCTTTCGAGATCACTATAAATGGTTTAGTTTTAAAAAATATTTCAGTTAACACTTTCGAAAACGTTTTTTTCCGTAACTCTCTTTCGCTTTTTCAGCGATTTCAGCAATATTTAAAAATTCAATTCTGTGCTTCTAAACAAGATACGAAAAAATAAAAATACCGAGCCTAATCTACGTTCTTTTTCCTTTTAAAATCAGGTATCAGTTTCGAAAAATTCGTTTTTTAACCCTTCTAAAAAAATGGTTTCCGAAACTCACTCGCGTGAATTTTCGTTGTTCGGCCCATGTTTAAAAATCCGCATCGACTCGGAAAATGCGAATAGAGACAAATAAAATACACCAGATCATAGCCACGTTCATCTTCTTCGAAACATATATTTCAGTTTTAAAAAATATGTACATTAACCCTTTAGAAACCAATCGTTCCCGTACGTCACTTTCGTGTTTCCTCTAATTTGCCAATGTTTACCCCGCCACAGCAATTTTTTATCGAATTACATAAATTCCTAGAGAAGAAGTTAAAAGTGCATACATTCAGCTCTAGAAAGACACCTTTCAGTTAAAAAAATTCGAGTATTATCAATTTCAAAAAAATTCTTTTGTAAAACGCGTTTCTAGAAATAAGCGTTTTTCGGCGCAAGCACAGATTAATCAAAGTGTAATAAGTGACTTTGCTTTCGCCGTAATTATCGTATTTATTAAAGATTTTAAATCAAAAATCGTTGTTCATTTTGCGTACAGAATTGAATGGGCTTTCCGAATATATCATTTATTTTGAGAAATAATTATATTTTCATAGTTAAAATTCTATTCTACTAGGATATTTGTATTCTGAAGCAGCCTATTCCACTTCAATTACTTCCTCTATTTACTTTTTTCGAAAGCTCCAAAAGATATCAATTTTTTTCTGTTTTTTATATGTCTGATTCTTTATAGTTTGTTTAACTCCCGATATATGATTTTGTGTTTGTGTGGAGGCGCGATATATTTAAATTTGTTTTTTTAAAACGCATCCTTTTTTCATTTTGTCGGAGAGAAAAATTGCCATTTGAGTTATACAATATTTCTATTCGATGGATCAGAGATTATACGATATGTAAACAATCAACTTCATGTTCTATCACAGTCAAATGAACCAGAGAGTCAACACAGGAACATTTATTTTTTAAAGTTTTAATATTTTTTAAATAATTGTCACTTTTGCATAAGGAAAAAAAAAAAGCTAAGAAATTTTCTATTTTTTTTTTCAAAATATCTCCCTTCGTATGGGTCCCATCGCGACCTGGTTTGGCTCATTCGACTCGATATCGATAGTGCTTACATATTTTAGTTCCAAGTTTCACCACCAGGGGGCGCTTCCGGAAATCGGGTTCTATGGGCCCGATTACGACGGGTTTGGCTCTTTCGACTGGATTTCGATAGCTTTACAGATTTCGGTCTTGTTCGTACAGAACCGATAGCGCCCCCTGGTGGTGGAAGATGTAATTAAAGGATTTTTCAGCCACCTCGGGTTCTATGGGTCACATCACGACGGGGTATGGCTCATTCGACTCGACATCGATAGCTTTTCGAGAGTTTACAATTAGGGGCCCGCTGGCGGGCGAAGCCAGCTAGTCCTTATTATTAATGTTCGTATCCGTCTGTGTGTCTGTGTGTGTGTGTGTGTGTGTGTATCTGTACCCGGATAAACTCTGGGAGCGTAGCGAGTAGCGAAGCGCTTTTTGTGTCAAAAAATTCAGAAAAATCCGGGCCTTCAGGAATTGCAGTTTCGAAAAAATCGGCCCTTAATTAAGGGAGTTATTAACGAACAAAGCTGTTTTAATTGCTTCAAAAGAAACCTATGTGGAAAGTCCTCCGCGCATGCGTAGAAGAGCTCAATCCTCATCTTCCGCAAAAAGAAGAAGGACCGATCGCTTCGGCCGGTTTCGTTTTACGACTGTCTAAACTCGCCGACGGCGAACCGACAGAAATACGAAAAAACCGTCAACATATTCTCAAAGAACGTACTTTTACGTCTCTAACGATCCTGTCGGTTCGAAAAAATTTCGATATTAACCCTTTCAAAAAAAATAATCAAAAAGGGTCGAATTCGTGTTTTTGATTTTCTCCCTTCGTCCGAACCTCGCATCCGCCGGACTAAGAAAGATTCGGATAAACGGATTTCACCAAATAAAAGATCCGTCTCTGTCCTCTCCAATTCCAACTTCCATTAAAAAAAATACGTCAGTTAACCCTTCGAAAATGTATATTTTCCGTACACAGTTTCGCGATTTCGGCAATTTTGACTATTTTGAAAAATTCGCAGCGGCGGTTCCAAACGAGTCAGGGTAAACTAAAAATACCAGACGAGATCTGCATTATTTATCCTTTCGAAATATGCGATCGTTTTTGAAAAATACAAATATTAACCCTTCGAAAAAAATTCGCGCGCAGACTCACTTTTGCGAATTCCGATTCTCTGCAATTTTTAAAATCGCGCATCGGCTCTCTGAAAGAACAAAAAGCCAAACAAACACACCCAAGTACATTTACGCTCTTTCGAGATTAATATAAAACCTTTAGTTTAAAAAAATATTTCAGTTAACCCTTTCGAAATCGTTTTTATCCGTAAGTCTTTTTCGGTTTTTCAGCGATTTCTGCAATCTTTAAAAATTCAATTCTGGGCTTCTAAACAAGATACGAAAAAAATAAAAATATCGAGTATAATCTACGTTCTTTTTCCTTTTAAAATCAGGTATCAGTCTCGAAATATTCGTTTTTTAACCCTTCTAAAAAAATGGTTTCCCAAACTCACTCGCGTGAATTTTCGTTTTTCGGCCCATGTTTAAAAATCCGCATCGACTCGGAAAATGGGAATAGAGACAAATAAAATACACCAGATCATAGCCACATTCCTATTCTTCGAAACATATATTTCCGTTTTAAAAAATATGTACATTAACCCTTTAGAAACCGGTCGTTCCCGTACCTCACTTTCACGATTTCCTCTAATTTGCCAATGTAACCCCCCCCCCCCCCCGCGCCGCAGGACTTTTTTATCGAAGTACACAAATTCCGAGAGAAGAAGCTAAAAGTGCATACACTCATCTATAGAAAGATGCCTTCGACTTTAAAAAATTCGATTATTATCAATTAAAAAAAACTCTTTTGTGAAACCCGTTTCTAGAAATGAGCGTTTTTCGGCGCAAGCACAGTTTAATCAAAGTGTAATAAGTGACTTTGCTTTCGCCGTAATTATCTTATTTATTAACGATCTTAAATCAAAAATCGTTGTTCATTTTGTGTACAGAATTGAATGGGCTTTCCGAATATATGATTTATTTTGAGAAATAATTATATTTTAATAGTTAAAATTCTATTCTACTAGGATATTTGTATTCTGAAACAGCCAATTGCACTGCAAATACTTGCTATACAATACCTGACTAACTTACTATACAATATTTCTCTTCGATGGATCAGAGATTATACGATATGTAAAGAGTCAACTTCATGTTCGATCGCAGTCAAATAAACTAGAGAGTCAACACAGGAACATTTATTTTTAAAAGTTTTAATATTTTTTAAATAATTGTCATTTTTGCATAGGGGAAAAAAAAAAGCTAAGGAATTTGCTATTTCTTTTGAAAATATCTCCCTTTGTATGGGTCCCATCACGACGGGGTATAGCTCATTCGACTCGACACCGATAGAGCTTAGTAGAGATTATCGACTTTAGTTCCGCATTTCAACACTAGGGGCGCTTTCCGAACTCTGTTTCTATGGGCCGGATCACGACGGGGTATGGCTTATTTGACTCGACATCGATAGCTTTAACGGTTTCAGTGCCCGAGGTTCGTATAGAACAGATTGCGCCACCTGGTGGTGGAAGGTGTAATTAAAGCATTTTTCAGCCAACTCGGGTTCTATGGGTCACATCATGACGCGGTTTGGCTCAATCGACTCGACATCGATAGAGGATACTAGACCTTATCGGTTTTAGTTCGCTTTTCACCACCAGGGGGCGTTTTCTTATCTATGTTTCTATGGCCCGGATAACGACGGGGTATGGTTCACGCTCACCGATGTAAATTAGGGGCCCGCTGGCGGGCGAAGCCAGCTAGTCATTATTATTAATCATTATTATTAATGTTCGTAAACGTCTGTGTGTCTGTCTGTGTATCTGTACCCGGATAAACTCTGCGAGCGTAGCGAGTAGCGAAGCGCTTTTTGTGTCAAAAAATTCAGAAAAATCCGGGCCTTCAGGAATTGCAGTTTCGAAAAAATCGGCCCATAATTAAGGGAGTTACTAACGAACAAAGCTGTTTTAATTGCTTCAAAAGAAACCTATGTGGAAAGTCCTCCGCGCATGCGCAGAAGAGCTCAATCATCATCTTCCACAAAAAGAAGAAGGAAAGATCGCTTCGGCCGGTTTCGTTTTACGAATGTCTAAACTCGCCGACGGCGAACCGACAGAAATACGAAAAAACCGTCAACATATTCTCAAAGAACGTATTTTTACGTCTCTAACGATCTTGTCGGTTCGAAAAAATTTCGATATTAACCCTTTCAAAAAAATAATCAAAAAGGGTCGAATTGGTGTTTTTTATTGTCTCCCTTTTTCCGAACCTCGCATCCGCCGGACTAAGAAAGATTCGGATAAACGGATTTCACCAAATAAAAGATCTGTCTTTGTCCTCTCCAATGCCAGCTTGCATTAAAAATATACGTCAGTTAACCCTTCGAAAATGTATATTTTCCGTACACAGTTTCGCGATTTCGGCAATTTGGACGATTTAAAAAAAATCGCAGCGGCGGTTCCAAACGAGTCAATGAAAACTAAAAATACCAGACGAGATCTACATTCTTTTTCCTTTCGAAATCTGCGATCCTTTTTGAAAAATACAAATATTAACCCCTCGAAAAAAATTCGCGCGCAGACTCACTTTTGCAAATTCCGATTCTCTGCGATTTTTAAAATCGCGCATCGGCTCTCTGAAAGAACAAAAAAACAAACAAACATACCCAGGTACATTTTCTTTCTTTCGAGATCACTATAAAACCTTTAGTTAAAAAAAATATTTCAGTTAACCCTTTCGAAATCGTTTTTTTCCGTAAGTCTCTTTCGGTTTTTCAGCTATTTCTGCAATCTTTAAAAATTCATTTCTGGGCTTCTAAACAAGATACGACAAAATAAAAATACCGAGCCTAATCTACGTTCTTTTTCCTTTTAAAATCAGGCATCAGTTTCGAAAAATTCGTTTTTTAACCTTTCTAAAAAAATGGTTTCCGAGACTCACTCGCGTGAATTTTCGTTTTTCGGCCCATGTTTAAAAATCCGCATCGACTCGGAAAATGTGAATAGAGACAAATAAAATACACCAGATCATAGCCACGATCTTATTCTTCGAAACATATATTTCAGTTTAAAAAAATATGTACATTAACCCTTTAGAAACCGATCGTTCCCGTACGTCACTTTCGTGTTTCCTCTAATTTGCCAATGTATACCCCACCGCCGCAGCTATTTTTTATCAAATTACATAAATTCCTAGAGAAGAAGCTAAAAGTGCATACATTCAGCTCTAGAAAGACACCTTTCAGTTAAAAAAATTCGAGTATTATCAATTTCAAAAAAATTCTTTTGTGAAACCCGTTTCTAGAAATAAGCGTTTTTCGGCGCAAGCACAGATTAATCTAAGTGTAATAAGTGACTTTGCTTTGGAAGTAATTATCTAATTTATTAACGATTTTATTTAAAAAATCGTTGTTCATTTTGCGTACATAATTGAATGGGCTTTCCGAATATATGATTTATTTTGAGAAATAATTATATTTTCATAGTTAAAATTCTATTCTACTAGGATATTTGTATTCTCAAGCAGCCGATTGCACTCCAAATACTTGCTTTGTTTACTTTTTTCGGATGCTCCAAAAGATATCAAAATAATTCTTTTTTATTTCTATTTTTTAGATATCGGATTCTATATAGTTTATTTAACACCCGGTTTATGATTTTGTGTTTGTGTGGGGATGCGATATATTTAAATTTGTCATTTTAAAACGCATCCTTTTTTCATTTCGTCGGAAAGAAATGTTGCCATTTGAGTTATAGAAACTTTCTATTCGATGGATCAGAGATTATACACTATGTAAAGAATCAACTTCATTTCGATCGTAGTAAAATAAACCAGAGAGTCAACACAGGAACATCACCACCAGGGGGCGCTTTCGGAAATCGGGTTCTATGGGCCCGATTACAACGTGGTTTGGCTCTTTCGACTGGATTTCGATAGCTTTACAGATTTCGGTGATGTTCGTATAGAACAGATTGCACCCCCTGGTGGTGGAAGGTGTAATTAAAGGATTTTTCATCCAACTCGGGTTCTATGGGTCACATCACGACGCGGTTTGGCTCAATCGACTCAACGTCGATAGAGGATACTAGAGCTTATCGATTTTTGCTCTGAGTCTCACCACCAGGGGGCGCTTTCCTATCTCCGGTTCTACGGGCATGAAAACGACGGGGTATGGCTCATTCGACTCGACATCGAAAGCCTTAACGATTTCAGTTATGATCGTATAAACAGATTGCGCCACCTGATGGTGGAAGGTGGAACTAACGTATACTGCAGCGCGTGCGCAGCACGACTGCTATACGGTGCCGCAGGCAGCTGGAACCCGAACCGGAGGTTCGTTCAGTTAGAGGTTTATACTGTTGTATGTGCCGGTGCGTGCGTAGCACGACCGGTTTACGGTGCCGAAGGCAGCGGGGACCAGGGCCAGGGTCGGAGATTCGTTCAGTTAGAGGTTTATACTATTCGATGTGCAAATTAAGGTATTATCCGGTGCCGAAATCAGCGGGGACCAGGGTTGGAGGTTCTTCGGTTAGAGGTTTATACTACTCAATGTGCAAATTAAGGGATTATCCGGTGCCGAAGGCAGCGGGGACCCGTGTCAGAAGTTCGTTCGGTTCAAGGGGGGTGCGAGCCGGAGAATACAAAAGATTCGAGGTACCGATGTAAATTAGGGATTTTATCGATTTTAGTTACCGATGTAAATTAGGGGCCTCTGGCGGGCGAAGCCAGCTAGTCATTATTATTAATGTTCGTATCCGTCTGTCTGTCTGTCTGTGTGTGAGTGCATCTGTACCCGGATAAACTCTGCGAGCGTAGCGAGTAGCGAAGCGCTTTTTGTGTCAAAAAATTCAGAAAAATCCGGGCCTTCAGGAATTGCAGTTTCGAAAAAATCGGCCCATAATTAAGGGAGTTATTAACGAACAAAGCTGTTTTAATTGCTTCAAAAGAAACCTATGTGGAAAGTCCTCCGCGCATGCCCAGAAGAGCTCAATCCTCATCTTCCGCAAAAAGAAGAAGCAAAGATCGCTTCGGCCGGTTTCGTTTGACGACTGTCTAAACTCGCCGACGGCGAACCGACAGAAATACGAAAAAACCGTCAACATATTCTCAAAGAACGTACTTTTACGTCTCTAACGATCCGGTCAGTTCGAAAAAATTTCGATATTAACCCTTTCAAAAAAAATAATCAAAACGGGTCGAATTCGTGTTTTTGATTTTCTCCCTTCGTCCGAACCTCGCATCCGCCGGACTAAGAAAGATTCGGATAAACGGATTTCACCAAATAAAAGACCGGTCTCTGTCCTCTCCAATAACACCTTCCATTAAAAAAAATACGTCAGTTAACCCTTCGAGAACGTATATTTTCCGTACACCGTTTCGCGATTTCGGCAATTTCGACTATATTGAAAAATTTGCTGCGGCGGTTCCAAACGAGGCAGGGAAAACTAAAAATACCAGACGAGATCTACATTCTTTATCCCTTCGAAATCTGTGATCGTTTTTGAAAAATACAAATATTAACCCTTCGAAAAAAATTCGCGCGCAGACTCACTTTTGCAAATTCCGATTCTCTGCGATTTTTAAAATCGCGCATCGGCTCTCTGAAAGAACAAAAAATCAAACAAACACACCCAAGTACATTTCCCTCCTTTCGAGATCACTGTAAAACCTTTAGTTTTAAAAAATATTTCAGTTAACCCTTTCGAAAACGTTTTTTTCCGTAAGTCTCTTTCGGTTTTTCAGCGATTTCTGCAATCTTTAAAAATTCAATTCTGGGCTTCTAAACAAGATACGAAAAAATAAAAGTACCGAGCCTGATCTACGTTCTTTTTCCTTTTAAAATCAGGTACCGGTTTCGAAAAATTCGTTTTTTAACCCTTCTAAAAAAATGGTTTCCGAAACTCACTCGCGTGAATTTTCGTTTTTCGGCCCATGTTTAAAAATCCGCATCGACTCGGAAAATGGGAATAGAGACAAATAAAATACACCAGATCATAGCCAAGTTCTTATTCTTCGAAACATATATTTCAGTTTTAAAAAATATGTACATTAACCCTTTAAAACCGGTCGTTCCCGTACCTCACTTTCACGATTTCCTCTAATTTGCCAATGTAAACCCCCTCCGCCGCAGCAATTTTTTATCGAAGTACACAAATTCCGAGAGAAGAAGCTAAAAGTGCATACATTCAGCTCTAGAAAGACGCCTTTCAGTTAAAAAAATTCGAGTATTATCAATTTCAAAAAAATTATTTTGTGAAACCCGTTTCTAGAAATAAGCGTTTTTCGGCGCAAGCACAGATTAATCAAAGTGTAATAAGTAACTTTGCTTTGGAAGTAATTATCTTATTTATTAACGATCTTAAATCAAACATCGTTGTTCATTTTGCGTACAGAATTGAATGGGCTTTCCGAATATATGATTTATTTTGAGAAATAATTATATTTTCATAGTTAAAATTCTATTCTACTAGGATATTTGTATTCTGAAGCAGCCTATTCCACTTCAATTACTTCCTCTATTTACTTTTTTCGAAAGCTCCAAAAGATATCATTTTTTTTTCTTCTGTTTTTTATATATCTGATTCTATATAGTTTGTTTAACTCCCGATTTATGATTTTGTGTTTGTGTGGAGGCGCGATATATTTAAATTTGTTTTTTTAAAACGCATCCTTTTTTCATTTCGTCGGAGAGAAACATTGCCATTTGAATTATACAATATTTCTATTCGATGGATCAGAGATTATACGATATGTAAACAATCAACTTCATGTTCTATCACAGTCAAATGAACCAGAAAGTCAACACAGGAACATTTATTTTTTAAAGTTTTAATATTTTTTAAATAATTGTCACTTTTGCAAAGGGAAAAAAAAAAAAAGCTAAGAAATTTTCTATTTTTTTTCAAAATATTTCCCTCCGTATGGTCCCATCGCGACCTGGTTTGACTTATTCGACTCGATATCGATAGTGCTTACATATTTTAGTTCCAAGTTTCACCACCAGGGGGCGCTTCCGGAAATCGGGTTCTATGGGCCCGATAACGACGGGGTTTGGCTCTTTCGACTGGATTTCGATAGCTTTACAGATTTCGGTCATGTTCATACAGAACCGATTGCGCCTCCTGGTGGTGGAAGATGTAATTAAAGGATTTTTCAGCCAACTCGGGTTCTATGGGTCACATCGCGACGGGGTATGGCTCATTCGACTCGACATCGATAGGTTTTCGAGATTTTACAATTAGGGGCCCGCTGGCGGGCGAAGCCAGCTAGTCATTATTATTAATGTTCGTAAACGTCTGTGTGTCTGTCTGTGTATCTGTACCCGGATAAACTCTGCGAGCGTAGCGAGTAGCGAAGCGCTTTTTGTGTCAAAAAATTCAGAAAAATCCGGGCCTTCAGGAATTGCAGTTTCGAAAAAATCGGCCCATAATTAAGGGAGTTACTAACAAACAAAGCTGTTTTAATTGCTTCAAAAGAAACCTATGTGAAAAGTCCTCCGCGCATGCCCAGAAGAGCTCAATCCTCATCTTCCGCAAAAAGAAGAAGGAAAGATCGCTTCTGCCGGTTTCGTTTCACGACTGTCTAAACTCGCCGACGGCGAACCGACAGAAATACGAAAAAACCGTCAACATATTCTCAAAGAACGTACTTTTACGTCTCTAACGATCCTGTTGGTTCGAAAAAATGTCGATATTAACCGTTTCAAAAAAAATAATCAAAAAGCGTCGAATTCGTGTTTTTGATTTTCTCCCTTCGTCCGAGCCTCGCATTCGCCGGACTAAAGAAGATTCGGATAAACGGATTTCACCAAATGAAAGATCTGTCTTTGTCCTCTCCAATTCCACCTTCCATTAAAAAAAATACGTCAGTTAACCCTTCGAAAACATATATTTTCCGTACACCGTTTCGCGATTTCGGCAATTTCGACTATTTTGAAAAATTCGCTGCGGCGGTTCCAAACGAGTCAATGAAAACTAAAAATACCGGACAAGATCTACATTCTTTATCCTTTCGAAATCTGCGATCGTTTTTGAAAAATACAAATATTAACTCTTCGAAAAAAATTCGCGCGCAGACTCACTTTTGCAAATTCCGATTCTCTGCGATATTTAAAATCGCGCATCGGCTCTCTGAAAGAACAAAAAAACAAACAATCACACCCAAGTACATTTCCCTCCTTTCGAAATCCCTGTAAAACCTTTAGTTTTAAAAAATATTTCAGTTAACCCTTTCGAAAACGTTTTTTTCCGTAAGTCTCTTTCGGTTTTTCAGCGATTTCTGCAATCTTTCAAAATTCAATTCTGGGCTTCAAAACAAGATACGAAAAAATAAAAATACCGAGCCTAATCTACGTTCTTTTTCCTTTTAAAATCAGGTATCAGTTTCGAAAAATTCGTTTTTTAACCCTTCTAAAAAAATGGTTTCCGAAACTCACTCGCGTGAATTTTCGTTTTTCGGCCCATGTTTAAAAATCCGCATCGACTCGGAAAATGTGAATAGAGACAAATAAAATACACCAGATCATAGCCACGTTCTTATTCTTTGAAACATATATTTCAGTTTTAAAAAATATGTACATTAACCCTTTAGAAACCGGTCGTTCCCGTACCTCACTCTCACGATTTCCTCTAATTTGCCAATGTATACCCCCCCCCCCCCCCCGCGCCGCAGGACTTTTTTATCGAATTACACAAATTCCGAGAGAAGAGGCTAAAAGTGCATACATTCAGCTATAGAAAGATGCCTTCGACTTTAAAAAAATCGATTATTATAAATTAAAAAAAAAATCTTTTGTGAAACCCGTTTCTAGAAATTAGCGTTTTTCGGAGCAAGCACAGTTTAATCAAAGTGTAATAAGTGACTTTGCTTTCGCCGTAATTATCTTATTTATTAACGATCTTAAATCAAAAATCGTTGTTCATTTTGCGTACAGAATTGAATGGCCTTTCCGAAAATATGATTTATTTTGAAAAATAATTATATTTTTATGGTTAAAATTCTATTCTACTAGGATATTTGTGTTTTGAAGCAGCCGATTGCACTGCAAATATACTTGCTGTGTGTACTTTTTTCGGAAGCTCCAAAAGATATCAAATTAATTTTTTTTTCTATTTTTTATATATCGGATTCTATATAGTTTGTTGAACTCCCGGTTTATAATTCAAGGCAGGAACATTTATTTTTAAAAGTTTTAGAATTTTTTAAATAATGGTCATTTTTGTATAGAAAAAAAAAAGAAAAAGCTAAGGAGTTTGCTATTTCTTTTCAAAATATATCCCTTCGTATGGGTCCCATCGCGACCTGGTTTGGCTCATTCGTCTCGACATAGATAGAGCTTACCGTATTTAGTTCCGAGTTTCACCACCAGGGTGCGCTTTCCTATCTCTGTTTCTATGGGACGGATCACGACGGGGTATAGCTCATTCGACTCGACGCCGATAGAGTTTACTAGAGATTATCGATTTTATTTCCGCATTTCACCACTAGGGGCCCTTTCCGAACTCTGTTTCTATGGGCCGGATCACGACAGGGCATGGCTCATTCCACTCGACATCGATAGCTTTTCGAGATTTTACAAGATTAGAGGTTTTACAATTAGGGGCCCGCTGGCGGGCGAAGCCAGCTAGAGGGAAATTAAGGGATTATCCCGTACATTTATCTGCAAATCAAGGGATTATCCGGTGCCGAAGGCAGCGGGGACCCGTGTCGGAGGTTCGTCCGGTTCAAGGTTTTTCATATTCGAGGTTTTACAACATTCGAGATTTTCTACAATTCGAGGCACCGATGTCAATTAGGGGCCCGCTGGCGGGCGAAGCCAGCTAGTCCTTATTATTAATGTTCGTATCCGTCTGTGTGTCTGTGTGTGTGTGTGTGTGTGTGTGTGTATCTGTACCCGGATAAACTCTGCGAGCGTAGCGAGTAGCGACGCGCTTTTTGTGTCAAAAAATTCAGAAAAATCCGGTCCTCCAGGAATTGCAGTTTCGAAAAAATCGGCCCTTAATTAAGGGAGTTATTAACGAACAAAGCTGTTTTAATTGCTTCAAAAGAAACCTATGTGGAAAGTCCTCCGGGCATGCGCAGAAGAGCTCAATCATCATCTTCCGCAAAAAGAAGAAGGAAAGATCGCTTCGGCCGGTTACGTTTTACGACTGTCTAAACTCGCCGACGGCGAACCGACAGAAATACGAAAAAACCGTCAACATATTCTCAAAGAACGTACTTTTACGTCTCTAACGATCCTGTCGGTTCGAAAAAATTTCGATATTAACCCTTTCAAAAAAAATAATCAAAAAGGGTCGAATTCGTGTTTTTTATTGTCTCCCTTCTTCCGAACCTCGCATCCGCCGGACTAAGAAAGATTCGGATAAACGGATTTCACCAAATAAAAGATCGGTCTTTGTCCTCTCCAATGCCAGCTTGCATTAAAAAAAATACGTCAGTTAACCCTTCGAAAATGTATATTTTCCGTACACAGTTTCGCGATTTCGGCAATTTGGACGATTTAAAAAAAATCGCAGCGGCGGTTCCAACCAAGTTAGAGAAAACTAAAAATACCAGACGAGATCTACATTCTTTTTCCTTTCGAAATCTGCGATCCTTTTTGAAAAATACAAATATTAACCCCTCGAAAAAAATTCGCGCGCAGACTCACTTTTGCAAATTCCGATTCTCTGCGATTTTTAAAATCGCGCATCGGCTCTCTGAAAGAACAAAAAAACAAACAAACAGACTCATGTACATTTCCTTCCTTTCGAGATCACTATAAAACCTTTAGTTTAAAAAAAATATTTCAGTTAACCCTTTCGAAATCGTTTTTTTCCGTAAGTCTCTTTCGGTTTTTCAGCGATTTCTGCAATCTTTAAAAATTCATTTCTGGGCTTCTAAACAAGATACGAAAAAATAAAAATACCGAGCCTAATCTACGTTCTTTTTCCTTTTAAAATAAGGTATCAGTTTCGAAAAATTCGTTTTTTAACCCTTCTACAAAAATAGTTTCCTAAACTCACTCGCGTGAATTTTCGTTTTTCGGCCCATGTTTAAAAATCCGCATCGACATGGAAAATGTGAATAGAGACAAATAAAATACACCAGATCATAGCCACGTTCTTATTCTTCGAAACACATATTTCAGTTTTTAAAAATATGTACATTAACCCTTTAGAAACCGATCGTTCCCGTACGTCACTTTCGTGTTTCCTCTAATTTGCCAATGTATACCCCCCGCCGCAGCTATTTTTTATTGAATTACATAAATTCCTAGAGAAGAAGCTAAAAGTGCATACATTCAGCTCTAGAAAGACACCTTTCAGTTAAAAAAATTCGAGTATTATCAATTTCAAAAAAATTCTTTTGTGAAACCCGTTTCTAGAAATAAGCGTTTTTCGGCGCAAGCACAGATTAATCAAAGTGTAATAAGTGACTTTGCTTTGGAAGTAATTATCTAATTTATTAACGATTTTATTTAAAAAATCGTTGTTCATTTTGCGTACAGAATTGAATGGGCTTTCCGAATATATGATTTATTTTGAGAAATAATTATATTTTCATAGTTAAAATTCTATTCTACTAGGATATTTGTATTCTCAAGCAGCCGATTGCACTCCAAATACTTGATTTGTTTACTTTTTTCGAAAGCTCCAAAATATATCAAAATAATTTTTTTTTATTTCTATTTTTTATATATCGGATTCTATATAGTTTATTTAACACCCGGTTTATGATTTTGTGTTTGTGTGGGGATGCGATATATTTAAATTTGTCGTTTTAAAACGCATCCTTTTTTCATTTCGTCGGAAAGAAATGTTGCCATTTGAGTTATAGAAACTTTCTATTCGATGGATCAGAGATTATACACTATGTAAAGAATCAACTTCATTTCGATCGTAGTAAAATAAACCAGAGAGTCAACACAGGAACATCACCGCCAGGGTGCGCTTTCGGAAATCGGGTTCTATGGGCCCGATTACAACGTGGTTTGGCTCTTTCGACTTGATTTCGATAGCTTTACAGATTTCGGTCATGTTCGTATAGAACAGATTGCGTCCCCTGGTGGTGGAAGGTGTAATTAAAGGATTTTTCATCCAACTCGGGTTCTATGGGTCACATCACGACGCGGTTTGGCTCAATCGACACAACGTCGATAGAGGATACTAGAGCTTATCGATTTTTGCTCCGAGTCTCACCACCAGGGGGCGCTTTCATATCTCCGGTTCTACGGGCATGAAAACGACGGGGTATGGCTAATTCGACTCGACATCGAAAGCCTTAACGATTTCAGTTATGATCGTATAAACAGATTGCGCCACCTGGTGGTGGAAGGTGGAACTAACGTATACTGCAGCGCGTGCGCAGCACGACTGCTATACGGTGCCGCAGGCAGCGGGGACCCGAACCGGAGGTTCGTTTAGTTAGAGGTTTATACTATTCTATGTGCCGGTGCGTGCGTAGCACGACCGCTTTACGGTGCCGAAGGCAGCGGGGACCAGGGTCGGAGTTTCGTTCAGTTAGAGGTTTATACTATTCGATGTGCAAATTAAGGTATTATCCGGTGCCGAAGGCAGCGGGGACCTGGATCGGAGGTTCGTTCGGTTAGAGGTTTATACTACTCAATGTGCAAATTAAGGGATTATCCGGTGCCGAAGGCAGCGGGGACCCGTGTCGGAAGTTCGTTCGGTTCGAGGGGGGTGCGAGCCGGAGAATACAAAAGATTCGAGGCACCGATGTAAATTAGGGATTTTATCGATTTTAGTTACCGATGTAAATTAGGGGCCCGCTGGCGGGCGAAGCCAGCTAGTCCTTATTATTAATGTTCGTATCCGTCTGTGTGTCTGTCTGTGTGTGTGTGTATCTGTACCCGGATAAACTCTGCGAGCGTAGCGAGTAGCGAAGCGCTTTTGGTGTCAAAAAATTCAGAAAAATCCGGGCCTTCAGGAATTGCAGTTTCGAAAAAATCGGCCCTTAATTAAGGGAGTTATTAACGAACAAAGCTGTTTTAATTGCTTCAAAAGAAACCTATGTGGAAAGTCCTCCGCGCATGCCCAGAAGAGCTCAATCCTCATCTTCCGCAAAAAGAAGAAGGAAAGATCGCTTCGGCCGGTTTCGTTTGACGATTGTCTAAACTCGCCGACGGCGAACCGACAGAAATACGAAAAAACCGTCAACATATTCTCAAAGAACGTACTTTTTCGTCTCTAACGATCCGGTCGGTTCGAAAAAATTTCGATATTAACCCTTTCAAAAAAAATAATCAAAAAGGGTCGAATTCGTGTTTTTGATTTTCTCCCTCCGTCCGAACCTCGCATCCGCCGGACTAAGAAAGATTCGGATAAACGGATTTCACCAAATAAAAGATCGATCTCGGTCCTCTCCAATAACACCTTCCATTAAAAAAAATATGTCAGTTAACCCTTCGAAAACGTATATTTTCCGTACACCGTTTCGCGATTTCGGCAATTTCGACTATATTGAATAATTCGCTGCGGCGGTTCCAAACAAGTCAGGGAAAACTAAAAATACCAGACGAGATCTACATACTTTATCCTTTCGAAATCTGCGATCGTTTTTGAAAAATACAAATATTAACCCTTCGAAAAAAATTCGCGCGCAGACTCACTTTTGCAAATTCCGATTCTCTGCGATTTTTAAAATCGCGCATCGGCTCTCTGAAAGAACAAAAAATCAAACAAACACACCCAAGTACATTTCCCTCCTTTCGAGATCACTGTAAAACCTTTAGTTTTAAAAAATATTTCAGTTAACCCTTTCGAAATCGTTTTTTTCCGTAAGTCTCTTTCGGTTTTTCAGCGATTTCTGCAATTTTTAAAAATTCAATTCTGGGCTTCTAAACAAGATACGAAAAAATAAAAATACCGAGTCTAATCTACGTTCTTTTTCCTTTTAAAATCAGGTATCAGTTTCGAAAAATTCGTTTTTTAACCCTTCTAAAAAATGATTTCCGAAACTCACTCGCGTGAATTGTCGTTTTTCGACCCATGTTTAAAAATCCGCATCGACTCGGAAAATGTGAATAGAGACAAATAAAATACACCAGATCATAGCCACTTTCTTATTCTTTGAAACATATATTTCAGTTAAAACAAATATGTACATTAACCCTTTAGAAACCGGTCGTTCCCGTACCTCACTTTCGTGTTTCCTCTAATTTGCCAATGTATACCCCCCCGCCGCAGCTATTTTTTATCGAATTACATAAATTCCTAGAGAAGAAGCTAAAAATGCATACATTCAGCTCTAGAAAGACACCTTTCAGTTAAAAAAATTCGAGTATTATCAATTTCAAAAAAATTCTTTTGTGAAACCCGTTTCTAGAAATGAGCGTTTTTCGGCGCAAGCACAGTTTAATCAAACTGTAATAAGTGACTTTGCTTTCGCCGTAATTATCTTATTTATTAACGATTTTAAATCAAAAATCGTTGTTCATTTTGCGTACAGAATTGAATGGGCTTTCCGAATATATGATTTATTTTGAGAAATAATTATATTTTCATAGTTAAAATTCTATTCTACTAGGATATTTGTATTCTGAAACAGCCAATTGCACTGCAAATACTTGCTATACAATACCTGACTAACTTACTATACAATATTTCTCTTCGATGGATCAGAGATTATACGATATGTAAAGAGTCAACTTCATGTTCGATCGCAGTCAAATAAACTAGAGAGTCAACACAGGAACATTTATTTTTAAAAGTTTTAATATTTTTTAAATAATTGTCATTTTTGCATAGGGGAAAAAAAAAAAAAGCTAAGGAATTTGCTATTTCTTTTGAAAATATCTCCCTTCGTATGGGTCCCATCACGACGGGGTATAGCTCATTCGACTCGACACCGATAGAGCTTAGTAGAGATTATCGACTTTAGTTCCGCATTTCACCACTAGGGGCGCTTTCCGAACTCTGTTTCTATGGGCCGGATCACGACGGGGTATGGCTTATTCGACTCGACATCGATAGCTTTAACGGTTTCAGTTATGATCGTATATACAGATTGCGCCACCTGGTGGTGGAAGGTGGAACTAAAGTATACCGCAGCGCGTGCGTAGCACGACTGCTATACGAGGCCGCAGGCAGCGGGGACCCGAGCCGAAAGTTCGTTCAGTTAGAGGTTTATACTATTCGATGTGCAATTTAATCGACATTTTACAAGATTAGAGGTTTTACAAGTAGGGGCCCGCTGGCGGGCGAAGCCAGCTAGTCCTTATTATTAATGTTCGTATACGTCTGTGTGTCTGTCTGTGTGTGTATCTGTACCCGGATAAACTCTGCGAGCGCAGCGAGTAGCGAAGCGCTTTTGGTATCAAAAAATTCAGAAAAATCCGGACCTCCAGGAATTGCAGTTTCGAAAAAATCGGCCCATAATTAAAGGAGTTATTAACGAACAAAACTGTTTTAATTACTAAAAAGAAACCTACCTGGAAATTATTCCCCGCATGCCCAGAATAGCTCAATTCTCATCTTCCGCAAAAAGAAGAAGGAAAAATCGCTTCGGCCGGTTTCGTTTTACGACTGTCTAAACTCGCCGACGGCGAACCGACAGAAATACGAAAAAACCGTCAACATATTCTCAAAGAACGTACTTTTACATCTCTAACGATCCGGTCGGTTCGAAAAAATTTCGATATTAACCCTTTCAAAAAAAATAATCAAAAAGGGTCGAATTCGTGTTTTTTATATTCTCCCTTCTTCCGAACCTCGCATCCGCCGGACTAAGAAAGATTCAGATAAACGGATTTCACCAAATAAAAGATCGGTCTTTGTCCTCTCCAATTCCTCCTTCCATTAAAAAAAATACGTCAGTTAACCCTTCGAAAATGTATATTTTCCGTACACAGTTTCGCGATTTCGGCAATTGCGACGATTTTCAAAAATTCGCAGAGGCCGTTCCAAACAAGTTAGAGAAAACTAAAAATACCAGACGAGATCTACATTCTTTATCCTTTCGAAATATGCGATCGTTTTTGAAAAATACAAATATTAACCCTTCGAAAAAAATTCGCCCGCAGACTCACTTTTGCAAATTTCGATACCCTGCGATTTTTAAAATCGCGCATCGGCTCTCTGAAAGAACAAAAAAACAAACAAACACACTCATGTACATTTCCCTCCTTTCGAGATCACTATAAAACCTTTAGTTTTAAAAAATATATCAGTTAACCCTTTCGAAATCGTTTTTTTCCGTAAGTCTCTTTCGGTTTTTCAGCTATTTCTGCAATATTTAAAAATTCATTTCTGGGCTTCTAAACAAGATATGAAAAAATAAAAATACCTAGCCTAATCTACGTTCTTTTTCCTTTTAAAATCAGGTATCAGTTTCGAAAAATTCGTTTTTTAACCTTTCTAAAAAAATGGTTTCCGAAACTCACTCGCATGAATTTTCGTTTTTCGACCCATGTTTAAAAATACGCATCGACTCGGAAAATGTGAATAGAGACAAATACAATACACCAGATCATAGCCACGTTCTTATTCTTCGAAACATATATTTCAGTTTTAAAAAATATGTACATTAACCATTTAGAAACCGATCGTTCCCGTACGTCACTTTCGTGTTTCCTCTAATTTGCCAATGTATACCCCCCGCCGCAGCTATTTTTTATCGAATTACATAAATTCCTAGAGAAGAAGCTAAAAGTGCATACATTCAGCTCTAGAAAGACACCTTTCAGTTAAAAAATTTCCAGTATTATCAATTTCAAAAAAATTCTTTTGTGAAACCCGTTTCTAGAAATAAGCGTTTTTCGGCGCAAGCACAGATTAATCAAAGTGTAATAAGTGACTTTGCTTTGGAAGTAATTATCTATTTTATTAACGATTTTATTTAAAAAATCGTTGTTCATTTTGCGTACAGAATTGAATGGGCTTTCCGAATATATGATTTATTTTGAGAAATAATTATATTTTCATAGTTAAAATTCTATTCTACTAGGATATTTGTATTCTCAAGCAGCCGATTGCACTCCAAATACTTGCTTTGTTTACTTTTTTCGGAAGCTCCAAAAGATATCAAAATATTTTTTTTTTATTTCTATTTTTTATATATCGGATTCTATATAGTTTATTTAACGCCCGGTTTATGATTTTGTGTTTGTGTGGGGATGCGATATATTTAAATTTGTCGTTTTAAAACGCATCCTTTTTTCATTTCGTCGGAAAGAAATGTTGCCATTTGAGTAATAGAAACTTTCTATTCGATGGATCAGAGATTATACACTATGTAAAGAATCAACTTCATTTCCATCGTAGTAAAATAAACCAGAGAGTCAACACAGGAACATCACCACCAGGGGGCGCTTTCGGAAATCGGGTTCTATGGGCCCGATTACAACGTGGTTTGGCTCTTTCGACTGGATTTCGATAGCTTTACAGATTTCGGTCATGTTCGTATAGAACAGATTGCGCCCCCTGGTGGTGGAAGGTGTAATTAAAGGATTTTTCATCCAACTCGGGTTGTATGGGTCACATCACGACGCGGTTTGGCTCAATCGACTCAACGTCGATAGAGGATACTAGAGCTTATCGATTTTTGCTCCGAGTCTCACCACCAGGGGGCGCTTTCCCATCTCCGGTTCTACGGGCATGAAAACGACGTGGTATGGCTCATTCGACTCGACATCGAAAGCCTTAACGATTTCAGTTATGATCGTATAAACAGATTGCGCCACCTGGTGGTGGAAGGTGGAACTAACGTATACTGCAGGGCGTGGGAAGCACGACTGCTATACGGTGCCGCAGGCAGCGGAGACCCGAACCGGAGGTTCGTTTAGTTAGAGGTTTATACTATTCTATGTGCCGGTGCCGAAGGCAGCGGGGACCAGGGTCGGAGATTCGTTCAGTTAGAGGTTTATACTATTCGATGTGCAAATTAAGGTATTATCCGGTGCCGAAGGCAGCGGGGAGCAGGGTTGGAGATTCTTCGGTTAGAGGTTTATACTACTCAATGTGCAAATTAAGGGATTATCCGGTGCCGAAGGCAGCGGTGACCCGTGTCGGAAGTTCGTTCGGTTCGAGGGGGGTGCGAGCCGGAGAATAGAAAAGATTCGAGGCACCGATGTAAATTAGGGATTTTATCGATTTTAGTTACCGATGTAAATTAGGGGCCCGCTGGCGGGCGAAGCCAGCTAGTCCTTATTATTAATGTTCGTATCCGTCTGTGTGTCTGTCTGTGTGTGTATCTGTACCCGGATAAACTCTGCGAGCGTAGCGAGTAGCGAAGCGCTTTTGGTGTCAAAAAATTCAGAAAAATCCGGGCCTTCAGGAATTGCAGTTTCGAAAAAATCGGCCCTTAATTAAGGGAGTTATTAACGAACAAAGTTGTTTTAATTGCTTCAAAAGAAACCTACGTGGAAAGTACTCCGCGCATGCCCAGAAGAGCTCAATCCTCATCTTCCGCAAAAAGAAGAAGGAAAGATCGCTTCGGCCGGTTTCGTTTGACGACTGTCTAAACTCGCCGACGGCGAACCGACAGAAATACGAAAAAACCGTCAACATATTCTCAAAGAACGTACTTTTACGTCTCTAACGATCCGGTCGGTTCGAAAAAATTTCGATATTAACCCTTTCAAAAAAAATAATCAAAAAGGGTCGAATTCGTGTTTTTGATTTTCTCCCTTCGTCCGAACCTCGCATCCGCCGGACTAAGAAAGATTCGGATAAACGGATTTCACCAAATAAAAGATCGGTCTCTGTCCTCTCCAATAACACCTTCCATTAAAAAAAATACGTCAGTTAACCCTTCGAAAACATATATTTTCCGTACACCGTTTCGCGATTTCGGCAATTTCGACTATATTGAAAAATTCGCTGCGGCGGTTCCAAACGAGTCAGGGAAAACTAAAAATACCAGACGAGATCTACATTCTTTATCCTTTCGAAATCTGCGATCGTTTTTGAAAAATACAAATATTAACCCTTCGAAAAAAATTCGCGCGCAGACTCACTTTTGCAAATTCCGATTCTCTGCGATTTTTAAAATCGCGCATCGGCTCTCTGAAAGAACAAAAAAACAAACAAACACACCCAAGTACATTTCCCTCCTTTCGAGATCACTGTAAAACCTTTAGTTTTAAAAAATATTTCAGTTAACCCTTTCAAAAACGTTTTTTTCCGTAAGTCTCTTTCTGTTTTTCAGCGATTTCTGCAATATTTAAAAATTCAATTCTGGGCTTCTAAACAAGATACGAAAAAATAAAAATACCGAGCCTAATCTACGTTCTTTTTCCTTTTAAAATCAGGTATCAGTTTTGAAAAATTCGTTTTTTAACCCTTCTAAAAAAATGGTTTCCGAAACTCACTCGCGTGAATTTTCGTTTTTCGGCCCATGTTTAAAAATCAGCATCGACTCGGAAAATGTGAATAGAGACAAACAAAATACACCAGATCATAGCCACTTTTTTATTCGTCGAAACATATATTTCAGTTTTAAAAAATATGTACATTAACCCTTTAGAAACCGGTCGTTCCCGTACATCACTTTCACGATTTCCTCTAATTTGCCAATGTATACCCCCCCCTCCCCCGCGCCGCAGGACTTTTTTATCGAATTACACAAATTCCGAGAGAAGAGGCTAAAAGTGCATACATTCAGCTATAGAAAGATGCCTTCGACTTTAAAAAATTCGATTATTATCAATTAAAAAAAAACTCTTTTGTGAAACCCGTTTCTAGAAATGAGCGTTTTTCGGCGCAAGCACAGTTTAATCAAACTGTAATAAGTGACTTTGCTTTCGCCGTAATTATCTTATTTATTAACGATCTTAAATCAAAAATCGTTGTTCATTTTGCGTACAGAAATGAATGGGCTTTCCGAATATATGTTTTATTTTGAGAAATAATTATATTTTCATAGTTAAATTTCTATTCTACTAGGATGTTTGTATTCTGAAACAGCCAATTGCACTCCGAATATTTGCTATACAATACCTGACTAACTTACTATACAATATTTCTCTTCGATGGATCAGAGATTTTACGATATGTAAAGAGTCAACTTCATGTTCGATCGCAGTCAAATAAACTAGAGAGTCAACACAGGAACATTTATTTTTAAAAGTTTTAATATTTTTTAAATAATTGTCATTTTTGCATAGGGGGAAAAAAAAAGCTAAGGAATTTGCTATTTCTTTTGAAAATATCTCCCTTCGTATGGGTCCCATCACGACGGGGTATAGCTCATTCGACTCGACACCGATAAAGCTTAGTAGAGATTATCGACTTTAGTTCCGCATTTCACCACTAGGGGTGCTTTCCGAACTCTGTTTCTATGGGCTGGATCACGACGGGGTATGGCTTATTCGACTCGACATCGATAGCTTTAACGGTTTCAGTTCCCGAGGTTCGTATAGAACAGATTGCGCCCCCTGGTGGTTGAAGGTGTAATTAAAGGATTTTTCAGCCAACTCGGGTTCTATGGGTCACATCACGACGCGGTTTGGCTCAATCACCTCGACATCGATAGAGGATACTAGAGATAGTCGACTTTAGTTCCGCATTTCACCACTAGGGGGCGCTTTCCGAACTCAGTTTCTATGGGCCGAATCACGACGGCGTATGACTTATTCGACTCGACATCGATAGCTTTAACGGTTTCAGTGCCCGAGGTTCGTATAGAACAGATTGCGCCACCTGGTGGTGGAAGGTGTAATTAAAGGATTTTTCAGCAAACTCGGGTTCTATGGGTCACATCACGACGGGGTATGGCTCATTCGACTCGACATCGATAGCTTTTCGAGATTTTACAATTAGGGGCCCGCTGGCGGGCGAAGCCAGCTAGTCATTATTATTAATGTTCGTAAACGTCTGTGTGTCTGTCTGTGTATCTGTACCCGGATAAACTCTGCGAGCGTAGCGAGTAGCGAAGCGCTTTTTGTGTCAAAAAATTCAGAAAAATCCGGGCCTTCAGGAATTGCAGTTTCGAAAAAATCGGCCCTTAATTAAGGGAGTTATTAACGAACAAAGCTGTTTTAATTGCTTCAAAAGAAACCTATGTGGAAAGTCCTCCGCGCATGCCCAGAAGAGCTCAATCCTCATCTTCCGCAAAAAGAAGAAGGAAAGAGCGCTTCGGCCGGTTTCGTTTGACGACTGTCTAAACTCGCCGACGGCGAACCGACAAAAATACGAAAAAACCGTCAACATATTCTCAAAGAACGTACTTTTACGTCTCTAACGATCCTGTCGGTTCGAAAAAATTTCGATATTAACCCTTTCAAAAAAATAATGAAAAAGGGTCGAATTCGTATTTTTGATTTTCTCCCTTCGTCCGAACCTCGCATCCGCCGGACTAAGAAAGATTCGGATAAACGGATTTCACCAAATAAAAGATCGGTCTTTGTCCTTTCCAATGTCACCTTCCATTAAAAAAAATACGTCAGTTAACCCTTCGAAAATGTATATTTACCGTACACAGTTTCGCGATTTCGGCAATTGCGACGATTCTCAAAAATTCGTACAGGCGGTTCCAAACGAGTTAGAGAAAACTAAAAATACCAGACGAGATCTATATTCTTTTTTCTTTCGAAATCTGCGATCGGTTTTGAAAAATACAAATATTAACTCTTCGAAAAAAATTCGCGCGCAGACTCACTTTTGCAAATTCCGATTCTCTGCGATTTTTAAAATCGCGCATCGGCTCTCTGAATGAACAAAAACACAAACAAGTACACCCAAGTACATTTCCCCCCTTTCGAGATCACTATAAAACCTTTAGTTTTAAAAAATATTTCAGTTAACCCTTTCGAAAACGTTTTTTTCCGTAACTCTCTTTCGCTTTTTCAGCGATTTCTGCAATCTTTAAAAATTCAATTCTGGGCTTCTAAACAAGATACGAAAAAATAAAAATACCGAGCCTAATGTACTTTCTTTTTCCTTTCAAAATCAGGTATCACTTTCGAAATATTCGTTTTTTAACTCTTCTAAAAAAATGGTTTCCGAAACTCACTCGCGTGAATTTTCGTTTTTAGGCCCATGTTTAAAAATCCGCATCGACTCGGAAAATGTGAATAGAGACAAATAAAATATACCAGATCCTAGCCACGTTCTTCTTCTTTGAAACATATATTTCAGTTTAAAAAAATATGTACATTAAGCCTTTAGAAACCAGTCGTTCCCGTACCTCACTTTCACGATTTCCTCTAATTTGCCATTGTAACCCCCCCCCCCCCGCGCCGCAGGACTTTTTTATCGAAGTACACAAATTCCGAGAGAAGAAGCTAAAAGTGCATACATTCATCTATAGAAAGATGCCTTCGACTTTAAAAAATTCGATTATTATCAATTAAAAAAAAAACTCTTTTGTGAAACCCGTTTCTAGAAATGAGCGTTTTTCGGCGCAAGCACAGTTTAATCAAACTGTAATAAGTGACTTTGCTTTCGCCGTAATTATCTAATTTATTAACGATTTTATTTAAAAAATCGTTGTTCATTTTGCGTACAGAATTGAATGGGCTTTCCGAATATATGATTTATTTTGAGAAATAATTATATTTTCATGGTTAAAATTCTATTCTACTAGGATATTTGTGTTTTGAAGCAGCCGATTGCACTGAAAATACTTGCTGTGTGTACTTTTTTCGAAAGCTCCAAAATATATCAAATTAATTTTTTTTTCTATTTTTTATATATCGGTTTCTATATAGTTTGTTGAACTGCCGGTTTATGATTCAACGCAGGAACATTTCTTTTTAAAAGTTTTAGAATTTTTTAAATAATTGTCATTTTTGAATAGAAAAAAAAAGCTAAGGAATTTGCTATTTCTTTTAAAAATATCTCCCTTCGTATGGGTCCCATCGCAACCTGGTTTGGCTCATTCGACTCGACATAGATAGCGCTTACCAAATTTAGTTCCGAGTTTCACCACCAGGGTGCGCTTTCCTATCTCTGTTTCTATGGGACGGATCACGACGGGGTATAGCTTATTCGACTCGACACCGATAGAGCTTACTACAGATTATCGATTTTATTTCCGCATTTCACCACTAGGGGCGCTTTTCGTACTCTGTTTCTACGGGCCGGATCACGACGGGGTATGGCTTATTCGACTCGACATCGATAGCTTTTCGAGATTTTACAAGAATAGAGGTTTTACAATTAGGGGCCCGCTGGCGGGCGAAGCCAGCTAGTAATACATTAATGTATAAAAAATACATCATTAAAAGGTGTGATATATCCCTCCTATGTCCTTCTAAATTGCGTTCTTTCAGCCATTCCTAGTACGAGACATTGATAAAAGAAAATCCCTATCAATGTTATAAAGGTGCTTCCCTGCATTGCTATACTTGCTTCTGAAAAACCTGTTTTATAGGCATTGATGGATAAAAACGGCGGCATGGAGTATGGATCGTGGATCCCTCCCTACTGGAGTCCTTCATAGGATCGTATAGAGGTCTGTCTACACAGGCCCGGTTTTTTTTTTTTTTTTTTTTTTGAGGACTCGGGTCAGGACGGGCTCGGATTTATTCTTTTTTCAGTTAACTTGGTGCAAGTCCTACTTGTTTCTGTTTGGGCCGTGTGAGACGGTTGTTAATGGAATCTTTGGTTTAATATATTGACGTAAAATATATTTTTTAAATCTACGCTAAACGTTTCTTAAATATAGCTTCAAAATTATAATTTTTTAACCATCCTTTTCTTAGTCTTGAGTCTTTATTTGAATGTAATGGCCTAAGTAATCATTAACGTTGAAATTACGTATTCCATGGCTTTCAAACTTCAAAAACACTGGACTTCAAAAAATTCCCATAGATATGTATGTAGTGACTGGAAACGGACTCTGTGGACTCTGTACCGCAAAGCCAGCAGATTCCTTAATGAGGCTCTCGATGAAAGCATAAACTGCCGAACAATAGGTTTCGATGAGTGCAGTAATTTTTACAGCGTGAGAACGAAGTAGAAGGAGTCGAGAAGCAGACTTAGTAAGACGGACCAGGAGATGCTCTGAAATCTTTGCGGCCATCGGGCGAGCTGAGCTGACCAATGTTTGATCGGAAAACGGCTTTTACGAGCTACAAAACTGTCATGATTGTTCTAATTATCTTTTAACTTGTAAATACTTGTATTATTTGATATATATTCAAGAAAATTAAACTGTGTAAGATTTCGTTAAAAATCTGCCCTGGACTTTATTCATTCCCATCTAGACGACCGAGCATAACATAAAATATATCTACATGTATATAATATTATTTTTATATTTTTAATTTTAGGATAATTCTAGTTAATGAACATCGGCAGTTTTTGTAGAAATTGAGTTGGGACGCGCTGGGTCGGGCCTGATTTCATTCCATTTTGTTCAGGTGGGGCCGGATTGGGCCATAAACTGCGAAAATATAACCGGACATTTAGCTTTTACACCTATTCCCTTCCCTGAAAATTTACGCTCTTGTAGAGATCTATGGGAACGGATATCACACGGAATTCAGTCAGGTGACCGTGGGGACGATGGAAGAAGTGGACCCCAATGAACACGTGATCTTTGATGTAACCCCATAAGAAATAATCACATGGAATTCAGTCAGGTGGCCGTGGGGACGATGGAAGAAGAGGACCCCCAATGAACACGTGATCTTTGGTGTAACTCCATAAAAAATAATAACATGGAGTTCAATCTGGTGAGCATGGGGGCCATGGAAGAAGAGGACCCCAATGAACACGTGATCTTTGATGTAACTCCATAAGACCACAAGAAATAATCACATAGCTTTCAGTCAGCTGAGCGTGGGGACCATGGAAGAAGAGGATTGTCATTTTGCGAAGCATATCCAATCCAATAATTAAAAACTTGAAGTGATTATTTTTATGATGGTATGAAAATGTCTGCTGTATTCATAAAAATTTTTTATGAATAAACTTTCCAAACCCTAAAAGAAATTGTGATACACCATGTATTTTAAATCCACCAATTGCAGTTTTTATTTAACTGAAGGAAAACTAGACCATTAACATACTTAAACTAACATGCTTTAGTAGTGAAAAATTTCGAAATAATTGTTAATATCGTTGTTTTGTCATAATGGTAACTTAGGAAACAAAACAAACATTTCTCGGGACGGTAAAACAGGAGACAGATATAGACTTTAATGAAGCGAAAACTGGTCTTAGACACAAAAAATTGCACAGCTGGTTAGCTTACCTAAAACTTCATTTATTAATCCAATAAACATGCCAAAGAAAATTTTAAATTAATTACTTATATACTAAAAAAAAAAAAAAAAAAAAAACCCTTATTAAATCGTCTTTGGTTAAATAATAGTTCATTGACCCTAATATAAGCTTATGAAAGCAAAAGTGGAGAAAGTACAAAATCATCTCGTGTAAAAAAGGAAAAAAATTGAAAATGAGGAGATGAAGCAGAACATTCAGACATCTTTTAGAGAGTGTTATGACGAAGTCATTGTAGAAAACCATTCTGTAAATGATGATCTCGATTGAAAAGAAGGTAAGTACTACTGATCTTCAGATATATTAAAAGTAAAAATGTGATTCGCAGCATGCAAACGCTGATGATGCATCAGAGACTAAGTGTTAATTTTAGAAAAAAACATTCTGTAAATGACGATGACGATTGAAAAGTGCTCCTGAGTTTGATTTTTATTAAAAGATGAAATGCAACCGACAATACTCAAACTCCGGTTGATGATGCATCACAGAAAGAGCATTAATTTCCAACTTCCTTGGGGAAAATCAGTTACGAAATACTTTTCAGCACATACTGTAATCAGAATGACTATTCTAAAAATATGACAGAGTGTATGAAGAGAAAATAAAACTACACTACAGCGTGCAGCGGTCTCTTCGGTCTTCGCAACACAGTCGACAGACACACAGACAGACAAACTTCTTCCCTTATTATTATAGTTGTTTGTATGTGAACACTAAAGCAATAAATAAAAAAATAAGTAGCTATAATGCGTAGAAAAAGATAAAAACACCAGCATTTGGGCAGAAACGATGATAATTCCATATCGGTGAAAAACTATGATTATTTCGTTTAATTAAAGCAGGCGATCCAACCCGATCTTCCCAGGTTATAGAACAAATTGCTGGGCGTGCAGAACATAGGTAAAAACCTTTTTGTATTGAAATTGTAATAGATTTTTTATATTTAATATATTTTTATATCGTCCACTAACAACATCAAAAAGCATTTTATATGAAAAATATCAATAATGTATTCAAATAAAGTTTTGAAATTTATTAGAAGCGATACTTTCGCATTAGCCGCATGCCAGGGGAAAATAGTCGAAGAAATACTCCAAGATTTCTCCAAAGTAGCATTTTTGATTCTAATTGTTTCAGTGTTTAAGTGCGTAAGTTCGCTTTCATATCTGTTACATTTGTGTTTTATTTATATTATTTATTTATTGACAAAGTTTTAATTTCGTTATAGAACGTTAGCCGGAAACAAATGCTGAACTAGTTTTATCGTTTTATGCGCAAACGGATTAATCTTTCATAATCGGGCGTACAGAATCTCCAATCCGATCGTTCCGAGTTATACGGTGTGCAGAACATAGGTAAAAATCATTTTTAATTGAAAACTTTAATACATTTTTTTATATTTAGTACATAATTTTTTAGATTGTCCTCTAACAACACCAAAAGTGTTTTTATATGAAAAATACCAATTATTGAAATAAAGTTTTGAAATTTGATAAAAGCGATCGTATTAGCTTCATGCCAGGGGTTAATAGTCAAAGAACCGTCCGATGACGTAAGAAGGCGATGCTATAATTTTCTGTAACGTGAGCTTTTCTGTGCAACGAAAAATATTAAAAAGAAAAATAAATTTACGCTACACAACTTAGATACGAGTATGTATGTCCATACGAAAATTTTATTTTGTAAAACAAATATTAAAAAACCCCTTTTTAGTACAAATTATAACAAAATATTTTAGCTATAGATAGCGCATTTTGTTTGTGTTATTAAAAAACTTGGGGATCCAACCCGGGCTTCCCGGAT
Source organism: Maratus michaelseni (assembly GCA_963931845.1). Lineage (NCBI taxonomy): Eukaryota > Metazoa > Arthropoda > Arachnida > Araneae > Salticidae > Maratus > Maratus michaelseni. Next base: position 179,326,476 of record OZ007587.1, on the reverse strand, counting down.
TATGGAATATAGGTGAAAATCATTTTTTTGTTAAGTTGAAAATATATTTGCTATACATTTAATACATATTTTCAGATTGACCTCTAACAACACTAAAAAGTATTTTTATATGTAAAATATCAATAATGTATTCAAACAAAGTTTTGAAATTTATTAAAATTGATAATTATTATTAATATCAATATTATTAATATCGATTATTAATATCGATACTTTCGTATTAGTCACATGCCAAAAGTTAATAGCCGAAGAAATCGCCAAAGATTTCGTCACTTACAGCAGCCTTTTTCATTCTGATATTTTCAGTGGTTAAAGTGCGTTGTTCGATTACATATGTTTGTTAAATTTGTGTTTTATTTATATTATATTATATTTTATTTATTTATTGAGGGAGTTTTAATTTCGTTATGAAATATTAGCCGGAAACAAATGTTGAATTATTTATATTGTTTTAATTGCAAATGAGTAAATTTTTCATAATCGGGCTGCGCGCGATAGAAATACATTAAAAAAAATCATATTTAAAATTTATTTTAAAAATCATAGAAAATCATTAAATTGAGTCAGTTTTAAAACAAATTGCTGTTGTGAAAAAATTTAAATTGTCCGATGTCTGTAAGATAAAAAAAAAAAAAAAAAAATCAGTAAAAGAGGGGGTAAAATTTATGGGTCAGTAAAATTTATGGGTCAGATGTTGCCACCGTCAATATGACGACAGCGTTACTCGCAAACACGTTTTTGCTTTATAATACTCATATGCCTGTAAAACTGCTTTTACAGCAACAATACTTCATGAGCGGAAAAGTCATTTTTAACATTTTACATTAAAAATAAAATTTCGTTCAAATAAAAAAGTCCAGCATTAGTGAAAATCATTTGAAGCAAAAACTCCTCATAGATCGTAATGCAGGGGCGCCATTTCAAAATTTTCTTGAAAGGGCGGGGGCAAAAAAAATACCCCTTTTTCATCTTGTTGTGCACAGCTGAGAAGCAATTCACACTGTTTTATTCTCAGATAAATTTATAAAATTATCCAAAGTACTCAATGATGATAAACGTGCTCCACTTTGAGAATATTGCAATAGCAAGTCTTTAAGCACAGAAATTGATGACTGTCAATGATATTTGTTAACCCTTTCCGGCGCAGACAAATGCTGCTCATAAAATGAGAAATTACTGACTGACACCGGAATTTGCAAACAACTTTTTTAGAAAATAAGAACCCCTTACTTTCAGCTTTTATTGTAGAAACAAAATTTTATTAAAATATTCTTGGTGCCGTTTGGAATTAAAATTAGGTGTGCCCGGAGTGGGACCACTGTGCCGGAAAGGGTTAAAGACATGCTATCGCAATATTCTCCTTTAAAGCTTTCTCTATTGCAATTTTCTCAGTGCTCAGTTGCCTTCCTATAACAATTTTTAAGTTTAAAAAAAAAATTGGAATTTGCACAAAAGCTAAACTAACTTGTAAGATGTGATTAAAATAGAAACATTAGCTTTAAATAAATACTTTAATCACAGGAAGTAATATTTGTCAATAATATCTGCTAAAGTATTTTTTTAAAGCTAATGTTCTTCTTTTAATCACATCTTACAAGTTACTTTAACTTTTGTGGAATTTACGATTTTTTGTGTTTTTTTTTTTGTTTTTGAGTCTCACCTGTAATAGTTGCTACACTCTGAAGAATATCAAATTCTTTATATGTGCCTTTTTAGGTGCGTTCGTAATTATATAAATACGTAGCACCTACAGTCGTCGTCTGGTCCGCTCGTCTGTCTGTCTGTCTGTCCGCATATAACAGCGCAAAAATTACCCAACTGAATGGTTTGAAATTTAATATATATTATCGTTGTAGAATTTTGTCGAGTCATTTCAAATTTTATGAAAATCGAATCAAAACTTAAAAAGATATTAACAAAAGTTTTTTTTTTTTTTATTCTATTAAATGCTATCGTCCGTAAATCTATATAATAAAAGTGCAAGTCATGTGACTGAGGAAAACAAGTACGGGCAAACCACTTCTTTTTTCATATGCTAGGCCATTTTTATTCAAAATTATTTTTTCGAATAAAATTGCATAAAAGTTACATTTTTAAAAATATTGTTGAAAAAAATTGTTTGTTTGATAGATGAGTCACATTAAAAAATGTATAGATTCTGAGATAAATTCAGTGGAAATTACGTTAACAGTAATTTTCATTGGAGTAAATAAACATAGGAGATTCGTTCATTATAGTCATAAAAATATTAAACCATGGACGTAATCATTCGATCTCAATGGTGAATTTTACAGTATTGTCCGATGTAGAAAAAAAAATTCGCATTAGTAAACGTGGCATAAGTAATAATAATAATAAAAAAAGGCATATTCATTTCTTTCATAGCAGACGATATAATTCCTTTCACTGAACTAATAAGGATGATTTTCTTACATTGTGAAACTAGTTATGAAACGAACGTACCTCCTATGTCACGTTTAACGTACAATTTCCAACTTGTAATTTAATTGTATTTACAAAGATGTTAATTATGAGATTATTTTTCCCTAAACAAATAAACAAACATGTATTTTTAATTATACATTTGCATAGAAAACTTTTTTATTATTACTCCATTTTTGTTAATAAATATGTTCATTTTCCAAAAAAAAAAAAAAAAAGTCAAAATAATATTTATTTTTTGCAACATTATTAAACTGATATTAATTACAAAAGAAATATTTTCTAATTTTCATTTCGAAGGTAGCAGATTATATACTTTTTTTTTAAATCTCGAAAATTATTATTGAAAATTGAAAGGAATCCGATATTTTTGCAATTAGAGGTGCAATTCGAATTACGAAGGGTGAGCAGGGCGCGCTGCCCTTCTTTAACACGATCCCAAACGAGCGTCACGTACTTTTGGGAGGGCTTCAAATTTCGAATTCAATTTTCATAAAACTGATATTTTAACTTTATTTTGACATTCTACAGATTACAATCAATATTTTGTACTTTTAGAGTAGGATAAGAATTTAACAAACAAAACAAAACAAAAAAACATTTATCTATTTATGTGTTTTATATATTCATATGTATATTCTAAAGAATAGAAAATGTTTAATTTCTTGTGACAATGTAGAAGGGGGGTGGGGAGACAAAATGAATACTCCTTCTTTTGGCTGCTCTTTGGTTTGATCAGGCTCTGGTAAAGACAATACCTTTATTTGTGACATTCTTCCATGAGTAAATATCCTAAAGAAGATATTTATTCTAATATTAAAAACTCCACACTGAGTCTAAAAATGTACGATTCACAGGCATACATTTTTCAAAATTATTGAGCTCGAATATAATTTATTATTTTTTTTATGCGTAAACATATATGTATATGTGTGTGTAATATAAACGAATATTTATTACTTATTTAATATTACTTTTAAAATCCCTTTTTATTAAAATTAAACAGAATTATATCCCTCTATTTCTAATTTTTAAACCAAGAACGAAAAATCATGCGTCAAGCATAGATTATGTAACACTTTCCAACGCTTCCAAAAAAATTTTACAAATCATTACCATTTAATAAGCTGAAAGATAACATCGAAGTAAACAGTTTGGAAAACGCATAACAAATTTAAAAACGTAATTTCAGGAATTTCCAACATTTATTTCCAACCTATACAATATTCGGAAAAATATCCGAATACTTTTATTCAGCCCTGTATAGGATCTATAGATTTGTATATATACTACATAGGATGCTAAATTTTAGTTCAGTTAAGAAACGCGTAGCACAGTTTAAAATTCTCCTTCTGGAGTTTCTGTCAATAAACGGAAATGTGTTTGCGAACTTTTGTGCTGCCCTGTATATTATCTACAGAATTTATACACACCACGTAATAAACAGAAAGTGAGTTAAATTTAAAATCGCGTTCAGTAACTTAAAACGCACTTCCAGGAATTATTGTTAACAGACAGTAGAGAATTCTTTTGTGTGTCCCTGTAAATGAACGATGACTGCTATACACACACTATTCTGTAGTAAGCCTCTTGTAATGCACCTTAGGGATATATAAATTTCAAGGCGTTTAAAATAGTGAAACATTATTTAAATAAACCGCAGACGATTTTTCTCCATAGACGTAATATAACGGAATTCTTTTGACAGTCCCTGTAAAGTAACTATAAGTGCTATGCACACCCTATTCCATATTAAGCTTCTTGTAATGCACCTTCGTGATATATATCAATTATGATGTGTTTGAATTTGTGTAACATCATTAAAATGAACCGCAAATGATTTTTCCCCATTAGATAGACCATAATGTAACGGAACTCTTTTGAGTGTCCCTGTAAAAAAACTATAAGTGCTACACACTTCCGTTGAAATAGGGAACAGGCTATAGATAACGACAATAACATATAAAAATTGCAGAGCAATACGAGCATATTTACGGGAGTTAGAGCACGGACAGACGGCAGACGGCCAGACAAACCGAAGTCATAAACACTTTTCAACTATGTTGGAAAGTGTTAAAAAGTAACAAACGGTTGCCGTAAATTAATTTTTTGTGACCGGCGCTTTTTCTTGGTTTATATTAAGAAAACTATTGCATATCAATATAGGAAAACTAGTAGTTTGATAGAGTAAATGTATGATAAACACGCTGAAAAAGACAATTTTTCAATCGACGAACTATTTTAAGCGTTTTTAGGTAGATTTCGTAAGAAATACTACCTATTACATTCTCCCCTATGGTGGAATTTCTGTCAAATTTTTGCAGATTTACACCGATCATGACTTCCAGAACACAAAACCATCCCCAGTTTAAAACTTTATCTATCTACAGTGTCTCACAAAAGTGATGGGACACTTGTGCTTTATAAAAAGAAACTGCAATAAAATAAATAAACAAACATGTGCAAAAATTTTTTGGGTGTGTTTCATATTTAGAGTTAGTAACAATTATTACATAACATACATTTTGTCAAAATATTAAAATATTAATTTAGTAAAAATACAATTGTTCAGAACGGAGCAAAAAATGGCTCACATAAGTGATGGGACACTTACTTTTCCATCAAATATTTATCCAAAAATTTTACTTTTTAAAAGGTTTTAATATTTTGTTGGATTTCCTTTTACTTTTAAAACATGATTTAATCTTTTTGGGATGGATTCGACTAATTTTTTTGTGATTTCTGGAGTGATTTTACCCCATTCTTCTTGAAGCACCGATTTTAGTTGTTGTTTTGAAGAAATGGTGTGTTTGCGAATTCTTGATTCCAATTCTTGCCAAATATTCTCTATGGGATTTAAGTCTGGAGATTGTGGTGGTGTTTTTATTATTTCAGGACAGTTATATAGCAGCCAGAGTCTAACGTTCAGAGCAGTGTGCTTGGGGTCATTGTCCTGGTAGAATTTAAAATCGTTATGAAGGTTCAATTTTCGTGCTGAAGATTTCAAATTTTGCTTTAAAATATCAATATACTTGTACTGATCCATTATACTGTCAATAAAAACAAGATTACCAACTCCAGCGGACGACATACACCCCCATACCATAACTCCTCCTCCACCATGTTTTACTGTTGGTACCAAGTTCTGTTTGCGAAATTCTTCCCTGGGTTTTCTCCACACCAAGATTCTACCGTCAGAACCAAATATATTAAATTTACTCTCATCAGCAAATATAACTTTATTCCAGTAATCAGAATTCTTATTTATGTTGGATTTTGCGAAAGCTAGTCTGAGTTTTCTATTCTTTTCACTTACGAAGAATTTTTTCCTGGCTACTCTACCGTGATATCCAGCAGATCGAATTACCCTTCTAATAGTCTCAGGATTAACAATTATTCCATATAATGCTTGTAAATCAGCAGCAACTTTTGAAGCACTAATTCTTGGATTTTTTTTAATATTTCGAACGATAATTCGCTTTATTCCATTGGATAGCTTTGATGGTCGGCCAGGTCTTCTTTTATCCTGAATCATATGATTCTTTTTATATCGTTTAATGATATTGAAAACTGTTGAACGACTCAAGTTAACTGTTTCAGCAGTTTTTCTAATAGATTTTCCACGTTCAATATGCAAATGAATAACTAATTTTCGAATTTCAGGCGAAGTTTCTTTTCGTTTAGCATTCATGGCTACACAGAGCTAAAAAACACAAAAATTCCAAAACAAACTGGAGAGAAATACTGCAGACGATTTTATCAATTATTGCCAATTGCTTTTAAGTAAAAATAAAACCCCAAAAAATATTTTTATTGCTTATTTCAGGCGATTTTTGTTGCATATATAATGGTGTCCCATCACTTATGTGAGCTATTTTTTGCTCCGTTCTAAACATTTGTATTTTTATTAAATTAATATTTTAATATTTTGACAAAATGTATGTCATGTAATAATCCTTACTAAATTTAAGTATGAAACACACCCACAAAAAAATGTGTACATGTTTTTTTAATTTATTTGATTAGTTTCCTTTTGTAAAGCACAAGTGTCCCATCACTTATGTGAGACACTGTATCTACAGTGTCTCACATAAGTGATGGGAAAGAAAATGGGGTGGCTTTTTGTGAAAACAGAAAAATCCCCATAATTCCTGAATTATGATACGTATTGAATCCGTTTAAAGTTATTATTACTTCTAGGAAAAGAGCCGAAATTTTATGCATGACAAATTTTTGATATAATTAAAAATGGCCTCCAGGGGGGGGGGGGAGGGGAATAAGGGTTTAAGAAGAAAAAAATTCATAACTTTGTCAATTCACACGATATCAAATAAGCTTAAATTTATTATAAATCTTCTTAATATTATCAACAACTTTTATATTGACAAGTTTTTTATAGGACTAACCCTTACAGCAAAAAAAAAAAAAAAAGAAAAAAATCTGCCGGCTCCGCCTACTTGACACAGGAGATTTCGAAGTGGGCGGGTCCAACTGCCGCATCATGGTAAAAAGGTCATTTCTTCTGCAATTCCCAATAAACAGGCGCCCCAGGGTCTGCGTCTTCGAAATCTACCTGTGCCTGTAGGTTGAGCCGTCAGGGATTTTTTAATGTTGAAATCAGTCAAAATAGTTCAGTTAAAAAGTTTTATTGATCAAAGACTATGCATAACAATTTAACCATTGCATATACTGGACTAGGTTTTGGTGTGCAGTGCTCAATCATTTTTTTAATTTGTATAATTTTATGATTTTTTTTTCAATATTTATTCAATGTTTCATTATTTCAATAGAGATTTATTTTGTATTTCGAAAAAAGTATTTTTTTTTTTTTTTTTTTTTTTTTTTTTTTTTACTTACAGTTGCCAGATTTTTAAAAAAGCGCATATGATAATATTTCGAAACATCTATGAATTGAAAAATATATTTACACATGAATATTAAAAAAGAAAGGAAACTTTAAAATAATTAAATTATTACTTGTGAAAAGCATTAAGTGGGAAAAGTGCGTCATAAAAGACTAAACAATTTTTTCAAATACTTTTCTATTGAAAAATATTTACAAGTTAATAAAAAAAAAAGAAAGAAAACATTAAAACAAATAAATTATTATGTGCGAAAAACATTCAATGGGAGAAAATTGCGTCATGTTTAAGCAATATTGTGTTAAAACGATTTTCATCTAGCGTCTAAAAGAAAACTAAAGTCCGGGAGGCAGCGACATTTTTTACATAACTGTTTTATACAAGCTGATCTTCAAATGTGTCACAGGTCTTACTTAAACAATCACGAAAACAGCTGTCAGGACAGCGGTGGGTGCGGCCTTGGGAACTGAAAAATACCCCTAATCACAGGGAAATGAATGTCAACTAAAGTCGATTAAAGAAGATCGCCACTGGTCGTAATAATATCATTAGGTCTCTCGTAATCGGGTAATCTTTTTTTAAACAGAGCTAGTTAGCGTGTTTTTAGCGTCTGTGGGATCTGGAGGGTGGTTGGCGGCCAGCGTAACTCGTAGGGAACAGAGAGACTCTAGTATAATTAAAAAATATATAAATGAACTAGGGGGCCTACCCCCTGCGAGCTACGCTCGCCAACCCCCGCTCAGACTTCGAGGCCTCTAAAAACATGACAGCGTGCTTTGTTTTAAAAATATTGGTAAATCTGTAATTGGGTTGCCATGCTTTTAACGTTTTAATGGGGCATTTTTTTATTATCATGGCCTCATACACAGCTGTTGCGACAACTGACGACTGTTTTAGGGATTGGTAAGTAAAATCAATTACACCTTGAAAACCAGCTTGTATAAAATGGTTAGGTTTAAATTGTGGCTACCTCTCGCACTTTTATAACAACGATCTGTATTCTATTCTTTCTTTGCGTTTAAGGATGGGAAAAATTCCATCTGCTTGTGAATAACATTAAGAACCACGGTATTGAAAAGTACTATGTTATAGACATTTTCAGTAACAGGTTTTAATTTTCTCTATGTATTTTAGTGTACCATCATGCATATTTTCATGTTATTTTAAATATGTAAATTATTTATTTTAATTAATATGTATATACGAATTTTCTGATAATTATTTATCATACAAAATTAATTAAATATTTTGTGCATGCATGCCTGCATTTATTCGGCATCAATTGATGGGATATTTAAACAAATTCGCTATCCGCGATAATTTTACACCATGTTATGTCACTTGAATACTGTCCATAAGAAAATCGGGTACTTTTCCATTATAGGATCCTTTGCTTTTAGGTTTGTCGTAAATTCGAGTTTCAAAAACGAATAGATTCGTTAATATACATATATTTGTTGCCAAAAGTTATGAAAACAAACCAAATGAACTTTTGGTGATTTTCTATAATAGGGGTCTTGACGCTTTTTTAAAAAGCTTGGCGCAATTCGGGCATCAGAAAGTGAGATTTAGTGCCAAATTACATAAACAGCCATGGAAACAAATTCGACGATTTTTTTAGTTTATATGCGTATTTTAATTATACGTATATTATTATTGTTTTTTCTATACAAATTACTTCTGATTATATATAAAATAGGATAAATGACATTTTACGCTAAACAAATTCTATAAATATTGAAAAAATGCTTCTGTATACGAAATGACAAAGTAAATAGGTTGACAGAAAGTATGTTGCCAAATTTCCTTTTCCGCCAAGGCTATTTTCTCTGTTTCGTCAAGGCCCCATATACTGAAAAAGCACCGAACTTTTATGTTTCTTTATACATGTATTTATATGTATATATACAATTTATTTATAATTGTCTTTCAATTTACCTCTTTTTGTACATAAAAATAGATAAATGGCTTCTTTATATTAAATACATTGTATAAACATAAATGACGTATTTACATAAATGACGTCATTTGGACGAATTTATTCAAAATATTTTCAGTTTATAAATTAAATTAAATGCTGACAGACGATTGAATCCTGACGATAGAAATATGATTTTTTTTTTTTTCAAATTTTGTGAAAAACATAATTTAATCACAATCTTGTCTTCATTATGGATTGAAATAAAAGATAAATTCAATTTCAATTTGAAAATGACTAATAAAAATAAATCAATAATCCCTATCGGGATCCTTTTTTATTTTTTTCCCTTTTTTGTCACAAAAAAACTGAGTAATTAGTTGCCATCATTACAGAAATGTCATTAAAATTAGAAAAAAATTAATATCTCGAAAACTAATTCCAATTTCAAAATTCTATTACCAGTTTTGACATCCGCGGATTTTTATGGACAATTGGTATTAATTTCACCATCAAGCGTTTAATATTTTATTAAAAATAGCCCTGAAACATAATCAGTCGTTTAATCAGTCGTTTCATAAAATCGTTTCATAAATTCGTTTCATAAAATCGTTTCACAAATTCGTTTCATTAGGATTTTATATATATAGGGTAGATGTATTACATAAATTTTAAATATTAATTTTAAAACCTTGTAAACATTTGAATGGGCGAATGTATATTAGAATATAAAAATATAATCTTATAAAATCGTTTTTGATTTGAAAAATTTCGAGAAAAAACTATTACTTAGTGAAAAACAAAACACATTAATTTTTTATTCATCTTATTAGATTTTCAAATATCTCAGAAAATTTTTTTAATTTAGAGGGGAAAAAAAGGATACCTCAGGAATTTTTGATTGACTCGAGACCACGAGCTTTTACAACTTTATGCCTATATTTGGATTTGAAGTTTTTTATTTCGTACGTACGTAAAACAGAATAAATAAATAAATACAACTTGATAATAGAATGAGTGTATTTCCGTAAAAACTAATGAAAACTTACGATTCATCATCTACTGTAATAAACAGGAAGTGCATTTTTTTGATGGCATTAAATTAATCATTCCTCGTACAGCTATTTGATACGCCTCCTTTCTCTTTAGGTTTTGATCATTTGTATTCGCATTAGAAAAAAAAAAAAAAAAAAACAAGTTGGAAAATGTACGTCAAACGTGACAAATGAGGTGCGTTCGTACTATAGATAGTTATATAAATATTCAGATCTTGATGATTTTTAATTCTGTTAAATGAATTATATCGTCTGCAGATTAATTTCTGTCATAAAATAAGTATCTCGGTCGCTTGACGATTTAACATCCATCGGAAGCTCCTATAACAAGAAAGCACCGATTTTTTAAAGAAAAAATTCAAATTTCTTAATAAATATTTTTATTAATATCTTCTAAAGTTTTGATTCGATTTTCATAAAATTTGAAATGTCTCGACAAAATTCTGCAAAGATAATATATCTTAAAATTTAAACCATTCGGTTGGGTAGTTTTTGCGCTGTTATATGCGGACAGACAGACAGACGGACGGACCAGACGACAACGACTATAGGTGCTACGTATTTATATAATTACAAACGCACCTAAAAAAAAAAAAAAAAAAAAAAAAAAAAACCAGATACTTTAAATTTTTGACAGGGGCGTAGGAAAGGGAGAGGCTTATGGGGTCAAGTCCTCCCTATTTAAATGAAGACTTTCTTTCTTTTCTTTCTTCTTCTTTTTTTTTAAAAGGGGACCCAGTACCTCTCATTTTGCAAAAAATGACGAAATGACAAATCTTAGATTTTATCCTGAAATTAAGCTTAACATTTCTATAATACTGTTTCCAAATTTCTCGACAATCTGATAAATATTAAAGGAGATATGGTTAATTTTACTTAATTCTCTTTGATATCTCTCTTTTTTTTTTTTTTTTTTTTTGTAAATGAAATGTTAAAATTTGTTTTCCCCATTTCGTATTTTTTCATATCATCTATGTAATCAAAATTCTAAGTTTCCACAAGAAATGAGCAAATTGTCTGAAATTTTTAAAAATGTATCTTTAGATTCTATGAGAGATAACTAACTATGTAATTTTTTTTTTATATCCTTGAAATTGTTTTTTTTTATTTTAAATCTGAATTTAAATATATGCGATTTTTATAGGTTTATTCAATATACATCCAATTATTATTATTATTTTTTCTTTAGATATAATCTCTGGATCAAAATCCGATACTTAGGTCTGTAGAAAAAAGGTACCCGGAGTATAAGATAAAGAAATCTATTTTGAAATACCAAAATTGGAAAAGAAAGAGGAATTTTAAAATTATTAAAAAAAAAAATTAATTTAAAATTATTGATTTATTAACAATTTAAGACCTTTTATTGTCTGTAAGGATTTTACTTTATTGAAACATAATCAAAAAACTTCAATATACACTGCAAAAAAAAAAAAAAAAAAAAAAAAAAGATTTTACGGTATAATACTGACACTCCGGCTCCCAGTATTATACCGTAAAATTAACAGTAATAAACAGTAAAATATGCAGTTACGTTTTTTTTTTTTTTTTTTTTTTTTTTTTTTTTTTTCAGTGTCCCTTTAAATGGTCATATGAACTACTTCAAAAACTATTTTTTTCTGTCTTCAATGTCTGATAATTCATCCCTGAAAACACAATTCTGTACGTAAAGGAGCAATATAAATACTTATTATATTTCTAAATAGTAAATCTGCAGATCAGGGATCTCAACATTATTTCTGCATGTCGGATTTTTTTATTTTGATCTCATCTTACTTATTATTTGAAACTCTCACACTGCGGTTTAATTCCTTTCATATTAGCATTACCGCAAGTAATATTTCCGCGTATTATATATTTCCGTATATAATACCGCGTAGGATTTTCACTCTTATGGAATTGGAAAGGGAAATAAGATTACATGCACTGTTACAAAAAGAGAAATCATATACTATATCAGATATACCAAATACTTTTTATGTAAGAGGAGCTATGTTCTCTTTAACCTCCAACCCCCCCCCCCCCCCCCTCCATGTTGTTCTCATTTATTGTATAATCGTAATTTTTCTAGAGTTGAGTATTTTAAATCGTCTATCTAAAGTATTTAAAATATTGATTAGACAACGGCATTAATAATCAGTTTGAAGGATTAATTATTCTCATAAACATGCTACTGTAATTATCAATAATCTTAATTGTTCAATTTATTTGAAAATGGATGTTTGAGCCCCTCCAATAATTTTTGAGTTCTTATTTTAGTCTTTTTAGATCAATTGAGCATTCATTTCCTTACCACAGAATTTATAAATTCAGCTGCGTTTTTGTTGAACTCTACACTTCTGCTACTACTAGAATTCTCTCTCGCTCTCCCAAAAATGCTCTTTCCAAATTCAAGAGCGCCAACTCCCCTTGACGGTATTGGCGACAGTTCGCCAAAAATCTTTGCCACCATGGCAACGCTGCTTCACTGCGGAGATCGCATCTGGTTCCAGCCAGTCTACAGCTCCTTCCTGATTGGCTTAAGACCACGATCACAAAATAAGAAAAAAAATTCACTGCGCCGTGTCTCCGGTGCGCACAAACAGCTGATGTTGGAAGCCGGTGAAGATACGTGAAGATATGACAGCTTAGTTCTCTCGGAGAGAACTCTTTTCTGACCAAATGACCAGAGGACGTTTATTGTCCGAACACACTTCAATGTCCAACAGATGATTTGGTTTAATTAAAAACGGGGAATTAGAACGCTTGAACCCGGTGGATATTGTAAACAATGCCGCCTCTAAGAAATGGATCGTCACTCTATCTCAATGGATCAGGTAAGGCTTTTATTTATTTATTTTTTATGATTATCCATGAATTTATGTCAAAAAGATTAAGTGAATTTAGATTGATATTATCATAAGTAGTTTCTTTCGTTTAATGTCTTTTTACAATTTGATTTGCAAATGTTTGAAGATCTGATGTTATAAAAAACTACACGCTTAAAATATTTTGAAGATTGATTACTTATTAATTAATTTTTTATACATCAGAACTTACGTACACAGTATTTACAGCATCGAATAACGAAACAGTTGTTAACTAATATCTAATAATAAATCTGCGTAAAAGTAACACTGAATAATTAATTTAAAATAATTACTAATAGTGTAAATACATTTTATATCATTGATTTTTTTTTCTATGTTTGCAAATATAATTGTGCTAAATTCAAGTCTATATTTTTTCTGATTGAAAATTAGTGTAAAAGAAAAAAAAATATTAGAATGATAAATGAATTTATGAAATATCTAGTATAATTTTGGCATTATAAAAATATGTAATATTTTATTTATTAATAATTATTGGTGTCACAAAATATAATACGAAAGTCTTTAAACTTTGTTTTGTTTACGACCTTTTTTCAGATTGAACTTATTTTGTAAAATGCATTCGCTAATGATACTGTTTATTTATTTATTTAATTACAACATATATTACTTGAAATTTCTTCAATCGCCACTTAAAAGAAACTATTTTAAATGAAGTTATTTTGTGAACATTTAATTAATTTTTGGTTTAATGATCCTCTCCTTGTAATGGCCTTTTATATTGATCCCTCGAGAATTGCTTTAACTAAGTTGTCAGATACGTTAAAAATTTTTAATGAAGTAATTTTAAGCAGCGGCGACTTGAGTAGTGATTCAGGAGGACCCAATTCAGTGGTGTAGCAGCTCAAAAATTATCGAAGCGGCTCTCAATTAGTCATTTTCAAATAAATTGAAAAATTCAGATAATTAATAATTAATGAGATATTTATAATAATAATTAATCATCCAAACGTATTATTAATGTCAGTATATAAAAAAAAACCCAATATTTTAATTATTTCAGATAGAAAATAATCAATTAAAGAGTGTTATGATTATTAACTTAATGAAATAACGAGGAGGGGCTTTCTCCCCCCCCCTCCCCTCCCATTTGATACAATAGAAAAAAAATTCACCGAAAATAAACAATCCGGAAATATCTGTTAAATATTTGACGCAATAACAGCAGTGTATATTTAAGCAAAGAAAAAAGAAATGTGATTAACGAATCAAGTTTTGAATCCAAAGGATAGAGGGCAACGCAAAAGTGCTTTTAATTTCCCTAGAAACATAAGACTCTAGAAAAACGATCAGAATTATTGACTTTAGTTATATTTCATTTAGTTTTTTGAAAGATCTTTTTATTGTGGAATAAACGTGGATTATTTAATACAATTCCATTATTATTTATCTTTTCTTTTTTTATTTATCCAACCTCCGGCACTCGCGAAACCGTGGCCCTCTTCCTTCAAGACTGTTGGGAAGTAGGTAGCCCCGATCATGGAAGATTCCACAGGACAAAAAATTAAAAGCTATTTTCGTTAAGTTAAACACACCGGCCAGTGGCTTCGGGAGCATGTAATCCTACAATTCTGAAAAATTAAATCTCCTTAAACTAGTTAGTTTTACTAATATGAGTGAAACTGGTAATAACTATGAGCCCCTCCATTTACTATGCTGTTGTCCAGGCCAAAGGCTCCGAGTTAGTCAAAAGCCCCATACTTATAAAAATAAAGTAACATAATATTTTTTGTGGTTTTAAAATTAAATATATATATATATAAATTTGCATGCTAAAGGGTGACTAAATAGAAAATATTTAAACGTTTTTATTTTAACCTTCCTAAATGCTATTTTTTTACTTATTTATGTATTTGTTTAATTACTTATTATAAACTATTTTTCTATAAAAGACAAAATATTGTTATAAACTTAAAACCGCTTATAACAAGCCGAAGGGAGCTTGAAACTTATTAAATATGTGCGGGCTCCGTTATAACCAATTTCCTTACAACATAAATAATATTAAAAAGAAATTCATTTAGGTACATCTTTGTTACCTATGATTCTAGTCGTATATGTATTTTTAATTTCTGTAATGAGTTAAACTTTTTTGTTGATTTTCTAAACGAAGTTTTTATTTATACTGTTTAATACTAATTTTATTAATTCATTGTAATCACCGCATTTATGATCGGTTTTGCGCATCAAATTTTGTAAAGATTACTTAATAAGCATAAAAAATTACATTCCTTTAATTTTTTTTTTATTTAATAGCTGTTTCAATGACATTTCCAATACCAGTTAAGGCTGTTTAAATATTTCTCCATACATTTTAAGTCTGTTCAAACCTTCAATCTTGATATCATTCGAAATTTTATATTCTATAATAATTTCTTCATCGGGAGTTGATTCAATTGCATTTTGATTTTTTACTCGAACGACTAGTTAGATACTGGTACTTTTATTGTCTGTTAAGAGTGTTTTATCAACATGTATATAAATTTCCAAGTAGATTCCATTTTGTGCAGTGGCGTAGCGTAGATGAAGGGGGAGAGGGTCTAAGAGGAAGGAGTTGCCCCGGGCGTTAAAGGCGCAAAAAATTGTTGCATAGAAACAGTAGCGATGAAATAGGTGCACAAATATTTTGAACTGCCTTGGACATTCAAACTCACTCCATGGCAATGTTTTTGTTATATATCTTTGGTACAAAAGTATTTTATATGTGATATTCCTATTTTGCATTGTTTCTTATAAACGGATTAAACAACAAGAAAAATATTACGACTGGCAGAAAATATTGAAAATTTCGATTTATCGAGATACTTTCATTTAACAGACTTCTTATCCTGGTTTTACTGTATATTTATTTAGAATATAAGTGTTGTCCGATTCTATTCTATAACAATGTAGTAGAATGTATTGCTAAATCTGAACATATTCCCGAAAATACACATGTGAATGTAAATTAATGTATTAACACCCCTCCCCCCTCCCCCCCCCCCAAAAAAAAAAAAAAAAAAAAAAAAAAACTACGTTCCCAATGTTTTAATTCGGCGCTGACGGTATGCTAACCAATATATCTTTGTTCAACATTGATCATTTTATTTGAATATGATGTAATGTTGATTTATCAGTTTTCTTTTATTTTCAATGTAATAGTAGTTTCCGATTCATTCTTAACTGATTGCAACACGCAAATTTTATAAAAAGAGAAGAATATTAATAGCATCCATCATGTCATATTTCATAATCTATCAAATAGCATAAAATAATATATTTTATTTTGTATAATCATTAAAAATGTTCATTAACATTAGATATTGAGATCTTCAAAAATTGTTTTACATGAAAACTGTTACGAGAAAAAATAAAAAAAATAAAACATTTTTCATATTTAAAGAACAATTGTATTCGAATTTTCTAGAAATATTGATAAAATATGTATTTGTGAAATACAGTTTGTAAGAACCGACTGTTCAAAGTACATTTATTTTCTATTAAAAAAACAAATAACGGTTATTTTCTTCTACTTTACGTTACATGTTAAATTAAATGACATACAGTTTAATACATAAAGAATTTAAATGACATTGAAGCTCATTATGCATTATGTTAACCAGACTAAATTAAATGACATTTTTACAGATTATTTGTATTATATCTCATTTATGAGGAAATGTTCTTTTATTGTTTCAAGCTTCTTTTTCTGTCAGGATTTATCTGCTTATGATTGTTTATAGGCATTTTCTGAAAAATAACAAATAACTGTCATACACACAAAAAAAAATATCAAAACAAAAAGTTATCTTAAAAAAAATTTAAATAAAATACAAAATCGGTATCAGGTGATTCTTTTTTTTTTTTTTTTTTTTTTTTTATTACCCGTATTCGATTTCTGAACCGCTAGCGGGACTGATCGCGTACATTGTTGAATTTTGATCTTTTCTCCCAAAAAGATTTATACAATCCTTGAGAGGGAGGATTTTTCCTTCTGAGCTATTAACTCCTCCCCCCCCCCCAAAAAAAAAAAAATCCCGAAATTATCCGGAGTGTTGAATCCAGGAGGGAGTACATAGAAATCCCCCTCCTCCCCCTAAGAGAAGATTTGAAATTTTATGGTTATTAATGGTCTAAAAGTGCAATTTCCTGCAGGAGCTGCAGAAATCCCTCCCGGAAGAAACTGTCTGAGTTCAGCACTGTTTGGCATTAGTTTTGCCAGAAACATTGTCATGAAAAACGGAACAGGGATAC
Source organism: Maratus michaelseni (assembly GCA_963931845.1). NCBI lineage: Eukaryota > Metazoa > Arthropoda > Arachnida > Araneae > Salticidae > Maratus > Maratus michaelseni. Next base: position 179,309,096 of record OZ007587.1, on the reverse strand, counting down.
GGCGGGACAGTGGCTTCTAAATCGGAACATTAAAATATAAAAAGTTTTCCGTCGTTGTATATTAAATTTATGAAAACTAAACAAGTTCTCTGCTGCATTAAACTGTAAGCTATCTAACGGATACCACCCCACAAGGTTCAACATCAAACACAAGGCATCCGACCCAGTTTTGTGAGAACTTTTGTGAGACTTGCTTATACGAGGGAGAGAGAAAGGCTGGACAGCATATTCATGTTATTACATGCAAAACGAACTACCGCCTTCGCAACAGTCTTATCCCCCCACATAACTATGAACCACTTCGTCAACCTTTGGAGCCCCACCAGTGGCTGAGAGGTTCTGCTCTCAAAGCTGGTAGACGAGAGGTGCTGGGGGGCAAACCCCTGTCGCGCTCGTCGACCTAACCGTTCGGAGTTTTCCGTGGTTTTCTTCGAACCTTGCCGTAAATACGGGTTAGGATCCCTTAGAAAGATACCCGCGGCGGGTACTCCCCCCTAGGGCCTATATCCCCCGAGTAGGTAATCGGCCGTCATAAATCAACCAACCAATCGTCAGCCTTTGCGTCACCCAAGAGGACCCCCACCATCTCCTCCAGGTCACTAACAACTTCAGCGACAATTTCCAAATTTCATCACTAGGGGCGCTGCAGCCACTTTCATATGATAGGGCATAATCATTTTACTATTAGGTAGCTACTTCATCCACAATTCTAGTTTCATTAGTTCAAGAGACATTTCAGTGTACTGGGACATTACTTTCTACAATAATATAGTTGCGAATCTCACGTAAAGTAGCTGTTTTGAACCTTGCCTTTTTTACCTTACCTGATACCAAGAGGCCCATAATGTAACAAAAGTTTTTTTTTTTTGTCAATTAAAGCGCATTCTTTCCAGTGATACTAACGCTAATCAAATCAGAAGCGTCCCTTTTGAGATAAGAGCTTCAGAAAATGGGTTTGAATTTTTTTAAGGGATTTCAAAGATAAATAAATTAATGGATATTTAACCAGGAAGGAAACAACTTCAGAAACTCTATGACATATTCATAGGTAATTAATCGGTAAAGAGAGTAATTTGTTCTGTAGTTACAGCTAGTTAAAAAAGGGGTAAAATTCATCGCTGCAGGACATGTGGCCTACTCTGAGGCCAAATAATGACGAATGTGTTGATTTCTGTTCTTTAATACTGCAATTTTGTTTTCCAGCACAAAACGTTGCATTATATCACATACTTTCAGTAAGTAAGGTTCCTTGTATCAGGAGCAATAAGATGGCAAACTTGGTGATTTGATGGTTGTTCTGCGACTGTGAAATAGCAAACTTTACAGAAGAACCCCTGGTGACCCAACAATGCTACGTCTGATTCTGACTTTTTGTAGATGTACATCTTAGATCTTATATATGATTATTTTGCGATTGCATCAAAATGGAAGGGGGTCGAGGAGGAACCGTATCCAAATTTAGGCCACTTGACATGGTATGACCTACATGAGAAATCTTGCGAACTAATAATACTGTTAAAAATCAAGGATCTGATTAGACTTTTCTCGCAGGGTCTTGTTTTGTGAACAGCCTTTTATTTTTGTGAAAATTCAAGTCATAATTTTGTGAATTTGAAATGATCATTATATTAAAGTTTTTGCTGATATATTTTTAAAAAGATATATGTATGTGAAATACACACATATATATATTTTTTATATATGTAAAAGTGACTTTTATATAAGTAAATTTGTGAAAGGTTCAGTTTGGAGTGGGACAAATTTTGTAAAAGGTCTATTTTTAAGAAAAATAATTTTATGAAGGGTCCTGTTTTAAGGTGAAAATTTTGTAAAGGTTCCTGTTTTGAGATAAAAATTTTTGTGAAGGACCCTATTTTGAAATAGAAAAAAATTGTAAAGAGTTCTTTAAACGATCCAATTTCTTCTTAATCAAATTCCTGAAAATTCATTACATATATATATCCCGTGTTTAATATTTTAAAGCAGCAGTTCTCATCCTGTGTTATACGAAGACCGTTCAACAGCTTCTTTACTAGAGATGAGTTCGAGATCTTTTTTAGGAGCCCGATCCCAACCATTTGAAACCCGAGCCCGTACAATTTTGTGTCCCCAGAGCATTATACTGGAAGTATGCAGTAGGAAATTGTTAATAGCATTTTAAAATTATTTCAAGACTAATTTTCTCATTTAAAAATTTCTTCTTATATAGAAATAAGTATTCATCCTAAATACTCTCTCATGACAACATTTCGTGATTTTCATGTTTCTGAAAATCTGTTTAAAAAGCAAAATTTGTTATTTATACCTAACTACAGAAATGTGCAAAAGTCTTTAAAAATATCATTGTGAAACTATGTAATCAGTAATTTTGTAAAAGGACTTCAAACAGAAAGCGAGGATATACCACAGATTATTTATCTTACCAACACTAGCCACGTAATCGTTTCAGAATCAGATAGAATATTACGCCATATATCCTATCAACAACAGTTAAACTCCCTTGCAAGTGTTTTTCCCCTTTTTTTTCGATTTGTGAATAAATAAAATTTTCACTCCGAGCCCGAGGACTAGTATAAATCATATTACACTGCTCAAAACAATTAAAGGATATTGCAGTTTTAGGTGGATTTTGTATCTGGGAAACTTTTTAGCTGATTGATACATGGTCGACAGACATAGTAGGTTATATGAGAATAAATTACACATGTTTGGCAGAAAAAAATGCATTTTATTGCGCATTTGTGTACAAAAGGAAAAAAACACAATTTGTGCATATGAGAAAAAAAGAATAAGAAAAGGTGTTTTCTTCAAAGAAAATCATTTTCAGTAGGGGGTATGGTTTCCACGGGCGGCCAGCAACGTTGAACACCTTTGAGGCATGGACTCAATGAGGCTATTAATGACGAGTTGGGGTATTCTGCCCCACTCTTCCAGAAGAGCTCTTTCCAGTTCTTGGAGAGTTTGTGGGGGTTGTTGGCGGCCAGAAACTCGTCTTCCTAGAGCGTCCCAAACGTGCTCGATTGGATTCATGTCTGGAGAACACGCTGGCCATTCCATTCGAACGATTCCTTCCTCGAAAAGGAAATCCTCCACCAGGTTTGCACGATGTGGCCTGCAGTTATCATCCATTAAAATGAAGTTATCTCCGATTGCTGCAGCGTAAGGGACTACAATAGGTCTGAGGATCTCATCCCTATATCGGCGACCAGTCAGAGCTCCATCTCGAATGATGTAGAGGTCAGTGCGCCCGTCAATGGAGATGCCACCATACACCAACACTCCTCCACCGCCAAATCTGACACTTTCGTGCACGAACGCAGGATTATTCCTACTGCCACGGTCCCTCCAGATGAAAATACGCCTATTATCCGGATGCACAGAAAAACGGGACTCGTCAGAAAACAGAATATTGCTCCATTCATTTCTCCTCCAGTTGACATGCTCGGTTGCCCACTCCCTGCGGTCGCGACGATGCCTTGATGTTAATCTAACACATACCATCGGTCGGCGAGCATACAGAACTACAGCATGGAGCCGGTTTCGGACAGTCTGAGTTGAAATCGTGGTGCCTGTAGCCGAGCGAAGGTGTTGTTGGAGAAGAGTAGCGTTCATGTTTCTGTGTCTCCGAGCTGTTAACGCTAAATACCGATCTTCATTGGGCGTTGTTGCTCGTCTACGACCTTGCCCTGGTCTTCGGCCTGCACATCCACTCTCCAAAAAACGGTTCCAGATCCTGGAAATGACACTTTGTGACACTCCAATGGCTTGCGCTACTTCGGCTTGAGTTTGACCCCCTTCTAACCTACCAAAAATTCTCCAAGCTTCTGAATCTGTCAAATGACTTCGCTGAGACATCGTACTCATCGAAACAAAGCAATCACTGAATGCCGATCATCCTTGTCTTCATTCTCTTTTATCCAGTTGAAAGTCAAATTTCATTCGTTGCCGCTGAAGCGACGTTTTTGACGTCTGACTCAAAATTTGCATACTCCACAGTTTGAAAACCAGAAAAATTTGCATTTGTGATTCTCTTCTTCTATTTTCGGCAAAAAAAATTTCGTTTATAACTTTATTTTATATAAAACTTCAAATATCCTTTAATTGTTTTGAGCAGTGTATTTACATCCCAAGAGCTCTGCAGACATTCCAGGAAAATAAGTGAAAAATGAATGAAATTAAGTATTAGATGACAAAAAACATTCACCATCAATGAACATTAAACAATCAAGCAATTATTAGCTTAATGTAATTGTAAAAATATGCAATTTTTGCGTTATTTAATGGGCTTTATTACTATTCTCACCAATAATGTAAAAACTACAGTAGCGCAAACATTCTTACTTATTGAACTTTCAAGAACATTTTCTTGTAGCCAAGTAATAATTTTTCAATTATTTAATATTTAAAAATATTATCTGCGTTCATAGTAGTTGAGAACAAATGGATTATTATGGCAAATTTCACAGTTTTTAAAACCTTATTTCATTAGGTGGACATTCAGAATTGTTTAATATATTTTTTACTTTACTTCCTCTCTTTCCACTATATAATATCCACTAATTTTCCACTATATATTTAAAACTCAAAGCGGATCTCTTAAGGCCGATTTCGGCTGATCTGAGCATGCGCAATGAACACTTTAGGGTGCTTTTCTGTCGCTAAACGGAGTCAAAAACCAGTTTTTTATTGGTTTAGTTTAACGAAACCGAGGGTAATTGAGCTAAGTCGAGGTACCCGAGTGGTCTAAGGCATCAGAAGGAGGAATTCTGGTTCTCTAAAAGGAGCGTGTATTCGAACCCCGCTCCTGTCATAAATGTTTCTCATATATTGTTAGTACTCTGATAACCCAGTTTAATAATGTAAATCATATTTTATTTCAGGAAAAAAAGTCATAGATTTTTTTTTTTCCCCTCATTATTATTAAGGAAAATTCACCATCCCAATATTTAAAAAAAATTGATGATTTTGCATTTAAAATTCAAAAATTAAAAGCTTTGGGCATGTAATTATAGATTAAATAAATATAAATGATCTACAATATTTGGTATATTTTTATTACAATTGATCGATAAGGTATATATATATATATTAAGAAAAATAGGTAAATATTTTTCGGTAAAAAAAAGAAGGAAAAATATTTATATAAAAAATTGCGGTACCTTCTATTGGTATTGTAATGCAGTTAAATGTTTAAATTTGAGAAAAGTAATAAAATTTTAACTTCAAAAATTTCTTTATTTGTAAAATTAAAAAAAAAAAATCGATTTTTTTTTTTTTTTTTTTTTTTTTTTTTTTTAAACCGAGACCTGAATTAATTATCTGGAAAATGTTCTGTTGTCTGTATCCGTGTAAGGAGAGTTAGCATGCCAGCCTGTCCCCAGTCCGGTTCCGGTTATAAAAGGAGAGGTTTTTATTTAGTATTTAAACTATTGCTAATATGAGAAACATTCTGTAAAAAATGTCTGACATTGTTTTTTTCTGTGGAACCTTTAAGTTGTTTACCATAAAGTTTTGGACTGTTATTACCTAGTAACTTCAAAACACCAATATCTTGTAAGATATACGGTACGGTGGCCTAAGAGATTCCGACAAAGAAATTTAATCTAAAAAAGAACTAAAAAATGATGGGAATTGTTGTTCTAAATACAGGATGTCACTCAGAAAATAACAAAAAAGGGAAAATTACGCATGAAAGTAAAATTTTCGATATTTTTCACAACATTTATGCGTGAATTTTGTGAACTATATTGCATTGAATGTAAAATAAATACATTAACAAATTTCTCATACTAAAATATTTTATAGTATTTTCTGTAATAAATATATTGCATTTTCATACTCGAGTTGAAGAAAACGACTACATGTGAACATGTACAGTTTTATACTACATTAATATTCTTTCATCAAAATGTAGAGTTTGGTTTCACGTATTCTAATTAGGAGCAAATAACGTGCATTTTAAATAGTTAACTGTAATTTTTGTATGTATAGAAAACCATAACTTGGATCAATTTTTTTTCTTCCACAACCGACTATGAAAAATGAGATTTTTTTCTTTTCGCGATCGTTTGACGAAATTCGTGATTTTATTCCACGATCGTTCGTCGAAATTTGCGATTTTTTTTCTGCGATTGTTTGACGAAATTCGCGCTTTTATTCCGCGATCGTTTGACGAAATTCGCGATTTATTTTATTATTATTTTTTTTTTTTTTGCACGATTTATTTTTTCTTTTATTATTATTATTATTATTATTATTATTATTGCACGATTTATTTATTTTATTTATTTATTTTATTCTTTTCTTTTATTATTATTATTATTATTATTGCGATGACAAAATTTACGATTTTTCCACGACCGACTGACGAAATTTTGCGCTTTTATTCATGGATCGTTCAACGTATTTCTCGTTTTTTTATTCCAACGCACATCAACGCGAATTTTATTTTTTACAATTGCGCAGAAATCGTCTATCGATTTTTTTTTATAAAACAAGAAAAGCGGAAAAGTGGCATCCCTGATAATAGGGAGGATGGAAAGTAGAACTTCGTCCCCGCGCATCTCTGAGAAAACGCATTGCTATGTAGCAAACCATACAGGGTAGTGAGATGAAACTCAAGGAAGTCATCGTTTAATGAATATATTTTTTTAATTATGGGCGATAGAAAGAAAAGCTAATATCGTGGAATTATGGAAGAGAATCCGCGAAAATCACGGATTTGATATATAAGAAAGCGGAAATCGGGGGTTTTAAACAAGAAAGCGGAAATCGGGGATTTTAAAAAAAAAAGCGGAAACTGTGAAATTTATAAAAAAGTGGAATTCCGCCTTTAGGCGGAAAAGTTGCATCCCTGTAAATAATATCAGTAATTTCAATCTTAAATCCTGTCGGTCCGCGAAGACAGAATAAATACGTTACTGGTAACTAAGAGATTTAAAAACCGCTTGTGTAAATTATAATCATTTAAAGTTGCGAATTTTTCATATCAGCTAATAACTTTACACCACTGGATATGAACGAAAATTAATTTTGGGGGAATATCGGTTACGCGGATTCTAACGGTGACTATAAAAGTATATGTTCGATTCATGAATTTTTAATAATCGCATTGTTAAGTAATTAATATTTCACAAACATTTTAATCCGAAAATATGCATGCGCATTATGTTTGGGCTTTCACAATGTACTATCATATAAAACAAAAAATATTGAAAAAAAATATTCGTGTTATGTCTAAATAAAGACGTTTTTCTATAACATTGATTAGATTATTTATTCAATAATTTATATCTCAAACATTTCAAATTAATGAACATTTATGTTCGCATTTTTTGGTATGCTAAAACCTAAATATGAAATCAAAGTATGGTGGTGTTATGAAACTTTTAAAAATTAGATCCATTTTTTGGGGGCGGAGGAGGGGATGGGGGGGGGGGGCGTTCTAAACGCGTTCTTACTTTATTAACAAAAAGCTTCCGGCGTTTGAACGTTTTAGGTTAAATGTGTATTTTATTCACAATGGGTTTTTAAACGGCGCAAATAATCATTTCTTTAAAAAAAACTTAAATAAATATTTGCAATATATAGTCAAATATTTGAAATTACCCTTGTTAATTCTTTTTAGAATGAATTTTATTACAATAATTTCAAAGGAAATTTTACATAAGATCGGGATTTTTGTGTGGAGATAATTGATAACTTTCAACTTATTTAATGAAATAGGAAATAGTATAAATGGATTTTTAATTTTCAAAAAGCCTTTACTATACCTAAAAAAGGTCTTAGTTGGTTGGTTGGTTGATTACTGACGGCCAATTATCTACACTTGGGATATAGGCCGGGGGGAGTGCCCTTCGTGGGGGTCTTTCTAAGGGAACCTAACCCGTATTTACGCATGGATAAATCCACGGCTCGAAGAAAACCACGAAAACTCCGAACGATTAGGCCGACGGGCGCGATTGGGATCGAACCCAGCACCTCCCGTCTACCAGCTTCGAGAGCAGAACCTCTCAGCCACTGGTGGGGCAAAAAAAAAAAAAAAGGTCTTATGCACAAAAAAGACTGATTATCACACTATGGCACGCGTGTCACATAAGGAGAAGGGGGAGGGGGCGCTATTAAGTACTTTTATAGAGAAATGTGACAAAGTTTCCGAAATCCCTCTCGAATTGCTTAGTAATTATCATTTACCTTCAGGATTTCACAATGTAGACACATTGTTTTTATTTACAGCAAAATAAACTATAATGGTTGGCACTGTTATGCTTCAATAATAATTTAACACAAAAGATCAACTATGTCGTAATATTATCATAACTAATACCCGAAAAATATCTCCTGCTTATTTATTAATGTGTGTACTAAATTTTCAGCAATTTATACTTTTAAAAATGTATTTTTTATTCTTCCATATGTTTTTTTATGTTTATGTACTATATCATATTTTTTTTATTGTATTTTAACTATTAATTTTTATTAACTAGCATTCATTATGTCTTGGGTGATCCGGAATGCATTCTATTAAGAATAAATTATGGGTTAATATTACACATAAAACTAATTTATGTCATGTTTGTAATGTAGGAATTTTGAAAGACAGTATTATTTTAAGAAGGGGCTGGGACAAGTGGATTTTACAAGACAATATTATTTTGAGAAGGGGACGCCGTTTGGGGGAAGCTAGAGTAGACTGTTTTCGCCCCCTCCAAAAAATTTCATATATCAGAGTGTGTTAGTCATCACAGGTCAGACTAATTTTTTTTTCCAGAAGTTTCATAAAAACTGAAATAACTTGTCAGATTTTATTGCAATGGAGACATTAGAATTAAATAAACACTTTAAGCACAGATATTAGGAATTATCAATAATATTTGCTAAAACCTTGCTATTGCTACTTTCTTAAAGTGAGACACATTTATCATCAATGAGTATTTTTGCTAATTTTTAAAATTAGTGAGAATAAAACTGTATCAACTGCTTCTCAGCTGTGTACAAAAATATTAAAAGAAATTTTTGCCTCCTTTCCCAAAGAAAACTTTGTATTCCCAAGAAAATTTCGAAATAGCGCCCTAGAGTATGTGTGCACCAGCTTCCACATGATGAACGTTAGAAGAACAATCCAGGAAGGGTCAGGATTTTACAACGGATATGCCTGTAGTCCGCGGCCTAGATTTGGAGATTTTTTTCGCCCCCCCCACCCCCCACCCCACCCCCCCCAAAAAAGCCGCTTCTAAAATTGATCACCAAGTTGAAAGTCCGGTGAAACGCTGGTTGTCAAAATAACAATCGGTTTAAAAACTTTCTTATATCTAAGATTTTTTTAAAATGAAGACTTATAAATATGAAATAGGCTAAACTATTTTTTTTTGTCAGAATTCCCAGTACAAGACATTTTTAAACATATTAACAGAAAAAACAATATAGAAATTTAACAATTAAGAAATATTAATCTTTTTATATAGGGTGTACATTTTAAACATTGTCAAATAGCTAATTTCCTAAACTAGCTTTAGAGATCCAATTCCCAAAAAAATTTCAAATGTTTTTCACCACATTAAAAACCATTTATGTAAAAAATAAAAATAAAATCACGTAGGGCGATCTACCCTTTTTTCAGCCTCGCACAGATAATCGGCCTCAACAAACACCAAACTTAGTGTTCATTTATTGCAAGTTCTCGGGAAGAATCAATTTAAATATATATATATATATATTTTTTTTTTTTCAAAATCATCACAGATAAAGAAAATTTAGTGCATATGGCGCTGATCGGGCTCTCTTTATGTATACAATTGAGGGGGTCGGGGCAAGAGAGTGCCAAGCCACAATTTGAAAATTTGATCAAATACTCAAATCAAGATATATATCATAAAGTTTTTCCGCCAATGTCTTAGTAACATTTGAGATATTCTGAGTAACAATATGGCATTACTTTAATGATATTACTATTACGTTTTTTTTTTTTGTAAATTAGCTATCTTCATTGGGGGCTTAAACATCTACGGCAAAAACGAAACCTGGAACATATGCTGCCACCAAGTGAACTATTAAATGTTTCTACTGTTTAGAATTTATTTACAAATATAAGTAATAGTGAATAAGAATTTAACAGTATTTAATCAACTGAGTGATTATAAACATAAAAAAACAAAACAAAAAAAAACCCATCCACATTTGGGGATCACGATAAATGAAAAACATAAGAGAAAAAATGTTTCCCGCATGAATCAATATGGTTAGCAAAAGATTGTTATCGATCAGAGAACTTGAAAAATGCTGTAAAAATTTGACAGGGAATGGGTTATTGTATTATTTTTATTGTTGTATTGTTAGCAATCTTTGTTTTTATGAGTGATATCGTATCATAAATGTAATTGAAAGACCATTCTTTTTTTAAAAAAATTAAAAAAAAAACCTAAAATAAAGAGATTTTTTTTTTCTTTCTCGTGTGTATGTGTGTTAGAGGGGGAAGCGAAGTATCTATTACAAATGTAAAGAAATGTATGAAATCTTTGTTTACTACAGTTTAAAGTAATATTTATTTTCAGATTTTACATTTTAATACATTTTACTTCGAAATTGCTTAGCAAAAAATTACGAAATTACAAGTCAGTTATATTATAAAATCATAAAGATTCGTATTACAAGACTTGTCAAACCAGTGCTGTCTTGTGCAATCTAATTAGATATTAAACCGTTATATTCTCTTTTGTGAAATCCCTTCAAATAAGTATTAAAACTTTTTTGTTAGTTTGCTGGCACACTTATGTATGTTAATCTTCTTTTTCGAAAAAATTACTTTGATAAGGGGAGAGGGGAAGCAAAATTGTCCACCACACACCAGGGGATCTTACACAATCAAATACTAATTTTTTGCACTTATCTAACAAAAATGTTCTGAACTTCTTCTCTTAATTAGTTCTTTAATAACTTTTGTTGAAAACATATTTATGCTTTTTCTACATAAGCATATTTGTGGTCATGTAGACTAATGTGAGATATTGCATTTCTATTTACGCGAAAGAGAAAAAAATTGTTGTAATTAATAGACTAAATACAACTACTATAACATTCCTTTCAATTAAAGCGCGCCCGTCGGCCTAATCGTTCGGAGTTTTCGTGGTTTTCTTCGAGCCGTGGATTTATCCATGCGTAAATACGGGTTAGGTTCCCTTAGAAAGACCCCCACGGAGGGCACTCCCCCCGGGCCTATATCCCATGTGTAGATAATCGGCCGTCAAAAATCAACCCAACCCAACCCTTTCAATTAAACAATGTATGCATTTTGTGCAGTTACATATAGATTTGTTTTTATCGATAGGAACGGCCGAATTTCGATTGTACCATTGGTAGCATCAATTGCTCCGTGTATTTTAAAAGCATCATATTATTCACTTGCTAAGAGTTTCATACTATCATACAAACTTTATTTAAACATCATACAAAAGCGGGCATGCCGCATCATATTCCAAGTTTTCCATACACTTAGAAAAACACCATTTCAAGATGATAAAAGCTTTTTGCTATTCGGCGTCTGCAGTAAATAAATTTCAGATTTCAGGGTGAAATTAACCAGCTGATGCGATTCAGCATCCTTATTTATAATTTTTTCTTAAATTTGGGTAAATTATTATAAAATACATTTCTGATTTCATTATTAACATGCCCTGATAACAGTTCAGATTTAAATCCAATAGAAAACGTATAGACTGAATTAGGGATAAAAATCGATTGATTTAACTTGGAACTTTATCAGAGTTCGAAACCCTTATTTACATTGTGTGACACAATAAAATAGTTTAAAATTACACGAAAGAGCTTTATAATTCGATACTAATTCTTATAAATTTGTTTAATTAAAACAACAAAAAACAGGCGGAATATTTAAATTTCGGAGAATTTTTTTTAATACAATTGTTTTTAAAATGTGTATTGCGGCCAATTATTTTTCATTGTAGTTCTTGAATAAATATATTTTCATTAATTTACATTAAAAAAAAATCATTTGATTTTATTGAGCATTCTGCAAAAACTATGGAATATGTTTTTCAAAATTGTGACTGTTAATTTATTTTTTCATGTTAATATGAAAATGCATATTCTACAAATAGTGAATAATCTTAGCTATTCGTACTGCACAACTTTATCCGAAAAAAAAAAAATGTTTTGATATTCTAATTCATTTGGAAGGTATTTGAAACATAAAAGCTGAAAATCCAATTTTCTACTGTGCGGCAGTTTTTTTTTTTCTTTTGTCCCAGACCATATAAGGCGATGACAAACAAAATTATCCCAGTGTACTCAATTTCTAGCTGTTTTATAAGAATATTGTTTCGCCGTAGAAATGCGCGCAATAATCGATTGGCCACGAAAACTTATCATTCACATTTTTAGAAAAAAGAGAAATTTTCATCAGTACCAATTCAAAAGATTAAAACCGATTTAAAAGTTTAAGCCATGTAAAATATGCCTGCGTCTTTCGCACGCAGCAATCTTGGCGCGTGTGAAAGATGTGTATGTTTTCTATATAAATCAAACAAATGATTTAAATAGAATGGCTACGTATTCCCATATTCAGGATACTAAGCGTGAAGCTTCGTTGAATTCTTTTCATTTTAACTGATGGTATAAGTATAGCAAAGCATATTTCGAGCAAATCGTCGAATTTCGGCACCCAACCAAAATTGAATAAAAATCTATTCCTATCATGGGTATTCTAAATTTCATGTTTCGTCGAATTCTGCGCACATAAACTGGAGACATAAGCAGCACATTAAATCGAACAAATAATCGATTTGCGGCATCCACTCTTGGGAGATTTTAACCAACAGCTAATTCGCACCAGTTCACATAAGGATAGAACTTCATATGAAATTTCATCTTATTTTACGACGTAGTTCGTCAGTTAGAGCCACCACAAAATTAAAAAAAAAAGAAGAAGAAAGAAAAAAACAAGCATCTTCTAAAATCAATCAAATCGTGTTCAGGACCATCTAAAAAACGTATAACTCCGTCGAAAACCATAAGTTGAAAATTTTCACGAATACAATACTTTCTTGTATAGATAGAAAAAAAAATAATAACGTAAGAATTACACCGTAATGCAAAGTATCATTGCATTAAAAACCTGCGCTAATTTGCCGCACTGTAATTGGCATTTAGTTTATAAAGTGGATAAAGTTCTTAGTCCATTAATAAAACAAGAGATTTTTTTTTCAATTAATTATTCCTTGTTTTTATTGACTTGTAAACAAATGAATGTACACTTGCCAACTTTTCTAGCAATGTTGCCAAGAGCTTAATGTTCAGTTTCGCCTATTTATCACGACGCTATGCCTGAGTGGTTGCGATATCGAAGTTTTCTTTTTCACTATTTAAATTTATTGAATGGTGTAACAATGTTTTAATAACGTTCAAATGTAATTTTGGCGATTGTTTTTTAAGAAGTGCTTGACAAAACGAAATATAGATAGAATCACGGTTAGTTACAGTAATCTAATTTGTTATTATACCTTTTAATTTTATATTATGCGTATTATTGCACGTGGTTAATAGAACAACAACAACAAAATATATATATATTTTTTTTCGAACTATATGAACAAAACTTACTTTTCGCGTCTTTTCGAGAAAAAAAAAATGTTTATGATTTGCTTAGAAAGGGGGGGGGGGAAGCTATTTAGAAGAAAGTTAGTAATTAATGGAAGCTAATTTAAAAATTATGTTACAATAATAAAATATTAAGTCTTTATCAATCAAATTTCCTATGACCAGTAAAACTGAGCAAAAGTACGGTATAACAAATTTTTTCTTTATCGATGTAAGTTTAAAAATTCATCGTTACCGATATTTTCAATTAAATTATTCTTTCTTGAATCATTTTCTTGGAAAGATTAAAAAAAAAGCATTAAAAAAGTGAAAAAAAAACAGAAATATAATTACAATATAGATAAATAATAATAATAATAATAATAATGCTGTGTATATTAAGAGAGAATGCATTTCAAGCAGCAAAATAACAGAGCTTTTTGTAACAGCTGTAGCAATTCTCCGGTTATTTCAATTTTACCAGTGGAAGCAACTAAACCACTATACAACAATCGAGCACCAGTGGTTGAATGTTAAAAAAAAAAAAAAGTTTAATTAGTCTAATGCAAACCTCACCAGCAGAAATTCATCGACAAATTATAAGGTCATCGGCAAGAAAGAACATGAAAAGTCCATCAGACTTCCTAGATTTTGACAGTTTATTAACTAAATTTTATTTGTTTGATGATTTAAAAAAACCTTTCCCTGAACAACACCAGTTTTAATTCTATTTTATTATTTTTTTTTTTCGTTCATGTATTTAAAAAAAATTACTTAAACAAGGGTTCAGGGAACTGAGCCCCTTGAACCACCCGCATGCATAAATGGATAGAAAGACTTACGCATTATGTATGTAACAAAAGTAAATTCAACAAGAACGAAAAATTATGTGTCAAGCATAGACTATGAAAAATTTGCCAACACATTCAGATATTAACAAAAATTCACGGTTTAATAAGATGAAATATGATGTCTAAGTAAACAATTTGGAAAAGGCATAACACATTTGAAAACTCAATTCCAGCAATTGCAATCTATAGTCGAAAAAATATTCGAATTCTTTCGTGAAACTCTATATATAGATTGGTATATATACTGTATAGTATTCTAAAATTTAGTTCATTTAGGAAACGTAGTTGCACAGTTGAAATTTTTCTTTCAATAATTTCCGTCAATAAACATAAGAGTACTTGAGATTTTTGTACAGCCCTGTATATTTGATCTATAGAATTTATACACAAAAACTAATATGCAAACAATTAGTTAAATTTAAAAACGTGCACGATAACTGTAAACGCGTTTCCAGCAATTATTGTTCCTAAACAGTACTGTACGTGGATTCTTTTTGTACGTCCCTGTAATGAAAGATGAATGCTATGCACACTATATTCTGTTAGGGGAACCGTCGGTAGCGTAATGAATTTTCTTATTTTTATAAATAGTTAAATCAGTCTTCAAATTTAATATACATTTTCATCTTTTGATATGTTAAAGAAGTTTGTTCAGCTTACCTGAAATTTTCCTTTTTGCACCAAGTAATATCCACAGTAATCCAAAGTGTTGTAGCGATATTTATCTTATCCATTGATTCACTTATATTGGGGTAATAAGAAATAGTATTAGTAGAAAATAACAATTGTGTGAAATGAGCAGAAGATTCATTTTCCATTGAATATAATATTATAATTCTTGGCTAGATGTACATGTTTAAAATCGCGTTTTGGAGGCTGCGTATAAGTGCTCCAATTTTACATTATATTAAAATATATTTACATCATATATATACAAGAGCGTCTTAACTGCTCGGATACATTTTGGAAACTGACGGGAGATTGTTGTTTGAGTTTTGTGCACACGCGCGGGACAAACAGCTGTAGATTTAAGGAGGGAGATCTGCAGTATTTCTCCAATTAGTTAGTTTCGACAGTCTCTGGTTTTATTCACTGTTTTGCATCTGCGGTTGTCACTTAAAGTACTTATAGTTAATTGGGGTCTGGTTTTTAACATGTTTTTCAATCGTTCACTGCACGTGGAGATTAATTAACTGCATATAAAAGGTTTCTCCGTCACTCCCCCGTAATCTCCTGTGTGGGGAATGGTTGAAGATTCAGTTTCTTACGGTGTTTTTCATACACAGGCTTGGGAGTGGGCTTCGTGAGAGTGTCGGCTATCATTTCTTCACTGGGGCAGTATTGTAGATCGATTTTTCCTTCTTCTTTCATAAGTTTGATGTTATGGAAACGTATGTCGATATGCTTGGATCGCTTAGTATCTTTATCGTTTTCAGTCATTTTTATACAGGACATATTATCCTCAAATATCGTGATGGGTAGTTTTTGTGGAATGTTGAGGTCGCTTAGCAAGTTTGTTATCCAACTTAATTCTTGTGCTGCGTTGCTAGCTGAAACGTATTCAGCTTCGGCTGACGAAAGTGCAATGCAATTTTGCCTTTTTGTAATCCAGTAAATCGGCGATTTTCCTAGCATGAATAGATTTCCTGACGTTGATTTACGTGTTTTCAAGTCACCAGCCCAGTCTGCATCGGCGTATGCTGTTAGGATGGGCTTGCTGTTTGCGCTAAGAGTTAAATTCAAATTTTCTGTAGTTTTGAGGTATGAAATGATTCTTTTTACTGCTGACCAGTCCTTTTGGCGTGGTGTTTCGTTTCTACGACATAATATGTTTACTGCTGCAGATATGTCAGGACGCGTGATTGTTGATATGTAAAATAATGTGCCTGTCGCTTGTCGATATTTCGTGTTATTAGGTAAAAGATTATCGTCGTCTTCAAGTCTGTTGAATCCAGCAATCATGGGTGTGTAATGAGGTTTCATGTCGTTTAAATTCAGTTTTTTCACTAGTTCCTGTATTTTATTGTTTTGATTTAGGTAATATGTATCGTTGATTTTATTAATGTTTATGCCTAGGTAATTATTCACTTCTCCTAAGTTTTTTAGTTCATATTCTTTCTTAAGTTGGTTTATTGTTTCTTCGATATCACTGTCCTTTCCTGCTATCAGGATATCATCTACATAAATGATGATGTATATCGGACTTTCTTGATTTGATTTAAAGATTAATCTTGATTTGATTTTGATTTTTTTGAGCGTCTCTGTAAACGAACTGTAAATACTACACACTTCAATTTCATGCCATAGTTAACTTAAATAACATATATCAGTTGCATGACAATCTCAGTATATGAACACGAGTTAGAGTACGGACAGACGATAGACAGACAGACAAACCAAATTTATACACACTATTCAACTAAATTGGAAAGTGTTAAAGATGGAATTTTTTTTTCTCAATTTAATTTTTTTTCTCTGTTACACTGGATGGGCTTTCGTCTATATTACTAATATAAAACCTGTGAAAACGGAATAACAAAGAAACTGATAAATTCCGTATTATACATGTTTTCGTCTTATCAGGTATAATTACATGGTATTGCCGTTGGGACAGAAACTTTTTTTCCCGTTTAAGATAAGATTTCGTTAGTCAGATTTTTTTTTTTTCACAGATTTTAATGTAATTACATCGTCGAGTTGTACACATATATTGTTAAAAAGTTTTGTTTTTGGTGCTAAATATCGAGACAAAGGAATTAAATCGTCAGATGAGCCTCGTAAAGAGATATCGTGGAAAGTAAAATGATATCGAAGTTTAGCAAATATTACATTTTTATTAACATCACAATTTTATTTAACTATTTGCACATAAATGTTAAAAGTTATTTTACCTAAATTCTTAAAGTATATACAGTGTTGAAATCTGCAACTGATCGAGATCGTTAAAACTTTTGGATTCGCATTTAGTTTAGGTATGTTTGTAATAAAAAATCCATTATGCAATCATAATTATAAGATAAATCTAGATTTTGCAATACAGAAAGAAAATTAACAATTTGTACTTTTACTTTAAACATATTTATTCCACTTTCATCTTGTAAAAGTGATAAAGCATTGTTTATTTTGCAATCAAATTTCAGTGTTTTTGCTATTGTGTGTCAGTCACAGGGCCTAATTATCAACAAGTGTGTAAGTATGATCGAAGATAGCACAAAGGGTTTCGTTTAATATTCCTTTCAAAACACGTTATCCTTTCTTTAATAAATCCAAATAAATTTCACCCCCCCCCTCAAAAAAATAAAAATAAATAAATAAAAATGTTTTTTATAAAGTAAAAATTTACCGGTCTATTTTTTCGTTTTTCGAGTATCTGAACAAGCCCGATAGCGAGAGAGGTCCGCTATTATACTTTGTCATAATAATATCTGTCATGTGGACTAAATGCGATATTTAAAAAAATGAATTTCAAAATTAAACATGTTGTATAGAGAACTTCAAAATGTTAAAAGATGCCAATATTTCCATAATCGGGTTTTTATTAGTATTCAATACGTTCCTCAAACTCGAGGCTGGCCTCAAACTCATATGACGTTATAATCACTTGCTGACGTCATATCTACTTGCTTTCTCTATTACTCATATTGATATTCTCATTGTATTATTCTCAAACATTTGAAAAAGTCCGTTAAACTTCCAATATAACGTCAGTTTAATTTTCTTTTTAATTCTCTAATGACGTCATATTAACCTGCTTTTCTGTACTTACACATACTCATACTCCTTGTATTATTGAAAAATGTTTGAAAATTTCCGTTTTATTACCAATATGACGTCATATTAATCTTTTTTTTAATTGGTGAAACTTTTTATTTCATTTTCCTTTTTCAAGAGGAAATCTTTCAATAGAAAATTATTTTTTGTAGAAAGTTTTTAACTGTTGGCAACTGCTATAACGAAAAATGTTTTAATTTAATAGGAAAAGGTTGTTAGATTTTTGTTCTTTTCTCACTATATATATATTAAAATAATACGATTTTTTCATAATTTTATTATTTTGATCTTCATAGTAGGTATTCAGCTGTAAGTACACAAAATTTCAAGTCTGCAACTTATACAGTTTCTGAGAACCAGCTTTGTGACAGACAGACAGAGAAGCGAGATGAATAGGGTTTCGTGAGATGAACGAAACCCTAAAAATGCACTTCTCCTCTCAAATCAAGGGGGGGGGGGGCGCCCGAAATGACGAAAAAATGGTTCTTTTTAACACTTTTCAACATATTTAAAACGTGTTTATAAATTCGGTTTGTCTGGTCGTCTGTTTGATCGTGTTCTAACTCGAGTAACTATAGTATTTTTTCTGTTCTAGCAATTACAGTTAATAATACAGTAAAGCCTTTGAAAACGAAACAGATATACAACTGAATCTTGCTTCAGATGAAAAATTTCTTGTTCTGTACGAAAGGAATACCATGCAGTTATACCTATTGAGATAGAAACCTGTTTAAAACAGAATCTTCGCCAGCTGAGACCGCTTGATCGAAAGATGAATAAAAGGCTCGATTAACTCATAGGATACTGGTTCTGTACTAAACTTTATGTACAGGACATATTATAATTAAAATTCAACCTATTCAGACGTCTCTAGCGATAGTACCAGGGCTCCAAACGAAACAAAATTTCACTAGTATCTGCAGTTAAATTGAAAATTACAAGTTAATCCTTAACTGCTGTTAGCGGTTTCACAGATCCCGATGCTTTTTTTTTAATTTTTACAGTTTAACTTGTAATTTTCAGTTTAACTATAGATACTAGTGAAATTTTGTTTCGTTTGGAGCCCTGTTACTATCGCTTAGAGACGTCTGAATAGGTTGAATTTTAATTATAATATGTCCTGTACATAAAGTTTAGTACAGAACCAGTATCCTATGAGTTAATCGAGCTTTTTATTCATCTTTCGATCAAGCGGTCTCAGAGACTGCTCACAGTTAGCTATGCAACGATTTCTGTCACAGCAGTTAAGGGTTAAACTGGGAAGGTGGAAAAAACAGCGGTCTGTGAGACCACCAACAGCAGGTGAAAGTTAATTGGCAAAATATTTCTAAAATATATACTTTATTTAACACGAAAAATATAAAATTAAGCAGATGTTAAAGAAATATTTTGACAATTAAACAGCAAAGAAGAAAATACAGAATAAAGAAGTTTGAAAATAATAATTTTCTGTCTACACAAAAAATAAAACCCAATTTGGGTTGAAAGATTCTTAGGTATGTGCCCAAATTGGGCCATGCCTGTTTTGGTTACCACTGTGTATCCATTTTGGGCTCTGTTAACCCCTTTAAAAAATAAAAAAATAAATGGGTATTTAACAGTGCCCAAAATGGATACACAGTGGTAACCAAAACAGGCATGGCCCAATTTGGGCACATACCTAAGAATCGACCCAAAGTAGGTTTTATTTTTTTTCTGTGTAGAAATTTGAAATATATGGATGCATTCCATGACATAGGTTTAACTTTAGAGAAGAGAATTTGAGATGTGACTGATGAGGAGATCAAGTATGTTTGATAACTCACTATTATTGTTACATTTGTGGACATATGAGAACCCAATATTGAGTTTTGATGTTAAGACATTAAAAATTATTTTATTGTTTACGCGCTGAATATAAGGTAAGGTGTACATTTTGCAATTTAGGAGGATTTCACACGCTATATCTTTCCCAGCATTCAGAGGAAAGATCTGTAAAGAGATCTGTGTAATTTAACCCTATAATGACACACATATATTTTTGGAAAAAATTTGACACACTGGGGGGGGGGGGGGTGTCTACAAAACCACAAAAGGTTTTTTAGCTAAAAACAATATTTTTTAAATGATAAACACATAACCATGTTGGTTTATATAGACTAAACAATAGGAAAAACAAAAACAGGCAAACAAAGTACATTTGACAAAAAAAAAAAAAAAAAAAAATGTGTATTAGCCCTTGAATGACATACATATATTTTTCGAACAAATCTGACACACTGGGGTCTACAAAACTCAAAAGGTTTTTTGGATTTTTTTTTTTTTTTTTTTTAATGATAAGCACATAATTGTGTTAGTTTTATACAGACTAAACAATAGGAAAATACGAAGTTAAACTGCCTTAATTAGTAAGTTCTTGCGTCTCTCCAATACTCCTCATCGAGTTATCCGATAATTCACAGCGATTCCAAATGGCATCGAAGTTGGTGTCGAATAGCTGTCAATCCATTGGGACAATAAGGGTGTTTTTATACTCAAAGTGTGAGTGGCCGTCAGAAATTGTGGGGTTTGTGACACCCCAGTGTGTCATTCCAGGAACTGACAAAGTAAAAATTCGTGGGGTTTGTGAGAAACCAGTGTGTCATTCTTATAAGGGTTTAAAAATGTCTGTAATTCGCAGTTTACTTCGGGATTTTAACAATAAAAATTGTAAATAACCGTTAAAATAAATATAATGATGATCTTATTAACCTTTAACTGCTGTCAGGCTCTTAACTGCGGAAAACTTAATAATTTAAATGTGCTATTCTGCTAAATACTACAGAATACAAAAATCTTTTAAATTAGTCATTAAAATCAGGTTTTAATCAGGGCTATCAGATTTGTTGCACTGGATAGATACAAATTTTTTTTCATCGGTCTCGGTTTTTTGGAGAAAATGAATTTTTATCAAATGAAACCGTATTTAACAGTTTTAAGTGTTAGCAACAATGCAATGGCTTTACATTTGTTGCCCTGCAAATATAAAATGGATTTGATTGCACTAAGAAAGTATTTATTTTTCATGCAGGGCATTGCAAATTCTTCAAAAACAGAAATATTGCATTATTTTTTTTTATTTTTCAAAAGTAAAAATAATTTGAAAGGTAAATTTTAATATTGCAAAATTCTCCCTCTTAGTATATAAGTATTCCCTCATTAAAATATCCTCATGGCTCCATGACATAAAATAAAGGGTCAAATTTAGAAGAAAATTTTAAGAAAAAGAGAAAATTCACCGAAATGTTGAAAGATGCCCTAAAACTTTCTCATGGATATTGTTCTACAGAACGCATGGAGTTTTTTTCCTTCCAAAACAATGTAATTTATTTCTCTCACCCCCCCCCCCCCCCCCCCCCCCCAAAAAAAAAAAAAAAAAAAAAAAAAAAAAATCCGCAAGAAATTCTGCGACTGTATCGTCACTATTCTGCTACAGTGCGTCTCCCATCACAATATATTACTTCCTAAATAACTAAACAGATTTTTAATAGCAATTACTTATTTTTTTTTTTTAAGTTGTAAGTATGAAATGAAACAAAATATAAAGCATAAAGAAGTATATCTGCAAACACAAAATGTAATTTTTCAAGTGATAGAAATTTTTTTTCAAATTATTGTTTAAAAATAAAATAATTGTAAACTATTTAAGTAGATTGAGCAACATACTTTTACATAGAAAAAAGGGTCAATTAAGTTGAATGTTGGGAATAGATCAATCATTATTGCTTGTTTCATTCGTTTTGATAACTAAACGAAAAAAATATGCTATAAAGATAATTGAAATAAGAGGTCAAAAGTAAAAATTAACTTTATGTTTTCTAACATAGATAAACGCCTTAAAACTCATTTTTGTGTTTTGAGCACATTACAACATTTCTGTTAATTTTTTTATTGGGTAAAAATTTTGAATATTTATTCGAATTGCCGAATTTTG
This sequence comes from Maratus michaelseni, assembly GCA_963931845.1. Taxonomy (NCBI): domain Eukaryota; kingdom Metazoa; phylum Arthropoda; class Arachnida; order Araneae; family Salticidae; genus Maratus; species Maratus michaelseni. Next base: position 179,286,932 of record OZ007587.1, on the reverse strand, counting down.
CTGCTTTCATGCGGTTAAAATTCAAATAAAAGTACTTTCTGGTGGATGTATGTAAACATGTGAAAACACTTCATATAATACGATATAATCTATCTATATATTACGCTATCGTACGTGGCACAGAAAACGTGATTATTTATTATTTGCCGTTGGCAACGAGAGGTTTGTTTTTACTAATTTGTGAATATTAAGGAAAGTATTTGAGGTATCGATTTAAAAATATGTAGAAAATTGCATAACAGGTTAGTAAATGAAAAAGCAGACAAGTTATTTTTTTAATTAAAAAAAATTATTTTGTATTTTAAATTTTGTTGTGTAAAATATAGTTTTCTTGATACTTGATACTATAGTTTGTTTTTTGTGAGTGCATAAAGCAAATTGTATCTGTTTTCAATTAGTTGATCTTCAATTTTGTTACTTAAGTGAAAAAAGAAAAATACATTTAGACTATTATATTATTAGATATTGTATAATTTAGAATATTGTATTCGTATATATTTTATTAAGTTTTCATGCCAAGGGCAATATGTTTTAGTTTCTAATTTATACCAAGTCTGAAAATATTTATAATTATCGCAATAAGTTGACTATTTTTTAAATATCGGATTATAAAAAAATATCGGATATATATCAAAATATCGGATATTTTTAATATTTTCAAAATACGAACTCTGGTTTTTAATAAAAAGACAGATTTTCTAGATACCTTGCTTTAACAGCTTTAAGAATGGCCGAGTTTAGAGCACTTTTATCACTTTTCGCATTTGGAGTAATAGAACCATATACTGTTTACAAATCTTCAGGTAATCGGTTGTAGCGTGTAGCTCGGATGAAAATGAATTATTTTTGACCTTGGATATAAAAGTTCTGAGTTGATTTCTGATTCATTTAAAATAAACAATAATGATAATTTGCTTTCTTGCTGGAAAATGCTTTTCGCGTACTCTAGAAAACTTCATTTATTGACTTGTGTTACTTTATGAATAAGAGCGTGCGATATACTGATATCCGATGACACGAAACATTTTAAAATTCTGGTTAACTGGTTTGTATATTTGGTTTTAACCCCTACCGTGACACCAACATAAGTTGGTCTGGCATTTTATTGACATTTTTTGCTCTTCGAAAATTTGTTTCAAATTATGTATCAATCTGATTGTGTTATAATAAATCTACAGTGTTTCAATTTTCTGATGCGATTAACATAAAATATATAACAATGCATTATATATTATGTAATATTACACAAGTTACTTTGTTTCTGTAATACAGATTTTGGTGATTTCGCCGTATAGCAGTCTATCGCCATGGTAACGAAGAGGGTTGACCTCATATAACCGACCAAATTTGAGTATATAATCTATTACAGATTAGTTCTTGTGTAACATGTCTATTTAAATGACGCGGAAGGAAAATTTTATTTATTTTCCTCCTAGAAAATCTTGTGACATGAACTTCTATCGAGTTGCTGTATATTATACAAAAAATAGTTAAAAACAAGCTGCATGGCAACCCGATATGTTGTATTTGCACTGCGTGAGATCTTTCGATTTTTTTGGGTGGGATGGGAATCTAATTATTCTCATTTGGAAAATATTTATTATAATAATTTTATTACATTTATCATAATAAGTAAGAAATCATATTTCCAATATAGGTTAAATGACAATTACGGAAATCACATTACATAAATTTGATCCAATTATACTAACGCGTTGCAGTTTTCTCAATAAAAATGCACGATTTCAATGACGTCATTTCCGATTGCAAAGTCAGCATATATATATATATATATATATATATATATATATATATATATATATATATATATATATAATATACAGGTTGATTATAATTAAAGTCCCACTTTCAAAATTCTATAAAAAAGGAACCACTGGTCAGAATGACTTCAAATTTGAACTGAATATACTGGAAGAAGGGGAAACGGTAGGGCATAAGAAAGAAAAAGTTCCAAAGTGTATCAATAGATGGCGCTGTAAGCGGCATAACGAAAGTGGATTCGGCTACAAGTGACACATTTAATCCAAATACGATAGCTTTGGCATGAGTTGCACAGTAAACCAACGTACTGTTCAATGTGCATGAGTGTTTCGGTTGTTTGACGGAAAAAAATGACTTCCAAATCACGCAACAGTTGTAGTACTGTTAGAGGAAAGCCCATCCACCATGGCAAGGTCCTACCATATTGGATGTGAAAAATCGGTTTTTAATTGTCCTTGGGCCAAAAACCTCATAAAAAGCACATAATGCTTCGGTTTTTAATTGCGCATGAGTGGTTTTTTGATTTGCATAGTACGCCGCTTACAGCGCCATCTATTGATACACTATGGAACTTTTTTCTTCTGCCATACCGTTTCCCCCCTTCTTCCAGTATATTCAGGTCAAATTTTAAGTCATTCCGACCAGTGGTTCTTTTTTTACAACATTTTGAAAGTGGGACTTTAATTATAATCACCCTGTATATTAACTTGTTTTATTTTTTTACTCTTTTATTTAATTTAATGTGATTTATGTTTGTAAAGATAATATTTTGTAATCTATTTTTCACCCACTTCCTGATATGCTAGAGCTATAAAAAATATGTACACAGGTGTGTTTCCGATGACAGTACAACATTTTAATATGTTTAAACTTAATTATAAATAAATAACTTAAATTTGACACATTTTTCTGTTAGCCCGCTACAAGCGATAAATCGCCAAATATTCTTTATAGTTCGATTACATGCGAATTACAAAAACAATGGAGTTAATTGAGCACCAAACAACGCTCGCCAGAATGTGCCAACTGGTTGTGAAACTGCAACAGTGAAGAAATATTTAAACACTAAAATCAAATGGCTTGGTAAAATCAGTAGGTTCATTAAAAAATTAAGGTTCTCATTTTTGGCGAAATGGAGACTTAAAATGCGAAAAATTCAAAAATATCTGTACGAATTCCGAATAAACTTTATTGAAAAGAGTTGGGGGGGGGGGATGCTATATTGTATTATAAGATTGAATTCGAATTGCTTTTATGAGTGGATCAAAATCGTCGGCGAACTTCTCAAATCGGGGAAATATGCAAATCGTTGTTCCGTCCAATATAAAATATCAAAAAATCCAAAATCTGAGCTTTAGGTGCATTCGGATTTGTCTTCGTCTATCTGGAAACAAATTGGCAGACCTCTATGTGCCTCTAACAGATACATACATACAGAGACAGACAAAAATTTTCTTATATAGATAAACAGTAACTTTAATGAGTGGTAGGTTGCGCTTTTTAATTAATAATTGCATTTTTTTAAAACTGAATAAATTATGATATTTTTTTAGAGACATTTTCCTTTTATTGGCTTATATCCAGTGTTTTTTAATTTAATATTTAACCTACAAATTATACAGTTTGCCACATAAAACGAACTTTCTATTTTCGAATTTTTACGCTTTTGATAATTTTATATTTTGTTGGACTTTAATTTGGCTGAACGTGTAGCTTTTATGTAATCAATTTCTTTCGTCTTGCTTTTCGTCATTCAGCTATACTTAGCAAATAGGGAAAGGAAGAAGGAAGAAATAACAGTTATTAAATCGACAGAAAAATGAATATAACTGGTCTATGGCTGCGAGAAGAAATATGTAAATCACTGTGATCTCGATCTTTGTCGGTAATAGGATTTCTTTTACGAAATGTTAAAGGAGTAATCTCATAATTGCCTACATTGTGAACGGCTTTGTTGGCATTATACTAATTCTCATTGAAGAAAATTTAGTATTTGAATAAATTTAAATACGCAATTTTTCGGTGAAATAGTGCAATTAAAATTTGAAATAATTGTAATAATAACAATAAAAATAGTTGTAGCGGTTGCAATGTCAAAAGTTATATGCATTAAAATTAATCATTAGAGGTCAGTATTACAATAATTATTAGGATATACTAAATCACAAAATAATAATATTTAGATTATTATCATTATTTATAAACAAAAATTTTATGTCTGTTAATTTAAGATAACTACAAAAAATTAGTTATGTTAGAATTTATTTCTTCCATAAGTAAGATGTTAGGTCTAGTCTGTCTGGTCCATCGATATTTCTTGTTTTTTGTATGTAATTAAATATTTTCGACTTCAAAGGATAAAATACAATTCCGAAACGCCTTGGTTAGTGATAAGAGTAACTGTCGGCAATAATTCATAATTCAAATGCCAGTTAATTTTTGGACTGAAAATCTAAACTGAAATGTTGCGGGAAATTCATTTTGCATGCACGAATTGCATGTTGGTGTTATATAAGAAAAAGAGAATTATTATACTTTTTTTTTTTGTTTATTCTTATGTTTTTTCCCCCATTGTTGAAACATAGCTGTGCTTTTCGTCATATAAAGCGTAACTATAATGTACATAAAAAAATAAAAACAAAAGAAAAACTTATATCTTTCGTTGAAATATTTTGACCATAAGCGTAGAGGTTTGAACATTATTGGTGGTGCTCAACTCTAAGTAATAACTCTTTTACAAATAAATGAGTATATATATGTCACTGTGTGTATGCAATAGAGACCGATTACCAATTTAATTTCCCATTTTACTTAAATTGAACAGAATTGCATATAATTGAATAAATCACAATTGAATATGCTGTATAAATTTAAAACTTTAAGACAATGTAAAAATCCAAATGTACAGCCCGGTTTATAAAAAATATTGCACTCGCTGTTATTCACAAATCTCTCTCTCTCTCTCTCACACACACATACACACTAATAATAATAAACTCCAATAAAAAACACATGCAGAATCTCAATATCACAAACGCCATAAACCACTTAAATACAAAACAAGAAAACAGAACAAACTACTTTAACACTGAACCAGAAAGCACAACTAACAACTAACTACTTAAACTCAAAACAATAGATATCAACAAATTACAACAAAAATGAAAAAAAAAACCCAATAAACAACAGAGAAAGAATAAAACAACCTGTGTCAGGTGGCATGGCTTGAGAAAAAATATCAAAATGAAAGGTGATTTTGAATTACGTGTTCTTTCAGAATATAGATTATTAACCCTATTTTAATATTTTATATGATGTTTCAGCTACAAGAGTTCAAACGTTTAGCCATTTTATTAGGTAGCTTTCAATACAAAAAAGTATAAAGCTACCTATTGCAGCCGTTCAGAGGAAAGCAGTTCCGGAAAATTTCGATATATTTTCACCGATCATGACCCCAGAACCCAAAACCACCCACCGTTCAAATGTTGATTTATATATATATATATATATATATATATATATATATATATATATATATATCCATATATATATCTGACCTATGTGATACGATAACACTCGTATTTATAAATAAATTTTGATGAAACTAACTGTGTGTATTAAGCTCACCAATGTCTCGACCGAGTTCGTTGGCCAGCTTGGTCCGCCATTTTGTTTCAAGATGGCGGCCATTTAAAACTAAAATAAATATACAAAAAAGTTAAACATTAAAATTTATTTTTTAATTACGTGTTAGGCCTTGATACAAGGATTCCAGAGCATTTTTTGGTTTACCTCTATCTTAAAAAATGGGTGAGATAGAGCAGTTTGAAATTCTAGGGTGGCTGACATTTTGAAACAAAACAGCACATTAACGCGATTACTCGCAAATTATTTTCTTTCATTGTTGTAATAATTTTCCCAATCATACGCATAAAACTATATTCATATCCGTTAGCGCCAAATTATCGCCAAAATTGGCGACAATTGGCGAAATATCGCAAAATTTGGCGACCAAAATAAGTTTTCATAAATGAAGCCAATTTGGCTATTGCTCAATAATTTGGCGAATTTCTTATTCAAATTCAGTATTAACGAATCTTTTGTAAACGTTTCTTTGCATTTTAACTTGCTGTTTTCGTGTAACGTTAGCTAAAATTTTAAAACGAAGATATAGGAAAGCTACCTTTTCCTCCCGGTAAAGGCCGGAAGGACTTTTTTAACTAAAAGAGAAAAAAGAAATAGAACCCAAAGGAAAAAACAATTCCTACATCGTTTATCTTTATGACAAGAAAAAATAAATAAATAAAAGGGCTCTATATATATATTTGCCGAAGAAAGACACATTAAAATATTCGTAAAATATTAAAAATTCAACAACCTCTTTTTTTTTTTAATTAAGTGGATTAGAGAGAAAAAAATAGTTAATTAATATGTTTTGTCAATTATGAATCATAACAGTTTAATCTAAAATGTTAAAATGTCACATATGATGTAATTGTGCTTACTTAATTCATGAGTAAAATTTATTATAAAATTAAATATTTACTCTCGTAGTTTTTTGGTAAATTAGGCTTCTTAAATTTGAAGCTTGTTTATCTGCTTCATTTACTTTTATGAGAGGAAAAAAAAAAAAAGATTATTATACTGACACATGTAATGAATAGTTTTCATAAAGCTTTTTTTGTTATGAATTTTTTTGTGGTCTTGTTAAAATAATTTATTTCTTAAAAAAAATGTTTCATTCCTAAAAATTTCTTTTTAGACAAAATGGGTTGTTAATTTAAAAACTGAATCTTATTATTTGCTACCTTAAAAAGTGCAGTCAGAATTAAAAATAGGACTAATCCTGAGAATTTTCTAGAGCAGAACACAATAAGAAGCGTAAGCGAGAATATACAATAATTTGTCTAGCGCCAAAGTATGTATTGTTAACCGGAATTGGGGACTAATTTGTTAAGAGTAATAAAATAACAGATTCATAAACACTTTCCAACATAGTTGAAAAGAGTTTATGAATTCAGTTTTTCTGTCTGCCCGTGCTTTAACTCGCGTAAATATCCTCGGATTGTCATGTAATTGATGTATGTTTTGAGGTTTACCATGTCATGATCGGTAATGAATGATGTTACACTATTTCAAACACATTGATATACATCATGGAGGTGCACTAGAAGATGTTTATTATAGAATAGAGTGTGCATAGCATGTATCATTCATTTACAGGGACACACAAAATAATTCGGTCTATAAAAAATTATTGGAGGTACGTTTTCAATTGTGGTATGCATTTTTACATTTAGCTAGTTTCATATTACTTGGTGTTGGTGTGTATAAATTCGATAAAAAATAAAATATAGAGCTGCGCAAAATACAGAGCTAAACAAAAAAATTAGAGTACATTTTCACTTATTGACGGAATTTGCTGAAGGGACTTTTTTGTCTGTTATGCGTTTCATAACTGAACTGCATTTTTGTATACTGTGTATTACAAATCTGTAGATCACTGCAAAAAATAATTGTTGATTTTACAGTATAAAACTGGCACCCGGCTGCCAGTATTATACCGTAAAATTAACAGTATTAAACAGTAAAATAAGCAGTAATACGCTGCCGTGCAAGCAGTAATACGCTGCCGTGCAAGCAGTAATACGCTACCGCGCATGCGCGGCAGCGTATTACTGCTTGCACGGCAGCGTATTACTGCTTATTTTACTGTTTAATACTGTTAATTTTACGGTATAATACTGGCAGCTGGGTGCCAGTTTTATACTGCAAAATCAACAATTATTTTTTGCAGTGTAGATCATGTACATGGCTGCACAAAATAATTCGGATATTTTTCAGACTATAAATGGTAATCGCTCAAATTGGGTTTTCAAATGTCTTATGCATTGTCCAATTTCAGCTTACTGTTTGAACCCTGCAGAATTACTAGTTGTGTTATGATTAAGTATTCTTTTCACAGATTTTATAATTACTTTCTTTTATACTTTTTATTATTATTATTAAGAAATGTTGTAACCTCAACCAGTATTGTAAAAACTAACTTTGTACTAATTTTACTTTAATCTCTAATGCAATATTCAACATCTGTATTCTAAAATATGAATTTTCAATAAACATTTCCCCTCGTGGGAAATGGTGATTTCATTTCATTTTGTTTACTTAGAGATGATCTTTCACCTTACTGAACGTTGAATTTTTCTTATAATTGAATTTTGAATGTGTTGGAAAGTAATTCATAATCTACACGCTTGACGCATGATTTTCCATTCTTGTTTTGTTGCAATATTCGAGGACATATTGTATGGGAATTATAACGACATAATATTTGATGATAAGAAGTGAATCGTCCATTCAGACATAACAATCCAAGTTCCTTCCTGTTCTCTGCACAGTCGCATACCGTAGCGTTAAATTGTGAATGTGACTCTGACTTTGACGAGTCAGCGATACGTGAGAGAAAAACTATTTTAGTTAAAATTATTATTTTCGACAGAGAATGTTCAAGAATCTAATTCGGTCTAAAAAAATTTCGCAATACGAACCTTTTATTTTTTATTTTTTAACAAGTGAAGAAGAAAAAAGACAGATCGAAATCATAAAGGAAATAGGTAGATAAATATTGATTTTTGCCAGGATTGATATAAACTTCTGAAGGAAACATTCTATGTAAGAATAATGTAATGCACCATATGCAATATCCCTGCCTAAGTTTGTGTGGAAAATTACATTGATTTGATTCTATAGTTCATAAAATATACACTTACATCTACATGTCATTATCTAAATAGTATTTAGCACAAGAATCTCAAATTACATAAATTCTGTGTACATAATTATCAATTAAACGTTAATTTGATTTAAAATGAAATGAAAAATATTAATTGACATTAATTAGAAAATAAACTGTTATAAATATATAAATTAAAATTTATATTTATCAAATTCGTTATTTTTAACTTAAAATCTTCAAAATCACACGCCCCCTTTTATGTGAATATATATATGGGGGGGGGGGAGTCCCCCAGAAGTCTTTCTCCCCAAGGCCAAGTTAGCTCTCTGGGCTCCTGGCTACTTCCAGAACTTCTCTGCTAATGTCACATTTTTCACAGAATAAGCTGAAAATATCTCTAAAATATTCTGTTTTTAAGTTATGAATGAAAGTGTGGGTGTCGACAGCTGACAGTACCCGCTGTGTCACTGACTGTGTGCACTATCATATCAGCACTTCTCGTGTTGTCGTTAGATTACTAGGCTTCATACAAAACAACGTAAGGGTGTTGAACATTTTGTTAAACTATCTTCCTCATTGTTAAAAATCATCAACGAAAATTAGGGTTTAGCTTGGTGTGATACAACCTGTATTTTCTGATTGAACAAGTTGATTGTACCCTACACAGAATTTTTTTTTTTTTTTTTTTTTTTGAAAATGGGTATTTAACATGGATACATAGTGGATAACAAAATGGATTACAAAATGGATACATAGTGGTAACCAAAACAGGCATATCCCAATTTGGGCACATACCTAAGAATCTTTCGACCCGAATTGGGTTTTATTTTTTTCTGTGTGTAGATTCTTGACAATCAAATATTATTCTTACCGCTGCGTGGTATTACACCTCTTTCTTTATTACAAGGTTTTAGGGATACCCTGTATAGCACAAATAAAGACATTTGAAACTAAGAAGTGAATCGTCCATTCAGACTTAACAATCCTAATTTTACTCTTGTTCTCTGCACATTCACACAATGTCACGTTAAATTACATTAAAAGTGAATGTGACACTGACTCTGATTAGTCAGCGATACGTGAGTGGGAAAAAATAAATGGTTCATTATTTTTCAGAAAATCGATCACTTTCGAAACTTTTTTGGTCGAACAATGGTTTCAAAACGCAAGTTCTCTAATGTAACACAAATCTTCCTATCGCAGTTTTCGAGTTAATGGGTTTCGCAGATTGAGTTGCTAATGGACGCAATTGTGATGTAAAATGATGATACGCTTATCTTGAAGCCGATTTATGTGTATGATTGAGTGGTAACAGAATGATAACGTCCTCTTCAAAAATATTAATGTAAATGTAATGTAAATTAATATTTCTTGCTAACAGCTGCCAAGCATTAAAGCAACTTAGTGGAATGATGAGACAGTAAATAGGATAAAATTTTAGTTGCTGTGAGTAGAGACAGCAACAATACATTTATAGAGTAAAAGAAATAATAATAATAAATAATTATTATTTTCACCATTAGAATATCAATATGTTGTTAATTGTAATTATCGATACTTAGAATATGAATATGATGTATAAACACTTCTTCAGATATATTATTTCTTTTATTTTCAGACAGATAGACATTTCAGACTCTTTCGTCGTACATTTAAAAGCAAATAAAATAATGTCTTTTGAACTTTCTAAAGTTTTTAAGTGCGGCTGATGTCGCATAATGTGGTAAATTCAGACTGGCTATTCTATTTTCTGATTTACTCATTCATTTTAATGAAATTAGTAATTTTAAAAAATTAAACACAATATTTGCTTTACAGCATTATTTTAATAATAAATAAAACGCACTGCAAGTATATTGTATAATGTAAGATCGCGAGTAAGATCGTATTTTAGAAAGATTTTATATTACAAAGTAAGAGTATTCGAAGTATTTTTGAAGTTGAGCATACAAAAGTGTTTTCATTTAAGCTTAAATATAATATTGCTTGTTTTTATTATATTTTTAGCAATTTTATTTGAGACTCTAAATTATATTTTTGTTGTATTGTTTCATCGATTTATAGATAGATCGAAAAAAAAAAATTTTTTTCGCTACATTCTACACTGATGTCCAAAAATTAAGGGGCAGTGACCGGTCACTTTCGATTTCAGACGTTTTGTCAAATATCTACTAAATTCGTGACGAAATGCCCTTGAACTTTGAGTATGTAAATAACATGTTTGACTTCATATTTTTCAGTGAAGATTTAGTTCCGAGGACAATTTAGTGGGTTAATAATAAATTTAATAATAAAATAATATTTGCGACCATCCAAGTAACAGAAAAAAAAGCCTCTGAGCCGTTTTTAAGATAAAAATAGCTTGACCCATAATGACCCCTGAAAAAAATGACCCACTAATCGAATTTTCTCGAACACGCGACCTAGCCCAACAGTCTTCCCGTGCCCGAAAACCATAGGATGCAATATTTACTGTAAATAGTCTGAGCCATTTTTTAGATAAAATTAGCTTGACCCACAGTGACCCACAAATGACCCACTAATCGAAAGTTCTCGAACATGTGATCCAGCCCAATAGTCTTCTCGTACCCGAAAATGGTAAGGTACAAAATTTAGTCAAAACCGTTTGAACCGTTTTTTAGATAGAATTAGCTTGACTCTGACTCAAAATGACCCACTAATCAAATTTTCTCAAACACGTGACCTAGCCCAATGGTTTTCTGGTGCCCCAAAACGGTAGGATACAAAATTTCGTCAAAATCGCACCACATAAATAATCGACAGTAGATAAACCGATAATTACAATACAATATATAAATATATCCAAATATATATATAACGTTTGACTTTAATGACTTATTTAATAATATTGATATCAAGGATATGTTCAGGATTGTCAGTTTATTATACAAAGAATACAAGGATTCCATAAAATTAAAAAATAACATTTCTTTAAATTACTTTAAAACTTTAACTAGATTTATTCTACATCATAATTATATTGTTTTTAATGAGACTATATATACTCAATGCTGTGGATTACCACACGGTGGCATTGTTTCTTCAATTCTTGCAGAATTATATTTATATTATTATGAACGTAATTCACATATTGCTAATTGTAAAATGTACCGTTATATAGATGATATAATTGTCTTCTATTTTAATAATAATTCAAATTATTTACTACCAATAAAATATCATAAAAATTTAAATTATAGTTTCAACCTTATGGTAAATAATGAAATTAATTTTCTTGATCTTAAAATAATTCTTAAAGATAATAAAATTTTGTTTGACATTTATGACAAAAGAAATGATTTCACATTTAAAGTTAATTTATTTACTAATTATAAGTCTTGTATACATAAATCAGTATTTGTAAATATTTTACTAAATTTTGCACATAGAATAAACAATCTTTGTTCTAATAATTTTAAAACTCAAAATTTAAAACTTATTCTTCAACATGCAGTAGAATATGGCTATCCCTTTTATTTAGTTAAGTCAATTTTACGAATATAAATTTTGCTTTCATTGGGGTTTATATGTTTGCACATTCTATCTGTTAAATCACTTACATTTTGATTACTGATATATTTGGCTAAAGACTGAATTCCTTTATGTGAGAGCTGAGTGGGAATATTTTGGTTAAATATCTTTTATTATTTAAAAAATTTAAATAGTAAATTCTAATTTTTTTTTCCTTTTCTAGGGAGAGAACTTTAAATATAATATTGTTCCAATAAGTGCGTTGCCATATTGGAGATTTACTGGTTTTTTTTTTTTTTTTTTTTTTTTTCCTTGCCAGGTAGAGAACTTTTAACAATATAGTTAAATGCGTTTTTATTTTTTAATTTTTAATTTTTAATTTTTTTTTTTTTTTGCAAGATATTAGATCCAATACGTGAGGTTAACATATTGGAAATGATTGGTTATTTTTAGCTATCAGTGTGTGAAATCTAATTTTATTTTTCAGAGTAAATAATATTTAGCAAGTTGTTAGTTCCATTAAGTGCGTATAGCCATTTTGGTATTTCTTTTAAACTTGCATAGTTATTTATAAAATGAAAATCTAATTTTATTTTTCAGGGTTAATAATATTTTGCAAGATGTTAGTTCCAATAAGTGTGTGTAGTCATATTGGTAAATCTTTTAAGCTTGCATATAATTATTTATAAAATGAAAATTAAATTTGACTTCTACAATAATATTTGAGATTTTATGGGTTTATTTATGTTTTGCTAAAATGATATTACACAATAAATATAAATTATTTAAATGTTGACATATGTAAAAATAAATAGATAAAATAATTTTATACTGGAAAATTTACTTAATCTAAATAATTAATAGTTATTTAGATATTGTTTTAATCTTTAACTAGATGGCAGCACCATATAATGATTTTAAAAAAACTATTACTATTATTCTTTAGTATTATTTTTTAGTTATTGTTCATTATTATAAAACCAGATGGCAGCACCATATAAATTTTCACAATTTTTTTTTCTCTTTTACCTGAAAACTTGGAATACAAGTGAAATTTTTAAATATTCCAATAATATAATATATATATTAAAATTATTTAAGTTAAAAAATATTTTTAGTAAATGAATTTATAGTTTTTATATTATTTATTTGTATTTTTATATTTTAAATTAGAAATAGTTAAAATCACAATGGTTAAATTAATAACTGCTACTTTTAGAAAATTAACTGTAATTTTAACTTGTACGTTTGAATTCACTTATTCACTTTACCATGTGCTTAGCACAAACCATTTTTGGCTTCGGATTCTGGACAAATTGATGTTGTAATGTAAAGATTTTCTTTGTCTTCCTTTGTATTTATTTGTTTATAAATGGATTTATTTTCTTCCGTTTGATTTGTAGTGTTCTATTTTCAAAGGTATCCTTTTTTTTTTTTCAATTTCTTTCCAATGATTGTTAGGGCTTGGAATTGTCACAAAATTTTGGCTTTAAGCTTGTAACAATTACAGAAAACAATCATTCTTTTCTTATAATGGGGTTTCCCAGCCCTTGAAAAAGTAAATTACATTATAAGCTTACATTTGTGTGTTTTTTTACTTATGTTTCACTTTTTGAATAAATACTTCATTTGTTAGGACTATGTTTTATAATGTGTAATTTGACATAGATATTTGGGGTAATAATTTCATTGCATTTGGTCAGTTACTTCTGTTTCAATGGTTAATTTTTGCAATAAGTTTATATATATATATATATTTGACATAGCTATTTGGGGTAATAATTTCATTGCATTTGGTCAGTTACTTCTGTTTCAATGGTTAATTTTTGCAATAAGTTTATATATATATATATATATATATATATATATATATATATATATACACACACACACAAACAGGTACGTGTTAATTTTTTATATTTAATATCTCTTCCCTCCAATTGTTGTATGATATTTCTGTGATGTTATTTAATGGTTATATATATATATATGTAATAAAACTTTTCTTAATAATATATTATTAACAAAAGTTTTATTATATATATATATACAAAAAAAAAAAAAAACTTTGAAATTAAATATTAACTTACAAATAAAGTGCAACAAATATAATCGTATCTTTATTAAAGATGGCATGTAAAACTTTTTGCATGTAAATGTTATAATAGTGAAAACAAAATATAAAAACATTAACATATATAACTTAACAATAAATCTCAAAATAATTAAAATCATAAGTATTTTTTTAAAAGTTGATGAATCCAATCCTTAAAAGAAATGAAAAATCGTAAACTGGAACAAATGGAGCAAAATTATAATTTATATAATAAACTGAAATAAAATGGAATAAAAACGAATGAGGTGATGAAGGAAAAAGGATAATATTGCCACCTGTTCAATATCTCATCATTAGCTGGCTAGGATATTCACATGTGCCAAAATGCATTATTTCGCGTGAAAGATCGGCTTAAAAATTTAATTTAATTTTTCACTATCCAATATAATGCACAGAATAGAAGTGAATGAGGATATAAGAAAACATTTCAAATCAATATGACTGGGTGTTGAAAATCAAAACGTATGTAAATTAGATGAGAAATAACAAACAAACAAAAAACACAGTAATAATTAAAAGAATGTATTCACGTCCATCCATAATTTAAACTTGCGAGTTTAAATTATGGAAATTTGTATTTCCAACAGTTATTACTACGATTTCAGTTAGAGACAAATCGAACAATCAAGACCTTTTATGACCATGGTTACAGTTAAAATACAAATCGAACAGGGAAGTCGTTTTATTATTTTAAAAACAAAATCATCAATTAAATAGATTATATAAAATTATATCAAGAAAAACTAAATGTTATTTATATATTTAATTTTTAAGATAATTGAACTATTGTAAAAAATATATAATCTTATGTTTAAAAAAAAAGTGTTGGAATGAAGAATCGACTATATTGTGCTGCCACCTATCATCGAACTAATGTATAAGTTAAATTTATCTAATAATTATATTATTAATTAAATAGTTTAAATAAATGTATACCAAGAAAAACTAAATGTTATAATTTATATATCTAATTTTAAAGAATATTGAACTATTGTAAAAAATGGAGGATCTTATGTCAAAAAAAGACCATACTAAGACCATGTTAACATTTTTTTTATTGAAGAATAGACTATATAGTGCTACCATCTATTATCGAGCTAATTATTTTATCTAACAATTATTTGTTTCTTTAATAATAATTTTCTGTTTTTAATAATTTTTAATTTGATCCACATTGAATGTAAATTTAATCTAAATCCAAATTAATTAACCAATTTATTTTAAGTTATTACTAATAGTTATTTTTATTAACTTCCATATTTGATTTATTTTCTTTATAATAAAAAATATCTTGACCATTTAATTTATATTAATTTTATTCCAATTAATTAACAAATATATTTGTATTATAATTAAATTGCATAAACTTTAACTTGTATCTAATTTTAATAATCAATTTTATTAAAAAATAATTTAATTTTAACTAAGTCTTTAATCTTAGTTTTATTACTAATATATAAATCCCGCTTAGTATAAATGATAACTAAAAATAATAATAACTTACTAACGACAAAGATTTTAATGATAAATCAGTAAGTAAATTAAAATGTATAATATAAAATAACATAGCAATGACCAAAGTTTTGTACGGCATTTGAAAATATTTATAATTAAATACATCGCACCAGTTTTAAATAAAGTTATTTAATAAAACTCATTAAACATGACATTTAACAATCTTTACGATTCATTAAAAATGAAATAGTTTTATCTTTTGACTGACTTGAACCCTATTTAGGAATCTTAAACTTTAGAATGTTTACGGTTGAATAGTAAAATATTTGAAAGAATGCAATCAACATGCGAACGTACCAAGAATTCACCTCGAAAATAACACTCGGTACCCACCCATATTTTGACGCAAATGGCATTTTAGACTCGCTTTAATTACGTTGTTTGTGAAGTCCTCCGTATCTTTTTTTCAACCTGACAGTAACCTTCGGTGCTTATGTTACGAATCTAACACAACCTTTATATCAATCTGATGACATTGTTTTTGGTTGAGCACATAGTCGGTTAGAATAATGATAACCAATTACTGGAGAATGTATGACAGTTCGCGGATCTTCCTTGATGGAAAAAAATGAAATGTTATAAGCCTTGCGTTAGATGAATCGGAAAAGAAGAATTGCAAGAAAATACAGCGTTAATCGATCGCTCTAGGTTCATTTTCCATGGAAAGCATTAGCATACATTTGTTTTTACCTTGAGGGGTTGTTTCATGTTCTTGTATTACGGGTCCTTGTGGTGACTTAGCCCCTCCCCCCGAAATAAGGTGATGATGAGTCATAATTTCAGGTTATTTTCAAGGGCATCGACTGACAGTGTCAAGGTCAACGGACCGTCTATTATTTTCAGTAATTAGATTTACAGACGACCAGGCAATTACAATTACATTCGAATTTATTGTCAGTAACTTTTATGAAAAAGAAATATGAGGTTGATGCTCATATCTAACTTCTTCCTTTGCTGATTCTGAGAAAAATATGTTAGAATGATAGTACAATTGTTGTCAATTTTGCCTTATGTAATATGAAACTTTAGTTTCACTTCTAAACTAACCCTTTTTAATATAAATGCTGGACGATTACACCATGAAATATTACAACATTAAAGAAGTGAATATAAAACATCACATATTTTTACTGAATGGTATATACAAACTTAAAATTTTATACATACATTAATATTAAAAATATCGACGTTTCGACCACCATCTATTGTCATCTTCAGGAAAATTTTCTTATATTGCTTTTTTTTTTTTTTTTTTTTTTTTTTTTTGGTAAAAAAAAAAAAAAAAGCAATATAAGAAAATTTTCTTGAAGATGATCATAGATGGTGGTCGAAACGTCGATATTTTTAATATTAATGTATGTATAAAATTTTAAGTTTGTATATACCATTCAGTAAAAATATGTGATGTTTTATATTCACTTCTTTAATGTTGTAAACCCTTTTTATTTTGATGATTTAAGGTATCTGCCTACGTACGGAGCACTTTTTTTTAAAAAAGGACAGTTTTCAATAAATATAATTATTTTTAGTTCAATTGTAATACAGAATGATAAGAAAACATAAAATCCTAGCAATATCTTTTTAACATTTTAAAAAATTGGGGGTTTTTGACATTTTTTTTAGCAAAATTTCATGTTTACGCCAGACAGCGTACACTCAATTCAAATAAATATATTTCAATTTCATTTATGCTGCATACTTCTATGACACTTATCTGTGCACTGAACTAGGAGTTTTACAATATCTTCAAAAATAACCGAAAAATTTCAAAATATGTAAAAAAGTAAATTTTTTTAGTAAAAATTACCATTTTTTCATATTCGAGTACCTATAAAGTAATTAAATTATCACATATAGCTTAGATCCTAGTTCAGAGCATAGTGAGTGATATGGAAAGCATTCTCACAAAATTTCACTGAAATATCTTTAAAACTTTTTATGTAATGAATTTTATCGCACATTGAAATAACGAAAAAACTGATTTTCCAGAAATCGCATTTAAAGATTTCTTTTTAGGCAAAAAACTACAATATTTAATTGTTAAAATTGCCATTACTTCTCTTCTAATAATCGGTGGAATAAAATTAAAACAGATTTAGAATCGTAAAAGATTGCTCTTTCAAATAAAACAATAAAAAAAAAAAAATCGAAAATTTTCACCAAAACAGCCAATTTGATGTAGGCAGATACCTTAAATATAACATATTAGGATTTCACTGTTGTTACGTAATAGTATAATGGATCAATTTCTCCAAATTTTATTAAATCTAGCTGTTCCTATCATCATAATCAAGAGAATCGCGATAGATTCTAGTTAACGATGATGGGTTGTAACTCGATAGGAGTCCTGAACGGGTCGGATTATAACCGACCCTAATCCGACAAAGTAATATTCGTCGTCTCATAAGAACAATTTGCAACGAATTGCAAACACGAAACCGCGAAAACAGTTTTTTTTGAGCCACTAGGCGATGTGTAATTACTTTAACACGAAACCCACCTGAAATTTAAGAAAAATAACAACATATTTAAATGAAGTTATTGAAAATCAGTTTCACAATCTGAAAACATTTATCTATTATGACGTAAAATGAATATATGCATATACTCATTCCTACACTGCAAAAAATAATTGTTGATTTTACAGTATAAAACTGGCACCCCAGCTGCCAGTATTATACCGTAAAATTAACAGTATTAAACAGTAAAATAAGCAGTAATACGCTGCCGTGCAAGCAGTAATACGCTACCGCGCACGCGCATTACGGTAAAATACTGGCAGCTGGGGTGCCAGCATTATACTGTAAAATCAACACTTTTTTTTTTGCAGTGTATATCACCAAACCTTGTTAAAAATTAAAATAAAAAGCATTGAGGTAATAGTTTAAAGTTTCAATTTATTTCTCAATAACAATCTGTTCTATTAGAAAATCCGGGATGCTAAAAATTATAAACGGATGCGAAAATATTCACAGAACTTTCTGCAATCTTTCTAATGGTTTTCCTAAATGTTTATAATGCTGGCACCCCAGCTGCCAATATTATACCGTAATGCGCATACGAGGTAGCGTATTACTGCTTGCACGGCGGCGTATTACTGCTTATTTTACTGTTTAATACTGTTAATTTTACGGTATAATACTGGCAGCTGGGATGCCAGTTTTATACTGTAAAATCAACAATTATTTTTTGCAGAGTATTAAAGTATATGATTTTTAATCTGAAACGATATTCTAGACTTTCTTTAAAAAAAAAAAATATTATATACCTGAACCCGACCCGCAAGAACCAAAATCCAAACAAACGACCCAAACCGAAAAAAAAAAGTTAGATTCAACTCAACCTAAATCCGACTCTCAGAATAAAAGAAAAGGACTAAAACAAAAAAGAGTCAATCCGACTCAATGCAGGAATTTTTTTTCCCTTTTGTAGCCAACGAGCTGGTTTTTTAATGAACGCGAGTCCAGATTCGGACGATCCAAGTTTGATGGTCTACTCTACATGATGATGACATGAAAATTCGTCCCAGTCTCTCAAAGAGCGCAGTTTCCGCTGTAAAAGGTTGAAACTGACAAATTCCTAAAAACAATTACCCACTTATTCTTTCGATGAAAATATTTATGGGAATGTATTAGAGATGAGTTCAGGCTCTTTTTACGGAACTCGTGGCCAAAAAATGTTGTGTCATCAGAATCCGAGCCCAATACCGAAAGTACGCAGTCGAAAATTGTTAATAACATTTTAAGATTGTTTCAAGATCAGGTGTTTCCTTTTAAACTGATTTTTAAAGATTGTAGTGTGTAAAACACTTTAAGAAACTTAGACTACATTCTTTTGTTTCAAATATCATCTGGCAATTTATTTTTTTCCCCTTTTTTATTAGGAAATAAATAAAATATCCACTTTAGGCCCGAGCCCGTTTCGCACCCGGGTTTGGAATCATTGGCTTGGATTGAGCCCGTATCATCTCTAAGAATATATACGCAATATATAATGAGTGTATGCACGCATCATATACCAATGCATAAAACTATAAAGATTAGTTGTTATTATCATATTAGTTTTTATTATTATTTATTCTCCATGTTCACAAAGGTTTGAATAAGTTAATTTAGAAATTATTATTAGTTCCATAGATTATTGGCTCAAAGAGTAAATGAAAGATTTGAAACACAAAAACTGGTTTATTTGTAATTTTGAAAGGGTTAGTACGTTTTCTTTTTCACTGTCTATCCATTTGTTGTTTCAATAAAAATATCAGTTTCGCCGCGTTTTTAATTTAATAAATTATTTTTCATTCCTGGTAGCAAAACAGTATATTGAGCCCCTATTGTTTGTTTTGATTATATCTCGGCCAATATTGGCATGAAATATTGCCGGAACATAGATGGTCATTCTTCCAGAAACGTGCATTTTCAATACTGAATTTTACGAAAAGAAATTGCAAATTAAGGGTATAAAAAATGTTATGTATAACTTTGAACTTATCTATAACATCATACCAGTATTTTCCAAGACCGTGAAAAGGATTTCATTAAAGTTTAATTTTTTCATTACCTAGATGCAATGTTCGTAACCATGATGTCCACGCGTGTTTTCGTAAATTATTTGTAATACGCTAAATACTAAATGTAACATCTAAAGTAGACTGACCTGAATGATGCTGCGGAATTCAGTTTTGTTCAATTAGTGTTACATGTTATACTATTTAATTTGACTATTATTTACAATCATTACCTGTTTTTTTATCTTGTCCAAGGAAAGGATGGTGTGAGCTTTACGTTGATTATTTTTTGAATAGTTATTTCAAGAAGATTTAAAATATTTTACAAGATAATACTTGCAACGTGTTGCTATGTTTAAAATGATCAATAGCCTTCTCTTTCACACACACTATTCTTCTTTCTACCTTGTATTGAGCTATTTAGCAGTTAACTTTCTGACCAAGACATGACTAAATTTCTTGTGACAGTAATGCTTTATCAAATAAAAATATAAATGGACAAGGTTACTCTTTGAAATTGAATCTTTGATTAGCTTTCAAATGCATATAATTATAAATAATGTGTAAAAAGAAAATTTGAAATCAACTTTTTAGACCTAATAAGTGATACAAACTAGGTTATATTTTAAGAGTTTATATTTTTAGTCTTGAACTTTTCTCTCTTATTTTTTTTATTTAATGAATCGTAAAATTATTTAATTTTTACTCTAATTCAAATTAACATATTAATGATATAAAATTAGTTTAAATACACATCACAAGTTGTCGTCGGGTTATTACTTATTTATAACTTTAATAATGCCACTAAACAAATGCAAAAGCAGTCCCATTTTGACATAGAATTTCAGAAATCCTAATTAATTCGGTATTTTATATGTTTGACCTCCTTTGTTTTGAAATGTTTTATTACTTAATTAACCTTACAATTTACTCCTGAGCACCTTTTCACGTGCGGCATAATTACGGTGGTATTTTATTTGTTCGTCTATCGCAAAAGTCATTTTCGTTGTGAAAGCGGCTAAAATGCTGCTTTATTCGTTAATGAGATATTTGTAGTTCCCGTTATTTGAAACTGCCAGAGCTTTGTGTATAGTGAGAATTAATTTTATAGGAAGAATTGAAGAGCTTAGTGGAAGAAGATGTTATATCTCATTTTTCTGATAAATTGTTTTATTTTATGGATGAAGGTGTTATGAGATAATGTATCATAGGATAAAGATGATATACTAATATTCTAATCCTTGAAGATATGAGTGTTAGCATTGCTAACATTGCGCTGAGTGGCTGACTGGCCTGATTTATTTTACTATTATTATTGTAATCTTTTATATCGATAGCTGTACATTTTAATTATACCGCATGAATATTTTTTAAAGTTCACTAGATGGAACCCGTCAAAATTTGACGGCAAACAACTTGATAGTACCATAAAATTACATTTTATAGTTGCTTTAACTTGACAAATTTCATAGTGGGGAGCATAATATGATTAAGCGATCAGACCTTTCCATCGATATATCACATGAGGTTGTGTGCAAAATTTAGAAAGTACCTGTTGGGGGGAGGGGCAAAGTGAGGAGATGGGCATTGGAGATGCATAATATGATTAAGTGGTCACAGATCTTTCCATCGATATATCACATGAGGGTTGTGTCCGAAATTTAGAAAAGTGCCCCCCTTAAGGGGGGGGGAGTGGCGGGATGGACCCCGAAGATGCATATGATTAAGCAGTCACAGACCTTTCCAACAATATGACATGAGGGGTGTCAACAAAATTTAGAAAAGTACCCCTTGTTGGGGGGGGGCAAAGTGGGGAGATGAACATCGGAGATGCATAATAGGATTAAGCAGTCACGGACCTTTCCAACAATATACGACATGAGGGGTGTCAACAAAATTCAGAAAGTATCCCTTGGGGGGGGGGTGCAAAGTGGGGAGATGGACATCGGAGATGCATAATATGATTAAGTGGTCACAGACCTTTCCAATGATATATAACATGAGGGTTGTGAGCAAAATTTAGAAAGTACCACTTGGGGGGGGGGGGGGCAAGTGGGAAGATGGACATCGAAGATGCATATGATTAAGTGGTCACAGACCTTTCCAATGATATATAACATGAGGGTTGTGTGCAAAATTTAGAAAGTACGTTGGGGGGGGGGGGCAAAGTGGGGAGATGAACATCGGAGATGCATAATATGATTAAGCAGTCACGGACCTTTCCAACAATATACGACATGAGGGGTGTCAACAAAATTCAGAAAGTATTCCTTGGGGGGGAGGGGGCAAAGTGGGGAGATGGACATGGAAGATGCATAATATGATTAAGTGGTCACAGATCTTTCCAATGATATATAACATGAGGGTTGTGAGCAAAATTTAGAAAGTACCACTTGGGGGGGGGGGGGGCAAGTGGGAAGATGGACATCGGAGATGCATAATATGATTAAGTGGCCACAGACCTTTCCAATGATATATAACATGAGGGTTGTGTGCAAAATTTAGAAAGTACCCCTTGGGGGGGGGGGGCAAGTGGCGAGATGGACATATCGGAGATGCACAATATGATTAAGTGGTCACAGACCTTTCCAATGATATATAACATGAGGGTTGTGCGCAAAATTTAGAAAGTACCCTTTGAGGGGGGGGGGCAAAGTGGGGGAGATGGACATCAGAGATGCATAATATGATTAAGCAGTCACAGACCTTTCCAACAATATATGACATGAGGGGTGTCAACAAAATTTAGAAAATCGCCCCCCTTAGGGGGGGGGGAGTGGCGGGATGGACCCCGGAGATGCATAACATGAATAAGCGGTCAAAGACTTTTCCAGCGATGTATCACATGAGGGGTGTGTGCAAAATTTAGAAAAGTGTCCCACTTGGGGGGAGTGGGGGGATGGACTCCCAGAAATGCATAACATGAAAAAGAGGTCACAGGCGTTTCAACTTGCAACTTTTTTCTCGAAGGCATTTGACAATAGTAAATTTTTTTTACCCAAGACAATTTAACGATATTCTTAATTTTTTTGCGTAATTCATCAAACGTTCATGGAAAAAATCATGAAATTCGCTAATCAATAGTTGATAAATTATAAAATTCAACAATCAATAGCAGCAAAATTGGTCAATTGATAACGGAAAAATCACGAAATTCATCAAATGGTCTACCTAAAAAAACTGTCCTGCACACTGATGTGATGATCAAAAGGGTTTTGAAGTATAGGACAAAATTAGCACTTGCCAAACAGCGAGTAATACTGAAAATTTTGCAATGGACTTTATTGCCACCACTGGTCAAACATAATAGTCACACTCACCAATTGCAATGACTGAATGGAAAAAGATTTTTTTCTCTGCTGTCGCTCGACAAATTTCAAAACAGTTGATGAATTTTCCGTCGATTAATGAATTTTGTGATTTTTCCTCTATCGATTGACAAATTTCGCAATTTATCGATTAACGAATTTCACAATTTTTTCCATAAACGAACAAATTGCGCACTTTATTCCCGCTAATGTCTGACACCATTTCGCCCTTTACAATTCAGCCAATAAATTGAACGTTGTTTCTTTCTAGAAATGTCAGGAATGAAACAATGATTCTTTAGGATGAATTTCCTTCGTTCGATGCCCCATGGAAGAATGTGTGCGATGCAGCAACGGGCGTCAGACTTTTTAGGGCACCTGCAGACTAAAAACATCTAACCAATCTTCGCGTTTTGAAAAAATCACAGATTTCGTCAAATGATTGAGAAAAAACACTAATTTCATCAAAGGATCATGGGAAAACATGACTTTCATTAAAAGACCACAGAAAAAACGTGAATTATGCAAAAGGATCGTGAAAGATAAGCAAATTTTGTCAAAGAATCACAAAAAAGGAAATTTCACCAAAAGATCACGCTTTTTTACTAAATTTCGTCTAAAAATTGCGAAATAAAATGTATTTTATCAAAGAATCGCTGGAAAATGCGAATTTCGTTAAGGATCGCGAGAAAAATGCGAAATTCTTCAAAGGATCGCTGAAAAAAAACGAATTTCGTCAAAGAATTGCTGAAAAAACATGAATCTCGCCCAATAACAGAAAAATCATGGTTCATAATCATTATATCTAGTAGTATCCAGTACTGGCTAAACTTAATAGTCACACTCGCCAAATGCGATGATTGAATGTAAAATGAAATTTTTTTTCCCGCTGTCACTCAAAGAATTTTGAAACCATTTGGTGAAGTTTTTCCCGAAACCATTTTGTGAATTTACCGATTTTTTCTTCAAAATCATTTTTCAACAATATTCGACCCAATACGCATGCGTAAAAAAAAAAAAAACACCGGCCATTAAAATGAGGGTCTATTACTGTCTCTAGAAACGTGTTTGGGATCATCTCCTGTTCTTTTTTTTCTTGCACGTTGCATTAAACCTAGGAAGATATTTATATAGAACTCACTGTGGAGTGTTCAGAAGGTATTTATTTTATTTATTATAATTTGTATGAATACTTAGGTGTCCATTTCGGATTTACTGTTTAAAAATGAATTTAGGCTCATTTAACATTCGCGAAATCAATCCCGATGGAAATTGTGGTTTTAGATCTCTATCATTTTGTTTATATAGTACAGAAAATAATTATTCAAATGTACGTAAAAATATCGTAGAACACGTAATACAAAATTGGACCACTTATAGTCCGTTTTTTATCGGGGATGAATCTTATGGTGTTCCGATTGCTAATGAAAACGATTATGTAAATATATGGTTCTTCATAGAAGTATGTGCTTCTTCACACTTCAATAGAAGCATTGTTTAAATTAATATAATTTTACAAATATGATGCAGTTTTAAAATATTGAGTAATGATTAATACTGTCAAGGAATCTACTCATATACGTAATTAAGTTTTGGTACTTCTCTATTATCTCATCGACCACTTTTCATCACAAAAAACTATCGCCAAACTGTAACGCCAAATAAACGGGAGAACGTTGTCATTAATACGCGCAAATGTTGAATTAAAAACCACTTGATGACATAACAAACACGTATAATGCTTCCGACATCAAGTAAATGGGACTGCATTTTTGGCATTTAATCATACAGTTTGGCGATAGTATTTTGTTATGAAAAGTGGACGATGGGATAATAGAGAGTACCTAATAGATATAATAGAGTACCTAAGTTTTTTATACCAAGTTTGAAAATTTATCTTTTTTTGACATTTAAAAAAAATAACAGAAAAAACATTACAAATTTGCCCATTTGCTCAGCGGTCAAAGGATTAAGTAAATAAGTAAATATTAATGATGAACTGGTTCTAGCTATGAAGTAATATTATTTTGCTCAAAAACCCCCAACAAAAAAATAATTACAAAGAATAAGTAATCGTCTTTAAATATACAAAAAACAATGTGATTAATGGCCAGGATTTTTTTACATATAACATTTTTTATATACAAAAGAAAAACCGAAATAACCTCATTCATTTCACCCGATGTCAAAAAGTTTTTTTTTTTCCACATTCTTGGGCAAAGCACTAAATCAATAAAATCACCAATTTGTGACAAATTATGAGTTTCATATGAATCGCCCATGAACGGACATGCAAACTGGTAAAAAATGAATGTAATAAATTAAAACATTCAAGATTTGTATACATACAAACAATACAATGTAAATATTAATATTGTTACATGATACATTGTTTGTATACATACTTCTTTGTATACATATATTGTTTGTATACATACAAACAAATATAATGTAAACATTATTCAAATATTAAGAGATTCTAAAGATTTGTATACATACAAACAATATAATGCATACATACTCTTTACAAATAAAATAGCACACTTATATAATGACAAAACTTTTAAATCGAATAGAGATAGTATATTTCTGTTAAAAAATAATGCTAAAGTTCAGACTTATATATCTTATACATTCACATAAAGCTAGTCACATTCCTGCATATTTATTAAATATTTAGTTGCTAAATACAGAAATAATATTTTATAATTTATATTCAGACGCTCAGATTCGCTTTTTCCGAACAAATAATAATAAAAATATTACTGCCGTGCGTACTGTCTTTTGACATTATATTTACATAATCGTTTTCATTAGCAATCGGAACACCATAAGATTCATATCCGATCATAAACGGAATATAAGTGGTCCAATTTTGTATTACATGTTCTACTATATTTTTATTTACGATTGAAGAATTATTTTCTGTACTATATAAACAAAATGATTTGATTTCGCGAACGTTGAATGAACCTAAATTCATGTTACACAGTAAATCCGAAATGGATACCTAAGTATTCATTCAAATTACAATAAATACAACAATAAATAAAATAAATACCTTCTAAACACTCCACAGTTTTTTATATAAATATCTTCCTAGGTTTAACGGAACGCGGAAAAAGCCATCAAACAACAGGAGTTGATCTTGATCCCAAATACGTTTGGAGACAGGAATAGACCCTCGGCCTCATTGGCCGGTCCTTTTTTGACGCATGCGTATACGGTCGAAATTCGATGGAATTATTTGACATTTTTAGCAAACAGCTTTAAATATATGGTTTACGTTGAATATGATATATATATGAATGTTATCTTGCGCACAGTGCAATAAAGTTTTGGAAAAGTATGTATCTAAGTGTAGTTATGGCTTAAAGTTAGTACAAATTTAACGCATTTAATTTTTTAAACAAAATTCGAAAGAGTCAGGTTGTTTAAATATTCTTACAATGTTGTGTATAAGTAAGTCTAATATATTTTTAAATAACAAGCTTTGCAACTTTCGTTAACTTTTGATATTTGAATTGGTACATGACCCTTTATACAGGTCTGCCTTGAGTAACGGCGGTGAATTGATTTCACGACATTGCCGAACTAATTACAACCGCAATAATCGAAATAAACATTTAATGGGAAAAATACAATAGAGCCACAGGCAGTTTCCTTACAAACCTAATGTACATAGATGTGCAATGAAATAATGTTCGATAATATAGTTTTTTATTTATTTTTATTAGAAAATATATATTACAGCTTAATTTTAAAACTCATTATTATTTTTTCTAATTTACATGAACTTCCATTAGTATGCAAGCTAATTTAATAATTAACATACATACATAAACAAACAAACAAATAAATAAATAATTAAAAAAAAACTCTTTAAAATTTAATTTTTCATTACTACAAATTTTGTATATTATGTTACTTATTAATAGGTTAATTACTAAAGAATTTGATATTAAACTTGGTGTAATGCACTTTAATTACTACACACTCACATGTCTTTAACTTATGTAAGCATAATTTATTAATTGCCAATTGCACAGCTTTTTCTTTATTTACAACACATTTCGTGGTAAAACGAAATTTGATTTTCATTTCTCGCCGGATTTTCCTCCACCCCACCTTTTTTTTTTTATTAAATTTTGACGAAATCGGCTTCGTTTAACTGGGGGAAAAATAAAATAAATGTTGGATTTTGTGCTTTGCTCACTAACGAAAAATTTCTCCGCATTAATTAAAAGAGCGTTTGAAAAAAGTTCCACCGCTTTAATTGAAAATCTCATTAACTGAGATCGAATAAATTGAGGTAAACGTGTATATATTAATAATTAAATAAGCCTCTTACTCATGGAGGTTCTTTTTAAATTATAATTTTGGGATATTTGATCTATTTTAAAAGATTTTTAAAAATATTAAAATGTGTTTCATGTGTAAAGACATTTAAGCATTCGCATTTTAATTATTAAATAACCTATTCAAGTAGACTTAATTAATAATATAAGTTTTCTGTTTTAGGAGCAATTTTAATTAATATTTTTTCCCATTTAAAAATATTGCAATAGTTATTTATCCACAACAATTACTTTAACATAAATAATAATAATAATAAATAAACAACAATAAAAATTCCAAAAAGAGATTTTTATGTGTAACAACATTAGTAGCATAGGCGCCGGCAGAACGAAATGCAGCGGGAGGGGCAAGATTTTGAAACAGTTCCCTATGAACGCAGCCTAATCTTGATCTTTTTTCTGAAACCACGTCGAACGAAACACTGTTTCTGAAATTAATTAAACTAAGGCTGTATTTTCAAATTCCGTGGGATTCTTAAGCATATCAAAATAAAAAGAAACATAGAAATTTAATAATTGAAAAATATTAATCTATTGCATGAGTTTTTTTTCGTCAGGGGAGCTCTACCCCTCTCCCTCTAAACCAGCCATATTCAACCTTTTTTTCTCGCGGACCGCAAACATATGTTTGCGACGTCAGGCGGGCCGCAACACACTTGTATAATAATGTAAAAAAAAAAAAAGTATAATTAAAATAGTAAGATAACAAAAGTAGTATAACAAAGCTATACAATAAAGTTAATATAATTAGTAGGATTGAAAGTTTGTTGCGGAAGAAATTTATTTAACACCACTATAACAAAATATTTAACACCACTATTTCCGAACAATATACTTCGTAGTAGATTTCTAGTCAAAACGATGTAGAAATATGCCGTGAAGATTTTTGTTTAGAATTAGTGATATAAAACTTTTTGCTGCCAATTTTTTTCTGCGGCAAACGTTTAACCCTAATGTCCATAATAGGCATCATTAGCTAGTATAAACGTAATAATATAACAATGCAACATTTAAAAGTTTCTAAAAAAATCAAGTGATTTTCTTTAAAAAAAAACAGTCATTATCTCAATTCAAAATCTTTTTTAGAAATATATAGTGCAAAATTAATTAATTTAAATAATGTTTGTTCACTGTTGAAGATTAAGAAATATATACGCCACTATTGCACAAATAGAACTACCTGTAAAAAGAACTTTTCCCTAACGAAACGGCCTTTAACATGTTTTAAGATAATTTTAAATTAGTGATTATAAATAACTGGGCAGATTTTGTCTCTCCATGAAAATATATAAAAGAACAGTGAACGTCTTTAAAAATAATTTCTGCACATCTCAATTGATTTTATAAATAGAGATTAATATGTGTCGCGGGCCGCATATTAAAGGTCGCTGGGCCACATGCGGCCCGCGGGCCGCAGATTGAGTATCGCTGCTCTAAACCCTCAGTTGAAGATTTTTTTTTTTTTTTAAACACTTGAGCGTGAAAAGAAAATAATTAAAACTACTACGGTTCAGAGAGGCAGCCCCTACTCATCACGCGTGATGAAAAATTATTGGTTCCTTTTTTCTCTTGGTGTTTAGTTATTTTAATTAACTTAGTATAATAATTTTTACTATTTATATAATATATATCAGAGAAAAAATAGTTAATTCAAAACCCAAGTAGAGGCAATGCTTCCCTACTGGCGCTTTTAATTAGTAGAAACCTAATAAAATGGGAAGTAAATTTACAGAGATCACTTAATCCTTAAATACCTTTGTCCTTTGCCGTCCGAGATGCGCAAACTTCCCCCTAATGTGGGAATGTTCGACATCCTCGAATTCAAGGTCACCCACCATCTCCCCTAGTAACCGACATTATCGACTGACGAAAAGGAGACAAACCCCGACACAAAACACAAATACAAGTTATTCCCTCCCAAATTTCTCCGGGGTTTTCCCGATCTGCATCTCTCCTTGCTCCAAGATTTAATATCTTGGAAAAAGAGAAATTTTAGTTAACGCAGTCCGAGAATCGGTGTTACCCGGTCCAGTATGTCAGAAAACGGGACATGGGGGGAAAAAAACGGGATGACCGCTCCTCAATTAGGAGGATCATATATATAATTTTTTTTTTCTAATGAAATTTGTACATGAATAAAATAAAGGAATTATCAATATCGGTATGCTGTTTTTTCATACAAATTAGCTTTTATAAATTCAATTCATTACCCTTGTTAGTTAATATGTTTTACCGATTTCAACGTCAATATATATTAAAAAATATATTATCGGATAGAGTAACCAAAAAAAAAAAAAAAACATAAAAAGGTGATGTGATTGTCGCAGTTTTATTTAAATATACATATATCTGTCATACATATATATTCAATCTGTCATAAAAATTTCACACGTAACCTATAGAGATGTCCTTCCAAAATTAAAGACTCTTAGTTGTTTTTTCTGAAAATTTTATATGTTTAAAATCTTAAAAGAGAGTAAAGTATAACGCGATACATATGAAAATTTAGACGAGCTTATGAAAAATCGAGAAATTGTGCGCCCCGCGCGATGATTTCACGGGATGTGTCTTTTAATCCCTAAAAATCGGGCGTCCAGCGTAAATCGGGACATCTGACAATAAATACTATACAGGACAAAAGAATTTCGGAAGTATCGAATATATATTTTTTAATCTTTTTGGGCTTACAAAAATACTCCTGCTCGGGCGCCGGCAAGGAAGGAGAAGAGGAGGACTAAGGATCCCTTGTCCCTTCTCTGTATTTTGAAACTCAAATAATTAAATATTTTTTACCTCTAACTATTTCGTAAAGAGAGGAAAGAGAAAAAAAATTTCTTTCCTAGTACATGTGATACCTTGTATACACTGCAAAAAATAATTGTTGATTTTACAGTATAAAACTGGCACCCCAGCTGCCAGTATTATACCGTAAAATTAACAGTATTAAACCGTAAAATAAGCAGTAATACGCTGCCGCGCAAGCAGTAATACGCTGCCGCGCAAGCAGTAATACGCTACCGCGCATGCGCGGTAGCGTATTACTGCTTGCGCGGCAGCGTATTACTGCTTATTTTACGGTTTAATACTGTTAATTTTACGGTATAATACTGGCAGCTGGGGTGCCAGTTTTATACTGTAAAATCGACAATTATTTTTTGCAGTGTATATTCAGAAGTCATAAACAATTTTCAGCTATATATTGGAAAGCGTAAGATATGACTGCTTGATCACTCTTATAGTATAATTGACGTTCCGAAATTAGAAGCACTAATTACAACTTATCATTTGCGTTCATAACTTTTTCTATTCAGAATTTATAGATGGAAATAACGTTAAAAATATAATCGAAGATCACACTTACCTATAATGTATTTAAACGATTTTGAAAGATACTTTTTAAAATTTATTATTCCTTAGCCTATATATATATATTTCTACATTCCAAATTCAGAGAACTCATCATAATCAAGTTTAAGTACTTCTACTTTAATTATGACAACCCTGCATATATATCTACCCTATATATATAAAATCCTAATGAAACGAATTTGTGAAACGATTTTATGAAACGATTTTATGAAACGACTGATTAAACGACTGATTATGTTTCAGGGCTATTTTTAATAAAATATTAAACGCTTGATGGTGAAATTAATACCAATTGTCCATAAAAATCCGCGGATGTCAAAACTGGTAATAGAATTTTGAAATTGGAATTAGTTTTCGAAATATTAATTTTTTTCTAATTTTAATGACATTTCTGTAATGATGGCAACTAATTACTCAGTTTTTGTGACAAAAAAGGGGAAAAAAATTGAAAAGGATCCCGATAGGGATTATTGATTTCTTTTTATTCGTCATTTTCAAATTGAAATTGAATTTATCTTTTATTTCAATCGATAATGAAGAAAATATTGTGATTAAATTATGTTTTTCAGGAAAATTTGAAAAAAAAAAAATCACATTTCTATCGTCAGGATTTAATCGTCTGTCAGCATTTAATTTAATTTATAAACTGAAAATATTTTGAATAAATTCGTCCAAATGACGTCATTTATGTAAACGCAAAAGAAAGGGGAGGGGAGGAATTAATAGTAATTATTATTTATTGATATCATTTTGTTATTTTTTTTGTAAAATTTAATTAAACGAATTTATAAAATCACTAATTCGGAAATTTGAAACGAATATATAAAATAATAATTGTCCAACTGAACGCAAGGAGAATAAAATATCCTGCTTGGTTTTCTTTCAATTTTAATGAGAATATGACATCAATTATGCTAAAATAACATTTACTATTTTCTCTCTTTCATTGGCAGCAAGGAAAAAAATGCTTCCTATATAGTAGAGAAATACTATTAAAGTTTAAAACAAATGAATATTTCAGTAGCATTACTTTTTTAATAATGAATTATATGTTTACACGTAAATATCAAAGAGAAGAAAAAACTTTAAATAATTAAATTACTATACTCGAAACACCCTTAAGGTGTAAATTGCGTTATATATTAAAATGTTTTTCGTTACTTTTCCAATTTAGGGACCTTCGCGAGATAAAGAAAGTGACCTTGGCGATGAATTGAAATTTGGCAATATGTTTTCTAACAATCTATTCGCTTTTTGATATACACAGGCAATTATTTCGATATTTATACAATTTATATTTAATATAAAGAAGACAATTATCTATTTTTATATACAAAAAGAGGTAAATTGAAAGAAAATTATAAATAAATTATTTATATACATATACATACATGTATAAACAAGCATAAAAGTTCGGTGGTTTTCCAGTATATGGGGCCTTAACGAAACCAAGGCAGACTAGATCTACATATCTAGTACATATATATATCTAATACATATCTAGTACATATCTACTACATATCTACGTATCTAGATATATACATTATAGTCGGCCATGACGAAACAGAGAAAATAGCCTTGGTGGAAAAGGAAATTTGGCAACATACTTTCTGTCAACCTATTCACTTTGTCATTTCGTATACAGAAGCATTTTTTCAATATTTATACAATTTGTTTAGCGTAAAATGGCATTTTTCCTATTTTATATATTAACAGAAGTAATTTTTATAGAAATAATAATAATAATATACGTATAATTAAAATACGCATGTAAACAAAAAAATCGTCAAATTTGTTTCCATGGCTGTTTATGTCATTTGGCACCAAATCTCACTTTCTGATGCCCGAATTGCGCCAATCTTTTTAAAAAAGCGTCAAGACCCCTATAATAGAAAAGCACCAAAAGTTCATTGGATTTGTTTTCATAACTTTGGGCAACAAATCTGAAGTTCGAATTACGCCAAATCTAAAAGCAAAGGATCCTATACTGGAAAAGTACCCGATTTTCTTATGGACAATATTCAAGTGACATAACATGGTGTAAAAGTATTGCGGATAGCAAATATGTTTAAATATTTCATCAATTGATGCTGAATAAATGCAGGCATGCATGCACGAAATATTTAATTAATTTTGTATGATAAATAATTATTAGAAAATTCTTATATACATATTAATTTAAATAAATAATTTACATATTTAAAATAACATGAAAATATGCATGAAATAACATGAAAATATGCATGATGGTGCACTAAAATAGAGAAAAAATTAAAACCTGTTACTGAAAATGTCTATAACATAGTACTTTTCAATACCGTGGTTCTTAAGCTTTTCACAAGCAGATGGAATTATTCTTATCCTTAAATGCAAAGGAAGAATAGAATACAGATCGTTGTTATAAAAGTCCGAGAGGTAGCCACAATTTAAATCTAACCATTTTATACAAGCTGGTTTTCAAGGTGTAATTGAAAAAACAGTCGTCAGTCCCGAAAACAGTCGTCAGTTATCGCAACAGCTGTGTATCAGGCCATGATAATCAAAAAATGACATATTAAAACGTTAAAAGCATGGCAACTCAATTACAGATGATTTACCAATATTTTTAAAACAAAGCACGCTGTCATGTTTTTAGAGGCCTGGAAGTCTGAGAGGGGGTTGGCGAGCGTAGCTCGCAGGGGGCAGGCCCCCTAGTATATATATATATGTATATATATTAATATTCTGTTAATTATAAGTTAATAAAAATCGATAAAATAAGGAAATAAACATATTTATGTTTATACAGGGTGTTCGGATACAATCGCAAAAACTGTGCAGAACGAATATCCTCGATATGAGTACATAAAAGTTGTCCAAAGAACCATACCTCAACGACATATAGTTTTCGAGAAATATGCAGAAGAAAAAGTATGAAGTCATATACTCCCTATAGCAGCTTGTAATGCATTACATATCGCAATACTCACAAAAGGAATAGACTATCAGTATCCGAAGATTGCCGATAGATTCAAGCCGTCCCCTTTTAAATCGAGCTGAACGCGGTGGTTGTTCATTTGCATATGAAACATACATCAAACGCCCATCTCTTTTTACATTTTCCCCTTTCACAAGTCTATAGGGTACAATTTTTTTGTTTGAAAGCCTTTTATTATTTTAAAAATTCTTGTTTCTCATCTAGTTTGTAATTTTATGAAGTTCCATAAAGCTTACTTTCGATGCTCCGGGTGAGACGTCATACTTTCCTTTCGCATTTTTCTCGAAAACTGTGCGCTTTGAAGGCGTTTTTTGGACTACTTACTCACGCTGAAACACCCGCTCGCTAATTTTAATCCTATGGGAGAAAATGTTAAAAATATCTTGTTTGTGTTTCAATATTTTTAAATGATTTTTTGCATTGATAGCTGAGGTCGTTTCTATAAAGGCCGTTTTTTTTTCCACTAAGATAATTTTACTTTCGGAACCAGTTCAGAAAATAAAAATATCCTCATAACAAAAAAAAAAAAACAAAAAAAACCTACAAATAAAATCGAAAAGTAAAAAACGGCCTCCATAGAAATCGACCTCAGCTATCTAATACAAAAATAAATAAATAAATAAAAATATGGAAATGCAAACCAGATATTTTTTAAATTTTCTCACATAGGATTAACATTAGCGAACGGGTTTTTTCTTGGCGTGAGCAAAAAGTAGCTCGGTCGTCAGGCCCGCGTTTTTCCGTTTCTAGAAATCATGTTAAAATGGCTGTAGACAAAAATATTTTTAACAGAATTCTGTTTTGAATTATATATAGAAAGAGGGGATATAAAAGGTAGTACCGCTTCAAACTGCGATTATAAATATATATATATCTTGGGATTTACAAGCATACTCGGAGACCGCTGACCAGGCCCCTACCTACCGGGATTCGACCCAGTTTAACGGGTTTAAGTGCCTGGAGACTGGGGCGAAATTCGCCTGATCGCCTCATGGGGCGATCCACAATGACAAGTACCCAGGTCGGCTGACCAATAAAGTCCGGATTTTACTGGGTTGATCACTCCTAGGTTTTAGTATTCTGAGATCTGTTGCCGCACGCCACATACTCGTTAGTTTGGATGGGATAGTTGGAATGGGGCTGGGCAATTTAGTGCCGAAACTTTGGTACTCAACTTAGCTTGAAAAATGGGGGAGAATTTTGAGGGAAGACAATTAAAACCACTGAAGTTAATTTTTTTTTTTTTTTTTACCAATAGCTAAGTCGTACCAGCAAGGAAAATTTTTGGGGCCGAATAGCAAGGCAGACGAAAACGCTGCGGGGGCTGACGGGACTGCGCCTTTTCTACCGTACCCCACCTGGTAAAAACTGGATCCGTGGGCTGTCCCATTGGAGCGGCTCCGGTAGCTTGTGTGGACAATGTCCATTTGCACCTAATAAAGAGGAGAACAGTAAAAAATAAAATGAATAAAAAAACTGCTGCTAAAAAAAACCCCTTGTGCTATCAGTTGGGGCCGGCCATTGGCCCGTCCCAACCGGCAGCACGAGGAACTGCAAGGGGAACCTGGAAGAGAAGAATGTTAGTAACATTTTAGACTGAACTTATTCTGAATTATACTTTAACTACATTATTGAAATTAATTTACTTTTATTGTGCTAATTGACTTGGCTACCCGTCCATTGGCCCCATGAAAGGTTGTTAAATAATTAACAATTTGCAATTTAAAATAACTACTATTGTCGTTAACTGACTAAACCATAAGCCCAATGGGTTGTTGGTTTTGGCCCAAGGGCCCGGTTTTGCAGCTTTTTATTTCTATATAGCTGACATGATCCATATAACTGTGAAACTAGTCTCCTAATTTTGAACTAATTCCAGATGAGAGACCTGCATCTGGATTGGCACCCCCAGAGGTAACGCTTATATAGAACTTGGAGGACATTAGAGCCACGAACAGATTTAACGTGCACCAGCTCCCATTAACGTACACGGTTTTACAAGCATACTTATGAAAATACTGGAAAACCCTCAGACGGTGAAACGGTAAGAAAGGATAATACCTGATTATGTCAACAATTCGGAAATGATTTCGAAACACACTCCCGTTCGTAAAGCAGTGATCGACACTTTTTTTTTTCAATCTTCTGAACAATACTCGTCTGTTAGAGCAATTAAATGCGCCTGTTGTTCCTAAAATTAACGTGTTTATGTTTTGTAATCTTGGCATTTGGATACAAAATTTACGTTTGCCAAAACAATCGAAAACGTCGATAGATAAAAGAACGGCGATAGATAAAAGAACGTCAATGCATAGATAGAACGTCGATGAATGGGAAACAAGCCAATTAGGAAAACCATTAGAAAGATTTCAGAAAGTTCTGTAAATATTTTCTCATCCATTTATAACTTTTCACATCCCGGATTTTTTAGTAGAAGAGATTGTATTGAGAAATTACCTCAATGCTTTTTATTTTAACTTTTTAACAAGGTTTGGTGATATACACTGCAGAAAAAAAAAATGTTGATTTTACAGTATAATACTGGCACCCTAGCTGCCAGTATTATGCCGTAAAATTAACAGTAATAAACAGTAAAATTAGCAGTAATACCATGCCGCGCGCGCATGCACGGTAGCGCATCCAATGTATAAGTAACATTTCTGCGCATCTATGTAAGTAACATTTGTGCGCATCCATGTATAAGTAACATTTACTTTTGTGTATATGTTGCAGATATGCAACGCGATGATACAAAGGGTTAACGCTATATTGATGAAATAGTCCTGCCATCAATTTTTATAAAATTACGTTTTTGAAAATTTTATATGATCGTTATATTTAGAAAAAAAAATTTCCATGCTCTGACACAATCGTAAAAATTCCATTCTTCTATGACTAAAACTCACCGAATTATACTACTTTGAACTTTATTAAATTTCGAAGCTTCCCAGCACTGAATAATCCTCTGTCCATTTTGAGTGCCAGAAAGCTCCCAAATTTCATAGAATTCATCGTATCATAACTTTAAGTTTTGGTCGTAGAAAAATGTTTTTTTTTACTGGTTTACTTGTCCAAGCATGGAGGAATTTTTTTTTTTCTAAATATAACTGAATATCGTATAAAAATTTAAAACTCGACTTAATGTTTTGGAAAATAATTGGCTGGACTACTTCATCAACACAATCTTAAATCCTACCTTATTTTGAACACTTTTGCGGTTTACATTGCTTGCATCTCCAGCAGCTACAGGAAAAAAAATGCCCGTTTCAATTATTTTGGTACACTCTGTGTATGTGAGATGCACTGTGATACTTTTCAACACTTTCCAACATCACTGAAAAACGTTTGTCTTCGGCTTGGTCTGTCTTACCGTGCTCTAACTTTTATAAATATGCTTCAATTTTTACGAAATTGATAAGTGTTATTAGGGTCTCTATTGTTTCCTATTAAAAATATAAGAAATATGTATGCAGGGTGTCCTTTATTATTATTGACTAATAGCTAATTCTTGAACTTTTAGTTTTAGAGGCATAGTTCCAATTGCAAAAAAAAAAAAAAAAAAAAAAAGTTAGAAATGTTGTTTTTCATCATGGGATAATAAGTTTACGTCAGAATAGTTATTTTTTTTACATTTTCGGGGTCCTATAAGTTATATTTAGAGAAAACTTTCTCTGTGCTCTAACCAGTAAAACAGTAATAATTTCATTCCTATACGACATTGAGTGTTATGAATTTTTAACGTTTCTGGCATTTAAAACGTTTCTTTCCTCTTTTTTTTTTTCCCCGTTTTCTTCTTCTTTTTTGTTTTTTTCTTTCTTTTTTATTTGTAGGTTTAGGTTTATTTAATTTTTTTTTCAATCTTTTAAATAAGCTTTAAGATTTAAGAATGTATGTAATTATCCATTTAGTTAATTAAACATTCCCCAAAAGAAAATTTTGTAGTTAATGTTAGCGAAAGATCTTATTAACTTTTCGAATAAAGCATTTTTCTTTTAACGAATCGTCAATCGATTTTTTTTTTCGCATAAAAGCATTTTCTTTACTAAATTGCTCTAATTGCAACCAATTAAACTAAATTGAAAAAAAAAAAATCTCATTTGTCTGAAGTCTTACGGCACATTTTTTTAAAAAAATCAAAAATGTAACTATTCTTTTTATGAATGTTGTTGAATACATATTTTCTGTATTAGTTAACTTCTATTATTTTTCTGTCTTATGCACAGAGAAAAATAAAACCCAATTTGGGTCGAAAGATTCTTAAGTATGTGCCCAAATTGGGCCATGTTTGTTTTGGTTATCACTGTGTATCCATTTTAGGCACTGTTAAATACCCATTTTCATTATATTAAAAAAAAAAAAAAAAAAAAAAAAAAATGAAAATGAAAATGGGTGCCCAAAATGGATACACAGTGTTTTTTTTTTTTTTTTTTTTTTTTTTTTTAATGAAAATGGGTATTTAACAGTGCCCAAAATGGATACACAGTGGTAACCAAAACAGGCATGACCCAATTTGGGCACATACCTAAGAATCTTTCGACCCAAATTGGGTTTTATTTTTTTCTGTGTGCCAGTCCATTAACCAGTTAACAAAACTTCAGTGGACTCCCGTTAATGCGTCTCCGCTTAAGAGGTATCTCCGGCTATTGAGGACAGTTTCATTTTCCGCATCACTTCCTATTTGCAGTTAATGTTAAAGGTATCGCTTAATGCATACAACTTATCGGATAACGTAGACTGACAACTCACAAACTGACCGAGCAGAATCGAAACTGTTTTTGACCATTGTTTTTACTTCTATCTTTACAAGAAGAAAGTATTAGATTCGTGAAAAAATTCGACTTTCGGTTTTCGGCGGATTTATCCGTTTTAGAGGGTCCTGGACACGATTTTACAGTTTTTAGAAAATGTCTGTCTGTGAGTCTCTCTGTCTGTATGTGACAAAAATTTTGTGAGCGCTCTGTCTCAAGAACTAATGCACGAAATTTAATAAAACTTTAGGTACAGTTAGTACCTGATATAAATTGGTGTTTATTAGTTTTTGGTGTAAATTGCCCAACAAGTGACCTCCTATACTAAATTTTTCACTATTTTCACGATAGCTATATCGCAAGAACTAATGCACAGAATTTCATCAAAATTCAGATTCTGTTAGACCGTGACATAGACAGCGATTACGTTTTGGTGTAAATAGGCTAACAGGTGGCGTTGCTATATTACTTTTTTCATGGTTTTCACGATAGTTATCATTGATTTTTTTTTTTTTTTTTTATTTTACGGTATAGTACTGCCATCCCATTAATTTTCGGCAATTGGATCAAGTCGCAATTGAAATTTTCAAGCGTTGTCATCATGGCTACGACGTTCATTAAAATGAATGTGAATACCACTAAAGATTTTAAACAACACTTTTGTGTCAAATTACATTTGATGAAGTATGCCATTTGGATATGGACTCAATTACGGAACATGCTACAGTTTGTTATATATCATGAGATATGCAACAACGTAAAATTTTTTT
Source organism: Maratus michaelseni (assembly GCA_963931845.1). NCBI lineage: Eukaryota > Metazoa > Arthropoda > Arachnida > Araneae > Salticidae > Maratus > Maratus michaelseni. Next base: position 179,247,257 of record OZ007587.1, on the reverse strand, counting down.
AATGTTTTCCTGACTCTGAATGTTTATACTTTTATTTGAAAATTAGCGGAAAGTTCATAATAGCTTATACAAACTAGAAGACAAAGCATGAAGCTGTTCTGCTATTGGAAACAAGTCAAACACGACAAAAGAAGTAACTGGGGTTTTAGCACCGGGACTTGGATTGAAAAAGTTTCAAACGGCTTGCCTTACAGTGTTTTAATAAATTATGGGAGCCTCCATAACAGTTTATCTCTCTGACCATAATTTGTTCCCTTGCCACTAATTTTAAATTCCATAATACAGTATCCATGAATCATAAAATACCATTAATCATATTAACCATAAAATATGGCATTTTGGCGCTGAACTGAAATTTGTCAACGAAAAAACTGAATTCAATTCTCCAGAGGTTTTCTCGTTTTGTTTTGTTTTTTGTTTAAGCGTAATTTTTTTTCCGGAAATTAAAGATTTTTATTTTTTATATTACACAAGGTTATCCTGTTTAGAACCTGCCCAGATAAATAAAAACCCGCGTACAGACGCGGAGAGATACAATCATATAAAAGTCAAAGTATTTTTCAAATGTGTTTGTTAAAAAGCTCCAATGAATATAATTTTCTAAAAGTGGGATTTTTTTTTATTACGAATTAGACAGAAATTTACAGAAATCACCTACTCGTAGAAGCATACTCGCCAGAAGTATAATGTTAACTAAACACCATAAGGTGGAAAATCTTCTAGTTTTCAGCAAAGCCCTGAGTCTCGGCCAAACATCCCACTGTGGAAGAAAAATCAATTTTTTACTAATATTATAATTTATAAATATTACAAAGTATAACATAAATGCTACATTATAGGGGAGACCGGTACACACTGGACCTATGGGCACAGTGGACCACCCCCTAATATTTTATTTATTTAAATTTTTTAAAGCTTCTCTTCTATCCTAATAGACAACAGCACTGGACTGATTATTTATAGCCTTCAAAAAATATGTTTAGCTCAGATTGAACTATTTTATACTGATTGGTTGTTTTGAGCTTCTAAAAGCAAAAATTTTCATCATAATATTTTTATTTTTTAGTAATTAAAGGTTGTAGATAAATAAGATAAAACAGTTTTTTAGCAAAGCTAGACACTTGTTTTTATTTAACTGTAAAGTTAATATGTTTAAAAGAAAGCTATAAACAATATTAGTATAATTATTTATTGAACTTCGACATGGGGCAGAGTTTACCACCCACTCATAGGGCACAGTGGTTCACAATCCACTCTGCTCCTGTAATGCAGAATGTTCAAAATATTTAATAATTGCTTATTTTCTATCAAGAAATATTGTTTTAAAGTAGTTATTTAACTGTAAAATAAAGTAAACAAAGAAAAATAACAATTTATTTAACATAGTAAGAAATATTTTGTTTTGTATTTACTGCCTTTGATAAATATAACTGAAGTCTAATTGATGATGATTCTATTCAAGTAAGATTCATGAGACGCAAATTGAATGGAAATCAGTTTATTTTTCCCGAAACTGTAGATGAATCTATTTTTGATGTCAATGATTTCATAATATTGCTCCCAGACCCAAAAGTATTTCAGGAAAATTCCAGGCTCAATCTTACTCATAAGTATTTTGGAATTTCTTTTGCAAATTTTAATGTGCGCTGATTTTTTTGTACTTAAGTAATAACTTCATCAAAATTGCAATTGTTTCTGTATTAATCTGTTATTCTTTTCAAAATATAGTTAAATTTGTTTTTGTTTCAAAATGTTACTTGCAAATTTATATTACTATATTATTTTGGTGGTAAAGGGGAAATAAAAAATAATTAGATTAATGAAAAATAGATTTATATTGTATTTCAGATAATACCTAATAGCGGTCCACTGTGCCCCGGTGGGTGGACCAGTGTGCCCCACTTCTGGGGCACACTGGTCCACTTTACGGGTGCATTAAAAAAAATTTTTTTTGAAAAATATTGAAAACTATGTTCTGATAAAATTATGGTGAATGTATAAAGATTTAAGGAATATTCAAAAATATTTTCATGCAGATCGGTTTATCCATTAAAGAGAAAAAAAAATTAACTGAAAAAGTGGTCCACTGTGTACCAGTCTCCCCTATTATAGGAATATTACAAGGTATACAACTTTTGTTTATACACAATTTCAATGTATAATTAAAATCGATTGTCAATTTTTAGAACAAAAAATTGCGAATTAAAATTGAGTGGTTTGATGATTTCCCTTTTTTGTTCCATTTTCAAAGATTAGTTTTCGTATTTTATAATTAAAAAAAAAATCTACAAAGACTAAATAAATCCTATTAACAACACATGTCTGCTCGTGCGCATTTGTAAACGTATGAACAACACACCCACATACGGCAGAAGTGGTTTCTTTTAAGTTTCGGTCCGCTTGTAATTGCAGGATTAGCATTTAATCGGAACAAAGTATTTTACAAAACTTTTGTAGCGGAAAAAGCCGGTCATGTTCCTTGGTATGTTGTGCATCCCCAGGGAGATTATAGCTGCCTTGCGCACAGGTAACAGTAAAAAAGAAAACTTATTGAAGCAATTATAGTGTGTTATCGTAAGATTGAGTAGATCTGAGGACCATAGTCGCAGTCAGGAGGGATGGGGATTGCTGAAAAACGCATTTGCCTCTCCCTGGATCTTGAAATTTAATAAAAAAATTTCTTATTCTCCAATGATTTTGAAAAAAATGTAAACTTTATTCATTACAAAAGCGAATTTAAATAAGTAAACGCTAAGAGAAAGTGTAACTAGAGATTTTTCGTCAGGGCAACCCCCCATCCCCTGAAATCCCCATGGAAATAAATTTTTAACTCTGCTGTTTTTTTTTTTTTTTTTTTTTTTTTTTTTTTTCCCGTTTAAATTTATCTTAATCGAAGGGTTTACGGAGGCAGAGACACCCGCCCACCCCTCCCCTGACGAAAATGAAATTATTGTTTCTATAATTTTCCTTTTTTGAAAAATGCTGGTAGAAACAAATTTTTCAATATTTAATGTTTCTTATTTGTTGAATTTCTGGTACTGCTTTTCATGTTGGTATGCATTTAAAAATCTGACTAAAATTCTCAGTTTCAGCTTACCCTGTGTTTATATTCTCCACTTTAAGAAATTCGGCCAAAGCCATGGACCATAGGCACATGTGTTCCCAAGTTTTAACTCTCTCTGGATTTTGCTTTGCCGGCGTCCATGCTTTAAACCGTTTGTACTTCATTCACAAACAATTTTTCCTACAAAAATGAATTTAAAAATATCCTTTGAAAAAAATATATATCTACTCGTATATGATGGCATTAATATCGACCATATAAACAAATATTACGATTATCAAAATAAATTTTAGACGAAGACTAAAGCTGAAACCCGTAAGCATTTTGTAACTTTTAACACACTCATGGGGTATATCTCACCCCCCCCCCTCCTAAATATTTTTGTCTAAATACGTTTTAAAACAAATCTACTGATGTACATTGTGAAATGCATCCGTTCTACTTCTTTTTAGAGGAAAAAATCATGCTTTTTATATTTATTTAAATATTTTGTAGCAGTTTCTGTAAAAATCGCGCTCGCTTTTTTCGAAGAAAAAGTGTGACCGGTGTTGAGATCTATCTTGTGCGTGTGCTTACGGAGATATAAATAAATAAATGTTGATATATGGTGCTATTAATATCTATTAAAAACGAATATTACGATTATCAAAATAAATTTGAAACAAAACTTAAAGTTGTATTTGCAAGATGGGCAGATAAATAAATAATTAGTATCCTTGTATGATGACAATAATATCTGTTTTAAAAAGAAACATTAAGATTATCAAAATAAATTAAAAGCAAAACCTATATCTTTATTATTCATTTGAATAAATAAACAGGGCTGCCACTGGCGACTATTTTTATATTCTATTCGCACCAATATTTAAAAAAAAAAAAAAAAAAAAAAAAAAAGTAGTATATTTCTTTTGCACTTGTTGTCAAAGTGTATGTGAAAAAATTTTGTTTTGGAAAAGTGGTGTGAGATAGAATTAAAAAATAGTCGTCAGTGGCAGCCCTGAATAAATAAATAATTAATATTTTATTGATCGTAGTTCAAAAGTTTTGTATTTGTTTTGTTGGATTAAACTTTATTATTAACTTATTTCTATTTAATATTTTTATATCTTTGTCAACCCTATTTTTGTCAGCTGTTGTTCTCAAAAAGCTAACTTTTCAACCAACTTATGGTATGAATTACTTATGACCTTGAATAATCTTTTAATAACGTGACATCTGTACATCATTCTAATAGAGTGCTCTTTAAATATTCAAAACTCGTTGTTTTGATAGAACGTGAACATATGAAAAGGGCATTGTTATAAATAGAAAATTTAGAAATATATCCAATGAGCAAAATGTTGAAGCACATCAGGATATTTAAAATGGCATTTCATATTTTTAGAAAACAGTGAACTATGGAAATTATCTTTTAAAAGAGGAAAGTTAAAAATAAAATCTCTAAAATCATCCCAACTTTTTTTTTTCATATAACAAAAAATAATAATCCGAATTAATTTCAAACTTAAAAAAATATATATTCAAGTTTCTTATATAGCATGAGATATGCATCAATGTAATTTTTTTAAACAAGTTTCCTAGAGTATGAATGTTTATATTTTTATTTGAACTACTACTTTTTACTGTTTAATACTGTTAATTTTATGGTATAATACTGGCAGCTGGGATGCCAGTTTTATAATGTAAAATCAACAATTATTTTTTGCAGTGTACGGGAGCTACCGTAACAGTTTATCTCTCTGACCCACAATTTGTCGCCTTGCCACTAATTTTAAGTTCCGTAATGAACATAATTTGTGTGTTTGTCAAAGTAGCGGTGGAATTGCTTAATACATTGCTGGAAATTTAACCATAATGTTGTTTCAAAATTTCCGTCTTTCCGTTCGGCTAAAAGTAAACATCCAGGCTCTCACTGATAGAATGTCTTTATTTGGCAGTTATTCCACAATCCTGATGCTCTGTTCACATAGTCACACTCCTTAAAAATGGAATTGTCGCACACTGGCGAAATATCTCAAAACGATGACCAAAAAGCAGAAAATAAAAGTTACATTCGTTTCGTATATATAACTGCGCATTGTTGTAGAATATGAATAGCCCATCAGTATTGCACATGGTAAATGCAACAAATAATTTAACTTAGCTCATACTTTCGTAATGCTGACTATTTAGAAAACTAACGATCTTCATGGTTAAATGTAAACATCCAGGTTCGCACTAATAGAATGTCTTTATTTAGCAATTATTCCACAATCCCGATGTTCACACATTCACACTCCTTAAAAATCAAACTGTCGCACACTGGCGAAATTTCTCAAAACGATGACCAAAACCAGGAAATAAAAGCTACATTTGTTTCTTACATAAGTGCGCATTGTTGTAGAATATGGATAGCCCATCAGTATTGCACAGGGTAAATGCAAAAAATAATTTAATTTAGCTCATACTTTCGTGATGTTGACTATTTAGAAAATTAACGATCTTCGTGGTTAAATGTAAACATACAGGTTTGCACTAATAGAATGTCTTTATTTGGCAATTATTCCACAATCCCGATGTTCACATATTCACACTACCTAAAAATCAAACTGTCGCACACTGGCTAAATTTCTCAAAATGCTGGCCAAACGAGAAAATAGAAGTTAATTCGTTTTGTGCATAACTGTGCACTGTTGTAGGTTAACGCCCTTAGAATATAGATAGCTCATCGTTATTGCACAGGGTAAATGCAAAAAAGCATTTAATTTCAGCTCATACTTACGTGATATTAAATATTTAGAAAATTAACTATCTTCACTGTTACTCTGAAATATAATTCCTTTTAGTGATCACTTTTCGTGCTTTATGATGAAATGGGATTAACTTGTCAAGTATACTTCTTTTAACTTTCCGGCGTCATTTTTTTAAAGATAAATTGTAATATTATCCTTAATTGCTGAAACTCTGATATTAAATAGGGTGAAAATTTTTGTTTTAAAGTACTAGCGTCAAAATTCAAGGATTTTGCACCCACTATATTGCTTGTCGCGCAGGGATTAAAGAATTTAGCGCGAAGTTTTAATTGGAAGCATATAGGAATTTTAAGAACAGCCAACCACACAATAAATAATTTCACATATTTCCCTCTCAGCAAAAACTTGCTATTACCCCATATTCCGTAGAAGTAATGAATGCTAGAACAAATCTGTAACAATATTTCAACAAAATTAATAATTTTAATTGCTTTCATGCGATTTTCGTTTTAAAAAACCAGCTATTTATTTATTTATTTCACTGAATGGTTCGAATTTTGCACTTCAGTTCATAAAATTATACTGTATGGTTCCTGTGAACTCTAAGCTTCATAGAAACCAGACCTCCTCCTCTGTTATTTAGTAACGCAATTCCCCTTTCTGATATTAGCTTGTTCTCAAAAAGAACTCAAAAACGTAAAAAAAAAAAAAAAAAAATCCCAAAAACAATTGGAGTTTTGGCCAAGATTTTGCGAAAATTCGCCACTGCGCAGCGAATGCACCCTGTAAAACTACTTTTATGGCAATAAGAGTATCTTCGCGGGAAAGAATAATCTGAAATTACATAGCAATGCCTTCGTTCTTTTTCAAAATAATGTTTAAATTTGAGGCTCGCTCTTATTAATTTCCAGTTTAATTTGTAGTATACCACTGCTATCAGAATTTAAATACATTTGTTGTCAGTTTCAACTCTTATTCATAAATTTTAGTGCCTGCATAGTGAAAAGTGCTGTGAGATAATTACGATAAAATTATTTCATGTTATGATTGAAAAAAAAATTTTTTTTTTGCTACTTCTGCTTTTTTTTTTTTTTTTTAAATCAATAAAAACATTTCAGTACATTGCAAAATAAAAGCTGGGATGCCAGTATTATACTGTACAATCAACAACTGTTTTTTTGCAGTGTACGTATTAAAGCCTTTATTTTATTTTATTTTTCCTTTTTTTACAGAAAATTTATGTTAAGGGAATTATAATCGTAATAACGAATAAACGCATAATATTGAGATTCATCGTGGTATTTTAATTTAAAACTGTGCAAGAGAAGGTAATAGGAAAAGTTAAAAGTGTGAACAAAAATAGTATTCAATATAATATGAATTTATTTAGCAACCAAAATTTAAAGGAAAATAAAATAATTAATATGTCGCGGTTGGAGACGATCACTAAAGGATCACATATACGTGAAACATATTATGGGTATGGTCCTTATTTTCGAGTGCTACTTCCCGAATAACGACATTCGCTTTACTTAACCCATTCGATGCCAACCACGAGTATACTCGTGTTTTTTCAATCTAAAATTTCGAATTTGTACAGGAAATTTCGAAAGAAGAATTTTTATTTTATGTAATCACGAAATATCTGTAATTAAATAAAGTAAATATTGCTATTAGTATTTTCTGGTATGAATTCAAACTTTCTAAATAAAATAAAATTCCGGTAATTTTAACCCGGCAGTGAACGTGTTCATGGTAGCGTTACAAAGAGAACCCTGAAAACCTTCCCCAGTCTCTCCCCCAAACTGCGCTGATATCGAAAATGCGAACTTCAGTCCAAGTTCCCCATTTTGTGGCCAGCTCGCAAACCACTGGGCTGAGAGCTGGCCACATAATATGTACCCTATATTACTATTACGAAATAATAGTACCCCCCCCCCCCCCCCACCCACTACTAAAAAAAATCGTATACGGGTCACTGCGGGACGTTTCTACCGAAGGGTTTAAAATATTGGCTTTCAGGAGACTTTAGCTTGAAATAAGTAATAGCAATATTTAAGACATCATTAAATAAATAGTAAACAATGTCGAACATTTCAAGCTGAAAATTATATGATAGTTCCTTAACAAATCTATGAAATATATTTTGGCAGGGCGCACATGATTCAGTCATTGCAGGACGCCATACCCAGTCACTATAGGTTTATTTCTTGTGTGAATTTCTTGTTTTGGTCTGAAATGGTCGTCGTTGTTTATTTTCTAAATATTATTGTCTGAAGAATGTAGTTATTACATATTTAACTGACGCCATGTTTTTTGGTGTCTTTTCTTTAATTTAATGGTTAGACTTTTTTTGTGTCTATCGCAAAACTCTGTGTAATTTCAATTGGCTTCTCTAGGACATCCGTCCTCCCCATTTCACACCTTCGTTGTCATGGGAAAAAGTAGAGCGGTTAGTCAGCCCTCTGTTTACAAGAAAGTACACTGCAAAAAAAAAAAAAAAAAAAAAAAAAAGTGTTGATTTTACAGTATAATACTGGCATCCCAGCTGCCAGTATTATACTATTAACAGTAAATTAACAGTAATAAACAGTAAAATAAGCAGTAATACGCTATCGCGCATGCACTGGGATGCTAGTATTATACTGTTTATATTGACCTATGTTTGATATATGTTTGATATTGATATATGTTTATATTGACCTATTTATTTGGGCAATTTAATTTTAGATTAATACTAATTGAAATTTTAATAAAAGTTTACTGTTTAGAACTTTTAAATAAAAAAGTGGACACTAGTTTAACCCCTTGGGGACGAGCGACACGTATGTGACGCCTAAGATGCTCAGAATCCTCAATTATTCCTACCAGTTACTTTTTATTGTAAGCTTAGCCTTATTTAATCGAAACGTTTCTGTGATTAAATTACGCAAAAAGTTCTAATTTGAAAAACCAGTGATAAGAGATTAAAAATTTTGTAAAAGACGCTCGTCGCTAAAGGGTTAAATAATTTAAAAAACAGAGAAGAAAAACAGAATATGAACATTAAAGGAATATATTTTCAAAAAATTAGATGTAGAGGTATTTATTTCACCTGACATTTCGCCACTGAGGTAGAAGCCAAGCTTTAAAAAAATGTTTTGATATTTTTTTTATTTTTTATTTATTCAAACGTTTAAAAAATGTATTCTAATATCATTGAGAGCCCCTATAAGTGGGGTTCGCCATACATTACACATACCCCTTGATGTTTTCTCTGTTTTATTCTTAACCATTTTCTCTACATAAATTATATTTGACAGTTACAATGTTATAAAAATAAATTTCTTATGGAAAACTTATATAAATATTTCTCAAAAATCTGAATGGGGTGTGGGAGGGGCGATTTTTTCATTTCTTCTTTTTTTGGGAGGACGGGAGGAGGCAACTTCCCACAGCCCTGCTTGTAAACGTTTACTTTGGAAAGTGTTCCAGATCAAAATCCTATTTACAGCTCTCCGTTGAGATTAAAACAGAAATTAGTCTTCTAACCGCAGAGTAATTTCGATGGCGAACGCGCGCATACAAACAGGTAACTTCATGTCGAAGTTGAAACGCTTCCAAGCATTTCAGACACACAATTCTGAAAATTCGTCGAAATACTCAGGTAGATTTCCACTTGCAGCGTTAAGTTCTTTATTCTAACTCACTTTTTTTTTTTTTTTTTTTTCAATCTCATCAGTACCTTTTTATAGCACAAACGAGCGGGCGGACATTTTCCCCCACTCGCTTACTTTCTGTCGAAATATCGGTTGCTATGAGACGAATTTATTTTTGTAAAAAGATCTTACCGTTGTTGGTGGGAGGAAGACGTATGTGCTTTTGACAGTAGTTAGTTATAAGATATTCTCATTTTGAGAGGGAGGTAAGAGGAAAAGTGATTTTGAAAAGATCTGTGGTTTCAAGTGCGTAACGGTGAACATGCTATAACATTACTTATATTGCTAATTAAACTTAAAATATCGTCGAAGATGTTAATTACTAATTTTTTAAAATGACTAATAACGGTTTGTAAATACACCATCATAGAGGAAGGAACTAGTGAGTTTAGGAATGAAAATTACGGCATTCCTTCATTAAGTAAAAACACGTGTTGGAAGGGTGCTCTTCATGTGATATGCACCTTAACGATATTTATTTTTACCTTGCTAACGTTTATTATTTTTCTATATTTTAATATATTTTTAATTTAAAAATAAATTTAGATTCATGTCAGATGTTTTACCGTAATTTCGCGCGTATACGCCGTACCTCAGACAATTCGATTTCCTACCAGAATTTATTTTAAATAAAATGTGACTTACTTCTGCTTAGCACTTATTTGGCTTTATTTTCAATAAAATTTCCGGTTTGAAAGAGACTTAACTAAGCTGCGGCGCATACGCGCGAAATTACGGTAAGTGTGAGGCATTATAGACCATTGAATTTGTATGTTGATTCTGACTAAGAGCAAAAAATGTACAAACTACGGCTACGCGTAAATTAGACGAATGAAATTCATGTAGTTAAACGTCGATTGAAAACAATCCTTAGGACAGTGCAGTTTTTATTTCTACCAAATTACAGAAAAAACAGGAATATATAAGAGCAGGTAAACACTTACGGAATCGATCATAGCATAATACAACAGAAATTTCAGGAACAAATATTCACACACAGCAACAGTCAAAACTGAGCTCAAACTCTCTTAAATCTCAAACGCAATTGGTTTGTGAGTTATCTAACTTCAGACTAATTTTGTTGTTGTTGTTGTTGATTATGTTGGTAACCAGAACCAAAAAATAATAGAACCCAGTTTTTCATTAAATAAAGTATTTTCTTCACCACGTGTCATTTTAGCAACTCTCTTTCCTAGTAGCGTAGTCTTACTCTTCAAGGTTACAAGCAAACTGTTCGTAGTCGAACTATGCGACTATACCTCGACCAACTGCATCTCTGCAGACTCTTTCTTATTTCGACATAGCAATGGGGACTCGTCCGGTTCTTTCTGGTAAATTTTAAGTCTTTAATTTTTTTTCTATAGTCACGCCCACATCACTTAAACTCCACCTTCTAATGGGCGCGGTCACTTACATCTTGACACATCCAGATAGCCTCTCCATAACTGTGGCATGTTTGGCCAAAGAAATTCCGTTAGCTGCGGTCATATGTGAGAAGAATTAACTTTCAAATCTGCAACAACAACAACAACTTGCATATTATGTTTACTCATTCTTCTGAAAATAATTACTAATCTCAAATGTTAATAATAAATTATTCCACCTATATATTACTAATTTAATATTAACTTTGCATAGTAAAGTTTTTGTATTTGAAACACATTTATTTATTTATTAGATGGGGTCACAACTCAATTTATTAACTATCAGCATAGCACATATTCAGCAGAAAAACTGTCTGGAATAGTTAAAAATAAAATCTATGAGAAACACTTTCAGTTTACGTCAGATACTTTCATACATTATTCTTTCTATGTTCGAAATCTTGTCTTGGATCGAGTGGGTGTGGTTGGAGGTGGCATTCTTCGGATGAAACATGGATATTGGCCAAATTCCTTTTAAGGTAAATGTTCAAACAGAGCAGCCCTTTACGAATAAATCTTTTGTGCGTGACGTTTCAGATTCTTCTCTATTGAAAATCAAGACAATCATTGTTCTTTTGGAGATTTCAGCTGGATGTCAGTGATTTCAACCAGATGATTAAAATCGTGGTTTTAACCTTCCAACGAGAGCGTTGTCTCAAATTTTACTACAAACGTAATTTTTTTAAAACATTATTATCACAATTGATGCCGTATGTACACTATATTGCCAAAGGTGACCGGTCACTTGCGATTTTAGACGTTTTGTTAACTATCTAGAAAAATACACGAGGAATTAACCTGAAACTGCAGGTGTGTAAACAGTATAGTATAGGTTATATGTTTCCGCGAAGATTTTTTCACGAAACCCCATAGGGGACTGTCAACAAATTGAAAAAGAACTAATATCTTTTGGATAACCCTGTAAAAACTAATGTAGCAAAAGCGTTCAAGCTCGAGATTATTAATAAGTGACTTATTGTAATATACTGTGTTTATTTTTATGAGGATAGCATGTATACTCATAGAGAAATTAAGGTTTTTATAAAAACAGTCCCAAATTTCGCCTTGTTTTTTGCTTATAATTTGCAGAGTTCTTAATATAAAAAAAAAAACGTTCTTTTCAGAAAATATGACAAACATCATTGTACATAAAACTCTACCATCAGAATTAAAAAATAATAAAAATTGGATGAAAAATGAGCAGGTTTACTAACAAATGTTTTACTGCGCATGCGCGAATCTAATCTTACTTATAATAAAATCCAAAGGCGAGAAAGTGTCTGTAACGGTACCGAGCTGAACCACTCTGGTCTGCGAGTCGACCGTAGTTAAACGCCATGTTAGGCTTACTGAAAAATATATGACCACTAAATGATAATATCTTCTACTTGAAATAATGTCTGTTCAGCATATTTTCGTATAAAACATGTATATCATATCCAGTTATAATGTTTTAAGTTTTAAATTAAAAATAACAGATTAAACATCCGATTACCTGATGTAAACAAACGAATAATGTTGCCATTCAAAAACACAAATCCCATATCTAGAGAAAACAAGAAAGAAAAATCATGCGTCAAGCATAGATTATGTAACACTTTCCAACGCTTCCAAAATAATTTTACGAATCATACTCTTTTATAAGCTAAAAGATAACATCTAAGTAATCCGAATACTTTATTCAGCCCAGTATAGGATCTATAGATTTGTATATATACTACATAGGATGCTAAATTTTAGTTCAGTTAGGAAACACGTAGCACAGTTTAAAATTCTCCGTCTGGAGTTAAATAATACGGAAATGTGTTCCCGAACTTTTGTACTTCCCTGTATAGGATCTACAGAATTTATACACACCACGTAATATACAAAAAGCGATTTAAAATTAAAATCGCATTCAGTAACTTAAAACGCACTTCCAGGAATTATTGTTAACATACAGTAGAGAATTCTTTTGTGTGTCCCTGTAAATGAACGATGACTGCTATACACACAATATTCTGTAGTAAGTCTCTTGTAATGAACCTTATATAAATTTCAATGCGTTTAAAATAGTGAAACATTATTTAAATAAACCGCAGACGATTTTTCTCCATAGACGTAATGTAACGGAATTCTTTTGACTGTCCCTGTAAAGTAAGTATAAGTGCTATGCACACCCTATTCCATATTAAGCTTCTTCTAATGCACCTTAGTGATATATATAAATTTCAATGCGTTTAAAGTATTGAAACATTATTTAAATAAACCGCAAATGATTTTTCCCCATAGACCGCAATGTAACGGAATTCTTTTGAGTGTCCCTGTAAAAAAACTATAAGTGCTACACACTTCCGTTGAAATAGGGAACATGCTATAGATAACGATTATAACATATAAAATTTGCAGGGCAATCCGAGCATATTTACGGGAGTTAGAGCACGGACAGACGGCAGACGGCAGACGGCAGACGGCCAGACGGCCAGACGGCAGACGGCCAGACGGCCAGACAAACCGAAGTCATAAACACTTTTCAACTAGGTTGGAAAGTGTTAAAAAAAGGAATGACTCTTTGAACGTTTCATTAAAATATCCGATTATGCTCTTAAAATATTTGTAAAAGCATATTAAAGTCTTTAAATAATTTAAAGGATTTCTTTAATTTATTTCTAAGCATTTTTTTTTTCTGTCAGCACTTTTTTCAGAAATAGCGATGATAGATAGCTTTCATACAGAGGCTTTGCGATGATCCTTCAGTATTTTACATTTCGGCGCAGTTCTGGCGCCATCTATTGACGATAAATATAAACGAAGGTTTTGGTTTTTTCAGGCATATTTTTAAAATAAGACAAAATCAGGTTTTAATTTGATGAATACTTTTAAAAGTTAAAGTTATATTATCTATTGTATTTATTTTAACTATTTCTTCATTACTGGAAAACTTTGTTTTTTCTGTTATTTTAAATGAGATATTTTCCTACTGTGAATTAAGAAGCGAATATCCATAAAAATGCAATTTTATGTTTTTCTGCTATGCATTTGTTTCTTCGTGACTGGAATTCTTTGTTCTTAAAGAAATATTAAAATTCAACTCTATTATACTATCAACTTAGACAATTTAAAACGAACAAAATTTTAATGTTTTGTACTATCGTTAAACCATTTCAGAATTTGCATTTCATTTTTCTTATGACAATGAGCTGTTAGTCAAGCTCTTTAGAAACTCATTATTTTTTTTTTCTCAAAAACTTTCGCACATGGATTATTTTTTAAATATTTTTGAATATTTTGTCCAATAGTTGAACCTTTTCAGAAATTGAATATTGAGTAAAAGAAAAAAAAATCCTCATCATTTGTATTTGTAGAAATCATTTGCCATTCTTAAAATATACTTTTCTACAATACAAACCTTTCAGTAACAAAATCTTCATGAAGTTTATTTGTATGAAGTCTTATGAAAATGGAACGCAGATTAACATTCCGTCATTTTTTACTGGCGTTATATACTATTTTTTATAGAACCAACTCTTATGGTAAAAAAATAATTAAAAACGAAAAAACCCTGCTGGCCCCACCTACAGGCAGAGGTATGTTTCGAAGTGGGTGGTCTCAAATGCCACATTATGGCAAATAGGTCTTTCTTCTGCAATTCCCAATAAACAGGTGCCCCACGGTCTGCGGCTTCGAAATCTACCTGTGCCTGTAGCCCGAGCCGTCAGGGATTTTTTTCTTATGAAACGTAATTCAAATATAAGGAATACATAGAACAGCGTAATTTGCATTTAATTTTGCTTATGTAATCAAACAATGAGTTATGTGGTGAGTCAAGCTGTTTAGAAACTCATTCATAACACTTTTTTACAAAAACTTTCGCACATGGATTAGTTTTTAATATTTAATTGGAATGTTTTGTCCAATCTTTGAACTATTTCAGAAATTTAATATTGAGTAAATATATATATATCCTCATCATTTTTATCTGTAGAAATCATTTGTCATTTTTAAAAAGTAATCTTCTACAATATACAAACCTTTCAATAATAAAATCTTCATGCTGTTTGTTTTTTATGAAGTCTTATGAAAACGGAACGCTGATCAACAATCTGTCATTTTTGACGGGGTTATATACTAGTAAAAATATAATATGCATAATATATTAGGTAAGTATATAGAGCAACTTTTGTGAAAGTCTCAAAATCATAGCTTGAAAATTCTGAAAATTATCGTCGATAGAATAAGCTCGAAATCCGTTGTTTCTAAAATAAAGCTCAAAGATGAGGGGTTGTATCAAATATCTGTGGATTAGTGCCAAGATAGCGTACACAATATTGCACGTACTACTATATTTGGATACAACCCCTCATATTTTTGCTTCCTTTTGGGAACAACGGATTTCGAGCTTATTCTATCGACGATAATTTTCTGAATTTTCAAGCTCTGATTTTGAGACTTTCAAAAAAGTTGCTCTATATACTTAGCTAATACATTATGCATATTATATTTTGATTGCATTCGCGCATGCGCAGTGAAACATTTTTTAGTAAACCTGCTCATTTTGCATCCAATTTTTACTATTTTTTAATTCTGATTGCAGAGTATTATGTATAGTGTTGTTTGTCATATTTTCTGAAAATAACTTTTTTTTATATTAAGAACTCTGCAAATTATAAGCAAAAAACAAGGCGAAATTTGGGACTGTTTTTATAAAAACCTTAATTTCTCTACGAGTATACCTGCTATCTTCATAAAAATGAACACAGCATATTACAGTAAGCCACTTATTAATAATCTCGAGTTTGAACGCCTTTGCTAGATTAGTGTTTACAGGGTTATCCAAAAGATATTCGTTCTTTGTCAATTTGTTGACAGTCCCCTATGGGGTTTCGTGAAAAAATCTTCCCGGAAATATATAACCTGTACTATACTGTTTACACACCTGCAGTTTCAGGTTAATTCCTCATGTACTTTTCTAGATAGTTAACAAAACGTCTAAAATCGCAAGTGACCAGTCACCTTTGGCAATATAGTATATAATTGCTGTTGTTACTGTTATGAAATACATGCAAAAATTACGTCACACGCCTGCTCGATTTTGCCGTTCAAGCGTACTCACTGAAAGGTAAAATCATATGGCGTACTTTTTTCTGAAGTGACACAACTCAAAAAACATGAATTTTGAGTTATCACCGCTAAAATCGTAAGTGAACAGTCGTCTATCACAGCGTTTCTTAAACTTTGTGAACTCGTAGACCCCTTTTGATGTGATATGCATTTCGAGGACCCCCAACAATTTTTTTCTTAATATAAGATAAGAAATTATTTTAATGTATACACCATATTTATTTTCATTACGCATATTGTATATTTAGTTTACAGCGTTGGGAAAAAATCTGCTGCATTAATACGAAAAAGAATTACAGTATATAATTTTAAGACAGTTAAAATATACACGCTTCTATTTGCTATGTGATGGGTGCTGCTGCTTTTCTTTTGTTACTAGATGTGGAATATCTGTTTTAATGTTTGGAACATTTATCCGTAATTCTATATTGACATGCAGTCGATTTCTGCATTTGTTTCTCATCTGAACAAGGTTGCAGAAAGTCTTTTCATACGAATAAGTGGTGCAGAAATGAAGAGTAATTTCTGGGTAGCTTTTTACGCTACTTCTGCATATATATTTCTCACAAACAAACAAAAATTATTAAGGCTAATTTCTTGAAAGGCAATTTCCATGGAATCATGGCATGATAATTCCGTAAGTTGGTCCTGCTCTAAAAAGGTCAAGATTTCGATTTCACTAACTTCTTGGGGGGAAAAAAATTAATCTCATCCACTCATTTCCTGACTTCGAGAAAGGAAAATAAAGTACGAAAGTTTCTTTCAAATGTTTCAGGTATACATCAAGGTTTTCAATAATATCAGGAGAAATAGTATCGCCATAGGTTTGTAAGAACGAATAATGTTGGGAATGATTCAAAAATATAATTTTCAAATCGATTTGCCTACAAATTAATTTCTTCTATTATTGCTTCTACTTTGTCCTAGATTTCGAAAATGTGTACCGATGTTCCTTTTTCACAAACAGGAGAAATCATTGAAACGATCTTTCAAATAGAATTTGAAGTCCATTAAAAACAGACTTACTTCATCACCCAATGCGATTTAAAACCTTCCCTCGTGACAGCCCCCTAAGTTCTGTATGCAAAAGTAGCTGTTTGTGTTGACTCAAATTTCTTTGCCTTCAACGGATGAATATTCATATAATTTACTATTGAAACAACTTTGTTGAATGTAACCTGCAAATCTTCAGGCCTTTTTTTTCTTTTTCTTTTTTTTTTTCTGGCAAGAAGCTATTCACTGAATACAACAGCGTATCCAAAACACATTCGCTGCTTTAGCTTTAGCCGAGCTGATAAATCCATTAATAGTTCCACTCATCGCTCGAGCCTCATCTGTACCTATCCCGACACATCTTGATCAGTTTGTTTCTTTTTCGTGTATGAAACTGTCTAAACGTGTGAGCAGTGCTGCATTTATTGCGTCAATTTAAAGCGATTTGTAAAACAAAAGATATCCATATACACTCTCAGAAATACTTCCTTCAAATCACGGAAAGTTTCCTGACAGTAGTGATGCCGGCATATTTCCGTTATTTGAAAAATGTCCGTTTATTTTTTTTTACTCTGTTACAGGAGGGAAAATATCCACCAATTGAAGAAACTTCCGCGCATTTTTCTCCGTTATAGGAGAGAAATTTTCCGTTATTTGAAGAAACGTCGGTTTAAAAAAAATTATATATCTACCTTTGTGCTGCCATCTATGGATTATTACGGAAGTATTTATTTATTATTTGATACATTTTAAGAATAATTTCTGGCTGACGTCGGGCGCTTTCTAGAAAAAGAGTTTGAAATGATGGTAGGGGTTTTCTTCCAATGGGGGTTTGGGGCTTAAAAAATTTGGTGTTTAGAAAGATGACAATTTTAAAGCTAATTGCGGGGGAGATTTTGTCGTTTAAAGATGATGGTTGGGGGTTTTAACACGTTAGTATTAATAGGAGGATAAAAGCATGAATTATACGTATTTTTTTTTTATTTGATTGTTAGATGTAATATATGAATATTATATATTTTTTAATTAAACTCAAGAAGAAATGTTTGCTTTTTTGAGTAAAATCGATTTTTTTCAACTACTATATATTTTTTAAATGTGTTCGTTTTGAATATACAGTATGCCCACTAAAGTCCCTTGCCACCCTCTTAACTTCGGAACGCCTGCTGCTATATTCATAAAAGTAGTGTCTAGGTATAGTAAAGTAGCCATGCGCTACTCGGTGTAAACGCCTACGGCGCCACCTGATGAAATGTTGCGGAGTTGGCATTCCTATCTCGAAAACGGATAGAGAAAAAAAGTGATTTACAAAGTTGTAGAGCATCATCGATTTAGTACGAAAAGACACATTGTCATTGTGGACATTAATGCGAAGAACAGAACGGTTAAAACACGCATTTGTCTTTTCTTGATTTCCTACACTGTGACGTGACAAAACGATCTTATAAAGAAAAAAAAAACAACTAGTTATAATAATATACCTTTATTTTAGATGTTTAAACTTCTCACCGTCAGCCGCAATGCATATTTGGATGTTTGTTTGAATTTCACATTGCACACGTTGGAGCATAGACACAGCACCAACACAGCACCAACGCATACACAGCACCAACGTTGGAGATGGTGACACGTTGGCACAAGCGTCCGTAATAGCATCGTTTAATGTCCTGCAATGTTTGTGGAAGGGTCACACCATTGCCACCTAGATCTACTCTAGGTGGCAATGATCACACACACCTGTTGTTTCATAACTGGTTGTTTCTTTCTTTCTAAGATCGTTTTGTCACGTCACAGAGTAGAAAATCACGAAAAAACAAATGCGTGTTTTAACCGTTCTATTCTTAGCATTAATGTCCACAAGGTGTCTTTTCGTACTAAATCGATGATGCTCTACAACTTTGTAAATCACTTTTTTTCTCTATCTCTTTCCGTTTTTGAGATAGGAATGCTAGCTCTGCAACATTCCACCAGGTGGCGCCGTAGGCGGTTTCATTGAGTAGCGCATGGCTACTTTACTATACCTAGACACTACTTTTATGAATATAGCAGCAGCCGTTCCGAAGTTAAGAGGCTGGCAAGGGACTTCAGTGGGCATACTGTATTTTAAGTGCGAGGGATTTTTTATAACTTTAAAAAATGAATTGCGAATCATTTTAAATGAATGAGAAAATTAATTCTAACATTTTTAAATTCGAAAGCACTATTTTTGTTTTTCTTGTTTTTTAAATAAATTAAAAATTTTAATTTATTGAATTTTTAGCTTTTTATTTTAAAAATAAATTCGAACTTTAGTATTAATAGTTCCAATGCGCAAGCTATCAGGGAATAAACGAAAATTTTTAAATCTTCTTTAGACTTTTGGGAAGAATTCAGGGAAAAACATGTCTTCTAGGAATACGGGAATTATTTGTTGAAAAATGAGGAATAATTTAGTGTACAAAGACGAGTTTTTCTCACAGTGTATCTTACCACCTAATTCATAACGAACGAAAACTATCAATTTAACATTTTTGAAAATATCGATACATTCATCTAGTTGCAATGCGGAAAAAAGACGGATTTTAACGCGTGCAATTAACTGGTTCTCAATATTTTCACACAAACCTTTGATTCTGTTCTTAACAGTATCATTAGATAATAAAAAAATTTAATTTAATATCCTTCGCCCCTATAGTATGCATATTTAAAGCGAATTGAAGAGGAGAACAAAAAACATTTGGTAAAGATATTTGGCTTGATCAACGATGAATTCAGAGTGTGGCCGCGAGGGGGGAAGGGGAAATATTCAAGAATTCGTTTTTCTTAACGGTGGGTTTTAAACGCCTAACGTAAAATTATATTTTATACGCACATAAAACAAAGATTTTGTTCAATTTTGTATTTATCGTGGTTCAGACTCCTCACGAACCTGCGTTTTTTCTGTGCCACTGATTAAAAACAGCAAATGGAAAATGAATAATGCTTCGAAATCTTCTCTGATAATCATGTGAATATGCACTGAAAATTCGTTTTTTGTAGAGGTTCATTTTCGATGCTTTCTGCTCTTTCGATACAATCCTAAAATTCATTTTTTCACACTAAATATTAAAACTGAACCACTGTGTGATATGTGATAGAAATAAACATTCATCATACACTAATCTTCAGTCGTCTGTGTCATTTGAACAGATAGATTTTTATGAAAAATTTCCAAGTTCATCTAAATTTTTATTTTTCAAAATAAATAAATAAAAAATAAACGCATTAAAGTAAAAAGGAAAACAGAACTAATTATTTTCTTCCACAGGGGGTTCAAGAGGGCTTTGCCCTCTTGACGAAAAAGGCTTAATTCTTTTTGGTACCTTTCCAGCATAGTAGCCTTGGCGAGATAGAGAAAATGACAATAGCAAAAGACGGAAATGTCTCATGCATATTTTCTGGCAACGTATTTGCTGTTTCATAAACACAAGCAATTTTTTCAAATTTTATACAATTTATCTATATAAAGAAGCCATTTATCTATTTTTATATACAAACAGAAGTAAATTGTATATAAAAAGAAAGAAAAAATATATAAACAAAATCCTTATATATATATATATATCTTTAATTACTTTAAATTGATCAAAAAAATAAATTTTACTTTTTTCCCTATTTTTTTTTTTTCTTCAGAATGATTACAGAAAAAAAAATTTAGTTAAACTTCAAAATACAAAAAAGGGCCATTGAACTTCCTGCACCATTAAAAGGAATTAATTTAATAAATTAATCAATAAATTTTACTTTTTTACCCTATTTTTTTTTTTTTTTTAGAATGATTACAGAAAAAGAAAATTTGGTTAAACTTCAAAATACAGAAAAGGGCAATGGCCCCTTCCTGACCTCCTCCCTCCCCCCTCCTTTGCCGGCGGCCATGCCCATGCACACGGACCAACATTTTCGTTGTGCCACTGATTAAAAAAAAAAAAAAATAGAAAGTTAAAAAAGGGATAATTGTCGGAAATCTCCTCTCCTCGCATAATCATGAGAATACTCGTTAAAAGTTCGTTTCTTTGTTGTGATGCATCTGATGTATCGATTGGATTTGAACTTCTACTACTGCAGAATTGTGGTCGATGAATGAGTATTTGTATTGCTTCGGGATCTATTTTAGTGAACTGTAGATTCTAGCTCCTAAGGCCCTTATCCCTTTCTGACTTCAGTTTTCGATAGCGTCAGCATTTACGTCATTGTAAGGTAATTATGACGTGATTGATGATTAAACATATTCTTCTTTTTTTTTTTCTCCTCAATATGTGGTTTGCAAAATATTTCAGAAGTCAATAAATAAGAAGGTAGGAAAAGGTTAGAATATTATAAAGAAATATAAAAGTATTGAAATCAGTTCAACTAACTTTGTCCGCGTGGTTCAGACTTGTCTAGAAGCGAGATTCGGCGAATGCAATGCATTCAGGTCCCGTATTTAAAGAGATCCCTTATGAAACTTAAGACTTTTTTTCTTACCTTTTAAAACAAGCGTTTGTTCAAAACATGTTGCACCTGGGTCTGCATCTAGCCCTTATGGTTTAGGGACCACCAGTAAAATTAAAGGACCTTATTCTATATCTTTGAAAATGATTTTGGGGCCACTAAATTTTCTAGCACCATTACATCTATAAAGAGAAATCCGGTCTTGGAATAGAGCCCTGCACGGATCGGATATAATCTGACTCGAAACCCAACAAAATAATTTTATTTGACTTGAAATTAAACACGCTTCATCCTAAAACCGATCCGAACCCGTAATAACAGAAAAGTATTTCCTATTTTAATGCAGTTATGTAAAATTTGTTTACAATTATCTCTTATATCAATTTTATATTTCATGTAGAAAAATGAACATACACACACATATTATATGCGTATATATATATACATACGCATTAATATTCAAATATGTAATTTTTTCATCTGAAAAAATATTTTGGGTATTCTTTTGAAAAATCGAGCCAAACTAAACGCGGCCCGCAAGAACCAAAATTGAACCCAAGACAATGAAAATAAACCCGACCCGCAACAACATCAAAAGTCAACGGAAAAAATTAGTGTCAACCCGAACAGAAAATAGCCAGAGATCGGATTGGTCTCGGATAAAGTCGTGTCACCCGACCGATGCAAGACTCTACCTTGGATTCTGGAACGGTTCCATTGTAAGATGTGTTGTTTGACAATTTTTTCATTACATTACTAAACATATGAGCGCATATTTACTCAGAATTTCACAGTAGAGCTCTGTAATTATAGATATTGTCTACTGTTATCTTAATATCTGTATTTATTCTTACACAGGAGAGTCATAAAAGGATTTCGGTTCTGAAACATTGTCCTTTAATCCCCGCAATAATTTATGAGTAGGTTAATTTTCTTCCAGAAGCATTACTTTACCATTGTTAGCCTTCTCTTTAAAAGGGCCCCGCAGATGCACAAAAAATGATTGGGTCCTACATATTTGTCAAAGGTTAAAAAAAAAAACCTTCTTGGTGGAGGGGGGAGGGAGGGCTCTGTTACTTACCTAATTCAAACTAATTTAGCGAATTTTTAGAAAAATAAATTTATATTTTGTTTCTAACGAAATTTCGACATGATCTTCGGCCTACAAATTATCCATCATTATGCAGAATTCATTGAACAAAAGTTTATTAAGTATTTCATTAATGATGTTAAAGAGAAACGTAGTGCAACAAGGGGGATGTGGATGGTGCCTCGGCACCAGGTGCTAACCCGTATAGGAGGCACCGCCTTATTATGTTCGCGTGCCAGAAACTCACAAACAGCATCTATCAACATCGCAATGTGCCAAACTTAAAAAGAGAGAGAGGGGGGGGGGAAATAAATAAATAAACGCTGCTTATGCGAAACATGGTTTATAGAATCAGTCGCTTTCATATATTAAAACGCTGCTTATGCGAAACATAGTTTATAGAATCAGTCGCTTTCATATATTAAATAGATTAAGAACAAAATTCAAAATGAGATTTTTCTATATATTGGAAGTTATTATAGATTTAACGAAACTTTGTTCTGGAAATATGATTAATTTAAGTGGCACGTACTTTTACAAGGAGAACTTTAACAAGGAAATCTTACAAATTTTTACTTTAATAATTTTGAACTAACCATTAATGCAGCATCCATCTTTTATAACAACCCATTTGAATTAAAAATACATTAATAATTTAATAATGATATTTTTGATAATGATACTTTAACTTGGTTCATATGTTATTTTTAATAGCCTACATAGCAAAATTAAGTCTCCTTGTCGTTTAATTGAAGCGACTGTCTTTTGAATATCATTTTTAGAAATACAGGTTTTTAAGTTTATACAGAAGGACAAAATAGTTGAATGTCAAAAATGTAGAACAAAATTCAATAAAATAACATTTTTGATGTGCTGATTCATGCAAATATAGTTGTATACTTTTGTAGTGAGTTTAGTAGTTGTAGCACATTTATGAAAGTCTGTACATGTTAAACAATATTTTATTTATTGTAACAGCATCTACCGTGGAAAAGTAGTTTACAATTATATCTCTAATATAATTTCTTTTGTATAGGAATGAACATATATACATTCATTAATATGAAAATTATATGAAAAAATATTCCGGATTTTCTTTTAAATAATTGGTCAAGTGCGAGTTTTACTCGCGCACAAAGTGTTCCGCACAATAAATTTATTAATTACTAACTACAATATTGCAAAAACTCGTTGCTAAAAGAATAACAAGTTGGAAATTGTACGTCAAACGTGACAAATGAGGTGTGTTCGTACTATAGCTAGTTATATAAATGTTCAGATCTTGATGATTTTTTATTCTGTGAAATGAATTATATCGTCTGCAGATTAATTTCTGTCATAAAATAAGTATCTCGGTCACTTGACGATTAAACCTCGGAAACGCCTATAACAAGAAAGCACCGTTTAAAAAAAAAAAAATCAAATTTCTTAATAAATACTTTTATTAATATCTTCTAAAGTTTTGATTCGATTTTCATAAAATTTGAAATGTCTCGACAAAATTCTGCAAAGATAATATATCTTAAATTCCAAACCATTCGGTTGGGTAGTTTTTGCGTTGTTATATGCGGACGGACGGACGGACCAGACGACGGCAATAGGTGCTACGTATTTATATAATTACGAACGCACCTAATAAGACTTTTGTAAAAAATTAGGAATTATACAATGAATTACTTTTTAATAATTGCCTTTCAATAATTGAATTCAGTTGGAATGAAAAACGTTGACTATTTATCACTATGATTCGCCTTACCTAAAACGAAGACTTTGTACACAGTTTAAAATTGGCATTGTGCCAAGTACGCTTCGAAAAGAGGCCGCACAGCTGCAATGATGGCTTGGTCCGTATAGCATGTTTCTAGATAGATTTTTAATTAATATTTCTTCAAATTATCGACAATTGTTTTCGAAAATCATTATTAACAACTCTTGGATGATTCCATAGGTTCGATAGGTACCTCAAGCGCCCTTCAACTCCCCCGCTGAGCGCCCGCAAAGTAAAGTTTGTATGTAACGGAAAAATGCGATTTTCTCAAACTGTGTGACCTAGGATAAACGCTATAGTTTTCCTGAAAGGTTTAAATAAATTCCTACTACCCCAATTTTTTTCACATCTTTTAGTTTTAGTAGGTTCAGAAATAGGGAACATATTTTTGCAGCACATTTTCAACGATATCTCTGAAAATATAATACCTAAAATTAAAGCAAATATATTTTTGAGTTCGATGTTACGAGATCTTTCGAACGATACCCCACACGACCCTTACAAAATAAATAAATAAAAATAAGTAACTTAATTAGCCCTTCTAAATTTTCCCTAAAAAAATTTGTGAATAATTAATAATCTATAAATATGTGGGTCAATAGCCTTTATAACTCTGCCAAGGTTGAACTTTCCGCACTCCACAGTTTTCGAGAAAAAAAGCTGTGACAGACGAATAGACAGACACACGAGTAATCTTATAATGGTTTCGTTTTTACTTTTTTAAGTAACATAACCCTAAAAATTGGGTCAACCAGACCAAAAAAATCAAAACTCAAACCGAACCCGAAATATTTAAAGTCGACCCGGTCCAAATCGCAAGTCGGGTTCAGGTAAAATCACGTTTACCCGAACCGATGCAGGACTCTAATGGCTACCATTGTGAAATATAGTATGTACATCGTATAAGATGAGTATGTATCGCCAGCATTATTACAGTGCGATAATATTGTTGCAAGTTTTGTGAACAATGACGCCCTTCATTGATTGTTAGCAGCTGAGGTGCGCCCTTGCTTGCTGAAAGGATGGACAGGCCTGAGCTAAAGTACAAATTGATCATTCGTCAAGAAATAACTAGGACTTCCCTCAAAGGGATTAGTCTGAGTGATATTGCTGAGAACATAGGGTTAACAATTACAATATAAAGAAAAAGAGCAAATTAAATTATAGAATTACAAAATATCATATATAAATTCATATACACTGTTAAAAAAATAGAAAAGAAGTACCGTTCATCAGATGTGTTTTCATATTTTTTTTTTTAACATGTGGCAAAGAATCTCATTTTCTTAAGCGCGTATTGCGCAAAACTTGAAAAGAAAAAAAAAAAAAAAAAAACGCCGGATCTTTTAAAACGCCAAGCTTTTTAAAGTTACGTAATTGGATTTGCAGCCAATAGATTATTCTATCAAGCGTGGCTTAACGCAAATTTAATTTCATTGTTGCACCTTTTTTTGTGTGTGAATTTAAAATTTTTCTTCTTTGATTATATATTTCTTATTTGTATAACTGCTTATAGAAACTCTTACACTTCAAACCACATTGATAGCATGCTTTGCTACAAACCAGATTGCAAAACTATAGTCTAAATTACTATTAAAGTATACAAAAAATCTTTCGATGACTTCTGTAAAATAACTTTTACATTAAATCTCCATATCGGCAAAATTGAAAAATTATATATATTTCAAAGATAAGCTTAACAGATACTTCTTGATTATTCTCTAGGAGGCTCTGCCCCCTGCGCCTTTACTGCGCCAATCCGCAGCCTTTTCTTTTGCCTGTCTGTCTGTCTCTCCACAATCTGTCTGTTTCCCTATCCGTTCTTCTGCCCGTCTCTCTAACCGATTGTCTATCTGTCTACACGTCTCGCTACCTGTCTACTATAGTGTTCTCTAACCGTCTGTCTATCCGTCTAACTACTTGTATGTCTAGCCGTGTCTTATTCCACTTCGCTACCCATTTGTCTATCTGTCTCACAACTTGTCTATCTGTCTCTCTACCCGTCTGGCTATACGCCTCTCTACCCATATACTGTCTCTCTACTCGTCTGAATGCCCATCTCACTATCCGTCTGTTTTTGTACCCGACTCGCTACCAATCTCATTACCCGTCAGTCAACTCGTCTCTGTACTCATCTCTCTACTCGTCTCTTTATCTACCACGCTACGTGTCTCGCAACCTTTCTCGCTACATTCCTGTCTGCCGGTGTTGCTACCGATCTCGCTACCCCTCTGCCAACCCTCTTTTTACCTTTCTCCCTAGCCGTCTGTCTATTCGTTTCGCTACCCGTCAGCCTACCTATGTCGCTACTCGTCTCTCTATCCGTCTGTCTACCCGTTTGTTTACTCGTCTTTCTACCTCTCGACACCTCTTCCCGATATTTAAACAATTCATTTAATATACAGAAGCTGTTTATTAGTTATTAAATGCAAACAGATGTAATTTATCTAATAAGTGTAATCAGATGCAATTTTTTTTTAAATACATACATAAACCTGAATAATAATTCATCAGTTTTGTGTTCATAGTTGTTTATATCATTTGACAGTAAATCTCAACTTCTTAACCCTGAATTGTCTCAAACTTTAAAAAAAAACCACTAGGTCTGTATAACTGCAAAGTACCCTGAGGGCTATATTAGCTACATGTTATTAAGTTAAGTGAAAGTTTCGTTATCGCGTTTGCAGCCAATTGCTTATGTCAGAAAGCGTGGCTTAACGCCATTTTAAATTCATTACTGTAACTTTCTTTTTTTTTTTTTTTTTTTTTTTTTTTTTTTTTGGGGGGGGGGGGGGGAGTAGGGTTTCAAATATATACATTTAAATTAAAACCTTTGCCTTCATGCCATTAGTGTTGTTTGTATTATTAACTAATACCTTGTACACCGAGCTTCATTTGAAACAAATGTAAAAGACTTCTTCTACAGTTTTTTTAGGAGAAACTTTCGTAATTGGGCCCAAAGCCAATCGGAGCATTTAATATCATTATTGTAACTCTTATAGAGTTAAAACAATATTGTTGCTAGATTTACTCTTGTTTGAGACCAGCCTTGCCTGTGTATCTGAATGGAGAAAAGTTTCGTATCCTATGTCAGTTGGCGAAAAAAATTTTAAATGGTGCCAAAAGGTAGTTTTAGAATATTACAACATTTTTCAAGAGAGCGGTAAAACATGTTTTTCAAATATTTACAAATATACGTTCATTAAAGCATGTTTTTGCACCATCTTAAAAATTTAAGCACGATGCTAAAATAAAATTTTATCGCCATATTCGATATTTTAATAAGTAATGAAAATACATAAACAAACTTACTTAACAAACCTAAGAGGCATTTTTGTGATAAATAATTGTTATTGTCAGGGGGGTAAATTGTAAACAATTAATAAACGGCTAGTAAATAATAAATAGCATTTAAAATCTAAAAATAGAGAAGTGGTCCGTATAAAAATGCAAAACATAACATTATACGCTTGATATATGTAAATCTTTTTTTATTTTTTAATATTTCCGAAGGCACAGATAAAAAGGTAAAAATCTCTTTTCCAAATAGAAAATATACAAAATAGAATGCCAAATATACAAAATAGAAAAATATCTGCAAAAAAATATATTTACATAGTACTACATCTGCAAAAAAATAAGATTTAGAAAAAGTAACCCAATGCTGCAAATCCCAACAATCACATCGAAAAACTTATCATCAAAAAAGAACTCGCCAAATCTTACGGCACAGGAGATGGATTTTTCCCTCTGAATGCAGAATATTAGTAGTCTTTTTTCTTGTACGATGGGTGATTATAATATAATTGTTTCATTTCACATACTACATATACCGTTTGATATTTTGGTACTTTTATGTTATCCTGGCGTAGTTGATAAATCGCCAAATATTGTTCCTATAACATTTTCATATTGAATTCATTTCATTTAAATATAAACCTTTCACTCATTTAATTTAAAATACATGCCTTTCATTAATCCCATTTAAAATGCTAAAAAGAGAAAAAAAAAGAAAGAATGCCATAAATCGAAACCTTTTATTTAAACACCAAAGAATTTTTTTTTTTTTTTAAATTTACACACGCGAAATAAAAAAAGCTGCTATTGCTGAGATTTGCGCCAAATCTCTAATACCAAGTCTGCCAACTTATTGCGGGGGTTTTCTTTCAAACAGAAAAAAATACAGATTAATTTTCGATTTCTACTAAATTGAAATATATTTTATTGTGCTGAATATTAGTGCGTGCATATTTTTTTTGCTCCATGTACTCCATGAACTTTTCAATTCCGATTGTCTACGAAAATCTCCCGCCGGTGAAAATGACGTACGCACAAAATTTTCGTGACGTATGTACTTTAATTGTGCTTTTTTATCTATTTTTTTAACATAATTTCCAAACGGTTTGACATTTATTCTTGGTAATAAATAGACGTCGTTGTCACCTTTATAGGTACCTGCTGTAAAAATTTGAACGAAATCCGTTAAATATTTTTTGAGTTATGCTTGACGAAAGGTTTTAATATCCATCGTAGCTATATATGGGGCACAGTAATACTGCGCTGTGTATGAGTCTTCGTTGCACTCAGACAATAATTATTATAAAAGCATTAGTTACGCAGTTTCGCAAACAAAAGAAACCTTACATGTGTTTTTTTTCCCTTCAACATAACTATTGCATTTTTTATACGAGTAGTAATTTCCCCATCTCAGCGAAACTGTGTCCGTGCTGGGACTCGAACCCAAAACCTTTGGCTTCAACAACCAAATGATTATTCTGACTTCTGAGCGAATATTGTGTTGGCCTGGATGTCGTCCAGATAGCTCAACTGTGGAAGAGATGGCAACTGACTAATGGCAACTGAAGCCAAAGGTCTGGGTTCGAGTCCCAGCCTGAGGACAGTTTTGCTCAGATAGGGAAATTACTACTCGTATGAATTATTTACCAATCAGTTTATTGTGTTAAAAATAATTAAAGTTTTGCATTTGTTTGTGTGAAATCGCGTAATTATTGTATTTTTTACTTCAATATTGAAACTCTTCCCAAGAAAAGGGTACACCAATATCATTTGTTTCACGTGTGGTGTCGCAACTGTTCTCGCCCTCTTAAATGAATAGAGAAATATCATGACATATGTTTTGGAACAAAAATTCATCGATCCTTCGTCAGATTCTTATTTTTTCATTTAATTTTGTTAAATTTCATGATACAAAACAAGTTTTGGGGGTTAAATTTATTTTTTTATGCCCATACTTTTTCATTATTAAAACGTACTATTTCTCAACGTAACTTTTGTAATGTAAATTAAACATATAGAGAAACTAGATGCTTAGGTTGGGGTTTATGCCGGAAATATTCGTCCATTCCTGAGCTTTTTGACTCTTTTTATGGTTGCGGTAAGCATTATAGTATGTTTATGAAGCGCAGATTGCAAACAAATATCCAACGAATAACATTATTAAAAATAATTGTAGTTGGATAATCATTTATTACATTTTCAATTTACTTATATGCAGTTAGACTATTTTAATTGTTAGCGTAGAACGTACATTCGGCGAACTCAGCCTACTATACTTTGAAATACAGTGGGTGATAGGTTAACAAACTATTCGGTTAACGAACACTTTCGCGAGAGATTTTTATATTCGGATAACGAACATCTCACAAAACAAAGTCAAGAAGAAGCAATGCTGTGTTTCAGATTTGCAGAGCTATGTATTTAATTGCATTTATTATCGATTTAGACAACATTTTAAGTTGTATACTTATGGCCTAATTAATTCATGGGCTACCGGGAATTTGGGTCCTACATTTTAGGGCCCCCAGATTAGAATGAACAGATTAAAAACATTAATTCTTTTAATTTTGTATCCCTTTTAAAGAAATAATTTTACTTGGAAATGAAATTAATTATTTTAATTGAAATTTAGTTCCTAAACCATTAACAGGTTCTAGGCTCCGCTTGAGCGTTAAGGACCCTGCAGTAAACACGATACTTTTGAGAAATGCAGCTTTTGATAAGTTAAAGTGATAAATTGATACGATTTAATGCTGTAGTCAACGAATGTGATCCTAAAATTTTTTTCAAAAGGCATGTTATTTTTTTTAAAATACGCCTAGACAAAAAAAAAAAAAAAAAAAAAAAAAAAAAAAAAAAAAGATCTGACTATATTAAATACGGACGTATTTAGGGAGAATTTATATTAAATTTACATATTATTTAGCTTTTAAGAACGAATTAATTGAATTCCCATATTACAAACATATACCAAATCTGTGATCGGTTAACGAACAATTCGGTTAACTCTTTCAGGGGAAAGCACTTGTCCTCCTGTAACGTTGAATTCCCACCGGAATTTAGGAAATAATTTAGTTCAAAATAAGAATAAGCAATTTTTCCACTTTTTCTCGTCAAAGTTAAAACAGTAAAATTTAATTAAAAGTTTCTGGTTTGAATCGGATTAAAATTAGGTGGTATATAATATATACCACTGCCCCTCAAAATGTTAATGAACATTGTTTTGGAACGATTAAGTTCGTTAATCGATCACCCACTGTATTCAGAAACATATTAAATGTAAATGACAAAAAAAAAAAAAAAAAAAAAAAAAAAAAAAAAATACTTGAAAGATTTAATTGAATAATCAATCTAAATATTCTCGCATAAGACATACATTGCGTGCATATACAGGATGCCAATAATTAAAGTGCATGTGTTTGACGGCTCTATAAGATAAACTATTTGGAATATTTTACAAAGCTTTGGTATTTATATCATTTAGAGTATGCGGAAACGAGTTATGCTATAAACATGATTAGTTCGAAATTTTATCAATAAATGGCGCTTACATGTTAGGGATGTTTTATTAGCAAAATTATTTATTAACAAAAATAACCCATTTTAAATTAGTATCTCTTGAGACGACGATATTTTTTCATAGCAGTGCTATAATTACAACCGTTTTGATTTAAAAAAAAATATATATTACCAGAGCGAGGTTTTTTTTTTTTTTGGCTAAAATTTTAGTGCTCATAATGCTCTCCATGGCTAAAAACTTAAGCTAAAATTACGTACAATTTGGGATAAAAAAAGTTTTAAAAGTTAACAGGTAGGAAATTCTCCAATTTTTCTTTTATTTTTCTTTATTTTATTTTAATGATATACAGCGCCACCTATTGGAAAATTTTTAAAATTATTTTTTTATTGCAGAGCTTGTTTTCGCATACCCTAAACAGCATTATAAATATCAAATCTTTTAAAAATATTCCAAATAGTTTAGCTTGTAGAGCCCTCCAAACACGTGCAGTTTAATTGAGGGGGCCCTCTTCAATAACAAAGCAAGTGAAAATGGAGTTTTCGGCTACAAAGCTTTTAAATTTACTTTCAACATTTTAATTTAAAATACAACTTCTTTGTATAGATTTCTATACTAAGCAGAGTTTTCTAGCATCTTTTCTTTGCTTATAATCATAAAATTTATATTTCCTTATATGCTGAATGATAATTACATAAATGTGAAGAGTGAGAATTAAAGTAACTCCACTTGCCTTGTTATTGCAGAGGGCACCTCAATTATGACCACTCTGTACATGTAAAGGTATTTGAGTAACCATATAAAAGAGTGACGTCTCGACTCTAGAAATAATACCTGTGGTAATTTATTGACGCTAGACGGAGGGATTTGCTGAACCATGGGCCAGTTTTGGCAATATTGCTATGGGTGGGATGTCTCCAGGGTAGAGAAAATGTTTGCATACCAAACGCGATGCGTTGCTAAACAGTTTGACTCTGAATTTGCGCAACGATCTTTTTGTCTAATATGTTATTTATCTCTGTAAAAAATAAAAATCAGAAAATTTCGCAAATTTCTCTATGTTATCTTTAAAGAGACGCATTAAACTTTTAGGGGCTGTACATTTTTTTTTTCTGCTATTAAAAATGAAAAAAAAAAAAAAAAAAACAAGCGGGAAAAATTCTACCTTACGACAGAATATAGATTGGCCACCCACGGCTTTTATCGTTGAGATTTTTTCAGCCAAGTCTAACTCGTCAAAAAAAAAAAAAATATTTGTTAGCATAAGCCAGCTTCTCCACTTTAGAATTTAGTTAGCGCTCTAAGATTTTTTGTGAGGCTGGCGGAACATATTAGGTACGAACACACCAAGTTTTAAAAAGATTCGGTGACTAGAAGTATTTTTAATAAATATAATAGTAAAAAGATGTGGCTCCAATGGGTTGAGACGTGGCGAGGTAGTTGTTGTTTACAAATGTGCTGGCTTAATGACAGCCTTTAAACTGTTTTTAATGGTTCAAGGCATTTTAGCACTTAATAGATAACCTAAAAAAGGTAATGAAAAGTTTTATGATAGCAGCTTTTATGATGGATACAGCTAAGAGAAGTTGTTTAACAAATGATGAGTTAGCATTAATTGACGGGATCTTGGAAAGCGGTGTGGGGAAGGGAGGGGGGAGCTATACAAAATACAAGTGCTCTACGAAACTCGATTTAAAATGAATCCTCACTTGCAATTGAAAGATGGGTCTTTAAAAGGGATCCCCTTTTTCGCCTCTCTGACGGGCCCCCCAAGAGAGATACGTAAAAACCGAGGGCGCCAAAAGAAGCGGGGGGAGGGGAATACCTTTAGGCCGTTTACAGCTAATTTTGGTGAAATTTTGGAGCTGTCCGGCCCATAGGAACAGAGAAAAATGGGAAAAACTAAAATAAATATGAGAAATTAAAAAAAATAAATAAGAAAAGTGCTCCTGACAGGAGACAGGAGAGAAGGAGGGAGAGAGTAGAACCAGACAAAAGTGCTTGATGAGATCAAACTTCTGATATGGTACATGACGGGGTTTGAACACCTTGAATGTCTCCCCCGTGGGGGGGGGGTAACTCCGGTCCTATGGGAGAGAGGGCCTCGGGACCCTCTTAGAAATGTCGGCCTCGACGATTTTAACTTCTTTAGACTTTTTGGATCCTTTAGAAGAGGCTTACGTCCTCTGTGGGGCTTAAAAGGGCTGAGAAAGATGGGAAAAACTAAAATTTAAAAAGAATTGAAACAGAGAACTATGCTTCTTAAGGGAGAGGGGAGTGAGAGGCGCAGAGTAGGACCAGACCATAGTGCTTGACGAGATCTATCTATTGATATGTTACATGAAGGGGTTTACATGGGGTTTACATTTGGGGGGAGCACCAAAACGGTCTTACTGAACCTTTCCCATGATTATGCCAAGGTTGCAGTTATGATTTCGCCAAGATCATCTCAAAGCTTATATAGGCATCCTATATACGCGTATATATATTCCAAACACTCCTATATGTGCCATATACGTCATTATACACATTTATGTTTTATGTCGTATATACATCATATACACATGTCATATATATACATCATATATGCATCATATATGTCTATTACTTGGCCACATACGTACAGAAATGTTATATATATATGTAAGTAAATGATATATAAATAGGCACTTTACTGAACTAATATGACAAATAATCGATGAACAACACAACCAAATATGCACTTTAATTTCAACTAATAACACTTTTGGTCGAAACTATACAACAAATTACATTACGATAATCCAACCAGGCCTAAGTACACCCTTTCCGGCTAATTTTCTTTATATCTTGCTTCAATACCAAAAATAGAAAACTGGCTCTTTGCCAAAACTCGTGATCCAAAGTATTTTCAGCTCACGCATTTAAATCATGGACAATAGCATTAGAGTATCAGTTCATTTGATGAAGTGAAGCGTTCAAACTGAAATCCTATATATATATATATATATATATATATATATCATATATTATTATAATGTCATACATGCTTTATAATTTGGCGATAAATCTTGGCCGCTTGGCAGTTCATCCTTGGAAGCCGCTATAACACGAAAGTACCAAATTTACAATATATTAATGAAATATTTCATGATTGGTGGCTGCTATAACACGAAAGTACCAAATTTCTTTTTTATTTTTCATATCTGATAATTTGCATCTATCCTTTTTTGTAATTTTAACATTTTTGTAACGATTTTACGCATTTCTATTGCCTATTCAAAGAAAAATTCTTCTAAAGTTACAGAATTTCATTAAAAACGGTTAAAATAGCAAAATGCGAACATCGTTTGTTCCATTCTCGACCGAAAGCAACAACCGTTATCATTATCTTTTTACGCGTGAAGGTTTCGTTATGGTACTTCATTGTGAAGTTTCGTAATTTTTGAAATTCATTATTTGAAAAATGGCATAATCATTCGATTTGAAATTTATATCAAGAAAAAAACAATTTTTTTCCTTTCTAACGCAGTTTGTCTAACAATTTTGTGACAAATACTTTTCGAGCAATTAATTTTTTCAGTAATTTTAAATGTTTCATTTTCCGAGATTAACCTGTGGCAATGATGGATTGCTGTGACTTTTCATAAACATGAAAAATGATAGAGATTGAAAGAATAAGCCTCCCTGTGGGTGGCTAAAAACCTAATTCGTGAGACTCCTTATGAATGCGAAAGCCGGTAGAAACACAATTGAAAATATTTTTCAAAATTTTTAATTAAAAACATGTTTAAATATAGTAATACTTCTAGTTTAGTTAATTAATCGCTGCATCCTAGCTGCAGCTAGTTTTTAATATAACTAATTGAAACACATTGAGATAATATCTTCTCTAAATTTTGGCAGGCGGAACTACTGTTCTTGCATACAGCTATCAAAAATATTCTTTCTTTCAAGTAGTATTTTAACCCATTAAAGACTGGAGGTACCATATGGTACCAGATAAGTTTCAACCATTTTTTTGTTTATTGACCGGTATTTTTTTACGGAAACATTATCTTTATTTTATTACTCCAAGTTCTTGATAAAGCAAACAAAAATTGCTAATTTAAAAATACTGGTGTGAAATGTAAGTTTTGCATTTTAAAGACAAAAATAATTTCGGCTTTAATGGGTTAATTGTTGTGACTCTTTTTTAATTTTGAAGCAAAACATTATTTTTAAACTTCAATAGAAATGTTGGAAGATTAACATTTTGAATAATAATGGTTAAAAAAAAAAAAACAAAAAAAAAACAAGTTATTTGAAGTTGTTTCGAAAGTTTTTTTAAAATCTGTTTTGCATCTAGTTCCAAGGAAGAATAAGCGAAAGACTCGTGTTGACAAATCATTCCGGATGAATCATATTTGAGGAACGCAAAAGAGCAAAAGGATTTCTGCTAATTCATTTCCGAATGATGCAACAATGTTTGCTAATCATTGAACTTTTTACTGTGTTTTTGAAGCATTGTTCTTATACGACTAATTACCTAAGAGGAAGACTGATTATTTTATTCAGATAAAAGCTTTTATATTCTTTGTATGCACATACAAGGTGTTTCAGTATAATGTTTACAAACTTTATGAGGTGGTAGAGCACTTCACAATAAACAATTTTTGCATGAGAAACTAGAATAGCGTTCAACTCAATTAACAATGAATTAACAGAGTGCTTCACTTCAATTTGAGCCTTGATTTTTGGTCACAACTGTAACAACAAATTAGGTATTTTAATGATATTTACAGAATAATTTGTGTGCGTACAATGCGTTGAAATCACGAAAAGAGTAACAAGTGCACAGTAATTCGGACGGTGCAGCATATGTAATGTAAACTACATTCCAAAAAATGGATCGTCTAATTTAGCGCTGATGGGATGACGCCACTTTTACCCCATATGGTGATATTATCTCATTTAAAGTGGTGAGAGTGGCCACCAAATTAGAACTTTTCCAATTTTTGGAATACAATTGACATTACATGCAGTGCACCGACCGAATTACTGTGTACTTCTACCACTTTTCGTACTTTCATCGCATTTTGCACACAGCAAGTTAATTCTATCGTAAATATCGTTAAAATATCTTCATTATTATTTAAATTAGGATGATTAGGAGGCTTAAAAATTAATTTAATTACTCAAACGAAATGCTTTGCAACTGAGAGAACAAACAGATTGTAATAATGTTTTGTTTTTTGTTTTTTTTTCATTTCAATTATTTCTTACTTTTGTTAACTTTTCCTCAACGGTAATACACATAAATTTTTGCTGACACGCATATTCATTTCGCGTAAAACAAACATTTTTCTTATATCCAGAATTGTGTAAAGTACTCGTGGGCTGATGTTTTTTCTTCAAAATTTATGCACATAAAGTTTGTAAAGGTTTTTTCTATAAGATTTTTGTGCAATTTACGCTTTATCATTATTTCAAATGATTGGAATACTGCATTTTCTATTGTTATCACCTTTTTTTTTCTCTGAACGCATTATCTTTATCTAAATATATGAGCCTATTACGATACTTTTACACTGAAAAAAAAAATATATATGTTGATTTTACGGTATAATACTGGCATCCCAACTGCGCGGCAGCGTATTACTGCTTATTTTACTGTTTATTACTTCTAATTTTACGGTATTATACAGTAACATCAACAATTTTTTTTTTTCAGTGTAAGAGTATTTAAGCACTAAACATCATTTATATAGTAAACAGCAAAATTTGGAATGTTGTATTTTGAAGTAATGTTACGTTTGCTAATTCGTACGATTTTGAGATAACTTTACTGAAATTTTTTTCGTTACACCTGCACTGCAAAAAATAATTGTTGATTTTACAGTGTAAAATTGGCATCCCAGCTGCCAGTATTATACCGTAAAATTAACAGTATTAAACAGTAAAAAAAGCAGTAATACGCTGCCGTGGAAGCAGTAATACGCTACCGCGCATGCGCGGTAGCGTATTACTGCTTGCACGGCAGCGTATTAGTGCTCCGCGGCACACCGGTCGAGAACCACTGAATAACGCTTATTAAAAATATTTGAGAATTTTAGTCGTTTCTGCAATGCTTCTATTCCCAGTACTTCTACATCATTTGGAATAGCTGTAGAATTTAGCGTTGCGTGGAAAGACGGTCAATAACTTTCTAGCAACATTTTTGTCTTTCCCGCAGCTGTGTGTACAACGGGATTTTTTTTTTTTTCTCTTCGATTTCTAGCGAAGATATGATAAGTAGCGGAACTGTTCGCTTGAAAAACCCCAATCTGAAAATGTTACACTTTCGAAGGAATTCCAAGCCAACCATTTCCAAACAAGTAAAGTGATAAACTCGTGTTTTTGTCTTGTATCACAATAAAACTTTCCATTGTTATTTATATATATGCACCGCATATTTCGGCTTATAACACATTCCGGCGCGTAATGCGCATCTACGATTTGAGACTAGGTATTTTTCTATTTTTACGTATATTCGCCGTATCACTCGCACCCCCACTTTTACTTTTTTCTAGCTATAATAGAAGAAATTATTGTAATCAAAATTTTTTTTCGACTTCCTGTTTTCGTTGGATTTACACGTTTTAGAGGTCAGAGATAACGAAAAACATGTTTTTACAAACTTGTCTGTCCGTCTGTGTGTCCTCTTTGTGATATCGAAAAGTGTACGAGGTTATGCATAGAATTGAACCAATCTTTATATATATATATTTTTTTAGCTATGACCAGCAGGTTCCAGTTGAATTTGGGGATATTCTCCCGGAAGGGGGGGCCCCCTATGATAGTGATTTTTGTGCGTTTGTTTGTGACTTTGTTTTGTATCATCGGAAAGTGTACGAAGTTATGGAATGGCGAATGGGTGCTAAACAACGCTCTTTACTACTTTGAAAGGCTAAAAGTTTCACCCCTGTATCTCTTCTGTATCTTTTGTACATACATAGTTGCCACTATTAAAGTTCCATCTTTTGTATTTAATTTGTGAACATACACTCGTATAGCAGGAAAAAGTTATATTTATTATTAAATGTTACGTTTTTAGGTAGATTTCGCAAGAAAATACTACCTATTACATTCTCCGCTATGTTGGAATTTCTGGAAAATTTTTGCAGATCTACGCCGAGAATGACTCCCAGAACCCAAAACCACACACCCCCTCCCTCCCAGTTCATAACTTTATCTATCTATCTATCTATCTATCAATATCACTTTTTTATGGACATGGTAACTTCAATAATTCTGCACAAATCTCTTCCAAACTGGTACATAAAATCAAGGGGCATAACATATCGGTTAAGTTCGTTAATGGGCAAAATCGAACCAAGGGAGGGGGAGGGGGGGTTGTGAAAATAGAAAAAAACCCATAACTTCTGAATTATGATATGTATCGAATCCGTTTAAAGTTATTATTACTTCTAGGAAAAGAGCCGGAAATTTATATATGACAGATTTTTGATATCATTAAAAATGGCCTCAAGGGGGGGGGGGGGAAATAGGGATTTAAGAAGAAAAAAAATCATAACTTTGTCAATTCACAAGATATCAAATCCGCTTAAATTTATTATAAATCTTCTGAATATTAACTACAACTTTTATATTGAGAAGTTTTTTAGACGACCAACCCTTACAGTAAAAAATAAAATAAAAAAATAAAAATAAAAATAAATTCCTGCCGTTTCCGCCTACATACACAGGTAGATTTTGAAGTGGGCGGTCCCTACTGCCGCATCATGGCAAAAAGGTAATTTCTTCTGCAATTCCTAATAAACAGGCGCCCCACGGTCTGCGCCTTCGAAATCTACCTGTGCCTGTAGGCCGAACCGTCAGGGATTTTTTTCTCTTTG
Source organism: Maratus michaelseni (assembly GCA_963931845.1). Taxonomy (NCBI): domain Eukaryota; kingdom Metazoa; phylum Arthropoda; class Arachnida; order Araneae; family Salticidae; genus Maratus; species Maratus michaelseni. The sequence goes on along the minus strand of OZ007587.1, from coordinate 179,208,269 downwards.
GCTTGGTTGTTTTTATTTCTATTGTTTATATATCTCAGCGATGAGTTATATACAATCAATCAATAAAATGTTATTTTTCCCTTAGAAATTAAAAAAATATATTTTTTTAATTTTTTAATCGGATTTTTAATTTTTGATTGAAAATTTTAAGATGTGTAAATATACAAAAAATTCAAATTGATCGAATGATGGCAAGTTTGTTAAATGTTCAATCAAAATTTTGATCAGAACAGCATGTTCACAAAAAATATTTTAATTAAAAGAAAGTAGCTTTGTAATAAGATTAAAATTAAAGATTAAACTCAGAACCGTAGACACGTTGGCGGTGAGGAGCATCATTTATGACGCAGATTCTTATCTTCTCCCGCCCCAACCTGTCTAAAATTTACTGATCTACGCTTATTTACCAAAAATTTTTAAATTACTTTATTTTCAAGAATTTTTCACTGCATTAAATGCACTGCACTAAAATTAATATATCATATTAAATACAGTGTATTATAATTAAAACTAGACTCAATATTGTGAATAGAAAACACACCGTGTAAAATTGAATATTGACACCTCCCCCTTCCGACCTTTGAAATACATTTTTTACCTACCATACTGATTAACATCGCATTCGCATGTCATTTTTAAAACAAAGTAATAATATGTATTTGGCAAATCTAGCTTTCGTAATTTTAAAATATCCGTTAGTTTATGTCATAAAACTTAATATATGTCTAAATGCTCCTGAAAAAAGTAAGTGAAATTAAAATATTTAAAAACTTTGCACGGCCCAGACTTTATCAATAACATAAGGTCCGACAGAATTTCAACAAAAATGTGCCGATATTATAGTAAAATTAAAATTTTTGTAAAATTGTATTGCATACTTATAGCAGGGTTGCCAAGTCTCTGGCTTTTTGCACACCAGTATTTTTTTAGAGAAAAAATGTTGTTCTTTCAAATCACAGAATGCTACAATTAAATAAAACAGCATTTTCTGTACTAAAATACTGGCATCCAAAAAGCCGGAGACTTGGCAGGTCTCCTTATAGTATTAAGGTTTTGTAGCATAGTTGAAAAGTGTTTGATTTCGGTTTGTCCGTATATACCGTCCATCCGTGTGCCATCTGTTTGAGCTCTAACTATCGTAATAATTCTCGGATTGTCATGTAATTCCTATATATTATTGAGGTTTTCTGTGGCATGTTCGCTATTGAAAATGTCTTGAGTAGCATTTTTAGTTAGTTTACAGGGACAGTCAAAAGATTCCAGTCACGTTATGGTCTATAGGGGAAAAATTGTTTGCAGTGTATTTTAATGATGTTACATTATTTCAAACATAATGAAATTTAAATACATTTTTCAGTTCCACTACAAGATGCTTAGTGTAGAATATGACGTGTACAACAGTTATTGTTTATTTATTGGGACACACGAAACATTTCGGTTACAGTACTCTCTATGAGCGATAAATGCCGGAAGTGTATATTCAGCTGTGGCATGCATTTTTAACTTAATTTTTGCATACTACGTGGTGTGTATCAATTCTAAGATCATATACAAGGCTACACAAAATATAAGCATCACTGTGTATGACCGTGAATTGCTTAAACTTGTGTTTTAATTGAGGTATGGATTTTTCAGCTGAACTATATTTAGTATTATGAAGAAGCTAATTGTTCAGGTAATGATTTGGTTGTTGATGTTCGTGATCGAATAAAAATCCAAGGGAGTCAGGTTCGTTGTATAATAAAAAAACTCCAGAATAGTCGTCAAGTCATTTTATTAAAAGATCATTATGACGATGGCAAGATGATTGCGGGCAGAAGAGGGGAAACAGGAAATACCGTTCTTAGACGGTCATTATTATGCGGAGACAGGAGGCGAAGTGAGTGTTGTTTCCACGATACAAGTTGGAATTGCACTGACAAGAATCTCGCCAAAATAGGGTTGCTACAGAGTGTTTAAGCGTGAATACTTTCAGACAGAGGTACGCATAACAAATGGTATTTGCCGGGCTAGGTTACTAGATTATTGGCGAAAGGACGAATTTTGTTTCAAAAATTAATATCGCCACGGCGATTATAACCGACAAATATCTTTCTCATGTGAACGGATTTCGACAGACAAAACAACTTGTGCATTAACAATCAGAATATATTTTTAGACATGGGTGTGAGTGATTGAGTTATTACCATTACCAAATAAGGGCATGCATTTGGGCCAAATGGAAGATTCGCATAACTTTTAACTGACATTGTGGCCACAAAAATGGGTTATGCACATATTGTGTTATAAGCTTGAAATTACGAAACGGCATCTGTGCTGATTTAATTCTTTTCTTTTTTTATTTTAATCGAAAAGCCATGAGATATTAGTGATCGAGCACAAGTGAAAATGAAAAAGGTAAAGGGTATAAATTACAGCGGGATTATTGTTTGTAGTTAAAGATAACTCAATTAAATTTTGAAAAAGGAAAGGGAAAAATATAATTTAAATGAAGGATAAGGGAGGTTAAAATTAATATATGATTCTCATATCATAAGTATACTAAGACATGTTTATAGAATATAAATAAATTAATATACAATGAAATAAAGTTGGCCTTTGCAAAGCTGTAAAAAGGACTTCAAAAATAATCATGCAACTAAAAGGCTTCTAAATATATGAGAGTGGTTTAAAGAAGCTCCTTGAAGTATTCGTGCTGAAAGCTGAAAGACATATGTCAGATTGACATATTCGTTACTTATAAACATGAAGCAACACATTCAAACATGGAAAAAAAATCATAGTTTATATAAGAGAATTAGAATAGTCTCTTTGATAAAACCTGCCATAATGTTTCATAGTAACTCTGTTGATTGATTCTCATAATCGTGACAGATGTATCTGAATGATAGCTTTTTGGACATTTCCAGAAACTTGTTGATATAATTATCAATGAATTTTTCCCAGAAATAAAATTGGGAATTAGTTAAAAAAAATCTAAATGTAATAGTTTTAAGATTTGGAGATTTTCTAAAGTAATTAAAGTTCTTTTAGTTGATGATTTTTATTCCATCGTAGATATTTATATTTTTGTGAGCACAATCAGAGCCTAACTTACACAAGTTATGACAAAATGTACAAAGTTTTTGTCTGTTGTATAACATACATAGTATGTATTTAAAGCTGGCTATCTGTAAATTGCTAACATTTGTGTATTGTTCTGATGATTATTAAGTATTGTAAATAATTTAAATATTCATTAAATCCATCCAATTACCAAGTGAAGTTTATATCCTAATCTAAAAAATGCATTTTGAAAATGAGCCAAGTCGATTTCAGAACCCCAAATCTTGGAGATAGCTCGTACTTTGGCCTTCCAGATTTGCGCGAAAATCCGGTAATGAGCACAATGGGAAATGCAAAGAAATTTCCATAGTTGAAAGTATACAGCTTATTAAACTAGTCGTTGGGGGCCACCGTAATACTTACCCATCATAGATATGCATAATGTAAAATGTTAAAATAAAAAATGTGTAAACTACTTATAAAATGCATTGCAATTCGAATAAAATCGTGGCTTGATGACGTCATAAACTTTAAAGGCTCGATTACTGAATTGCTTAAAAGAAACATCCTTATAACTCCAAAAATAATAATCCTATTAACTAGCGGCTTATTGCATCTGATTAAGCATCAAATTTCCAATTAAAATATATCTTTGAATTGAAATTTGGATGAAATACAGGGTCATGAAAAATCGAAGAGTGTGGAAAATAGGATTACAAATATCTCGGCAACTAATTATCCGATCGACTTCATGCTTTATGCAAAATTTATGTTTTTTTATTGTCTTTTATATTCACTCCTTAAAATAAACAATTTCGAAAATTTTTATATACCTTTTATCAGAATGAATATTTCGAGAGTCCGAAAAAAAATAGTTCCGGTTAATCGAGGTTACTGAAATTCAAAAGGCTTCTTCCCATTATTGCATACTAAGTACGTACCAAATTTCAAATCTCTATCTCATTTTTTTCGGGAGATAGAGCGTTTACAGATACACAGACACACAGGCGGACGGCAAATTTTTTTTTTCTAAAAATATGTTTTTCGGAATCTCCAGTGTCTGAAACGTGTAAATCCGTCAATTTTTTTTTTTTTTCGATTTTCAAAACGATTTCAAAACGACTTACCCTATACTACGTATGATGGGTAAGTAAAACTACAATAGTAGAAAACTTTATAACGCACGAGTGCCCTATCTTCAAAAATTTTTTTATAGCTTTCTCTTACCTTTATTACATTCTTTTATTTAACTCAACTTTGTTTTTATATTTAACTAGCAGGCTAAGCCCACTGCGCTGGTCTATTTCGTAAATAAACTTTGAATCAAACGAAATGGGGAATTGAACCTTGTATTTTTAAGTAATATGGACCTTCATCTGAAAAGTGCTTCCGCATTGCTGAATGCGATGCGAACGCCATTGCGCTATTATAGTATCTTATGCGTTAGACAAAATTCGGACTATTAAGAAGAAACTCTTTGAGTTGATCATTTATAGTAGAGTTTGATCGGGAAATGTGACCGTTATGACCAAGAGAAATTAAAAAGTTCTCTAGTCACCACACTACTAAAAAAGAGAGCATTACAGTTATTTCAGATATTGACCATTAAACTTAAATAATGTTCGGCTTATTCATTTTCGTTTATTATTTCTTGAACTCCGGGCCTCTCAGCTTGGTAAATGTGGCTCTAAGTAGCTTGAATACAATTTCACTCTACGTTACATTATATTTCGTAATATAAGTCTTCTTCTGGCAGGTCTACTACAGTTTTCTGTCTTTGTATTCCAGTAGAGTTAATACTGACAAAAATGTAACAAATTATTTGTACACAAAGTACAGTGTTTAACTTTCATATTTAAAAGAAATGTGAATCATAAAATAAAGTAAATTTTTAAAGCTGAATTTCTTAAATAAAATTAAAATAACATCATTTTCACTGACATTTCATTTTATATACCAGTTGCAATCATGTTACCATTAGTTACCATTACGAGTTACAACAACAATAGTTTTAGTTATGCGCCAAACTACGCCAAATGGCTCTGAAACTGCAACAGTGAACGATTTTAAATGCTAAAAGTGAAAATAAAATTTAAATAAAAAATAAAGAGTGCGATATTTAAAAAAAAAAAAATACGCTTTTATCAATTAATAGTTTAATATTAATTAACATACGTTAAGAAATCAACGTAATGATTTAGAAAACTTAAAAAAATTAGGTTAAAAATTTTTCCTTCTTTCCTGTTGCCATATCTGAAAAAAGAAACAGAACAAAAATTATTCATCTATTACTATAATAAAAGAAAGTTTCGCTCTGTATGTGTGTTTTCGATGGCTAGCAAAATCTAGCGCACCTAGAAGACTGAAAATTTAGATTTAGGTAGTCGAAGTCAGGTCCTGATGCCCCTGAGACGAATTTTAGTATTTTGATATTTACCCAAGATATTAATGAAAACTCATTAAAAATCGCATAGAAAATGCCATCTTTTTTATCAAAATGGCTAAAGAAAAGAACACCTCAGGGGCGCCATTTCAGAACTTTCTTGGGGGGGGGGCAAAGATTTTTTTTAAGGTAGTGGCATACCCCCCCCCCTCCCCCGCAACCTCTCCGAACGAGAAGCGTTTACTGAATCATATATACAGAGGCAGCAATACTTTTAATACGGAATCTCAAGTGACCTCTGGAAAATTCCGTTTAAGACAGGTTTTCGTCTTAGCAAGTAGAATTTTAAAATATTATGAAAGTTTTCAGTTATAGACAAGTACCGTTTTTTTCAGGTATTCTTTAAGACTGTTAAAACCTTCTTTCTATAAAGCACTTCTGAAGAGCATATGTGTATTACAGTGAAACGTGTCTAAACGAAACGTGTCTATAACATAATTCTTTCTGAAACGGACAAAAAAAATCAAGTTTCGACGAAAAAAACGCAATACAATTATACTTGCTAAGATGGAGATCTGTCTAAAATGGAGATTTTTTTAGTCCTTTTCAACTCTATTTTTGCAGGTTTTACTACAGGGGCACCTTTTCATGAGTTTCTTGGGGAGGGAGGGGGGGGACAAAGTTTTTTTTAGAGACAGGGTTTGAAATATCGTGCAGGATTGCCCAAATCGTGCACAAAATAGAAATAGGCCCCACAATAAAAAATGCAGTGTGAGATTTTGCCTGTTTATCTTAACTTCTTTCACAAACATTTGATACTTCTGCGAATATATTTTTAATTTCAGTGGTAGTCCGTGAATTTTTCTTCTTTTTTTTACGCAAATGCAATTCGTGAACCGATCGCGGTAAGCATCGCGAATTTTACGCATTGGAATTAGACAAAATAGTTAATTTGGCAAAATTGGTCGCTGAAAAAATCGTTAATTTTTTAAAACGACCGTGGAAAAATATTGAGAATTTCGCCAAAGATCACTGAAACAAATAGAGATGTTTGTCAATCGAACGCGGAAAAATCGTGAATTTAGTATAACTAATGCGGAAAAATATCGCGAAATTCGTCAAAAGATTGAACAACAACAAATAAAATCGCTAATTTAGTCAAACAGTCGCGCAAAAAAGGGGAATTTCGTCAAAGATCGTGCAAAAAAAAAAATCTACTTTTGTCACTCGGCTGCGGAAAATGACTTCCGCATTTCAACAAACGATCGTAGAAAAGAGTCGCGAATTGCGTCAAAAGATCGCAAAAACAAATAGCGAATTTCGTCGATCAATTGCCAAAAAAAAAAAATCGTGAATTTCGACAAATGGTGGAAAAAAATTAGTCAACGATCGGAATTTCGTCAAAGATTGTGCAAAAAAATAGCAATTTTTGTCAGTTAGTTGCGGAAAAAGACTCCCGAACGTTAACAAACGATCGTAAGAGTAGCGAATTACGTCAAAAGATCACAAAAACAAATAGCAAATTTCGTCGATCAGTTGTCAAAACAAAAAAAAATCGTAAATTTCGACAAAAGGTGGAAAAGAATTTGTTAACGATCGGAATTTCGTCAAAGATTGTGCAAAATAATAGCAATTTTTGTCAGTTGGTTGCGGAAAAAGACTCCCGAATGTCAACAAACGATCGTAGAAAAGAGTCTCGAATTTCGCCAAAAGATGGCGAAACCAAGCAGCGAATTTCGTCGATCGGTTCAAAAAAAATGTCGCGAATTTAGACAAAGGATTGCAAAATCAATTCCGTCAGTGATTCACAAAAAATAGCGAAATTTAGAAAATTATCACCAAAAAAACAATCACGAAAAAAGTCGTGAAATTCAATCGGTCACGAGATAATCACCACACGAACACCATCAAGAAGTTACGAAATTTGCAAATGTTGTAATCCATAGGTATAAGAAAATTTCCATTAATGGTTTTCTGTCAGTAAAAATTGAAATAATGGCAGAAAATGATGTCCGCAGTCATTTTCTGCCTTCCTCTTCAGACTATGATCTAAATTCCATACAATTCAGAAATCTGCAAAGCCCTTGGTCTCAGGTCCCTTGCTCCTGCATTGGGTGGGGCTAGGGCTCCTTTAATACATAGGTATATATAGAAGCCTTAGGTGGGGCAACACGATCCAATCAGCAGTACGTATCGAGCCGGGTTGACGCGGCTTATTTTCGCTGCGGGTCAGGTTGATTTGGAACATTTGACTACGGTTGGGCATAGATGTCCCAGTGGACTATTTTTTATTCTATTAGTACAACTTTTTCAAATCTGTCATACACTTATATTAGGATATTTTCAAGAGAAATCTGTCACATGTCACAAGGATTTTTTTTGGAAATTATAGAACGATTAATGCAAAATTAGTAGTCAATCCTCACCCGTTATCAAAGGGTTAATTGTTTCGGATTCAAGTTGGGTTTTCACTATTTTGAGTTGGGTTCGTGTTGCCCGAGTTTTCAAAGAAATACTAAATATTTTCAGATGAAAAAAAAAATAATTTTTCTACATAAAAGATAAAATTGTTATTAAAGATATAATTGTAGTCTACACTTTTCCAAATCATATTGAAATATGGATTAATTTTCTTTCATTTCGGGCGGGGTTGCGGTCAATTAAATTTTTTTGGACGTTTCCGGGTTTACTGGAAATTAGTTCTGCATCGGCTACCCGAAATGCATTTCGTTTTGGGTTTGGTTGATTCTTTTTTTTTTTTTTTTTTTTTGCGGGTCGAGTAAACTTTATACACTTCGGGTTATGCTTTGACTCTTTCGAATCGGGTTCGAGATGAACCGATTATACAAAAGGAGGTTCTGAATAATTTTCAAATGAAAAAACTATAGTATATTTGAATATTAATGTGTGTATATATGTGTTATTTTTTGCACATAAGCGGTAAACTTGTAGATTACTTTTCCACAAATGTATTAAAATATACATTCATTTTCTTTCACTTCGGGGGTTCAAGTATGAATATTTCGGATTCGGCTTGAAGTCTATCGGATTAAAGTCAGGATTCGGGTCGGTTACAACCAAATCTGGACAGGACTCTAGTGTTAGGCTGTGAAGATTTTTAAGAGCATACTGTATATATAATATCATTTAATAAAGCAAATGATTTAATAGCATTATAACGATTGGAGTAAATATAATGTGACACTAATAAAACAAAATTAACAAATCATATAATTAGGAAATTGAATATACACCCCCCCCCCCTGCCCCGAAAAAAAATAAAAAATTTCCCCTTAAATTTTTGGCTAAAGAGAAAATTTATCACTAAAATTCTAGCCTTGGGGATAACGAGTTTTCTTTTAATACTGCTGTACACAGCTCAGAAGCAATTCATATATTTTTTTCTCGCATATATTTCTAAAACTAGCCAAAATACTCATTAATAATAAATGTCCCACTTATAGAATGTCGCAATAGCAAGGCTTTAGAAAACATTTCAATGTTTAAGGCGGAGGGGGGGATCTAAATCTACAATTAGATTTAAAAAAAAAACATCAATTTCGGAAAGGTAGTTTTAGCCCCCTGGGTTCCTTCCTTCCCAGTCAACATATTCAGTTTTGTGGGGAAGGATATATCAACAGTTTACATTTGTATTTATAAAAGAGATATAGTTAAGATTATTTTCAAAGAGTGAAAATACTCTTTGACCTTATTTGAAGGAGTAAATTTAGCTTTAAAGATTGCCAGTGCCGAAAAAAAAATTGTGTTTTCAAGAAAGAAGGTGGGAAGGAGGAGAAACATATTATTCTAAATTGTACTTCTTAACATATTCAGTCATAAAATGTGGATATCAAGTAGGGGTGCACAACATTTATAAGAGGTAGACCAGTCACAAAAATGAATGGATTGTCATGAGCCAAAATCCGTAGTGTGGACAAAATTTTGTTTTGGGGAAGGAGGAGGAGGATCGGCCTAAAAGTTCATAAAAATGCTAATTTTAAAAAGAGGGTTAGCCCCCTATACTCAACCACCTCCCTAGTCAACATAACCCAATTCAGTTGGCAAGGATGGAAAAAATTTACAATATTCGCAGTTTTTCCCTAGTCATTGACGAAATTCATGATTTTTATGCTCCCGTTCGGCAAAATTTACGATTTTTTGCGCGCCCGATCAGCGAAATTTGATTTTTTCGCACACGATCGGTGAAATTTATGATTTTTTTCGCACCCGATCGGCGAAATTTACGATTTATATGCACCCTACCGGCAAAATTCGCGATTTATACGCACCCGATCGGCAAAATTTGCGATTTTGACGTGCTCGATCGGCAAAATTTACGATTTTTACGCGTCCGATCGGCAAAATTTATAATTTATACGCACCCGATCAGTAAAATTCATGTTTTTTACTCGCCCGATTGGCGATATTCGAGATTTTTACGCACACGATCGGCGAAATTTACGATTTATACGCATCCGATCGGCAAAATTCACGATTTATACGCATCCGATCGGCAAAATTCGCGATTTATACCCATCCAATCGGCAAAATTCGCGATTTTTACGGGCCCGATTGGCAAAATTTGCGACTTTTACTGGCCCGATCGGCAAAATTCTCAATTTTTACGCGTCCAATCGGCGAAATTTGACGAAATTCGTGATTTTTACGCACCCGATCGGGTTGGGTTGGGTTGGGTTGATTATTGACGGCCAATTATCTACACATGGGATATAGGCCCGGGGGGAGTGCCCTTCGTGGGGGTCTTTCTAAGGGAACCTAACCCGTATTTACGCATGGATAAATCCACGGTTCGAAGAAAACCACGAAAACTCCGAACGATTAGGCCGACGGGCGCGATTGGGATCGAACCCAGCACCTCCCGTCTACCAGCTTCGAGAGCACAACCTCTCAGTCACTGGTGGGGCCGCACCCGATCGGCAAAATTCGCGACTTTTTCGCGTCCGATCGGCGAAATTGATTCCCGAGCCACCAGTAAACTCATCGCGGGCCACAGGTTTTGCATCCCTAGTCTAGCCTGTGAAAACTGATAAATTTTCTGAAATTTCAGATTTCTTGGGGGGGGGGGGGCGGTTGCCCCCCCACAGCACCTCCGAAATGGCGCCCCTGGAACACCTGTTCTCGATTTGCAAGCGGAAATGAACGAATTAAAATTTTTTTTACTAATTACCGATTTTTTAGAAACTAATTAAGATACCGATTTGAAACTTTCAGAGCATATGTAGTATTGATACATATTATTTCTGATTTCAACATCCATTTTTCTATGCTGGCGCAGCATGTCCCTAAAGGGACTTTGTGCCATAAAACCCTATTCAACCAACCATTTTTCTATGCACATACGCAATGCACAACAATGAATGAAGTATCACTCGAAAGGATTTTGAACAGTCTTTTGACATAGTATACTCACATTTCGTTAAAAGATCATGTATGGTTAAAAATTACAGTTAATGAAAAATTAATGAAAAATGTATTGGTAAATAATCTTAAATTTCTCTAACCTCGCACGGGTTTACTGATATATATTATTTCTGATGCCAACATCCCTTTTTCTATACACATACTAAACGAACGACGATGAATAGCGGTATCGATCGGAAAGATTTTGAACAGGCTTTTGACATAGTACACTCGCATTTCGTTAAAACACGTTGTTAATTAAAAATTGCAGCTAATTAAAAAATAATTAAAAAACGTATCAGCATGGAACCTCAAACATTGCAGTGCGAAGGCCTTGCGCAAGACCACTGGTAACACCAACAGAATATTAAAAAAACCTATAAAAGTTAAAATCATAATATTAATAATTGCTTTTAATGATTTTATCACTTTCTGCATTTAAATATATAAAATTGTTTAAAGATTATAATTGAGCATTGGTACCTAATATCAAAGTTTTAAAGAGTAACTATTTCAAAATATTATCTTTATATATATATCCTCAAGCAAGTTTTTAATACATTACATTTTTGATAACTGTCATTATAAATATCGTAATTTTCACAATGTTTTGTTGTTTTTTATGAATTTTGAAAAGGAACAAAAAAAATATTTGCAAATTTTTATTCTTAATTTTTTGTTTATCAAGTATAAAAGCTTTGAGTTATAGCAATCTTTCTGATTATTAAAAAAATCAATATCAAAACAATTCTGTATATTTTTACTGAGTGTGTTCGAGTTCAAACTCCTCTTGATGACAGTTGTCTTGGTAGTTGGTACGGCAAAATTCGATAATGAGCCGTTACTACTTTTGATGACGTCGTCTCGAGTCTTTAGGTTTTCTGCACGCGATCCCTCTCTTATAGCTAACACTGACACGGAAAATGTTTTTAAGAATATTTTGTTGTCTTTACAATGATTTTATAAATGATATTTCTAAAATCTTCTAAATTCACAACGGTGCCAATTCATTGAAAAATTAAGTAAAAAAAAAAAAAAAAAAAAAACACGTGTTTTAATTGGTGAGAAAACTGTTCAGAAAATTGTAAAAAAAAAAAAAAAAAAAAAAGGAGTTTAAGTTGTAATTTTGACATAAACTCATGAATTTTTTTAAGTCTAATTCAACACACGTTCGCTTTTAAAAAAATAAGTCGAATTCAACTCCAAACTCACGCGTTTCAATTTATTGAGTTCGCGCCTGTATACACTGACATCAATACATGCACGTACTTTAAACATACACATATATGCACTTCTTTTAGCTTCACTTTAGAATTGTGAAAATGAAATAAAATGAAGGTATTAAAAATTAGTCAAGAGTAACCTTAAATCTATGTCTATGATTTAATTAGCTGTATTTATTAATTTGTAAAAGTTACATATTTTAGTTTTTATACCATTTAATAGTTTGTATTTCCTTTATTTTTCAGGTAAATGTTTTGCATTTATTTCTATTTCTTGAGTTGCAACAGCATGAACCGGTGAGTTTTTATTTCGAAATGTACTCTGATAATTACTTTTAATATTGTATTATTACAAATTTTTAAATTTTCCTAGTTATTAATTATCGCCGAGACATTTTTTGAATAATTTAAAGAAATCTGCCCTTACCACTCGAAATCAGTGTCGTAAAAATGCCCAGTCAAAATGTCAAAAAAAATGTCAGTCGTAAAAATGCCAAAGAGTATACGCTAGAGCAGGCGTATAACTGTTAAAATGTTTTGCTCTCATAAAGCCCAAAATGCATATTTTTAATTAACATTTTGTCACATCTATTTTGAGAACAGAAATAATTTAATTTATACCTATAATCAGGACTCTACAAATTGTCGAAATTTTGAAAACCAGGAAAAATATCTAGTACCAGTAAAAAATATCCCCCCCCCCTCCACACACACATATACACATACCGTTGTCCGTTTTTCTTTTTTACAATTTAATCATAGATTTTCATAAAGTACAAAAGTTTTTTTATGAACTGACTAGCAGGTTTCACCCGTTACGTGGGTCGGTTTCTTCAAACGAACTATATCTGTGAATTTGAGCTTGTGTTTTAAAACAATATGGACTTTTGGTTAGAACGTCCCTCTGCATTGCAGAAAACGATACGTATGCCATTGCGCTAATATATTTATTTTCTAAGGTGTCGGGCAAAATTTAGGCTGTGAAGAACCAAATATTTTAGTTGATAATTTATAGTAGGACTTTGTAATGAACGATAGAACGATATATACTAAAACGATTCCTGAAAAATTAACAATACAAGTCTCATCAACACCTTTTAAAAGAGTCTAATCTTTCATACTTCGGTTCAAATGATTATAGAACTTTCCTCCCATAATTCTATAACTAAGCAATTTAGAACAACATGCAACATACTAAAACCCTTCCTAAAAAAAATTATGTATCTAACAGTGCAAGTTCCATCGAAATCCATTCAGCGGAATAATTTTAAGAAGGCTAATCTTAATCGGTTTCATCTGATTGTATAACGTCTCCCGATACTTCTATAACTAAGGAACGTAGAAAAATATGTTATATACTAAAACCTTCCCTGAAAAAATGTCTAAACTGTGCAAGTCCCCAATCAAAATCCGTCTAACAGAGCTAAAGTTATAAGCACCCAGAACTAAATACACATTTGCATTATATATATATATATATGCATATTACAAAGTTTGAATCAATAAAATAAGCATTACATATTTATGTAATTTGAAAAACAATTGGTCTTAACTGAAATATTTTTTTTTAAAAAGGGAAATTAATTTTTTGAGACATTAAGCCACATTTCAGTGTTTTAAGTAAGTGTCAGTTTTAAGGTATTTTACCTTAAGTAAGAGATTTACAAACACTTTTCTGAATTAGTTATTGCATAACACTTATTTTTTCTGTCAATATTTCCACCAAAATATTACAATTTAAAAAAGGAATTAAGGCACCGAAAACCCAGTCGCCAGTGGCGACTTGGCGACTGCATTTGTCGAGCCCTGCCTATAAGAACTTTAGCTAGTTGAAAACATCTCAGAGTAATGTTTATCTTTTACAACCCAGCAATAGCAAAATAGAAACACGCAAATTATTCCTAAACATGTTTGTGTTTGTTTGAGTGGATAAAATAATGTACGATGTTACATGACATGAATTTAAGAGAATAGAAAAGGTGAAAAGTATTTCAAGACGATGAAGATAGGAAAATGCTGAATGTACTAAAAAAATGACTGAAAACGTAGTAATGCTTTACAACTATAGGGCACTTTTACGGGTTTTTTTTCTTTTTCTACTGAGTTTTCTCTTCTGGTGACCTCTAAGACAAGAGTTTTTTCAACCTTTTATATTTTACGGCACCTTTTATATTTTACATATTATGGCATTTATATTTTCAATGTGTAGTTATACTTTCAACGCACACTTGAGTGCACAGTTTGCTTCTGCGATACGCTTAAATTATAATAAGTAAAAATAGTTAAAAAGAAAAAAAACTTTTAAAAAAGCATACAATGTTTATCTTAAAATTTCGTCCAATTTCATAGCCGCAATTAATGTAATTCCAAAAATATTTATTTACAATACGTTAAATTGGCGTGGGCTCCAATTTTTGAAAATTCACTGCTTTGATTTTGTTTGATAGAGAAAGCGTAAGCTAATGAATTTATTAAAAATATTATAATTTTTGTTTCTGTTTTTCTTTTAAGGTATGGCAGCAGGAAAGAATAAAGTATTATTTGAAGTATATATTCAAGATTTTTATATTGATTTCTCAGCGCATAACCATCATTTAATTAATATTAAACTATAGAATGATAAGAGTATTTTAAAATTATTACATTCTTTCAATAAACAAAAAAATAGTAATATATATATTTTTAATTGTATAAGTCTCTTTTATTTATATTTCTACTTTTTAGTGTTTAAAATATGTGGTTTTTGCAGTTTTACAGTTAGTTGGCATATGTTGACCAACGTGGTTTGACGCTTAATTAACACTATTGTTTTTATAACAGGAAACAGTTGTAACCATAAAGATTATTTGGCGATTTATTCATCTGACGCCGGATTGCGAAAAAATATCTTTAAATTAATTTATTATTAATAATAATTAAAATAGGAAAATATTTAAATGTTGTTTTGCACACCTGTAAACTAGTGATGGTCATAACTATTATTTTGATTATTCGAATGAATCAATCGGGCATGCGCAGAAGCATATCTGTAAAACTTCAATTTTTTTTATTATTATTCAATTACTACCAGAAATTTTGAAAAAAAAATCTCTGATTTTAATTAGAATTAGATTAGACGCCAGATAAAAATGAAAAAAAATTTTCGTATCTAATTCTAATTAAAATCAGAAACTTTTTTTTTTCAAAATTTCTGATAGTAATTGAATAATAATAAAAAAAAAAAAAAAATGAAGTTTGACAGATATGCTTCTGCGTATGCCCGAATGATTCATTCGAATAATCAAAATAATCGTTAAGCCATCACTACTGTAAACACAACTGTGTGCATAAATTTTATAATCCTAGCACATCTGAAAGTTAGTGCAAAATCGAAATTCCATCTTTACATACAAAAGCCAAGTTAAGTTAAATAAAAGAGTTAAAAAAAGTAAGAAAAGAAAATATCTTTTTAAATTTATTTATAAACGTAAACAAAATACACAACCAATAAAAACAATATTTTATAAAAAATAGTGCTTTAAAAATAACAAATAATTTATGAACTTATTATTTTTCTCTTTTTAGAGTAATAATTTATCTGGGAAAGCATTAACTTTATCTGAAGTGAGGTTTTCCTGCATACGCTTATGAAAAGTATTCAAACTCGGAAATAAACCTAGATGAAATCCTACTTTGTTATACACCAGTGGCTGAGAGGTTCTGCTCTCAAAAAAGCTGGTAGACGGGAGGTGCTGGGTTCAAACCCCTGTCGCGCTCGTCGACCTAACCGTTCGGAGTTTTCCGTGGTTTCTTCTAACCTTGCCGTAAATACGGGTTAGGATCCCTTAGAAAGACCCCCACGGAGGGCACTCTCCCCTAGGGCCTATATCCCTCGAGTAGATAATCGGCCGTCATAAAATAAATCAACCAACCAATCTACTTTGTTCTAATAAATCTCATATAAAAAGTAATTCGCATAGTTGCATAGTTTAAATACGCGGCGTAAAAAAATATTACACTTGTGGTGTTATTTTGTAAAATTTTTAGACTGTGACCGAATATTTTGTAGGCACACCAGCTGGAAATCCATACTCTAAGACTTGTATCCACAATACCAATTATTACAGTATTTTAAAAGTATACTTGTAACCTACATATCTTCTCCAGTTACAAAATGTAATAAGTAAGGATGATATTAGAAATATATACATATATTTAATTTTCAGTTGATACCGCCCAATTATAGTTTTCCTTTTATTTTATTTTTTCGTTTTTATTTTAGTACCGAATTACTGATTTGAATTTTATACTAAAATAGCCGGAGTTACCCTCGCTTCGCTCGGACAAAGCCAGCCAGCTCCTGTCAAAAATGAATTTAAAAAATGAACGTTTAAATAAAGAAATTATAAAGCTAAACTAAATCTTGATATTCGTTGTCTTTCACGAACTTCAGTCACTGTAACTCTACTTGGTTCATTTCGTAATCTTGTTTCTTCAGCAGTTTCTCTCTGTCTGCTTGCTGAGTGTCTCACTCGATCCTCTTTTCTAATTTCTTCTCGTTGTTCATCTGTTTAGTTTTCTCTCAATCTATTCATTCTGTTCCGCTATGAAGATAAGCGTGCTTCTTGCTCCTCATCTGTTTCATTTCTTCGCTGTTCTTTCTGTTTCCTTCTTTTCGATTCACCATTTGCAAGATCACCTCCTCCTTTACAGTTTCGGCATCCTGTTAAATGTTAATATTACTTAACACACTAAAATTCCACCTAATACACTGTTCACTACTTTAAGCAATTCACTTTAACTTATTAGGTTTAAAATTTTTCGCTGAAATATTTATTTAACTTTCTATCACTTTTACTTTTCCTTGATCCTTCTCTAATCGATTTCCAAAAGTATACTGACGCATGCGTCTCGCCATCGCCTATATATACCCATAGAATAAACAATAAATCTTGTTTATTCTTATGTATATACCCTTCTGAGCTGGAACGTATCCCCACCACAACAGGATAATGGAACATTCGAGAATGTTCCATAAAATTCCAGATTTCAGTTTCCGGTTTCTAGAACATTCTCGAACTTTCCAGAACAGGAAGTCCCTTCGATGGTCTAGAACCGTCTGGAACATTCTATATAATTCTGGAACATTCTCCAACATTCTAGAGCATTCTGGCCAGTTTCGGCCACTTCAGCAGTCGATTCCCAGCTGCTTTACCGACTTCCAATAAGTCCATTGGTGCGATGCCCGTTTTTGACCCCCCATATCTATCGAACCTAACATGCAGTTTCAAACCGAAACAACCTTTATGAACGAGTGGTGGAGGGCTACCATACCATATAACCCCCACGGAGATGCGGGGGTGGGTTGCGGATTTATAGCGGCACGAACGGACAAACTATGCTTACATTTATTATGTTACGGTCAATATCATTAATCCGGTTATTATTAATAATGACCGGATTAATCATATTGACCGTAACATATATATTGATTACTACTGAGCTTGAAACAGTCTTATTATTTAATCATTTGGTGTGTCGCTTGGTGATTTTAGAATTGAAACAAAATTTATCTAATTGTATAACCCAGGGGTGGCCAACTTGTGGCACGCGGGCCACAGAACTACCAGTATTTTTTAACAGAATTATTCGCCTTAACTCAAGAGTGAAATTATGTGATATAATAAGGTTAAAATTTTTATTAAAAAAAAAAAAAAACTGATGTCAAACGATTTTCAGGGGAAAAGGTTGGTCACCTCTGGTATAACCCATTTGTTTATACGATCTAGCTCTTCCAGTGTTTCGAGATTGTAATATGTCTCGTGTAATAAGATGATTCATCCGATATCAAAAAGTTACATAGAGTCGAACCGCGA
The DNA here is from genome assembly GCA_963931845.1 of Maratus michaelseni. NCBI lineage: Eukaryota > Metazoa > Arthropoda > Arachnida > Araneae > Salticidae > Maratus > Maratus michaelseni. Next base: position 179,190,342 of record OZ007587.1, on the reverse strand, counting down.
TTTAACGATTGCAAGGATTTTTTCAAAACTTTCGTTGCTTTAAGGGTGTTTTTTAATTGATTTAAGCATTTTCCAACTGAACTATACTTAGTTTACAAAGAGATGTTTGTAGAATATAAATAAATTCATATACAAAGCTACGCAAAGAGTTTGATACATTGCCGTTTATGGATGGTAATTTCTAAAAGTACATTTTCATTTGTGATATGCATTTTTTTATCCGAAATAAATTTTAGTTTCAGTATTCTGGAAGTGCTGGAAAGTGTTTCATAATTTATGCTTGACGCATGATTTTTCTCTCTTTTGTACGGCGTGTTGAAATATAATGCAAGAATGGATTAATATTATTGCGTGATTATGGCATTAAGTTTTCCCCTAAAACATATTTGTGAAAGAAAGGAAAGAGAGATCGATTTGAGAGAATTCTTTTAAGATGGAAGCCATACATTAAAACTGTTTCTACATTTCGATGTCATTCAAATAAGTTTTACTGGGTTTTGAATTCCATCACCCTTTTATTGGCAGGTATTATTTTCTCAAAACAAATCCTCTTTGAAATGTCTGCAAATGACAGAAACCAATTAGATTCTTCATACAGAAATGTTCGTTTAGGGTGAAATCGTGCCAGAGTCGCTTGGGAAATTCGCCAAGGAAGTAAATTCATAAAAGTGGGTGCTAGAGTTAAGTTCTTTGACCTCTTTTAGCTGAAGTTTGCCTAACAGCTACTTCAAAGTAATTATGGAAGTTGACGTACTCTAGACTAAGTTTCGAAATATCTAGTACTGAGCTGTTTAATAATTCTGGCAGAGTGTCATTTGAATGAATTATATTTGTTATGTTAAAAATTTTAAAAACGGCTGCAACTCTATGACCATAATGTTATTTTAGCCGAAGTGGCTTAAAAAAATGTACATTTTACGTATTGCGCATTTGAAATTTATATATAACTGAGAATTAAACTTTTTTTTTTTTTAACAAAATAAAGTTTTATTATACGAGAGTTCGGCACGAAAAAACTTGATATATCTAGTACAAAAGTGTTTAACAATTCTGGTAACGTTTTACATGAACAAATTATATTTGTTAAAATGATAAATTAAAAAATTGCTTTAATCCGCTGAACGCTCTATTTTTGGGGCGAAAGTCTCGTTGAAATGTTTATATATATATATATATATATATATATATTTATCGAATTTTAGAAATCTATATATGAGAATAGCATTATTGATTTTTCTTTCAGTAAAATAAAAGCAAAACATATATATATATAACTACGCTGATGTTATGAACGTTTCATATCGAAAAAAATATATCAAATTAATATGATTGAAATGCAATAAAATTTGCTAAATAAATTTACATTTCTGATCGTGTATAACATACTTAAATAATCTTAACTAAAATAAATCTTACAGTCAGTAAATGCAGATTCTAAATCATTTTAAAATAATCCAAACTTTTTTTTTTTAAGGGGGGGGGGGGGGGGGGTAGAGTACTGCATCGGTTCAGGTAACCCGATTTTACCCGAACCGTGGGCTTTGTCGGGTTGACGCGAATTATTTTCATTGCTGGTCGGGTTATCTTTAAATGTTTATGATTCGGTCGGTTTCGGGTTCTGTTTTGACAGTTTTGGATCGGGTTTGGGTTGATCCAATTTTTCAGAATAAAGTCCCGAATATTTTTCAAGTAAAAAAAAAAAAAAAAAAAAAACTATATATTTACATCTTAATGAGTGTAATGTGTTCATTTTTGTACAAACAAAAAAAAAAAAAAGATAAAATTGATATTAGGCTTTTTTTTTTCATAATTGTATTAAAAAATATGGATTAATTTTCTTTCATTTCGGGATCGGGTGTGAATGTGTCGGATTCGGGTTGAAGAAATTTTTTTGTCAAGTTCGGATCGGGTTGCGAGTTGACTTTGAGCAGAAATTTCGAGTTCGGGTCTGCTACAACCAGACCTGTGCAGGACTCTAGGGGGCGGAATTTTGATCCTATCAGGGGACCAAAAATGTGCCTTATCTAGCCGCATCCTTTACGTAATTTTGGAAAGTTATTGAAATACTGTCTTAAGAGCCTACGCTAGTCACGCGAAGAAACGCTCAAGCTAAGGTTAAGTCTATGGGAAGGTTCTTGCGCGATTTCTCGCTCGAATTTAATATTTTTATATGATTCTTTTTGCACAGGACAGCTGACGTCGATCTCTATCGTTGTTAGTTTTTACTTTTTCGATTTTGGTTCCAGTTTTTTTATAAGCGGACATTTTAAATTTCAAAACCGGTTGGAACCGGTTCTGAAAGTGAAAGTACCCTTATATAAAAAAACTGGAACCAAAATCGAAAAAGTAAAAACTAACAACGATAGAGATCGACGTCAGCTGTCCTATTAAAAAAAATCATTTAAAAATATTAAAATGCGAGCGAGAAATCGCGCAAAAACCTTCCCATAGACTTAACATTAGCTTGAGCGTTTCTTCGCGTGACTAGCGTAGGCTCTTAAGATATTGGATTTAATAATTAATGTGTTTTTAGTTAGTAATCAGTCATGCCCAAATGGTTATATTATCTCTAAGATTTATTCTGCAGTTTCTTCAAAGAAAGAGAAAGCGTGACTAATTGTACCAAATGGAGACATTGGATGTAGTGTCTGTTTAAGATGTATTTCTTTTTAACTTTAGTTACGTAACAGTGTTTTCCGAATGCATGCATCTCTTTTTTTTTCCTTCTTCCGATGCACGTGTGCCAATTTGTCTGGCAATAAGAGAAACTCCTTCATCTTTAGTTCTCTTCTTGCATAAGTACCAGAAAGAATATCAAAGAAGAGAAGGTTTTTTTTCTGGATGCAATATGTGATATTGGATATGATGGCATATTAGTTTCTAATGTTTTCCTTTAGATGATTAAATTCTTAGAATGATGTGTATCTATTTTTGGTGAAAGATAAACTGTTTGGTTGCTTTATTTTGTTTATTTTGACACTCATAAGTCAGTGTCCAGATGTCTTTTCAAAGATAGGGTATGATTTTATATGAGTGGGTGGTCTAATCATTGGAAGGATAACGGTTGCACACAGGATGGCAAAGTTGCTACTTTCTTTTTGTCATTAGTGTATGCATTTTAATCATTTTCAAAATAAAAGAAATGCGTTGAAATATTCATATCGGATGTTGTTATGCTGGGCGGGGCAGTGTTTCTTTCTTTATTCAACAAATTAGTATTATATTCGTTTTCCACACGATAAAAAATAGCGCTTTTAAAAAGTAATTAATTTTAATTGCAGTAGATAAATAAAATTTTGCCATCAAAACAGCTTTTATTGGAAAAAAAAAGTAAAAAAAGAGATTTTTTACAATAATACCGAAACTAAAAATAATTCAACAAAGGTGAGGGGCATTGTCTTGCAGCACCAATCAGCGAACACACATTTCAGTGCCAGTCAAAGAATGGTGCAATGGTTGTAGAGCAACTACAGTAGGATTTAAATATCAGAACAGCTCTAGTACTGATGCAACATTATTATTATTATGGTATGAGACTCCCTCTCTCCCACTCAGCTCATTCAATCATTTTATGATTTTTATCCTCGTCCTTACGATGTGAGCGGCGTTATACAAATTATTTAGTGACCATTTCGGTATGTGAGAAAAGAGCCAAAATGTTTTTAAGCTTGCATTTCGGTATGTGAGAAAAGAGCCAAAAGGTTTTTAAGCTTGCATTTCGGTATGCGAGAGTTCTGCATTAGTCTTAGCGCCGTGTATTTACATATTAGCAATATGCTGTGAAAGCATTACTTTCATAGGAGTCTTGAAGTATGGCTTCTATTCTAGTACATCTTTGAGAGCAGTATTATAGCTGGGTGTTGTGACATACGCCCATCAATAAGAGTTATAATGGGACGTGATTAAAACTGGCCATAAGGACTTATAAAATATGGATTATGCTATTTAGAGTGAGTGCACCGCATGGAGTCTTCAACCCACTTGATGATAATGACCGCAACTTCGAAACAGTCCGATAGCCCCATGCTGGTGACAAGTTATTGTTTTAATGTCTATGTTCAATTCAAACTGTGTGATATTGTTTTTAAGGGACAGTACCTGGGCGGCTTAGAGTGGCGGTCTCAATGGGTTACTTTTGTTAGTTATTACAATTATGTATACACAGAAAAAAAAATAAAACCCAATTTGGGTTGAAAGATTCTTAGGTATGTGCCCAAATTGGGCCATGCCTGTTTTGGTTACCACTGTGTATCCATTTTGGACACTGTTAAATACCCCTTTTCAAAAAAAAAAAAAAAAGTGTCCAAAATGGATACACAGTGGTAACCAAAACAGGCATGGCCCAATTTGGGCACATACCTAAGAATCTTTCAACCCAAATTGGGTTTTATTTTTTTCTGTGTATGTTTAGGTAAAAATACTCAAGAAGTAACATAAGTAAATTATAAGAAGCTTAAAAACTTGATAATGTTTTAATTGTTATTATAAAAACAACTGATTTAATATTTGGATACTCAAAATGAATTGTTACATTTTGAAACTATTTAAAGTATATAACCTTAAGAAATGAAGTTAAAGAAAAGTATGCGGTAACGAATTGGAGCAGTGGGGTCTTAAGAGAATGAATTTAATGTTTTTAATTAATTTTGGATGCATAGTTTTGTATATATTTAGTTGTAAATAAATTGTAAATATTTAATTTTAACTTTGTTTTCGTCTTTACTTGCATCATGTATATTTGTTATTTACTTAATTTTTGAAAAGGCCTGATATTGCATTAATTTAACGGTTAATGTTAATTTTAAGAAGGAATTAATTTTATTAACTATTTATCTCTTAAGCTGGGGTTTTCACGTAAAAGTACACAACGTGATTTATTATTTTAAATTTATTTAAGTAAATTAATTTCAGTGTTTTGTTAACCGTATAAATCTGACCAGAGGGCATTACGATCAATTTTATGCAGTAATTTGGCAAAAATACAATAATAGTAGATGTTTGGGAGGATTTTAATTTACGTAACCAGATTTTTAATAAGTAAACTAGTTCTACCCAGCAGAATGAAACCTGAAAACAAACCCCAATCTTTATACGATGAATGACGTTCACAGAACAATTACTGAATTTCATTTCGAAAACTGTGATTCTCTTTATTATAGACTTATGAAATAAGGCCGAGTACTATTTTAAATTAAGAATAAACCAATGACACATTCATCAGCTAAGACCAATCGCAACTGAAGGAAGTAATGATAAATATGATAGTACTTCTCCTCAGGTGTAATTACTTATAATTAGTGGCAAATGAATACATTAATGCAGTTTTCGAGAAAGTGAAATCATAAGATGAGGCACGATTTTCCGACCCAATTTCTCTAGATACTTTAAACATAAATGAGGGTATTCAGAGTCGATATTATGAATGAATTGTTAAAGACATGGGTTTCTTTAATTTAGAAATGTCGAATATGGTTTAGTTTTAAAACGAGTTAACCGAGGCGTGAAACAAATCCGTAAACAGCTTCAGTTTAGGAATACGTTATTCATTTGTAAATTCCGCTCCTTTACTTTCTGAAAAAGGAAGATAAAATTTCCTTTCAATTAAAATACAGTCGAACTTGTTTAATACGAGCACGTCTAACACGAAAACACGGTTATAACGAACAATTTACATGTTAAGGATTGTTCGACATTTAAACCATATTAAGATTTTCACGGCGTTTTTTACGAGCTACAAAAGCACAGGATCACGACTAATACGATCAAAACATGTGTTCATTTCAATGTGATTTTCGACGAAAAGTAGGGTAGAATCAGGAAATAAATCTCTTTCTTATCGAACACTGTTCTCTCTCAGAGATATAATTTCTACATTACAGCTAACTGTAAAAATGTAGTCAGTTTATCAATTTTACCAGTACCCACTACAACCCTGAGTACTGGCACCCCAGCTGCCAGTATTATACCGTAAAATCGACATTTTATTTTTCGCAGTGTATAAAACATAATACAGAATTATATTCTTTAGTGTAATTATAGTTAATATGACAGAAATTGTACACGATTGTGAAACTTCTGGATTAGCAACTACATGAAATTTTTTGTATTATGTCTTGTAAAAAAAAGATGTTTTCAATAGTACATTCCATGTTTTAGAATGGCATCTTTCACACGTTAAAAACACACTCTAAACGCAACACATAAAATTTGTGTTGTTTAATTGACAAAAAAATCAGTAGAGATTGTAGGAATAATCATCTTATACATATCTGTGAAAAATAAAGGATCTGTCTGCAATATATATTTTTTCTTTTTACAGAGCACGCATCAAGTAGCAAAAACACTGTTTTGAGTAACACGTATTCAAATTAAAAATCAATTGTAATCTGTGTTGAAGTACACATTACTAATATCAAATTGAACCGGTTGTGCTTTGAGTATTTTCATCCAGTTTGTTTTGTTCTATTGGAAATTATATTTTTAGAAACATGAAAAACAAAAAATTCTATTTTTCAGTGGTTTAAAACAGTTGACTCTCCTTAAAATGAAAAATTTTAGTATTTTTTTTTACTATCAAATTTAATTTTGAAATACTTAACAAATGTTCTCGTTAAAAATGTCATCAAAAATGAGATTTTAATTTTTTCTCATTAAAAATAAATAAATAAACATATATCAAGGTTTATTTGAAAAAGTTAAAAGATAATGAAATTATTATAAATATATTTATAAGTATTTATAAAATATCTGAATTTTTTTCAATGTTTATTTCAAGCGCAAAAAGGCACGAGTGTTAAATTACTTGATGTCTGTTTAAATTAAAAATCTGCTTGGTTGTTGTTAACTGCTGGACTTGACAATATATCTATAAAAGTAATTTGAATTGGAACTTCCTAGTTTTTCTTGTTCCCTTTTCTTTTTTATTCTATTAAGTTTTAATGTTTGCTAAGATATAAAAAGGCTGATTATTTAGGGAAATCATTTTAGTCTTCTGTACACGAAATATGCACAACATTCATTTTGTTCTTGTCTTCAGCTCTTGTCCATTACTTATTGGTTATATAAAAGTTTCATACTAGTAGATATTTTCTTTTATCGATTGCTTGTAATACAATAAATAACTTTAAGGGGGTTCTCAAATATTTTTCCGCTCAAAAATGTGAAATTTTCTCACTCATTCACGGAGTCATTTTTAATCATAAATGAAATTAGCAGGTTGAAATATCGAGGTGATCTGAAATCGAATAGCTTTTTTAATTTTTCGAAAAATGCACTAAATCATGAGCTATACGCGATTTATGTGTCTTGACGATCTTTCTCGTTCTATCGCAACCGAAAATTCAATTCAAAACGCCATCTTTGTCAGCTTTTTACTGAAAATTTGTTTTGCCTTTATCGAAAAGTGGAAAACGCAATTCAATTCCATAGTTTTTGGATAAGATCACTTGCCAATATTTTGCGTCTAATGTGTCAGAAAATAGTGACTTTGAATTTTGAGTCCAGCCTTAAAGGATAGGAATTTAATCTGCTGTCAAGCAAGGCTAATTACTCTTTTATATAAACATGTCAGAGTCATCTGACAAAATATCTTGATGATTCTTTGTGTGTTTTTATACTTTTTACTGTTGCGTTTAGATGAAAAAACAATTCGTAGAAACTCTTTTTCAACCTCTCCAGCTGGGATAAAAGCAGAGTTCAATGCTCGTTTACCACTCTCCAATGAAAGCAAATGAGTCGGCATTCTACTTTATTTTCGGTAACCTCGGCTTCGAGAAATTGCAATTTCTAGGTATGGTGTATATATATATATATATATATATATATATATATATAGTCTTATTGTGCAACGGCACATGGTAAATAAGTTATTGGACACTTGTATAGGGGAATTATTAAAGCGAAAAATCACAACGATAATGAATCGTGGAAAATGAAAGCGGATTGAATGAATCACATTTAATGAATGTCCTTTTTACCTCTTTGTGTGGTTGATTTACAATTTTTTTTTCCCGTGATTATAATTTTTATGTGATATATCCCTATATACTGCATGAGGGAAAAAAAAGTCTAAGAATTTCAAGAAAATGTTCTTCCTTTCTTAATAATAGAGTAAAACGTGTCAAAATTTAAATATAAAATTAAAATATTGTTCTGACATTAAAATTCTGACAATTAAAATTAAAATTATGGCGAATACACGTTTTGGGACGAAAAATTCTCATATTTTGCATTAGTTGTTAATGTTTAATGCACGATGACATGGTTGATTGTTGTGCTTTTAGTTGCCACATGTTTACGTCCGATGAAAGATCCACGAACTTTTAATTCTGGAACATACATCATGTGTTATTTTTATTTGATGTTATCAGAACAAAAGCTTTTCTTGCATTATGTATTAATTGTAAACGCACTGTAAAATAATGCGCAAAAGTTGCAATAATGTAGCAAGAAATGCTTACGCAATTTCAGTGTAACTTTGACAAAGTTACACCGATTACCGTTAATCAGGATTCTACAAAACTTTCCGTTATTTAAAAAATAAATGAGAAAGGAGAATCATAAGAAAATAATAGATTTCCGAACTTTACTGAAACACTTCTGAAGCACACTGCCTTTTTCCTTCCTCTCAAATTTTAGAAAAGACGTTTCTGTTAATTTTGAAAAAATATTGATTTCCGAAATGTCTGATTGGTTCTTCTCTAAAAGATTTTTCAATGTAAGAGAAAACTTTACAAGATTGCGAAGTTACACTGAATTTTCATAAATGTTTCTTCTATATTGCACTCCCCCCCCCCCCAAAAAAAAAAATGCTGATGTATACTGGCATCCTAACTACCAGTATTATAACGTGTAATAAACAAAACAGTAAAATAAGCAGTAATATACTGACGCGCATGCGCGGTAGCGTTTTACTGCTTATTTTAACTTACTGCTTATATTAGCGTATTACTGCTTATTCACCGTAAAATCAAAATTTTTTTTTTTGGGGGGGGGGACGGGGGTAGTGTAGGAAACGTTTGAGTAATTACACTGCAGTTATTTTCTACATGGCAATTGAATTTCGTTGAAGTTCTTTTTTTTCTGTGATACGAAGTACTATTATTCTCTCGCACAGTCTTCTAACATGTAAATATCCTTTAGCTGCGTAATAATGCTAAATATTTTTTGCTTTGTAAGAAAATTTAAAACTCGTCGGATATGCTCAAATTAATTGAAAATGTTTTATTCTCTTCAATAAGATTCACAGGACGTGATAATTATACGAAAGCAATCTTGCTTTATATCGTTGAGGTGTCTCGATAACTCTTTGAACTTTTTTTTTTATTTAATCATATATTTTTCACATATTATTCAGCGTTTTTATGAAGAAAAATGGTTTAATCAAGAAAAAATGAGATTCTTATGGTAAATTAAAAAAAATAATAATATTTTTTTGTATTTAAATTCTAAAAAGTTATAAGACCACACTTCTCCGAAATTTTTGCAACAACTTAATTTTATACTTCTATTACATGTGTGCTCTATAATTAATTGTAAGGACCAGATTTTCAAAAAAATAATTAGTTTAAGATAAAATGAATGTCATAAAGTATATAAAAATAGAGTAAAAATTACTACTTACTTAACATTTTAAATATTATTTATGTTACAGAAAATCCTATCCTTCATTTTATGAAATGCATCATAAGGATCATTAATTTAAAAAAAATCGAGTGAATTGAAAAATATATGTTAGAAGTTTTAGCATTTTGATTGTACTGCCACATCGGAAAAACACAAACTGAGAAAAATGATATGGGTCCTCCTTCATTAACGTGCAAATTTCCAGTCAAAAAATGTTCAATGTTTTTTTTTTCGAGAAGATTTTACAATTTCACGATTTTATACTATTCTGTATGCATTACTAAACATGTAAAGACATCGTCATGCGATCAGACTCCTAGTTCAATAAATATTTAAATTTTCCCAAAAAAATTATGATTGGGGAGTAAGAAAATGAATAAACCTGCGCTTATATTGCATGAAAAGTTTACTTTAAGTAAAATTGCTTTATATAATATTATGCAGTCTTTAAAAATTAAAATAAAAGACATTATACAGAAAAAATGTGGGGATAAAAAAGACAGAATTGAGATCAACACATTGCGAACCATTCGCTTTATTGCTGATATTAGATCAAATAGACATATTCTGCCATAAAAAAATTATTTGAGAAAAGAGTTTAAATTAGCGTTGCGCCATCACTCGATTGAATTAGTGATGCGCGATTCTGGAAAAATCGAGTATCGATAAAAATCAATATCGTATAAAACAGCATCGATCACAAAAAGAATCGATTCCTAAATTCTAGTGTCGATATTCTAGAATCGATACTTCGCAGATAGCTAAAAAAGCTAACTGCTAAACTTTTCGATCAATTGGCAGGAAATTTGAACGTGAATCGTGATAACGGGGATTAGACAATAGAATAGATCGATATTTCTGGCGCTCATTTAATTTTCATATCAGTATATAATATATTTATTCTTTTGATTTTACTATTTTAGCGGCATAGCTGCTGTCAAATTTTGTATAAGGGCCTTTTTCTTTCCAGGTTAACTTGTTATATTTTTAGTTCACAGTTAGAAGGTAAGAATGAATCCCGAGAAGAAAATAATATTCAAAATAAGAACGATTTGCATCGGAATGTGTGTGTGTGTGTGGGGGGGGGGGGGGGGGGGGGGGGGCTGTATTGCTGGCAGGACGGCTATGTGGAGGACTTTGTTTTGTTCCCATTTTTGCTTTGCTTCTAATTGATGTTATTCTTTTTGTATGGACCTGGGTTTGGCATCACACCCATAAATGACTGAGATATGGCAGTTTGAAAATTCTACGGTGGCTGGCAGTTTCAAAGTTTGAAGTTTTTAAAAAATCAAAAATATGTACAAATACATTATAAATTGAAAAAGTTGTTTCCCTTAAGAGTTAGATCTTGATACAAGGATTCCGGAGCATTTTTTTTTTTTTTTTTGGGCTTTATCTTAAAAAAATGGATGATGTTTGAAATTCTAGGTTGGCTGATATTTTGAAACAATCTGATTTTTGCTATTCCGTAACTCTCATACTAAAATTCTCCTTCAAATTCAGTATTAACAAAAACTGGGATTGAATTTTCTATAATTAGGTTCCAAACATTTTAGCTTCGGGTGTTTGAGTAAAATTAGTTGAATTTTTACTAAACAAGGAATATGGAAGCTAACCTTTTTCTACCGGTACAACGCCGAGAGGACTTTTTCCCATTTGTCTGTTAAATTATTTTTCCTGTACAAAATTCTTGGTTTTAGTTGGTTTAACAAAAAGGGGAATGTTGGCTTCTATGCTTTTGCCCATGTCAGAGTTATTTCATTCGATTATTCCTAGTCTACAGAAAATCCATTTGTTTCATCTGAATCTGAATGATAGGATGGCTCCCTTTTGCGCATGCTCGAGCGATTTTAGGCGAGTATTCCTTTAGGGAAAATCATTAGCTTTATATTTTGATTGATTTACCGCGTTTTACTGCTATTTTTCCAAAATGCGTAATTTAGGCACAGTATAAATTTGTCCGGCTCACTGCGCATTTCCTAATCCATTATTTCCTTACCAAACTTTATCACCAATTAATTCCTTCTAGTCTGGATTTGGCATGGCTTCAAAGGATAGCAACGGCCATGCCAACTATTATTTTGACGATATCTAAAGCTATGATATTTAGGAGACATATTTACATTTTGGTGACACTTTAATTTTCTTTTCTTTGACTTACAACTTTCTTTGACTTTTAAAGTTTCGGCGCTCTCCCGAGTTTGTCACTCTTTACTGTGCATTTTTTTGTGTGTGTAGTATGTTTTAGGCAATTTTAAGGCTTGGCCGTGTAGTACGTTCTTTTCCTTCTTTCTTTCTTTCTTTCTTTTTTTTTTTTCAATTTATTTTCGATTAGCTTGATTCTTTTATGTGATATAGCATTCTTTTCATCAGGATTTCCTCCCACCTATTTATAAGTTTGTCAACGGAATGGGTGATTTCCGGTAGAAGTTTTTCTCATTGTCAATTATTATTATTATTTGGAAGGGCAGGGGATAGTTGGAATTAGTGATATTGTTTTTTTCTTCACTCACACATTTTACATCTTCATGTCAACTATAAGTAAATCCAAAAATATAATGATTAATAGTGATTAAATATTTAAATTTAGTTAAATATAGCGCAAAGAGATTTCTTCTTGTATATATTTTAATTATTTTAGCAATCTATGATAATAAGGATACAGAAAATAATTCATATAATAAACAAGTAATTTTGTATTTTTATCAATATTAAAAATAAGATAAAAGTACAGAATACTGACTGATTTTTTAGCTTTTATTCCGGGTCGGGAGGGATCGAATCCGGGTCTGAAAATTTCGACGCGGTGTCGTCCTCTACTATAAAAGTTTGGCGTTGGAGGATTCAAAGCTGTGTAAAAATGAAGATTAAGCATTTGCAGCGCGTTTATTATAATACTTTTTTTTTAATAATATGCAGCTTAATATCCTCGGTTGTGAAACTTTATTATCAAATATTAATAGGATTTGGAAAGAAAGAAAGATCGTAATGATTCATGCATGATTTTACGTTTACTAATCTAATACATGCATATTAAAATAGCGAATCTATACGCGTTGGTATTCGTGAGAACTATACGCAAATAATAAGGTGGTGCTTTGCGCACTGATTACAATAAAATGCATTTACAATAAAATGCATTATGCATACACTTTCATACATTATATAAGTAAAAAGTGACTTAGAATGCAAGAATGCAATAGCATACATATGAATTTCTGCATATTTTCTCGCATATGAATATATAAAAATTAAAAAATCATTAATTACTATGTGAAATTCTTTAACATGTTTCTTTTTTTTTTTTTTTTTTTTTTTTTTATTATTTATAATCTAACTATGTAAAACATTTTGTTGTGTGGCTAAATGTAGAAAAAAAATCCACACTCCCCTTCACCCCGATAAAATTATATTTTATAGAATCTATTTTCTAATACTTACGCACATATAACTTTTCACGTTACATTTCTAAGTCAGGTCTTATATATTTTTGAAGCTAAATATTTATTCGGTTGTTGCATTTTGTATATGACATTTCACTGGAAACATCCCGATTCGCGTGGAAACAAAAGCTATGTCAATAAAGGCCTTTTTGTCGAATGAAGACGAACATAATTTTTTTGTTCATTTCTGAATGAACGAACATTAAAGCTAGATAAATAGCAATTTTGTTCTACATGTGATATGCATTAAAAAAGAAAGCTTTGCTATCATTCAGTGAAGGGATATAACAATTGTATATGTGTTTGTTTCTCTTATCGGATATGATTGAAGAGTATATTTTCGGAAAGAAGAAAAACTATGGTATTTTTTTATTATTATTATTTTTCTTTGTATATTTAATAGAAATTTATTTTAGATTTTGTTATAACATGTAAAACGTGTACATCATGCATGTAAAACATAGGCACTTACAAGAGAAGACAGGGATGGGCCATTGCCTCCCTCCATTGCCTCTCCTACCCTCACAACAACGCGTGGCTCACTGCAACAAACAAACCCACAGTCATCGCATTTCACTTTACTTCAGTTGACTTGTCGTTTGTGGGTGGTTCAAGTTATAAGTGTCTGAATTTCTGAAATATCTAAATTTCTAAAATGTCTGAATTTCTAAAATGTCTGAACTTCTAAATGTCTTAATTTCAGGCATATCATCATTATTCAAACATTTTTATTAGTTTATTTATACTACGATCATAGTAAGATATTTATTTGCATTGAAATTCAGACATATATTATGTCTGAAGTTTTACATTAAGACACTTTAGATGTCTGAGTTACTTTTTCAGAAACAAATGTGTCTTAATTTAATTTTTGCAGTGTACAGACTGGAGTCCACCTGTCATAAAACCCTTGATTTCAAAATGTAAACTTTTTTAAATGGAAAATGTTTGTATGTGAATAATAAATGAACTAATTATTAAAAAGATTACGAAGTCTAGAGGGGCTCGTTGCTTGAAGGGAAGGCAGCTCCCTGCTCCCAACTGCTTTATGCCCCTGTTGAATCTTTAATTTCTAAGGAAAGAGCACACTGTAAAAAATATTTGGAACGTTTAGTATTCTAACAGGAATGTTTCTGATACCATCGGATATCTGAGAGCTATTTTCACTTTCTGAAACCATCAGAAACCTTTCCGAATTTTTAGGTTTAGGTGATTGAAACCGACCCTCTTCTATAGCAAACCAGTTTGTCCGCATTTCAAGTATTTCTCTTCTCAACTATTTCAAACAGTGTACGCCGTTAACGGCAAAAATAAAGCAGTACGTTCTTGGATGTGGAATATAATGTTAGTTATTCGAACGGTCCAAAAAGAGAATTTAAAAAAAGGAATATTTGAAAAGGTAAGAATTTCTGCTGTTTTTACTCTAATAATATTTTTTATAATGATTCTGTTTTATATTCATTATTATCTCATACATGGCGTGATATTTTTCAGTTTATATCAATATTTTTAACAAATGTCTTAACCCTAACTTTTAGGACTATTTACATGAGCATTTAGATACTTTGAGTTGGAAGGATAATTATTAAAATATACTCTAAAATATAAAAATACAAATCCTTTGTCTCTCATTTTAAGTTTTTTTAATGTTGCTTCAATAAATATGATTTATAAATAGCATTTAGTACCTTTTTTATATCTTTTAAAGAATAATATCGGCCGGCGGTATTGTGTGTTTGTTTATATATATATTTTTAACGATGTTTCAGAACTCTAACTTTTATAATTACTATATATTGAAAATTGACTTGTCCGACTTTAAAAATATCGTTTTAAAATAAACAAACTATATTTATTTATTTTATTCTAATTCTGAAAAAAAAAATTCCTAGGTGTTTTTATTAATCTCAGGGTTATGTCCAGATTTTTCTCACAGGGTCCTGTTATTGTGAAATTGTGCAGTTTTTTTAATATTTTTAAAAATTCCGGTCGTAATTTTCGGAATTTGAAATTATCGTTATATCAGGTTCCTTTGTATCTATCCTTTACACATAAAAAAGCTATGCACTTTGATAAGTTCAATTGTTTTGTGATAGGTCAGATTTTATTTTTAAATCATTAAATTTGTGAAAAGTTCAGTTTTTGAGGTGGTAAAGTCCTGTTTTTAAGACAAAGAATTTTGTGACGGATACTGTTTTGGAACGAAAAATTTTGTGAAGGGTCCAGTTTTAAGATGAGAATTTTTATGAAATTGTCTTGTTTTAATATGAAAAATTACCTTTTAAGGACCGAAAAAATTAACAGATAAACAGATCTCTGAAGCTGCATTGCTTTTGGAAAGCTCATACATAAGTTTTAATCATTTTATGTTGCTGGGAGTTAGATTATTTGAAATGTATCGAAAATATATTAGTATAGCTTTAGTTTGTCTATTTCATGTTAATGAAAAGTTTTGAAAGTTTTCTTTCTAAGTATATGTGCTATTTTTTTAATTTTTTTAAAATAAATACTTGATTTGTGAAGCTGTATGAATCCCATATTTTTTTCATGATATGTTGTTAAAAAACAAGGTAAATATCTCAATTCCCCAATATTCACTTCGTGAATATTCTTAAATATTAGGGCTAAAACACATTTAATAAAATTTTGATATAAACTGAAAAATATCACGCAATATACCGAATAATTTCGCCCAGAAAAAAGAATCATTATAAAAAATAAGTTTGATTAGAATATTTAAAAGAACAGAAATTCTTATCTTTTCAAGTATTCTTTTAAAATTCAGATAATATATAATAAAAAAAGATAAAAATATATTCAGAAACACTTCAGATATATTCAGAAAGGTTTTAGATACATTCAGAAAAGTTTCCGATATATTATGAAAGATTTGCGATATATTCAGAAACTTTTTCGATCCGTAATGAAAGATTTCCGATATATTCAGAAAGGTTTCAGATATGTTCAGGAAGGTTTCAGATATACTCAGGAAAGTTTCATTACGAATCGGAAAGGTTCCGTGTTTTAGCCGCAACATTTTTCTGATCGAATCAGAAACCTTTCTGTTAGTATCGTGCAGCACAAGTCTCCGTTACCTTCAGAAACGTTTCTGAAAATTTTTTACAGTGCAGATTTTAAGGAAAGATAATTGAAATCACAATAAATGATTGAAAAAACCAACTTGATTTTTGGATATAAACTGCAAAATGGTAATGAGACTTTTACAATATAGAGTGCCTTCTAAAATCCTGTTCACCACCTTTAACTTCAGAACGTTGACAGCTATAGTCATAAACGCGGTATGCAGGTATAGTAAAGTGACTATGCGCTACGCGATGAAATAGCTTACAGCGCCACCAATTGGCAAACTGTGTAGTTATCGTCACTATCTCGAAAACGGCAGGAGATACCGGGGAAAAGTCATTTACAAAATTATAAAGCGTCCTCAATTTAGTATTAGGAAATGATTTCTTACATGTAAAAATAACTTTATTAGAAACCCTGGAAATATATATATGTATATATATATATTATATCCAATCATCAGCACAAATGAACCAGAAATTCCATGTAGAAGTGTGGCAGTATAAATCAGATGCATATTTACAAATTATACTAATAGATGTAAGCAAGGCACAGTTTATTTTGATAAGAAAATCAAGTTAAGTATACTAAAAGCGTCAACCATTGGAAACAATGTATCATGCATTCTGAATTTGCATATGTTCCGATGTTGAACACATTTAGTATAATTTAACTTGATTTTCTTATTAAAATAGACTGTACCTTGCTTATACACATGTTAGTTTTATTAGTAAATGTGCATTTCCCTTATAATTCCACACTATTACATGAAATTTATGGCGTTTTTAAGCTGGTGATTAGATATAAAAAAATTACATTTCAGGCCTTCTAATAAAGTTATTTTTTCATGTAAGACATAATTTGAAACAAAATCAAGGACGCTCTACAACTTTGTAATTAACGTTTTTCCCGTATCTGGTACCGAATTCGAGATAGAAATGCTAACTCCTTAGTTTATCGTTAGATGGGCCGTTAAGTGATCTCGTCTACAGATCTCTATCTCATCGCGTAGTGCAACCACTTTACTATATATACCTAGACACTGCGCCTTTTATTGGTGTTTTTTAGAATTAACCATTTTTTTGCTCTAGACAAAATTCCATCTTCTCCAAACAATAAAATCCCTAATCCTCGTAACTTTCTAATAGATTTACTATTATTATTATTTGTGTGTGTGTGTGTTTCTTTTCGAAATGTGTATTTCAGTTTGGGATACCTTGTATATTAAGATTAAAGTTATTTATAGATTGTGTTTCTAATTGAAAGTTCATTTACATTTTCTCGTTATCGCTCATTATAAGTAAGGTGTTGGCTTCAGACGAAAGCGGTAACGGAGAATCTCGCCTCACTTTTTGCATAATTAATAGAAATAATATTCTAGTGAAAACAACCCGAGAGTGTCACCTCCGTCGAGAATACCTGTTCCCGAAATTCACCCGTCCCAGCTTTCTTTCACTCCTAAATGAACCACTAACCCCGAAAGGCTCGTTGCCAACGGCTTGATCTCAATGCAACATTTATGAATATTCGGAGAATAAAACAGACGTGGAGTGAATTAAGCTTGCTGAAATCGAACGAGTCGGTATGGCTTTGACTATATTTAGTGTCGATGAAAATAGGCGGAGCTTAAATAATAAAGGACTAGCGTGAAAACTCGTTAACTGAAATGTAATTTGCGAAGTTTTTTTTCCCTTTCCTTTAATATGTAGTCTTATTAAACCTTAATTAGGGTCATAAAGTCAGGCTGCCTTATTTTTGTGTTAATATTCCCATTTTCTAAAACACTTTATAATATAATGGATTTAGTATCATTTAAAAGCATGGTCGCCGGTAAGGAAGGGAGAATCATTGCCCGTACCTGGATTTAACTAATTTTTCTTTATGTATAATGATTTTGGTAGTAAAAAAGTAACATTTAATTTTTTTTAAGTAACTTAAATACTAAAATAAAAAAGAAGGTAACTAAAAAGTTTTCTCTAGGAGAAGGGGGGCTGTGCTCCTCCTAACCTCCTGAGTAAAACATCTTTTTAATTCTGTTCTTAGGTTTATAAAAATATTTTAAACGGTGGTGTTCAGAAGGGCAGAGTTTCCCGTACGCAAAAAAAGGTTAAACTGTTTCAATTCTTTACTTAAAAACATGCAAAAGCTTGTTTTTTTTTTTTTTTTTTTAATGTTTTGTACGTGTTACATTTCTGTCTCGCTGTTATTGTTTACAAATTGTCTTGAACGGTATTGTTTACTTTGAAATAAATAATAATAATAAAGAGCATTTTTCGCTATTTTCTGTTCATATATTCTCAATTTTGAAAAACACCGGTAGAAATGTATTTCTTGAATATTTAAAATTTCTTGATTGTTATCAAGGACAATCTTGCATAAACATATTGCTTTTTATGTTGGTATGCTTAAAGATTGCCAAGACTGGACTGCGGATCTCAAGCAACATGTGTTTTAATCTTTCTCCTCACTGTATTTTGTTCTACATAACATTTAAAAGAGTTAATATTGTAAATGTTATAAAGTTAATATTACAAATTGTTTTGACGCATTAATAGTTTCACGGTGAAATAATACGGTGAAATTTCACACTTTTTGAAGATAAATATGTATTTAAATTTGACCATACTCATTCTTTGACGGCTTTTCTTTAAAAAAAAACTTTCGAATATTTGGCGCAAAAAGACGCGATTTGGCTAGCAACATATTTTCCTCGCCAAACACAAACGATTTTAATGCATTTTGAAATTGCATGTAAAATGATTATTCGAATGCGCAATACTTAATGAATTTAAACTTAAACTATGAAATAGTTTATTATTTTTTTTATAATATATATAAGCTGCTTCAGGTTGCAGTTATTTAATTTTATGACGGAAAAAATATGATCTATGTTTTGGAAGCTGCAAATATCTATTTTATGTTATTGCGAGGCTGACATTTAAGTTATGCCTATTATTGAATTATTAAATCTGTTTGTTTTTGTTTGTTTTTTTTTTAAGTTGCAAATGTTTGTTTTCACTTTTAGTTAACAATCGAAATTTAAAAAATATATGAATGTGTATGGCATATTAAAGTAAACGAAGAGTTTGAAGGGATTCTTGTTATGAGACCTATGAGATTTTTGTAAAATTTGAAAACGTAAAATTGTCATTAGCTTAAAAAAAATTATACGAATGGATTAATCCTAGGGCTCCTGATACCATACCCTCTTGTTCAAAATCGTTTGCATTTTGCGTTCAACATTTTCAACTCTCTGTAGATTTGCCGTAATATTAATTTAAAATATTCTTTAAATCAGATTAAATAAATCACTCACGTTTTTTTCTCTATTTTTTACCGATTGAATGAAATTTTGCTATTGTTTTATCCTCCATTCCACATATTTTTCTAATTTAAACGGCTTCA
This sequence comes from Maratus michaelseni, assembly GCA_963931845.1. Classification (NCBI taxonomy): domain Eukaryota; kingdom Metazoa; phylum Arthropoda; class Arachnida; order Araneae; family Salticidae; genus Maratus; species Maratus michaelseni. Next base: position 179,170,786 of record OZ007587.1, on the reverse strand, counting down.
GCGGTTATAGCAGTAATTTTTAAATGTATTTTAAAAGGAAAAACCCGATGACAAACGGATTCGTTATAAATTTACATATCGAAGAAGTAGTTGTTTCCATAGCAACATTATTTTTTTCTTGAATTGACAATGTTCAGAACCGGGCATATTTTTGAGCTTGAAACAATTTTAATCAATTTAAATTTTGTTTTATATCGTAAAATACAATCGTTAAATTTCATTATATGTACATATAAGTGTGTACACAAAATTGTAGTTAGAAAAATGTATTTATTATGCAAGTTAAATTTACATAAACAAGTTCAGCATGAAAAAGATTTTCCTTAACCCATTACCGCCCAGCGATCTATTTCTAGATCACCTACATCCGAACAAAACTTTTAAATTTCAATACCAGTATTTTAGTACGGAAATTTTCTCATTATCTAATCTCACATTTTGAGTCATTAAATAAGTCAGAATTACTATATGGGAAAAACTGGTGTCGAAGAATTAAAAGAAGTGTAAAAACAGTTGGGCGTTAACGGGTTAAAGAGTATTTGTCATAAAAGCGTATTTTTTAAAATTTGATTCCGTCGCCAACCGGTGATAAATCGCCAAATAAACGAAATTTTAATAATTTTTTACAGACGTTATATCGAGGTTCCGCAGATTTTTTTTTTTTTTTTATAAACTTATATATCCTTATGAGAAGAACATTCTGTAATTTTTTCAAATATTTCTGAGTATGCGCTTATGGAGTCCTTTTGTGATTTGTCTCTCCCTTGGTCTACAGTACGAAAGGTTCTTCGATCCATTATAAAGTGGTATCCATACAAGATTCACGTTGTGCAAGCGCTGAACCCTGTAGACCCGGACACACGAACTCAATTTGCGAGGATGTTTTTGGCCAGAATAGCCGTTGACAATGCATGGCCTTGGAACATTTTGTGATCGGACGAGGCGCATTTTACCCTAGATGGAGCAGTGACTATTCAGAACTGTCGCGGATGGGTTACTGCAAGTCCTAATATTGCACCCTGATTACATTACTGTATGGTGTGGCTTCACGGCTGATTTCATTCTTGGTGCCTTGTTTTTTGGGAGAACACTTCTCAGTGTCCTAAAAGGTGTTCCATTACGGGTACCCGTTACTGCGACCTCCTTCAGCAGCAGGTCATTCCATCCTTACAAGAGCAAGAGTGTTTAGAGACTACCATATTCATGCAAGATGGTGCACCACCTCACATAGCCCGAGCAGTGACGGCCTCGTTCTCCGGACTTGAATCCCTGTGACTTCTGGTTGTGGGGATTCCTGAAAGATCGTGTATATGGGGGAAGCATACGGACTCTTCTTGATTTGAAAGCAAGCATAACTTGTCATGTTGCTGCAATTGATCAAGAAGCCCTTCTCGCCACTGTTGATTACGCTATAATAAGCTTTGAACATGTGCTTGACGCAAATGGAATGCACATTGAAAATATACTGTAAATAAAAAGAGTTTTGTGTTTCCAGATTGAGATTTTTGTCTTCATGCGTCTCCTTCTCACCTGGTGGTAGAAATTTTAACTTTTTTTTTTTTATTGCAGATTTCATTTCCCCATAGTCCATACAACTTATATTCCAAGTTTCATCGATATCTGTCAACCAGAGCAGACTCTACGTAGGTCTAAACAGGGTAACTTTAATTATAACCACCCTGTACATAGGGTCAAACGGGGCTAATATGAGACATTCTAAACTTTTCAAATTACTTGTGACCTATTGATTCTAGGCCTAAAGAAAAATACTGTAATTAATGTTTTTTTCCTCCTTTATTTGATTATGAATTTAAAAAATATTGCTTGTCATAAAAATAAGGATAAAAAAAAATTTAAACTCTGTCTCATATTAACCTTACCGAATGGGTCTAAAATGAGACGGCTATGAGGCTAAAGTGAAACGCCATTATTTTTAAGTGGTTGTATAAACACTAAAGAAATGAGAAATCTTTCTCAATGACTCGGGTCTAATATTTCCGCTGTATTATTTAGAATTTATTTCATCTTTCATTTTAACTGAATTTCGGAAAATCTTTCACGCATCAACCAGAATACTTATGAAAACCCACTACAATAAACCCCTTCCCTAATTTATTAAATGGTACTTTAGGGTAATATATATATATATATCTACAACACTTAAATTATGTTTTTATGAAAATTTATTAGTAAATTTAGAATGGTATAACACTTGTTATTGAAAAATCAAACATGCGGTCTACTATCTTGATTGTTAATTTATTGTTCATTAATATTTACATAGCCAGGAAAAGTGTAAATGTTTTTCCTGTTTTTGAATGTAGTTTCAGGGAAAGGCAGGATTACTTTAGACAGGTCGCTGCGATAGTCTTATAGATTTTGTTAAAGAAATGTGACAAATGTATTTTTTATAATTGGTAATATTATAATTATCATAAAATATAAATTATAAGGAAAAAAATTAAAATATGGATGTTTGGGTCTATTCTTTTATAATACGTTCTTGTGTAAAACTAAGCGGTTAAATCAACTAGCTAGCATTTCATATTAGTCGATTAAAAATCGGTAAGAAACATAGAAGAATATACTGTTAAGCTTGGAAAAAAAGAAAAAAAACATATCTGACATATTAAAACAAAAATACAATTAAAGATTAACACTTTCTGTTTTTATTTGTGGAGATTTTTCAAGTTATATGATAGAATAGTATTGTCACAGCGCAAAGTACTCTCTCATATAAGTCCCATACACTGTCTCATATTATCCCCATACACTGTCTCATATTGTCTCCATACGCTGTCTCATATTATCCCCATACGCTGTCTCATATTATCCCCATACACTGTCTCATATTATCCCCATACACTGTCTCATATTGTCCCCATACACTGTCTCATATTGTCCCCATACGCTGTCTCATATTATCCCCATACACTGTCTCATATTAACCCCATACACTGTCTCATATTAACCCCATACACTGTCTCATATTAACCCCATACACTGTCTCATATTAACCCCATACACTGTCTCATATTAACCCCATACACTGTCTCATATTAATCCCATACACTGTCTCATATTAATCCCATACACTGTCTCATATTATCCCCATACACTGTCTCATATTATCCCCATACACTGTCTCATATTATCCCCATACACTGTCTCATATTATCCCCATACACTGTCTCATATTATCCCCATACACTGTCTCCTATTATCCCCATACACTGTCTCCTATTATCCCCATACACTGTCTCATATTATCCCCATACACTGTCTCATATTATCCCCTTAGACTATTTAACATCATTAGCCCCATATACTCTCATATTATCCCTCTGGGTTTGTTAGTTTATCTCAGAGTACGTTAAACATATTCCAAAATTTAAAGACTAAAAAGACTCGTCACTCCTTACTGAATAAATGCCAATTAGAATCATTTACCTAAGATTTTACTTAAGTGTTGTACAACAAAAATTTTGATGTCTGTCAGAAAAGTTTTTTTTATCAAAAAAGTAAGATTATGTAATGTATATTTTTTGCGATATTTTTCTTTAAAATTTTTTTGAGTGTATTTGTTATGGACATAAACAAAAGGATGTATTACTTATAAAATATTCACAAAGTCAATTTTATTACCATATTTTTTTTTTTTTTTACTTTTTATTGTTTCTCACATATTAGACCCATCTTTTTGGGAGTCCCATATTTGCCGGATCAATTTTCCCCCGTGTCGTGGAAATTGGTAGCATTTGTTTGTAACCGAATTTGCTTTGCTACACTATGCTTCATGTTGGATGAGCTAAACATGATCTAAGGACATTAATCTGCTATTATGCAAAGTTGTGCAAAGAAAGAATGCTATTTTTATTTTAGGGTTTTGTCCTGTAGTGAGAAAAAACTCGCAAGTGTGTGGTGCGCAAACACGATTTTCACTCTACTGCTTACGGCTTACTCTCACAGTTACTCTCTGTTCACGAGAATTTTTTCTCCACCAAAGATATAACGGCACTGGCACTGTTTTACAAATTTCAACAAAACCAAAATTTCCTTTGTTTCCTATTTTTTTCCCCTCACCCTGAATTGATTGCAGTTCAACTCGTTTTGACTGAATGACCCAATGACTCTTAAGAATGACGTAAAGCTTCGTTGGTATTGCATCAGAAAATTTTCGCTTCTAAACATTAAAATTCCAAGAACGTTCGCAACTACATTTTGCATACAACATGAAGAATTATCAGTTGTAAGATTGAACGCTTTTTGTTGTTCCGGTTTTGAAATTTGTAACTTAATTGATGATAACCCTAAGATTAACAGCTTTAATTATTAAAATTGTTTCAAATGGTTTCTAATTAGGTTTTTCTTACCGCAGCGATTAATATTTTAAATGACATATAATTAATTTTTACTTACATACTTTTACTTGTACTACACTTTGGAAAGTTAAATTAATTCTTAATTACTCGGCATTTTATTAATTACCACGTTTCTCGATAATCGCTTACGCCTGTAATTGCATTTTTTAACCTGATCACTTATTTACTGTATGATTAAAAAAAAAAAAAAAATTAAGAATATATGTTCAACCCAGTACAAGACCAGAATATCATGTGACCAATTTTAGACCCACATATGATCCTAAAGATTGGTTCATCCGCCGAAATTATGCGTGTGAATTTTGGAAAGGATTTTTTTAAAATCTTGGTTAATAGCAGAGTACTGCTATTAAAATAACTATTCCAATGAGATAACTTATTATTTTTATGGATTACACTTTTTTTGTCTCACAGATATGAAGTGTTGCATTCATTTTTCAAACATAGACTGTAGAATTAAATTATTTTGATCAAAATAATAGTAAAATTTCCAAGCATGTATTTAAAAAGAAAACATTATGGACGCATGCATCCAAACAAAAGGGAGACCATTGTTGGGAGTGTTGATTGTTAATTTAAGATTTTAATCAAGTTGGTTTAGTGTGAATTATGGATTTAGTCTACTAAAATTACTCATACTTTTATTGTAAAAAGATCAGAAACTTATAAGAAAATAAAATATTCGTTGTAAACAATAAGTTTTTATTTAAGGAATGGTTGATATTTCTGTGAAATATAGCATATTTACTTTGCTATTATTAATTTAATGAATCATTTATTTATTTATTATGTATTTTATTAATTACTAACAAGAAGAAGAAAACATTTTAGAAAATGTCTGTATGTGTGTCTCTACCTGTAGGTGACAAAAATTTTGTGGGTGCTCTATCTCAAGAACTAATGCACGGAATTTAATGAAACTTTAGGTTCAGTTAGACCTTAAGATAAATTAGAGCTGATTAGTTTTTGGTGTAAATTGTACAACAGGTGGCGCTGCTATGCTGCATTTTTCTAGATTTTCACAATAGTTCTATCTCAAGAATTACTGCACAGAATTTCATCAAACTTCATATTCTGTTAGACCTTGACGTAAATAGTTACTTATTGGATTTTGGTATATATTGTCCAAAAGGTGTCGCTACTATGCTTTGTTTTTCACGATTTCCGCGATAACATTACATCAAAAACGAATAAATTGTCATTTAATATTGGTTGCAGACGGTTTGATTTATACAGAAGAAAGTTTTGTGATGGCCACAACATGGTTCAGGTTGGGATATGACTCTTGCAAGTCGGGTTCGGGTTAACTAAATTTTTCAAAAAAAGTGTAAAATATATATATTTTTTCAAATGAAAAAAACTATATGTTTGAACATTAATAAGCATATATATCTGTCCATTTCTCAACATAAAAGATAAAATTTATATTACAGATATAATTGTCAGGCTATTTTTACAAAATGTGTTAAAATATGGATTAATCTTTTTGTATTTTGAGTTAAGGGTGTAGTCGGATTATACACCCGACCCAATTCCCAAGTCTTGCCAAAAAGTAAATTTCTCATAAAGTAGATTTTTCTTTAGTTTTTTTGTTTTTTAATAAAAAAAACTCTTTTACTCTGAATCATTAACCTAAAATTTATTATAATGCAAATTATTCTAAAATGTCTCTAAAAGTCTTACTCATAAATATTTGCAGAGCTTTAGTAAACCATACATTACCTTATCATGTCCTTACTTCATTCGATAGTTTTATACCAGATAGTTTTATTTAAGACAATTCTCTTTGTTAAATAATGTTTTCAGTTTGTGTTTTGTTAAAAAAAGTACAATTCATTTGCATTTATACGTATTTTTATATTTTTATAAAGACATTTTCAGCCCATAAAAAAAAAAAAAACGTGTTTCATCGTATTACATAATACTGGTGGTGACAGTTGGTAATGAATTCTTGAATGAATAATAATAGAATCTTCGAAGCAAGTAATATCTTGTTTCTGTTCTGTTGAATCAGCTGAATTACATAATACATATGATCAAAATTTTCACCATCTGTAATTGTAAATATTTCTCTCTTGAGTTGAAATATTGCATGAAAATTGTCATTTTCATCGTGATTCTAGAAATTTTCGTCGTATATACAGTACTGTTCAAATTAAATGGGAATACTCAATGAAAAACAGCAATTTTCTCTTAATACACAATTTATTATAAAGAATACAGGCTTAGTTTATTTTAACAGTTGATATGGCCTGCCTTGTTCTTTGTTACCACCTGACAAATTTTAGGCATTTTGATTCAACTTGTTTTTCATATGTTGCTGTCAGTTCATCGTCGTGAAACTAATATCTTGATTAGCGAAGAAATCATAGACATTTTTGCTGTACAGTCTTCTTTCAATAAAACTGTATTAATAATCTGCATACCTTTAAATACGACAATAATGTCGCCCAGTAGGCAAACACTTGCAAGTTTCTTCATACATTTATGTATGTACCACCTCAATAGCCAATACATATGTACAATGCTTTACCTCAAATCCACACTGCATATGACCACAGTGTTTGTTTGATTTCAGATCACCATTTTAAATAAACTCCCTCTCTTAAAAACTGATTTCCATGAAATAGGAAGAAACCATACACATTTTATAAAAGAGAAGAAAAATATTTCAATCAACAGATGGAATTAATTTATGAATTATGTTTGAAATAAAACTTTTATTTCAACACCTCCTAGAAGTTCTGCTAGTTTCTAGTACAAAGAGAACAATGAGTTATTATATATTACACTTGGAATTTTATTTTTTCTTAACTCCTCCTACTCACACAAACTCCTCCTACTTTCAAGCATACAGACTTTATCTTCAGATAATTTAATTGATAAAGCATGCTTCAAAACAGTTCCTCCGCTATTTAAAAATACTTCATTCAGTAATTTTAAAATTAGGTCTTTACTGAAAAAATCAATTTTTATCCATATAAATCTAATAAATATGTTTTTAATTCTGGAAAACTGATTGTATAGATTAGCGGAGTGTGCGAATTTCAATAAGTCTGCTATAACAAACATATCCTGTAACAAAATAAATAAATAAATAAATAAATAAAAGCGTTTACAGATCCTAAATCGCATTCGAAATTTTTTTGAAAATTTACAAGTTAATAAAGACAAGCCGTTTTTGGTTCCATAAATAATATGCTGCATTATGTATTTTATTCCAAGCACCAAATATCTTGAACTTATCCTATTTGATTTGGCTACTTTTTCTACTTTCCTTTTGAAGTATTAGATTTTAAGCAGCATTCATTATTGCATTATAAAAGCAGCTGGAATCATTAATGAATTTAATTTTTCTCGTTCCGAACAACTGTGGCTTGTTGCCCTTGAATCTTTTTTTTTTTTTTTTTTTTTTTTTTTTTTTTTTTTTTTTTTTAATATTCCACTTTTTTTCTTCTTTTTCGTGAATGACAGATCGTATTGTCTGTCTTCTTAAAATCAGCGATCTGCGAACGTTTCTCAAATGTCATGCATGTGTCCAGAAGCTAGACTAGTAATTGCCAATTGATTTAAAAGCGTTTGTTATTGTTGTGTTAGTGGTGCATGAAAGTTAACATTTTACGCTATTCGCAAAATTTAATGGTAGAAAAGTAAATATTTTTTTTTTATATTAGAGTATCTTAAGTATTCTTTTATAGATATAATGACAATTCCGCATTTATTCATTGGTGTACTGATATTTAAAAATAGTGAATTCTGTTTAACACTTTAGGCCTTCCCATTAAAGAAAATTTGGTTTAAAATCTACAGTATAAACAAAGCATGTCCGTGATTAATGCTGTCGTCATATTGACAGTGGCGAGGCTAACGAAAAAGAAAGGCTACCGCGGTGCTTTACGCGTATCTTTTTTTACAGACCGCCGGAGTCACGTGATGCTCGAATGCACCAATGCAGGTGTAAGAAAAGAGCATCACGTCACTCTAGCGGTCTGTAAAAAAAGATAAGTGAAATGCACCGCGGTAGCCTGTCTTTTTCGTTAGCCTTGGACAGTGGCTAGCTGCACCTGGCCAATAAATATAGTTTTTACTGCATTTTTTTTAAACTTCTCTAAACTTCGCACAATTTAAATTTTTACACCGTCGAATAGAAGAAAAAATGTAATTTCAATTTGATTTGAAAACTATCTCAATTTACAGAATTTTTATGGTTTTTAAAATAATTTTCAAGCATTGATATACTATATATTTTTTAAATATAACTATATCACGTGCAGCCTGGTTATGAAAACTTAACCCGTTTGCACTTAAAATAATTCAAATAGTTCAACCTTTGTTTTCGACTAATATTCCAGGACGTAATTAAAACTTCATCAATAAAATAATATAAATGAAATACAAATTTAACAAACATGTAATAGAACTGCTCGCTTGAACCACCCAAGTTATCAAAATAAAAAAGGCTGATCTAACGTAAGTTGTGAAATCTTGGACGATTCCTTCGACTACTATTAACTCCTTGCTTTGCGGTTAATACGAAATTAACTTTTAATAAATTTCGAAACTTTATTTGAATATGTTGATATTTTTCATGTAAAAATGCATTTTGGTGTTGTTAATGAACCGTCTAAAAAGTATATTAAATGTAAAAATGTTAATAGTTTAAAAAAAAAAATTGTTTTTATCTGTATTCTGTTGTCCGAGAAGCTCGGGTTGGATCTAATAATAGTTTACTTAATTCATCTATTAACTCATTTCCAGCGACAATAACTCTTTTGTTTCATACTTAAATTTTATGATAATTACACTGAAAAAAAAATTGTTTGCGCGGCAGCGTATTATTGCTTATTTTACTGTTTATTACTGTTAATTTTATGGTATAATACTGGCAGCTAGTATGTCAGTATTATATTGTAAAATCAACATTTTTTTTTTTTTTTTTTAGGTTATACTATTAACAAAACTGCAAAGAAAATAAAACAATTTTATGAGTTTAAGAATTTTAAAACAGGGCTAAAAAGCGACAATCAGCAGGAATTATCAAAAAGTTGGATTTGATCAGATATTGACAATATAGCAAAACAAAAGTATGACTTACCCGAATTCGTTTTTTAGATATATTTTTTTTTTCTAACATGAATAAACATTTAATGGAAATTAAAATTTCATTTTTCTATGAAATATTTCAAATTATAAACACACAGAATCAAAATCTACATTTCCACATTTTTTTTTTAATATAAAAATTGCGAATTATAACAAAAAATAAAATTTAATTGGTTAAAATAAACATCATAGTTCTCAACAAAAAATCTTTTTTGTTGATCCAAACATTTATTTTCATAAGAGAAAAAATTAAATATGATGGCGTGCGTTTTTGCACCATCAGCAAGGAATGGGATAATAACAGGATAGTTTCGATTTTATGAAAAATGTTTACCATGTTTAAGAAGCACAGCCATCTTTACGAAAGTAAACCTTTTTTTTTTTCTTTTATTTATTTATTTTTTAATGGATATCATTTCAAACATAAAAGATGTGAAAAAGATGTGTTAAAAGATGTGAAAGGAAGATTTTACATGAAAAAAGATTCTTTTTTTTTTCACACATAAAATCACAAAATATTTGTTTTTATTTTATAAAAATTGAGAGATTAAGAAAAAAAAAAAGTATCGCCATTTGTTAATTAATCTGAGTATTATTATAAACATACCCCCGACACAGCCCAGGGAAAAAAAAAAAAAACATTATTTTATATGTGTATGTTTTTTTTTTTTTCCTTATCATGATATACCTTAACGTTTATTTCTTACCTATCTGGGGATAATAATTGGGAAATCAAAAAACTTATTGGTAGATTTGATAGCCAAGACTGTAATCAATTTAGGTCAGTGGTTTTTAAATTGATCCGTGGACCCCAAGGGGTTCGCAACGCATCCTCAGGAGGTCCCCGAAGCTCTCGCGTTTCCGGTAAAAAAAAAAAAAAAAAAATTAAGAACCTAAGAGAAATCTGGCTAGTCAAATAATAGGAAAAACTAAGACTACAGTTTAAAAAAAAAAGTTTATTTATTACTAATTATTTTATTTCCTGAAGGGTGCCACTTTTATAACGGATACTATTTCTAACTAAGAGTTTAATAACCATTGATAGGCTATTTATTAAAGTGTATGTGTATGTATCTATTTATATTTATATATAAGTTTTTTTCTCAATGCTAGAATTTATAATTTGAAAGAAACTGATTTTAAAAAGCCGGTACAATTTCGATAAAAGTCCTTATTTTAGACTGTATTTTTAAAAGTAAGTTAAAAGTACATCCAAATTTTTGGTGTAATTTTCAGATTGCTAATAATTAGAGAGGTAGATAATTATTTACCAGTCTATTCTACAACAAAATCGCAGATTAAAATTCCGTTTGTCAAATAAAACTTTTGAACAATTTTTATTATATATTTGTTTTTTCTGTATCTTCTTTTTTCCAGATGTTTCTAGGTCGACGAATTCGCCACGAAAAAAAGTTACCAATTAAAATAATTCAGGAATTAAAACTGGAATTCTATCGTACTGTTATCATAATCTTATCATAATTCGTCTTGACTTACAATTTAATTTTTTTGTAAGCGACCTATTTTTGTCTTTTAAAGAATGCTAAAGTCTTTCTTTAAAACAAACTTCTTAATTTTCTTTTGTCTCTAAACAAAAAAATAACCGTGTGAGGTTCAGCGCTTCTGTCATGTGTTCAGGTTACGAAGATTTCTCTATAACGATATGGTCCAGGGAAGGCGAACCTTTTTTAAGTGCGAGTGTCAAAAATTCAAATTTAATATATCAACATTGTAACGTTTCAAACTTTTACATTAAAAACATATTACATTATTACTATCAATTACATTATTTGCAACATATGCTGTTTATACGAAACACTGATTAATATAATTAGTTGCCTTCATGCATTCAATAACTACACTGCAAAAAAAAATTGTTGATTTTACGGTATAAGAATAAAAATCTAAATGTGATTTTTCTGTATATTGTAATCAGTCATTAATTAAATTAATACGTCCTAATCAAAATTTTATTAAAATGGCACGTACTGTTTAAAAAAGTAAAAAAAAAAAAAAAATAATAATTTTAATTTTAGTAAGTTTTAACACTTTCCAACAAAGTTGAAAAGTGATTATGAATTCGGTTTGTTTGCCTGTCTGTCTACCTCTCTGTCCGTGCTCTAACTCGCGTAAATATATTCGGATTGACATGCAATTTATATATGTTATTGAGGTTTACTATGGCAAGTTCGGTATTGAAAATGAAGTGTGTAACACTTATAGTTTTTTTACAATGACACTCAAAAGAATTCCGTTACATTACGGTCTACGGGGAAATATTATTTGCGGTTAATTTTAATGATGTTACACAATTTCAAACACATTGAATTTGATATATATCACTTAGGTGCACTACAAGAGTATGAAAGATGGTGTGAATAGCACTCTTAGTTCCTTTACAGAGACACTCAAAAGAATTCTCTTACATTACGGTCTATGGAGAAAAATCGTTTGCGTTGTATTTTAACAATGTTTCACTATTTCAAACATATTGAAATTGATATACAGTGGTGGCCAAAAGTTTCGACATTTTTTGATAGTTTCATGTTTTTTAACTTTGTGAGCTTGTAGAATATATTAATTTTCACTTAAATACAAACGTTTATATATCAAATTTAAGGTAATTTAATCTAAAATTTAAGAATAAAAACAGTATTACAATATCTGTATTACAAAAAAAGTTATGCTCATTTTAGTAGAACAAACAAACACAAATCGTTTTGAATAAGGACGTGTTTTGTAATAAAAGCGTACTAGTCAATCACAAACACTGTTCTGAGGACCAATCAAATGTCTGTAACTATAGTTTAGGTTATTTGGATGGTAAAAGAGTTATTGTTATGGAAATATTTTGCGGAATGATGCATACTAGTACAATTAAATAGAGCATTGCTGTTTTTGAATATTTAAAGTCCTTTTTTTTAATTAAACTAATTTTAAACAATGTCATCAACAAGAAGAACTAATTGGACATCTACAAAAAGAAGCCGAATTGTCATATTGAGAGAAAATGGCCTCTCTTATGCTGAAATTGCAAGACAAGTTGGGGGTTCAGTGACTTGTTCTGGTTTACGAAAGTTCTGTTTACGTTATGAAAAAACGAAATCAGTGGAAAATAAGGCCAACTCAGGCCGAAAAAAATGCACAAGTACTACTGCCGATCGAAAAATTAAACGGCTATGCCTTCAAGATAGAAAATTTTCATCAGATGCCATTAGATGTGAAATAAATGCAGCGGGTATTGCAGTAAGTTCAAGAACAACTAGTCGGATGTGCCAATCCCAAAACTTTCTTCTATCTCAATCATGTAAATACTTCTAATTTCGTCCTCACATCGCCAATAAAATCAATATTTTTCGTCATTCTGTTGTACGTCAGCTGCTTGGGAATCATCGGGTTACCGGGATGCAATCAACTGATGTATACTAAACTACGAAAAGTTCTTTTGGCCTGTACCGACCGGAACAAATAGCCTCCCTATTCCTTGGTTTTACGATTTTAGCTAATTTTACTGGAAAACACGAAGCTAAAATGCGTGGAACCCAATTAAAGAAGCTTCATTCCCAGTTCTCGTCAACATTGAATTTGAATGAGAATATCGCCAAATTAGTCTTCTACAGCCAAGTTGGCTTCATTTGTGGCAACCTATTTTTGTCGCCAAATTTGGCGATATTTCGTCAATTGCCGCCAAGCTTGGCGAGAATTTGATGTTGGCGAATATAAATATATAGTGTTAAGCATTTAAAAATAGGAACAATGGTTACAACAATGAAAGAAAATTTGCTGAAACCCTGTTAACTAAAACTCATAAATTAAACCCGTTTATGGATGAATTCTGCTGTCTTATTTGAAAATGTCAACCACCCTAAAATTTCAAACCGCTATATCTCCGCCATTTTTTAATATAGAGACAAAACAAAAACTGCTCCGGATTCTCCGGATCAAGGCCAAACATTTAACGGAAAAAACTTTTAGGATTTCTAATTTTTTTATACATCTTTTTGAATTTGAAATCTTTAAATGGCTATCACAGCGCCCCCTTCCGGCGGAATATCCCCACATTCTAGTAGGACCTGCTGGCTACAGCCAAAAGCATATTAAAAAATTTTGGTTTAATTATCTGCATAACATCATACACTTTTTGATGATACAATAGTGAAAATCGAACAAAAATCGCGATGGCAGCGCCCCCTTTCGTCGAAATATCCCCGAATTCTACCTGGACCTGCAGGCTATGGTCAAAAACACAGAAAAAAAATGGTTCAATTATCTGCATAACTTCATACACTTTTCGATGATACAATAGTGAAAATGGAACAAAAATATCGATCACAGCGCCCCCTTTCGTCGAAATATCCCCAAATTCTGATAGAATCTGCTTGTCATAGCCAAAAACATAGAAAAAAAATTAGGTTCAATTTGAAGCATAACTTCATACACTTTTAGATGGTACAATAGTGAAAATGGAACAAAAATATCGATCACAGTTCCCCCTTTCGTCGAAATATCCCCAAATTCTGATAGAATCTGCTTGCCATAGCCAAAAACATAGAAAAAAAATTTGGTTCAATTTGAAGCATAACTTCATACACTTTTAGATGGTACAATAATGAAAATGGAACAAAAATATCGATCACAGCGCCCCCTTTCGTCGAAATATCCTCAAATTCTAATAGAACCTGCTTGCCATAGCCAAAAACATAGAAAAAAAAATAGGTTCAATTTGAAGCATAACTTCCTACACTTTTTGATGATACAATAAAGACGGACAGACGGACAGACAGACATTTTGTAAAAACGTGTTTTTCGGAATCTCTGACCCCTAAAACGTGTAAATCCGTCGAAAACCGGAAGTCGAAAAAAATTTCGATTACAATACTTTCTTCTATTATAGATAGAAGAAAGTAATAAGAAGAAGGTTATCAGGATTTGGACTACAAGCTAGAATTCCAAGGAAAAAACCATATTTAAATCAAAAGCAACGCGAAAAGCGAGTTAAGTGGGCAAAAGAACACATTAAATGGTCAGAAAATCAATGGAAGCAAGTAATCTGGAGCGATGAGAGTAAAATATCGCTCTTTGGTTGTGATGGTAGAAAATACGTGAGACGTAGAGTAGGAGAAGCACTTCATCCTGATTGCATTGAAGCAACTATAAAAAACCCAACAAATGTCATGATTTGGGTATGTATGTCTGCAGATGGTGTGGGCCGAATTCAAGTGATTGATGGCATCCTGAATGCCAAAAAATACATCGAAACGTTCTGGAACCAAAATTTATACCTTCCATCAGGGATCTCTTCCCCAACAACGCACCATTTACTTTTCAGCAGGATTCAGCTCCATGCCACACAGCAAAAGTATGCAAAGCATGGTTTCAAAATAAAGGCGTAGATATATTACCATGGCCAGGAAACAGCCCTGATCTCAATCCAATTGAAAATTTGTGGCGACGTTTGAAAATTCTTGTACGAAAAAAACGTCCATCCAATAAAAGACAACTAATTGAAGCTATAATTGATTCTTGGCACCATGTGATTACGAAAGATGAACTCCAAACACTCGTTCACTCGATGAAAAGACGCTGTGAAGCTGTCTTAAAAAATAAGGATTATCCTACTAAGTATTGATTGTGTACGTATCACTTTAAAAAAGTGCAAATCTAAGATAGATCTTACTATTAGTTGCATAACTTTGTTTGTAATACAGATATTGCAATACTGTTTTTATTATTAAATTCTACATTAAATTATCTTCAATTTGATATATAAACGTTTGTATTTAAGTGAAAATTAATATATTCTACAAGCACACAAAGTTGAAAAACATGAAACTTTCAAAAAATGTCCACACTTTTGGCCACCACTGTATATCACTAAGGTGCATTAAAAGAAGCGTACTATACACTGCAAAAAATAACTGTTGATTTTACAGTATAAAACTGGCACCCCAGCTGCCAGTATTATACCGTAAAATTAACAGTATTAAACCGTAAAATAAGCAGTAATACGCTGCCGCGCAAGCAGTAATACACTACCGCGCATGCGCGGTAGTGTATTACTGCTTGCGCGGCAGCGTATTACTGCTTATTTTACGGTTTAATACTGTTAATTTTACGGTATAATACTGGCAGCTGGGGTGCCAGTTTTATACTGTAAAATCAACAATTATTTTTTGCAGTGTAGAATATTGTGTGTATAGTATTCATCGTTCATTTACAGGGACACAGAAAAGAATTCGGTACTGTCTGTTAACAATAATTGCTGGAAGTGATTTTTCAGTTGCTGAACGCGTTTTAAATGTAACTCATTTTATGTATATTACTTGGTGTGTATAAATTCTATAGATCATATACAGGATAGCACAAAAGTTCTCGAGAACATTTCCGTTTATTGACGGAAATTCCAGAAGGGGAATTTTAAACTGTGCTACGCATTTCCTAACTGAACTAAATTGTTTCATTCTATGATGTAGTATATATAAAATTCTATAGATCATATACAGGGCTACACAAAATAATTCTGATATTTTTTCGATATTGTTGTAATTCCTGAAATTGAGTTTTTAAATATGATATGCGTTTTTCAAATTGTTTACTTAGATATCAGCTTTCACCTTATTAACGGTAATGATTTGTAAAATTATTTTGGAAGTATTGGAAAATGTTACATAATCTATGCTTGATTCGTGATTTTTCATTCTTGTTAACTTATCATTAATGCAACATCTAACTTATAATAATCTAAGTTGGATTTAAAAAATGTATCAATAATTTATTAATGAGATTTTTGCTAGACTAAGTTTGATAGCGAATATTTATTACATTACATAACTTGTTTTGTTATTTTAGAAAATATACATAGAAAAGTTGGGTTCACTTGCCCTTTTACTGCATAGGCTCTCTTATAAAACACACTTGAAGCAATAAAGTCTTTTAAATTCTTACAGGGGAAAAAGACAAATGTTTCCGAAAATATTACAAAATTCAACATGGTTTTACGAAAATATAATAAAACTTCTTCTGAAACCCATAGATTTTCGAGATTTAAAGAAGCATTTCTGGACAAAAAAGTTTTTTGTCTTACCCGTAATTTTCAGAAATGTTTTCATGTAGTTTGTACCATGTCTTAATCACACACACACACAAAAAAAAAAAAAGAAAAAAAGAAAAAAAAACTGTTGTTTTTATGGTACGGTATAATACTGACATTAAAGCTGCCAGTATTATACCGTAAAATTAACAGTAATAAGCAGTAAAATAAGCAGTAATACACTGCCGCGCATGCGCGGTACCGTAAAATAAACAAGTTTTTTTTTTGGCAATGCAGTTTTCTCCGGTTTTAATAATATCGGTTTTCCGGATGCTATATCAATTCTCAAGCAAACATTTTCAGCTGCGTAACAGAATTTTTAAATGCATAAAAAAAATCTATTGTTTTTTTAGGTTTAGGAAGGTAAAAGAACGCTTTTTTGGAATCGTGGGCATCTCGGAAGAGGTTATATTATATTGCCATAAACTTTATTAATTTCGTAATATTTTCGGAAACATTTCTCTTTCTTTACAGCGTAATTTCGTAAACGTTGAATAGCATTACAGAAAAAGCAAATTTTTCCAATGTGTTAATTTATGCAAATATAATTATTTATTTTAGTTTCAATGTGTTAAACAAAATTTTATTTGATATATATATATATATATATATATATATATATATATATATATAATATATAATGATAATCAAATTGCACTGTCATAGTTGCCAACCTCCCGATTTTTTTCATACCGGTATTTTTATGTAAAAACATTTGTTTTATGTAATCGTACAATTTCTTCAATTTAATAAAGCGAATTTTTTTGTAAGATTTTACTGGTATAAAAAAAATCGGGAGGTTGGCAACTATGCACTGTTTAATTTTTAATTTATATTTTCTACATTTTTAGCGTTTAAAATATTTCGTTGTTGTAGTTTCAGAACCAGTTGACACATTTTCGCGAGCGTTGTTTGGCGCACAATTAACTCTATTGTTTTTGTAACTCGCATATAATCGTAACTTTGAAGAATATTTGACGATTTATCACCTGCAGCCGGATAACGGAAAATGGTCTTTAAATTAATTGATAATTAAATTCTAAAAATATTAAAATGCTATATTGTCAGCAGAAGCACACCTGTGTACTCAATTTTAATAATTTTAGCATATCACAGGCATGAAAGAATACCTTATAAAGGTAGAATTCCACCTTTTTTAAAGCAATTTAAGACATCCTCTGAATTGGTGCAAAAATGAAAAGGAAATGTTGGAAGCATACAGGGAGAGGGGGAGGGGGTTGCAAATAGTGTGGTAAAATTAATCCTCAGACATTTTCTCTACTTAAACCTTTGGAGTTCATGAACTGCTGTGCAGATGAGCTATCAAATCAAAGGTCAGCCTATGTTATGAGCATATGAGAATCATGTAAATGAGGTTGTTTTGAAGTCTCTTTCCTTAGTGAAGGTTTTTTAAACATTATTTTTGATATAGGATATAGTGTCCCATTTATACAGCACTTTTGGGTAGTTTCAGTGATGTATTTACTCCTGGAGCAAAGATCACTTTGATGTGCATATATTTAGTATGGAGAATTTTTCTTTCCTTGGAAATATGTGAGAGGAGGGGGGGGGGGGTATTTTAAGCAGCCACACTACCCAGAATAATATTTGTTTAGAAAAATTAATCGCTATACTTCACATAAATTCATGAGATATATTTAGATTCACACTTCAAAAAAATTCTAAGTTACAAAAAGAAAATAACAATCATACGTACTATTATGTCTCATTTTATTGTATGAAAACCTGTTAAAATGTGTCTAGAGTACAAGAATTTGCCGCCGTTGTTCAGACGGGATTAAAAAAAAAAAAAAAAAAACATTTTTTTTCCCTATTTCCCGTTTGAGTGAAAAATCGATTACAAAATTTCATCTTTATATATAAAAAATCAAGTTGAGTTAAATAAAAAAAAAGTGTATTTTTTTCCGGAACTTTCTTTAAAAATATACGTTTACGAACTTTCTAATATTTCTATCATTCCCCTAAAACTTTCTCATATTTTGAGTCTCCATTCCACCCCATTTCTCATAAAATTTTCCAAAAAGTAATTTCAACTGTCAAGCTTTTTCTATTGATTGCAAAAAATAGAAGAACAATTCGTTAAAGCAGTGCCCAATGCTTTTTTAGCCAGGAAATCACTCCGCTCGACTTCCGCGTTCGCGTTTCTTATGTCCCTCACATTTCCGTTTTACTATCTCCACCAGTTTTCGTAAACAACATACATTTAATTTTTGCTTAATTCTTTATTACCCTTGAAACAAAATAATCAACAGACTAAACCCTTTTTTTTATATGAGGTCCGAGTAGTCTCGTTAATTTAATTAAATAAAGACGATAAAGCAGGGGGGACTAGAGTCCTGCATGGGTCGGGCTGTACTCGACCCGAACCCGCAAATTTCATTTGAAATCAACCCGGAACCCGACCTGAACCCGACAAAAAAAATTCCTCGACCCGCAACCCGACCCGAACACGCAAAAATAATTTTCGGCGACCCGCAACCCAACCCGCACCCGACCCGAACCCGAAATACTTCAACCCGCAATGAAAGGACAATAAATCATGTTTTAAATGCTATTACGAAATGTAATGTACAATTATATCTCTAATACCAATTTTATATTTTATGTAGAAAAATCAAAATGAACAAATCTATATTCTTTAATATTCAAATATAGTGAAACCTCTGAATAGCAGACACCTCAAGATCGATGAATAGGTTCCTGCATTGGGTCGGGTTGTTTCTATTTTCAGGAGGACTCTAATTTTCTTTCTGCGCGTCCGGTTCACCCTAGAATAATTCTTCCAGGTCATATATAGATTTTTTGCAAGTCGGATTGTTGGGATTTTCACAAAAGGTTTGAACAGAACTATGTTTCAGATGGAAAGAAATACGTACTTGAATATGAATAAGTATATATTCAATTTGCTGCATGAGAAAAAATAAAATGTATATAAGAAATGTAATCATAGACTTTTCTTTCTTTACGGTGCAAGAACCATTTTTTTTCTTTTCTCGGAATATAAAAAACATTAAAAACATTTCACTTGTAATAGACACAAAAACACATGTATCGTATTTGTGATAGTTTATCACACATACACCATACACCTGCTACGTGTGCGTAGATTTAGAGGTGCCCACTATTTCAAGGTATAAGCGTACAAATATATAAGTAAATAAAAATACAAATGAAATATATAAGTGTCAGGAAATTAAAAAGTGTTCGCTAAATAGAGGTGTCCGTTTTTCAGGAGTGTCCATTATGTAGGTCTTATTGTATATATGAAATGACAAAAATTAAACCTCTTTAAAATTCAAAAGTAAAAGTTAAAAATTTAATAGTATCCCCCTAATTTATCTCTAATTTTAAAATCCTGTACTTAGTCAGAATTGCCCCTGTTATTTTGGTTTCCTAGCCTCACATTTATCCCTCTCGCGCTTCAAATTCCTATGTTCTTTAAAAGTGAAATTGGTGATTAAGGGCTTCTAGCAGTCGTTTGTGGTTTTGATGCAAACAGGTTTGCAGAACTTGGTGCCGTCAAAGAACAAAGGCATCATGCGAGAGCTAAATAACCAATAAGATGGTTTTTACCTTTCCATATTTCAATTCATTATTTTGAAAAAGCGGGTCAACCCGAACCCGATCCGCAAGAGTAAAAACCCAACTCGAAACCTCCCGAATCCGAAAAAATGAATGTCAAGGTGGTGAGCTTATAGCTTGAGAGAGAAATGAAAAATGGTAGGGAAAGTGAAGGGAAAACCAATAATGAAAAAAGGGAGGTGGTGGGGGAGACACGTAATATGCTGGAGCCATCAGTGACGTTGTAATAGGAACAATCAAGCTTATTTATGAGAGATAAAAATCAATAAATGTTGAAACTTTCAACATTTAAGAGATTAATAATACCTGAAATAAAATTTTATTTTATTTTTTTGCAGGAATATACATATAATAAAAAGAAAAGTGCCCAGTTAAACTGGTGGCATTGAGCTCACAGGCTATTTACACTAATTGTATATTATATTCTTATTTCAAAGAAAAAATCAATTTATCTAAATTAAGGGGGGGGGAATTAGCTACCCCATTTTCCCCCTTTATACTTAACCAATGAACCTCCAAATTTAATCAGGGAATTGCCTTATCAAAATAATCCGGTATACCAAAAAAATTGAAGCAAATCGGATAATTTTGCATGAAAAACCCATTTATTTATATTAAGGGGGATTAGCCCACCGTTCCATTCCTTTATAGTTAACCAATGAACCCCCAAAACTAATCAGGGAAGCGCCTCATCACAATGAACCCATATGCAAAATTTGAAGCATGATTAAAAATTTGAAAATTTGAAAAAATTTTGATTATTTTATAATTTTGCATGAAAAACTCATTTATCTAAATTAAGTGGGATTATCCCCCCCCCCCTCCGTTCCCACCTTTTATACTTAACAAATCAACCGCTAAAACTAATCAGGGAAGAGCCTTATCGCAATGAACTTATAAACAAAATTTGAAGCAAAACGATGTTTTTATCAAGAGTTATCGCGTTACGTAGATACATACATACGTACATACATACATACAGAACGAGCGGACATATTAGCTCTCAAGTTTTGATAGCCTGTGAACTAAAAATGAGTAATAAAATAATGACCACTGAATTTATATTACTCGTAGGAGACAAAAATTAAATATTTATCCTAAAGTAATTTAAAAAGGATTGCTAATATAATATGAAACGCAGATTAGTAAGTACGTTAAAATACAAACTGATAAAATAAACTGCAGAGTGGTTTGCGAAACGGGTCTTTGGAACCCTTGAAAATTGAGATGTCACGCTTTGATCGGGACAACCACAACCTCAACCTCGGGACACCTCATAACACTGCTAATAACGCCATTTCCAAGAGGCTTACTGATTCAATATTAACATCATTAGTATGTATAATTAATGAGAATAATTTCATTTTTTTTTTAATAATATACAAATGAATCATTTTAAACTACATAAGTCAAAGATTAAAAAAATTCAGTAATCAATAACAACTGTGCTGCACACAAAAGTTAGATTTTTTTTTTTTTTTTTTTTAGATCTTAATTTTCTTAATTTGTATTCACTTTTTTTTTTCTAATCCTTAATCTTGTAAAGCGATTGTCAGTTACTTATTTTATAAAAATGTAAATCTTTTTCAAAAAAAAAAATTGTACTTACGTTTGGACTTACGTGCAAGAAATGAGATTTTGCGTCTTATAAAAATTATACAAAAGAGGTATTATAGATTATCATGTCTCTATCATATTTGTATTGAATATTTGACCTAAAGGACTATTGTGTTCAATGGCTCTGTCGTTAGCCATTGGAATATACTTTGGTAATTGACTAATGTCGTTTTCGCAATGAACCATTTTACATGCCTTTTGAATGCAATAGATAAATAAAGCTATGTAATTTTTGTCTACACATGTTAAACCTATTGAATCCTATTGATCCGTTTAAAGCCAAAAAAAAGTTAAAAGAAAAGAAAAATTGAACTTGTATAATTTTTAAAATGACTTATTCAAAAATAATGCCGATAAATTTGGGGAAAAAAGATCACACTGTCTCGAGAACCTTTATATATCATCCTCATCTTTACAAGTTATTTATCTAATCCTCAAAAGTGTATATACAAAATTAAAATATGCGTGTACGCACATGCATGTATCTATATACCACGATTTTCATCAACACACAATAATGGACACATTTGTGAAATCTAAAACGAAGAAATGCCACCAGATGCGAATATTCATTACTTTCTTGGTCCATGAATATTCATAACTCTCTTGGTAAAACGAGCATTCATTAATCAGCTTCTGCCCATTTTATTATTACTTATTTATGAACTAAGCCGCTCACACATTATTTCGTTTTCAGCATGCCATGATAACTAATGAAAATAAAAACGGACATGTATAAAGATAATTTGGAAGTTTAATTAACTTAAGCTTCAAATATTCATTCGAAACTATCAGTTAATGTTATTTTATCTTTCGTCTTGCACACATTCACAGGAGCAAAAACAAAAAAAAAAATGTCTTTTATTTTTTTAACTTCGTATTAATTTTCTGTCAGGCTTCACGTGCACACTTATTAAGAATGACTTCATACGATAATGAGCGAAAATGGAAGATAAATAATGCAGTAAAATCTATGAAACCGGAACCTGTCTAACTTATGTATAAGAAAATAGAAAAAACAATTGTAACAGGCAGTGTAACTTATTAAGAAGACAACCTAAAAAGTTTTTTCCCTGTCCCTTGCGACCCCCTCTCTCTCTCTGGTACGTGTGTGTGTATCTTTCTATTTCTGACTGTCTCTCTATCTCTTCGCTCTGGTTTACAAGAAAAGCGTATTTTGTGAAATTTTTAAATTTACTGTATACGTAAACTACACGTACGGAAGATGTGTGCTGAAGTAGGAAATGAAATTAGTACAAATACAAAACAAAGAATCCTGTCATTTTTAATACTTTTTAAAATACACACTCAAAAGAGAAAAATATTGGAGTTTATAAACCTATTTTAAATCTTAACTAGAAAGAAAAATCATGCATCAAGCATAGATTATGAAACACTTTCCAACACTTCCAGAATACTGAAACGGAACTTCACTGTTTAATATGTGAAAGAATAACACATTTGAAAACCTAAATTCAGAAATTACCGTCCGTAGTCGGAAAGGTACTCGAATTCGTTTCTGTAACCTTGTATATGCCCCAGTAGATTTGAGTATATACTATATGAAACAGTTCAGTCAGAAAATGCATAACGCTGTTGAAAAGTCATATTCAGCAATTTCCACCAATAGACGGAAATGTATTTTGATTTTGTTTGTAGAACCATGTGTCTGTTATCTATAGCTTTTTATACGCACCATATATTGAGCTAAAATTTAATTCAATAAGTAAAATACATAACGCAGATAAAAATGCGCTTCCAGCAATTACCATCCATAGACGTGCTGCGAAAAAAAAGCTTTGATTGCGCGGCAGCGTATTACTGCTTATTTTACTGTTTATTACTGTTAATTTTACGGTATAATACTGGCACCCCCAGCTGCCCCCCCCAGCTGCCCCCCCAGCTGCCCCCCAGCTGCTATACTGGCACCCCCAGCTGCCAGTATTATACTGTAAAATCAACGCTTTTTTTTTTTTTTTTTTTTTTTTTTTTTTAGTGCGACAATGTATTCTGTTCTTTGCGTAGTCTTGTATGTGTATTTATTGTCTTCAAACATCTTTTAGTGTGCTAAATATAATTCAGCTGGAACATGCATTACACAATTAAAAATTACCATTAAGCAATTCACGTTCATAGATGCTTTAGAATTATTTCGTGTAGCCCTGTATATGATCTATATATAGATTTTATACACACACCATGTAGTATGCAAAAATTTAGTTAACGTTATCGCTCATAGACAGTACTGAAAGCAAAATCTTTTGTGTATCCCTGTAAATGAACGATAAATGCTATGCACTCTATATTCTACAGTAAGAATCTTGTAATGTGTGTACCTCAGTAATGCATATAAATTTTATTATGTTTCGAATAGTACCATTTCAAATAGTGCAACATCATTAAAATACGCTGCAAACTATTTTTCCTCGTTGATCAATTTGCAATTGAATTCTTTTGTGTGACCCTGTAAATGAATGATAAATGCTTTGCACTCCATATTCTACAGAAAGAACTTTTTACTGCACTTCCTAAATGTATATCAATTTGATTATGTTTGAAATAGGGTGACATCGTTAAAATATAATACAAACGATTTTTCCGTGTACCCGATAATGTAACGGAATTCTTTAGAGTGTCCCTGTAAACGAACTATAAATGCTACATACTTCGTTTTCACTAGGTGCCATTATAAATGTCAATAACATAGAAATCGAAGTACATTTACGAGAGTTGGATCACAGACGGACAGACAGGCGAACCGAATTCATAAGCACTTTTCAATTACGTTGGAAAGTGTTAAAAATTAACGTTTATATGATTCTAAAAACTAACGATTTCGATAGAACTATGGTAAGGCGGATTAATAAAATTGGAAAAGGAAAATTAATGTTAAGCCTGATAATGTGAGTTATTTTCAAGATAATGAATTTAGGGAAAACCCGATGGACTAACCTAGTTTTTGTGTCCTGCGAATCGAGTTTGGTAACCCGTTTTTCAAAAGAAAGTACACAATATTGTTTAAAATAAGCAATTATGCATTTGATTATAAATGAGCGTATGTATGTTCATTTTTCTACATAAAAGAAATAATTCCTATTATTTAGAAAGCATTTTTTTTTTTTTTTTTTTTTTTTTTTTAGCCACACACAGGGTGGCTTATTCTTTCAATCTCTATCATTTTTCATGTTTATGAAAAGTCACAGCAATCCATCGTTGCCACAGGTTAATCTCGAAAAATGAAACATTTGAAGTTACTTAAAAAATTAATAACTCGAGAAGTATTTGTCACAAAATTGTTTTACAAACTGCGTTAGAATGGTAAAAAATTGTATTTTTCTTGATATAAATTTCAAATCTAATGATTATGTCGTTTTTCAAATATTATATTTCAAAAATTACAAAACTTTACAATGGAGTACCGTAGCGAAACTTTTACGCGTAAAAAGATAATGATAAAGGCATTGTGGCTCGACGTGTATCGTGTATACTGGCCATAGCATGAGTAACGAATTATAGTAAACTTATTATTCTGTTAAAATATAAAAGTGAATTATGTATATACATTTTTAAAAAATAAAGAAAAACATTTTATCACAAACATCAACAAAACTTTTTCTTCTATTTATTCCCTTATTCCAAAGATATCGTTTTATCGTCTGCTGCCATAGCAACATGAATTAAATTTCATTAAAAAAATTGCTCAGTGGTAGAAAAATATCAGTACAAAAACCCTTAACGGGTTAAAAGTTGTGACGCAGCACTTTCTTTTGGCTTTATGAATTTTAAATATGGGTCTTAAAAGCAATGATATCAAATTTAAGTGACGCTATGTTAATAATTATTTTTTTAAATCATAATTTTCTTTTTAGTTTTATTTATATTCACAGGTGCAATTATTATCTTAATATGAAAAAATATATAAAATTTATTCGCTGATGCTTTTTCATTCACATCTCTCATGAATTCAAAATATGGGTTTTAAAAGAAATGATATCAAAATTTGAGTGACACCTTGGCGTTAATTTAATAGGACTCTTTTAAAATTCAATTTAAATTATTTTTGGTTTGTCTTCTAAAGTATATTTACACATACAAACAATACTTTTAATTTTTCAATACACTTTTAAATAGATTACTTTCACTGAGCCTATATTATGTATTGAAATGTATTTATTTCAATAAATTGATTTATCTTCTGTGCCACGCTATCCAAAATCATAAGTAAAATTTATGTAAATGATTATTTTGCGTCATATTATCCACTTGAATACATTTCCCTTTGTTTGGATACTATGACGCAAAATAATCATTTACATAAATTTTACTTATGATTTTGGATAGCGTGGCACAGAAGATAAATCAATTTATTGAAATAAATACATTTCAATACATAATATAGGCTCAGTGAAAGTAATCTATTTAAAAGTGTATTGAAAAATTAAAAGTATTGTTTGTATGTGTAAATATACTTTAGAAGACAAACCAAAAATAATTTAAATTGAATTTTAAAAGAGTCCTATTAAATTAACGCCAAGGTGTCACTCAAATTTTGATATCATTTCTTTTAAAACCCATATTTTGAATTCATGAGAGATGTGAATGAAAAAGCATCAGCGAATAAATTTTATATATTTTTTCATATTAAGATAATAATTGCACCTGTGAATATAAATAAAACTAAAAAGAAAATTATGATTTAAAAAAATAATTATTAACATAGCGTCACTTAAATTTGATATCATTGCTTTTAAGACCCATATTTAAAATTCATAAAGCCAAAAGAAAGTGCTGCGTCACAACTTTTAACCCGTTAAGGGTTTTTGTACTGATATCATTACTTTTTTAAGGTTATTGATGAGAATGTCAATTAGTCGAAATTAAGCATAGGGTATAAATTAATCATTAAAATAAATTTTAAAGAAATGCTAAAAAAGACCCCTTGGACCCCAATAAAATATGAAGGTGGTGGCCCAGGGAGAGGAATCCAAGACTCAACTTTTAAATTATACAGCGAGAGAGTAACACAATTAGAAGGATGAAAATGCATGGCAAAACCCGTTTGTTCCATCTTCCTCCGCCAAAGGACGCAACCTTTTCTATACAAACATAGCTGAAAATTTTCGGGCCGTCGATTCCGAGTCAAATGAGCCATACGTCGTCGTGATCGGTCCCATAGAACCCGATAGGAAAGTGCCCCCTGGTTGGTAAACTTGGAACTAAAATCGATATATCCTGTCGATGTCGAGTCGAATGAATCACACTGCATTGTGATGGGACCCATAGAACTCGAGATAGCTGCAAAATCCGTTAGTTCCATCTTCCACCACCAGGGGGCGGACTCTGTTCCATACAAACATAGCTGAAATCTTTGAGGCTGTCGATTTCGAGTCGAATGAGCCATACCTCGTCGTGATGGGGCACATAGAACACAAGATAGGAAAGCACACTCTGGTGGTGAAACTTGTAACTAAAATCGATATATCCTGCCGATGTCGAGTCGAACGAATCAAACTGCATTGTGATGGGACCCATAGAACTCGAGTTAGATGCAAAATCCGTTAGTTCCATATTCCACCACCAGGGAGCTCACTCTGTTCCATACAAACATGGCTGAAATCTTTGAGGCTGTCGATTTCGAGTCGAATGAGCCATACCG
This sequence comes from Maratus michaelseni, assembly GCA_963931845.1. NCBI lineage: Eukaryota > Metazoa > Arthropoda > Arachnida > Araneae > Salticidae > Maratus > Maratus michaelseni. The sequence continues at coordinate 179,143,335 of OZ007587.1, read as the reverse complement.
CGTCGTGATGGGGCGCATATGACCCGAGATAGGAAAGCGCCCCCTGGTGGTGAAACTTGTAACTAAAATCTATATATCCTGTCGATGTCCAGTTTAATAAATCAAACTGCATTGTGATGGGACCCATAGAACTCGAGTTAGCTGCAAAATCCATTAGTTCCATCTTCCACCACCAGGGGACGCACTCTGTTCTATACAAACATAGCTGAAATCTTTCAGGCTGTCGATTTCGAATCGAATGAGCCATACCTCACCGTAATCGGGCCCATAGAACACGAGATAGGATAGCGCCCCTGGTGGTGAAACTTGGAACTAAAATCGATGTATCCTATCGATGTCGAGCGAGCCAAATGAATCAAACTGCATTGTGATGGGACCCATAGAACTCAAGTTAGCTGCAAAATCTGTTAGTTCCATGTTCCACCACCAGGGGGCGCACTCTGTTCTATACAAACAGCTGAAATTTTTGAGGCTGTCGATTTCGAGTTGAGTGAGCCATACCTTGTCATGATCGGGGCCATAGAACCTAAGATGGGAATGCGCCCCCTGGTGGTCAAACTTGAAACAAGTTGAATGAATCAAACCATGTTGTGATGGGACCCATAGAACTTGAGTTAGCTCCAAAATCCATTAATTTCCCCTTCCACTGCCAGGGGCGCTCTCTGTTCTATATGAACATAACTGCCCCTGGTGGTGAAACTAAAATCAGTAAGTTCTATCGATGTCGAGTCGAATGAGCCAAACTGCATCATGATTAGGAATGCACAACCTGTGGCCCGTGATGGATAACTGGTGGCCCGCAGAGACCATACATGCCAACCTATCCAAAAATTTCGAATTTCCTTAATAATTCGTGAGAAAAATTTGCAAATTTTGTCCATAAATCGTAGGAAAATATGAATTTCATCGATCAGGCGCATAAAATCATGAATTGCATCGACTGGATGCGAATTTTGTCAAATGGGCATGGAAAAATCACAAATTTCGCCATTTTGTCGCTAGAAAAAAAAACGCAAATTTCAATAATCGGTCAACAGAAACCAGAGATGCCAAAATCAGTAATTCCGGAGTTGCAAATTTCGTCAATCACTCAACAAAAAAAAAAAATCTTGAATTTTGTAAATCAATTGAAAAAACCTGCGAATTTTGTCGAAAAGGCACTTAAAATCGTGAATTTCATGGATCGAGCAGCGAATTTCCTCGAATGGCGTGGAAAGATCGAGAATTTCAACGAACAGTTGCAGGAAAAATTTGCAAATTGTCCATAGATCATAGGGAAACATTATGAATTTTGTCTATCGGTTCTGCAAAATTATGAATTTTGTCGATAGGCATGGAAAATCGCAAATTTCGACAACTGGGCTTGGAAAAATCAAGAATTCCATCGAATGTTTGTGAAAAAATTGTAAATTTCAACGAACGGTAAAAAAAAAAATAATAATTTGCGAATTTCGCCATTGTCTAGAGAAGAAAAATTGTGAATTTCATTAATTGGCCGATGGAAAGCATATCAGTTGAAAATCATGAATTTTGTCAATCAGGCACAGTAAAAACATGAATTTTGTGGATCGGGAGAAGGGAAATCATAAATTTTGTTGAACACATGCATAAAAAACATGAATTTTGTTTATCAGGCATGTAAAAATCATTAATTTCGTTAAACGGATGCATAAAAATCAAGAAAGTCATCAATTGGGTGCGTAAAAATCTTGAATTTCATCGATCAGGCGTGTAAAAAATCATGAATTTCATCGATAAAGTGCATAAAAATATAGGACAAAATTGTCATTCGCCAATCGGCGAGTAATACTGAAAATTTGCCGACTGACTTTACTGCCACCACTGGTCAAACTTAATAGTTCCAATTACGATGATTCAATGGAAAAAGATTTTTTCCCCACTGTCGCTCGACAAATTTCAAAACCATTTGGCGAATTTCACGATTTTTTCAAAGAAATTATTTGGATTGTGATTTTTTTTCTTCTCGAAGCCATTCGACGATATTCGAAAATTTTTTCCCCTGAAACCAGTTGATAAATTTTGTGATTTTTCCACTATCAATGAATTTTGTGATTTTTCTGCTATCGATTGATGAATTTCGTGATTTATCGACTATCGATTAATGAATTTCACGACTTTTTCCATAAACGAACAAATTGTGCACTTTTTTTCCACTGCCATTCAACGAATTTTGCAATTCTGTTCCGCGATTGTTAGACAAATTTCACTATTTTTCTCCCGAGATCATTTGACGAATTTTGTGATTTTTAATTTTACTGACTGATTGATTTATATTTAATAATAAAAGTTAAAATGTTTTGATTTAAAAACAAGATGGCTAACTGAGGGTGAATCCCAAAACTTAGCCGCATCATCAATGAGTTAGCTAATCAAGCATTTAGCTCTTACAGTTTGTTTAAAAGGTGCACACAAAAGCAAAAAATATGAATTTTTTTTAATCCTTACCATCACTGTTGAAATCCTGAACCAATTAGAATCTAATTGTGACAGTGTATTTATCTTGCAAATATCATTGAGGAGTTTTTTATACAGGGTGTAACGATTTCATTAAATCTCTCACAGTCTGCTAATTAGGCAGAGTAATCAAAGATAGAAGTTCCCAAGAGTTGGAAAACTTTTCTCACGCTTAGCTGTTGTGTGACTAGAATGTCGTTTACTACAATAGGAAAAGATGAGCTTCGATCAATCTTGTGAAACTGAAATTGCTAGACAGCAAATATTTCTCTGATCTGACCGTCTATATGTGGGGTCTCAGATCGTGGGAAAATTTCCTGCGAGAACATTTAAAAGTTCAGTAAGACCTCCCTAAAAAAGGCTTTATCCAATGACGTAAACTAAAACTTTTTTGATTGGTGATCGGAGTATCTTTTGTTCGAGCAAGGGGACCGGAAAAGAGAATCGAGGGGAAGGTAGTTAGAGTTTTGGCAGGAGAACGAGTGTTGGTGGAAAACACTCTTCTCAGGACGATTTCCCAAACCAGTGGGGAGGAAATGTTTTGCTGACACATTTTGAAGGGAAAAGATTTCTCTTAAGGCAACGGCAAGGTCATCGCTTGAAGTTTTTGTGACGAGTGCAAAAGAACTCATGTTAAGATTTCCAAACACTGTACAAGATTGGACCTTTCATTGTTTTATTAATTGATTATAAGTTGAAACGAAATTACGCTGAAAAAAATTGTTTATAATGATTTGTAATATTAAGAAACTCGAAAATGATTTTTAAATAAAAATCACTTAGTAGTACCTTATTGAAATTAATCCATATGAAAAGGCCACACGCTACCCCTTTACAAATTATAACATCATGGATTCATTATAAGGGACACGCAAAATCAAAACATCATCATGATAACATTCAAATTACTAAGCCAATTCAAACCTAATTATGCCAAAGTATCAATCGATGAATTCATTAATCAAATATGTTGGGCAAAATCCTAGAACAAGCAAAACATCCGATTTGGCTATTTTTTTTACGCGCGTCAACCAAAAAAACGGCAACTTCCAAATTCTACCCAATCAGAACGCATGCTTTTTAAGCTTAAGCAAGCATATACTTACACACTGCTTACGGCAAGCTTTTTCACAAAATAAACAAATTTTATTTCGTTTTACAATTATTTACAAAGTTTCAGCAAGTTTTTCTTCACGATTTTTCTATTTTTACAAACTTTTAGCAATATTTCGTCTGGATATTTCAATTTTTACATACAAGCATTTAGCAATTTTTTCCTCCAGATTTTTCTATTTTTAATAATTTTTAGCTATTTTTTCCTCCTTGCTAAAACTTTGTAAATTGTCATAAAACGGAATAAAATCAATGTTTACTTCGTGAAAAAATTTTCATAGAAACTGTGTAAGTAGTGAATTCTCTGCTACAAAGAACACAGGTTATGATTGGGGAGAATCTAGAGAATTCTGATTTTTCAAATGCACGAAACTCATTCAAGCACCAGTTAGTAACATGTATATGTACTCTTTGCGTACATTAACAGAAAAAAAAAATCCTGGATGCATGAAACTCCCTGTGCAGCAATCTCTAGAATGCATGAAATTCATCCAAACAGCGGTTAATAATTGATATATATATATATATATATGTGTGTGTGTGAGTACGCTTCGCGTACATTAACTGAAAAAAAAAATCCTGGATGCACAAAACTTGCATTTCTCTGACTTCGGTTTTTCGAAATAGATAAAATGCTTCAGGGATTCAATCCAGCATCGCTGAAATGTTACATAATCACAGAAGATCACTAATTATAATTAAAATATAGATAAAATGCTGAAGTGATTACAAATTAATCACTGAAGCATTTTATCTATACTTCAAAACATATTTGTTTTGTTTCTCATTTCCAAAATAATTTTCATTCATATTTACTTATTATAAGCATGTTATTTAATTTTACTGACTGATTGATTTATATTTAATAATAAAAGTTAAAATGTTTTGATTTAAAAACAAGATGGCTAACTGAGGGTGAATCCCTAAACTTAGCCGCATCATCAATGAGTTAGCTAATCAAGCATTTAGCTCTTACAGTTTGTTTAAAAGGTACACACAAAAGCAAAAAATATGAATTTTTTTTAATCCTTACCATCACTGTTGAAATGCTGAACCAATTTGAATCTAATTGTGACAGTGTATTTATCTTGCAAATATCATTGAGGAGTTTTTTATACAGGGACATGCAAAATCAAAACGTCATCATGATAAGATTCAAATTACTAAGCCAATTCAAACCTAATTAAGCCAAAGTATCAATCGATGAATTCATTAATCAAATATATTGGGCAAAATCCTAGAACAAGCAAAACATCCGATTTGGCTATTTTTTTTACGCACGTCAACCAAAAAAACGGCAACTTCCAAATTCTACCCAATCAGAAAGAATGCTTTTTAAGCTTAAGCAAGCAGATACTTACACACTGCTTACGGCAAGCTTTATTATACAATTTTAACATAAATTTTATTTCGTTTTACAATTATTTACAAAGTTTCAGCAAGTTTTTCTTCACGATTTTCTATTTTTACAAACTTTTAGCAATATTTCGTCTGGATATTTCAATTTTTACATACAAACATTTAGCAATTTTTTCCTCCAGATTTTTCTATTTTTAATAATTTTTAGCTATTTTTTCCTCCTTGCTAAAACTTTGTAAATTGTCACAAAACGGAATAAAATCAATGTTTACTTCGTGAAAAAATGTTCATAGAAACTGTGTAAGTAGTGAATTCTCTGCTACAAAGAACACAGGTTACGATTGGGGAGAATCTAGAGATTTCTGATTTTTCAAAAGCACGAAACTCATTCAAGCACCAGTTAGTAACATATATATGTACACTTTGCGTACATAACAGAAAAAAAAAATCCTGGATGCATGAAACTCCCTGTGCAGCAATCTCTAGAATGCATGAAATTCATTCAAACAGCAGTTAATAATTTATATATATATATGTATATATGTGTATGCTTCGCGTACATTAACTGAAAAAAAAAATCCTGGATGCACAAAAATTGCTATATTCCGCACTCCCTAGAATGCATGAAATCCATTCAAGCTGCGGTCAGTAATGTTCGCACAAAAATCGGTTTACAGCAATCTCTAAAGTGCTTAAAATACATCTTATCATATAAAATCAACAAAAATGCACTTACCGTTATTTCTCATCCTTCGTTTTTTTTTAATATTTCACAGGATTTATCCTTTATGACATAAAACACATTTCATAAACATAATTCAACAAATCTGACACACAACAAACCAACCCACAGACAATAGAACTCTATTATAGAATATTCTAATCTGTCAACCAACCAATCAAATCTAATTCCCTCAAAAACCAGCTCAATTTTCAGAACCATGCATTCTGCTCATGCTAGAACCAAGCACAAAAGGCGTGGAAAAAACGTAAGAAATAAACCGGTAACAAGAAAACTCATTTATCGCTTCGCTAAATTCGATGACGCCAAGCGTCTCGCTTGTTCTAGGATTTAACCTATTTTTCTTAATTATCTGTCTTAGTTTGTGAATAAATTTTTGTAATGTCAGTTGAAACTGATCTCTCGTACATAACGATGCATCACATTTTTTTAATGTTTTTTTTTTCTACACCATGATGTTGCTATTTAACAACATTATTTTAATTTTAAAAAGAAAACAAACAACTAATAAATCAGTAAATATGAACGTTTTGCACTCCTGAAACCCCCCCCCCCCCCCAAAAAAAAAAAAATATATATATATATTGTTTTAATTTCAGGGTAACTGAAGAAAAAAAAATCCTTCTATAGCGTTTCTATTTTTCCATGCGCTGTGAAGATTTTTTAACAGGTTCAAAAACAAATTTCACAAATACTTCTAACTTAATTAACAAATATTTCAAAAATATATTTTTAATTCCATGTTGTTTATGTATGAAGAAAGAAACAAAAGTTTGGTAAACTTCTATCTCTGTTTAAATAGTCTATTTCAAGAATAAAAACATTCGGTAGAATGCATAGCTTTGACAATACATAAACAAAAATGAAGAATACAGTACCTTTTTTTTTTTTTTTCAATTTCTTATATTTGGTGCAAGATACTACTGAATACTTTGCTACAAGATTTGTTTAAAGATATTACCCTCTCTCATGATTTTTAGGTTTCCAATGCCACGTCTACCATTGCCCCGAGAACTGACGACTGATTTCGTGATTTATTAAGTAAAATCTATATTTAACATTTGAAAATAAACTTTCACTAGAAAAAAAAAAAAACAAAAAAAAACAATGGTAGAACTTTGCATTTCTCTGACTTAGGAAAATAAATATTAGAAGATAAATACATATTTCTTTATTATCTGTTTTTAAAATGCAAATTTAAGAAATGAAATTGAAAAAAAAAAGGTACTGTATTCTTCATTTGTTTATATAGCTGATCAAATATACGCATTTCACTGAATGTTTGGATTCTTATACTATGAAACAGAAGCTTACAAACGTGTTTTTTATCGTACATAAACAACATGGAATTAAAAATATATTCATGAAGTATTTGTTAATAGAAGTTAGAAGTATTTGTGAAATTTGATTTTCAACACTTCAAAAAATGTTCATAGCAGCGAATCGCATCGCACACGAAGAAAACAAACTGATGATTGATTCATTTTGAATGATTCCTTGTTACGCAAATTAATTGATAAAAAAAAATCTTAATCTTTTTTTTCCTTTAAAAAATCACAAATTAAATATAAATAACAATTAAATTGTATATGTATAATTATAAAATATTTCAATATTTTAATCAAGGAATCTAAATATTTTTCGACTTAATGAAGATTTTGATATAAGAAATTCTTTATTATAACAAAAAAGAAAAATATACAAACAATAATTTAATTTAATACATATATATTACATATTAAAAATTGCATTAAAAACTGTTTTCGTATTAAAAAAAAAAAAATCTAAATAGTTCTTCAGCCAGATATGATTGCGAAATCGCCTTTAACTATAACCGTGATACCCATGAATATCCTGACCGCGCAGGAATAAAAAAGGGTGAAAAGGCCGAAAATCTTTAATGTTAGTCTACCAGAAAAAGCATAAGAAAAGAGTCCGATTTTGAAGCTGGATTATATAAAAAACAAGAGTTTTCCTACGTTAGCTCAAAATCTTACTCTCTTCATCTAAAAGCGATTAATATAATATATTAATTTAAAAAAAATCGTTCGATCCATTTTCGAGATAACACCTCTGTGCCCATTACACCATTACATTTTCCATTTTCGCTTAAAAATTGGTTTCCAGATCTCAAAATCTACTGCATGTAGAAATCTATAAATTTCAGGATAGAGTTAGGCCATAGATATAAGACTAATGTGAAAAAATCGAAACGGTATGCCTCATATTTACTGAGATATTAAATGTCGGCGTTTCGATTTTCCTTTGATGTCCTGCTAGCTGTATATATGAGAGTGACGGAATCTTCGGTTTTGGGCTTACGGTTTTCGGTTTTTCGCTGCGTCACTCAAGAGACTACCGTCTCTTATGATTTTTCTAAATCGAATGGTTATTGAACAACTCAACACTTTAACAGGGGAATTTTTTTTTGTTATTTAGATATTTTAAAATTGTTTGTTGTCATTGCGTTTTTATTCTGAGTTACAGCTAGTTTATTTATTTTTTAAATAAAAGCCGTGTGTGGCAATCTATATTCGGCCTTATAGCAGAATTTTCCCCTCTTGTTTTACATAATTGTATTAAAATATCGATTTTTTTTTCCCATTGGGAAAATGGTTGTCGTTTTCGGTCGAGAATGGACCTACCTCTTTACGTCGTCACTTTATTTTTTAAGCGTTTTTAACGAAATTCTGTAACTTTAGAAGAATTTTTAACGAAATTCTGTAACTTTAGAAGAATTTTTAACGAAATTCTGTAACTTTAGAAGAATTTTTCTTTGAATAAGCAATAGAAATGCATAAAATCGTTACAAAAATGTTAAAGTTACAAAAAGGATAGATGCAAATTGTCAGATATGAAAAAAAAAAAAAAAAAAAAAAAAAAAAAAGCCGAATTCAAAAATTGACATCGGATGAGAAATCGTCTTATAAAGTAAAAAACGTTGTCTTCAACTATAATTTCCTCAAAATACCTTTAGCTCAGACATCAATCTAAACAAGAGTTAAAGCAATACTTAAATTTTGCTTAGGGGATGGTCTACAAATAGAAATTGTACCAAACTTTAAAAATGTCAATGCTAACACCTAAAGTTGGCACCATATTTAGATATTTCGGTTTATTCTACCTTCGGATACCAAACGGGAAGTCAGTAGATAGGGAATGGGACTTCTGCGTCAGCAGCACGTGGTGCGGTGGCCACAACACCTGCTGCCGATATCATACTGTAGTAGGTGGGAGGAATAGCTAGCGCGGGGAAGCTATATGTTATAGGGCTAAATTAATAATATTTTTAAATGTCATAGTACGAGGTAACGGTTATGGTAGAGTTCGAACACTTCCCCGCTATCTCTCTGCATTTTCCCAATGGTTCTTGTAATTTGTTAAATTATAATTTTTTTAGGGGAGGGGGGTTGCGTGTTGAAGTGCGTTGGATTCTCGCTGCTTTTAAATAAAATTTTGGATTTCAGGTCGGATATAGCCCGACGCGTGCAAGACTCTAATATGGATAACAAACAATACATGGTTGACACAAGATCACGAAGATAACGCACAAAACACGAGCAATAATAATAAACACGAAACAATCCCTTAAAATCGGTTTTATTTATTTATTTTTATATTTATTTATTTATTAAAAAAATACTTGTTTCTAAGATATTTCGATTATCTTGATAAAATTTAGGATATAAGTTTGCTGATTCTATAATTGATTTTTGTTTGAAGATATGCAAGATCTCAAGCATGTTTAGCAAATTTTAATGTATTTAGGAATTTTATTATCCATTTGATTTTTCTTATAAAAAGCGCAAAATAAATAAATAAATAAAGTTCTCTTAAAAATAATATCGAAATGCATTAATTTTTTAGTTACCTGTGTTTCAGATCTTGTATAACATATTTAAGCAATCTGCAGACAAAAATCAATCAAAAGTTGACATTTTATCAAACCAATCAAAAAATCTCAGAAAAAGTGAAAATATTTTGGTCTTGCCAGTAGCCACAAAACTCCCCTTTGCTTAATATATATATATATATATATATGTATGTATGTATGTGTATTAATCTTTAAATTCAGAAAAATTACCAATGCACAGTCGATTGTAATAAAATTCCAAATATCTCTCACGTTTCTCCCGAAATTATACAAAATAAAGTGAAGTATATTACAATTCGGAGCACTTTTCTTTTCTGGCTTAAATTATTTGTGAAAAGCTTATTGCTTCCTGTATTTTGATTTAAATTATTATTCTTTAGCATCGATTTTCACGAAATTCTAAGAAAATTATGTGTTAAAGAAATATAAACACTTTGTTTTTCAAAAATGCATGGTGTGTGATTTATACTTTATACATTAGTATCAGTATTTTCAACTAAATCATTTCGATTGTGCCTTAATTTTCTTGAAATGTTAAGAAATATTACATTTAAAAGAAAATAAATATTTCGTTTAAAAAGTGTTTAGTGTGATTATATTACTTACTGTCATATATATATATATACTATATGCCCCTTAATGACCGGCAACTTTCAATTTTAGACATTTTGTCGAATATTTAAAAATATACTTGTCAGATTTGTCATTGTTGATTTGATAAGGAAGACAAATAGGGGACCAAAAAAAAATTTAAAGAAAAAGAATAATATTTGGGATCACTATGTAAAATAAAATGCACCAAATGATCTATCGCTACAGAAAATACATATGCAGACATTGTACAATATGTGTATTCATTTGTGTAAGAATAGCATGCATAGTAATAGAAATATAGCGATTTTTTTTTTAATTAAAAAAATTCTTGCATGTTTTTTGCTTATAACATACAGGGTTTTAAACCAAATTTAACGCCAGTTTCAGAAAAATTGACAAAATGTAGTAGAAACAATATAGTGCAATTGGAATATAAATATATTAAATATTTAAGGAAATATGGGCAGTTGTATAACAATTTTTATCTGCGCATGCGCGAACGATAACAAGGAACTTTTTGCATAATTTAATAGTCAACTCTATGGAGCAACTTATTAAAAAAAAAAATCAGTCAAATATCGTAAAAATTCAAAGAGATATCAGCGTTAGAGTGAGCTGTTTTTTAGTTTCTCACTAAAACTCGCTGAATGATAAGGGATTTTCCACAAATTGTCAATTTTTATTTTATACTATTTTCCAATTTTTAATGATACTTTAGTTCTCTTTGAAAAACTACCCTTACGAGCTTATTCGAACAAAGAAAGAATTATCAAAATCAAAGGATCCATTCCAAAAGTATTATAACCTTGGTGCAATAAAGTTTTCCAAGGCGAATTAAATTAAACATGACAATTTGTGGACAATCCCTTATCATTTAGCGAGTTTTAGTGAGAAACTAAAAAACAGCTCACTCTAACGCAGATATCTCTCTGAATTTTTACGATATTTGACTGATTTTTGTTAATAAGTTGCTCCGTAAAGTTGACTATTAAATTATGCAAAAAGTTCCTTTTATCGTTCGCGCATGCGCAGATAAAAAATATTTTATACAACTGCCCATATTTCCTTAAATATTTAATATAGTTATATTTCAATTGCACCATATTGTTTCTCCTATATTTTGTCAATTTTTCTGAAATTAGCGTTAAATTTGGTTAAAAACCCTGTATGTTATAAGCAAAATACATGCAAGACTTTTTTTAATTTTTAAAAAAAATCTCTATATCTCTATTAATATACATGCTATTCTTACACAAATGAATACACATATTTTACAATGTCTGCCTATGTATATTCTGTAGCGATAGGTCATTTCGTGCATTTTATTTTACAGGGTGATCCCAAGTATTATTTTTTTTCTTTATTTTTTTTTTGGCCCCCTAATTATACTCCTTATCAAATCGACGTTGATAAATATGAAGTCACACTTGTTCTTTTTAATTCTAAAATTCCAGAAAAATCTGACTAGTACATTTTTAACTATTCCACAAAATGTCTAAAATTGAAAGTTGCCGGTCATTAATGGTCATATAGTGTCATCAGTCGCAATATTCATGAATTTGAAAAAAAAAAAAAAACTTTTAAAGATAAATGGGGAAAAAAATGTAATTATTTCGTTTAAAAAATATTTAATGCTATTATACCCCTTTACACTAAATCACTTGAAAAAAAAATCTGCTTTGTTCTTTTCGGTTTCAACAGGACAAATGAAGATGTCAGCGCTCAATCTAAACATAAATATAGGAATTAATGATTTTTTTTCCATATTTGAAATTAATTATACATGAATTCTATGTAAAACTGTATATTAAAAAAAAAAAAAAATCTAAATTATACACTAAAATCTGTGAAACAATACCTGCCTGCCTATCAAGGAATCTTGCGTTAAATAAAAAATTCCATGGACCAGCGAAAAAAATATAATTAAATTAAAACGAATAATGTGCATGTTATGACAAAAACCTGTTTAAAAAGGAATTTTTCCTGGTCCTTTGGGATTACGTTTTCGCAGGTTTTATTCAATTTATTTATACTTTCTGGAACTTTTCCTGTAAAAAAACTGGGTAAACTTTTCTTATCCAACTAACTTTTAAATATGTATTTTTTTGTTGTTGTTGTTTTAACTCCCATACTTGGCAATTTTTAATTTAGTATAAAATAATAAATTCTAAAATAACAGTTTGTATAAAGTAGAAATTTACTTTCATATTTATTATGACGTATAGTTAATTATTAGACAAACTATTTTGAAAGTTGGAAACGTGACAGACGCAAACATTTAAATTTAAAAAAAAAAAAAAAAAAAAAAAAAAAAAAACTTAGAATGAACGTGATAAATGTAAGAAACTAGCTGATTTTGAAATTTTCATCCTTAACCCAGAAAAAAAAAAAAAAAACTTTTTTTAATTATTATTATTTTAAAACATTCAATGTGAATTATGCAACTTGAAGTTTTTGTGCCAGTTAAAGTTCTCTTGCCGGCATTTATAACCCAAAATAATCTGTTTTGTTTGTTATATCACGTTAATTTGAAATGATTATTGAGTAATACTAAAGTTGACAGCGCATGTTATCAAACTTTATTAAAAAGAATTTTTAGAAAAGAAAGAAAGAAAGAAAAAAGCAAAGTTATACAGCTTGAAAATAATACAAATTTTAGAAATATGTGTTAATCCACAACTTTTAAATGAATGTGGATAACTTCATCATTATTATTCATTGACGCAGATGACATCTAAGACTGTACGAGCGAAGCAGATTTAGAAATGTGATTTATTATTAAAGAAATATACATAAATTATTATTATTTATTATTATTATTATTGCTTAAAATAGGTGTATTATAATTTATATAGCACAAAAAACACTTGCTATGTTCATAACTTTATTAAGTGTGACTACTTAATTTTTACTTTTATGGGAATATTAATCATTTAGGTGCCTTTTCTAAAAGATTTGCCGATAACTTCTTCAAATCTGTTAAAAATATATAATTTAATAATGCACCCTTTTAATTTTTCTCAAAAAGAGCTTCATTTAAAAAAATAATTACTAAAACGTTCAGAAAATCCTAAAAAAATGTTTGTTATATTTTCTAAAGTTATAAATTGTAATTTTTTTTAAACAATATAATCCTTCTGCAATTCATTACATTTAAATTTTTAGGGTTTTTTTTTAAAAAGAAACATATTGGTTATAACATGTAAATTTTCATCACTTTAGATTTTGTCTATTTTTATTTATTTATTTATTTATTTAATTTTTATTTATTCATTTATTTGGCAGTGTAAATGCCCGTTTGCCTTTCTTACTAGCCTGCCTCTCTGTATGGTAATTTTTGTAAAGAGCAAGTCTGCTCGAATCAAAATTCGACAACATTATAAAGTAAACGGTTGTAAAGTCACATTTAAAAATAGTCATCGTTTCATGCTTTTTTTTTTTTTTTCCTTAAGAAAGAAAAAAAAAATTGGACTCCTCGAAAATTAGAATGTGTTATCATTTATGATATTTAGGAAACTTAAGTAAAGTTAAAATATGTTTTCTAAGACCAAAATAGTAATTTTATTTACAAAACAGCCAACAACATATCCAGCGGCCGAAAGGTTCTGTTCTCAAACCGGTTTGACGGGACGTGCTGGATGCAAATCCATGGCACACTCGTCAGCCTAACCGTTCGGAGTTTTCAGCAGTTTTCTTCGAACCTGCTTAAAATCTGCGTAAATACGTGTCACCTTCCCTTAAAATGACCCTCCGTGGAAGGTAACCCCCCCCCCTCCACAGACACACACATACCCTCGGCATATAGATCTCTCAAGCAGATAATTTTCTGTAACAATGCACCACCACCACTACATCATAAAAATTGATAAAATGTAATAAAAATCAATAACCTTACATGAACGAATGTAATTCGATTATTTTACTTATCTGACATAATTTTGTGTTTAAATGTATGTCATGGTTAATTCAGTTTATTTTATTTTTCAGGTAAATGTTTCCATTTTATCTGCTGTTTGGTGAGTCACAAAGATTGAAAACTTGTGATATTTTGTTTGTGTATTGCAAAAATAAAATATAATATCTACTTTAAGGTATCCCACTACTTTTGACAACCCCCCTTTTTCCCCCCCTTTTAATAAAGCAAAAATTGGGATAATACTGATAGTTTCAGATTAAGTCGTACATAAAAAGACAATTTCATTTGTTTAATAAATTATTTTTATGCGATTTCTTTATAATTTTCAAAATTTTAAGGAAAGCTAATGCAATATTTGATACGCACTAAAAATGTCCTTACGACAAAAATAGTGATAGTTTATTAAACGCCCTCCCCACTAATAACGGTACCAATTTTAATGACTAAGAATGTCATTTAAGCTGTAAAATAAGAACTTCCATAGATATACCCCAGAAAATTATCGCTTTGATAATTTTTTCCTATCGCTTTGATGTTAATCGCTCTGTATGTTAATTTATATTTAAAAAAATAGATGTAGGGAAATTTTCAGATATTTAAATCGATCGTTCATTACACGCAGAGAACAGCGCATAAATTATAGAGATTAATGTTACATATAAATATCATAAAAGTAAAAAGTGTTCATAAAAGTAATGTTTTTCAGAAAATGTATTTAAAGCTTTTATTTTTGAAAATCTATTAGAAATATTCACCTTATATTCTTAAAACTCTGAAGGTTTATATACTGTACATTTTTTAATCTCAATATTAGAAGTTCTTTTTTTTCTTTGATGCCCTTTAAACAGCTTAATTACATATTTCCGGTTTGAGAGCTGAAACAAAAACAGCAATAACTACACTTCCAATGATCATACGAAGCAAGTAAAAACTGCTTTGGGTAGCTAATTGTGCAGGCTTTAAAATAAAACAAATAGAAGATTCTGTGGTATTTGCCGAAAATTAGCTATATATAAATGCATTTGGATATCTTAAAATACAAATGCCTCTAAATAATGCAAGTTTTAATATTTAACCCTTTCCGGCACAAACAAAGTCTGATCGTAAAATGAGAAATTGCTGACTGACACCGGAATTTACAAACGACTTTTTTAGAAAATATGAACTCCTTATTTTAAGCTTTCATTATACAAACAAAATTTTATTAAAATATTCTTGGTGCCGTCTGCAAGTTTGAAATTAAAATTAGGTGTGCCCGGAGTGGGACCACTGTGCCGGAAAGGGTTAAGTATGTAAGAGTACGTGATATGAATTCAGACAGACATCAAAGGATGGGTATCACACAAATGTAAAATTCTTCTGATAAAAGTATTTGAAACTTTTCATCAATATTAAAGGAAACTTTTTAGGGTGTTTACCTATCTCAAAGGGGATTGATTTACCTTGAAATCTAACAAAGAGAATAATTATATTTCTTGCTTTTCCTTATTTTAAACAAAGTATGTAAATATTAAACGTTTTATAATTTATTTTATTTGAATGGTAACATATTTTCTACCACGTTTTGAGTTTTTCGCGTTAGCATTTAAAAACATACTTTTAAATTTATTTTATTGATCCATTTGTTTTAAAATCACTTCACTGTCTTAAAAATTGTTCAGTTATCTATCAGAAATATTTAACCCCGTCGTGCGTAAATTACCTTTAAATGGATGAAAAAGAAAAAAAAAACTTTTTGCATCTTAAAAAGATTTGAAGTAGGTCACTAGTAATAAATAAATTTACATTTACTACAGACATTTGTTACTTGAACAAGTTTATATTTATTACAGAATTATAAAACGAAACAGATAACAATCAGTTTTACAAGCTGTAAAACTTATTAAATATTATTTTTGTGATAATTTAAACTTTGAACAAAGTAACACAAAGTAAAAGGTAAATAAATAAATAATATATAAAATATTTTGCCCATTTTCTGGTTTGGATCCAAGAGCAAAAATTCTTTTGCGAAAATTTTCTCTTCTGCAGAACAGAAAGAAATTTGTCAAAGGCTGATTTTTAAATTAAATATTCCAAAAGTAAATGTTTTTTCCACATATATATCTGTATTATAAAGTAAAAGCATGTCCCTGAGTAACGCTGACATCATATTGACGGTGGCAACGACCTAACTAATGAATTTTGCTTTTACTACAATTATTTTAACTTCTAAACGCCGCGCAATTTCAATGTTTATACCGTCGAATAGGGAAAAATGTGCTTTTAAATGCAATTTGTTTCAAAACGATATCTCAATTTACTGCTTTTTTATGGTTTTTAAAATATTTTTCAAGCATTTTTTTTTTAATCTATCTCTACAGAGTACAGCTCGATTACGGAAGCGTTTGTTTTCAGTTAATATTCCATATCGAAATTAACACTTCGTCAATCAATCAATAAATAAATTAATTAATATAAATAAAATACAAATTTAACAGATATGTAATCGAACTACGTGTTTAAACACTGAAGTAATCAGAATAAAAACAGCTGCTGTAAGTAGCAAAATATTTGGTGATTTATTTGGTTATTAACCTCTGGCATGCGGCTAATACAAAAGTACCGCATTTAATAAATTTCAAAACTTTTTTTGAATACGTGATATTTTTCATATAAAAATGCTTTTTGGTGTTGTTCAAATCTAAAATATATATTAAATGTAAAAAAAAAATATTAGTTTTCAATTAAAAAAAATAATGGTTTTCATCTATGTTCTGTAGCCCGGGCCCTGGCTGGATCTTCTGGCTGATTTAATTTACAAACATTATTAAACATCATACACTGAAAAAAAAAAAAAAAAGGTGATTTTACGGTATAATACTAGCATCCCAGCTGACAGTATTATACCGTGTAATAAACAGTAAAATAAGCAGCAATGCGCTTCCGCGCATGCGCGGTTATCATGCAGGTGAGGTTATCATGCATAAGAGATTTAAAGTTATCGATACTTGAATAATCGAAGAATCAGCTAATGATGTTTGTTGTTTTATAAAATCAATTTTTCTGTCAAAAGTATTCTTAAAAAAAAGTTGATTGCAGTCTGATGCTATTGGTAGTAAATGTTTTAAAGTAACTGAAAACGGAGTTAAAAAATAAGAAAGACATCTTTTCTCGGTGCTGATTAATGTGTAATTACCTTGAAATAAGAAATAGAATTGATAACACCAAGAAACTCTATAACAACTGAATTATTTTACTATGAGCACGACAAAATGACGTAATTTTTCGCTGGATTGCGTTTCATACGAACTCAGTATAAGGTCGAATATTTTTGTTGTAAAACAATATCAAAAATATTGATTTCATCTGAGAAAGAAAGGTAAAAAGTCAATGATATCTTGCTCTCTTCCTAACATTTATCAATGGAAAAGGTGAATCACATCATTCAGTAATTTTAAATGCTGATGTGATAAAGTTATGTTTCATTATGTAATCCTACAGCGTGGCCCGAAGACTTAACTACCAAGATCTTATTACCTATTGGCTTGAGTTCTGTGCAGTCTATCCTGTCATAATTTTGTCATTTGTAGATTTATATTTTTATAATTTTCTACTTGTACGGTACCTGAATTGGGTCTTTTTTTAGGGAGGAAGAGAGGGGTGGGGGTTAAACAGGAATCTGTCTTTCCATTGCTTTTCCGCCTTTCATTTTGCAAAAAAATTCTTTCTGCCCAGTTCACTGGAGCCTTTTGAACAAAAATGCTCTACGTTCAATACCTGTCACAGCAGGTATGGCGCCTGCGAAGCTGGAGCTCTGGTACTGCAGAAATTTATTCTCTAAGTCCAAGTATCCAGTAATGGACACATTCCACATAGAGTTAATTGTGTCTGGAATATAGGGATTGATCGCCCATTTCGCAGCCAGTATATTAGATGTAATTATTCGAAAATAGTGTAGACATGTTCCTGACATCAAGGAATTTTTTTAACACAAGCTGACCTTCCCGGCGAGCGTTGCCCAGACCCGCTATAATAACTGCAGATTTGTATGGCTTTATCCCGGGTTTAACCCGATTTTGTAAGAATTTATATTTTTAAAAAAAAATCTTTCCAACCCCGTCGTATCGGGGGGGCCCGTAATATTCATATATATATATATATATATCTACCCTATATATAAAAAATCCTAATGAAACGAATTTGTGAAACGATTTTATGAAACGAATTTATGAAACGATTTTATGAAACGACTGATTAAACGACTGATTATGTTTCAGGGCTATTTTTAATAAAATATTAAACGCTTGATGGTGAAATTAATACCAATTGTCCATAAAAATCCGCGGATGTCAAAACTGGTAATAGAATTTTGAAATTGGAATTAGTTTTCGAGATATTAATTTTTTTCTAATTTTAATGACATTTCTGTAATGATGGCAACTAATTACTCAGTTTTTTTGTGACAAAAAAGGGAAAAAAATAAAAAAGGATCCCGATAGGGATTATTGATTTATTTTTATTAGTCATTTTCAAATTGAAATTGAATTTATCTTTTATTTCAATCGATAATGAAGACAAGATTGTGATTAAATTATGTTTTTCATGAAAATTTGAAAAAAAAAAATCATATTTCTATCGTCAGGATTCAATCGTCTGTCAGCATTTAATTTAATTTATAAACTGAAAATATTTTGAATAAATTCGTCCAAATGACGTCATTTATGTAAATACGTCATTTATGTTTATACAATGTATTTAATATAAAGAAGCCATTTATCTATTTTTATGTACAAAAAGAGGTAAATTGAAAGACAATTATAAATAAATTGTATATATACATATAAATACATGTATAAAGAAACATAAAAGTTCGGTGCTTTTTCAGTATATGGGGCCTTGACGAAACAGAGAAAATAGCCTTGGCGGAAAAGGAAATTTGGCAACATACTTTCTGTCAACCTATTTACTTTGTCATTTCGTATACAGAAGCATTTTTTCAATATTTATAGAATTTGTTTAGCGTAAAATGTCATTTATCCTATTTTATATATAATCAGAAGTAATTTGTATAGAAAAAACAATAATAATATACGTATAATTAAAATACGCATATAAACAAAAAAAATCGTCGAATTTGTTTCCATGGCTGTTTATGTAATTTGGCACTAAATCTCACTTTCTGATGCCCGAATTGCGCCAAGCTTTTTAAAAAAGCGTCAAGACCCCTATTATAGAAAATCACCAAAAGTTCATTTGGTTTGTTTTCATAACTTTTGGCAACAAATATATGTATATTAACGAATCTATTCGTTTTTGAAACTCGAATTTACGACAAACCTAAAAGCAAAGGATCCTATAATGGAAAAGTACCCGATTTTCTTATGGACAGTATTCAAGTGACATAACATGGTGTAAAATTATCGCGGATAGCGAATTTGTTTAAATATCTCATCAATTGATGCCGAATAAATGCAGGCATGCATGCACAAAATATTTAATTAATTTTGTATGATAAATAATTATCAGAAAATTCGTATATACATATTAATTAAAATAAATAATTTACATATTTAAAATAACATGAAAATATGCATGATGGTGCACTAAAATACATAGAGAAAATTAAAACCTGTTACTGAAAATGTCTATAACATAGTACTTTTCAATACCGTGGTTCTTAATGTTATTCACAAGCAGATGGAATTTTTCCCATCCTTAAACGCAAAGAAAGAATAGAATACAGATCGTTGTTATAAAAGTGCGAGAGGTAGCCACAATTTAAACCTAACCATTTTATACAAGCTGGTTTTCAAGGTGTAATTGATTTTACTTACCAATCCCTAAAACAGTCGTCAGTTGTCGCAACAGCTGTGTATGAGGCCATGATAATAAAAAAATGCCCCATTAAAACGTTAAAAGCATGGCAACCCAATTACAGATTTACCAATATTTTTAAAACAAAGCACGCTGTCATGTTTTTAGAGGCCTCGAAGTCTGAGCGGGGGTTGGCGAGCGTAGCTCGCAGGGGGTAGGCCCCCTAGTATATATATATATATATATATATATATATATGTATATATAAACTTATTGCAAAAATTAACCATTGAAACAATATATATATATATTAGCCAGAATGCGTCGTTTTAAACTAAAATGTACAAATCTATGCTTTTTCAGTGGGTGTTATATGTTTCCCCGTATTTTTACACACACACAAAAAGGATTTAGAACTTTTAGTATTTTAAAGTGTGCGGATTTTTTTTTTTTTTTTTTTTTTTTTTTTTTTTTTTTTTTTTTTACGCATTGAGTCATTTAATATTTTAAAAATATATACATAGTTCTTATGTCCAAATTCTTTGAAATTTTTATGAGTCATAAATGTAATAATTTCAAAGCCTGTATAAAAAGTTCGTGAAAAATTATTGATATTTAGTGGTAAAGGCATTTGTAAGAAGATTTTTTTTTTTTTGCATCGGGTTATTTAATAGTTAAAAAAATAATTGTCCTTGTTCAAACTCTTTGAAATTCTTATCAGT
The DNA here is from genome assembly GCA_963931845.1 of Maratus michaelseni. Classification (NCBI taxonomy): domain Eukaryota; kingdom Metazoa; phylum Arthropoda; class Arachnida; order Araneae; family Salticidae; genus Maratus; species Maratus michaelseni. The sequence continues at coordinate 179,122,744 of OZ007587.1, read as the reverse complement.
TATATAAATATAATGGCTGTGAAGCCTATGTAAAAAATTCGTGAAAAAATATTAATATTTAGTTGTAAAAAAATGTTTTTTTGCGTCGGGTCGTTTAATAATAAAATTAAATAGTTCTTATCGTCGGAACTCTTTAAAAATGTTATTATTTATATAAGTAATGTTTCGGAAGCCTATGTATAATTTTCGTACAAAAATATGCATATTTAGTTGAAAAACAGGCGTAAAAACCAACCGCGTATTCACGTTCTGAGTAAAAATTTCACACATTTATATATATACAGTGGAACTTCCCTTTAACGAAGTCCCTATTTAACGAAGTTTTCTACTTAACGAAATTTTCTGCAGAACCTTGACTTTGCGCATCATTAACATCTAAATTAATCTCTATACTACGAAAAACTTATTCTATATAACGAAGTTTATTCCACTTTAGTCCGTGTACAGTATTCAAACGGAGAGGTTGCTGTCACGAAGGATGTATGAATTTATTTCAGCGGACTGTATGAAAATTAACACATTTGAATCATTTAATCAAAACACACATATTTAATCATATTTTAATAAAAAAAGAAAAGGTACGTTTCGGTTTTTGTTTACTCCTCTTTGTTTTTTGTTTTTTTTAGACATTATTCTAATAAATTATTCTCATATCTACATTGCATAAAAAACGACTGCTCGAATTAAAATACGTTTTTCAAATATTTCCATTTTACGTGTACTTTTCATTTTATGTGGGTTATATGTATACACACATTTCATAAATTTAAGTTGATTTCTGTTTACCGAATTTTCTTCATAACGAAGAGTTTAAGTGTAACGATAAAATTTCGTTAAATGGAAGTTTCACTACATATATATACTTTTAATCGTCCGAATGTTTCGAGATTTTTATACGTGATGTAAATTGGGTGTAAAAAGATTGTGTTAAAATATCGACATTTAGTCACTTTTAACGTAGAAGAAAGAATGTTTTCGGAAGGCGCGAAGTAACTTCCAGTTGCGAATTTTTGTCAAAGGGTTAATATTCGTATTTTTCTAAACAGATTACACCGTCGTAATGGTGCCTGCTTTAAGTGGGTATTTTTCTTTTTTTTCGTATCTCTAAAAGTGAGGCTGGTGAAAAACGGGGACAGAGAACACGTTAAACGACGTTTTGAATATATATATATTTTTAAATGGTTATTACAGATATATTTTTTAACGAACTGTAACGTTAGAAAGAAGAAAGTGCGTAAATGTGGTTTGATGTCTTTCGTTTTTCCGTTGTTAACTTTCAAAATAAGGGGGGGAAATGAATGCGAAATCAATCTTTTTTGAAAGGGTAAAAATTCGTATTTTTAAAGCGAATTGCGCCGTTTGAAAGTAAAAAGTACGACATTTTAGTGTGTATTTCTTGTTTGTTCGTATTTCGAACAGTTTGACCAATGTGGGCTTGGAAAAACGTCCCCCCTCCCCCCCACAAAAAAAAAAAAAAAAAATCCGACAGTTGGATCTGCAAGCGGTCTTTCGGAACGGGTACCGCGAGCCATTTTGAAGGGGAAAATGTATTTCTGATGAGTGTTCATTGTGGTTTTTAATTAATATCTCGTCTAATTATCAAAACATGAAAAATCTGAGCCTCGTGTACATTAAGACTTGCCTTGGACTATCCTCATCCAAATTTTCTGACCTCTATGCGTGATAGTTTTTTCTTGCCATCGCCAACAAAGACAAAAAAAACCCGCTATGTACCTTTTACCATGGAAATTTTCAAAATATTTATTGATATTTACGAACCTCAATTATGAAATAATTATTTAAACACATAATTAAAAAAAGAATAAAACCAGTTTCAAGTGGTTGTTTTTTAACTCGCTACTTGTTTAAAACTGTGCAAAAACGATTATGTAACTATATGCCAGTTGGCTACTTTTTAGTGAGAATGGTTTGGCTATTAGCCATATTCACTTCAAACTAGAATGTTCATGTTTGACTCGTATTAGACGATAATATTTTTTTAATTTCTTGTCTCTGAAAAAAAAAAAGTAATATATACGATACGATATCTTTAAAACGTCAAGTTGTGCTGTGTACCTTAAAAACATATTCAAATTTCGTCGCGATTGGCCATTTGTTATGAACATTAGTCTTACACACACAAAAAAACAGTAATAAATAAAATTTAAAAAAAGATAGACATGATAAAAAACATTTCTGGATCTCTGGTAAATATATATCAGATCACCATCAAAATGAACAATTAAAAAATAAAATAAAAATCGGAGCGTCCGTTCAATAATTATTATGCGTTGACATACATTTAAAAAAGTACATACAAACGAACTATACAATTTCCTTTTAGGTAGATTTCGTAAGAAATACTACCTATTACATTCTCACCTAAGTTGGAAATTTTGAAAAATTTTTGCAGATCTACGCCGATCATGACTCCCAGAACCCAAAACCACCCCCAGTTCAAAACTTTATATCTATCTATCTATCTATCTATCTATCTATCTATCTATCTATCTATCTATCTATCTATCTATCTATCTATGTCACTTTTTTCTGACCACGATAACTGGAAAAATTCTGCATTAATCTTTTACAAACTGATACATAAAATCAAGGGGCATAAAATCTCGGTCAAGTTCGTTAATGGGCAAAATCGAACCAAGGGGGGGAGGGTGGGGGGGCTTTTTGTGAAAACAGAAAAAACCCCATAATTTCTTAATTATTATATGTATCGAATCCATTTAAAGTTATTATTACTTCTAGGAGAAGGGCCGAAAATTTATGTATGACAGATTTTTGATATAATTAAAAATGGCTCCAAGGGGGGGAAAAAGGGGGGGGTTTAGAAGAAAAAAAATCATAGCTTCGTCAATTCACAAGATATCAAATCCGCAAAAATTTATTATTAATCCTCTTATTATTATCTAAAACTTTCATATTGACAAGTTTTTTATAGGACCAACCGTTATAGCAAAAAATAAATAAAAACAAAAAAAAATCCCTGCCGGCTCCGCCTGCAAACAAATTACTTTTCGAAGTAGGCAGTTCCAACTTCCGCATCTTTTCGAAACTGATACATAAAATCAAGGGGCATAAAATCTTGGTCAAGTTCGTTAATGGGCAAAATCGAACCAGGGGGGGGGGGGGGATGGGGGGGCCTTTTTGTGAAAACAGAAAAAAAAAACATAATTTCTTAATTATGATACGTATCGAATCCGTTTGAAGTTATTATTACTTCTAGGAGAAGGGACGAAAATTTATGTATGACAGATTTTTGATATAATTAAAAATTGCCTTAAGAGGGGGGGAAGGGGGGTTTTAGAAGAAAAAATTCATAACTTCGTCAATTCCCAAGATTTCAAATCCGCTTAAATTTATTATAAATCCTCTTAATATTATCTAAAACTTTTATATTGACAAGTTTTTTATAGGACCAACCGTTATACCAAAAAAAAAATTAAAAACAAAAAAATCCCTGCCGGATCCGCCTGGAAACAAGTTAGGTTTCGAAGTAGGCGGTTCAATTTTCCGCATCATCGTAAAAAAGGTCATTTCTTAAGCAATTCCCGACAAACAGGCGCCCCACGGTCTGCGTCTTTGAAATCTACCTGTGCCTGTAGGCCGAGCCGTCAGGGATTTTTTTTAAAGTGTGATAATGCAGAAATTTGATTTTTGGGATTATTTACAACTTGAGAATTACACTGCAAAAAAAAAAAAAAAAAAAAAAGTGTTGAGTTTACAGTGTAATATTGGCACCCCGCAGCTGTCAGTATTATACCGTAAAATGAACAGTAATAAACAGTAAAATAAGCAGTAATACGCTTACTGTTTATTACTGTTCATTTTACGGTATAATACTAGCAGCTGGGGTGCTAGTATTATACTGTAAACTCAACACTTCTTTTTATTTTTTGCAGTGTACTGAAAGTGAAAATTGTATTTTGATTGAAACCTTTGCATACAAATTATGCAAAAGAAATTCTGCGCGTACATGAAACTACGAAATGTCAACTATAACTTTTCATTTTTATTAACTTTTTTTTTACCCTCCATTAAAAAAAAAAAAAAATGGTAATGACCTCGTGACCTATATTTTTTATCGCTTACTTTGCATGCCGCTTCAGCTGTTTGCAAGGGAGAAATTCGAAAAATACTGCACAATCCCAAAATAGTTGAGAATTAATCATCCGAGGATGAAAAAAGAGCGTTTTCGCGTTTACGCAATGCTTCTTTTTGAAGGATAATAATTTCGCCTGTCTTTGAAAACGACGCGTGACAGGCAAGTATTAAAAGGAAGTCACTTTTAAATATCGTCAGTGTTTTTGAAAATTTCATATGATTTAAATTCACACAATCCGTCTTTTGCCTGTCAACTGGGGTGGAATCTATGTGCAATTTGATTGAACTGTGGGCAGTTTAAATTAAAATGACAAAAATAAACAAGTTGGAAATTGTACGTCAAACGTGACACATGAGGTGCGTACGTAGTGTTATTGTTTCAGTGAAATGAAAATATATCGTTTGTTATTATATGATTAATCTTTTGTTGACATTTACTGAAAATTCCAATGGGGAAACTTAAACCTAGCTTTGAAAATTTCAGAACTTGAAATCCATATTTAGAGTATTTTTTCCATTTAATATCTATTTCTCTGGAAACATCTATTCAAAAAACTGTCGGTAGATTATAGGATTGATATCATTAAGCAATTTTAGTAAACAAATTCGGTTTTTAAATTCTGTAATACGGAAATAATAGGACTCCATCTTAAATAGGACGTAATCAACATGGCAACTTAGAATCATTACCTATCATGGGATATCATTGAATTAATTACGTATGATAGGATTTAATAGAATGAAGAATGTGACTATGACTTATTCATAGAGATTATAGAATGTCATATATGACTGAACTATAATGTCATACATGTCAGATAACTTGGCGATACATCTCGGTCGCTTGACGATTAATCCTCGGAAGTCGCTATAACAAGGAAGGAAGGAAGTATCGATTTAAAAAAAATCAAATTACTTAATAAATATTTTTATTAATATCTTTTTAAGTTTTTATTCGATTTTCATAAAATTTGAAATGACTCGACAAAATTCTGCAACGATTATATATATTAAATTTCAAACCATTCGGTTGGGTAGTTTTTGGGCTGTTATATGTGAACGGACTGACGGACCAGACGACGACTGTACGTGCTACGTATCTATCTATCTATCTATATTATAAAGGACAAACGTGTCCGTGCGTAACGCTGACGTCATTTTGCGAATGGCAACAGTTACCTCGCACCATGTTTAGTTTCCGAACACATAGTATGCATAAGGAAAATATTGTAATAATGATTTGTATGTGTGCACCACGCCTAATTTTTGGATTGCAATTTATCTTTGCTCCCAAAAATTTCCGTTACAATACATTAATTTGGTGTAGGTACCGAAACTGAACTCGTTTATGAAAAGTTATGTTTTTTTTTTTTTTTTTTTTTTTTTTTTTTTTCCCCGCTTGGTAGAAAACGCAAGCAAGTGAATTTATTAAAAAAATATGTTTAATTTTTGCTCTGTTTCTTTTTTTAAGATGGGGCAACAGGAAAGAAAATGAAACATTATTTAAACTATCTTTTAGGATTTCTAAATGGTTTTCTCACCGTATAACTGTAAATTAATTAATATTAAACTATTAGTTGATAAAAGCATATATATATATATATAATATTACTCTCTTCATTTTTTATTTATAATTTATTTTCTACTTTTCAGCCTTAAAATGTTCATTGTTGCACTTTCACAGCCATTTGGCATATTTTGGTGAGCAATTGTTGGCGCATCATTAAATCCATTGTTTTTTAAACTCGTATACAATTGTACGAATTACAGAGACAATGTTTGGCAATTTATTACCTGTGGCGGGCTGACGAAAAAAATCCTTAAAATTAACGTGTTAATTTATAATTAAGTTATAAAAATTTTTAAATGTTGCATTGTCATCGGAAACACACCTGTGGACGAATTTTCTATTATTCTAGCATATGAAGAAATGGGTTAAAATAGATTACAAAATTCCATCTTTACATACAAAAAGCAGGTTGAGTTAAATAAAAAGAGTGTAAAAAAAATTCTAATTTTAATATATTTTTGCTTTGTTAAATAAAACATATGAATTTTGTTATTTTAATTTAGTAATAAAATAAATTATTAAATGAACACATACATAATTGAAAAAGAAGATTATAAAATTGAAAAGTTACAGTGTTAAATTATTTTTAGAAAAATTAAAGAAAAAATTTATAAAAATTAATCACATTTAATATAAAAATTTATAAAAGTCTTAATATACACAAAATTACCAAAGGAAAATTTTTTTCTATTTTTTTGTTACATATTCCATTGACGTAACAAGTCAAAATATGCGTTTATAGAATAAACGCAGACAAAATGATAATCTATATGTTATCATTATTGCTATATAGTCGGTGCTCATTAATTCGAACTTTAAGGGATCGGAAATAAAAAAGTTCGATTCCAAAAAACGAAAATGTTATCACTAAAGCAATAATATTAGAAAATAATACCTTTCTATGATTCGATTTTTTTTTTTTTTTTTCTAACATATCTATATATATATTTGTCTTACGTGGCGCAAAAATAGGGCTGAATTTGTAGCTTATGGTTTGGCAACAACCGTAGTTTCCAGAGCTCAGACCAATGAACAGACTAGATTGTCTTAGGATCAGCTCCGCCTCCAATCCAATATGGCGGTCACTGTGAGAGCAGCGAAACCATAGAATGAAACTCAATTAACTAGCAATTATTAAAAATAAAATAACATGTACGTAATCCAAAGAGTCTGAGATGATTCTTCATTTTAATTATGAGTAATATCGTCAATTTCAAAAGAATTCACAACTCTCATTTACAAATTTCACTCACTCAAAAATCGAAAAAAAAAAAAAAAAAATCAACTGCCAAGGTTGCACCTGCCGCCATCTGTTGCTGTAAATTGAAGTAAAAAGTAATTTTTTTTTTGTAAAAACCTATAATCATTTTTTTTTCTAATGAATTTAAGCCGCGCTGTAACTAATTATGTTTCCAAAAACCTTTTTTCATAGTATTTAAATGATTTATATGTCCATTGGTAGCGCCAACTAAATGCATTTTTAGTTATGTTTTCAACGGAGAATTACTTTTTTACATTAAAAAAAAAAAATTGTCAATTTCATATGTTCAAATGTTTTATGGTAGAACTTATTCCGGCTAGAATTGCTGAAAGATAAAAAGGGGCGAGCGAGCGAAGCGAGCTTGGACCGCCTAGCGGTCTCAATGTGAATTGCTTCGCAATTCACGGGGGTTGGCGAGCGTTAGCGAGTAGGGGGCTGAGCCCCCTAGTTAAATTATAAAAGCTCATTACATTCTAAAATTAGTAGCATATAAAACTTAAAATGCCAAAAATATATTTATGTACAGTGTGTCCTTTTTTATCGTTGATTAATAGCGAATTCCTAAACGGAGGTCGTTGTTACAATTGTAAAAATGTGCAAAATTGTGTAAAATTGCAAAAAACAAAAAACTTCAGCATGGGGAAATCTGTTTACGTCAAAATATTTATTTATTTTTTTAAGTTACGGAATTTGAATTTATATACGGTCACTATAATCTATATTTAGAAAAAAAATTAATGCTCTGACAAGTAAAGCAGTAAAAATTCCATTCATCTACGACCAAAACTCACCGAGTTATGATACTTTATATTCTTTGAAAAATCAGAGCTTATGTTTTTTCATTTTCAATGCCAGAAAGTTTCAAAATTTCATAAAATTCAAAATACAATGACAACTATACCTCTAAAGCTAACGATTTATAATTAACAATAGCGTAGTTTTTTGTGTGTGTGTGTGGGGGGGGGGGGGGACAATAAAAACATGTTTTTACTTTCTTATATAAAATATATACAAGAAGAAATATATACAAGAGGAAAATATTAAATTCGTGAAAATTTTCTACTTCCGGTTTTCGACGGATTTATACGTTTTAGAAGTTCCTGAACCTAACACGATTTGATTTTTTTTCAGAAAATGCCTGGCGCACACGGGGCCTAATAGAAACGAAAAGCTTATTATCTCTGATAATAAAACGAATAAAAATCGGAAATGCCTAGGATTGGAAAGAAGTCATCTTTTAATGCAGCTAAATGAAAAATTGGGATATTTTGATTACAAAAGGGGATTACTAAGGCATATTTTTGTAGCATCCGCTCCTGAAAGTCTCAACGCGCGTGCTCGCGGGTTAATAAACATAAAAAATTTAAAATTATTTAAAATTCTCTAAACTACATAAAAATGTCAGGAAAATGCGTATATTCAACTTTAAATACATACGATTCTATCCAACTGGCAATGAAATGAGAAAAGTCGGGGGGGGGGGGGGGGAGAAAATTCATAATGTTCCTTGGGGCCCCAAATTGTCTAAGTTGAGCTCTGGTGAAGAGGCAGGCAATTTTCATATCGGGTGGGAGTGAGAACATTTTCTTTTACAATTTTTTTCAATAAATTTAATTACTTCAAGCCCCAAAATAGGTTGTTATAAAATCTAAAATTCAGTTGCTCCACTATTAAAAAGAATAATTGATCTTTACCAAAGAGTTTTTAATGTCATACTTTTAAAACACACATTTCTTCTTGTTCTGTTTTTCTTGATAAAGATTACAAAACTTTCTTCGATCTATTACCTAACTTCGTGGCCCTTTTAAACTAGAAATAATATAGAAATCGATTCTTGTACTATCGATTTTCCAGTTAAAAAGATTGAATTCCAAATAAAGTGATGCCTAGAAGTAAATAATCGATCTGAGAAAATTTGCACGTGCTCTTGGGAACATTGAAGATTAAATATAGAGCTTTTTTAGTAAGTAGAAAATAATCGCACGTTCTTTAGAACACATTATGTAATGTAAGTAGCTACTTCAATTTTAATTTATCAATACATGTTAACAAAATGAAACATCTTATTTACCGACTTTGTCGGTTTTAAACGGACATTTGTCATCGAAAATCGAATTTTAATCCATAGAAAATTTAATGTAATTCATGTTACTGCTTCAACAATTGTTAAGCTGTAAAAGTAAAAACCGATAATCCAATAAAACAATATACAGGGTGATCATAATTAAAGTTTCACTTCGAAACCTCTATAAAATGAAAACTAACTGATTAAATGTTGCCAAATTTCGAAATTTTATGAAACAGGCCATGGGATTTTATATCGTGGGGAAAAGAATTAGTTCAAAAAGTTACCACCGGGGGTGGGGAAATCAAGATTTATTGCAGGTATTGACATCATAACCGAGATTTTACAAATAAATCATGGCAGTACATGTTTAATGTGTTGTCCACCATTTCCTGCGACCAGGTTAAAGCGCAATATGGTATTCTCTACCGTAGCACGATAATAGCACTTTACTAGTAAAGCTTTTAAAGATAAAGGCATCGTTCACTTGCAAAAACTGTAAATTCTGCAGAAAATGGACAGCTTTCTAGCTAGAAAACCATGTGAAAATTACGTGTTATGTGAATTTGCGTATTTTTCCAGTGACAAGCTATTTGCATGAATTTGCAAAGTGGCATTTTTGACGTGGTAAGCCGTTTACAAGCCATTGCGAATTGCCATAAATACTAGGATATTCATAAAGCCAAAATTCCTGATACCGAATACGGCATAGAGCGTCATTTTCCACTTTATGATAACTTTTGAACCTTTTTTTTTTTTTTTACTTTGCAATCCCAATATAAAATCCAATGGCTTCTTTTATATTTCAAAGTTTACTAACTTTTGGTCCAGTAGTTTTCATTTTATGGAGGTTTCAAAGTGAAACACTAATTATTATCACCCTTACCTCAATCGAGACTTGCCAATAGGGGACATGCAATATCTACTAGAGATGAGATAAGCTCAGCCTGAGCCCTTGAGCCCAGGCTAGAAACGGGTTCTGTTTCTATAACAGTCTTCAGGTTCGAGCTCAAAGTGAAAGTTTCATTTATTTACGAATTAAAAAAAAAAGAGGGGGCATATTACTTGAGAAACAAGAATGTTGTCTAAGTTTATTAAGATATTCTACAATCCTTTATTTATTTATTTTTTTTTTTTTTTAAGGGAATTGTTGTATGATAAAGAAAAATATCTTATCTGATTCTGAAGCCTTTGCTTGGTCAGTGTTAATAACATAAAGAAGCCATACAATATCCCTTATCTATCTGTACTGTCTGTTTGAAGTCTTTTTTAAAAAATTATTGGAAAACAGAACTCTCGCGTTTCTCCCAAGTTGTACAACGATATTTTAAAACAACGAGAATTGTGACTCTTGCAGACTTCTGCCAGTGATTGGGTGAAAATAATAAGATATTTGAAACAGACTTTCAAGGACAAGAAAATCGCGAAACATTGTCATGATGTAGTATTTAAAATGAAAACTTATTTCTCTGTAAGAAGAGATTTTTAAATAAGAAAATTCATGTTAAAACAATTTTAAATGATATTAACAATTTTTTACAGCGTACTTTCGGTACCGGGTTTTCGGGTCCGAAATAAAGAGTTCGAACTCATCCTTAATACCTACCTACCATCGCTCCAATCCTCTGTGAAACACTTTGGTCGCAGTCCACTTGTGAAAAAAGAGGGTTTGAAATCTGTAATTAAAACATACAAACTTTGAATAAACCAGATTAAAAAAAAAAACCCACAAAATATTTAAATATTTAAAACCATCAAAGCAAATAGCATATAATTTTAAACTAAGAAAGAATCCAAAAAATATGAAAATTTATAAAATCGTTATGTTTAAATTACTATACCTTTTCTTATTATAAAACCTTTTTAACACTTTCCAACTAATTGAAAAGTGCTTTTGAGTTCGGTTTGTCTGGCCGAGATCTAGCTTGCTTAACACGTTGACGGACACTTGCGTCTATAGCCGTCAAAGCGAAGTTCACTATGTGGCATGACGGCAATAGCCGTCCAAAACGAAACGGTCGTTTTTAGACATTACGGCTATAGCAGCACAAATGTGCATTTACCGGCGTACAAGTAGAAGCCCAGTGTCATGTTTTGGAAACAATTTTTTAGGTTGAAGTTCGTTTTCCACCTGTTATACGAGTTGCAGAGCTTCAGTATGCACGTGCAGGGTGGCTAGTGGTCAGGGAAAAATACAGTAAAAAAATAATAATTACCAGTATATTCTTATAGAAAAATTCAAATTTATTATTTGATCGAATAATTAACATAAATTTTTCTATAAGAATATACTGGTGTTTATCACTTTTTTTGACTGTATTTTTCCCTGACCACTAGCCACCCTGACGTGGTTGTGAAGGGAGTAGTGCAACCTAATTAAAGGTTCTGAATTAATCAAAATTAAGTTTATTTAAGCAGAAAGAGTAAAACTATACTTCTAATATTCTAAAAATTACAAAAAACATATAGTGTCAATTTTCGAACTTCACTTGTTCCTACTGTCCGTCAATGTGTTAAATAAACTCGGATTACAACGTATTAATTAATATATGTTATTGAGATGTACTATGGCATGTTCAGTATTGAAAATAAAGTGTGGACTGTCCTGGGCTAGTTGAGGTTAAGCCGAAAGCTAGACCTCCCCACCCGGTTTTACTTTGACTTTGAAAATAAAGTGTGTAGCATTTATGGATCGTTTACAGGGACAATCAAAAGCATTCGATTACATTATGGTGAATAGGGAAAATCGTCTGCATTGCATTTTAATGATGTTACTCTATTTCAAACATATTGAAACTGATATGCAGCACTGATGTGTATTACAAAAAGCTTACTGTAGAATATGGTGCGCATAGCATTTTATCGTTCATTTACAAACAAAATAATTCAGTTACAATACTGTCTATAAGCGATAAATGTTGGACGTGCGTTTTCAGTTGTTGTATACGTTTTTATATATAATTATTTTCTTGCATATTACTTGATCTGTTTAAAAGTTATAGATCATATACAGTGCTGCAAAAAAGAATTTGAGTTCATTTCCATTGATTGACAGAAATTCTTGAAGAGGAATTTTCTATTGTACTATGTATTTCCTAATCCAAACTGAATTTTAGCATACTATGCAGTATATACAAATCTCTAGATCATATACAGGGCATCACAAAAGAGTTTGAATACTTTTTTGATTTTGGACGGTAATTTCTGAAATTGAGTTTTGAAATTTTATGAGTTTATCAAATTGTTTTTTAGGTAACATTTTTCATCTTATTAATCAAAGACGTTTTGTTACATTATTTTGAATATATTGTAAAGTGTTTCATAATCTAAGATTGACGCATGATTTTCTTTCTTGTTTTCTTATACATAGAGATATAGTTCGAGTAAATGGTAGGCAGAACTCCATGTTTTTAATTAAAGAAGCTATTAAATTAGAAAGCGGCTTCAATTTCCATTTACTTTTATCAGTTCAGTTGTAATAGGGTCATACAATCCTTTAAAAACATATTTTGGAATTATTTCCCATGAATGTTCTTTAAATATTTTATAATAATTCTTATGACACAATTTTGCTCATTTTTATAAAATTCTGTATCATTATTCGTCATCGGTTATCAGACGATTTTAAATCGGGACTTCTTTATGGCCATTTTTGTAATTTAAGTTATTTTTTGTATTTTCAGAAGCCTGCATGACATGCTTCTGAATTTGTTTTTGTGTGCAAAATTGCTATCAAAGGTTACTCACGCTAAATAAGACTGCCACTTCTATATTGACGTTTATGGTAAATATGTCTAGGGGGAAATGTTTAGGGAAAAAAAGTCTTTCTAAATGAGACTATGTCAGTAATAGAGAAACAACTGGTATACCAAAATTAGACTTTTCATTATAGCAGTTTTTGTCTGCCAACAATCGCAGTGTGCCTTTTAGCAAATTCCACTAGTTTCATTTTGTGTCCATTTTGACACAGAAATAATTAAAAAGTCAAAGAAACAAAAGAAAACTATTCAGTAATTAATGTTGCCTCACGGACAGACCGATAAATGGCGAGGAATACCGTCGGCGAAGCCATTAACCCTTTAGCGGGCGGTGTCCACAAAAAAGGACACCTAACTATAATTCTAAAACTGACAAACGGCACCATGAATATTTAATTAAATTTTTCCTTTTATAAACTACGGGAAAATTAGCAGGTTTTTATTTTCTAATAAATTCTTTTGTTAATTCTGATGTCAGTCGATAATTTCATCATTTTAAAAACAGACTTACTTTGCGCCAGAAAAGTTAATCACTACTTTCGTAACTCCTTGCCAAACCGCGTCCACTGCAGCACGCCGCTCCGTGTTCCATGTGAGAAACGTCGGGCGAGGATACCGACCAGGAAAGCACGTCGATTTCACCCACGCTGTTGAGAGTTAGTTCTCCGCGTGACGTGTGGCCGGGCATTATCCTGCTGGAATAACCTGGATGAGTGGACGAACTACAGTCCAGACAGCTTGGTTGACACTTATCGCTCCACTGTCAAACTACCAGCAATATGCAGAAGGACTGTCCACTGTCAAACTACCAGCAATGTGCACAAAGACTGTCCACTGTCAAACTACTAGCAATTTGCACAATGACTGTCCACTGTCTGAACAAGATGCCTCTACAAAACACTAGCCCAGTATGGGGCCAGTATGACACTTGACGATATGGATTGGCAAGTGGGTCGTCGTCCAGGTATCCACCGCACCCGTTATTTGTACATAATCAAAAACGAGATTTGCCTGTCCGATGCTTTATTTTTCTGTTTGCTTGTTTTTATTTTCACATATCTTGTATCAGGATTGCCTGATATCTCAGTATTCGCTGTTTGAAATTAAAAAGCAAGTTTTAAAATTACATTTATTTCGGAAGAGGAATGAGTATTTCAGTGAAAAAAAAAATGAAGAGCATAACTTTCAACAAGACAACGCCTCAAATTATTTCCGTAAAAATCATAGTTTGCAGCAAATAGACTACATTTTCTAAATTGACCTTAAAGGAAGTACTGATTTGAAACCGATTGGCAACCAATATTGAACCAAATGAATTCCATTATATTGCTAGAGAAAAGACAACCTTTGTATTTGTACATATCTTCATTTTGTACTTAGATTGTTTCTCTTTGACAATTAGTATCCATTAACCTGTAGTTATTAGAAAGAAAATATTTTTCCTTCCGTAGTGGTAGTAATTAAAAAAATTAAAGTATGTTTTTTTTTTCTTTAAGAAAATTATGTTCTCCTTTGTAGACTACTAGAAATTTGCATAAAAGTATAAACGTTTGAGTTCTATAAAATATATTAATTATTCTAGAACTGTAACACTTTCTGGTGTCTTAACGAGATTTGATTAAAAATTACGCAACAGAAACTATGACAAATGAGGAAAACTTCAATTACTCAACAAGACATGCATTCTTAATTAGGTGAGAGAAGTTCTTACAAGTAAACTCTAGATGTTAATTAACTCTTTTGCCTGCTTATATATAAGTAATTTATTCGATTACGTAATAGTTTTTCCATTAACAGAATTTTTTCTGTTATGCTAATCTTGCTTGGCAGATTTCTTTTTTAGAAAGTAAACTGTTTAGATTTTATCAATTGATTACTCTTCAAAGAATATTTGTAACATAACCATTGATTATCTAGTTATAAAAGACAGGGAATTAATGTTATTGATAGAATTCTGCAGCGATTATCCATTTATTTATGTTTAGCTTCGAAGTGTTATTGCTTTTTACCCCCCCCCCCCTCCCCCAAACACACACACACAAAAAAAGAAAGAAAAAAGTCAGGGCTGTAATTTTGTCCGGTCAAAACTAATTTTAACAAGGACAGCATAGTCAAAACTGGTTTTAACCGTTTAAAACTGGTCAGAATTGGTTTTAACCACACAAAAGCGTTCCAAACTCTATTAAATAACCTAAACTTATATAAATTGATCAATTTACGTGATTATTAATGTTATATATTTAATAATGTTGTTAATGTTGTATATTTAATAATAATTATTTTAATTATTAAATACAGATTTTTTTTTTTTTTTTTTGTCTTAGTATTTTAAATATATATATATATTTCACAAATCTCGATTTTCTGAAAGTGTAATCAGTACATTCTGGCATCTGGTGGGCAGTAATGGAAAATTGGAAAATATCAATTTGGAATTCGTAAATTTCACAATGCACCTGATAAATATTTATGCAAACTCCTCATCAGTAGAAAAATTATTTTCTAAATTTGATCTTATCCAGAATAATCTGTGAAATCATCTTGGTTTAATACAAAAGCACTTGTTACTTGTAATCATTTTTTGAGTTCTTAAAATATGATTTGAGTTCTCAATAAAATATTTATATGTTTCTTTTGTTTAATGCGATTTAATTTCCTTCACTTTTCAGATAATATTGGATATGTAGTCAAATTATTAAATGTATTTAAATGCTTACGATAATCCCTTATCTTTAGAAATTTTTTTGACAAAGCCTGTTTTTTTTCGTGTTTAAAACCAATACAACGCTGATATAAGTAAAATGAAATGAAGAAAACATGTAGTGGACAGTCCACTTAAAACTGCATTAAAAGTAAAGTAATGCAGATTTATCACTGTTAAGTACGTGCTTCATATTTTTAACCGACTTCCAACAGAGGAAGGAGGTGTATAGATATATTGTGTATGCTTGCGCATAACTTTTTACTTTATAAATGTAGCATTCAGAATGTAAGTTGTCTAAGTAGAGATGATAACTGCGAAAACACATATTTTGACAGACGTTCGATAAAAAACTGTTGAACATCTTTAGTCTGCCTGTAAAATAAGTTTTTCCTTTAATACAGTCGTGGTGCATCAAAGTAAACAATACTGGTCGAATATTTTCGCTGTCATAATTGTAGCGCTCAGAATACAAGTTGTCTAAGAATAAGGGGATAATGAATGCAAAAACGCAAATTTTGTCAGATGATCGATTAAAAAATGTCTGTTATTTTTAGTCTGCCTGTAAAATAAGTTTTTTTTTTCTTTTAATATAGTCGTGGTCCATTAAAGTAAACAATACTGGTCGAATGTTTTCTATTTTTGCTTTCATAAGTGTAACGCCCAGAATACAAGTTGTCTAAGTATAAATAGAGATAATAAGTGTAAAAACGTGCATTTCAATATATGTCCGATTTAAATAATAATAATAATATCGAACATAAGGTTATCTTTTTTCTGCCTGTAAAATGAGTTTTTCCTTTAATATAATGTTAGTACCGGAAAGCAAATACTGATACTTTAATTTGCATTATTTTAACTAAGAGGTATCTTACATTAAAGTCATAGACATTTTTTTAAACTCCCGTAAAACAGAAAAGCAGAATTTTAGTTTTGAGTGTAATTAATTTGTTTGCTTCGTTGTAACATGTTTCCTTCACATTATCATGTGAGGAATGAGACAGAACCTTTTGAAGTAGAATATAAAATGCGACTTGTTGATCACCATTTTCTAAGTTCTCTGAATATTACCTTACAATTGCAATGTAGCTTTAATTAAAATATTCTCTTTTTTTTTATTGATAATAATTTATGGTATTTATAAAATTTTTATTAAAAATGTCGCATTTTTCTCTCTTGTTACTTAGCATACTACACAAGGAAAGGAAAAAACACCGACAAATTCGTAGTTTTATAATGTGCAA
This sequence comes from Maratus michaelseni, assembly GCA_963931845.1. NCBI lineage: Eukaryota > Metazoa > Arthropoda > Arachnida > Araneae > Salticidae > Maratus > Maratus michaelseni. The sequence goes on along the minus strand of OZ007587.1, from coordinate 179,106,029 downwards.
AGGTGGAAAAAAAGAAAAAAAAAGGTGAATAAATGTCGTCGGAAGGTGCGCATAAACAGCCAAAGTAAATTTAGCTCTCAGTTATTTCAAAGCTTCATTAACCCTTTCAAGAGCGGTGGTCACAAATGTGTGACCACTTAATTTTAATTCGAAATCGTCAAATCATACCCAGAATATTTTAACAATGAACGTGCAGAAAAGCTATCATTTATTTTCTAAGAAATTAGTTTGTAAATTTTGGTTTTAATCAATTACTTCACCATTTTACGAACAGAATTAGACTGCGCCTGAAAGGGTTAAATGAGCTTCTTCATCATAAACTGGTGTATTGCTGCTGCTGCTGCTTCTGCTTCTCATGCTGCAAACTGCTTCTCATTATCACTTATTTTACATTTTTGCCTTACATTTTGCCCATTTTTACCTGATGGAATTTTTGTCACTATTTTACATTTTCGCACCGAAATAAAAGCTTCAGGCAAAACTTCGGGCCTTTTTAAATGGTTATATGCTAAAGCTGTTTTCAAATCCAAGGGAGCTACTTTCAGACACATTTTTTAATTCATTTTTGTTCAAAAACGCATAAAATGGTCAGTTGTTGTTATTCAGAAACTTTGTAATCGAAACAAGTTTTCTATTTTTTTGGTAAAGGCAAAATATCTTTCAGAAAACACTGTCAAAATCGGCGTTTTGAACTGAATTCCTAATGTTTCAGCGCCAGAAAGGAGAAAAACGTGTCACGTGACACGAATGGCTTATAACTCGATAAGTAATTTATTTATCAAAAAATGGAGAACTCATTTCGATTCCAAATCGCTTTAATAGTCAAGCCTGCCAATTTTTATACCTTTGCGTTTAAAAATGAGTCAAAAATTATGACAGAAAGTTTCGTGTTGTTCAGCAGATCATTTGAGAATCACCTTAAATTTATTCTGGGACTTTGCTTTACAGTGCGTTGGTTTTTAAACGTTGCATATTCAGCTGTAGGTCAAAGGCTTTTGTATTTATTTGTGTTATCCGTTTATCAATTCTCTGTGAAGAATTTTGAACATTAAATATTTCTTCTATGCCATACACAAATGAGACTGGGGTGCAGAAATATTATAAAGTATTTATAAGGTCTATAAAATTGGATATACTAAACTCTGAGACCTATTGTGCTCATTCTCATAGTTGAGTTTTTGTATTTGGATGGATTCTATTTTATTTATAGTACACACTATTTAGAAACTCTCTTAAATGCATAACAGGGAAAAAATTGTTATCTCCTAAAAGTTATTTTATATTTTTCTTTTAACGACTTTTTTTTTTCTTCTTGCGTTTTATAACTATACCGATGACTTTTGTTAGACGATTCTTTGAAAAAAATGTATAAAAGTCGGCATTTTTTTCTTTATCTGGGCTCCTAACTTTGGTTATGTATTTTTAATTTCATTTCACGGCAGATAACCATAATATATTACATTACTAGGTCTGGTTGTAAAATTTAACTGCTCGAAAAGTTTAAGCACCCCTTCTCTACACCACTTCACCCAAAATCTATTTAGAGAAAAATTTAGAAAGAAGAAAATGTATGGGTGCGCATTGAAAAATACAAAATAAAACTTTCCAAATGACTTTTCACCATCATAAATTCAGCATTACGTTTTTTTGCTCCCATCATATAATCACAATGAATGCATATAAAAGGGCTCACTCTTTTGAGAGAAATAATTTTTATTTCGTCCGCTGACAAGGGCGGAATCGATTGGGGGCAGTTCTAATGACGTCATGTTCCAGTCACTGGGGGATTTTCCGAGCAAAGGCGGAAGTACTGCAGTGTATACTTTGCGCTTGTTTCCACGTAGTAACAGAGCATGGTGGAATTTCGTCGACGAATCAGTTAATTCGACGAAGTATGATTAATGTCACTGTGATAATTTTTTAAACGAAGGTGTGTGAAATGCATTTTAATGTAATTTTTTCTGGGTACCGAATAACATCTAGCTTAAAAGAAAGTATAAATAAACGTATCTTCACCCTCTTAACGATTATCCGTATTACTCCAATGGCGTCCAAGGGACAACTGCCCCACATGACCCTGCATTAGTCAAGCCCTGTAAAAAACAGCAGTAGCAGTGGACTTGTACCTAGTGTTGCCGGTCCACTGTCACAAAAAGCGCGACAAGGATACAAAAGGCGGGACATCGGCTTCTAAATCGGGAACATAAAAATACAGTAAAGTCTATGAAAACGAATCTTGTCTTCATGTTAAAAATTCAAATTCCCTACGGAAGATACCCATACAATTATACCTGCTAAGACGAAAACCTGGCTAAAACAGAATCTTTATTCGATCACAAAAATTCGTCTTAGTAGGCTTTACTGTATTGAATAAACACAATAAATCTTAGAGAGGAAAACTTGTGAAAGAGGAATCGCTAGGGACTGAAAAAAAATCCGTTTTAAAGAGGTTTCTTGATTGAGCTGTTTTAATTGTATGGAATTTATTCCTTCTGTAAGGAAATAATGAGTTTTTACGTGTAAGACAGAATTCGGTTATAAAAATATTACGTTCTCTTAGGATTTACTAACTTAGGAACTACTTTAAAATGTGTAAAAACAAAATCGCTAGCGATCGGGAAAATATTTTGTTTTAGACAGTTTTCTGTCTAAGTAGGTAGATTTGTACGATATTACTTTCTGCGGGACAATAAAAGAATTCCGCTCTAGACGGGATATTTTCTACTAGTTTTACTGTATTAAGTTGCATTCGTTGCAGACAATCGATAGCGGTACTAAAGAAATTTAAGGTAATTTGTGCATCATGAAAAATCGGGACTTTTGGTGGCCTGTGCAGTGGTTCGATGGGACAGGACTCGGAACTCCTGAAAATCGGGATACCTGGCAACACTACTTGTACCCAAACGGAATCAACACAAAACACGAAATGGAAGAAATTCAATGCTTGTATCTTCATGCAATTTATCTGGGAAAATAGTCTGCAATCATGTCTCTAATATTTTATGAAGACAATCTGTGGAATATGCATTTATTTAAAAATGTATAATATTTTTCACTTGAAAGAATATTCTGATCTTCTTTTTGGAAATTCTGCTATACCGGAGATCAACTCGCAAAAATCAAACTCCAACACAAAACTAAATAGAACCTTTAAGTAAAAAAATGTTAATAGGACCCACAGCAAAATAATATTAGTAATAACAAGTTGGAAATTGTACGTCAGCACGTTTTAGAATTAAATTCATGATATCCCGTGCGTAGAACGGGTTAAACAGCTAGTTAAGTATATATTTTATGACACTCTTCATAAAAATATCTTAAGTAGTTATATAAATATTCAGATATATATGTATCAGCTAGTTATATAAATATTCAGATCTTGATGATTTTTAATTCTGTGAAATGAATTATATCGTCTGCAGATTAATTTCTGTCATAAAATAAGTATCTCGGTCGCTTGACGATTAAACTTCGGAAGCTCCTATAAGAAAAAAGCACCGATTTAAAAAAAAAAAAAATTCAAATTTCTTAATAAATATTTTTATTAATATCTCCTAAAGTTTTGATTCGATTTTAATAAAATTTGAAATGTCTCGACAAAATTCTGCAAAGATAATATATTTTAAATTGCAAACAATTTGGTTGGGTAGTTTTTGCGTTGTTATATGCGGACAGACAGACAGACAGACGGACGGACCAAACGACGACTATAGGTGCTACGTATTTATATAATTACGAACGCACCTAATAAAGGACAAATCTGACACGCGGGTCGGATTGGATTCTGTTAAAATTGGGGTATCCGACTTAATACAGGACTCTGTTCTGGATTTTGAGCAAGGGTGTCGAAACGATTGAAAACGTAACCATTTTCAACTCACATAATATGCAATTGATACATTTTTTTTCTTTACTTCCTGCTTAAAGTATATATTCTTAAATAATAATAAAAAAAAATACAGAAAAATAAATGTTGAATTTCCAAAATAATATTTTAATTTTAATTTAAAATATTCATATCACTAATACGTGAATGAAAAACATTAAATGCTGCGCGCTTGATAAAATTAGAAATTATACATATAAAAAACAATTTTTGACGACAATAGAATCGTAACATACTGATTGCTAACTTAAAACCAAAATTATACACAAAAAGTATTGTTTAAAATTTAATTTTAACACTAATTTTTTTTTTTAAAAAAAGGGTATTATTTATTATTGTATTTTTTTTTTCTTTTTTTATAGCATGAAGGCTATAAAGTAACGCACATGTAGTTAAAATTTTAACTTATGTATTTTGGAAGTAATAGGGCGCGCAAACTCAAAATGTATCAATCTGAAGAAAATAAACATCTTAAAGTTTCAATATCTTACTTAATATTAAAGTACTTATGTAAAGTCATCTCTAAATGATTATAGCTCGCTAAATAACGCAGATATTTTTTAATGCGTTTTTTTGCATACTGTTCAGAAATGTTTAAATATTCAGAATAAGACAAAATTCGAAAATTGATTTTTTTTTTTTGGAATTTTAAAGGTCCAGTGTCCACAAACGTGTGTTGTTTTTCCAGTCGTTTTCCCATTCTGTTATTTTGTACTGAAGAAGGAGTTTCCTTGTGGGACATACATGTAATCCAATGGGATCTCCCCCCAAATTTGTCAATTAGCTCACTGCATTGCTGGCATCTTTCTGAGTTTTCACGATATTTGACCGGTCTTTTCATACGCGTTACTCTATAGAACTGACTACCAAATCATGAAAAAAAAAATCTTTGGTAGAGTTCGCACATGCGCAGTTATAATTTATTTCATACAAATGCCCATATATCATCAAATATTCAATTTATCAATTTTTTAATTGCAATATACTGTTTCTACTGTTCGTGAAATCAAACATGTGCTTTACACCCTCGAATTTCAAGAACAATTTGTCAAGAATTTTAGTAGATATTCGACAAACCGTGCAAAAAGCGAAAACGTCTTTTCACTGTCCCTTAATTTTTGGACACCAGTGTACATTTCAGTTCTTAATTTTTTTTTTATAGGATCAGTCCGCTAAATTTTGGGACACAGTGTGTAATTACACAACAACGTCGCATTTGTATTCTTGAGGTGCCAAACTCCCACTAATCTTCTGTAATATGTGGATTCATTTGAACAAGTTTAACAATGTTTCGAACCTGAAAATTTATTTCATCAATCTTTATTTAATTTCAGGTTTCTAGGTAGGATTTATTTAATTTCTGGTTTCTACGAAGAATTTATTTAATTTCATTTTTTGAAAAGTTTTCTGGTGTGAAACATATTAAATTTAAGTTGAATTAACGTACATGTTAAGGAAGATTGGCGGGAGCTTGGCACTTCTGGTGTTCTTCTGTTTACAGCCTTGCATACAAAGAGTGACCGATGGATTTTTTTCAGACCGAAATGTAATATTTATTTTTTTTAATTTTTTTTTTATAAGATATCATAATTTATATTTTTAAACTTTAATATCTAACTCAAAACTATTCGAAAATTTATATGCATTCACGTGGAAGTGCTACACGTAACTAAACAGAAACAAATAGAAATCATAAAAACATTCTGCTATTCTATGAATAAACTTTTCTTCTTTTACAATAGAATAATCATACTAGTTTTCCTTCTTTCTTTTACACATAAATAACTATAAATTAGTAAAGTATAGTTCATTTGTGTGATTTATTTTTTGTTCGCTAAAAATATTCCTTCATGGGAGAATTTTACCTTCCTCTGATTGTCTTGATGTTATGAATAGACCGTAAATTTCTTCGAATTTCCCTCGCGTTTTCTTTATTTGACTAATGATTCTAGTTATACCTATTTTTCCCTTCGTTAAAAGTTATTTGCGAAGAAATGAATGGAGCTGAATTAGGAGACTTATTTTCATAGCATTTATTTTTAGCTAAAATGTCCTGATATATATTTTAAAGTAGAGGAAAGTAGGATAAAGCCGGATATCTCAATTTCAATCTATCTGAGTAGCCCTCTGACGGATAATGGTGAAATACTTAGTTCTAGGGGGGAAAATCCCTGACGGCTCGGCCTACAGGAACAGGTAGATTTCGAAGACGCAGACCATGGGGCGCCTGTTTGTTGGGAATTGCAGAAGAAATTACCTTTTTGCCATGACGCGGCAGTTGGAACCGCCCACTTCCAAACCTAACTTTTTTGCAGGCGGAGCCGGCAGGGATTTTCTTTTTTTTTTAATTATTTTTGCTATAAGGACTAGTCCTATAAAAACCTGTCAGTATAAAAGTTTTAGATAATATTAAGAGGATTTATAATAAATTTAAGCGGATTTGATATCTTTGATATGAATTGACGAAGTTATGAATTTTTTTCTTCTAACCCCCCCCCCCCCCTCTCCTTGGGGCCATTTTTAATGATATCAAAAATCTGTCATACATAAATTGTCGGCCCTTTTTCTATAAGTAATAATAACTTTAAATGGATTCGATACGTATCATAATTAATATGCCCATTAACGAACTTGACCGAGATTTTATGCGCCTTGATTTTATGTATCAGTTTGGAAAAGATTTGTGCAGAAATATCGACGTTATCGTGTCCATAAAAAAGTGACATAGATAGATAGATAGATAGATAAAGTTTTGGAGTAGGGGTGGTTTTGTGTTCTGGGAGTCATGATCGGCGTAGATCTGCAAAAATTTTTCACAAATTCCAACTTAGAGGAGACTGTAACAGGTAGTATTTCTTACGATGTCTATCTAAAACGGTCATTACGTTATCTCTTATACTGGCATTTGCGTTAGTTTCTGTGTTTGAAAGTTTATTTCTACATTTTTAGTTTTAATGTTTGCTATTTTTAAAATTTTTAAACATGAACACATTTAAAGTTATTCAAACTTATTATATTATTGAGCGCAGCATATTTAAAGAGGATTTATTTCCAGCTATGAAACTATTACTAGCTTTTATATAATAATTTTTATCGCTCACTTTCCAATCTTCATTATAACCGGAGGTTCTACGTGAGATGAAAACCTAATGTTGGAAAACAGTGGTTGGAGAGCCGGCAAAAATGTTTGAAGAAACGGTAGTCAAACCTACAAGGACGAGAGTGATTATGCATTTTCAAAATCTGTTAAAAAAGTGAACTTCTTTTTTGCAATTTCTCAAATTGTCGTGAAGATAATTACACTTTTGTCTTTTAAATATGAAATCATTAGACCTATAACTGAAGTATTACTTAGTTCCTTAGTTAAAATTGTAAAATAAAATATAGTAGTATTACTTAAAAAAATAAAAATAAGTCTTAAACATTCCCGTTTGCTGTAAGATTAACACATCCATGCGGTTTTACCCCACCAGGGGAATAAGTAAGACCTCATGATTTGAATTTTTATAAATGATCATTTATTAATAAAAATGTGATAAACTAATCATATAAAATGATATTATGGTACAGAGATTATGTGCGCAAAGTCGCATAAAATTCTGTTGAAAATTCTGTTGAAAATTATGGCTTCAAGAAGAAACTAATAATAAGGTACCTTTTTACCCTACTTTCCCCTACCAGAAAATTTCCCATGAATTAGATTTTGCTATTGTTTTCTTAGATGAAAATCATTTAAAAAATCTGTTTTTAGTTTGAAATAATTTCTGATATTATTTCAATTTTTGAAATTTGTACTGAATACGAAGATAGCATGTGCTGTCGAACCCGTTGTTCAATGCATGTCTCTTAATGTGATAAATTTACTTTGCGTCCTAATGAAAGCTCCGGTTACTGCAATACATATTTTTTATGAGTGTGTGAGAGCTTTTTAATGTTTCTTCTCTTTCGTTATTTAAGTGGTTTATCGGAAATTGGATAGCTTGAGGGACTTTGAAAATAAGCTAAATAAATAAATAAATAAAAGTCGCTTAACAGAATTGAACAACAGTCAGTGTTTATTTATTTATTTATTTTTATGAATTTTTTGAATTTACCCCCAATGGTCTGAATGTGGTTTAATCCAACCAAGTATCAACTAGTTTTACGCAGTTTTAAAATCTCACTTGTAACTTGTAATCCATGATTAAAGTGTCCATATGTGAATTATTTTTCTTCCGATCCATTTAATGATTTTATATTTTCAAATAAATCGGCTTCCGTATGAAAAACACAAAATAAATTTATAATTTTCAAGCGCAATATTAAAGGAAAAATCAAATCTTTTCCCCATAACTTCCAGTAGTTCAACCCCATCCGCTACGTGGCGTACGATCTTCATTGACGTGATCTGGCGGACACCTCTGCCATATATCATTGGACGCTTACTATGTATGCAGCCTTGGCCGGAGCTTCCAAATCTCTTGTAGCCTCTCTTGAAAAATCCATCTATCTCTATTCGAAATAAAACACTGATATGTAAAGCCTGTATTCTCTCTATCATGTCTTACGGCTCTCCGATCGGGGGTTTCTTAAATAAATCTACTATATAAAACCTGTCTAAAATTTGTAATATAAATTTAAGAACCATCAGAAAGGGTCGCAGATATAACACCACCATCAGACGTGATTTAAATATTTTCTTCTTTATGAAACGGGTCAAAAAACTTTCTGAAAAGTTTTACAAAAATATCTATAATATCCCCCGATGAGATTATTGCTGAACTGCCGGATTACGATGTCTCCGACCTCAGTAATAGGAAGAGACTGCGTTATGCAATATTGATTGAAAATAATACCTGATTTTCTTTCGGTCGTTTTTCTTGTTTATTTATTCTTTATTTTCTTTTGTTTAACATACACTTCTTGCACACACGCACTCACACACACACACACATATATATATATATATATACCGGGTACGCCAAAAGTTCATTAAAACTTTAAAAATCCATTAAAAAGAAACAATTGATGCTAAAATTTTTTGCAGGAATGGAATTGAAGGGAGATCGGATTTTTTTATGACAAACACTTTGGTTGAAAAATTACCGATAGATGGCGCTGCATGCATAATATGAAACAGATTTATTCCGCTCAGGTCGTCAATAAAACAGCAGTATGCTATCTTTACCAGATCAAGCGCTGTTGGTTAAATTCTTCTACAAGAACGAGGAATCGGCAACTGGGGCATTGCGTAATTTCTGCAAGGCAAAATGACTCAAGACGAGGAAAGTGCCTGTTTCTGTGCTGGGATATTGAAACTTGTCAGGCGCTTTGCTGAAATGGATCTTTTACTAGATAATAAGCCTAATTTGCATACATCTGTTTCGTATTATGCATTCCAGCGCCATTTATCGGTAATTTTTTTTTTAACACAACTCTTTTCGTTACTAAAAAAAAATCCGATTTCCCTCTAATTCCATTCTTACAAACCAAAATTGTTTAGCATAATTTGTTTATTTTTTAATGAATTTTTAAAGTTTTAATGAACTTTTGGCGTACTCGGTATATAATGAAACAGATAAAATTATTATACTTTAATTTTCACTTTTATGTCCATACTGTTACTACTAACAATACAAAAATGTATGGCTATCATTGAAAGTACCTTATCTTGACCTTTTCTTCCGCAATCTCGATTGCTTTGAACAATTTAACATTTTACTTTATTCACCCTTTTTTTATGCAACTACTATATTTGTTTTTAAATTTAATTATATTTCTCATTTTAATCCTCACTCCTATGTCGCTTAGACTACAGTTATTCCAGTTCTTCTTTTTGCTTCTTATGGCTCCTTAAATTTTAGGAATGCTAAATGAGCTACCCGTAGACAGGGCGTAAAGTTGGTGTCATCTAGGATATCCAGGAAATGCTTAAACTGTTCGAATGTTCAACGATTCAATAGCACGAAAAATTCTATTTAGAAAAACTTATGTTTCAAAATTTAAAGAAGTGAAAGGACGCAGGTCGCGAAGGGGTTAAATGGAAAGAGAAAACTCTCAATTTGAGCGTCTATCAATTTGAGCGTCCCTTAAAAGTATCAGAATTATTAAATAAATTGCTGTGAAGACTTACTAAAAATTTGGTTGAATATTTTTCATTTAAAAACTACAATGATGATCGCATTACTATTGGAATTTGATATGCTAAATCCTTCGCTAAAGTAGAAATACGCCTGTAAAATTTTATGCCGATAGTTATCCAAAAGCAGATGCAAATTTTCGTGCAAATTGTTTGTATATACAAAAATATGCATTGTATATTTTTAAAAATAATAATATATATATTTTTTTATACAATTTATAAGATATGCATTATATTCAAATACATTCATTAAATTCATATATACATTATATTCAAAATTGGAACTTTATAACTAAGTTTTTTTTCTTCTTTCAAACCGCAGTATTTTAAAAGCGATTTTTTTATATAGGCATTTCATATTTAAAATTCAAAGAAGATATTTCGAGAATTCATTTCATCGTGATTAAAGGACCGCTTTCTGTATGAAAAGAATATAACTCCGTGACTATCAGCCTGTCAAGCATCCACAAAAACTGTATGCAGGTGCTTTTCAGTTAAATTCCTATCGGTATTGTGTGCATCTATCAGAACAGCTGGCAGCTTATTTTGACATGCAAAGAAAGAGGGAAATCTGAAAAGGAGTGTTTATTGCTTGGCTTATGACGTCACTCCATACGTTATTATGACGTCACATTCATTTTTTTTTCTTGCTGGATCTTAGAAAATCTATAAATTCCCAGCCATATATACTTTTGAAAAATCGTTTAGTTTTCTGATTTGTACGTCGGTAATTGTGATTACAGAATCCAGATTGCATGTACATGCTCGGCTTCGGGCATATTGATAGTAGATTCATTAATATACACAATGATTGTTTCTAATTATGCAAAATTAATTTTAATTTTTTGTTAAATGATTCAATAGTATGATTACAGAATGTCCAGCGTCCTTGCACCTCCATTGTTTCGTGAATATTGTTAGCATATTAAACATACATGCACTGCAAAAAATAATTGTTGATTTTACAGTATAAAACTGGCATCCCAGCTGCTAGTATTATACCGTAAAATTAACAGTATTAAACAGTAAAATAAGCAGTAATACGCTGCCGCACAAGCAGTAATACGCTACCGCGCATGCGCGGCAGCGTATTACTGCTTATTTTACTGTTTAATACTGTTAATTTTACGGTATAATACTAGCAGCTGGGATGCCAGTTTTATACTGTAAAATCAACAATTATTTTTTGCAGTGTGAATAAATGCAATTACAGTTTCCGCTTACGCAGCTTCCTAGGACCTGTAGATAGATGCTGCTTAGGGTCACAACACAGAACATCTAAATCCGATTTTGAATATACATTGACATGTTTTAAAAGCAGAAGTATTTGTAAAAGCTTTGTTGAAATGCTTCATTCCTCTCTACAAGATAAATGTCTGTTTAAATGACCAAACTTCCAGATGAATCAATTCGTTTTTCTACTAAAGAAATATATTTGAAATAAATTATTATTATTATTTTTGCTAATTTTTATATATTTAAATGTGCATTGGATAAAACTTGATGCAATTCATTGTGATTATTACACTGTTTTTTGTTCGAACATAATCACCAGTGGTTACCTTGTTGTTCTGCAGTTTTCGGAAGGAAATTTCTTTTATTGAAGTTCGCAGGTTGTACTTTATCATTTTAACTGAACAGTGAAACACTTCTTAGGAATTTGAATGGAATACTACTTAAGAATCGAAACGAAACGAACAAAACAGAAACTATATGAGTTGTAATTTTCCTTCTGGACGAAAAATGTCCGGGCCAGGATTCAAACCTGGGATATCTTGGCTGAAGCTGCCATGCTCTACCAACTGAGCCATCCCGGTCAAATCTGGAGGACCTAATTCATCCAGTTATTCGTCCTAAATCGTCCTAATTCGTCCAGTTGAAAAATTACAAATCATATAATTTCTTTACCAATTTGAATAATTGTGTTAAAATTAATCTAGTGTAAACAGAAACTACTCAGAAACTGAAACTGAACGGTACTTTAGAATCGAAACGAAAGGAATGAAACAAGACTAATCGGGGATTGAAAAAAAAACTGTTTCACTCAGCACTGTGAAATATTTCGTTTACTATATTTAGACATCCAATAACAACACGACAAGAAAATATAAAACAATTGTTTGCAGCATGAGAAAAAAGCTGAATCGGCAAAAGCATGATGCATTGATCTCTAATAGAACCGTGACCAAAATATTACCAAAATATGATTGCACTATGACTTAAATGCAACTCTTATTGTCCTCAATGTTGTCATTCGACTTGGGAGAAGAGTCGTATTTCAGTCACTATGAGGTCTATATATGCCATTTTGTGACGAGTTGCAAGTAAACTAAAAAAATTAGTCACAGTGACTTCACTCTCACTGTGGAGTGACAAAGTGACGATTATTTGAAAGTCGTAATGTGACGAATTAAAGAAGTGACATTCTGGTCAGCCCTGTGACTGCGACAATTTGCGACTGTTGTAATCTCGTAGTGACGTTATATCAACTCGTTGCGCTATTAGGGATACCCAGCTAACGATCCGGATAGTAGAGATTGTGTCTATGTCGCACCGTTTTGCAAGCGGTAGAACTATCCTAGATTTTGTAAATGAGATTCTTGATAAAAACTTGAGATAAGACAGACATTTTATCTTAAAATAAATATTTTAAAGCCTAGAATATCTAGAGAAAAGATATTAACATAAAACATCTTAAAGCGCCCCAAACATGATTAAGATTTAGATTAACAAACTCCGTTAGTCTCATCATACGGCAAATAATCTCCTACCATTATAAACTTGTTGACAAGTTGAGCTTTAAACGGACTTGCATTATTGTCCATGAAAATGTATCTCTATCAAACTAGTACCTCGAAAATTCTCGCATAAGGTTCAATGACCTCATACTTACAATGCTGAGCGATCATTTCATATATATGAAAGATATGTAGCAATGCATAACCGTCCAACATTTTCTGGACCATTGTTATTTTATGTAATGCTTTTGAACTCAGTCGTATTATATATTTGAAATATATACAGGCTTCCAATTTCAGTTCGAGTTTGAATATTTATAGGATTCGAAATTCACTTTCAATAAGAGCTTCAGTCAATTTGGCCCTAGTATAAGCTGAAAATGACCATTCCACCACAAAACAAATTAACAATTTCTGACTCATACTTTTACAAGTATTCCACTTTTCTACCAAGAAAAGTTTTTAAAAATATTTTGAAATTTTCTGTATAATTTCAATAATCACTTAATTAGCAGTTTAAATATACACTATTCATACCTAACTTTTTAAAAGTAAAAACCTTGACTCCAGTGAATTTCTACACAAGCTAATTGGGTAGTTCGTTTGATTACTTCTGTGAAAGTTAAAAGAAAAATTATTTTTTACATTAATTTACAATATACTGTTTGGAACGAATATACCTTGGGTTTACCTCTTTCGAAATTAGCTAATTCTGAACAGCCAGAAATTCCTTATTTGAACAGATATGTTACGGCACCTATTCATTAAGTCCGAAAGAAAAATAATTCACTTTTATCTAAATACGCAAACATTAGCTAAAATTGCTATATAATAGCATGCAACGTCGGTCATTCATAGCTTTATATGTCTTTCAAGGTTTTTACATTGTCCTTCTGCAGCTTGTTGACATATATCCTTTTAAATATATTATAGAAAAATTGTGGCTTACTTAAGACCAGTAGTTTGTTGTTAGATTTCCAGTCAACTTTTTCTAGCGGTTAGACATTTAGAACTTTTTTACCCTCCTTGAATGCAAGTTGAGCAAGTCGCCATGGCTACCGTTTTAGTGATTATTTCAAAAAATATAAATTTCGCTTTCACACGCCAAGGAAGATCATTTTGTAGTTGGCAAGTCCTTTAGTTAAGTTCACTATTTTTCGTTTAAGTTGTGGGAAGAAAGTTTTAAACTACTCTTTTAATGTTTGTTTTACCGCAGTGACATAAATTTGATGATCTATTTTGAAGATGGAATACTTCCCGCCTGGTATCGATTTGTGCTTAATGAATAAAATGAAGCTGTGAGAAAGTTTGAGCTAAGTTCATTATTTTTGTCTAATTTTAAGAGGAACGTTTTGAGACAATATTTTTAATGTGTTTAACGACATTAACGTAAATTTGGTGATCAATTTTCAAGATGAAATTCTTCCCACCTGGCATATTATGTGCAATGAGTAAAATGTTTGAAATTCGAATATATGTCTGCTATGATATAAATTGATAACATGTCTTATGGCTGAAATATTTTCTATGTATCATCCTTTTAAACTTATATGGAGATTCTTATTGAGTGAAATTTTGAAATAACGCAGTTAAGTTCGTTATTATTGCTATTTTTATTTGTTTAAACTTAAGAGGGAACTTTTGAACCTCTCTTTTATTTTTTGTCTTTACTACGCTGATATAGATTTGTTGGCATGCTTTTTGGATGGAAAACTTTCTGAATAATATTTTTAGCTGGTGTAAAAATTACGCCAATTCAAGATCAGAGCTTTAAAGAAAATTGAATTGAGTTCATAATTATATTTTCGTAAAATTTAAAAGTTTATGAACAACTTTTTTTAACATAAATTTATGTGGATGTCAAAATTTTCTATTTATTGGATGAATTTAAATGATTATTGAACGAAGATTTACAGAAAATTAATCTAACATAAAGGATATACAGGAAAAATAATTTAAAATTGTTAATAACAATTAATAATTTATTACTTTGGCATTATTTTTTATAATATTTTAGAATTAGAATACTAAGAACTTTAATGATTTTGAAGTTTAATTTTTAAAGTAGAACAATATGCTCATATTACAATATGTTTCACTGTTGAACTGGCTTACAAGTCTTTAAAAATAACCTAAATGTCTATCAGTGTTATGTATTATTTAGAAAAAAAATTGCAAATTGAATTATAAAAGTCATTGGATCATTTTGTTTTAAAATATTGGAACAATTTTCAGTAATATAAACGGATTTTCCTATTATCAAATCAATAGAAAATTATGAGAATATTTATTATTCAGTCCGAGGCATTAAATAAAGATTCAATTGCTTTCAAAGTATGAAGATTGTAATTTTAATTCAGCCATCAAACTTGAAACACATAGTTCTGCGATTTGAATTTTGAAAATAGAAGAATATGTTTATATTACTTATTATTCTGTTGTTGAACTCACTTACATATACATAAAAATAACCCAAATATCAATCATTTTTTATGCATTATTTAATAAAGAGATTGAAAGTTGCATTTTAAAAGTGAACATGTCATGTTATTTTTAAATATTAGAACAGATTTTGATGATATAAGTGCTTTTATTTATTAACGAATCGGCAAAATATTGCAGATGTATTTATTATTCAGTGCTAAATAAAGATCTAGTCGTGTTCAAATACCGAGATTGTACTCTTTCTTCTCTCATCAAACGTGAAACGTGCATAGCTGTAAAATAATGTACCATTTTCAGAGCATTACTATGCATGTGAGAATTTTAGATAGCTGATCAATTTCGATTATGTGCATCCATATCATGTTTGCTGCTAAAGTAGAGAAAGTTATTTTCTTAAAAGAAAAAAAATCAAGTTAATCGACTCTGACATTGAAATTGAAATAAGATCCTCATTATGATTAATTTTAATCAGAAAATTATCCTTTTTGTCCTTTTCTTAGTAGTTTGATGTCGAGACGCTCTCCTGGACAATGAACTGAAAAGTAAAAGTGTAAATGCTTCATTCCTTTAGCCATTTAACTTGAAACGTATAATAATATGTAGCTGCGACATAATGTACCATTTTTAGAGCAAACTATTCATGTGAGAATATTAGACAGCTGATCATTTTCAATGCTTTTCCATTATAAACATTATTTTATGACGATTTTTGCAAAAGTGGAGCAAGATATTTTTAAAAGAAAAAAAAGTTAACCGGCTGTCAGACATCAAAATTAAAACTGAAATATGACCCTCATTATAATTAATTTATTCAGAAAATTATCTTTTTTGCTCCTTCCTCAGTAGTTTGATTTCGCGGCGTTTTCCTGAACAACGAATTAAAAGGTAAAAGTTTGGATGTTTCGTGCAGGAATATTAGTATTGCTCCACAAAGTAATCTTTCGTCAGCCATTTAACTTGAAACGTACGATGCTGCATAGCTGTAAAATAATGTACCATTTTCAGCACGTATTATTCATATGAGAATATTAGATAACTCATCACTTTCAATATTTCCATTATGGACATCATTTTATGACGATTACTGCCAAAATTGAACAAGTTACTTGTAAAGTAAAAAATTAAGTTAACAGACTCCCAGACATTAAAATTAAAATATGATACTCATTATGATAGATTTTCACAGAAAATTATCTTTTTTTGCTCCTTTCTTAGTAGTTTGATTTCGACACGATCTCCTGGACAACCAACTAAAAAGTAAAAGTATGAATGTTTCATACAGAAATAGTTGAGCAGTTGAAATATATGCTCTCATAGATGCTATGCCTTTTCAAAATCTTCTGAAATTTCCATTGAAATAACAAGGCATTCACTTCCGAAAATGTCTCGTAAAGTTAGTTTCGATGAAAACATTGAATGGATGAATGGGGAAATCGTTTCTCCGAAGAGAAGTGAAAGAAGTTATAGCATACCCTGTGCAACTCTATCGCCATTGTTAACGAGGAGACAGTCGAGACATGCTATTCGCACACCTTCTGATGGTGAGTAAATTTTTGCTTTGTAAAAGCCATGTTATTCTTCACGTGTTATGCCCATTTTTATAGTGCAAGGCAAAAATGAATTATTCGTGATGAATTTATAATGTATCAATATTTCTTCGTGGCAGTTTTTTTGTGTGTGTGTGAGTAACAGAGAGAGAGAGAGAGAGAGAGAGAGAGATCATTAAATGTGAAATAAGTATCATTTCGCCAATTATCCGCTTATTAACTTTCCGACATATCTCACTGTTGTCAATCTTATATCACAATTTTTTAACACTTTCTAACATGGAAGAAAAGTGTTTGTGAATTCGGTTTGTCTGGCCGTGTGTCTGTCTGCACTCTAACTCGCGTAATATGCTTAGATTGCCATGTAATTGATATATGTTATTGAGGTTTATCCTGGCATGTTCTGAATGAAAAAGGAAGTGTGTAGTATTTACAGTTCATTTAAAGGGGCACTCAAAAGAAATCGGATTTTTTTCCGACTACAGATGGCGATTGCTGAAATTGGGTTATCAAATGTATTACGCGTTTCCCAAATTGTTTATTTAGCCATGGGCGGGGCTAGTTGAGCTTAAGCCGAAAAGTAGGCCTCTCTGCATTATTTGACTTTTACTTTTAACCATCATCTATCACCTTAACGGGGAAGTTTTTTTTACTGAATTCTGAATGTATTAGAAAGTGTTTCATAATCTATGCTTGACGCATGATTTTTCTTTCTTGTTTCATCATGCTCTGAAAAAGGGGGTCTTATTTTGTAAGCTTTGAAACGCTGTATGCTAATTTTTATATTTTATGAGCGACATTATATAAACCACGGATTCTCAAAGTGTTGGTCACGACCCCATATGTGGTCGGGTAACTAATTTTTGGGGTCATAGAAATTGTAGCAAAACTGAATTATTTTTTCAAAAAAAAATTTTGTATTGCCTATCGCAATTAAAATGTTAGAAGTTATTCTTGGTGGAAAAAATTATGAGATGAAATTCATAAAATTCGTTTATCGAATAATGAATGCTCTTTTAAGATGAAATTCTGAAGTTAATACCGCTTATTACTAGTCTTAAGAACAACCCAAGGTTTGTGATTCACTTGTAATGTTGGCTGAAAAAACTGATATTTCTGACTTGACTCAATTGTTACCTTATGTGAGATAAGTTTTATGTAGGAAGTATATATGAAAAATTGTATTGATTGGAAAAACGCACAAAAGTGGGAAACATTTATCTTAAAATTGAATTTTTTTAACTAACAAGGATCGGTGTCTGGACAGACGGTGCTGGGGCAATGATAATATTAGATTTGTATCAAAAGTTAAATCAGATCGCAACAATCATAATTTTTACGTATTTCATTATTCATCGGGAAGTATCTGCAGTCCAAAGAAAGGCATAATATAAAAATTATGCATTGCGATGCTATGAAAAGCATAAATTTCACTAAAAAAAAAAAAAGAGCCCTTAACTGTCGCATATTTTCATATGAATCCCGATTACAAAATTTTTGGCTAAATACAATACAAAGTACAGTCGCTCTCAAGAGAACAAAGTTCATACACACTATTACAGTTGAAAGATGGATTTGTTTTATTATAAACAAGCAGGA
The DNA here is from genome assembly GCA_963931845.1 of Maratus michaelseni. Lineage (NCBI taxonomy): Eukaryota > Metazoa > Arthropoda > Arachnida > Araneae > Salticidae > Maratus > Maratus michaelseni. The sequence continues at coordinate 179,087,693 of OZ007587.1, read as the reverse complement.
ATCCGATTTTTTTTTTCAATATTTTTTTTTCGCAATAAATTTATGCTTTTTAAAACTGTCACATACTTTAATTATAACATTTAATTTAAAAATAAAATTGAAAATTTGTTAAATATATATATATATATATATATATATATATATATATATATATATATATATATATATATATATATATATATATATATCATCATCATCATCAACCGTTTTCAATCCACTGCTGGATGTAGGTCTCCCCCAGATTTTTTTCCATTGTTGCCTGTCTAGTGCTTTAGTCACCCAATTAACACCGGTCACTTTTCTGATTTCGTTACTCCATCTTACTTGAGGTCGTCTTCTTATATATATATATATGAAACAAAAGCGTGCAAAATGAATATTTAGATATTTTTGTAGACCAATTTATTATATACGAATCTATTTTTTTCCATAGATTCAATTCTAAAAGTTACATTTGAGGAGTTTGAAGACACAATAACAAAAATACTTTCCTTGAAATTTTGAATTTGTTAACAAAAAAACTGAATTTGTAATCCCTGTTTATATAGTGGTGTGGGGAGGGTAAATACCTAGTGGATAGGTATTTATTTTTTGGTAACCTAAAAACTGTGGTTATTGCATATTTAATATAAAAAATGAATTCTTGGTTTGAAAAATAAAAATAAAAATTGAACTTTTAAACTAAAATATTGTTATAGTCTAAAAATTATATTGCTTGTTATGATCCAATAGTTTCTCTTTTAAATTTAATAAGATTTTCTCTTTTTCTAGAAAAAGCTTCTCATAAATACATTTTTTTAAACTTATTTTTATTATAATTAAAAAGGACATTTAAATTCAATCCTTGTATGTAAAATGTTGAGTTTCTTTAAAATTGAAGTGTCGTAAGAAGTAAAGCTCAAAATACAAAATTTCGGTTCGTAGCCACTGACCAATAAATGAGATTTTTTTACTCGCCTGTTTCTTGCTTATAGTTACTTTTTTACTTAGTAGCCATCTACTGGTCAGTGTGAATGCTTCCATTGATAGGCCAAACATGAATAAGAGAAAATTTTGAAAACTGAAAAAACAATATATAGAAGTTATTTAAATTTGTTGTTATTTAAACATAACAATAAAGGAAAATTATTACTCGGGGAAAAAATTGAAAGGAAAATTGTAGTCGCCTTATTTCAAAGTTTAACACGTCCTAAGTTCTGAATTTTATATATATTTTATACAAACCATCAAAATACATTTAATTGAGTGAATACCGATGTAATATATCCCTATCGAGTATTTACCAGAGTGTATCCTTAAAAAGAAATACCAAGGAATTTTTCATCACTATATTTAAATGAAGGGAGTCATGCGAATCATTCAGCATTAAACGCTCAAGATGGATTTGTTGAATTATCGAGCAATAAACTTTAAAACTTACATTTTTTTAAATAACAGGGCTGCCACTGGCGACTATTTTTTAATACCATCTCGCACCACTTTTTGTAAACCAAAATCTTTTACATACACTTTGACAATTTTGAGATTTGACTGACCAACCAGCCTCAGCTTCCTTCCTTTTCTTCTTTTTAACTTCCTCTTGAATAATACAGCTTGCATGTATAAATAATTTTACAAAACAAAATTCAGACACTGTTTATTCACCTATTAATCCTCTGAGGTTTACACAAAAGGTAAATATTTACTAGGTGTCGAATCATCTGACCTACTTATCGTCGGAACTGCGACTACATTCGAATGTTCGGAAAATAATGCATCTGAAATTTGAACAGAGTATTTTTTGTCAATGCTTGCAAATTCAAAAAATGGGAATTATAAAAATGCCAATATTTTCTAAGGAAATATTTTATTTGGACAAGAGGATTTGTGATATATTAACTTATCTCAATGTCGAGGAAGTTTGATATTCACTCACAACTTTGACTTGAGTTCGCGATTTTAATTTTGTTTGTATATTTCAAAAGGATTATTTTTCAGATAATCCCATGTAAGTTTTAGGATGTCATAATAGTCTGTCTGACTTTTGGTTTGTCGATTTATGTTTTCTCAAAAATACCCATTCATGTGATATTTATATTTATTTGGGGGGTTAGGATTAGAGTTCTGCATGAGGTCGGGTGACCGATTTGGCTCGTCTCCGACTCGACCCGCGTTTCTGTTCCGTTCGAGTTGACGTTAATTTTTTTCGTTGCGGGTTGGGTTCAGTCCGGGTTGACTTTAATTGTTTCATGTCGGTTTCGGATCTGGTTCGGTTGACACAATTTTTCAAAAAATATATAGAATATTTTTTCATATGAATAAAATTTTATATTTAAACATGATACTTCTCTATTATCCCGTCGACCACTTTTCATAACAAAAAACTATCGCCTTAAACATTAATGAGTATACATATGTTAATTTTTCAACATAAAAAATATAATTTATACTCGAGATATAATTGTAAGCTATTTTTTTTAAATTGTATTAAAATATGGATTAACTTTCTTATCTTTCGGGTTCGGGTTTAAATACTTCGGGTTGGGTTTCGGGTAGACATTAAATTGAATTTTTGTGTTCGGTATAACCCGACTCCACACTCCCCTCCCACCTCCAGTTGGGAAGGTTCGGTTGATCCTATTTTTCAAAAAAATGTAGAATATTTTTTCATATTAATAAAATTGTATATTTAAACTTTAATGAGTATACATATGTTAATTTTTTAACATAAAAAATATAATTTTTATTGGAGATATAATTGTAAACTATTTTTCTAAAATTGTATTAAAATATGGATTAATTTACTTCTCGTTCGGGTTTAAATACTTCGGGTTGGGTTTCGGGTAGACATTAAATCGAATTTTTGGGTTTGGTATAACCCGACTCCACACCCCCTCCCACCTCCAGTTGGGATGTAATGCTTCTTCCTTTACAAATATTTACATTAATCTAGACAATTTAGAGCTCTTTCTTAGAAGCGTGTTGGAGAATTTAAGTTCATGATCTATGGCAAGATGACCAGAAGTCACCAATTTTTGAATACAGATTACACGTTTAGAGTCTAATCCTCAGCTTTTTTTTTTATTTTAAGAAACTTATCGAGTTTTAAAAAGTTGATGAATGATTTTTTTTACATTTTGGTCACCTTAATTTACGAGCAGTTATGCAGTATATAACATATTCACGTAGGCGGTGGTTCTTCGTCAGTTAACAATTATTATTGCTACTCAAAACATTATAACATTTGTATGTTATCAATTTAAAGCTGAAAAAATAGTTTCATCATGAAAGACTTATATTATATTGTTTTATTATTTTATGTATTCAAACTATGTAATATTATATGATTTATATAATTTTGTACAAAATCTATATACATATTACGCTATCGTACGTGGCACAGAAATAGCGATTATTTGTTAATTGTTTAATGGCAACGCCCGAATGAAACGCATCTCATTGGTTGGTGCTGCCATCTACATGAATAAAAGCGAAACAAACAATGATTTATTGATTATAGTGCAAATAAATTGTAATTATAATTTGTTAACATTAACAATTAAATAGATATATTTTTATAAATTTTCATTTAAAATATTTATTTTTGTAAGCATTTAATATTTATAATTTAAAAAATACAATTAGCAATATAAAATTACAAAGGGATTTTTAGTGAAAAGGGAAAAGTAAATGTTATAATTTTCCCTGACTATTTCATTTTTTAAACGTAACTGTTATACTTTCGAAATTTTAGCTCTTATTTAAAAATTTTACAAGCTTTTAGTATAAATAAATATTATTCAGTCTTTTTAACACTTTCCAACCTAGTTGAAAAGTGTTTATGACTTCGGTTTGTCTGGCCGTCTGGCCGTCTGCCGTCTGGCCGTCTGCCGTCTGTCCGTGCTCTAACTCCCGTAAATATGCTCGGATTGCCCTGCAATTTTTATATGTTATAATCGTTATCTATAGCATGTTCCCTATTTCAATGGAAGTGTGTAGCACTTATAGTTTTTTTACAGGGACACTCAAAAGAATTCCGTTACATTGCGGTCTATGGGGAAAAATCATTTGCGGTTTATTTAAATAATGTTTCACTATTTTAAACGCACTGAAATTTATATATATCACTAAGGTGCATTAGAAGAAGCTTAATATGGAATAGGGTGTGCATAGCACTTATACTTACTTTACAGGGACAGTCAAAAGAATTCCGTTACATTACGTCTATGGAGAAAAATCGTCTGCGGTTTATTTAAATAATGTTTCCCTATTTTAAACGCATTGAAATTTATATAAGGTTCATTACAAGAGACTTACTACAGAATATTGTGTGTATAGCAGTCATCGTTCATTTACAGGGACACACAAAAGAATTCTCTACTGTATGTTAACAATAATTCCTGGAAGTGCGTTTTAAGTTACTGAACGCGATTTTAATTTTAAATCGCGTTTTGTATATTACGTGGTGTGTATAAATTCTGTAGATCCTATACAGGGAAGCACAAAAGTTCGGGAACACATTTCCGTATTATTTAACTCCAGACGGAGAATTTTAAACTGTGCTACGTGTTTCCTAACTGAACTAAAATTTAGCATCCTATGTAGTATATATACAAATCTATAGATCCTATACAGGGCTGAATAAAAGTATTCGGATTACTTAGATGTTATCTTTTAGCTTATTAAAGAGTATGATTCGTAAAATTATTTTGGAAGCGTTGGAAAGTGTTACATAATCTATGCTTGACGCATGATTTTTCGTTCTTGTTTTTTTATGAAGTCCACTCGTCTGTTATATTTTTCAATGACAGCCAGCCCGGGCGACGCCGGGCGGGTCAGCTAGTTATATAAAATTACACATTATGAAGAATTATATTATCTGTAGCAGATACTATGCATAATTGTCAAACAGTATTTTAAAATTCATATGTTTTAGGTGTCTAAGACTCAAAACTATTTCAGTGAGCAGAATAAATGTTTTTTTTTTAAAGTATGTTCCGCATTAAGTTATTCATTTTATTTTCCTTTAGATACTTAATCGATCGCTATCCAGTTGTCACGGTAGAAGCGCTGAAGGAAGTGTGGTTAATAATTTATTTGACGTTGAGCAAATATTTTCTGTAAAGAACTCAAAAATCTATTTTTACATTCTGTGTTTTCAAAGATTTTCTTTTTTTCCGGGTAATGAGTCTCAAAATGAAGTAAAGCATTTCTGATAAAGCTAATATTGATTTATGTTTTTCTATTCTTTTGAAATGATATGAGCAATGACATTTTTATCACTTATTTTTTGGAAAACTTTTTATTTGTCTTATTTTCTTTGTCGTATCTAATTCTTCAAATTAAATAGATACCTCAAATTTTCCATAAATACGGAGTTCAGGGCTTTTTTAAAACTTTCCAACAAAGTTTAAAAGTGTTTAGGAATTCGGTTTGTCTGTCTGCGTCTGTCTGTCCGTGCTCTAACTCACGTAAATATTTTCGGATTGATATGCAATTGATATATGTTATTGAGGTATACTATGGTATGGTATGTTCGGTATTGAAAATGAAGTGTATAGCACTTATAATTTTTTTACAAAAGAATTTCGTTACATTATGGTGTATGGGGAAAATATTATTTGTGGTTTATTTTAATGATGTTGCACAATTTCAAACATATTGAAATTGATATATATCACTGAGATGCGCTACAAGAGGCTATACTGTGGAATATGGTGTGCATAGCACTTATAGTTCTTTTACAGAGACTCTCAAAAGAATTTTCTTACATTACAGTCTATGTATAAAAATCGTTTGCGGTTTATTTTAATAATGTTTCACTATTTCAAACATATTGAAATTGATATATGGTGCAATTCAAGAGGTTTATTATAGAATACTGTGTAAATAGCATTCATCGTTCATTTACAGGGACACACAAAAGAATTCGCTAGTGTCTGTTAACAATAATTGCTGGAAGTGTGTTTTCAGGTAACCTTTGAACTCACAAAATACATGAAAAAGGGACCTTTATAGGAATTACAGTAATTCCGTAACTAATTGACTTTGAATTATAAAGGTTTATTTTATAAATTAAAATTCTCCAGAAATGTATACACTCATATAAAGCTTTTAAATTTATTTTAAACTATAATAAAATTTTTACGAAAAAAATATTCTTGCATGTATTGCACGCATAATTTTTCACATTTGAATCGCAAAAACCAGCCAGATTTTTTTTAATGAGTACATATATAATGGATTCTCTAAATGACCTACGATGGAAAAAATAAAATGCGTGGATCCTGAGAGAAAAAAAAATTAAGAAATTCGAAATATCGATTTTTTTTTTTTTTTAATGCAAAAGTAGTTACGAATTCTAAAGTTGTTACTTGAGAAACATAATAATTGGTAATTTTGTGCATCTGTGTGGTTAAGACATTCAATCAAAATTTCATGAAATTCTAACCTATCATTTTTCAGAAATCGTGCGCGCAATGACCAAAATCGCCGTTTTGAGAAAATTGACTTCAAAGATCAGTACCCCTTGATCATATAAAAAAAAGCTCAAACTGTTTTAGAAAATAACTCCTCTTCTAAAGTGAATTTTTGCAGGGAATTTATTTTAAAATGTTCCTAAAGAATCATACTTAATTATAAACTAATTAAAAAAAAAATTAATTTTTGACATTTTAAAGGTTACCTGACCCCCTAAATGCTTATTAGAGTGTTTTTATATTTTAAAAAAACTATTTTTACTTTTATTCATACTATCATTACAGACTATCTAAATTCTGTTTTATATAACTACATTTTTAGTAAAACATCCATGCATTTCTCATCACGCTATCGTTTCTCCCCTTATCTTTTCCCCATCATCCAAACAAGCAAAAAGGTAGAATTCATACTCATCTTTCGAGTACTTTAAATGTTTTTATTTTTAGGTGGGATTGCGAAATCACGTCTTCAGAATTACCTGAATTCAACCTACTTCCTAGAATTAACGTCGATCTCCGTACATAAGATTTCAAAAATAACTCTTTCAAGCTGGCAGTCTCGTCGAGAAGTTTATAACACTCGTTTCAGACGGCTTGTCTGCCAGAGAGACTTTCGAAAAGTTTAAATTTCATCGATGATTTCTGCCATTTAGAATAGTGATGGGCATAACGATTATTTTGATTATTCGAATGAATCATTCGAGCATGCGCAGAAGCATATCTGTCAAACTTCACAATTTTTTTTTATTCAATTACTACCAGAAATTTTGGGGAAAAAAAAAAAAAAAGAAGTTTCTGCAAAAACTTCTTTTTTTTTTTTTTTTTCAAAATTTCTGGTAGTAATTGAATAAAAGTTTGACAGATATGCTTCTGCGCATGTCCGAATGATTCATTCGAATAATCAAAATAATCGTTATGCCCATCACTAATTTAGAATGCGAACATCGCAAGAGGACACGAGGCAAGGGAGGATTGAATTTTGAGCAAATTTAATTGGGCTGTCATACTTCTTTCTCATATTATTATAATTATTAATTCTGGCTTTCTAATAAGGGTAGGAAACTTCCATTTCATATGTAAATCAGCGCTCTTAAAAAAAATAAAAAAATAAATAAATAAATAAAATCGCATTTTTTAGATATGCTTATTAAATTTGGCTGGTACAAACAGACTGTATAGTCTAATCCGAAAATACATGTCCTACAAAAATTCTGTTATTTCAATACCTTCCAAATACAGTTTTAAAAAATTTAACCTCGTTTTGGTAGTATTGAAGGGAAGATATGAATGATATCCGCTTCCCCCGCCCCTACCTCATGAAATCCCCATGCTAGAGCAGATTATTTTAATATATCTGTTTTGTTTAATACATTCTTTGAAAAATTGCAAGAATTGCTAACTTATTTCAAGAATTTTCCGTAAAAAAATGTTTTTAGTTTCTAAAACTCTTATAACTGATTTTAAAAAACGGACATTAAAGGAAATTCAGGGCCAGAAAGCGCACTGTATTCCGGCACTCTCTTAAAACAAAACATTAGTCAATCCATATGTTTTCCCCCGTCTTCTCGTTTTGAACGACGACCTTTTTCCAATTACTTTTCTTTTTTGGAAGTGCAAATTTTCTGTTTTCACAAATGTTTCTCCTACATATGCACCAACTGCATTAAATGAGAAGAGAGACAGGTGCCAATAAAAAAGTTCGCAAGAACTTCACGATGGTCTTGACCTTGATAAACTTGTTTGCTGTATCTCAGATCCATCAGCATCAACTTTTCTATTTACATTGTTAATGTTATGTTACTCTAAAATCTATTAATTCTCGTGATTAAGATATTCTTAAAGGGTGACACCACTTTGACCAAAAGTTAAGGATTTGTTGGATATATATATATATATATATATATATATATATATATATAATTATAATATCTATGAATTTCAAAAACATATCAAGTTCTAATATCATTCTACTAAAATCTACAAAGAGATAATTAATGATATTGTGTAATCAGAATACCACATAGCTAATAATTAACTTGTGCAATCATAAAATTACCATAGCATGTGCTTCAATGGTAATTAGCCAAATTTACTCATACCTGAAGAACATTTAAAAAGAAAGAGAGAGAAAGGGGAAAAAAATTATAAATTGGAGTTGCTATTAAGTAAACACAAATGGATTAATAAATTAATTATGAACATTATTCAGTGGAAAAACTGGATCACAAGAGAACCAATCAAGAATTGGATATGAAAAAACATATGTGGATGTACTCGTCAGCTTGGCTGCACCCACATGTGTTTTAAAAATAATTCAGTATTTCATAATTCTACTGGCATGATGCTAAGAACAGTAGAATCAGCCAAGTATACTGAATTATTACCAGACAACAATTGGAGAAATTTAAAATTGGAAACATGTAAAATGTAAATAAAAAACCATTAAGAAATATATAATATATCACTTACAACGATTATCCTAAAATCTTTATAAATCACCACACTAAATTACCACCAGATATCATTTTTGAAATAATATTGGAATTTAGAACCCTTAAATTGTAGAAAAAATGTTTTACTCACAAGAATGATCCAGAATCCTCAAAATATAGCAACTTCTGCATAATGATCAATTCCACATGGCACGTATCAAACATGTTGACATTCGAGTCGAGTTGAGAGAAATGATTTGAAAGACAAGTTGAGAGCTCATTTTTTTTAAAACACAACTCGATCAATGACACCCCAACACAAAATAATTCAAAAACACACTAAACTATTCTGTTGATAATACTCTTATAGCAAAATTATATCCGTGAATATATAATTACTCCATCTAATTTTAATTCCTGAAAGTAAAATTAATATACAAGCAATAGCTCCCTCTATAGTTAAATTAAAAATAATATCTATAATATCATCAACTAACTAAAACGTAAAGTGTCGCCATCTGTTGGTATTATAATATTCATAATTAATATTTAGTTACATATCCATATTATTATTAACATAATCACTTCATTAGATTTAATCAATATATAAATTTTAATTAACAATACTTCCTTGTAGTTTTTACATTAAATTCGAATAAAATCCTACAATATGAATAAATATACACAGAATTTATTCATCCTGCACAGCATTTCAGATATTCTTAACAAGAGTATATTTTGTAAAAGAGATATTATTTTAAAACAAAGTGCTATGCTGCCAGCTGTGTTAAACCACTGATATATATTATAAACTTATAATTAAATTATTAATTTTTTATTGTTACTTCTACTTAAATATATTTTAGACTTGTTATTAAATAATTAATGTATTGTTTATACTTATACTTAATTATATTTTTGATTTCAGAGATTAATTTAATATCAAATTAAATAATTATTATTATCACTACTGTGCTTCAATCAAATTTATGCTATGCAGTAATTAATACTTGTTAAATTTAATTTCATAGATAAAAATAAAAAACTTTACATATATTTATACACTTTGCAAATAGATATGTTTGTGAGTTATAATAACCAATGTTATCCATGTATAATTTTATGTGTTATTGTATAAGTTAAATTATAAATGTATGAAAACTGCTCATCAAAGACACCCTAAACATATGTGATCGGCAACGCACAGTCACATACTATACAGAGTGTATATAATGTTCAATCAAATTTTAAATTTCCTAATATGTTATAATTGTATTAATGTATGTTATAATTGTAATATTATATCTATTGTTATATGTTATCGCACATTAAAACAAAAATTTATTACATACATTGTTAATAATTAAATGATATAATAAATGTTATTTAAAAGAGTTGATAATTGAATTTATCATAAAAATTGGATAACCATATATTTTTGCTTGATCTCGAATAAATCTAATATTTTTGTTTTTATTTATATCTGAGCATAAGTATTTTATACGATGTAGATAATTGATAATTATATTTTTATATACAGATTTATGTAAACATGAAGCATAATTGGTAAAAATATTTACTTTAAATGGAAAATCAAATCTCTTATCATAAATATCAAAAATTAATTTATAATTATTATTAATATTGATTTTTAAGTCAAGAAAGTTAATATTATTATTAATTAAATCATTTTCGCTTAATTTAAGTTGAGTAGGATAAAAATTGAGTGGTGATGTGCAATTTTTTTCATTGAAATAAAATATGATAATGTCATCAATATAGCGATAAAATACATAATCATTGTTCGTACTAATATTTCTTTCATAATAATATAAGTAAAGGTAAGAGAGAATACTAGATGCTGTTCCGCCCTGCGGAATTCCCTGGCATTGTTTATAAATAATATTGTCATATATGATGTAATTATTATGCAATGTAAAATTTAGTAAAGTTTTAAAAAAATTTACTGAAATATGTTCTTTTAATTTTAATTGAGATTTAAATTCATTAAATAATATACACATTGTTTTATGTAAGTCTTTTATATCAATGTTATTAAATAAATCATTAAAATCCAATGTTTTTATGAATTTTACCGGATTGATATTATGTATTTTATTAATGAGTTGAAAACTGTTTTTTAGGCAATGTTGGTTATTATGTTTTAACGTTATATCATATATCTGCTTTAAAATATTAAGTAGTAAATTACTTGCATTATTATTATATGTGTTACACCCGATGGTAACAGTGCGAAATTTAATAGGATTTTTATGAAATTTTGGAATTATAACAAGATAAGGATAATTTAAATTATTACATTTGATTTTTAGTAATTTGTGATAATTTAATAATTTTCTATTATTTATTTCAATATTTAATTTAGTTTTATTAAAAATATTACTTGTGTTGATTGCATTGTGAATTAACACTTTATAGTATTCTTTACAAATGATAGCATAATTATTTGGAGATTTATCTACATAAGTAATTATAAATTTGTTTTGTAATTCTGATATATGTTTATTTATATTATTAAAAGCTGCATGTGTAATATGATGATAATTTTTTATAATTTCATTTTTCATTTTATCTATAACAGAAAATCTCCATTCACTAAAATACTCGATTGGTTTATTGTAATCAATAGCAATTTTATATATAAATAAATCAATATCTTGAATAAACTGCAATATTATGGATTTGATATTACACTTACATGGAAGGCGAAATTTTGTTCCATTATGCATTAAGTTTTGTAAAATAGGTTGTTCTACAATATTAAGATCACCAGTAATGATATGACCATGTGTTGTATTTATGTACTTTTGATATTTTGGGTCATTACAATAACATTTGATTAACTTCTATCTATATATATATATATATAATTATAATATCTATGAATTTAAAAAAAAAACATATCAAGTTCTATTATCATTCTACTTAAATCTCCAAAGAGATAACTAAATATATATATATTTGAGAAATGCGAAGTGCTTATAAAAATCTTTTTAGACTGAATTATTATACATATATTAAAGTAGAAAACTATATTATTTTATTTTATATATATATATATATATATATATATATATATATATATATATATATATATATATATATATATATATATATATATATATATATATAGTTAATTGCCGAAACATCAGTTGAGGCTCACTGTGGAGACGCGAAAAGTTTTTCGTTTCTGTCTGTCTATCTGTTTGTTCCACGATAGCTGCCGTAAAATGGTCCGATTAGGTTCATTTTGGGTAGGTATGTTGGCAAGGTATCCGGAATTAGCTGTATAGTTTTTTGTTAAATTTGGTTCATTGGTTCGGAAAATTATTTTAGGTCATAATGCTTTCCTATGGGGATGCAGACGATTTTTCACATTTCATTTTTATCTGCAATGAAAATGGAATATTTGCATAATGGATTTAGACGTAAAATTATGAATGCTAAATTATCGATATGGATTCCCAATAGTTTTAAAATTTTGCCGATAAATTTAATAGAATTTGGAAATTAATTGCTTAAAATACTTGAAAATGTTTTTGCATCTGTATGGGAAATATAAACATCTTATTTTCATATTTTTGACAATTTTTAAAAGCGTTTATTTTTACTTTTCACTTTAATTTATCCGTTGCTAAGCAACCGTATATTTCAAAGACTGTAAAGTAATAAAATTCAAGGAACTCTCACTATTTTGGTGAAATATCTATTTTTTTTTTTTTAATATCAATACGAATGTAAATTTAATGTGACTACGGGGGGATGAATGCCTATTTATTTAAAAAAATTAAAAGAATAGGCAGTTCATCAGAATTTCAGAATATCATTGTATAACACCCTATTTAATTTAATGATTCTAATTTCTGGAACATTCGAAGAATTTTATATGCTGATAAATGTGTATGCAATTGAAAAAATAATAATTGCGGATTGAACGATGTTAAATTATATCTAAAATGAGATTTAAAAAACAAATGACTTGCAGGGCTGACGTTGAGGCTCCTGATCTGCAGATTTACTAGTATATTAAAAAATGGCGGTTTGATAACTGATGGGATGTAGCGCTTCGAGTCAATCGCCGGACATTCATCTTAGGCTTAATCTATAATGCAAGCTCCACACCGAGGCGACAAGCCACACAACCCGCGACTAAGCAAGCCACACACTGATAACCCGCTCAGACTAAATATTTAAGATATCTTAGACCACCATTTTAGAGGTGGTACACCCCAGAATTAGAATATCTTTTCACACCGCAAAACTCATCTAAGATAACTCATTGAACGTCACTGTGTCTGAGATCTGAACAAATGTAAAATGTGCGCATGCGCATAAGTTAAAAACCAGCCTCAACAACCAACCAGTTAAAGCGAGCCTCCACAGCCAATTAAAGTGAGTGGTAGTGGCTGTATTTAGCTAAACAGTTCAAGCTAACTCTCTCAGTGAGTTCGGCGGTCAGGGATATCTTAAATATCCCGTCTGAATGGAGTATTATACCCTGTTTGCACCGGACATTTAAAATATCTTAGATCGCCATTTTTGAGGTGGTACCCTCCCGGAATTGAATACCTGTTCACACCGCAAAATTCATCTAAGATAACTCTCTGAACATCACCGTGTCTGAGATCTGAACAAACATAGAATGCGCGCGAGTTAAAGCCAGCCTCAACTGCCAATCAGTTACTGCTAGCCTCCAGAGCCAATCACAGTGAGTGGTAATGGCTGTATCTAGCAATAGAAAATTCGAACTCACTGAGTGAGTTTCTGGAACTTCCTCAGTGAGTTCGGCAGTCTAAGATATCGTAAATATCCGATCTGAACCGAGTATTCGGCAACAAGCGAACGAAAACGGCCTAATCAGGTGACAAATTTTGAAATTCAAACATGTTTCTTTGTTTAAGCCTGTTTCAAACTTCTTCCTTCTCCCAAGACGCGCGCCGTGTTGCTTGTGTCGCCGCAGTGTGCATCCTTTAATCGTTCATTGTGCGTCCAATAGTCGCTCGTTGTGCTGCTTGTCGCCTCTGCATACGTCCTACCTAACAATTAGGTAAAAATATAATGGGTGGTCATAAATTATTTCCCTGATTACAATAATTTATTGCAGAAAAACTAATATAATTAGGCATATATTTTCAATCAAAAATTTCGTTACTTAAAGGTAAACAGAAAAATGCGATATCAATATTTAGGAAAAAAAAAAAAAAAAACTACGTATTTCACTCAGAAAATGTGTCGATTAATTTTGAAACAGATCAAGTTGATTGATTGAAAATTGGCGTAGGTACAGCTCCCACTAATTTTGAAAATGTTGTTCTGAAAACATTTTTTTTTTTTTTTTTGCTTAAAGTTTTCGTTACTTCTGTAGTGCTCTCTACTTCTATAGCTCCAAAATTGATCTTTCACTTTCAATATCTATTTCTTACTATTTCAATATCTTTCAATATATATTAAAACGATTTTCGTACAAATAGAATATTTTAAGGGACAAAAGAAATCGACATTGTGAACCGGTTAAAATGATGATTACCCCTTAAATGCAAGAACTTTCTGACGCAAACAGTAAACAGTTTTCATCCTTGCATAAAATTATTAGTTATTCAAGTTCTGAAGAATCGAATAGCTTTTTAATTTATTTATAATCTTTTAAAATAAAAGTAAAGCATTTAAAAAAAAACGTAAAACCTGCTAAAACGGAATCTCAAGAAACCTAGTAAACCTTGCGTTTTAGACTGGTACTTCAGAAACTATTACAACATTCAGGGATATCTATCGAAATTCATGAAAAACAATATCATTTTTCGGACATTTCAAGATATCTGTCGACATTCATCATATCTGACGAAGTGTGTAATCTTGACCGAAGTGAACGGGAAGTTCTAAAGGGCCGCCCATTTGTATAGTTTTCGTTGAAGTTCATTTGATGGAGGCGTCCGTCGTGAAATTTGCACAGAAGGAAAATGTCTATATAAAATTTTTCTGCAGAAATCTATAGTTTATATATATTTTTAAAAAATACATTGTTTGCATAGAAAATTGTTAGTTTTATAAAAAACTAAAGATGTTTTTTATACTATTTTTACACTTTTTTTATACTATTTTTAATAATGTTTTTACATTAAAAAAAAAAACAATTTATGTAATTTTTAAATTTTTTCAAATTTCCGACTTTTATAAGAATTTTATGTTTTATTATTGAAAAAATGCAAGTTTAGTTTCAAAAGTCGGTCATTGATTTTTTTTCACTTAGACCCTATTCATCTAAGTAATAATAATAATAATTATATATAAAATAATAATAATACGCTTTTAGGGCTAATTTATGTACGTGTTAACCTGTATGTAGTGCATCAATTTTTGAAAAAAAAATGTACAGAAAGTATATATTTAATCTCTTACAAGGCAAAATTCAAAGTATGGGTTTGTTAAAACCTTTCTTTATAGTTTTGTGCAAGGGAAACGCATATATGATTTTTAAGACAGCAAGTTTAAAAATTATTTACCTAATTTCCTAAGTTTTAAAATTTTTACCTGCTTTAAAATAATTTCTTACAAAATTTCTAACGAACTTAATAATAAACTTAATAATAAAAAGTGATATTTAAATAAATCTTTGCTAAAAGAACGTAAAAAAAAATAATTCGATTGTGATTGAAAAAGTATTGGAGAATTAAATGATAGTTTTGTCAGACATTTTTTCCCTACTAACACAAAAATCCCACCACTTTTGCTAAGACCTTTTCGTAGATATATTTTTCATTTGCTTCCTCTTGATCGTACTCAAATACTACTAACCAAAATTTATCTTAGTCTTGTTACATAGCGAGACTAGATTTCCCTTGCTTGAGCTATCCTTGTGCTCGGAGGGGTTTCTGTGCACCGCATTTGGGGTGCGAAAAAGACTTTATTTGATATCTCAAAATGTTATTCAGCAATGAAAGAAATATGTCATTTAATATCCAAAAATGTTATTCAGGAATGTTAGAAAAATATATCGCTTAATGTCAAATGATGATATTTAGCAATGTTAGAAATATCACTTAATGTCAAAAAATGATATTCAAAGGTGTCAGGAAATATTGGGCAACATTGCCAGATATAAAAATGTAATATTCCTGAATATTATTTTAGGAGGGGGGGTCATTAGGAGGGGGGGGGGTCAAATTTTGACATTGGCCAATATCTTTGTGCTATCTGGGTAAACCAATTTCCGAAACAGAAATTTCGAAAATAGCGGATATCTATTGATAATCAACTATAATCGATTTACCACACATTTGCAGGAAAGTAAAATACTGCTAGATTCTTTGAAATCTGAAGGAGGATTTGTGATATTTTAATAAACGTAACTTTTTGAAAATGAAAGCTCTCTGCCAAGTCCAGCCGGTCGTCATTCGACAAGGTGACTTTGTAGAAGTAACATGAATCGTTATACGTTTAATGAATATGCAGATATGCATATAACTGTATGTTGTCAAAGTTGCTGCTTTAAACCAACTTCCGAAACGGAAATTTCGAAAATGGCGGCTATCTACTGATAATCAACTAAAATCGATTTTTCACACATTTGCAGGAAAGTAAAATACTGCTAGATTCTTTGAAATCTGAAGGAAGATATATAATAATTTAATAAATGTAACTTTTTGAACATGAAATCTCTCTGCCAAGTCCAGCCGGTCGTCATTCGACAAGGTAACTTTGTAGAAGTAACATGAATCGTTATACGTTTAATGAATATGCAGATATGCATGTAACTGTATGTTGTCAAAGTTGCTGCTTTAAACCAACTTCCGAAACGGAAATTTCGAAAAGGGCGGTTATCTACTGATAATCAACTAAAATCGATTTACCACACATTTGCAGGGAAGTAAAATACTGCTAGATTCTTTGAAATCTGAAGGAAGATATATAATAATTTAATAAATGTAACTTTTTGAACATGAAAGCTCTCTGTCATGCTACTTCTGCAAAGTCACCTTGTCGAATGACGATCGGCTGGACTTGGCAGAGAGCTTTGCGCGCGATCAGAAGTTGTGATACACAGTGCCCTCTACAACGTCATGCGTTCGTTTGCGACCATACTTTCTTATGTGAGATTGTCTTCTTTTGCTATTTCTACCTCCCCACCAAATTTGAAAAATCAATCCTGATACACCCTGTATAAGGTTCTGCAGATATGCCATATCCAGTTGAAGCTCCTAGCCCATGAGTCTATATGCATATCTGCATATTGTCTCATATGCATATCTGCATATTCATTAAACGTATAACGATTCATGTTACTTCTACAAAGTCACCTTGTCGAATGACGACCGGCTGGACTTGGCAGAGAGCTTTCATTTTCAAAAACCATAAAGCCACCGAATAACAGGAATGCTGTAATGTGACACTTTACTTGATGCTCCAAAAGTGTCCCACAGATTTTCTATGGGTTTAACATCAGATGATTTAGCAGGCCAATCAAGGTGCGATAGGATGCCTGTTCATTAAATCTATCAAGCATACATGATGCCCTGTGAACACGAATGTTGCCATCTTGGAAAATGGAGGAGTCTAAATTATACTCATCATGAAGATGTTGAATGATTTAAGTAACACCTTATCACCGTAAATGTTAAAACAAACACCCTGGCTTTTGTTCGTGGTCACATCAATCAGTGGTCTCTAGTCATATAACAAAATACATCCGCAAACCATCACAGAACCACCTCAGGACTGAACTATATGTTCCACACACTGCGGTTCGAATGCCTCATTTGGCCGTCAAATGCCTTGTGCCATTAAAATTGAAAGAAGTTCGCGATTTGTTGAATCATATTACACTCTTCGAGTCAGTTACTGTACTTGTTCGATGTATTTTGGACCATTCCAGACTTTAAACTTTAAGTGTAGCTTGGTGCTGTGAGCTATGGTCTTTTGCGAGATACCCATTTCCAGATATTCATATTTCGCTCGGAAACTGATTAGTATGGACCTTCATTCACTGACTGCAGCAATAAATGTCGAGTTTGAAAACCGTTTTTATTTATTTTTTTATCCGTCTCAGTTTATGACCTTTATCCGACTATAGTTCTAGCGCAATATTTCATTGTTAAAAGTGATACACCATACCCCTTAAATACACTAGGTAGTTCTTTTGAATTAATCAACAAATCGGACAAGTTCACTATCATGTGTGGCCGTGGTGCACGCCCACACATGATAGTGCCTTTTTGCCACTCTGTCACATCCTTGTATTTCATCTTGACGTGCCGTTCCCGTGCTTCAAAACAACATACTTACGTACATTACTGTTATGATCACAGTTATGATCAGCAGCATTCCGGGATCAGTTTCCTTCGTAACTCATGGCAATGCTATCTATATCGGTGTAACGAAACCATAGTGGTTTCACGCAATAGGTGACTACATTTTTGTCCTGTGAGCATATATATCAAAATATGTTTATTGTGAAAAATTTCGTGATACAGTATAAGTCAATACAGAAGAACAATCTGCCACTACGGATTCTGTATATAACATAATTTTGCCTTACAAATTTTCATGTGCCCGTGAAAAGAATAAAATACAATTAGAATAGACCGTATACTGCCAAAGATGTTAACTTCTTTAAAACGAAATTTTTTCCGCTTCCGTAAGAAGTCTTGTCTTAGAAGGTTGTACTGTATTTGATATGCCTCTAATAGAAATATTATACCGCTTTTAGCAACACTAAGCAAAAAATAATGTGTGTTTAGTTACTTTAAACGATTTCCAAATACATATTTTAATGTCATCAAAACTGCATTTTAACTTCAACAATTTAAAGTACAATAATATAAAATTTTAAATAATTAAATGTTTCACATCTCAAGTTTTAGCTAAAGGGGGGGGGGGGGTAGTCTATCGATAAAATATCGATTACACATCAGTCTTTTCTCCAGAGTTGCAGGATAAAGAAGACGGAAATGAAGTAGATATGTAAGAGAAAGCATATTTACTTTATTTTCTTAAAGTAAGAGATTTATTTCTGTAAATAGCTTCGGGAGACACATTTGTGTATTTTTTCTTGATTTTTTTGTGCGAATAAAAACTGCGGTGTGAAGCCTGTTACATAAAACTTTTAAGGCTTCAGTGTCCGGGAGTCTAAAGTTAGGCTTGCTATTTGCTTTGTTTTATAAAGATTAACTATCTTTAAGTTACATAAGTAAAACACGCATGCAAAAATTTTTCCTGTATAAAAATAAATAAATAAAAATATAAGAAAACTGCCTTAATTGCAGATTTTATTTATACGCCAGAATAGCTAAGATTAGTAAATACTTATTAATTTTCATGTTAAAAGGTACTATTTTAGTGCATGGATAAAATTTGCAGATGCTAAGAAAGGTTTTTAATCTTTTCAACTGACAATTGAACATCAATACTATGTAATTTATAAAAATTTCGAATGAAAATCAATTTAGCGCGTTTGAATTTTAGATTTAACATTTAAAAAAACTTCATTATTTTCCGATCAGCTTAACATTTTGCCGTCCACATGTCTCGTAAAAATACTTCTATTCGTAAAATGTTGAAATGATTGATTGACACCAGAATTTAGAAACAAATTTATTCGAAAATAAGCAAAATCTTTTCTTCATGTACTTGATAAAAGGGAATTTTTCATTCCAAAATTCTGGTGCCAATGTAGCATTTAAGGATTAAAATTAAGTTACGTGCGACACCACTGTGGTGTCGCCGACGGCAAAGTGTTAATTATCTTATATTTATTATCTTATAAGAACTTAAAGCGATTTGTAACCCTTAACGTTGGAATCTCGCCTAATTCACGACAGCCAATTTTTATTGTTCTAATGTGTTGTTTTCAATTATTATTGTTTTGTCATCAATTTTTCTGACAAACTTTTTTGGATTGTTTATTTGCAGAAATTTTTAGATTAAATAAGGTAAAATGTTCTGTGCAAAAATATTGGTATCCAATTATAAAACAACACATTTGGACAATAAAAATTGGTTGTCGCGAATATGGCGGCATTCGTTCGTTAAGGGTTAAACAATAAATAACAACATTTTTGTGTAATTTTCTTTCAAAAAAAATTTTTTTTACTACTTGACTGTAGGAGAGCCTCTTCAGTGTAAAATGAATGAAAAGAAAAAGTGGGGAAAACAAATTAATAAAACAAAGTATGTCTGCTACTGCTGTTTCTCACTCTCTTTCTTTCGTTTTTAAGATTCAAGAAGAGATATTAATTAAGTTATTTGAAAAAAAAATTATATATGGTGTACCGAGCTCAAAAATGTATTTGTTTTAATTTTAGGTATTATATTTTCAGAGATATCGTCGGAAGTATGCTGGAAAAATATGCCCCCCTCCTTCCTATTTCCGAATCTACTGAAACTAAAATTATGAAAAAATTAGGGGTAGTAGGAGTTTATTAATTAATAAATAGTAATTAATAAATTTAATGCACGGAAGCCTTTGAGCGCGAGTTTATCTCGCACGTGACCGATTTATCTTTTCATTCATTTTACACTGAAGGGGCTCCTACAATGAAGCCTTGAAGCAGTTGCATTTTTGACTGTTTATGCTTTTCTTTATGCTAGTTTTTATACACCATATAGTCATATCTTCATACGGGGGTTCGTATGCCCCAAATCAATTTTCAAGAGCTATGTGAGGGGTTTTAAGAAGGCCTAAAACTCTCTCTCCTCCTCCCTTTTCACTGCACTTGAGGCATCAGTTAAATTGCTGGTCGAGAATTAATAGAGAATTCCTGCAATCCAACTAAAGTGAACTGAAGTATATGCAAATTAGCCTTCTATTTTAATCAATAGAAGTGTTCAGACAGGTAGAACAGGCGAACTGCCAAACATGACTTAATGACAGTCTTGACCTTCACTAGCAAGGTGGTGTTTGTTACCTGGCTTTCAGATACTGACGTAACAGCATCTTGTATCTGCTTCCTTCCACAATTCTTTTTCTTTTCGGCCAAGAAATAGATAATATACTGTGATGAAACGGTTCAAGATCCTACAGCATCTGTCAGAAGTAAAACTTTGTTTCGTACTTCAATATTGCAGAGATATTAGTTTATTTGTGTAATACGATTTTCCTTAAATCCTGAAAAGAAAATTATTCTTTGATTCACATTAAAGTACTCCACTGCCTTTGATATCCATTTTTTTTTTAAATAGAGTAAAAATGAATATACGTATAAATTAGTATGTATAAAAAGACAATTTCACTCGTTAAAAAATTATTTTTACGAAATTTCTTTTCCAATTTTAAAATTTTAGGAAAAAATTACGAGATATTTGATAATAATTGATACTTAGTAAAAATAATGATAGTTTACTCATTTATATTAGTAAGCATACTATTTGATGTAGTATAAAAAATGTAATGAATTACAATCTAAGCCATAAAATAAGAATAAAAGTCGATAGATATACGCATTTCAAATTTGATGATTTTTCGTATATATTTGTATGTCACTTTTCAAAAACAGCTGTATAATTTCAGGAAATTCACAGATTTTTAAACTGATAATTAACTACTCTCACAACATCACATAAATTGTTGACAATTGGTTTTATATAAATATAAACATAAACTTTTAGAGATAAAACGTTTTTCATAACTGATTGTTCATGAAAATCGTGTTTTTTTAGAAAGCACATTTTAAAGTTTTTAATTCTGACAATCTGTTAGGGATATTCATCTCAAGTTATTAAAATTCTCCATATTAAAATGTTTTGTATCGTTATTTTCAAATAAGAAGAATAAAACTTATATTAGAAGTTTTTTTTACTTTTTGAACAGTAACTTCCGTTTATTTGAAGGCCCCACGAGCAGCTGGGAGATTCTGCTCTCAAAGCTCGCAGACGAAAGGCGCTAGATTCGAATCCTTGTCGCGTGCGTCGGCCTAACTGTCAGACATGCTTTCCGTGGTTTTCTCCGAACCTGTGTAACGCTGCGAAGATTTTGTAGTCTCCCTCTTCCCTCCTTGGCCTATATCCCTCCACGCAGATAATCTGCCTTAAACAAACACCACACCCTTTACTTAAATCCACACTTCCTGTCTGAGAGCTGAAACAAAAGCAGCAATAACTACACTTCCAATGATCGCAAGAAGAAAACAAAAGCTGTTTTGGATAGTTAATTGTACAATCTTTGAAATTAAACAATGAAAAAATTGTGACATTTACATTTGCCCAAAATTGGCTATTTAAACGAAGTCTGATACCTTAAAGCTGAGCTTTGTAATAGAATAAATTTCTTACGGACGTTAGAACAGCTTGAAAGTGTAGGCTGGCTGTAACTGGCATTGCCAAGTCCAGTGTAGAAAATAGCATGATTCGGAGATTAAAAAGAAAAAAAACCGACCATAGCATACAAGAGATATATCGGATATCACGCCACATCACAATTAAGACTGAGAATTATCTCAGTTTTCTTTCGCATAAAAGGAGAAGGTTGGATAAGCCATATATTTTCACCTAGTTATTTCTCAAAAATTACCGTATTTTACCGGTGTATAAGTCGACTTTTTAAACATCTCAAACATACCGCCAAACTAGAAGAAAATTCAGGGTTGACTTATACACTCGATATAAAATCGGACATCTGACGATGTCGGTTTATATGTGTAGAGTAGGTACGAGATAAGCATCGATCTTTTTCTTACTATTAAAGCTCAGAAACTTCTATCATTTGTGACATATTTTGCATACAAAAAAAAATATTGTTGTTATTTTCTATAACTATTGTTATAAAACGTTAATTTTTTTTTTTTTTAGAAAGAAACATTAGTTGACACAGAGGGAATGAACAAAACTAAAGAAAGTACTAAAATTTTTGCATTTTCCAATATTTAAAAAAAAGTAATAACAAAAGCGATTTAGTTCTTACATACCATTGAACTAGCAAATTATTCATCAAAAAAGTCTAAAATTCCTTCATCACTGCTAGATTCATGAAGTTCTGAGAAATCGTCTACATTTACACAACCGTCGCACAGTGGGGCGTTTTGATGATCTAGATGGACAAAATTCATTTTACCGATTATCTCTGAATCTAACAAGACCGCGCATACTGGTAGCTGAATGTCTCTTTTGTCGAGATCCGTACGAGTTTTGTCTAAAAAATCCGATGTGTCGATTAACTACGACCGTAAAGAAGGCAGTTGGTTTGAGGGAGTTTCAACAGTTGCACTATTTTTCTGTAAGTTCGAAAGCAAGTCGTGACTTTTCTGTTTTATTTGAAAGCAGGGGTTGACTGGACATATGTCACAGGTTTGTCACAAGATATAACCTATTGTTATTTGAAAATAAGCGCCATCTTGTTTTCAAACTTCATCTTGACTTTTAATAAAGTATTAAGCATGATTAAGAAATAAGCATTTTTTTTAAATCAAAGGGCCATTCCTAATGCATTGGAATTGGAAACTTAAAAAAACTCCTGTGAAAGTTTGCGAATCATTAAGTTACATTAACTTGAAGTGTATGTATGTATGTTTAGTACAAATCTTGCAACTCAATTTTAAACCACTTTTAATTACCAGATTGTGCTGAAACTTTGAATACACGTGTAATTTCAGTGACAATACAATATTATAATAAAAATAAATAATAATAATATAAATAGTAATAATAATAATAATAATTAAATAAGCCAAATATTTATCACTGTTTGATTATCTTATCCACCTAGATCCTCAAAACGCCCCACTGGGCGTCGCGTCGTACGGATCAAAGTTATATATTTTCTCACGAGTCAATAATCATGTAAAAGTATAGTTTCTT
Organism: Maratus michaelseni; assembly: GCA_963931845.1. Classification (NCBI taxonomy): domain Eukaryota; kingdom Metazoa; phylum Arthropoda; class Arachnida; order Araneae; family Salticidae; genus Maratus; species Maratus michaelseni. The sequence goes on along the minus strand of OZ007587.1, from coordinate 179,063,998 downwards.
TCGTCCATGAAATATGGGGTCGACTTATACACCGAATATACCCGAAATACGTCATTTCAGGAGTAAAAAAAAAATAAGGTCGGCTTATACACCAGAAAATACGGTAAACGTTCTGCTTGAAATCGGTATACTTTTATATATATGTGTATATATGTGACGACTTCCACTACAAATCCTGTCGGTTTGTATGGATCTGTGACATTTTAATTGCTTATACCCAGACCCAGCTCTCCATAATGTTTCTATAAACACATAAGCGATACCGTTTTACTTGACGAAAACATATTTCTCTTAGTTGAAGATTTTAACTCGTTGTTATTATTGTTATATTGCAGTCGTTGTTTGAAGCAGCAAAGCGTAAGTCAAGTCACAAATATAAGATATGATCCACAGCAATTTTCGTCAAACAGAAAAAAACAAGTAGCTCATTTCAAATCATTATTTGAGTAATCACATTTACACGCTTGACAGAAAGACTCTCGTCACACGAAAAACTATTTAATTTCAACAGATCAAAGGATTATCACCACAACTCCATAATTCCTCCGTAACTCTGTAATGTTTTCATATCTCGCTTTTGTCTATAAGTTCTATAATGTCTATAAGTTCTCCTTAATGTCTCCACAAACACATAAAAATATATTCCAGAACTCACTGATTACAGCTTCCAGAACTTTCACGGAAATGTTTTATATTTATCATACAGCTAATATTACTTATTAGGGTTAAAAAAAACTAGCAGCAGAGCGTTTTACACCACTGTTTCCAAACAACAATCTTCGCAGCATATCTCTACATCATTTGAAATAGAAATCTATCACGAAATTTATTGTTTTAAATAGTACAGTTAAAGTTTTTTGGTAACATTTCTTCCGTGACAAACGTTCAACCCTGTTGATCATATTGACTTCATTTGATAGCTACTATTTTAATTCCCCCCCCCCCCTTTTTTTTAAAAAACATTAATACATAAATGTGTTACGACGACCCACCTAACGTCGAAAGGTATGTTTGCGGCCCGCTAGTAAAAAAGGTCGAGTATGGCTGATGGCAGTTTTTCTTAGCTATGAGATATACTAATCTCCTAGAATATTATCTTCACCAACAGTCAGTAATAAAAATTCCATTCAAAATCATATGAAGATCTAATCTTTAAAAATTCCTTCTTACATTTCTTAGAATTTATAGACATTTAACACGCAGAAGACGCAATGAAATAATAATAAATAAAAAAAAGCAAAAAAAGTGGTTTATTGAAAATAGGAACTTTGATGTTCTACGGCACGGGTTTTAAAAACACCATAACATTGAGACGCCTTTAAAATTTAAAATAAGGTTTAGTTTATTTAAAAATAACACCTGTTTTAATTTTTGAAAAAAAAAAAAAAAAAAAAAAAAAAAAAAAGATAATTAAGAGCGCCAAGAATTATATATATATATAAAAAGTTTAGATAGTTTCATCTTCTAGCTTTCTGTGGTTTCGTCATCATCATCGGCTACAAACATTTTACGATTTGTTTTTTCTTGTCTAGCCGAATATCATATCATATATTCATTTTGTCGTCTAGAGAAGAACTTTTAATTTCTCTTCAGTGTCATACTTGTACAATACTTTCTAAAGTACTAGACACAATCCTACAATCTCATTATGCATGACTGATCTGGAAAAAACATGTTTTAAAAAATGCATATGAAGTGCTGCCAAGTATGGAATTCAGTTTGACTTACCTTTAAAAGCTATCTTTGTTCCTCTTATTTCTTTTGTAATTTTTTCTTCTTTTTTTCCCCTCATCAGTTAAAACGAAATTTTTGTAATTCACATATTAATTTACGTAGTTCTCGCGCTCATATTCTAAAGCCTAAATTTAACGAATTTTTACATGTTTGAATGCGTTATTACTAAATGCTTTGTAAATGAACCCATCCCAGAAAGCTTCTAATCGAACTGAAAACCGGGAAAAAAATTATTTCGAGGGGTAATGGAAATCGGAACTGAAACTAAATTGTTTTTTCTTTTAGTTCCAGGATTAAACAGAAATTATTTCTCTGCTAAGAGAACGGAAACTAAATATCTCAACCGAGCCGAAACTATAATCGGAGCAAACATTAATCTAAGTTCGAAGCCCTGAGCCCTTCACGCATGCTTTTATTATGTTTTACAGGTAAAGGAAAGTAGAGTAAAACCATACAGACGGATCATGGTATTAGAATATTTCTATTCTAATAAAGTTAAAGCATAAAGAAAAGTCTTAAAACCTCTGTAATAACTGTAGCTTCAAACAAGTCTCCTCTTCCTTTATCAGCAACAGAACCAGAAAATGAAACAATATCAGAGTCTTCAGCTGTAAAAGAAGATAATTTGAAAGAGGTTGTAAAGAAGGCTGAACTTTCTCCTGAAAAACTGGAAGATGTTTCTAAAATTGAAACTGTTGCAGAAATGAAAAAAAATCTGAATCGGAAAATTCTGTTGCAGTAGCTAACAAACAGGCAGTCTAAAATGTAACAGAACTCAAAAAAGAAGAAGTAAGCAACAGTATGAAGTCAGAAAAATCAAATGGTGCTAATAAGTCTGGGAAAGATTCTTTATAGCTTCATATTGTCAGCATTCTATATAGATTATTCATGAGTCGGATGAAACAGAATATCTCAGTTTCGACTCGATTTGAGTCATCCTCTAGCGGATAATGGTTGAAACATAGGCAGATAAAGTAACATTTTAAGCACCAGAACTTTTTAAATAATTGCAGATTAGTTTCGTACCGAAATTGGTCTGCAATTAGTTAAAAAGTTTTGGTGTTTAAAACATTGTTTTATCTGTCTCTATATTGTACTGCGCCAAGTATACTCTTAATTGTCAATGACTGAAATACTTAACTTTAAACGCCAGAAGGTGAAACAGTCATTAGGATATCCAGTGTTGTAGTCGTTATAAAAAAAGGGTGGGTTACGCTATAAATAGAGGATGCACGTTGTAGTTTTACTTGAGAAACAGGGGGCATATGTTACTTCTTTTTAAAAAAATCCAGAGGGTATGCGGCGTACCTACAATACAATATTGGCGATATCTCCATACTGGCATTTATGCAGTTTCTGTATTTAAGAGTTTGTTTTATCATTTTGTTGTTGTTGTTTTAATGTTTTTCTAGTTTTCAAAATTCTTAAATATGAACACATTTGGAGTTACCGAAGCTATTTATATTATTATGCGTAGCGCATTTAAAAATGATTTATTTCCCACAGAATGAAACTGTTGCTAACATTTAAAACGGCACTTTTATGGCTTTCCTATTCACATTCTCTTGTAATAAAACCGAATATACCATGTAAGATAAAAAGGATTTTGGGAAAACAATAATTGAAGAGCCCACAAACATTGTTTGAAGAAAAGGGCATTCCGAACTGTCATTGACAAGAGTAATTAGGAATTTTATAAAGCCGTTAAAGAGGTGAACTTGTTTTCAGCAGTTTTTCAAATGGTAATAAGGATAATGATCCTTTTGTTTTTAAATATTAAATCAGTAGATTTATAATTGAAATATTATTGGTTCAGTTCCTTATATAAAGTTGTAAAATAATATAGATTGTTCCTTTTTTAAAAGAAAATCTAAACTTTTTCATTTCCTGCAATAATATTAACATATTCATTCGGTGTAGTTAAAACCGGATAATTTAACTTTTTATAAATAATCATTTATTAATAAATATGTGATGGACTAATCATATATTTAAAATGATATTATGGTACAAATATAAGTTCAGAGTGTGTACGCAAAATTAGATAAATTCTGTTGGAAATTCTGGCTTCAAGAAATAACTTATAATAAGGTATGCGGTTTTACTCGATTTTTCCATATATTTTTAGTCTAATGCACTTTGCCGATGATATTCATTTTTCGTGGTCCCATAAGAGTTCTCAGTAAACGCAATTGAGCAATGAAAATGAAAACAAACAAGCTATTCGTAAGCATTTCAATAGCCTATTTCATATTCAACTCCCTTCACTCTTCCATTTGAAACAACATCTCGTTCATTTATAATTCATAAACTATCGTATTTAGCTCGTTACACAACTGTAAAAAGAGATTAGTTTGGGCAAAATGTATTTATGTAATGTCATCTTTCGTATTCATTTACGAAATTTAAAAACTTCTTGTTTGAATAAAGGCATTTTGCCAAAAAATACCTAGGCACTGCAGTATGTTGATCTTGACCTTGGAGGTGCAGCTTTAACCTTCCATCCCTTTGACATATCGGTTGTTCAGTGCAGTTTCTCAATATTGTTGTATCATATCTCCTCTATTTAAATTTCATGAATAATGTGTTACGATTATAGAAGAGAAAACAGGCGTGGTTGATATTCTTTCCTGATCTAGAACAATTCTCCACATAGCTACAGTTTTCTTCATTAATGAAAATTACCATTTATAATTTGCATGTAAATTGCTGTAATTCAGCCTGCAAAGATACATTTAACAGATAACCGAAAAGTTAAATGTTTGAATCCTTGTATTGTGACGAAAAATTTTTTTCGTAGTCTAGCTTACTGTGCGAAGTGAAAGTTTCGAATCACATTCATGATCCGAAACTTCCGTCATTCTTTCCGAAACTGGAAAAAAAAAATCTGTTCAGTTCCAATTTTAATTCCAACAGAAATAACGTTTTTTATTTTCGGTTCTGTTCCGGTTCAAAGACCATCTTTTTAACGATGTGCTTAATTGGTGCACTTTACCCTCGTAAAATGTTGAATTGCTGTACGAAACATTTGACAGTTTTGTTATCTGTAACATTTAATCTATGATATGTCAAAATCATCGACACTAAAATTGGTTGCAAAAAGTCGACGCTGTCCCCCGTACTAAAACTTGCCTATCTTTGTAGTAAAATCAGGAAGCGTTATAATAGAAAGGATTAAAGAACATATGACAGACACCAAAAGAGGTAAATTATCCACAGCTCTATCCCGTTTAAATCAAGATAAAGACATTGATACTTTATTCAGTAAAGCTAAAATCATTGCAAATTTATCACATTATAACATTTGCATAATCAAAGAATTTTTAGAGATATTAACAAGAGGCAATAAAACATATAATGGTGTATAACCATATCATATACCACATATATTTTTTAATTTACTTTGCATCACCGGTGCATTTGGTTTTGATCGACTATTTTCTATAGCACCCCCTCCCCTTCCTTTCCACCCTCCCTATGTATTGTTTTTGGTTTCGATCCTTACTACTTAACCAGTATGCATTTTTAGAGCTACTGAATTTTCTCATTTTAACTCCTCTGATGATGGCTAATGTTAACTGAAAGCGCTCAGGAAAATGTGTTTTTAACATCTTGAATATAAATTTTTGAATGTTTTAAGACTTTTAGATTATATTGTCACATATTTTAGTAATAAATGAATTGTGAATCAATGTGTTCACTTTGTTTATTTTGATATATTAAGGTGAATATGATGTTTCAACATATTATATAGAATTTTCTATATGTATTTAATGGAAAATTATTAGTTCCTCCTTATCTTTGTGTTTAATTACTTCATTACAATTGTTTAAGTCACTTGTGAAGAATAAATTTTATTACCTTTTTGAAAAGGAAAATTTAGAAATGAAGATTGAAAAAAAAAAATCAGTTATGATAGTGTTGAAATCTAGTTTTAGATTAGTTTCGATGATGAAATTTAGTTTTAGATTGAGAAAATGGAAATTTAGTTATTTAAATCTAAAAATCCTCGGAGAGGGCATGTTTATATCTCAGATGGAAATAAATTAAAATGAGAAAATAGCTTTCAATGCATCGACTAATTTCCTGTTTCTTCGAGATTCTTCGGAACTTGAGGTTATTAATTGAGCATCTAAGCGTTTTTCATTTCTGAGGTATTTTCTGAATTACTCTGTTTATTGCCTTGTTTTGAAGTAAAAAAATCTTGTTTACTCCATACATATGTGAAGTTTAATTTTCCGCCGAATTTCCTGTCGAAAGAAATCTGTTTATTTATCAAGTGATTTCAAGCGTCATATTTGTATTGGATCGAGATGATGCTATCCCTTGGTGACGTTAAAATCAGAAATCATTCATGTGTGTATATTTTTGGTTTATATATATATATATATATATATATATGTAGATATATGTTATGGCCGGTTATCTAAATGGGTATTAATAAGTCCAAGGCAGATTTTTGTTGAAATCTTACACTGTTTAATTTTCTGGATTATATCAAATATTTACAAATATGTACGAGTTAAAATATAATTAGAACAATCATGACAACTCGTAAGCTCGTAAAGGCCGTTTGCAGATACCATTTCTCAGCTCAGCTCGTAAAGGCTGGCCGTCGCCGGAGATTTAAGAGCATCTCCCGAGTCCGTCTTACTCAGTCTGCATCTCGACTCATTCTGTCTACTTCGTTCTCACGCTGTAAAAAAATTACTGCACTCATCAAAATTTATATTGTTCGCGAGGCATCATTCAACTTCACAAGCCCCAATAAAGTATTTGCTTGTGTTTGCAGTCTAAAGTTCAGATGAGAACTCCCGCGACCACAACTCGGCCGTCCTGACTGTGCTGTGTCCTCACAGTCATTATCTACTAATTTCACTAGGTATAGAACCAGTCGACTAAAATCTAAAATTATCAAATACACACAAAAAATATATATACAAACAAAACAATAAACAATAGTAAATATTGAAACATACAGCGTTTCCTAAAATATAAAAAATGAAAATAACACAACAAAACTTGTTATAACGTTGAAAATTGCTTAAAGTTGAGAGTTCACTCATAATGTTCAATAAAAGTAAAAAGAATATTGTTTCAAAATATCAATCTGTCCAATTTGTCCATCGTTTCATAAAGTCGGCAGCACTCGATGTAATGTTTGGACCATCATGGTAGCCAATTTTCTTTACGTTGTATCGATCCTTTCCTTTCACTTTGGTGATTTCATAGGGACCGAGAAATTTAGGTCTCAACTTCATGCCTGTACCAAATTGTGTTTTTTGTATAGCTACTAAATCACCGAGTTTATAAGTGTATGCCGTTTTTCTTTTTTTATTAAAGGTTTTGCGATTCTCTTGCTGTATTTTTAAAATGTTCTCTTTTGCAATTTCCCTATTGAAATTTCTCTCTGACATAATTGAATTTACATGTTCTTCGTCTAACAACTCTTTTATTTGCAAATCGTTTTTATGTCGCAATCTCACTCCGGTTAGAAGCTCAAATGGTGAAAATTTTGTGCTTCTAGATATAGTGCTGTTTATAATTCGCTGTATCGATGCTACATATTTGTACCATTTAGTGGGGTCTTCTATGCTAAGTTTCGCTAATATTGGTATCAGGATTCTATGCATCCGTTCTATCTGGCCATTCCCTCTTGGAACACCTGTCGTTATTGGGACATGTTGTATTTTTTGTTCGTTACAATATGCTTCAAAATCGTCAGATGTAAACGCGGGCCCTTTATCGGTTATTATTCGGGACGGGTTTCCGAAAATGTTGTGTTGTAATTTTAATTTATCTATAACTTCTACGGCAGCAGTAGTTTTAACTGGGTATAACCAGACAAATTTTGTGAAAGCATCTACGACGGTAAAAATATGATTATAATTTTTGTGAGTGGATGGCATCGGTCCAATATGATCAATGTGATAAGTTTCAAGGGGGATATTTTGTTTTGGAATCGGGTTCAATAAACCTTCTCCTTTTCCTTGCTTTTTATTACATAAAATGCACTCTACGCAATTCGCAATGACGTTTTCTATTTGTTTTCTTAACTGGGGTATAAAATAGTTTTCTTTTAGAATTGTTTCGGTTTTTGCTACCGCATAATGACCTCTATTATGAACATTTCGTATTATTTCTTTTTGCATATTTAAGGGAATCATTAACAGTTCCCTGTCGTTTTCATATTTATACAGTATGTCGTTTCGATTAAAATATTCCGAGCTTTCACTTTTTTCTATTAATTTTTTGATGGTTTGAATATGTTCATCTTCTTGTTGCGCTAATTTAATTTTTGCTGTTAATTCGTCATAAGAACGTGTTGCTACCAATACTGTATTTCTGCTTAATGCGTCGACATGCTTCATTTGATTTCCCGCTCGATGTACTATTTCATAATCAAATTCTTGTAAGAATAGCGCCCATCTTGCTACTTTTGGCGTAATGTCTTTTTTGTCCATAGTCTTTTGAAACGCGGAACAATCTGTCACAATTTTAAATTTCGTGCCTAATAAGTAGTTTCGAAATTTTTTGACCGATTCTATTACCGCAAGGGTCTCTAATTCGTAACTCGAAAATTTTGCTTGAGTAGGTGTAGTTTTACGGCTCATGTAATGAATAGGATGTAAGTTTTTGTTCTCATCTTCTTGTAGTAGGACACTACCAAAACCTATGGCGCTTGCATCGGTGTGCAATTCTAGTCTAGCGCCTCGTCGGAATACATGCAATACTGGGGGGTTAACTAATTTTTCTTTAAGAGTTTCAAAAGCTTGCTTTTCGGGTATTCCAAATTTAAATTTATTTCCCGCTTTTAATAAATCACTTAAAGGTCTCGCTATAGTTGCATAATGTGGGATGTATTTTCTGAAATAAGAAGTTAGACCCAGAAAACTGTGTAGTTGTTTAAGGGTTCGGGGTTCAGGAAATTTCTTTACTGCCAAAGTTTTGGCTTCCGAGGGTCTAGTAGTTCCGTTTTCGATAATATAGCCTAAAAATTCAATTTTCCGTTTAAGAAATTGACATTTTGCAAAATTAAATTCAAGTCCGTAATCCGATGCAACTTCTAGGACGCGTTTCAGTTTTATCAAGGCTTCTTCCTCAGTTTCCGCAAGTATTATGACATCGTCTAAGTAAATTAATATTACCTTTTCTTTAATTAACTGTTTAAAAACAGCTTGAATATATCTTTGAAACTGTTGTGGTCCAACCGATAATCCGAATGGGAGCTTTAAGTACTCGTACTGCGAGTTATGCGTGACAAATGCTGTATATTTCCTACTCTCCTCTGCTACGTCTATATGAAAAAAACCATTTTTTAAATCCAAAGTTGTGAAAACCTTTGCATCCTCAATGTTATCTAAAACATCTTCTATTCTTGGCAAGGGAAAATTATCTCTAATTATTTTTTTATTTAGTAATCTATAGTCTACGCAAAGTCTCCAAGAATTATTTTTCTTTTTCGCTAACACTATAGGAGATGCATAATTAGAGTTACTCTCCGTTATAATTCCCGTTTCCAACCATTCCTGTACTTGTTTGTCCACAAATTCCTGCTCCGGATACGCTAATCTACGCGGTCGTTGCGCAATCGGAATATCATCAGTTAATATTATATTTACTTTTAACTCTGTGTCCTTAACCTTGTTTGGCTTATAATTAGTAATCAATTCCGTTAACTCTTTCTTAATAGTGTTGTTTGCAATATGATTCAACTCAACTTCCTGAAAATTAATTGAATTGGCTGTTTCAGCTAAATAAATATCTGTGGTTTTCGCTAAGTCTGACTGTGGGATAGAACACGGTTCACTTTCTAATAAACAACTTTTTGCAGTACTTAATTGCATGTTTACTTTTTCACTAAAGTTAAAAGCTGTTTCATTTTGATTAGTTTGTTCCTTTCTCACTAATTCAGCTGTCGAAATCATTTTTCCTATCGTGGGATTGTTTTGTTTTTCTGACCGCAACATCGCATGAAATCTGGGTGTGACACAGCTGACGCGTTTGATTTTCGTCATGGCTGTTTCTTGTGGGAAAGCAGTGACGTAATTTATCCTAACTTCTTTTAACTTCCGTTTTCCCATAATTTGCAATCCTTTTTCTGAAATATTGAAATTTAACTGTCTCAAAAAGGTATTCCCTAAAATTATAGAATGATTCAAATTTTTTACGATGTATAAATCTGAGTTTACTGTATAACCATCTATTTCAATGTTTACGGTCGTAAATCCTATGGGTGTTATTTGGTTTCCACCAATACCTGACAAAACCAAGTCATTTTCATGTAATTTAGGGCATCCCAGGGCAATATAAATATCGTTATTCCCCATATTTACGTCGCTCCCTGTGTCTATCAAGGCATCTATATTTTTTCCTAAAATCCTCACGCTCTTTATTATTTTATCTGCTGGATTAGAGTTGTTGCTTATGGCGGCATTTGCATTTTTAGGAGAATTGTTTGTACACTGGTCAGACCTGTGGCCAGGAATTTTACACTTCCAGCACACTGGGCCTTCTTTTTTTCGGGGACAATCCCTCCAGCGGTGCGAAAATTCATTGCAATTAAAACAACGGATTTTTGTATTTAAATTCTTTTGGGGGGCATTTGCATAATTTTTTTCATATGGTACGCGGCTAACATCATTTCGATGGAACGCTCTATTATTTTCAAAACCTTGACGTTTTCGGAATTCCGTATTTGGGGACTTAATTTCAGCCTTCCGTAAGTTAATTCGGGCAGTTTCAAAATCATCCAATTTATTTGTCAAATCATCTATATTCGTAATTTTGGGTAATTCATCACAAAAGTGTTCCTTCATTTCTAAAGACAATTTTCTCCTGATTTGATCAATAATTAAAATATTTTTTAATTGTTCGTACGTCGATATTTGCAGGCCAGATAACCAATTATCCAAGAAATTTGAGAGTTCAAACGAGAAATCTTTCCACGAATCCGAATTTTGCTTTCTATGCAAGAAGAATTTTTGCCGAAATTGCTCCGGTGTAAGTCTAAAGCGTCTTAAAAGTATTTTTTTTTACATAGTCGTAGTCGCTGGACTGTTCCTCACTTTCGCGATTTATTAAATTAACTATATCGAGAGGTAATAATGCGAGAAGATAGGTTACCCATTCATGTTTGTCTATCTCTAACCGCTTTGCCTGGCGTTCGAAAAGGGTTAAGTATATACTGATTTCCTCCTCGTTATTGTACCTATTTAACAATTTTAAAACATCGGAACCTTTTCCGGCGATTGTAGGTACAGAGTTATGTAATTGGGCTTTTTGTGTATTTTCCAATTGTAATCGTTTTAATTCAAACTCGCGATTCTCAGCTTCTTTTTGCTGTAATAATCTTTCGGCTTCTTCACGCTCACTTACAATTCCCTCTAACAAAATTTTCACTAAATCTTCATCATACCCTTTGGATTTTACAATTAAATCAGTTAATTGAGTTTTATTGGTCGATTCTGGTGGATTTAAACCTAATTCGACAGCCACAGTAATCAGATCGATCTTTTTTGACCTTATTAAATGTGCCATTTTTATCATAAACTAATTAACACATAAAAATAAAATATAGCATTAAATAAATCAATAATATACGTATTTTCACCCGATAAATCAAATATAGCAGTACATATAATAATACGTAACAGTTATAAAAACACACTTACTTTCATATCTTCACCCGATAAATAAAATATATTTATACATATAATAATATTCAACAATTTTATAAACACTTTCTCTAAGTATTCTAAATCGAATATATATTTTGTTTCCTTTCCCATAAAAATAACAAGATACAATATATATATATATATATCTTTGTACTACTTAATTCTATTCTAGAAAAAAAACATTACTCAATCAAACATTATTCATGTGAGGAAGCAAAAAAAATAACACCTTCCTCTATCTATACGAAGATTACTACTTTTAATCGTTTCACTTTTCACTTTTCCCAGACTGCAAAAAAAAAATATGCACGGCAGACGTTTATATTTTATTTCATTCGAGCGCTCTGACTCTGGGTCGCTTATTTGCTGATAAACGAACAACACATTTTCCTCTTGCGTACACTAAAAGCAGAAGAAAAAAAATATCACCAGAAAAAAAAGAAAATCGCTTTCCGCCACCGCGAAAACACGACACTTATCTTGCACAGACGGTCAGTGGGTCAAACTTTCTACACCGATACTCGAAACACTTCCCTCTTTCTTTACCGAAAGGACTTTATCTGCTAATCAGTGATTCATCACTGAACTTAACCGACAAACGATCGCACATTTCACAGATACGATGCACATATCACATAATAACCACTCACACACTTGGATGTGTAGTAATACACAGATGAAGAAAAAAAAAATCGGAAGCACAAAACACTTTTACGTGAAGACACACGTGAACATCTCACAGGAACTTGATGCACAAATCTTTTTGCTTCTTTATTCGAAATTCACGTAGATCCCGATCATTCAGATCAATTACAAATCATGTAGATCCAGTTCGCATAGATTCCGTTGATCCCGGCCGAGCCCCCATTTTGTAGATATATGTTATGGCCGGTTATCTAAATGGGTATTAATAAGTCCAAGGCAGATTTTTGTTGAAATCTTACACTGTTTAATTTTCTGGATTATATCAAATATTTACAAATATGTACGAGTTAAAATATAATTAGAACAATCATGACAACTCGTAAGCTCGTAAAGGCCGTTTGCAGATACCATTTCTCAGCTCAGCTCGTAAAGGCTGGCCGTCGCCGGAGATTTAAGAGCATCTCCCGAGTCCGTCTTACTCAGTCTGCATCTCGACTCATTCTGTCTACTTCGTTCTCACGCTGTAAAAAAATTACTGCACTCATCAAAATTTATATTGTTCGCGAGGCATCATTCAACTTCACAAGCCCCAATAAAGTATTTGCTTGTGTTTGCAGTCTAAAGTTCAGATGAGAACTCCCGCGACCACATATATATATATATATATATATATATATATATATATATATATATATATATATATATATATATTCAGTTTCTATTCTTAATCTAAACTGCTACTTTCTGACGCATTCACGAAATCAATTTTATTAGTTAAAGCAATGTTTTTAAACCGGTGTGTCGCGAATAGTGTTATCAAGTGTCTCGATTTTCAGGAGTTCCTTCTTAGACCTATCCCGCGAAACTTTTATAGATTTTTATACTTATGGATTAGGGATCCCGAAATCTTAAATTGTGATCTGCTGGCAACACTTTCTAGTTTCTTTCCTTTTTTTCTTTTTTTGCTTTAAGATGCATATTAATAAGTTACTAAAAAACTGAAAGCGTTTTCGAAGCACAAATTAAAATAAATAAATAAACAAATAAATAAATAAATAATAAAAAGTGTAAAAATAACGAATGGCGGATATAGCCCTTGATTTGGAGTGGGGTTAAAGTCTCTTTTATTTAACTTCATACAAACGTCATACAAAAACCATACAAATTGGCTATAATTTTCTAACATTACTGCTTTAAAAGCGTAACGGGGGTCAGTATAATTTAGTTCAGTACTGCTTTAAATTTTGAAATATTTTTCGGTTTATATAATGTGGTATAATCAAAATTTGGATATTTTTTTAGGATATGGTCTTATTGAAAATGGTTAATGTAACATGATTTTGTCTATACATTGAACAGTTTGTTTGTTTCTATCAGCAAGCAAATATACAGGGTTTCCACTCCTATCGTTGTCCAAAAGCTAATTCTTTATTTCTAAACCGCTCGTTTTACAGGTATGGTTCCAATTTAAAAAATATTTCAAATTTTGCTCTTCGTTCTATGAAAAGCAAGTTATCAAGAGCCAAGACTTGTTTTCGTAAAAATACGAAATTTTAATTTTTTTACGGTCCCTTTGTTTTATAAATTATATTTCGAAAACTTTCTCCGTGCTCTAACAAATAAAACAATAAAAATTCTGTTCTTTCATGACATAAGCTCGCCGAGTTATGATACTTTAAGTTTTACAAATATTCAATTAGGTGTTTTTTCGCTTAAAACATATTTTTTCGTTTTACACACTGTATATTTTTCTGTTGAATTGCATTTTAATTATTCTGTACGTTTTATCTATTTAATTACTGGAAAATATAAATGCACTCACAAAGAAAAAAAAAACTTTTTAGAAAGAAAAATTATAGCTGCACGTCGTCCTTATTCCTAAAGAATGTATTACTTGCGAAAAATTTAAAGAGACAATAAACATATAAAATCTTGAAAAATAATGATTTATTTCGGTATAAACTACACTTGCGGAACTTATAGATTGCTCCCAAATGGGTCGTTCAAAATGATTGTGAATAATGATATTTTCAAACAAATAAATTTTCTTAACACATTTTTTATGTTTAAGTTGAGTTATTGTATATTCTTTAAAATTTAATAATTTTGTGACCAAGAAATTATTCAGTACCAGTATTTTCTTACAGAAAATCTTTCCTTAAAAGAAGGCGAAGTTTTACGAGTTTACCCTAGATTTCTTTTTCTATACAGAAAATACTGGTGAAACTCCTGGAAAAATCCCTGATCCGTACGAACCCTGTACAGTCATCTCTCCTTAATTCGAACTTAAGCTGCAATGTTTCTTGTATGAAGAGTATAAATAAGTACGAAATTGCGAATTTCAGTGATGAATTTAGGAGGGTGGGGCTGTGTGTGGGGAGGAGGGATGTTCCTCAGGAAGATTTGGGATTCCATGCTTATTCATGGTCGGGAAATGAAATTCTATCCTCCAGAACCCAATAACCCCCCCTCATCTTCCCGGAGAAAACTGTCTTAACGTGTTATATACGTTCTATACTTTCATAAAATCATTTATTTTTTTTTTGACAGAAATTAAATCTTTATAGTGTGTAGAATTATGGGGAAAATTTTTCAAGTGATACCTCAATTATTAAGAAAGATATGAGCAAAGATGTGAGGCCGCTCACGATCAATGAAACGGATCTCACCGAAAAGATCCTATTAAAGATTCCATTCCCTTTTAAATGAGCATATTAAGGCATAGGAGTCTCCACAGTATGTCGCAGGAATAGCAAATTAAGTGTAAGTTGAAGAAATATATATATATTGGTATATTTTTTTCTTCTAAAACTTTAAACGCGATTTTTTGGGTAACTACCTTTTTCAACATAGACAGCATGATAACTTGAACAATTTTATCATTTTTGGATAAAATTTGCGCTTATCTCCGCATAATTATATTAAATTGTCTAAGGGCTGTCGAGCCATCTTTTTGAAATTTTTAATGTTATATATTTTTTCAATAAGTTTAAAAGTCAAAATTTTAGACGAAAAATGAAATATTTTTTTCAAAATAGCACAATTTATTTATTTTTAAAAAATTTAAAATTTTGAACTGATGGCAATTAGATACAACCTTATTTTACAAGAAAAAACTGAGATTTTATTTTTATTTTTTTCCTACAGGAAGTTAGGATGCTGCCCATCGAGCCCAGATATTTTAGGTTTCTGACGTAATATGTGACCAAATTTAACACAATAAATATTTTTTAAATAGTTGAAGCAATAAAAAATAGCGTGAAATTATTAGTTTTTTAATTAATTTTACTCCTTTCCTAAATAAAATTTCCAAAATACGTCAATTTTTCACACCCGAGAACGCATGTAACCTCTTAATTCAATATTGCTGAGATATTTGGCTCCTTCAATGGCAGCACGGGAGCCAAAGAAATCGAATTTATTACTTTTTTAGTTACTTAGACAGCGTTTTTCTTCTCCATAACGCACAAATACTTTTGAACATATCAGGAAGGGAATCTTTAACGACTATTTTCATATTTTATCGGTTTTAACTATGTTCAAATTTAAAAATTGCTGGGAGGTAGTTATTTCTTTACTTTTCTTTTGCACATGCTGTAGAAATATACCACTAAGATTATTGTTTGGAAATAGTTGTCAGAGGCACCCAGATATGTTACAAAATACTGTGCGTTACGGAGAACAGCAATTCTACGCAGAGGAAATTGTGGTTAAGCAGAACTTTACTTTTTGTTCATATTTATTTGTTATTTACAAATTACGGCAATGATGTATCTTAACCAATGTACTTAACCAATGAACTTTCTTTCAAAACGTCGAGTGGAGTCACTCCAGATTTTTTAATATGCAAGTTTTGGTTAACTCAAATTTCGTATAATTCGAGTGTTTTACATTATCTTGGAGGTCTAAGTTTTAAAAAAAAAGTCCACAGTACCTTTAAATGCAAGCTTACAATGCACAAAACTAGAATAAATTTTGCATAATCAAGGCCCCAAATGGTCCTTTTTGAATACTGGTATTTTCTTAGAAATTTTTTATTTTTAGATTTCTCTTGCAAATTTTGCAGAAACCACCTTCGGAGGTAAATTTTTGCTGAAATGTTATAGAAACCTACCATGAAATTTTCTGTTAAAAATTATTGGTATTCAGTTGGCGGACCATTTGGGAGACCTGCACAATTGGTCTTTTGTTTTGCTTTTAACCTTATATTGCACCCAGTATCATAATTAGCCTTACAACCACCACCAAGTAATTTATCAAAAATTTGATTTTCATCGTTATTCAGTGCTTACTTGTGAAAATTCGAATTTCAATAGAAACTATTTGGGCAGAATTTTTTTTTTTTTAAAAAAGGGAAAAAAAAAAAATTATACGCTGTAAAAACTTGTTTGCTAAAGAAATGTAACTATGTTTTTCGTATTTTCAGTGCCGAATAGTAGTGATAATGTATAGTGGAGCGCAATAAAAATGCATATGGAATGCAATAAAATATTTTTTTTCTCTATTAAAATATTTTGAATTTTCGAATTATTTTTCCTATGATCTAGACGACCATTAAAAAAAAAAAAGAAAGAAAAATTAACAAATTACAACAACCAATGGGAAAATGTTCCGAAAGCTTTAAAAATAAAAAATAAATAAATACAATATTCAAATTAATTAAAAGTATTAATTATTCAAAAATATTCATCGGAACCATCTACAAATAAACGCATTTTCCTTTTCCATTACTACAGTTGAAGAGATCCTGGCATTCTCTGTCCTCGCAGAAATATTCGTTTGAACCATCGCCGCAGTTATTGAAACGCATTTTCCATTACTATACCTTAACCTTAATATATACCTTAATATTTTGTCGGGTCCTTCGTACAATAACTCTTGTTTAGACTGATGTCTGAGCTAAAGGTATTTTGAGAAAATTAAAGTTGAAGACCACGTTTTTTGCTTTATAAGACGATTTCTCATCCGACGACAATTTTTGAATTCGGCTTTTTTTCATATCTGTTAGTTTGCATCTATCCTTTTTGTAACTTTAAAACTTTTGTAACGATTTTATGCATTTATATTGCCTATTCAAAGAAAAATTCTTCTAAAGTTACAGAATTTCGTTAAAAAAAAGTGACGACGTCAAGAGGTCCATTCTCGACAGAAAACAACAACCATTTTCCCAATGGTTAATAAAAACACAATTTTTTTTTTCAAATGAAAATAAAAAAATGTGCATTGTAAGGTAAACGCTATAAAGGTTTATGATCGCGGAACTTCATTCAATCCCTGCTAGGGTATCAAGGTGACAGCGCTCTAAATATGCTGCACGCAAACTCATAATTTTTGTCGTTATTTTTCGCAGTGTGTTCATTGGCATCGGTTGAAAACGAGCCACTGCATTTCAGACTCAGCTGTTTGCCGATGAAAACACGTGGGGGTAAATGTAAACTAACGTTACACAACGACCTTGCCATTACGTCATTCATGCCCTGTGTTTTTTGAGCGTTATTTGGGATGAAAACTTGTTTACACCATGCATTAAGCTACTCTCTCTGTTTTTGCAGAATTTAATTTTCGCCGAAACAGGAGTTTCTCTTTGGATTACAGGACAAGGTAATATGAGTGGCAGCGGAATACTCTGCTCGAAAATGTTTATCGAATCTCGCAGTAATATGAAACAAAAAGAATTTCTCGCATAAAAAACAACAACCCTTTTTGGGTCAACTACACAGAAATGGGAACACAAGGGATCAATATATATATATATATTTAATCTAAAATAAAAAATTCCCTGACGGCTCGGCCTACAGGCACAGGAAGATTTCGAAGACGCAGACCGTGGGGTGCCTGTTTGTCGGGAATTGCGGAAGAAATGACCTTTTTGCGATGATGCGGCAGTTGGAACCGCCTACTTTGAAACCTAACTTGTTTGCAGGTGGAGCCAGCAGGATTTTTTTTTTGTTTTTGTTTTTTTAAAGCTAAAAGAGTTGGTCCTATAAAAAACTTGTCAGTATAAAAGTTTTAGATAACATTAAGAGGATTTATAATAAATTTAAGCGGATTTGAAATCTTGGGAATTGACGAAGTTATGAATTTTTTTCTTCTAAAACCCCCCTCCCCCCCCCTTAAGGCAATTTTTAATTATATCAAAAATCTGTCATACATAAATTTTCGGCCCTTCTCCTAGAAGTAATAATAACTTCAAACGGATTCGATACGTATCATAATTAAGAAATTATGGAGTTTTTTCTGTTTTCACAAAAGCCCCCCCCCCCCTTGGTTCGATTTTGCCCATTAACGAACTTGACCGAGATTTTATGCCTCTTGATTTTATGTATCAGTCTCGAAAAGATGCGGGAGTTGGAACCGCCTACTTCGAAAAATAACTTGTTTGCAGGCGGAGCCGGCAGGGATTTTTTTTTGTTTTTAATTTTTTTTTTTTTTTTTGCTATAACGGTTGGTCCTATAAAAAACTTGTCAATATAAAAGTTTTAGATAATATTAAGAGGATTTATAATAAATTTACGCGGATTTGATATCTTGTGAATTGGCGAAACTATGATTTTATTTTTTCTAAAGCCCCTCTTCCCCCCCCCCCTTGGGGCCATTTTTAATGATATCAAAAATCTGTCGTACATAAATTTTCGGCCCTTTTCCTAGAAGTAATAATAACTTTAAATGGATTCGATACGTATAACAATTAAGAAATTATGGGGGGTTTTCTGTTTTCACAAAAAGCCCCCCCCCCTTGGTTCGATTTTGCCCATTAACGAACTTGACCGAGATTTTATGTCCCTTGACTTTATGTATCAGTTTGGAAGAGATTTATGCAGAATTTTTCCAGTTATCGTGGTCATAAAAAAGTGACATAGATAGATAGATAGATAGATAGATAAAGTTTTGAACTGGGGGTGGTTTTGGGTTCTGGGAGTCATGATCGGCGTAAATCTGCAAAAAATTTTCAAAATTTCCAACTTAGGTGAGAATGTAATAGGTAGTATTTCTTACGAAATCTACCTAAAAAGCTATAATATTAAAGGGTATGAATTTAAGGAAAGACAACAATTACGAAATCACATATAAAACAGCTGATATGGATGAACGTATCACGAAATACTTCTGAGGCGATTTCAGTGCTTTTTAACCCTTTCCAACATAGTTGAAAAGTGTTTAAGAATTTGGTTTGTCTGTCTGTCCATGCTCTAACTTGTGAAGTATACTCGGATTATCATATGATTGTGCATTTGATATGTTATTCATGTCTACTATGGCATGTTCGATGTATTGAAAATGAAGTGTGTATAGCACTTAGAGTTCGTTTACAAGGGCACTGAAAAAATCCCGTAACATTACAGTAGGGAAAAATCGTTTGCGGTGTATTTTAATGATGATGCACTATTACAAACATATTTGAATTGGTATGCATTTCTGTGCATGGAAACATGCTTTCCGTAGAATTCAGAGTTCAAAGAATTTATTATTCATTTTATTACATGGTCACACAAAAGAATTCAGTGACATAATGATATAAGGGGGGCGGGACTGTTTGCAGTGTTTTTTAATTATGTTACATTATTACAAACATAATTAAATTGATATACCTTACTGATATTGCATGCTGTAGAATATGCACTGAGACAAGATGCTTGCTGTAGAATATGATGTGCATAGCAATTATCTTTCATTTACAGACTACGAAATATTTCGGTTACAGTACTAATCTATATTAGTAATTAAACAGTGAAATTTTGTTAAAGTTTTCTGGAAGTGTTGGAAAGTACTTCATAATATATTGGAAAGCTGCAATCAGCTGATTAACCATTGTACTTCAACTGCAGGTCAGAGGTCCACCAATTAGAACTGCCTATTTGTAGTGTGTGACCTACAGCATGACGTTAATTGCAACTGCCCTATACTTGACACATGATTGTACTTTACTTTTATTTGATAGTTTTGGTAGTATCTGAACTGAAATTGGATAGGTTGGGGGAAAAGGAAAAATAAAAAATTTAATAGTTACGTTAAGTTTAAAAACAAAAACAGTTTTCTTTTGGTTGAGAAATTGCGCAAGTAGTGTGTTTTTACACTTACCAGCATAATTGAAAAGTGTTTATGACTTCCGTTTGTCTGTCTACCGGTACTCTAACTGTCGTAAACATACTTGGTTTGCCATGTAATTGCTATATGTTATTGATATAACTATGGTATGTTTGCTAACGAAAAGGAAGTATGTAACAAGGACACTCAAAAGAATCCTGTTACATAATGGTCTATGGAGGTGGGAAATCGTTTGCAATGTATTTTAATGTTATTACACTATTTCAAATATATTGATGATATACATCAATGAGGTGCACTACAAGATACATTATTGTAGAATATAATGTGCATGCTATTTATCGTTCATTTACAGGAACTATAAAAAAAATTCGGTTATAGTACTTTCTATGAGTGGTAATTGCTACAAGTGCGCTTTTAGTTGTGATATGCGTTTTTAAATTTAATTTTTTGCATTATTACTTGTTGCGTATAAATTCTATTGATCATGTACAGAGTTGCACAAAAGAATTCATTTCCGTTTTTTGACGGAAATTGCTGAAGGGGTATTTTCAACTGCATTATTCCTTTCCCAACTGAACTGAATTTTAGCATACTATATAGTACATATAGTATATACATAGGGCTGCACATAAAAATTTGGATTTTAAACGAAAATAGCTGAAATTTATTTTCAAATGTGTTATGTGTTTTCCGAATTGTTTACTTTGGTATCATCTTTCACCTTATTAAAAGGGGGAGTTTTTTACTGTATTCTGAATGCGTTGGAAAGTGTTTCATAATCTATGCTTCACGTATGATTTTTTTCTTCTTGTTTACCCTTTTCGCCGACCGATCAATTTATAGTTTAGTTACTGACAAAATGGAAGTCGTTTCAGCAGTTCTCGAGAAAAATGTACGTCAATGGCAACTATTTTACATGTGATTTCGCAATAAAAGGAAAATAAAAGCATTATTGTGAGTCAATTTTACGTTCGACACAATGCAATAGCCCATTTATGAATAACTTATTGCTTGTAGAATTTCCATAGACCTGAACAACAGAAAAACGTTATCCCCTAATGAAAAAGTTTTAACGTTAAAGTTTTCTCTCTAGAGAAAAGTTTCAACTTTAAGCATTAATTACATCTTTAGTTTAATATTA
The DNA here is from genome assembly GCA_963931845.1 of Maratus michaelseni. NCBI lineage: Eukaryota > Metazoa > Arthropoda > Arachnida > Araneae > Salticidae > Maratus > Maratus michaelseni. The sequence continues at coordinate 179,042,749 of OZ007587.1, read as the reverse complement.
TTAAAGTGATAAAAAAACCTTATACAAAAAGGCTTAAAATAGCTTTTAATATAAAGATGGCATGTTTTGTACACTTAAACGGCGACTTCTTCAAGATCGAAACTGATAAATAAACTACTTTCTCTAAGTTTTTGAAAATGATAAATAAACTACTTTCGCTAAGTTTTTGAAAATGATAAATAAACTACTTTCGCTAAGTTTTTGAAAATGATAAATAAACTACTTTCGCTAAGCTTTTGAAAATGATTTTCAGAAACTTAAGCGAAAATAGCGTATGTTTTTGTTTTATTGTATACATGTCTAAAGAAAAGACACGTCTAAAAAAAATGACACTCACAAAAAGGTAATATTGAATATTTTACGTTAACTATTTGATGTAAGGTTAATGTCTGAGATAATTAGAACATTTAATAGTAGAAATTAGTTTAATTATGTGTGTGTTTTTAGGATTTTTATTATATTCTATTACGATTAACTGTTAATACAAGGGTTTTTATTATTCTTTTGCATCTCGTACTGACAGAGTTTGACAGTATTAACCCTTTCGGGTCTGGCGTACTATTAATAGGACGTATCTTTTCATTGAGTATTATTTCGTCTTAACAATTATTTTCGTTATTATCTGTCTGTAATAATAATAGTAATGTCTATACATTTATTATTATGACTTCTTTTATGTTTCAGCATTCAGCAATAATAATAAAAGTTTGCTTATTTCTCTTTGCACTGTTGGCGATTCTTTTATTTCAAACATATGTTTCACTCTTTAAATTTAAAATTGGGGCTACTTTTCCGAAGGGATAATTTGTGATGAAATATAAAAAATATTAGAAAAATATTATGCATGCTTAATACTTTTGTAATACGATATTTTTCCAAAATTTTTTCCTTAGTCTATTGTTACACACTGAAAAAAGAAAGTGTTGATTTTACAGTATAATACTGGCATCCCAGCTGCCAGTATTATGACGTAAAATTAACAGTAATAAACAGTAAAATAAGCAGTAATACGCTACCGCGCATGCGTGGCATAATATGAAATTTATATACATTACTGAGGTGCACTATAAATTGCTCACTTAAGAGTATGGTGTGCATTGCGATTATCGTTCATTTACAGGGATACACAAAATATGTCGGTTACAATATACGTGAAATAATTACAGTGTATGTCTGATAAGTGCGTTTTCAAAATTGGTTTGCGTTTTTAAGTCTAGCTAAATTTTAGCATTGTACTGTACGTGGTGTGTATAAATTCGGTTGGTCATATACGGGGTTACACAAGAGAATTCGTACGACGTATTACAGACTATGGAAGTGAATTGCTTAGGGTAGTTTTTAATTGCATTACGCATTTTCCTGCTGAACTATAGATAGTAGACTTATAGAAGTTTGTGGAAAATACATAAATTCATTACAGAACTACGCCATGAACAAGGTACATTGTCGTTTATGGTTGGTAATGGCTGGAAGTTTTTTTTTAAGTTGACTTATGCGTTTTTTACCTGAATTAAATTTTAGCTTAATATGGGTTTGTACAAAAATCTTTAGATAACATACAGAGCTGTACAAAAGATTCCGAGTGCATTTCCATCGATTAGCGAAAATTGCTAAACGTGAATTTTCTAAATGAACTAAATTTTACCATGCTGTGAAGTATATATCCAAATCTATAGATCATAGACAGGGCTGCACGAAATAATTCGACTACATTTCTGACTGTGAAAGGTAATTGCTAAAACTGTACTTTAAATGTGTTATATGTTTCTTATACTGTTTACTCACATATCATCTATCACCTTATTTAACGCTGAAGATTCGTTATAGTTTTCTGGATGTGTTCGAAAGTGTTTCATAATCTATGCTTGACGCATGATTTTTCGCTGTTGTTGTATGTAAAGATGGAATTTTGTCAAAAAAATTTCACCCAACTCCTGATACTTATGTAACAGATGTGTTTCCGATGACAATACAATATTTTAATCTTTTTAGAACTAAATTATACATTAACAAATTAATTTTAAGCCATTTTTTCGTTAGCGGCCACAGGTGATAAATCGCTAAATCTTTTATGTTAATCTTAACTGTTTACGAGTTATGGAATTAATTTTGCGCCAAATCACTCTCGCTAAAATATGCCAACAGGTTGAGAAACTGAACAACGAAATATTTAGAACACTAAAAGGTAGAAAATATAAATAAAAAAGTGAAGAGGTATTTTCAAAAAGTACTCCTTTATTCTATCCATAAATCCACTAAATACCAGTTCCTGAAAGGAAACAAAGTCATAAGAAAACAATTACCCAGGTCATAAGGTAGTACGAATTTTGAGAATATTCATTGATTGGACCATTTTCTTTCTAGTACTTGATGTTTGTTCACCACATAATTTATTCGTAAGGACCTATTTCCGGAAACAATTTATTACGAATAATAAGGATACCGTCGTTCAAGCTTATGAAACAAAATAATTTATTGTCCAGTTTGATACCGGGATTTCTAAGCATTAATTTTGACTGACTATTGTGATATATGAAGGGTTTAGTGGAAAAAGATGCTATGTCACAAAAAATATGTGTTCTCTCAAAAATTGTTTTATTTTTAGGATGAATGAATTGTGAGGTAATCTAATCTATATTATAAAGCAAAAACTTGTCCTTGAGTAACGCTAACATCATATTGACGGTGGCAACGACCTGATCAATAAATGTCGCTTTTATTGCTTCTTTTTTCTTTTTTAATTTCTAAACATTGCACATTTGTCATCAAATAATAAGGAACACATGTTCTTTCAAATGCAGTTTGTTTGAAAACTTTAGCTCAGTTTGCTGTTTTTTGTGGGTTTTAAAATAACTTTCAAACATGAATATATATATATTTTTTTAATCTGTCTTTCGCGTGTTGTCCCGTTTGCACTTGAAACAACATAAACAGTTCAGCATTTGTTTCTGGTTTATATTCCATAATGAAATTAAAATTGCATTAATAAATAAATAATAGAATAGAATAGAATAGAAATAGAAACAAATTTAACACACATGTTAAATTTGTTATCGAACTACGCGTTTAAACACTGAATTCATCAGAATAAAAAAGCTGCTGTAGGTAGCGAAATCTTTGGCGATTTCTTCAGCTACTAACGCCTGGCATGCGGATAATACGAAAGTATCGATTTTATTCAATTTCCAACTTTATTGAATACATAATTAATATTTTTAATATAAAATTTATTTTTGGTGGTGTTAATGGGCAATCTAAAAATAAATATTAAATGTAAAAAATCTATTGGAGTTTTTAATTTAAAAAAAAATTGTTTTCACCTATGTTCTGTAACTTGGGAACTCCGGGTTGAATCGGCTGATCAAAAGGGCTAAAATGGGAATGTTAAAATTTTAATTATTCTTTTAATGTATACGAGCAGGGAAGACCGAGCTATGTTCGGTCAAAATTAAATTTGAGTTCAAATATCATGACCCATGACCAAAATGACCCACTAATTGAATTTTCTCGAACATGTGACTTAGCCCAACAGTCTTCTCGTGCCCGAAAACCATAAGATGCAAAATTTAGTGTAAATAGTCTGAGCCATTTTTAAGATAAAATAGCTTGACCCATAATGACCCATGACCAAAATGACCCACTCATCGAAATTTCTCGAACATGTGACCTAGCCTAATAGTCTTCTTGTTCCCTAAACCTGTAGGGTGCTAAATTTATTTCAAATCCTCTGAACCGTTTTTACGATAAAATAGCTTGACCCATAATGACCCATGATCAAAATGACCCACTAATTGAATTTTCTCGAACATGTGACCTAGCCAACAGTCTTCTCGTGCTCGAAAACCATTGGATGCAAAATTTAGTGTAAATTGAGCCGCTTTTTAGATCTTGACCCACAATAACCCAGAACTGACTCACTAATCGAATTTTCTCGAACATGTGACCTAGCCCAATGATTTTCGCGTGCCCGAAACTCGTAGGATACAGATTTTAATCAAAATCGTTAGAGCCATTTTTTAGATAAAATTAATTTGACCCGCTTTGACCCAAAAATGACCCACTAATCGAAAGTTCTCGAACATGTGACCCAGCCCAATAGTCTTCTCGTGCCCGAAAATAGTCGGATACAAAATTTCGTCAAAATCATTTGAACCATTTTTCAGATACAATTAGCTTGCCCATGACCCAAAATGATCCACTAATTGAATTTTCTCGAACATGTGACCTAGCCAACAGTCTTCTCGTGCTCGAAAACCATTGGATGCAAAATTTAGTGTAAATTGAGCCGCTTTTTAGATCTTGACCCACAATGACCCAGAAATGACCCACTAATCGAATTTTCTCGGACATGTGACCTAGCCCAATGATTTTATCGTGCTCGAAACTCGTAGGACACAAAATTTAATCAAAATCCTTGGAGCCGTTTTTTAGATAAAATTAATTTGACCCGCGTTGACCCAAAAATGACCCACTAATCGAAAGTTCACGAACATGTGACCCAGCCCAATTGTCTTCACGTGCCCGAAAATGGTCGGATACAAAATTTCGTCAAAATCGTTTGAACCGTTTTTTAGATACAATTAGCTAGACCATGACCCAAAATGACCCACTAATCGAATTTTCTCGAACTCGTGACCTAGCCCAATGGTTTTCTGGTGCCCCAAAACGGTAGGACACAAAATTTTGTCAAAATCGTTAGAGCCGTTTTTAAGATAATTTTTGCATATATATATATATATATATATATATATATATATAACCACACACAAGATTTGCTCGTATTAGAATATATGATGATATGAAACATTAGCTTTTAATATTTTTATATTTAATAATTTAATTGTATATTAATATTTTTTTAATATTTAAAAAAATAAGTGTTAAGTATTTCTAAGAGTTTAGCATCAGGTGTTAACATTTTAAACATATTCTTCCAAGAAGAAAATATATCAGTAAGATTTATAACAAAAAAAAAAAAACATTTTCCTTCAATTTTCTTGAAATTTAATGTTTGTTACATAACATATTCTTCTACCCAAATCTGCATATATCGAAAGCTTTTTCAAAGTTTTCAGCATCACTTAACTCATAAATATTATATTTCTTGACTTTTCTATCCATAAAACCAATTAATCATAAATTCCAGAAGAGCAAAGAATTGTGAAGAAAACAGTTACGCGGAATAAAAGGCATGAATTTTGAATTTCTTTTCAGTACTTGATGTTTATTCATCACATAATTTATATACGTAAGGACCTATTTCCAAAAACAATTTACTATAAATAGTAAGGACATCGTCGTTCAAGCTTGTGAAACAAAAGTATTTACTCTCCAGTTGGATACTGAGATTTCTGAGTGTTTAGCAATTTCGAAGTTGGGGATTCGATTTTTTTGCGAAAATCACGTGAGTGAGCTGTTGATCCTAGCAACTGCGTTCCACGACCTTGGTGTCGAAAGGAGAAAGTAAGGAAAGAAGAGAATTCCTGCCAGGTTTTTGGATCGAATCCAGAGATATAAAATGCTTTTTACACATAACAGCTGTCATAATGTTCTGAAGACATCAAACAGCTATTTAGTTTATAGCTGTTGCCCCCTGTATCATGTTCGGTAACCTTGAATTGTAATAAATTATAAACATGTTTTTCTATCTGAGAGATTTAATAACTCTGAATTAACAATATTTTTATAATATCATAATACCAGTACATATTCTCAGTCTCTTCATACATTACTGTTTGCTTTTCCCGAATAAAAACCTAAATATAATACTGTTTATTTGGCATTTGTTTTCAAAATGTTAATTTCTCTACAAAACTGTATTCAGAATTGTTAACAGTAAACCTACTATGATGGATTAAATAACACTTTTTAAACGTTCTGGCAGAACTTCTTACATATATCAATATCGTATCGCTGTTTGATTTTATGACTTTTTTATAATTTACATACAGTGTATTTTTCAATATTTACTTATATCTTGTTTATTTTTTTTTATCTATAAATATACAGGGTGATTCTAAATTCATGGTACAAATTTTAAGGGTTGGTACAGAACACTGTAAAAAACATTTATTGTATAGGAAACCAGGGTCAAAAATCCATTTATTGAGTCAAAATTACAGGGCGTCTCACTCCAATCTGAAGTCGCGTTTTCGTTCATAACTTTAACAGTAGTGAAGATATTTTAACAAAATTCGCAACAGACTCATCTTTGTATGAATCGTAAGCATATTGTAAAGATTTTGTTAAAATATCTTCAATACTGTTAAAGTTATGGACGAAAACGCGACTTCGGATTGATGTGAGACACCCTGTATTTTTGACTATATAAATGGATTTCCGACCCTGTTTTCCTATACAAAAATTGCTTGTTACAGTGTCCTGTACCAACCCTTAAAGTTTGTACCATGAATTTGGAATCACTCTGTATACATGCAACTTAACTTACCTACCGTGAGTCTGTTGAATCGCGTAGTGGATTGAATGCATAGCTGCTAACTTATGTGATTTTTTGCCACCACTATTTTCTAATAATAATTTTTGCCTTATTTAGTTGCAGATCATGCGGCGAAGATTACTATTCGAAAACAGGGGGGACAACAAATCATATAAGTTGCAAGATGTATATTTTTCTTCTTTTATTTTTAAGGATGTTTTAATTGAATAAATAAATAAATTGGAACCGCTATTTGACAGAATTGTTTTATTCACATATCAAATTGTGCCAAATGGTATACATCGTAATACATGCATCATAATATACGTACATCGTATACATACATAGTAAAATATGACTTTTGAAGACTGGTCATTTGACCTGCTGTGGTAGAAATAAGTAAGGTGGCTGAAGTAAAATAAAGCTACCGATATTTCGTGAAGTGGGGTATGGGGCTAGTGCCCGTATCTTATTAGCAAATGATAATGGGGCTAGTGCCCGTAGCTTATTAGCAAATGATAAAATGTTTTTTTTTTTAGCCAACTGAATTAATGCACTCAATAATAAGCTATTTTAACGTAACTGAAGTAAGTGTAACCACGTTTTGGCATAGTTCGGCTTTAAACTTTCCCCGCAATTTTACTGATAGACATAATCAATTCATCTTCACTTTTAGGTATAATCGTTTCATTTAATATTTTTGTTTAATGGCCTTTTAAGTATAGTATTTCAGATCTAAATTTAAGAAATGGCCTATGAGCTATGATTTCTCTTTTTCAACTGGTCAGGTCGTTAATATACTCGGATTGCCATGTAATTGATATATGTTATTGAGGTTTACCATGGCATGTTAGGTATTGAAAATAAAGTGTGTAGCATTATAATTCGTTTACAGGGGCACTCAAAAGAATGCCGATACAGAGTGATCTATGGAGAAAAATCGTTTGCAGTGTATTTTAATGATGTTAAAATATTTCAAACATATTGAAATTGATAATACATCACGGAGGTTCATTGCGAGATACTTATAGAATAGCGAATGCGTAGAATTTATCGTTCATTAACAGGGACACACAAAATAATTCGGTTACAGTACTATTCATGAACAATAACTGCTGGAAGTGCATTTTCAATTGTGGTATGAGTTTTTAAATGTAACTAATTTTTTGCATATTACCTAGTGTCTATAAATTCTATTGATCCTATACAGGGCTGCACAAAAGAATTAGAGTGCATTTCCGCTTATTGACGGAAATTGCTGAACGAGAATTTTTAACTTTGTTATGCACTACCTAACTGATCTAAATTTTGACATACTATGTAGTAGATAATACAAATCTATAGATCATATACAGGATTCATTTTTTTTTCAAGACTGAATATTTAGCTGATCAAAAAAATTAAAGCAAGTCACGAATTACAAATATTGCAAAGATTCTTGGAACACATGGCGAGACGTTCACATGAAAATTTTAAATTCAAATCAGGATCATCACCCTAAGCATTATTTCATTTTGAAACCAATATGCAAAGTAGGTCGCGTGTTATATCAAATTCAGAAAATTTTGAAGCTTTCGAAAATTTCTGCAAAACGTGCCTCTCTTGCTTCTAGTTAGTAAAAAGTTTTATTTTTTCATATCCATAAATTTATATCACACATTCTTAAATCTGTTTTGTTATGTGTTTTTTTAATTTTTGAAATAATTTTAGGTATTAATTTAACATATATAGATAATAATTAATCGACACGTGCTGTACTCTAATGAGATAACATTAAACGGTTGCCACAAACACAAATATAATAAACAGTCCCTTGAAGTCTTTTTTTTTCTTTTTACTAATACTTTTTTCCTACCGTATAGAAATGATGTTTTGCCATAATTTGTTCCATAATTGTTTCCATTTTTTATCCATGATTTTCTTTCTTTCCTTTTTTTTTTCTCATAGTTGTTTTCATAAACACCTCAGCCTTTTTTCAAAGCGAAAAATTTGCTCTCAAACATTTTTTTTTCAAGACTGAATATTTAGCTGATCAAAAAAATTAAAGCAAGTCACGAATTACAAATATTGCAAAGATTCTTGGAACACATGGCGAGACGTTCTCATGAAAATTTTAAATTCAAATCAGGATCATCGTTTTGAAAGCAATATTCAAAGTGGGTCACGTATTACATCAAATTCGGAAATTTTTGAAGCTTTCGAAATTTTCTGCAGAACGTGCCTCTCTTGCTTCTAGTTTGTAAAAAGTTTTATTTTCTTCACATCCGTAAATTTATATGACAATATTCTTAAATCTCTTTTCTTATATTTTTGTAATTTGAAATTCCCGAAATAATCTTAGCTATAATGAAATATAGATAATAATGAAATGCTTTGCCAAAAATTGTTTAATTATGTTTTTAAATTAGTTATAATAATTATGACGATGCAATAATTCATAAAACTAAAATATTCAACCATATGTTCATAAAGTAGGCAAATGGGGCAAGACAGAGAAGCTGACATATGACAGACTTCAACCAATTTTTGTAAAAAAGGCATTTTCAAAAGAATTTTGTACAGTGATTGCGGCGTTAATGAATTTTACGCATTTTGAGATTTCTGTACAGTGATATTGCTGAATTCGCTGGTTTTTATTATTTTCTCTTTTCTTTTATCATTATTATTATTGTTTTCACAGACGCGAAGCGCATAAACTTGCGTGTAATGATTGCGGTTCTAACGAATTTCATGCATTTTGAGATTCAAAAGCAGCGAGTTAACTTAGTATGATCGTAGTGACCTAAAAGAAATAATAATTTAAACTCCCTCCTTCTCCTCAATGTCAAGTTTCACCAAGAGAGGTTTTTGTTAACATTTTATTAAAATGTAATAAAAATATGTAGTTGGCTTATGTAATGTACAGTACTGAAATGTATTTTTATAACTTACTGTATTGTACATTGTACGGTGCATTGTTTAAAAAAGGGAAGTAACTTGAAAACTGGGAACCAAACAATCGCATTTTCATTATTTCTTACGGTAAAATTTTATCCGTTTTTTGAAAAGTTCTTTCGAATCGAACTAATTGTGTTCATGAACTTTGCACCGTTATTCTACACGTTATAACATTTTATCGGTCTGGATTAGAGTCCTGCATCGGGTCGGGTAAACCGATTTTAACAGGTTGTCGCTAATTTGTTTCGTTGCGGGTCGTGTTCCTGTTAACATGATTTTATGTCGAAGATACTGTTACAGATATAAAAACTAGTAGTACGGTATAACCCCTATTTAACGATCCCATATTTAACAATTTCCTCGATTTAACGATAAATTTTAATGATCCGGACTATATTTATTTCTATATTGAATGATCTTCTTTTTAACGATACTTTTCCTTTATTTAATGTTAATTTTGATGACTTTCAAATATTTTAACACATTTTATTAGTTAGAAGAACTGACAGTTTTTACTGTCTGTTGTTTATCTATTGTTAAAGAGAACAGTTAAATATGTTGTCTGATGATGAAAAGTTTGATTTAGAAGAATTTGAAACATCAGTTTAATATGACATTTCTAGCCCGAATGTTTCAGTTTTAGATTATGCAAACTATCACTCTCACGTTCTCATTTGTGAACTACAGATTATTCAAACATTTTGTGACGAAAACAAGCAAAATCCGTCTAATTAAGATTCTTATTCTGACACAGAACGTGATAAAATTTCGAAAGTTATTCCATTTGAAGCAAATGCTCGATTCAAGGCAGCGAAAGTATAATTAATGAGGTTTGGTTAAATATGGATGGACAAATAGTGCTTTTTGAACGACTGAAAAATCCATGTCACCTGCTATACTTAAGGAAAATCAATTATCTTTTTCTTAAGTGTATATTTATTGCGGCAAAGCGAAAATATAATTAAAATTATTGCTAGGTATTTTTTTGAAAATTTAATAACCAACATTTATGTACTTTTAATTTATTTAATGTGTTCCCGGATTTAACGATAACCTTTGATTTAACGATGATTTTCACGATACCCTTTACAATTATTAAATCGAGATTCGACTGTAGTTATATTTGAATACTAGGGGGCCTACCCCCTGCGAGCTACGCTCGCCAACCCCCGCTCAGACTTCGAAGTCTCTAAAAACATGACAGCGTGCTTTGTTTTAAAAATATTGGTAAATCTGTAATTGGCTTGCCATGCTTTTAACGTTTTAATGGGGCATTTTTTGATTACCATGGCCTCATACACAACTGTTGCGACAACTGACGACTGTTTTCGGAATTGATAAGTAAAATCAATTACAACTTAAAAACCAGCTTGTATAAAATGGTTAGGTTTAAATTGTGGACTTTTATAACAATGATCTGTATTCTATTCTTCCTTTGCGTTTAAGGATGAGAAAAATTCCATCTGCTTGTGAATAACATTAAGAACCACGGTATTGAAAAGTACTGTTATAGACATTTTCAGTAACAGGTTTTAATTTTCTCTTTATTTTAGTGCACCATCATGCATATTTTCATGTTATTTTAAATATGTCAATTATTTATTTTAATTAATATGTATATACGAATTTTCTAGTAAATATTTATCATACAAAATTAATTAAATATTTTGTGCATGCATGCCTGCATTTATTCAGCATCAATTGATGACATATTTAAACAAATTTGCTATCCGCGATAATTTTACACCTTGTAATGTCACTTGAATATTGTCCATAAGAAAATCGGGTACTTTTCCAGTATAGGATTCTTTGCTTTTAGGTTTGGCGTAATTCGAGCTTCGAAAAGGGATAGATTCGTTAATATACATAGATTTGTTGCCAAAAGTTATGAAAACAAACCCAATGAGCTTTTGGTGCTTTTCTATTATAGGGGTCTTGACGCTTTTTTAAAAAGCTTGGCGCAATTCGGGCATCAGAAAGTAGATTTGGTGCCAAATGACATAAACAGCCATGGAAACAAATTCGACGATTTTTTTGTTTATATGCGTATTTTAATTATACATATATTATTATTGTTTTTTCTATACAGATTACTTCTGATTATATATAAAATAGGATAAATGACATTTTACGCTAAACAAATTGTATAAATATTTTTTTGCTCCTTTCTTTTGCGTTTACATTAATGACGTCATTTGGACGAATTTATTCAAAATATTTTCAGTTTATAAATTAAATTAAATGCTGACAGACGATTGAATCCTGACGATAGAAATGTGATTTTTTTTTTCAAATTTTCCTGAAAAACATAATTTAACCACAATCTTGTCTTCATTGTCGATTGAAATTAAAGATAAATTCAATTTCAATTTGAAAATGACGAATAAAAAGAAATCAATAATCCCTATCGGGATCCTTTTCAATTTTTTTCCCTTTTTTGTCACAAAAAAACTGAGTAATTAGTTGCCATCATTACAGAAATGTCATTAAAATTAGAAAAAAATTAATATCTCGAAAACTAATTCTAATTTCAAAATTCTATTATCAGTTTTGACATCCGCGGATTTTTATGGACAATTGGTATTAATTTCACCATCAAGCGTTTAATATTTTATTAAAAATAGCCCTGAAACATAATCAGTCGTTTCATAAAATCGTTTCATAAATTCGTTTCATAAAATCGTTTCACAAATTTGTTTCATTAGGATTTTATATATATAGGGTAGATGAATGACACTTTTTGCATGTTCATTTTTTATACAAAAAATAAAACTGATAATAAAGAGGTTTCTATGTTATCATATATATTTCTGTTCTCAACATCATTTTTTCTAAGCAAATACAAAACGCAGACCGATAAATGAGATACCATATGAAAGGATTTTGAACAGGCTTCTGACATAGCACACTCACATTTCGTTAAAACATGTTTTTTGATTAAAAATTGCAGTTAATTAAGAATTAAATCCGTAAATTTTCATAAAAGGAATTGAAAGGATTTTCTCAAATCAGTGTCACCACAAAAATAAAATACCGCTTTATATGATGCTGAACAAGGGTTGAAAAAATAAATAGTAGAATAAAGATAAAGTGGGAGTGGGACATTATTGCTGCACGGGTGTTTTTAAAATTTATGATTATTAAAAAGCAAAATTTAAAATCAAAAGCTCAATTTATTAATTTTTGTCCCATGTTTGTTTCCGAAACAGATGATGTCACCCTCTAATGCAGTTAAAATACGATTGATACATATATTTACCTTTAAAAATCTTCGATCAATTTTTACTGTAACTTTGATGAAGTAAATGAGATGATATTCTGGCTTGACTAATGTTGTTTGCAGTGATTTTTAATTCTTAATCTTTCTTTAGACGTTTAATCTTTGTCGAGTTCGGCAAAGATGCAAGTTGACTTGAAATAGAATTTGCGGGTGCGGGTCTTTTATATGACTAGTCGGGTTTTTAAAGATAACTAATCATTCCCGTTTCTTTCTCTTTCAGACAAGATCCTCCGCGACATGGAGGATCGTTTCTACTTTGTGTCGCCCTCCAGCTCGGTCCAACAGAGCCTATCGGAGGACCAGGAGGAGGCGGACGAGGACTGGGAAGAGGCCATGCTGGCAGACATCCCTGAACCTCCCGACGGCGGTTTCGGATGGGTGATCGTAGCGGCCTCTTTCCTCTGTAACCTCATCGTGGACGGCATCGCCTACACCTTCGGCATCTTTTTCGGCGACTTTGTCAAGTACTACGACGCGCCGAAAGGAAAAGTAGCCTGGGTCGGATCTTTATTGTCTGGTTTCTATCTGAGTGTCGGTAAGTTTTAAAATGTCTATGTTTATTAATGCAGTAAATGCTAAATAAAATTTATTAAATAAAGGACACAATTTCCGGAACTTATTTGTTATACGGGCCTTGGCGCGTTTTAGAAAAGCGTGGCGCGCAGTTTGGGCTTAAAGTGAGTTTTGTTGCCAAATGATGATATAAACAGCCGTAAAAGCAAACCTGATGAACTTTTTTCTTATTTAATATACATACGAGGTAGAGTCAATAAATTCCCGAAATGGTTGCCTACATTCACACAGGTGTTCGTTGGAGGGAAAATATCTATTTTGGAGGTTGGCAGCACTGCTAAGGAAAACACACAAGCTTCTGGAATTCATTTCCGGTACTCTCGGCGTTAGCTGCGGATCATTTCTGACAAAGTGAATTTTTCATTCGTCACATTTTAAAATGTCGTGTTTAGAGCAGCGTGCAAACATCAAATTCTGCATTTTGCTCGAGAAATCACCTTCTGAAACGCTTGAGATGCTGAAGTTAGCATACGGAAACGATGCCATTAAAAAAAGGCTGTTTACGAGTGGCATAAGCATTTTCGTGAAGGTCGCACAACCATCGAAGATGACCCTCGGACTGGGCGCCTCTCCTCTTTCACCACAGATTATTCCTGAAGGCCAAACTGTCAATAAATAACTTTACCTGGAGATCCTTAAACGACTACAAGATGCAATCAGACGAAAATAACTAGAAAAATGGGCAACAAAGGATTGGTTTCTTTTACACGACAATGCTCCACCACATCGCGCTCTGATTGTGAAAAATTACCTTGCCAGACACAGTCTTACAGTCTTACCACTCTGGAACACCCTTCTTATTCTCCCGACCTAGCACCAATAGATTTTTACCTGTTTCCACGCCTGAAAATGAAATTGAAGAGACACCGTTTTATGGATTCAGATGAGGTGATCGAAAATACGACGAAGCTACTGAAGGACGTCTCAAAAAAAGGATTCAAGGAGTTTTTTGAACAGTTATACGAACGCTGGAAGAAGTGTGTGGATGCAGGTGGAAAGTACTTTGAAGGCCAGTAAGGGAAAATTATTGTTCTATTTTTTAATAATTTGTAATTGACCTATTCCGGGAACTTTTTGACCCTACTTTTGAATACGCAACTTTTTGAATACGCAAAGGAAGAATTTTTGAAGACGTATGGAAAATGTCGTATTAGAACAGGATAAACAGATATAGCAACTTTCTAGTATTTTTTATGTTTTATCACAAATTATTCGTTCGAAAAGTAGTCCTTATTCCTGAAGGTTTTGAGAAAGAAACAATATATAAGTTCAATTTTAAGTTTGCGTCTTCAGATTGTTACTACAATACGATTTTCCAGGTGAAGTGCGTTGAACAGGAACTTGTTTTAAACGACCAAATTAGTCGTTCTGGCCTCTGCAGTATGCAAGTATGTTTTTGTTGCTATTTATCATTCTCTATTTTTTTTCCTTTTTCAGTAAAGCAGGAATAGTTTTGAAACAGTTGGATGTCAAATTTATTCGGCTTATTTCTGCTTTTCTTTCTTTTTCATGTTTCACATATGGATGACATAAATTCATAACAAAGGTCAACTTTGCTAATAACTTCTTGCAAATCATATCACCTTCACATCATCACCTTCATACCATCATATACCTTCATCAATATCTGCTATTTACTGTCTATATGTCTGATGTCTCTCTGTTAGCTATCTGCTATCTACTCTACACTCTACACTCATTCGGTTGCCTGTTGTATGTCTGTCTGTCTGCTGTACATCTGTCTGTTGCATGTCTGTCTGATGTATGTCTACGCTCTGCCGACTGATTGTCTGCTGCCTGCTATCTGTTGTCTGCTGTCTGTCTGTCTTCTATCTGTCTACACTCTGTCGGCTATCTATATGCTGTCTGTTTACTATCCGCTGTCTGCACATTACCGTCAGCGTTCTACAAACCGTGCATTTAACATCAAATATTTGTTTTATTTATTCGTATTATTTTTTGTGGCTTTGTAAAATAGCTAATGTATATATAATGTATATGTAATAGATAATGTATAGCTTTTGTAAAATGTTTGTATAAGTTTGTATATATAATGTTTGTATAATTGTAAATGTTTGTATATATATATATATATATATATATATATATATATATATATATATATATATTGTTTCAATGGTTAATTTTTACAATAAGTTATATATATATAGCGTAGATATACGAAAATTTGCATTATCTTCTCAGAATGACGTCAATTTTGGATTTGAAAATAAAACGAGTGAGCCGTAATTTTTATTTGCTTTATATTGCCCATACACACTTTCTTTTTGTGGCAACAGGAAAAAAATAATTGCATTAGAAAATGAAGAAAAATATAGATTCCTACAATGATAAACTATGGCAGGTGGTTAAAAAAAGGGATATGGTCTGAGAATTGTTTTTGAAGTTGACAGTAATTTTACTCATGTTCTAAAAAGTATGCTTGCAAATCGGGCAAACACTGACTTATATGTAGAGATTTTTGCTGTAGTTGTTGCTGATTTGAATCTTATTTTAATATCTCTTTTAATAATGTCTTTTATAGGTCCCATCGTAAGTGCATTAACGAATCGTTTTGGCTGCCGTGTAGTCACCATAGCTGGAAGTTTGGTTTCGTGTACAGCATTCCTTCTAAGTACCATGGCTCCCACAATAGATGTCCTCATGATAACGTACGGAGTCATGGGAGGTAAGTTTCTAAAAAAAATTTGTTGCATACACTAACTAGTTAAAAATGACACATTTTTAATGAATAGAAGAATTCTTAATTTACAGCATTTTCTTTCTTTCTTTCTTCTTTGGCGAAATACACGTCAATTTAATATGTCAATGAAGCATAAAGACTGTAGACAGATTTTGATTGTGTCGGCCTTCATTGAAAAATGCAACGACGAAAATGTCACTTAAAATTTCGTGAAGGATGGTCGAATTCTAATACAGTATATGCAAACCATTAAAGAAACAGAAATGGAATAAGAACTAACCAATAACAAAGGAGCCCAATGGAAGTTAATGTGACGTAGAAGAGACTTCAATAATCTAAAAACGATGGAACAGTAAAGAACACATTTCAACGGTAAAGAATGCCTCGGGAAAATCCAATTCATCAATGTGTAAAATTCGCTAATAATTATACTTGAAGTGAAATCAAATTCGTAACCTGGGTTCTAAATAATTTGAGCGATCGATGATTTATTAGTTTCTTCTTTGTGAATAGGAGCAATATGTATTCATTAACTGTATAAGAGTGAGCTTACTTTGGCCAATATATGATGAGTCACATTGACAATTAATACTGTAAATGCCACAAGAATTATTCATATCAATAGGAACTTCTAGATGAAAAGAGACGATTTTAGTGATGAGAGAAAAAGTTACATTAAAAAAAAGTTTCGTTACATTTTAGCAATGCATTTATTTTGAGAAAAAGAGAAGAGCAATGCTTATTTTAGAAGAAGTAGGATTGGACGAAAGAGAGTGTTTTAATTTTAAAAGATATTGAAATCGAAGGATGAGATGAAAATCCCTCATATTGGTTAGTGGTTTTAAGAAGCTGGATTTCCGAAAGAAAGTCCTTAGCATTGGAAGCGCAATTCGCAAAGCGACCAACTTTTGTTCGGAAGTACCACAAGAATTGACTTGGTGGGGTAAATTAGCTGCAAAGGGCTTACGGGTGCTTGTGCTTATTGTACTAGTAACTGAAACCACTAGAGGTGCACCGAGTACTCTATATATACTCGCAGAAGTGTCAAGTTCCTACTAATCGTCCGTAATATGTACGTTAATTTGACCCAGATTTAATTTGTTTCGCACCAGAATTTTTTTTTAAAGAAATGAAATTAAATAAATTCCACGTAGAAACCTACAACAAAATTTTAATGATTTAGATTAATATAAATAAGTCATTATTTTTTAAACAATAGAAAAAAGTTTAGAGATTTTGGGATAAATAATAATTCGTAGAAATAGAAAATACAATAAATATTTCTAAAAAATAAATAAATTTATTGTATTTTAAATAGTTGATGCAAAAATACCAATGCCTTTTCAGCAGATGACGATTTTTTTTATAAAGGTGTGTGAGCATATATCTTGATTCTTCAACTTTTGATAAAAGCATGTAATATTTCGTTCATCTAATATTATTTTAAAAAGCAATTTTAATAGTAAAGTTTATAAATAATATATCAATCTGAAAATAATTTTATAGAGAATTCAGAATTTTTTTTTTTATTTAAAATAACACTTTTGTAAATGTTGTGCAGATGAAAGTTAATAAGGAACTGTAATGCCGGTACATACTTTTTTGGTAAACTACAAATAATTTCAAAATCAAGAGTAAAATTACAAAATAGAAATATTTTATATTCAACAAGCTTTAAATTCTAAATATATAAATGTTTTTACAGCAAGCAATAATCATTTGTTGATAAAATGGATATCAGAAACACTAATTATGGGTTGAAGAATCAATTTATATTTTTTATTGATTAGTTGTACTTTTTGTGCTTCTTTTTTTTTTCGTGACTTTTCAAATAATGCTGCTGGTTTAAAACATTGAAAAGTTTTGAATTATATATAAAATTTCTTTAAACAATGTGCATTATTTGGTAAAAACTGTTAAATTTGGAATTAAAATTAATTTAAAAAATATACTTTCATGCTCAGAATGTATGTTTTCAAGCAATACGGAACTTTTGCATCTAACTGCGTATGTGTTCACCGACTAAAAAAAAATAAACCCCTTTTTAAATTCAAATTCAAATTCAAATTTAAAATTCAAAATTCCCAGTTCCTTTTTTCTAACTTTAAATCTAATGCTTAAAAGCTAATTTTCCCCTGATAACTTTGTTTTCCAGCCTAACATTTATCACTGTCATACTGCAAAATTGAACTATCTTTAAAATTAAAATTGCTGAGTAAGTGCTTCTTGCAGGCGATTGTGGTTTGCAGCATCCAGGTTCTGATCAAGCACTGTTGTCGTCATAAGAGCCCAGATATCAATCAGGAGTTAAGTAACTAATAAAGTGAGTTTACCCTCCCACGATAACACTTTTACCCTCTGCTGGGAATAATGCAAATGATCCATTTAAATAGCAAGGCAGCGATAAATTCGTGGCCTTTTTCCTCTAATCTCAGTTACGCCACTCGCAGGCCGTTTGCCGATGATGAACAGGCAATAAACAGGTCGTCGCTCTACTCAGCATTGCCCATACAATGGGACTTTAACACGCACTCGTCAGACACCCAGGCCTGATTTAAAGAAGAGATCATGTACTTGCAAGGGTATAAATGTCAAGTCCGATATAAGCTATTTCCATTTATTTGTCACGTCTGCATCCTTAACAACCAGAGCCCGATTAACCTCTAATTCTAAGGGAAGCACAGTATCATTTTGAGGCCCACTTTAACCCGTTAAAAGTTTTCTAAATTCTACATTCATGGAAAATTTTTAAGGAAACAAATATTATTTTCAGAAGGGGCTTAGCTGAGTTCAGATACTTCATCAAACAGCTTTTTTCTTTTAATGTTCACTGTATGCAATGTAGACAGTATATTTGTGGTACATATATTTGTTGTATGTGGAGATACAAGGTTATTTCTAATCAGCCTGCCATTATAATTGGTAAATAGCCTATTGATCACATTCAGATTTCCCGCTTAGATAAGTTTTCTGAATTAATGTGGAATTTCTATTGAATTAAGCAAACTTTCTCATAAAAAAAAATCAAAGGAAATAATATATATAGGGAATGAGAGACTCCATTTTATAGTCATATTGGGCCCCTGTCAAATTTTAGAGGGGAAGCTCGTGCTTCAAGCGCCTTTTGGATAATCAGGCCCTGTTAACAACGTTAATGAAGAGAAAAAATAAATGATAATGAGAAAAATAAGCAGAAATGATGTTTTGATTCGTGTCAGATAAATTCTGGAGGCGGCCGTTTATTACATGTACATATTCAATTGATAAATTGATTGATTCAATTGAAAGGGTTGAATGACGGTTTTATCTGAATTTCCGATTAACAAGGCTGCCCACGTTCCAGCAGAATACAATATTTTAACTAAACTATGACTTTTAATTATTTTTTCTTGTTTTGGTTCTATTGGTTTTGTAGTTGTGATCGTAATATTGATGAGGTGTACGTAAGTACACGAAACGTCTAACCATTTGTAATTTAATTTTTATATGTATATTTTTAACATTAAAAGTCTGTAGTTTAATATTATTTTATTGAACATTCAATTGTTTTTGTTACATTTTGCTTATCTTCTTGGTGTTACCTCTAAGCTCGCTTCTAATGTGTACACGAATGTTTTTCCTTACACTAAGCCATTTACACTAAACCCATTACACTAAACCCATTACACTAAGCCATTTTCTGAGGGTGATATTTTCACTTTGCATGTAATAAAAAATATTAAAATGAAAATTTATTATTGTTTTGATATCATATATGCATTCTTAGTACAAATAGCTTCAAATTGGTACCAGAAATATTGGATTTGAACTTATTAGTTGTCAAGTTACAGACATTTATAGACATTGGGACACAATCCAAGATGGCCACCATTTGGTAAAAATGACCAATTTTCAAAAGGCTATATCTCAGCCAATATTGTGCAAATTATTTTTTAATTTCAGATTTGAGGGTTTCACTATTATGGCTGTCTATAATAATAATTTTAAAAAAAAATTAATCCGTGACTGTGTTGCAACAAGTTTTCTTTAAATTGGTTGATTTCACATGGAATGGCCCATTTTAAATTTTAAAAGTAACCAAATATTTTAAGTAATGTGATTGTATTAATTTTTTCCTGTTTTATGTGTTTCCTTTAACATTAGTACTTATAATTTAGATACTAATAAAAGGCAAGCTGTTAGAATGGTTCCATTCTATTCAGAAACGCACACACACTGACTACCGACCAAAAAAGAAAAAAAAAAGAAAGGTTTAGGGGGAACGGGGAATGTTCGCATTGTTGTGTTTAAAGAAAAATATAACACTCCCTCATCGATAAAATATGACAAGCAATTTACTAAATGTTCTTGTCATGTTTAAAAAACATTCAGTAAATTGTTCAAATATAAAATAATATCATAAAATATCATAATTATTTTCAAGCACTATAAAAAATTTTGCAATTCTTTTGCTATCTTGAGTTTTTTTACATGATGTTTTGATTCATTATAATTAAATGAAATGTTGTTTTTCTCTCTACAGGTATCGGTTTTGGGATGGTTTTTCTGCCTGCCGTAGTGAGTGTAGGATACTACTTTTCTACTAAAAGAGCTCTTGCAACAGGAGTAGCTGTTTGTGGCTCAGGCATGGGAGCTTTCATTTTCGCCCCTTTCTGCCAAAAATTATTAGAAATTTATGACTGGAGAGGAGCTATGGTAATATTAGCTGGTTTGACATTAAACTGTGCTGTTTTTGGTGCTCTTATGCGGCCACTTGAGCCAGGTCCTAAACAGAAACCCCTTCTTCAGCGAATCGCTGAAGAAAAAGAAAGACACAGAATGGATTCTTTATGTGAAAGCCAATACATGATCATCCAACATTCAGATGGTTCGGTTGAGAAGAGGCCGAAATTCGTACTCAATCTTGAGCCTGGAGTTCACTCAACTCTGTACCTTGATCAGTTTGGAAAATCTCCTGCCGATACTCCAGTATTCACGCTCTCCCCCATTCAAGAAGCAAGGAAATCTCCCGCCAGTTCGAAAGATGACGAAATGGACGAAAAGGAAGAGGCTGACGAAAAGAAACCATTGAATGGTCCAAAAGCTCTTCCAAAAGTTGCTACAACGATGTCCCTTCCAAACGCCGAATCTGCTGCTGTACAAACTGCTGCAGCCGCGGCAGCAGCCCAAAATGCAATCGAACACAATCCAGATGGAACATCCTCGCCGCACATGAATGGTGGCTTACCGCAGACGGCCATTCGAGAACTTGCAAAACGAAAAGGGTTGATACCGCCTTTTCGAGGTGCCATGAAACTTAGTCTTAGCAACATAACTGTCAATAATGAGATGAAAAAAAATAACCAATCTTTAAAAATATCTTCTAGTGGATTCTTGTGTCCTGGTCAGCAAAATAACAATTACAATGCAGATGAAGTGTGGAAACAAAGTGTACGTGATCACCACAATACACAAACGCCAGTTCCGTCAGAAACTGCTAGTCGTAGGTCGTCTTTAAAACGCGATCGTAAAGACTATAGTCGACCTATGTACAGAAAAGATGTTTTTTACAGTGGAAGCATTAGGAATTTACCAGAATATAAACAATCTCAGGGAGATGTGAGGTCATACGTTGCCAGTGTGACATCGATTCCTAGAGATATCCCTGCCTCACATTCAGTACTGGGAGACAACAGATCTGCTATGTTTGACAATAAACCTAAATCGAAGGTCTGCCCAGACTGCATCAAACTTCCTAGATCTTTTACTGACACAATAAACGAAATGTTAGATTTTTCGCTACTTAAGAGCAATGTCTTTATGATGATATGTATTTCTAACATAATTGGAATGATAGGTTTCTATGTGCCATATGTTTATATTACTGACAGCAGTATAATGAAAGGTGTGTCGCCAGACAAAGCAGCTTTCCTTTTGTCCGTCATAGGAATCACAAATACCCTAGGTAGACTTTTATTTGGATGGTTCGCTGACAGACCGGGTGTTTCGGCTCTTTTAGTGAACAACATTTCAATAGCCCTAACAGGAATTTGTGTGTTTTGTTTGCCATTTTGCCACAGCTACACTTTGATAGTAGTGGACTGCGTCCTATTTGGATTATTTGTCTGTAAGTATATATATATAACTTTTTCATCCATTTTGTTATTATTATTGTTATTATTGAAGCATAAGTGTAAAGTATTTGCAGTAAAAACAAAACATGTCTATAACAGAATCTTATCTTAAAAGCCCAAGGAAATTTCATGATTCTTACGGAAGAAACACCATACAATCACACTTGCTAAGTAGGAAACCTGCCTAAAAAGGAGTTTTTTACGGTTCCTAGTGGTTCGTTTTCACAGGTTTACTGTGATTCATAATTTCATCATGTGTGTCATCACCTTTATCGTTTTCAGAGTAAAGGAGAAAAACCATAAGAACACTTGAAATTAAGCTTTGCGAGACACACTATTTAAATTAGAAATCTATATAAATATTATAGGGGGGGGGGGGTAAATTAGAGGGTAAGCTAGGGTATAAATATTATGTTTTCTAATTGCTTCATGTAATAATTTTCAACTTCTTCACATTGGATATTTTTCTCCACATATCTTTAAGTATTTTTCCCACTTATTTTAATTTTGCGAATCTTACATTTGTGGATACATATATATATATATATATATATATATACATATAATTATTTTTTTTAAATACAATTATTTTATTTTTCAATTTGTTAAAATCGTTGATCTATTTATTTT